>OY728153.1:1462614411-1465114411 GCA_963277665.1 Viscum album | reverse complement strand
TCCATAAATAGATACATTATAACATTTTCGACCATGTAAATTTAAATTTATAATTTTTATATATTTTTGTGATTTTTAATCAATTTTATAACATGTTATTTTTATAAAATAGCAATAGTGTCAAATTTGACACTATTCATTTATTTGAATTTAAATAAACAATATACAGAAGATATGTTCGAAGTAAAAGATTTAATAGATTCATCAAATGTAATATTTGCCTATAAAATTAGTGGAGAACATTAAATAGTGCATATAATATTTATTTTAAATATTTTAAAACCATTTATTTGATATTTCTCTTAATAAAATAATTTCAACATCACTATTATGTCCACTTTAATGATAATTATTTAATCCTTAAAAATTATAAATAAATTCATATGATGTAGATAATTTTATTATATTTTTGGAGACTATTCATGTTCGATATTTCATGATGTTTATCTATAAATTAATATTAATATACTTATAAGATATAATAGAGTGACATGTTGTCACCTTCTTTGGTTTTAATAATAATTAAATTTCTTTCAAAAAAACAAGTCCATAAAATTAATCTATTCCAACCCTTAGGTGATATGGGTCAAATTTTAGTCATCCAATATAATTATAGAAGGTGCAGAGTAATTTTATAATCTTATATTTACCCTTAATTACCCGATTTACCTTAAACTATGGTAAATAAAATTTACCATAGTTACTATTCATAATGCCGAAAAATAAAAAGTAGCTTATTAACATAATTTGGACCCACTGATTCCATATATGGAATCCATTTTTCCTAATTCAATACACAAAAGTTTCAGAAATTAAATTAAAATTAATTTCAATGAAAAAATATTTTTTAATTAAAATATACCGTGTTTTTACTCTCCATTAAAATATGAATGTTATCAGAAAAATATCAAAATTTTATCCAATGTAAATTATTATATCCTGATTCAAAATTAGAAGTTTATTTTCTAAAATTGAACTTATAAACATGTCAAAAACTAGATATAATGTGGTTGTGCCACCAAAAGGCGGAAAAAATGAATTTTTTGAAAATACATATTTTACCCGACAAATTTATTTTGATCATATAAAATGTTTTAGAAAATTTATAAGATGAATAATAATGTTATAAAATTCATAATTTAGTTAATACTATTCATAACGGCTTGTCCATAATAATATTATAACAATATATCTTCATTTAGTGAATCCTGGTATTGCGTACAACACACGCTATCGAGGAAGGTCGTGATTGCGTGTATTGCAAGACAAGTCAGGGTTGCGTGTTGTGCAAGACTCCTTTGTTATTTCGTTATAACAGAATCCAACCATTTTTTATTTATACATTGAAAATATATATATATATACACAGTCAATGTTTTGTAGGATGACTATTATCAAACGAAATTGAAATTGTGTGTAACACAATCTAAGAATAGTGTTTCATATACTGCAAGTTAATACAGTGTTGCATGTAACACAAGATAATTTTGTTGTCGCATAAAACACATGACATCAAATAAATTAAAAATAATTCTTATCATAAAATATTTGGTTGTTATAGTATACTCCCCTTAAAATGAATTTCGCCCTCAAAATTTGTCGGGGTTATACATGGTTTTCTAATTGAAAGTTTCTTTAATTGAAACCCACATTGTAAAATGAAATACAAAAACATAACATTAAAAACTAATGTATGAAATGTAACAGTTACCCAAATTAACTAATCACTAGGTTTCTACATAGGAGAACATAGGTGAAAATATGGAAATGGAAGAGAAATCTTACCATTATGTTCTGATGGGGAGTGGTAGAGAACATGGCTATGAAAAATCCAACAATCACAAAGCCATTGATTCATGATGATCTAAGGTACCATCTGATTCATCTGATTTAAGGGCACTGGGACTACATTTTTTGTTTTCAAGATCATTTCCATAAATTTGATGAATTAAAAGAAATACTTACATGATTTTCAAACAATATCACTTTTGTTCGTGAATTGAACAATTTCCACTTCATCTCTTAATGAAATGAAGTTGAATTTGTTATTCGTCAAGTGTTAGCAGATCATGTGATAGAATGATGGATCATTCCATCTGTTTCAAACAAAAAGGTTAGAAAAAGTTATAAGTCCATATTATAGTGAGATTAATCGTATATGGTTCTAAAAATGGACTTATACTTTATTTATCATACCGCTTAATAAAATAAAACTAGTTTCCACTAACTAGGGACTTCCTGTAGGCCAGTGGTAGGCGATAAAGTCTTATCACACTTCATTTGTTGTTTCGAATCCCACAGCCTTGTCCGACGCAATGGGTTGTCGCTCGTCCTGCAGGTTGTCCTTTTTCTAAAACAACACTATTATAAAATTCTAGAAATAATATCAAAAAAAAATTTCTCTCCTTAAACAACACTAACATATGTCCATAATAATTCATTCCAATATTTAGGCTTATATAAAATACTTTTATCTAATCTCATAGTATAAAGAAAACAATTACTATAAATGTCATCTGACGAGCATGTGAATACCATCATTTAAACCCCATATATCATACGATATATCTTGTTGGTCAAATTACAAATAGGTGAATAACTTAATCATTTATTCTCTTGAAAAATGAATACCCAATGAACCTTAGTGAAAACATGAGTTCTATCAAAAGTTAACTATTTCCACATACCAAAACCCAAAAATTCTATATACTCAGACCATGATATAATTGTTTCCTTATATCGGTCATAAGCTCATGAATACTGTCAAACATTTTATTTTCTATTTATCCCCTCATTATGCGCATATAATCTTCTTTCCAAAAATATCTCAATCATTTTCCATGGTTACCGGTACCATAAAATTATTGAAAACCACAATAGACCAATATATAAATATTCCAATATTCCACGATACTATATAAAACATTATTTTGGAATCCCATTTCATAAACACTTAATCATTCCACCACATTGTTTTCATATTCAACATTGCCAATAGTGATTGCATGTGACTTCCCATTGTCCTTTTCCTTAATTGGTTTCTCATGTAGATCATCATTAACCCTTGGATTAGGGCATTGATTAGCATAATTCCACATTTCATTGCACATGAAGCATTGAAGTGTTCGTGGTGCGTTCTCTGCAGTCTTTTCATTATCATTAGTAACCCTTTTTCCATTACATTGACACTCAGCTACTCAATGAAATTATTTTCCACACTTAAAACATTTTCTAGTCCCATTAAGACAATCTCCACCTTGCTTCTTTCCAAACATGTAGCATAAGGAAACATTCATCTTCTTTACACCATTATTCTGAGATTTCTCCTTGAACTCCATCTTTGGTTTCTTGTCAAAACCACGAGATAGATATGTAACACCAACATCCAATTCGACATTGATATCCCAGTGCACAATTTCTTCATAGCTACTGAAGTCTCTTATAGCTAATGCCCTTCGAAGACTTGGTTTTAATCCACTGAAGAATCAATAAACTTTACTTTCAGGTTGGATGATAAAGCCAGATGCATACCTTGCAATCCTTGTAAAATTAGCTTCGTATATACCAACAGATTCATCATCCTTTTTCTTTAGTTCAAGAAACTCCTTCTCCATCATTATTAGAAAAATATGAGGGAATTACTTATTGAAAAATAAGTTCTTGACCTCGTCCCATTCCATGGACTCAATTCCATCTCTTAGCCTCGTATTCTTGATAAGATTCCACCATTGATCAACTTCACCTTCCAAACGATATACTGCTAAGATGACTTTATCATGTTCAGAACATTGAAGAACAGAAAATATCTTTTCAGTGGTACTGATCCATTGTTCAGCAACAAGTGGATCAGAAGACCCACTAAAAGAAGGTGGACGTTGCCTTATGAAGGACTCAATAGAATATTGTTCCCTTATCTGCTCATTTGGATGTCCAGAATGATTCATATCCAGTGTAAGTATTGCAATATGATTTATAACTCCATCTCCCATAACATTGGTTTGTTCAGGAGGACAATCATTTCATTGTCCATTATATTGATCAACACGGTTCATTTGGTATCCATCCATTGTCTGAAACCCAAAAAGAATAGTGTGAGAGGAAAAAATCATGCTAGGGAAAACAACATAATAAAGGGGGAGTACATTCAATATCTTACATCTTAGGTTTAATTATAATATCGTCACCGTAATTCTAGGATTATAACCTATACATATACTTATCCTTAGGTACATCCCTAGACATACCTTAGAAATATCTCTAGGGATCTCACTAAAGTTCTTGCATCCAAGTTTCCAATGGTTGACTAAACCTTTCCTCTGATACCAACTGTAGAGACCCAAAGCATTACATACATGGACAATACATTACTTTTGCGGAATAATTAATAAATTACAAAAAAACTAAAACTCAAGGATCTTAATAGTTTAGTGTCTTTGGAAAGTTGGAATATAAACTTCTAATCATGTTGAAAGATCTTCAAAAACTCCCATAACGATCTTCCCTTTTTGTTTCCTAAACTAAAACCATTATTTATTTCCTGGGGAAAATAAAACATAAAAATGGTGAGCTCAAATGCTCAGTAAGGGAAAACATAGAGGACATAAAACATTCCATAATTATTTGAAAGCAAAAAACTTGAACATGAAATTTGAACATCAAAATCATGAGCAAAGGCATCAATCGTGGAAGTACACAAAGCATAGATCATAATGGAACATTAGTCATTATCAAATTTCATGGGAATAAAACATGTAATTGTAAAAAAAAATTCAGCACATGATATTATTTCCATAGTAGCCAATGCATAGATTCCAAGACCATCTTAGTGGACAAAGTCCCATTCTGAATCGAGTTCACTCCTCGTTCTAGTCTTGTATTGCTGAACCGAATTAACTTATTATTCTAGCCATGTCTATCACATGAGACATAAATCTTTAACCAATTCATGGGAGGGAGATATAGGTCCCACCCATCTCATAATGAAATAATTCTTACATTTGCCACAACATAAACATAAATCATTCATCATAACCCAAAGAATAAAATGGGTTTCATAAATATCATCCCAACATAAAATAATCCATATAAAACAAATAGGTATCATTTCATCACAAGAGAAGTGAAACCATGTAAATCATAGAGTCATTATACATGAAACATACACATATGAAATAATGTCATATTATATGGAAAATGGTTCTGATAAAACAGTTGAAATGAATTCTTGAGGAAAATATACTTTCTTCTTGAAAATCATTTTTATTTTCACAAAATACAATGCAATTTTAAAAGAAAAGGGTTTTGTTGAAAATAATTACGTAATATTGTAGATAAGCATCATGAAAATGAGGTGTTATGAAACTGTAAAAATTTGTTCATGACGTATAAGATAAAAATAACATTCTCCTCGTACTTTTATCAGAAAAGTCAAAAAGTACCACGTATGGTAAAAAAAAGAATGTTTCCATCCATAACACCAAGTAAAAGTCAAAGAAGAGTAAAAATGACTTTAAAAATACATGGATGAATATTAAACACTTTATGAAAAACATTTTATGGACATGCATGAAAAATATAACCCCAGTAAATACTTACATATTAACAATATCGGATAAGAACGAGATTGGAATAGTTATCCCTTACCTTAAGTCTGATATGCTTCGTATGAATCTGAATCTACTGTATAATGATTTAAATAATGTAATTGACTTATTACATAATCATACTTATTGTTATGATGTCATATATGTTTCACTTATGACTTTATATTACCCGTTCATTTGTAAATTCCATGTTAAAGCAGCGTTTTGGGTAAAATCGTTTCATTTATCGTATGTGTTTAGACTTGTCGTTCATGTTATTATAACTAATATCTTAATTTACATAATTACATAATGTAAAACATGATTTATATATAATATATATTCCTCATATACATATATATTAAAGATTTATAAATTTAATGAAATACACCGTTCATGGAGATGGTAGGATGTATGTACGCATGAACACAATTTTTGTTTCTTTATTGAATTGAATGAAATTAAGTAGATGACATACATATATATATACATAAATATAGTAGCATTATTATGTTATATATTTCATGATTATTTATTATATATACTTTATAATCATTTTTTAATGGTTAACATGGAGAGTGAATCTCTTCGCGCCGTGGAGACGGTTGTCCGTACGTACGCACGAGCGATGATATCGTTCCCATAATTATTGAATAGAATTGGAGTGGATTGTATAATATATCAGAATCAGTATGATGTTATAGTAACCATATATACTTATTCTTTACACCATTATCTCTATCCATGTAAGGTGTTGGTAGAAAAATAGATTACACCGCAGAGTGGAGACGGTATTCAGTATGTACGGACGCACGGTGATTTAGTTTTTCCATAGGATGGATAGAAGGTGAAATGGGGTTATTCCTATTTATAATAAAATCTCAGTATATTATTGATACTGATGTTATTACCATATAATGAAACAACTAAATAAAAAGACGTTTAAGAAGAACGAAAATTGAAAGAATCGGTAACGGATATTACCTCTTCTTTGACACGCCTCTTTGAAACCTCTTCTTAGGGTACTAAAATTGGTATTTGAAGAAGACCAAGACCTCCAGTATGTTTCTAGGGAAGTTGAGAAGGGAAATGGGCAGGGTTTTTCCGAGCTTAAGGGCTCCAAATTGTCTGAGGAGAAGAGGGAGGAGATGCCATTTTATAAGGGAGGAGAGGGGAACCTTTAGAAATATAAGAAAATATTAATTTATATTAAATCCTAACCAACATAAAAACATAAAAGATGACTCAAATCAGAATATTAGATGAGATAGGGTTTTAATATCATCAAAAAATACAATTTAGACATTTTAGGAATTTATTTTAAACATTATCAACTTGATTTATCCTTATTTAATCAATTTCATTTTATTTGTGGTAATAACATTCTATATTTAAAATTATTACACATAATTACTTATTTATTTTATATTGGACAAAATTGAATATATTATAACATTTTCGACCATATAAATTTAAATTTATAATTTTTAAATGTTTTTGTGATTTTTAATCAATTTTATAATATGTTATTTTTATAAAATAACAATAGTGTCAAATTTGACACTATTCATTTATTTGAATTTAAATAAAAAATATACAGAAGATATATTCGAAATAAAAGATTTAATATATCACTAACATGTCATGTTTATCTTGAAAATTAGTGGATAATATTATATAGTTCATATAATATTTATTTTAATATT
Source organism: Viscum album (assembly GCA_963277665.1). Taxonomy (NCBI): domain Eukaryota; kingdom Viridiplantae; phylum Streptophyta; class Magnoliopsida; order Santalales; family Viscaceae; genus Viscum; species Viscum album. The sequence continues at coordinate 1,465,107,123 of OY728153.1, read as the reverse complement.
TTTATAACCATTTATTTGATATTTCTCTTAATAAAATAATTTCAACATCACTATTATGTCACATTTAATAATTATAATTTAATCCCAAAAAATTGTAAATAAATTCATATAAAGTAGATAATTTTATTATAATTCTGGAGACTATTCATGTTTGATGTTTCATGAAGTTTATAACTAAATTACAATTAATATACTTATAATATTTAAGAGAGTGACATGTTGTCACTTTCTTTGGTTTTAATAATAATGAAATTATTCTCAATGAAATAAGTCCATAAAATTATTCTATTCCGAACCTTAGGTAATATGGTCCAACTTTTAGTCATCCAATAGAATTTTGGAAGGTGTTACGGTAATTTTATAATCATATATTTACCCTTAATTACCTGATTTACCTTTAACTATGGTAAATAAAATTAACCGTAGTTACTATTCATAATGCCGAAAAATGAAAAGTAGCTTATTAACATAATTTGGACCCACTGATTCCATATATGGAAACCATTTTTCCAAATTCAATACACAAAAGTTGCAGAAATTAAATTAAAATTAATCCCATTGTCGAAAGAAAATGGGTTTTTGTTTAAAACATTGCAAAATATTGAATTGATTTAAACTACGAATTCAAGGTAAAATTAATGTTAATGACATACATTATATTAAATGGTAAATATATTTTCTATTTATACTTTATTTCCATTCAATATTATAATTTAACCATATAAATTATTACGATGAAAATTGTTTTTTTAATTAAAATATAGCATGTTTTTACTATTCATTAAAATATGAAAGTTATCAGAAAAATATCAAAACTTTATCCAATGTAAATTATTATATCCTGATTAAAATGAAGAAGTTTATTTTGTAAAATTGATCTTATAAACATGAGAAAAACTAGATATAATGTGGGTGCGCCATCAAAAGGTGGCAAAACTGTATTTTTTTTAAAATACATATTTTACCCGAAAAATTTATTTTGATCACATAAAATGTTTTAGAAAATTTATAAGATGAATAATAATGTTATAAAATTAAAAATGTAGTTAATACTATTTATAACGGCTAGTCCATAATAATATTATACCAATATATCGTCGTTTAGTGAAACCTGGTATTGCGTACAACACACGCTATCGAGGAAGGTCGTGATTGCGTGTGATGCAAGCCAAGTCAGGGTTGTGTGTTGTGCAAGACTCCATTGTTATTTCATTATAAATGAATCAAACCATTTTTCATTTATACATTGAATATATATATATATATATATACACACTCAATGTTACGTAGAATGACTATTATCAAACGAACTTGAAATTGTGTGTAACACAATCTAAGAATAGTGTTGCGTATACTGCAAGATAATACAGTGTTGCGTATAGAACAAGATAATATTTTTGTAGCATAAAACACATGACATCAAACAAATTAAAAATAATACTTATCATAAAATATCAGGTTGTTACACTCAGTCATTAGGAATGTGTCCTTTATGCCTCAGTTATGGAAATAATAAGAATTCTTGTACTTCAATTATACCCTAACCCACTGATAGATTAGGGGGAGTTATCACTCTCAGAGACATTGTGGTTTTCCTTATGTTTTTAGAAATTATAGGGGCACCAACATGGATGGATGACATTTTCATATTCATTCTCAATCTTATTAGTGATAAAGAGAGATGAAAATCGTGAAAGGTCTATTGAATATTCTTCAAATGACATGGAGGGATTTTTGAATATCATGGAATAGATAGGGTCACATTACTCTGTATCTCTATCCCATTAAGGAAACTTACTTCATAAAAAATGTATAGGTTCGAAGGTTCCTGGTGGGTGGTCCATATAGAATAAGTCTGAGTGCTTCATCCCCATGATGTTGAAATGTATTAGGTAATGTATATGTCATTTCCTAGTTTCCTACTCGACCTATCTTTATTTTATTATTGAAATGTTTAGGGTTTTTAGTCTCGTGTAGAATACATTCCAACGGTTCTTCATAAGATCAAAGATAACGTGTGTATAATCTTTCACATGATCAATAGATTTGTTCTAAATGTATTCTCTTGATGAAATAAAAAATGACCAATTCATTTTTTATAATCAATGTAAACATGTCCATGGTATTCCACATGACCAACTCACTTTTCTTGGATTTAGTCATATGAAAAATGAATGATTTTACATTTTTATGCCATGTGATCAAAATACTTGTCTAAGACATCTTTTCATCATCAATGTTGACAAGTGCATATACTATATTGTGATAACCTTAACTTTTCTAATGGCTGTCATAGAAAAATGTTGATGTTTAAATGTAATTTCTCATGACTATGATTGAAAATAATCAATCTATTAGATGGAAATGTTGCGATGTCAATAATACATCTCATAAGAAACATGAATTGTCTTAGGACTATCTTGTGATCAATGTGACGTTTCCTTGGAAACATAAGGAATTGATGACACTAGTGAAGAGTACTACAATCACATGACTTTAATTTAATCCCACAGCATGGTCTCATAAAATTATTTATAATCTCATTCCTACCCAAGTGGTGATTTCACATGATCTAATTGATAATGCTTCTATAACATGGGTTGAAATTTTCATTGGAAAAGGAGTGAATGGATAATGGTATATTAATGTACCTCCAACTCCCTATTCATGTATTATATTATCCAGTATTGACCATGTGTTTATAGACATTACAAGTCCACCGACATGTCAATGGATTCACTCATGATGACATTACATGATCCCCAATTATGTTTAGGATTCTCTGGATTCAAATAAATTCATGTGATGGGTTATACGAATATGTGCATGGGGGTGCACATTGGTGCCATTTCATGGACAAAGGAACATGGATGAGGGTGGTCAATCGTTTTTTCATTCATAGAGAGCATGTTCACTGTGTTTCTTTTTCTTGCATGATGATCCACAGGAGTACTGCATGTCATGGAAGCCTCACATATAATTTCATCTAAGAACCATGAGGCACAGAGTTCTAGAAATCCTGAGAACAAGGACTTTCAAAATCCCCTCTTCAATTTCGAAAAAAAGATCTATAGGAATAGATGTCATGCGTTGTGGTAAATCTGTCTAGGATGATCAATATAGGTTTATAACACCTCATGAAAAGGGGTTCTTGAGAATACTTCATGTCGCTGGAGGCTTATAGGTGGATGTTTAGGCTCAATTCATAACATGATAGAATAAAATAATAATTAAAGCATCATGATAATGTGTGATGAATATTACACAATAGATGTTTCCATTTCTTAGAAAATCACTCTGAAGGTCATGGTCAATCCTTATCTATTCACCGCTATTCATCTCCACTACTCCCCCTCCTCTATCATGTGTTACTTTTTAATGGGGAAGCAAGGTCTATATAAGTAGAGGAGGCTGAGGGTATCATCATTTTTAATGTAGAGGATGAAATGTGTAGTGGATTGAAACTTTGGGTGGCCTTGTTTGATTAACATCAAGAGATCGTAAGAGCCACTATTAATTGTGAGGATAACTATCTTAATTGAATTATTGATTTAATGAGGTGTCTCATTTTATTGAGAATGAAATCAATATAGTGTATAAATTTCATTGGCATGGATACCCTTTAGGTGATGGTGTATCAGACAACAAAAAATGGATTTTCATGATCGACTTAGGGGCACCCACATGATAATTTAAAATTTATTAGATGGTTTCATGAAGGATTCACATGAGGAAATAAATGAATAAAATGACATAGGCAGAATGTAATTGTGTCACAATTGTTCATGGGAACTTCATGGTGTCATTAATTTCTAGGTGAGAATCATCATATCACCGGATGATTTTCAGAAACTCTCACTATAACATTCTGCCTTTAAATAACATAAACATTCATTACAATACACAAAACTGAGGATAATTAAGGTTTAGTGTCTTGGAAACCATGAACTTAAAACATGAAAACATAAAACATTATTCATAAATACTTGGAAGGCTTCGCCTCATGATCATCCTAGGTTCAATACTGCATCTCATAACCTGGGGACATACATCAAAAGAAAGGGTGAGCAGAAGGCCCATTAAGGGAAACAAGAGAAACATTTTACATGTGAACATGAGATACTTCAATAAGGTCATGAAATGAACTTTAAGGAATGAGAAATAAATCATGAGATATATCATAATAAAAATAAAATTTTTCATAAATTGAATATGTGGCTACAACATTTAATATTGACAATCATTTTTTTTCACCAAGGTCCATCCCCAAGGTGTCATTAAAAATTACCATGGTTATTCACCAAGGTATCAGTCTAAAAAGTAATCTCTAGAGATTAAGTCTTTACCCAATGCATTGGAGAGCTATTTGGGAACACCCTTGACATGTAATTATTATCATGTGAGCCAAATATATCAATCATTTCATAAACAACCCATATAGCATAAAAGAAATGGGTTTCATTTCATAATCATTACGTTTTAAAAACTGCTTTAAATACATGATGTTTATGTCACTTTAAACCCATGGAAAAGGGAAAGCGGGTTTCATGTATGTAAATACCAGCATTTAAAATAGTACATTTTGATATATATGTGAATACCCCTATATAAATAAGAGAGTTGAGTAATCACTTAATAACATAAAATAATTTTGAGATAAAGAGGGAGGCATTTTGAGACGAAAACTATGCACTATAACGTCTATGATACATGGTTTTAGAAAACATTGAAAAGAGAGGGGATATGGTTCACCCACTCTAAAATGATACATAAAACAGTAGGGGAACATTATATATATTATTTAAGAACATGGTAATGAAATTTCAATGATATATGATATGAAACGAAAGAACTTGAAAGGAAGACAAAAATAAGATTTCTCTTATGAGAATTCGGTAGCCTAACGGCGTCACTTAAAACTTCCAAAAATGGATTAACGAGATCAAATAGGGTATCTCATCATATGAACATAAATGATTAGTATGATATATATAGAGATAATACCCCAACAAAATAAAAAGGAACTTTAATGACTTGACATGAATGTAGATCTTGAAAACGTGAAGAGAGAAAGAACCCCTTAGAAATTCAGCAGCCTAACGGCGACACTTAAACATCAACAAAAATAAATTCATGTGATCAAATAGGGTCTCTCATTATATAAACATAAAATATAAGTATGATATATTTATATATCATACCCCAACATAATAAAAAGGAACTGTCAAGACTGGACATGGAATTAGAACTTTGAAAAAGGAGAAAGGTGAAAGAACCACTTAAAAATTCTACAGCCTAACAGCACCACATAAAAATTCAAAAAACTGAATTGAAGAGATCAAATGGGGTCTCTCATCATATGATCATAAAATATAATTATGATAAATTTATATATCATACCCCAACATAATAAAAAGTAACTTGAAATACTTTAAATGAAAATAGATCTTGAAAAATGAGAAGGGAGAAAGAATCCGTTATAAAAATTTTGGCAGCCTAACGGCGCCACTTAAACATTCATAAAACAAAAATATAAGTGTAAGAGAGAATCTCTCATCATATGAAAATAAAAAGGAAAGTATGATGAATATAAAATCACATCCCCAACATAAGAACACGGCGTTTAGAAGAAATGACATAAATGAGAGTACTTGAAAAGAAAGAGAGAGGTAGGATCCCTGACCTTAAACGTAACTCTTAAAACTCAAAGGTTGGGACATTGAGAGGCTTGAGGGAACCTTGGGAGGACTCCTTGGGAGGTAAGGAGACCGGAACTTCGTTTAGAATGATTTTGGAGTCCCAAGGATGATAGAATGGCTTGGTATTTATAGGGAAAGTGAGGGGACAAGGCATTAATGGCCAATGGACACCTCAAAAGTGGTTTTCTCAAAACCATGTGCTCTCCCATGATATTTCCCATGAATTTAGGCCACATGGGGCCCCCAATACAATAATCCATTACCATTGGTCAGAAAACCCTTAAAATATCTCATTACATCATTATGACACAGTTATGATGTCATTAAACATACTAAAACCCTAAAAAGGTATTTTTACTATTCACTGAAAATTCAACTTTCTCAGAAAAATCCCAAAATTTCACCATAACAAAATATCAATTCTCTGATTTCAAAAATGAAATCCATTTTATAAAAATATTTTTTTAAATATTTTTAATTTAATTTTTAATTAAAATCACTATTCACCTGAAAAAACTAATACTTGAATAATAATGTATGAAACCGTTATTTAAAAATTTTATTGAATCACATTACTTAATCAAGGTGACTAGATTATATTAATACTTTCATTAAGTGAGATTACTAATCCATTTGGTCACATTACTAATCCTAAGCATAAAATCACTAATCATAATTTACTATTCATCAAAAATTAAGTTGATCTTATTAGACTCTAAATTGCGTACTGAACATAATTGTAGAAGACCATTATTTGAAAATCATTACACATTTTTAATTATTTAAGGTTTATATAAACATTATTTAAAATGTCCTTTTTCAAAAATTCATCAAAAATATTCATATTATATTTATCCAGTCATTTGAAAATTCATAAACTTCATCATAATAAGAAATCCCAATTTTTATTTAAAACAAAGGATTACACAGGGTAGTTACGGTCTCTTTACATAGCCCCTTATCACACCAGAATAGGACCTAAGTGTAAGGTGTGCTAAGGTGAGAGAATCTAACGGAGGCTCAGCCAACATCGCACGAGTAGTAATTTCTATCAGTTTGAACTTCTCGCAAAGGTCATTCCGTTCTAGCTTCACACGATGAAGTTCAGCTTGGGTTTGGTCCAGAGCAAAGCCCAGTGGTGCTACCTCCTTCCCAAGTTCTATTAGATGGGATTCGATCAGGCCAAGACTACTGGGTGAGGCCATCAAATCTTCTTTATATAATAATTAACCAAGATTACTTGTACTTAGAGACAATAATCGAAACGTTTAGTTTACAGCAGTCATATTTACCAATGGTCATATAACAGTCAAAACCCAATGGTCTCATTTTAATTATATTCATGTTATCAAATGAAACATTTTTTTGAGTATAAAAATAAAATAAAATAACACATAATATTAGGAAACAAGATTTATTCAAAATTTCGGGTCATTACAATCTTCCCCCATTAAAATATTGTGTCCTCACAATTTTTAAAATTGGGTTTTGAAATTTCATTGAAAGTACCACATCGGAAAATGAGTCAGTAAAACTATTACATTAAATGAATGAAAGGGAAGTACAGAGGTCACCCGATTTAACCGACACTAGGATTTCATGTATGAAAACATGGACATGGAGGAGAAAACAAAGGGACAAGTTCTAAGGGAGAGTAATAGAAAACATGATTTGGCGAAAGTTAACCATAAGAAAATCCCAAACATATGATATGTGTAAATGGTATTTTATTACCTAGTAGGAAAAGTAAACCAACAACATTTTTGTTTTACGTTCCTTTGCATAATTTTGAGGAATTCATTTACTACATAGAACAAAAACTTAAGAAAATATACCTATCATTATGTAGAGATTCATCCTTTAATAAGTTTCTATCAAAACTAATATTTTCTCCAAATGATGAGAATCCAAAACTAATTGGTCTCATCAAAACACAAGAATCATCTTCTAGAGAATCACATAATCCACAAAAGATTAACTATCTATTTCTTCTATCTTTAAACATTATCCCAAAAACCAAAAGGGTAAGGTAAAATAACTCTTCAAAAAGAAATAATCCCATAGGAATGGAAACTACTTTTAAATCATCAAAGTTCGATGGTACTACCCAAAGTTCATCATAGACCATTCCATAAATAATGGTCTTTAAAATTCCTCAAAATAAACCAAACATAGATTGAAACCCAAATACAATAGAGATTTGATAACATAGTGTTCCAAAATGAACTTCATTATTCATCTCCAAACAACATCAACCACTCCAAACATCTTATAACAAGAGTATCTAACCTAAACATATTTTAGCCAAGATAGGTTAATCATTCCCATAAGTAACCTAAATTACTATAAGTCCACCTTAAATTCATTGATTCTTCAAATTATAATTCATCCTTACTTCTCAATGAAAATACCGTAGTAATCTATTTACCTCGATCATATAGGTTCCCCAAAATAGTGAACTTCTTCCAAAATAATAATCATCTTTAAATCCCCGAATTATCTCTGTCATATTAATATGGCAATCGTCACATTAACTATCACATTGGTTGTTGGGACATGTTCTTCCATTTCCCTCCATTAACTACGAAAAGAAAGTACAATTAGGGGCTTGAATACTTAGCCAATAATAATGAAAAAGAACTTAAAGCATATAAGGATAACTTGTAGAAGAAAATTATACCCTAACATGTGATCCCCTAGGTTCCCATCTAGGTTATCCCTGATCATATATTCGTATCTGAATCTTTATTTTATTTTATCTTTGCTTCTTTAATAATGGTTCATACTAAGATTATGAATTTACCAAAGCATATCCCCCGGGTGTGTCGTAACCAAGAGTGAAGCAAGGACCATTGTCATGTACCAGTTCCCGTTTGAGTTTAGCTCAAATAGGTTTTTTCGAGTTTTAACCCTATGTACATCTGTGCCAGAGCCATCTCTACCTACTCGTATCCAGACAAGGATGTATTTTCTTGGCAACCCATTACTCAATACTCTCCAAAATACCAGGAAGATTTCCTATATATAAACTTTTCTATAGGCTTCTTCATAATGTTTTCATATCCTAATTTCAATAAATAAATAGACCATCCAATGATAACAACTATAACATCCCACCTTTAAATAACATAAACATTCATTACAATACACAAAACTGAGGATCTTTAAGGTTTAATGTCTAGGAAACCAGGAACTTAAAAAATGAAAAAATAAAACATTCTTCTTAAATACTTGAAAGGATTCTCCTCATGTTCATCGTAGGTTCAATACTGCATCTAATAACCTGGGGACATACATCAAAATAAAGGGTGAGCATAAGTCCCAGTAAGGGAAACAAGAGAAACATTTTACATGTGAACTTGAGATACTTCAATAAGGTCATGAAATGAACTTTAAGGAATGAGAAAGAAATCATGAGATATATCATAATAAAAATAAAAATTTTCATAACATGGAGATGTGGTTACAACATTTAATATTGGAAATCATTTCGTTTCACCAAGGTCCATCCCCAAGGTGTCATTAAAAATTACCAAGTTTATTCACCAAGGTATCAGTCTAAAAAGTCATCTCTAGAGATTATGTCTTTACCCAATGCATTAGAGCGCTATCTGGGCACACCCTTGACATGTAATTATTATCATGTGAGCCAAATATATCAATCATTTCATCAAAAACCCATATATCATAAAATAAATAGGTTTCATTTCATATTCATATGGTTTTAAAAACTTCTTTAATGACATGATCTTTATGTCACTTTAAACCCACGGAAAAGGGAAAGCAGGTTTCATGTATGTAAATACCAGAATTTAATATAGTACATTTTGATATATATGTGAATACCCCTGTATAAATAAGAGCCTTGATTATTCACTTAATAACATAAAATAATTTTGAGATAAAGAGGGAGGCATTTTGAGACAAAAACTATGCAGCATAACGTCTACGATAAATGGTTTTAGAAAACATTGAAAAGAGAGGGGACATGGGTCACCCACTCAAAAATGATAGATAAAACAGTAAGGAAACATAATATATATTATTTAAAAACATTGTAATGAAATTTTAAGGATATACCATATGAAACGAAAGAACTTGAAAGGAAGACAAAAATAAGATTTCTCTTATGAGAATTCGGCAGCCTAACGGCGTCACTTAAAACATCCAAAAATGGATTAACGAGATCAAATAGGGTCTCTCATCATATGAACATAAATGATAAGTATGATATATATAGAGATCATTACCCAACAAAATAAAAATTAACTTTAAAGACATGACATGAATGTTGATCTTGAAAACAAGAAAGGTGAAAAACCCGCTTAGAAATTCGGCAGCCTAACGACACCACTTAAACTTCAACAAAAATAAATTAATGTGATAAAATAGGGTCTCTCGTAATATGAACATAAAATATCAGTATGATATATTTATAGATCATACCCAAACATAATAAAAAGGAACTTGCAAGACTTGACATGGAATTGGAACTTGTAAAAGGAGAAAGGTGAAAGCACCACTTAAAAATTCGGCAGTCTAACAGCGCCACTTAAAACTTCAAAATACTGAATTGAAGAGATCAAATGAGGTATCTTATCATATGATCATAAAATATCTGTATGATAAATTTATAAATCATACCCCAACATAATAAAAAAAACTTGAAATACTTTACATGAAAATAGATCTTGAAAAATGAGAAGGTAGAAAGAATCTGTTACAAAGATTTCGACAGCCTAACAGTGCCACTTAAACATTCATAAAACAAAATGATGAGAGTAAGAGAGAATATCTCATAATATGAACTTAAAAAGGGCATTATGATGAATATAAAATCACTTCCCCAACATAAGAACATGGAGCTTAGAAAAAATGACATAAAAGAGAGTATTTGAAAAGAACCCGAGAGGTAGGATCCCTTACCTTAAATGTAACTCTTAAAACACAATGGTTGGGACCTTGAGAGGATTGAGGGATACTTGTGAGGACTAATTGGGAGTTAAGGATACCATAACTTCTGTGAGAATGATTTTTGAGTCCAATAGATGAGAGAATGGATTGGTATTTATAGGGAAAGAGAGGGGACAAGGAATTAATGGCCAAGGGACACCTCAAAAGTGGTTTTCTCAAAACCACTTGCTCTCCCATGATATTTCACACGAAGTTAGGCCAAATGGGGCCCCCAATACAATAATTCATCACCTTTGGTCGTCCAAAACTTAAAATATCTCATGACATCGTCATGGAACAGTAATGATGTCATTAAACATACTGAAACCCTAAAACGATATTTTGACTATTCACTGAAAATTCAACATTCTCCGAAAAATCCCAAAATTTCACCTTAACCAAATATCAATTCTCTGATTACAAAAATGAAATCCATTTTATAAATATAATTTTCTAAATATTTTTAATTTAATTATTAATTTAAAAACACTATTCACTCGAAAAAACTAATACTTGAATAAGAATTTATGAAACTGTTATTTAACCATTTTATTGAATCACATTACTTAATCAAGGTGACTAGATTATATTAATACTTTCATTATGTGAGATTACTAATCCATTTGGTCACATTACTAATCCTAAGCATAAACTCACTATTCATTATTTACTATTAATCAAAAATTATGTTGATCTTATTAGACTCTGAATTTCGTACTGAACATAATTGTAGAAGACCATTTTTTGAAAATCATTACACATTTTTAATTATTTAGGGTTTACATAAACATTTTTTAAAATTTCCTTTTTCTAAAATTCATCAAAAATATGCATACTATATTTATCCGGTCATTTGAAAATTCATAATCTTCATCATAATAAGAAATCCCAATTTTTATTTAAAACAACGGATTACACAAGGAAGTTACGGTCTCTTTACATAGCCCCTTATCACACCAGCATAGGAGATAAGTGTGAGGTGTGCTAAGGTGAGAGAATCTGAGGGAGGCTAGGCCAACATCGAACAAGTAGTAATTTCTATCAGTTTCAACTTCTCGCAAAGGTGATTCTGTTCTAGCTTCACATAATGAAGTTCAGCTTGGGTTTGGTCCAGAGCAAAGCCCAGTGGTGTTACCTCCTTCCAAAGTTCTATTAGATGTTCATCAATCGGTCCAAGACTACTGGGTGAGGCCATCAAATCTTCTTTCTATAATAATTAACCATGATTACTTGTATTTAGAGATAATAATCGAAACGTTTAGTTTACAGCGGTCATATTGACCAATGGTCATATAACTGTCAAAACCCAACAGTCTCATTTTAATTATACACATGTTATCAAATGAAATCTTTTTTTGAGTATAATAATAAAATAAAATAAAACATAATATTAGGAAACAAAATTTATTCAAAATTTTGGGTCATTACACTCACAATGGATTTCACATAGTTGTAAAGCCAGTTTCATGTGATAACACATATTGTTTCTATGATGACAGAGCTGATAATGTACATGGATTTCTGATAATGATGCATGTTATCATGATGGCTAAGGGATCATCTACATTCAATCATGTTATCCATTTCATATCATGTGATGAATTTATGTGATGACATGATCCTTTTCACATGAAGAGCATACAAGAGAAGTGAAGCTGCATGCATGGACTTTGTATGCCATGGATGATTCATTTATTTTGGGTTTGTACCTCGGACAAAGCTATCAAAGATGATGTAAAATTTTGGGTTGATGAAAAGTGTATTTAGCTTGAGCTTTTGGTGTATATCATCTTAATGGTTTCAACTAGTTGAATCCATGTATTTTTGGAGATCCAATAAGCATGAGGTTCAAGACGACGTTGGAGAAAAATCAGACGACTGAGATTAATTGGATTATGTGGTCACCATTTTTCCATATGTTTTTATTTTTTTTAACGGGTAATTGTTATATCACTTTAATTGTGACCCTACATTATAGATCCTATTTGGGGAGTGCATAATAAATAATTACCTGGTATCATGACTTTGACTTGTTAGTGGGGTCTTCATCGATAATAGCTTCACCCATGCCCTTACTGATTGCACCTTCCTATTGCGTCTCCCTCCTAGGAACACCAATATTCACTTTATGTGACCAATGAATTATTTCAACTCACCAAAATCCACACTTCTTGGTGTTATATTTGGATGGTTCTGTGGGTGCGTTTAAGGTGACTATCGCAAGTTCTCATGTTTGAGCTAGCTTGGTGGTTTTCCTAGATGGCCATTTTTATGACAAAGGGGCTGATGAATACTTATGAAATAATATTTGTAAAATTTATAGGGTATGAAAATTTATTCCCTTATAAATCAAAGTTTAAGCCCCATCGTCAAACACACCATCTTCAAGTACATCATACTAAATATATTGATATTTTTCATGGTAATCATACATTCTGATATATTTCAATGGAAAATTGCATGACACACAATTATTGGTTCCAGAAAATACCCCCCATTGAATGGTATTAATTCAAAATGAAATGAATATGATTATAAGGTATATGTAGAAAAATTTTCAATATATTTGAACATCAGACACGCCTTGATATTTAGCCCCACCAAAAGATTTTTCTAGACATTGTTGACTAAGGAATATTTAACTGTTATCCAGAAGAGACACATGACCATGAGTTCTTGTCTTTACATGATATCATATGGATCACGAGATCCATGTGTTGTTCTAATAACACTACGAAAACAAAAACATCGAGATTTTGAATTCTGAATCATAATAGATTTCTCTTCACAAATGCTGATGAATGCTTCCATAAAAAGATTCTTCTATGGTATATCAAGTTTGATAATCTTGCGATAACCAAGTTCAAAAGTGAAATTTAGGAGGAAATGAACATGTGGTTATTTCCGAAATAAGTTACATGTATGTTGCTTTCTATCCTTTGGGAATGGGAATCAATATATATGTAGTTATAAAATAAAATCATATTTATATCAAGATCACATAAAAGTAACATTCATTAAAGGATGAGTAACTCTATGATAAATATATTTAAATAGATCTTGTTAATATATTGAAATGGTAATGTTACAATTTTATAACAAAACACCAAGTGGAGACCCATGTTTTGGTGAAAATGTTTCATGAACCATCCAAGATATTTATACACTATGTAATTCCAAATAGAACAAAATTCATGGATTTGAGTTCATAACATAAAATTTGTTCTTTTTGATATGTTTTCAAAAATGTGAACTGACTTGATAATCATCAATGATGTACCTTCTCTAGTTTTCTTGAGATAGCCTTATTGACGTGGATAATTTTGGTATGTCATCCTTACTATAGGTATAATTATCTATTTTTTTCTAGGATAGTCATCCTAGTGATTATAGCTTTATTTTATTTGGACAAGTAATGATACCAAGAATAATTATGTATTTTATTTTATGTTTCCTACAATTTGCTAATTCTTCATATGGAGGATGCATTGGTTTGAATTTTCTTGATTTTTTCTTAGTATACCCTCTTATGGGTTTTCAACCAAAAAATGTTTGTAGAAATTAGACTTTATTAATTCAAAATATTTCATGGATCACACAATGTTTAAAACTAGTTAGTATAGAACATACATTTTCATAGGATTCATATTTTCAGTTTTTATCCTAAAAATGATTTGGGTTCCTTTAGTTGGATGTTTTTTGGTCTTTGAAACTAGAAAATCACTATGATGTAATTTAGTGTGTTCTGGCAAGAAGCATTCGTTGTTATGGTTTAACATTATCTGGCACATACCTTATATTGTTTGTATATTAGAGTATTCAAAATCGAACCTTCTATTACTGGGGTTTCATTCATTTAATCTCATACCTCATGTTACTATAGCTTATAGACTTATTTTATGATCCTCCCATTGTTATAGTTTAGGGTCTTTTAGCTCAAACATTCAATTTCAATAGTTTAAGGTCTTCTAAACCAGACTTTTGGTTCCAATAGTTTTTGTTAATCTAGCTCAAAATATCAAGTGCAATATTTTAAGGTATTTTGGATTTAAGCTTCCATTTCTATATTTTATGGTCTTCTGGGCGAGACCATCTATTATAAAGTTGACCCAAAACACCCTATAGTGTTTGGTTCTTCCCAAGTTTTTCTAGGTCTAACAATTATTTGAGTTCCTTTCCTAAAAGGTGGATATTCCAATAGTTGGTCTCTCAAATCCATTATGTGTTTCAATAATGGTCAAATAGTGGTATACCTACTCTTTTCCAAGATTCATGAATGATTTTGGATGTGGTGTCCATTTTTTTTAAAAATATTAGTCAAGGTGAATACACATGGTTATTTGTAATATGGTTGTGTAAATCATGTGTCCTGGAGCTTGAATATAAGAATAATGTAATGGGTAATACATAATCGGGATAAACCTAAACACCATAAGGTGTATTAGTTCTTCAATAGTCTTACAAGGGCTCACATGGATTGGAGTTCCATTTGCTACAAGGGGGAGATGCCTCAGGTTGGTATGTCAAAGCCCTTATGCATCAACAACATGGTCAAACAATGGTATCCTAACTCATTTCCAAGGGAAATTGAATATTTTAGAAGAATAAAATGTATGGGAAATGAAGTGTGGCATATTGAAAATAACTCTCCTAGAATTGTTTTGGTGACCTAGGGATGATTATATTTTTGTCGTAATGATTAGGATACACACCATATGGGTTCGAATCACATGGTGTGGGTAATAATGGTACTCAGAAAGGAGTTTTTCATTCTTGCATTGAGAAAGGTGTATAATACACGGTGATGTTACATCAAGGATGTCAAATAATCTAATTTTTAATGGTTATGTGGATTTTAAATCCTGGACCAATTTTCTCAGTTCATGATGATGGTATGGGACAATACTTTTGGTGATGGCCCAGAACACACTCAAGTATGGGACCCCGCAACGACGATGTAAGGATCACAAGGATCTGAAAGGCCTTCCTACATGGTCATGATTTATCAAGTAGGTAGGTCAATGCTATAATTCCATGGTAACATTGTCAAAAATGAAGATCTATTTTCCTTTAAATGGTCTGTGAATGTTATTCAGTGACTCGAGGTGCTCAAATAATAATGTTTTATTTATGGAAAATGTAAGATTTAAGAAGGGTTTTAGCACCCAAAAAGGTTGTGTCACTTTTTAGAAAACACATCATCATGGGGATGATATGTGAAAAAAAACATTAATCTAATTTTTTCCTGGATCAGGGAATCTAGTTTTCATGGATCAAATTTTACTAGGCCTATAATTTGTGTTTTATGAGATGTGTTACATTTTTTTTTGATACTCTATCGTTTTTCTAAACTCTATATGAAACGATTTTTTTGAGAATATACATTCCTTTTTCTCAGGTGTCAATATTTAGGCTTTTATGTCTACATGTTTTATGTTTCCCTCACTAGTTTTTTAGGATCACATGATGTTTTCCATCAAAAGAAAAAGATTATGGTCATACATATTTGGAAAAAATGTATATTGTTTAAGGATATGATGCACATGGACCTAGTATAAGGTGGATGTTACATAGTTACCTAATTAGGATTACCAGGGTCAAGACTAATCCAAAAATAATTTATAAGGGAATTAAATGGATTTAAATCATGGATTAAGGTTATCAATCCAGAAGTAATGGCATGGGAAAAAATGATGGGAATGACCTAGAACACCCCAAGGTGATGGGATCTATCAAGGCGACTTCAAGTTCACAAGGATTAGGAAACACATCATGCATGGCCACTATGCCTCTAGTTGGTAGGTCAAAGACCATATTCATCAATAAAAAGGTCATCCATAGTGATTTGTTTTCCTTTACAAGGGACACAAATGGTTTGAGGAATCTAGAGGTGCTCATGTAATTAAGGGTGATTTCTGGGATGGAGTTCTTAAAAGATGGTGGAAGAAACCCATACTCTAGTCGACTGGGGTTGGGATCTTGTTATCCATTGATAGAGACATATAATGGGTGATGTCCTGATCATTTTAATTCCATGTAGTGGGGTAATATCAATCATAAAGTTTAATTTCATGTGATTATAACATTTTCTTTTTAGTTTAATTTCATGTTGTATGGGTGATATTCATTCCATGCCTTCAAATGTCATGTGGAAAGAATGTTCGCTAAATAGGTCTAGAACATATGTAGTTTGGGGTAAATGTTTATTATTATAAATGTTCCCACTAACCCCAGGATTGGGGATCTAGGCACCATAATGTATCAAAGTATAATAACAATCAATCAAAATAATGTTTTTTTTAAAAAAACTCATAGTGCAAGTTTGAACCATTCACAGAGGGGGAATTGTTCCTTTTTATTACTGTGTCTGGACATGGGATTGGAGATCCGCGCATCACTACATATCACGTAATGACATGTATCATGATATAAACATTTCCTGAAAAACCATGATGTTTAACATCATGTGAAAAGGATGTAGGTTCCCCAACAAGAAAATGAAATCTTGCAACTAGGACAAAGAATTGAGATTGGGGTTTCACTAAGTATAACACACTTGTATGAATCAAGGTACCTATATTTATTGAATGGGAATCTCACTACATAGGTCTGAATCAAATGTTGAGGGGGAAATGATCCCATTGATTATTGTAGTTGGACCCAGGATAGGTGATCTGAGTTTCACTTTATGTTTTATGATGATAGGAATAAAGTCACATGTATTTCATGAATGGATGTGTGGTGGGAGACCAACACCAAGGATTATGGTCCTCTCATGAACTTTCCTTTGAAATGTGTATTTTAATGTTATATAAGGGATGAAAACCATGTACTTTAACATCATGAAACAAAGAATTTGGGTATCAATTTTAATTTCTTGTATCTTGGACCATGATATACCTGTCACGAGAAAATATGTCTTGAAAATTCATGAAATAAATTAACAATAATCATTAGCCTATGCGATCTACGGTCTATTTAGAAACAATTGATTTCAAATGATACCCTAACTACATATAGTCGGCTAAAGGAAGGACATGGAAAAATTTTATCATATGGTGGATTGACCAAGATATAATTTTTTTGCATCCCTATGTATCTTATTGGAATGAGAACCATGCTAAACATAGTTCTGAAAAATTTATAATTCAGTGCCATGTTGTAAGGAAATCAACCATGCAATTTAACATCAAGTGGTCAGGATGTAGTTTACTTGATGTGAATGAAATATTATGGTGGAACCCAATAATATAGATTAGTGCATCACTATGTATCATGAAATGTTATCAATAAAGACCTACATAGCACTCAAAGCCATACAGATTAACATCGTGTGGTAAGGGCATCATCCATGTAGTTTATATTTATATGGTATGGATGATGGGTACCTGACGTGAATGAATAAATATTGCATATGGGCCCAATAATAGAGATTTGGGTGTCACTATATGTCCTATAATGGTTGGAATAAATCAAAACGTTGTTATTTAATGGGTATATTCCTTATCTGGATATAAATCTCAGCCATGGATGGAGGCACTACATTTTTTATTTCATAGATCTGTCTCATGTTCGGTGAATATTCAGCGATATAATGCCACTTTTGTAGTTTAATATCATGTGTTAAGGATGTATTGAATATAGTTTATGATCACGAGGTAAGGGTGTGTTCCATAAAATTTCACATCATGTGGTTAGGAATTATTCAGGTATTATATCATTATACAACTAGAAAGAAAGACAGTATTCTATATAAATTCTTATTGTTAGTATATCTTCAGAAAATAATAACGTCTTTTGGTCAAGAAATGTTTCAAATATTAACATGATGTCACTAGGATTATTTCATATATGTTTAATGTCATGCATTTGGGATTTCATAAAAAACTTAGTTTGAAGTCATTTTAATAATACTTGACATCATGATAGGTGTATATTCTACTAGAAATTTTCCTAAAACATTAATGGCCCTCGAGTAAGCCTAGATGGTTCATAAAAACTTCGAGGCTTAGTATGAAATTTTTTGTATAATCCCATGTGAAAAAATATCGATTATTATTTGGAAATTCTTTGTATATATCATTCATCTCTAAATTCATGGTTTCAAAATTCAATTTAGGTTTTGGTTATTCTTTTATTCGAATATTTACCTTCTCAAGATCATCAATGTTAGTGGAGATGCATTCCTCACTTGTGGGAGGACTATTCCAAAGCTCTTCTTCATCTCTTTACACCTCTGATTATAGGGATTCATTTTTTGGTACGTTGATTTTAATATAGGGGAATCTCCTTCACTATCAGTGTGAGAGTGTACATGGTAAGAATCATTGTCAAAATGAATCAATATAGCCATTAAAATGAGATTATAGAGTTTATTGTTTTCATTTGTTTTTTCCATAGTGAGAGGAAAAGACTAGGAATATTTAAATAAATTCACACTATAACCATCTCCAGATACAATAACATGATAGAACATTTCCTATCTATAGAATAGTCATCAGGATGATTACACAAAGTGCGCTAGGAATTTTTTGTGCTCTTCTGATTCGGGGTGTCACACCATAGAGGAAACAACCATATCTCACAAAAATGGAGTGTATTTATGAATGGGAGGTGACCCTCATATTACTAATATAGAAGGTTTCTATATTCTAATGTATGACAATTTTCTTATATATTTAGTAAAATTTAAATTAGGAACTCCATTTTTAACATGTTTGTGACCTCATAAATAGAGGATTCAGTGGGGTAAATAGGTTTTGGAGGTTGTTTTTGGATAACTTAATCCACACATTTTTTTATCCCATTATACATTAGGAATATATGTCTTTCTCTACCCATACCATAAAAGATACCTTTGAGTTAACCTGATATCCACGATGAAGTTTTCTTGATTGTGGATTGTTTACTATATAGGGTTAAACCTAGTGTTTTAAGAACCCTTCAATATAATGGTTCCTATGTTTGGAAAACTCCACTATACTGAGGTTTATTTGAAATGATAGGATTTCCTTATCCATGGGAGATATTTGTATGGGGATGATAACCGAAGAAGATTTCATGAGTAGATTCCCTGCAATCCATCTCCACAATACCTTGGGGTGGACTATCACAATAATGATCAGTTTCAAATTAGATAAAAGAGTTCAAAGGCCCTTGGGGTGTTGATATTGTGTCTCAAACAACCTTAGCATAACTGGAATTGTGAATATTAAGGATATGATCCCTATTCCACATTTTCTCTAGAAGATGTCGGCCATCCTTTTGGGGTTTATTAGGGATATAAGCCATCTTCATGAAGTCTTTCAGAATATATTTATAACTATCTACTGATGTGAAGATATGAATCCCACAAATGAAAGGATTTTGTATTATGTTGACAAGATTCTATATTGTTGGAAGGGATATTGGACATCCTATAGGTGGTTTTTGGAATATTCCTTTCAATACTTGGTGGAGCGGTGGTATGTTACTAGTTAAGATAGTTAATCCCCAATGAAATATGTCAACAAACATATGGAATGGAACTAGGGGCATTAGCCTCCCCTATAAGGTATTGAAATATTTTGAGTAGAGTCATTGATAGTAATGTGAGTATTTACTAGGGCATGTGTCTCTCTCACTTGATGATCCCCAATCAGAATGAGGATATAATATCAGTTTTGGGCCTTTAGAGTATATTTATTGTTTTTTTATAGTAATATGAGAATCTCTTGAGGCTTGTGATTGTATCACTTGGAGAGCCCTGGTCAGAGGATTATATGTGTTAATTACTATACCTTTGGTGTATTACTCCGTTGTTTTATGGTCAATATATGAGCCTATGTTTTGGAATATGCCTCTCTAAGTTAGTGAGTCCCCATCAGAGTAGGATATAAGCCTCGTCCTTTCCTAGAATATGCTGATAATCCTCCAGGATAGAATCAAGGATTTTTTTTCTCCATATTTTCCACTCCATCATACTGATCATAATTTTTTACTTCTCTAGATATAGGGATTGAAATATATTCATATACCTTCATTCTCACTAGAATATACTAACAAAGATCTGATGTGTCTATTGAAATTCAACATAACCTCTAAATGGTATGTAAAATAATATATTAATGTACATATTTCAACTTCCCATAAATGCTGTTCAATATCATTGATTTAAGTGGGGATGTACGCCCACTCCTTCCTCCTTGTTCCATTAGAATATACTGATGAACATTATGAATGGGAGTGTGGATCAATGTTAACCCCGAGATTTCTACTCAAAAATGAGAATTAATTATTTGATCTAGTAGTTATTGGATCCTACTCCATCTCATATACATATTTCTAAATATAAAAAAAGTTACCATGGATCCAAGACCTCTGTGTTTAGAGAGGTGACATGTCGAATAATGCGCTTAGAAATAAATAATGGGTATTGTAGATATTTGATATAACTACGATCAATATTATGATACATCAATGGTTCTTCTATAAAATAATATTTCCACTTGATGATGATGATGTCTCCCCAAGATTGAGATGCCACAAAACTTATCATCATGTGATGGGGATGTATTCCATGCAGCTTAGCGTCATGTTATAAGAATGTTGTCATGTAGTTTAACATCATGTTCCCATGATGTATTTTGAAATATAATGTCATGTGACCTTGATGTATCACACTATATCACATCATGAGAATATGAATTTTCATTCATTTAAATCATCCTATGACAATGACATGATCATGCAGTTTAGAATCATTTTTCTATGACATGGTTCAGAAGTTTAAATTCATCTGACATGGACATTATCTCGCAGTTTAGACTAATGTGACAAGGTCATCAGTCATATAGTTTGACATTATGTGATAAAGAAAAAGGTCAATATCCTATTAAGATAGTGACTTATCTGAAGGTTAATAGATGAATTTATGAATATTTTTTGAGTTTCAGGATCCCTCAATTCAATAAATCATTTCATTACCTACCTCTCTAGAAAATCATTGAAGACAAACCAACTCTCTATTGCGTTCCCAAGATGTTGATTGTACAAGAAGTGATTTTCATAGACTACCAACCCTACCTCACCAAACTTCATCATTTTTTGGAGTTGTATCAATTCATTATCTTTATAATATTTACAATAGCTGGGAAAATGATTTTTTGGATGTAAAATGATTTCATCAATCGTATGTTAAATGGTGGTTTCCAATCCCTAAGAGGTTTGTGGCTCACAATCTTCTTCCAGACAAGTATGTTCTGTTCTAACAACTCATATGAATGGAGTGTGGATTTAGGGGTTAGTAGTTTCAATATCCTTCAATCCATCTTCTATTGGGTCCATTATTTATAGGCAGTGCAGCTCTCTATCCTGTACTTGAGACCTTGGTGTTAGGGTTAGTATTTTTCATAGCCTATTAAACATACCTCATTTAGTTTCCTTATTTTTTTCTATTTTTTTTAATAATTGTACTAGGATGCATATATTTATTGGAAAGAATATTCCCTTTTACCATCTGTATTTAATGGGAGGGTTACCATGAAGCTTCTCTCATGCTCTATTTGTAGATCTATTGGTGTTGGCGAACAACTGAGTTTGGATTTTGGGATACATATTCTTGATATTTATTATTTTTAGGGTATGTGATGATGATTTGGGTACCTAGATAATGTAGACACATCCCTCAAATTATTAAAACCATACTCTCCTGGTGGATTTTTAGAAATAGTTGAGCCTAGATGGTTTACTGAGTTCCCTAGATGAGGAGGAGAAAATAATGGATATTCCCTCAAGATCACAGGATGGGGGGATTGGAGATATAAAAATTAATGAAACTATATGGGATGTGGTTATCATGAATAATTTCAAGATTTAACCCAATGAGGGGAAGAAATATGTGAAATTACCACTGCACTGTGAGCTAGGGCACTTAACTATAAGGTTTACATTCAAAGGAATGCACTGGATCATCATTCAGGGTAATAAATCTTAGGATCATTCCCAAAATTATTTATTAGATATCCATAGTATCTATTTTTATTTTAGTGATCTGTTACTCTATATAAATTTTCTTTCGTATCGTCAAGGGGTTTACTAGTAGGATCTATGATAACCTTATCTTTTAAATCGTTGGTAGGGTGAGTGTATGATGGGAGTCTCAACATAGACCACAAGGACAAATTACACTACATCCACTTTCTACATGTTCAATTAACATTACACTCTCAAATAGAAACACAAACGATATCACCCTTTATAGATGCATGAAAGATAACACTGAACCCCTCTTTTCCTACGGAAGAGGTAGAAGCTAGGCCAACCTTCTATGACTTAGATGACTACATGAGGGTATGATTATACCTCCCAAGAGTACACTCATTTGGATTTTATGAGATTACATGAAATTTGGTTGGTATCATATTTGCAGATACATTAGAGGGATGGTTCTCTTTCTCAATGGGGTATCCTCATTTTATGTATTTGAGCCCGATATTCCATTTTTGGGGATGTCTCCCAAATTTTCTTTTAAGGCGTTGGTTCCCATATTACCATTTGGAGGCTCAGTGAAAATATTATTGTTTGGGGGTTGGTTCCCATGATACATTTTGATGGGTCATTTCCAATAATTCTATTATAGGTGTTGGTTCCCATAATACCATTTTAGGGTTTAGTCCCCTTAATGAAGGAAATCCCTGGGTAAAATATGATAAAAATATCCAATTCTTGGTGGGATGGGGAGAACATTGAAATTCCTCATTCACCAAGGATAGCAGTGAGAAAGTAAGAGTTCCAAGGATAGTGAATATTTCAGATTGAGTTTGGGAAACTATTAGGCTACATTTGTGGACATTATAATGATTGGTTGTAATAAGGATATATTCCTACTCATAATTTTCATTATTTTTACACCCCTGGTGGGCTCTTAGACTGGATTCCACAATCTAGATGGTTGGGTAGTTCACGACATCCAATATAGATCCTTTTCAAATTTCTGTTGGATGTCGATGATGATGACTGGGATGAATTGGTGCTATCCTAGGAATCTAATGAGTGATAGAGATGACATGTTGATTATCCAAATCATCCCTCACCGATTTAGGGATGTTATAAATTGATACCCTATAGGAAAATCCTCTAAAATCAGTTGAATGTAGAAAAAAGTTCATGTTATTCTTCTAGGGGATTCCATGGGAAAGTCAAATGGTAAGGATTCAGCGTATGAAATATTTTTTTAATAAATAAAATAGTCTATATGGAGTATTTTATGTGGTACTGTTAGGTAAATAAATAAACCAACTGGCCCTGGAGGTGTTGCATTGGCGATAACAGTCATTAGATCCTCAAGGATAATGCTACTTTACCCGCGATCATAGAATCTATTGGAATATTTCATGATGTCATTTTTATTGTAAGAAATCTAATAAGACCATTATAGGAAACAAGAAACATTATTAATTCAACATCATAAATATTATTTCATGTTCGATCATTTTCATTCACATTCAAAAAATACAGAGGTGGTACTTTGTTTTTATAGAAGGTTTAGTACAATTAAAAAACATGTATCAGGTCCACCATTTCGTTGCGTGAAATAATGAGAAACAAAATTTCATAATTGAGAACTAGATATTTTATATTTCATGGAATGTGAAATGAATGAAAGAATTAAATGATTTCAATTTAGGATCACCATTTTTTGTGGGAAAATTACGTTGGTTTATTCAGACAATTGATTTTAGAGTGTACAATTTCTATACAATCATTCATGTTAGGATCCCTATTTTTTACCAAAAAAATATGTAATTTTATCTACCTAACACTTAGTTGGGGGTGATTGACGTTGTTCATGCAATCATTTTCATTGGATGTACCATATTTTCCCTTAAAAACATCCAAAAGTTACCAAATCCCTAACTAAGCATGGACCTACATTCTGAAGGAAGGTGGTCCATTAGTGTTTTAGACCCAATGACCCTTAGGAACTCACATTGGTGATGAGGATGGGAGGTATGTATCATTGAACCATTTTGGGGGGAATTATTTCCTTTTATAAGATTGGATTAAATAATTATGATATGTTTGTGAAATCATTATCCGACCCCTATATGCGACTAGTTATCCCAGGGATAATGATTTGATTAAGACCATGTATTGATAAAAAAACATTGTGTATGTCACTATTTATCCATCATTATCATATTTATCTATTATTACATAGGTTACTTCCATATTCGTCATTCATAAATTCATTGAAATCTAGGGAAAAGGTTGGTGTCTTTGGGATGGAATTGAACAACTATGAGGTGTCCTATGTATCATATATGTGATCCTGAGTCAAAACCCACATAGTTCATTTTACATAGTTTAAGGTCACGTTTCTCAATCAATCCGTTTAGTTTTATGTCATGTTTTTGGGAAATAATTATTGGGATTAGACCATGATGAGGCATCTTACATATCCTGTTAAGATCGGAATCAGAGTCCTTTTAGTTCGTGTTTGTGTTCTGAAAGAAGAGACAATACAGTCCTTGGGTTGGTCTTATAAATATAATGATTATAAGGATTTCCATATATAGAATAGGTCCATTTGTGTAAAGATGACATGTAATAAGACATATATCTCAATGAAAAGACCACATTTGCGGCATTCTCATGATGATATTAGTACAATAATCTCGAGTCTCTATGATCATGTGATCCATGCTCGGTGAGAGAAACAAGATAAAATGGGAGATCAGACATTTCACAAAAAAACATATTTGCATTGGGATTACACATCACAGTTTCCCATTGAGTGGTATGATTACCAGTCTTAGGGAGGATATGGTATGGATTTTGGGACTTAAGAAGCCATCCAGTGTATCCTGCATATAATAGGAATTATATTCAAAATAGATGGATTTATCCCTAACCAACTGATGGGCTTGGCGTACTTGTGGGCATGGTTTGGGATTACACATGAATGTATTTTTGTGTATGATCCCACATATCATATGATGTCCAAAGATTAATTATGTTATTTTATGCTAAATTAATCCTCATATATTAGGAATAGTTTGGGTATAGAGGGACATACACTAATGTAGATACCCATTGGATACTGGGCCTTATGAATTATTCCAATGTATCCAGGTTATGGTAGGAATCATATTTGTTATAGTTCAATTACCCCTAAAATTATGATGGGTAGGAGTGGGTCCTCACACAATGATATATTATTGTTATCCATGAGTTTTTAAGAATACAATGATATTATACTAGGATGGATTCCCTTTTAATAGTAATTCACTGTCTATTGACAGATCAAGGTAGATGGAGACCATGAACGGACTTTAGAATATGCCTAGAATGAAATAGATGTCCCATATGAGAACATAAAATAGATAGGGTCACGGGAGTTCATAATCCTAAACCATTATGTAATATCCCCTTATAAAGAAGGTATTCAATTGACGGCTCTTGGATGGATGTCCGTGTGGCATAAATCTGACTGTGAATGTAGGATGAATTTTACATGTCTTAGGGTATCAGATCAACATGACTAGGTTGTCCACTAGAAATGTTTTCATTGTACACTCAACACATTTATGGGTGTCATTTTGATATGGAAGACACATCAAAGATTCTATACATTATCTATGTTTATATTTCAATGATCATTTGTATGCTCAATTGAAATGTATTGAATACCATCGTATGATAAAAGAGGATGTGTCCATTGTCATTTACATGATAACAGCAATGATGCCTAATGTCTTCCATATGATCAAATTACTTTTATTGGATTTATATTCCTTATCAAAGTGGAAATTCCATGTGATTTCCACATGATCATGTGACTTGTCTAAATTTACTCTCATGATCCAGGTGGAAATGTTCACAGATTGATACATGTTCTACCTGACTTGTCTTCAAACAATGAATTGAGAATTCCAACAAGTAAATAGACTATTGTATGAAACATATGGAATATTAATAAGTAGTCTCTTGAGAATAATTATGATTCCATGACCCCAAACCTCAGAGCCAATGCATTATTTTATTACATTTGAATTGAAACAAGATTCAAATACCAAGTGACCAAATAATTTAGATGTTTTGGAAAACTAAATTACATAATGGATACCCATAATACAATGGGAAAGGAAAACAAAAAATTAAACATAATAAAACTAAAAAACAACATCCTTGAAATTTTATTTATGTATTTTTCATCATAACCCAGTGAAGGGAAACATAATAAATCTCAGCTCAAATGTTTAGTAAGGGTAAACTAATATATATGAACTAATGAATCAATGATAATAATAAATATGAAATGGTACTTAAAATATAACACATTCCCTTAAAATAACTAGATAATGATTAATCAATATGTAAAGTTATGAAAATGAAAACACATACCTTTTGATCAATAAATTTGGAATTAAATGAATCTAGATATATTTTAAATAAAAATATCATGGATAAATAATAACTAAAATGAATGAAATGATTAATTATTGGATTTCATGTATCTAAAACATGAACCACTACCATTAAGACCTTTAATAAGATGTTTTATGTTTTTGGGTAGAAACCCATATAATCATCATGGGAAGAAAATGAAAGGATTTGTGTCCTACGGATTTTGTGTCACGAAACCACTAATGCATCAAGAGGGAAACATTAACTATTCCCAAACTAATCTATTGAAAGTGCAAAGCATTACTCATATATATAAAAATTTGATTTAATGATTAAACAATGTGAATTACCATAAAATATCCATAATGATTAAATAAAATGGATTTATCAATAATTCCTCAGTGGGGGATAACTAAAAACATGGTTTGTTAACATTGATAAATATAAATACCTTTTATATATCTTTAGAATCATTCAATTGGAAAATATTATTTAAATATTCCAAAGTGTCACATACCACATTAAAACATGTGTATCATAATCCACATCATTGAATAATAATATATTAATATTATAATATCATTAGAATAAGTATATTAATGTATTAACATAACAATGTGTTTTATATACACCATAGAAAAGAAACTTGGTGTTTAACAACTAATAAGTCTCAGTGGAATATAAATTTGGATGAAATACCTTACCTTGAGTCCAAATTTTAACATGTGTCTTTATATTAATGAATAATAAACTTATGTAAAAAATTTAATTTGATAAAAACCGTTTCCAAGTTTATTATAACAGTTACATAACTTATTATAATGTTGCATACTACTTCTTATGTACTTAAGTTTACGTCAAATGTTTTTGACCAATTTTGGATAGTGTACCGAAATTTACTATAGTAGGTAAACTATGATAAAGGGATCATTATATAGACATTATTGGAATAATTTTCATGAACTAATTTTCATTTTAGACCTAAATTTTAAATTTTAAACTAATTATGAATTATTTTCATGAATAATGACCCAACGTTAAAATCATGGAGATAGTAAGTCATATATAAACAGGAGTAACATTCTCATTTTTCATTGATCACTATCGAATGAAGGTAAATAACATTATATCATTCTAAAAAAATCATTACATCTTAAATAAAAAAATATTTAATCATATCTATACATATATATATATATATATAAATTTTTGTGTAAATGGAATCACATAGTGTCAAGGAGGTGGTAGTCCTCACATTCATGTCTGACGTTATCACTTTTGACTGTCAGAAAATGGTTTTAAAGAAAATGATATATTATATTTCTAGAAATGTAATTATTTAATTAATTTCTTATATATTTAATATATTTAACTTATTTTAAATGGAAACCAATTTTTAAACATTCGGTTTATAACAGGAACGAATGATCTCATTTTGAGGAGGCGATAGCCTACACCTCCAGAAACAGTGTTATTGTATTCCCACAAAATGGAAAGCATAAGATATGTGGTGTATAAGAATTATATAATAATAAGGAAATTATAAATATTTTATATATTATATATAAATAGTGATCCTATCATAATTTCCAACGATGAAATTTTGTAATGGAAAAATGAATGAAATCATTTTTTGAGGAGGTAGTTCGCGGTACACCCAAACGATATGTTCGTTACAACATTAGATGGATGTATGTGTATATGTAGGTAGAACCCGTAGAATGAAAAAATATAAGTATATTCAGGATATTGTTATTATTTTGTAGTAATGGAATAATAATATTTGAGGTTTGGATAATGAAAATAAACCAATAGAGCATGAAGAAGAATGTTACCTTCTATTCGTGAAATTCTATTTGGATTGCACAAAATGACATACTTGGATTGAATAATGATGAAGGTGATGTATGACCCGAGAACACTTTGAATGGAGAGGGTTCAATTAGGGCTTCAAAATTTTCTTTCAATGTGACAGATCTTTTTACCATGTTGTTATGGACTTTTGAAACATGACTTATAGAATCCTATTGTATGAAAACTGTCATATGTAGAGATACAACAGAACAATTTAACACGGTTCACTATTAAGTGATAATCGAAGGGGAATACCCTAATAGTGGTTCAGTCATACCTAAATACCTTAATCATCACTAGTTATGGAATACATAAGTTTATACATAGTCACTCTATGCCATCCACACCAATTTTACAATATTTTAGGGAAAACACAATTCTTCTCTTAGAACACTTCCCCTAACTCCCCATAGCCCACTACCTTGGGTGAGGTCATACTCATTTTATCAACATGTATATCACTAAAATAGATTAGAATTATGAATTTTAACATGAATATAATGATACTCTTATTTCACCTTATACCAAAGTTGATTCTCATTAAAATAATTGTTCACATAAATATGATGTTCAAAACTTCTGTTTGCAAAGCTCATTAAGGAAGATCACAACCTTTATGTAGTAAACTACCTTCTTGGAAAAAACTGAATTTTTGAATCTCACTGGGTTATCACAAAATACCACATCATCATGAAACTCCATTTTCCTATATACATAATCATTGGAAAATATTAGATATGTATTTTCATGATGCTCACGATCAATTTGGATAATTGATTCTCAATGATCATAGCCTTTATTCATTAAGATTGATTCACCATTTCCTCCAGTTATTTTCATATATCATGAAGTGGGGAGTAGGTTCATATATATTTTTTTGGCCCTTCTTGAAGCTCCCATGCCTCCAGATCATTTTTCTTGAACCTTCAAAAACATCTTTACAATGATCCTCCATCCGTGAAGCTCAAATAAAATTTATCTTGGTCATGAAGAATATTGTAAACTCATCACACACTCACAGAGCTCGTTACCTACATGATGAGCATACATTGCTAAATCTTGTAATCATGAAACCCAATCATTTACCATATTTATAAAATATAAGTTCCAGAAAACAACCTTTCATGATTCAATCCTCATCCTCCATATTTTTAGGCAAAATATTAGGCAGACACTGGTAAATGATGTCACCGTCAATACTATAGTCAGCTTGTACTATTTGATAACTTTCCTTGAAAACCCCCTGATCATATAAGTGTGTATTGAAAAAAATACTTGACTATGTTTACATAGAATAAGAGGATTGGTTACAACAATCAACCCCTTTGAGTTTGTTGAAAATCAGTAGAAATGTTCAATAATGCACTATCCGCTATCGAGACCTGATAAATAGGAAATGAATCACCATGAACTATAGGTATATCTGAGCGAGGATATTTATAAAAGAAAATATAGGAACAATGAATTGTGATCCCATGTTTTTTAATGTGTTACGATGTCCATGAATTGCTCTAATATTACTAGACAAGCATTGCATGACCTGAACTGTTTCCTCATAACACTTGACTCTCATCAAGACATAGAATAATTGTATCATTGAATAATTGTGTTCCCTGAACTCTTACTTCATAACACATTATTATTATTAGGTTACAAAATAATGTCATTGTTTTTCAAAAAATCAACAACCATCGTACCTTTATAACATTGATTTTCTAAATTCTCCCCCTTTGGAAGTAAACCATTATCACATTAGATTTATCCATTCAACACATTTGAAAATAAACCCACAATATATGTATTTGTACTTGTACATCTCAAAACACACTCCCCATAGATTTTATCTTCCCTATAAATATACATCACTTCCACAAACAGACTTTAATAGTTTACACAATTCGGGTGAGGGGACTAATTGTACCCTCTACATGCACTGGGTGGTTATTGAACATGGAGTTTCAATCAATGTTTCTCAAATACATGTATATCTAGTGGCATAGTCTGAATTCCATCCACTTGGTCATCATATCCAACATGAACCATTTGAATCAGTCATCTTTCTTTTTTCATTGACAAAGGGATATATGATCTCAATATGTTTTTTAGAAGAGTGTTAAACCAGATTCTTCATAAGTTCTATTGCGCTCATGTTATCAAAGTGAATCACCATATGCTATTCAACTCATCCCCAATATCAGTCAGTTCTTTCATTATGTATAATTGTTGAGTGCAATCATTTGTATTAAATACATAATTTTCTTCCCTAATACGAATATAAGTTCTTTATTGTTTCTTACTGAACCAGCCAAAACATTTCATGCCAATAAATAATGATCCACCACTTATGGACATTCTATCCACCACATCTTCAGCTAAACTAGCATAAAAATGACAATAGTTCATTATCTTTTCCTGTAGGAATGTATAAACAATAATTGTGTGTACCTTGAATATAACTCATTACTATTTTTAAAAACTCAAAAGGTTTTCCCATTTTATTACATTGAAAGGAGTTTGTATATCATGATACAATGACCATATATAGCTATGTTCCAGTTAAGTATAATAATCTGATGAGGAATATCCTGTATATAGTGGGATCTGCATATGTCCCATCATTATGCATTACATGTTTTTTCCCAACTGCAATTAGAGTAAACATTACATTGGAATCATTCGTGTTGAATTTATTTAGAAAATATCTTTCATTTTTTTCAATTTGAAATGATATTAAAATCAATATTTTGAATCACATGCATCCCTAAAAAGTATGCAATTTCACTAATCATCGACATTTCAAATTATAATTAAATGTGATTATAAAAATCATCCTTATAACCCTTCCTACATCTAACAGATATAAAATCATCCACTTATACAAGCACCATAAATTGATCTTCCATTGAATTCCCCACATAGGGATTATGATTGAAACCTTTTCTTCTGAATGGGAGATTATTAGGAATATAATTCAACCACAAATACCGTACAGGCATTACCGTATTTCGACCAGAGAGGGCCTTTTTTAATATAAAAACATTTTATTCATCATTTCCAATGTGAAATACCATAATTAGTTCTATACCAAATTCTTCTTCAATAACAATAATTAATAATGTTGTTTGGAAATAAATATGATTAACCTTGTATCCTCTTTGAATTATCCTGGCAATGAAAATCTTGATTGACTTCTATCTAGCTACTAGAGTAGAAATTTCTTAAACAACAACACCTTCCATATTTGCATAACCTTTATACACCATGTGGACCATGTTTCTCATAATATTTCCATGATCATTGATTTGTTTTGAATATCCACTTTGATCCAATCACATTTTTATGTTCTAGTCTCTTAACAAAATCAAATCTATTGTTCTTTTAAATATATATATGTTTTTTATTCATGGTTGTAACCCATGATTCATCCTTCACTACATATTCAAATGAGGTTAGTTAAAAAATTGAAAGGTGGAAATAATGTGCTTCACTCCTCATTATCCATATCTACGTGAGTGGTGTCCAATCACCAATACTGTTGGATTGATCATTTTGTGCCCTTTTATTTTTCCTATGAGGTTCAGAATATATTTCTTTCTGCATGGTTTCCACTTCGGATTCTTTTTTCAAAATCATCATCATCTTTTTGATCCCTGAAGGGTTTTCACAACTTCCTCTCCTTTTTTTAAAGAGGAGAACAGATAACATTAATGAAGAATATCAGCAGACATACAAAATCATAGCCATGAAGGGAAATTGTCCAGCCAGAGATGGTTGTCATCGAAGGGGCCTGAGGCCGCCAGTTGGTGGGCTTCATTGTTTCCATCCCATTTGTAAAAGGAGAAGGTGAAATCCGAAAAGACTTGGCGGAGCAAGCGAATCCTCCTAATGATGGAGCCAAATGGATGGATTCTAGTGTCGTTGTGGTTAATAATATAGATAATGGTTAGGCAGTCAGACTAAATGATGATAGAAACCCATCCCTGCTCCACAATGAGCATCATACCTACAAGTATGGTAGAGTCCTCGTCAACTGAAAGTTCCCAGAAGTCATGATTTGATTCAAATTTTGTTGCAATGATTTGCCCCAGATGATTTCGGGCCAAGATACCGAGAGAAACAAGCCCGTCCATGGGGAGAGACGCGTCCACATTGAGCTTAAGAATCCCTTCCATTAGGGGTTCCAAAAAGGGGGACAGGAGGGGGTTACACCTAGAATAATGTGTCCTTTATGGTCCTTCCAACCCTCAATCCATGAAAAATCCCTTGCAATCCTAAATTCAGGAGGTTTATGAACATGTTTTCATCTTCTATCAGATCAACATATGCGATCCATGAGGTATTTTTGGTTTTATCTTAAATAAACATGACATCACTAACTTCCATACATCATCCATGATGATTATCGAAAAATTTATTGGACATTATCTTCATTTAATATAATTTCAATATTCAATAAACTTCATTATCACCACATTCTCATTAATTTCCTTCATTGTTTTGGAATTTAAATTTACTTCCAAAAACATGAAAATAATTTTGAGTGGGATTACATAACTAACATAACTCATAAGGTGTCGTTCTTACTCCTATATAAAAACATGTTCGATTTTGAGTGTACACAAAAACTTGAATAGCATTTTTGTAGTAATAATGAGAGATACATCTCTCAATTAGTATAGTTCTACCCATATTATCCTCTTATAGATTTGGGCATTCAAAAACACCATTTTTTATGGGGTTCCAACTATAGTCACCTAATACAATTTTCCATGTTTTTTCATGTACATTTAAAATTCAATTTAAGTGTATTCACCTCCATTTTAATATCATAGAACATTGATTTTACATCTTGTATCATTCTCAGTTATTCAATGATAAATTTTAATTCAATTAGGTACTTGATGTTTCCTATGTATAATCATTAGACAATCCATTGTACTATGATCATCTGTAAACCAAATGAAGTACCTCTCTACATGTTTTCCTACAAAATTTACTAGGCAACAGACATCTGTGTGGATGAGATCAAGAATATTTGTTTCCTTTTTCATCTTTGGCAGATATGTATTGCAAACCAACTTTCCTGTAATGTAATAATCACATTTACATTCAAACTCACACTTTATATTTGGGATATCAAATTCTATATACATATTCCATATATTTTCAATGAAAATTTAATTAATGTGATCGAACAACCAATGCCAAAAGTTATTTTCTTCTTCAACTATTAAGTAACAAATGATCCCATTACTGTCAACCAAGTATAAATTTGTATCTATTCTACATCTTTTTTTTTGAGGCAATTCTCTATAATTCCATTGATAGAGAACCCTTTTGTATTAAATGTAACTATAAATCCAAAGTAACCTAGTTGAATCAAAATTATGAGATAGTGATGTAAACCATCCATATAGGGAACATTTGATTTCCTTAGCTCGTTGTTTTCTAGTTCTATACTTTTACTTCCTTGGATCTTTAAAGCCCCATAATTATCAAACCTATCTATTCTATCAACACTTTTTATAAATTTCGTCAATAAATCCTCATTTCCCATCATATGGGATTAGAATCCACTACCAAGAATCCATGTGATGATGTACTTTATATATTTTATAACTACATATTCAATGTTTGATTCCTCAATTTTCTTCTTTTCCATCCACGAGATACTTTATTTAGTGGAAGCTAAAGATGGTGTGCCCAATTTATAATTTATTTAAATATATTCATCATACTCATCTTGTTTTTATAAAGGAGAATACATATTCTCATGATAAACTCTACCTGGTTGGTGGGTATTGAGTTTTCAATGAGTTTATAGGTAATATTCCAATCATTACTCTACCTGTAATAAAGAGATTTATGCCCGTAGTTCGAATAATGAAAAAAGTATCCATGGAAACTATTTATTCTATAATATTATTGAGATGGGTTTATTTTCATTTTTGGACTTCCAATATCTTCCCCACTTGGATAACATCATTCATCTTCACAATTTGACATGGTAGGACCCAAATAACCATTGAATTATCATTTCATATGTGGAAATGGATTATAAATTCCATTGCTACCCATGTACACTTATTTGGAAATATTATTTTCCTCGTGATGATATATGGATTCTAAATGATAATTTTCATATCACTTTTGAGTTTTATTTTCTGATTTCATTGGTATTACACTAGTCTCATATCACGACTTGTCCTCGGGGCCCGTGCTGTGACTACCCCAAGCCCGACTTCTATAGGCCAGGGGCTGGCGACTAGCACCAAAGGTGTAATTCCTGATAATTGGGAAGGCATTGCCTTTATATAAAAAAATAAACACCACAGAGTATGCAAGCTGAAGTAAACCCTAATTAAATTGAGTAAAAAAGTATGTGTGGGAAAGTAAATGGCCCAGTATACAAACCCAACTGAAAGTACAATACAACTGAGAAAAGAAAGTACAACATCTGAAAAGTAAGAAGCTACCACCAAGTCGTCCTCCGGAATTCCCTCCTGAAGGGTGGGTACAGATAGTCTCATCGGCTCCTCGGGTCTGGTCGTCCGCTCTGAGTACGTCTCGCATGATAGTCCACCTCCAGATACCATCCCGCTTCACAAGCCTCAACCACGATCAGTGTTGTCCGTCGTCTGCATCCAGTACAACGTAGTGTGGGCACAACCCGTGAAGGGGTGAGTATATGATACTCAGTAGGGACCCCGAGACACCAAAGGTCTCCCGAAATCTATAAATGATAAACCAATGGAATGATGCAAACACAAAGTATCAACCATCTACACTGAGGTATATGACCATACATATACCTGAGTCATAAATTCCAGTTCGACTCCAACTGACGAGCCCAAGTAAAACCTAGTCCACACAAGAAAGCACAACCCAGTCCACATAGGAAAACAATACAATCATATCGAAGATAATGATTGAATGTCAAGACTTAGCTCACACAGGTATACTACTCATTAAGAGGGGTGGAGATGATTAGATGTAGCCTCTGAATCATCTCCTCTGCCGAACCCACGTAGGATCCAAGTACAGAAGTCGTCTCTGCCGAACCCACGTAGGATCCAAGTACAGTAACCTTTGATGCTGAACCCATGTAGGTTCCATGTACAGTCTTCATCGCTACAGAACACATGGAGGATCCATGTATAGTCGTCCTTGGGGCCGATCCCACGTAGGATCCAAGTACAATCGCCATCGTCGTCGCAGTCACAGCCGCCTCTTGGGTTCCCACACACATCACGCTCGATTTAGGGAGGGTCTTCTCCATGAGCCAAGAGGGTCTATACATCAACTGCCACAAAGTCCAGAGTTGATGTATCACAATGTTCAGTATCTTCAATAGGAACTCAAAACGACAGACGGCGCGTAAATCGGACGCCCAGTCTGAGAGATATTGGCTTTTCTGTCCCAGGGGCCTGGTTTTTTTTAAAGCTAAAACCAACCCGACCATACTCTAGCTATGTCCAAACCTCAAGTGTATTAATTAAAAATAACATTCTCTCAAAGAGGAATTCAACGTGATTGAAAGAACATCATTCGTATTTTTGGTCGTTAAGTTATAAGCATTTCTGCTCCAATGGCCCATTTGGTTTCAGGTTCGAACCAACCTGGCCATACACAAACATCGTTGAAACCTGAAGTGCAATATAAAGAAATGAACATCTCGATCCAAGGATACCTATGAAATTGATGGTGAATCGATCAGAGGTCGGTTTCCCATGATATGTGCATTTGAACGAACCTGGTCCGAAAATAAGGGGTCTGGGCACGGTCCGACCCAGCCCAATACCCCCTGGGTCGGCCCGAACCTGGTATACCCGACACGGGTCCAGGTCTGGCCCAACTTGGTGTGGCACGAACCGGCTGGCGTGGCCCGGCCTGGCCCTGGCGGGGCGCCGCCCGACCCGGTTGGGCGTGGCCGGCCCAAACCGTGCGGCCTGCGGTCCGGCTCGGAAGCCGGCCGCAGCTCGGCGCTGGACGAGCGGGGCAAAATGGGGGCTTCGCCCCCTTGTTTCCATAACGGCGGACCCATGGGGTCTGCCCTAGGAATCTGACGGGGGGTTACGACCCCCCGGTTTCCTTCAAACGGCCGATCATGATGGCCATCTCTGTGAAACCGTGGGACCCCCTCGGGTCCTGCCTCTAGGTGGCGCCGGCGGCCGGCTGCCCCTTTGAAGACCGCCGCAGACTTAGGCCGTGACACCTATCCGACCAGCGTTGCGCGACGGTGCCACGCCCCTCCGCCGCAGCCTGCTATTGGTCGCGACCTCTTTCGGCCTCACCGGCGCGGCGCAGCGGCGCCTCGCTCCACCGTCGCTGCCCGCTCCGGCCGACGTCCTCTTCGTTCCCGCGCGGTGCAAGGACACTGTAATGACCCAATCATTTTGAGTAGTATATTAACTTAATCTTAATGATTTAATAATATGTTAATGGTTAATGGAGAAAGAGGTGTCGATGGCTTCATCCAGTAGACTCGACCCTTATGAAGCCCACTTATCAGATCTTGGGAAGGAGGTAACATCTATGGGCTTCGCTTCGGACCAAGCCGAAGCCGAACTCCAGCGTGTCAAGCTTGAACGGAAACACATATGGGAGAAGTTCAAGTTAGTAGATATTACTACTAGGGCAATGTTATCTGAGCCTCCCTCAGATTCTCTCACCATAGAACACCTTGCACTTAGGTCTTATGTCGGTGTTATAAGGGGCTATATGACGAGACCCTAGCTTCCTTGTGTAATCCTTTCGGGTGAATAAATTGAGATCTCTTCCTTTAGTGATGTTTGTGGAATTTCTTTTGTCCAGATAATTTTAGGATATATTTTATTAATGAATTTTTGAAAAATGGATATTTTAAAACATTTATGTAAACCCTAAATAATTAATGATGTGTAATGATTTTCAAAAATGGTCTTTTACAAAAGTGTTCAGTAAGGAATTTGGAGTCTAATAAGATCAACTTAATTTTTGATAAATAGAAAATTATGAATAGTGATTTTACGCTTAGGATTAGTAATGTGACCAAATGGATAAGTAATTTCACTCAAAGAAAGTTTTATTATAATTTAGACACCTAGATTAAGTAATGTGATTCAATAAAATGGGTAAATAACGGTTTCCTAAATTATTAGTCAAGTAATAGTTTTTTCGGAAGAATAGTGTTTTTTAATTAAAAATTTAATTAAAAATAATTAGAAAATTATTTTTATAAAAAGGACTTTATTTTTGAACTCATAGCATCGATATTATGTTAAGGTAATTTTTGGGGATTTTTCTGAAAAAAATGAATTTTCGGTGAATAGTGTTTTTTTTAAATTAAAATTTTAATTAAAAATATTTAGAAAATTATTTTTATAAAATGGATTTAATTTTTGAAATCAAAGCATTGATATTTGGTTAAGGTGAAATTTTGGGATTATTCTAAGAAAGTTGAATTTTCGATGAATAGTGAAAGTATAGTTTTTAAGTTACTGGTGTTTAATGACATCATTAAATGATGTATTAAGTATGTAATCAATATTGTCGACTTATGAATAGTAATATAAGATATGAGGTGTCCCAAGTGGCCAATACCATGGGCAAGCCATGGTTTTGCCAAAACCACTAATGAGTTGTCTCTTGGCCATTAATGCCTTGCCCCCTCACTTTCCCTATAAATGCCCACCCTTTCCTCCTTTATTTTTCACTCCCAAATCTCCCCCAACTAATTATGGTCTCCTTACCTCCCAAGGAGTCCTCCCAAGGTGCCCCAAGCCCTCAAGTTCCAAAACATTGAGTCACGTTTTAAGGTA
The DNA here is from genome assembly GCA_963277665.1 of Viscum album. Classification (NCBI taxonomy): domain Eukaryota; kingdom Viridiplantae; phylum Streptophyta; class Magnoliopsida; order Santalales; family Viscaceae; genus Viscum; species Viscum album. The sequence goes on along the minus strand of OY728153.1, from coordinate 1,465,068,428 downwards.
AGGGATCTGACCTCTCTCTTTCTTTTCATGTAATCTCTTTTATGTCATTCCTTTTATGCTCTGTGTTATTATGTGAGAGGATGTTATATTATATTCCTTTTACTTCCCTTTCATGTTTATATGATGAGAGATCCCATATTACTCTCATCATTTCATTTTATGAAAGTTTAAGTGACGGTGTTAGGCTGCCGAATTTTTAAGTGATTCTTTCACCCTTCTCATTTTTCAAGTTCGATTTTCATGTCAAAACTTTTCAAGTTTATTTTTATTATGTTGGGGTATGATCTCTATATCTATCATACTGATCTCTTATGATCATATTATGATAGACCCTATTTGATCTGTTCAATTCATTTTTGTTGAAGTTTAAGTGACACCGTTAGGCTGCCGAATTTTCATAAGAGAAATCAAATTTTTGTCTTCCTTCCATGTTTTTCATTTCAAATGGTATTTCCTTGAAATTGCATCATCATGTACATATATCCTTCTTATTTTGTCCCTCTACTGTTTTATGGGTCAATTATTATTGTTTGACCCATTTTCCCTCTCTTTTCAAAGTTTTCTAAAACCTTGTAACATAGTCGTTATGCTGCAGAATTTTCGTCTCAAAATGCCTCTCTTTTCTCAAAATTATTTTATGTTATAAATTGAATACTCAAAGCTCTTATTTCTACAGGGGTATTCACATATATATCAAAATTTTCTATTTTAATTTCTGGGATTTACATACATGATACCTGCTTTCCCTTTCCGTGGGTTTAAAGTAACGTAATGATCATGTCTTTAACGCAGTTTTTAAAACATTATGATTATGAAATGAAACCCATTTATTTTATGCTATATGGGCTATTTATGAAATGTTTGATAATGATATATGTGTCTCACATGATAATAAAGGAAAATTTAAGGGTGCGCCCTGATAGTGCTCCAATGCATTGGGTAAAGACTTAATCTCTAGAGATACCCATTTTAACGACGCCTTGGTGAATAACCTTGGTAATTTTTAAAGACACCTTGGGGATGGTCCTTGGTGAAACGAAACGATTGTCAATATTAAATGTTGCAGCCACATCTTCAAGTTATGAAAAATGTTATTTTTATTATGAAATGACTCATTATTTCTTTATCATTCCTTAAAGTTCTTTTCATGTCCTTATTGGAGTATCTCAAGTTCACATGTAAAATGTTCCTCTTGTTTCCCTTACTGGGCCTTCTTCTCACCCTTTCTTTTGATGTATGTCCCCAGTTTATGAGATGCAGTAATGAACCTAGGATGAACTAAAGGAGAATCCTTTCAAGTGTTTAAGAAGAATGTTTTATTTTTTTCATGTTTTATGTTCCTTGTTTCCAAGACACTAATCCTTAACAATCCTTAGTTCCGTGTAGTGAAATGAAAGTTATGTTATAAAAAGATGGCATGTTATAGTTGGTATCAAAGGATGGTTTAGTTATTTGTGGAAATTAGAATATAAAAACTTTAGTAAGAACCCTATAGAAAAGTTTAAATATAGGAAAACTTCCTGTATCTTGGTATGTATTGAGTAAATGGTTTATCAAGCAAATACATCCATGTCTGGATACGAGCAGGTAGAGGCGGCTCTGGCACAGATGTACATAGGGGTAAAACACGAAAACACCGCTTTGAGCTAGACTTGAACGGGAACTGGTGCACGATAACGGGCCTTGCTGCACTCTTGGTTACGACACTCCCGGGGGATATGTTTGGTTAATCACAAGCTTTTTATGAATCATTGTGAAGGAATTATAGAAAAGTGTAATTGTCTAAGCATGAAGTCTTAGTTAACAGATTCATAAATGAAATAAGTTTCTTACTAAGGTTTTATTCTTTTAGAAAATGGCGGGAAATAGGAGGAATCGTGCCGATGGTGACCGCAATGCACCATGTGCTGATGGCCCTCCGATGGAAGCCGGAATGGAAACATTCATGTGAATGATGAACCAACTGACTCAAGTTATGAGTAATAACTTGAATCAAGCTGAGGGGCCGACCTCACCACGAAGGGAACAACACTCTGTTGAGTCCTTCATGAGTCAACGACCGCCAGCATTCAGTGGATCTACTGACCCATTGGTTTCGGAACAATGGATAAGCTCCATTGAAAAGATCTTTTCTGTACTTCATTGTTCGGAACAAGAAAAAGTCACCCTTGCTGTTTACCGCCTAGAGGGAGAAGCTGATCAGTGGTGGTCACTAATCAAAAACACGAAGCCATGAGGAGAGATGGAAGCTATGGAGTGGGAAGAATTTCGGGGAATTTTATTTAACAAGTATTTACCTCATTCTATGAGAACGAGAATGGAGATAGAGTTTCTCGAGATGAAGCAGAAGGAGAACGAATCTGTCAGAAGCTATGAGATGAACATCACAAGGCTTTCCCGTTATACCTGAAGCTTTATCATGGACCCTAATAGGAAGGTTGATAGATTCTTTGGTGGACTACGACCTCATATGCAGAAGAATCTAGCCAACAGGTACTATGATAGCTATGAAGAAATAGTTCAAAGTGCTATGAAAGTCGAGCTGGAGTTTGGTGAGACACAGTGGTCTCATAAACCAAATTAAAAGAAGAGATCGTTAGAGCCCAGTTTAGGGACGTTTTTTGATCAGGGAAGAGGTTTAAAGCAAATGAAACTTACCACATGCAATAAATGTGGGAAGAATCATCTAGGGAACTTCTTGAACAGAACTGGAAAGTGCTACAAGTGTGGAAGAGGAGGCCATATTGCTCGGAATTGTCATAGTGAGGTGAAGCCTCATCATCCAAACACTAATGACAGAGGAAAGATGGTTCTGGCCCTACCCGAAGTCACATGCTTCAAGTGTGGACAGCTTGGGAACTTTTCTAACCAATGTCCAAATCCGAGGGCAGTGGAGGGGAGTCACCATCAACCGCAGAAGAGACCAAGGGAGCAATGTCGTGCTTTCGCTATCACAACAACTGAAGTTGAAGTTCCGAACGATATGGTAGCAGGTACTCTTGTTGTCATCTCTAAACTAGCAAGTACTTTATTTGATTCTGGTTCTACACATTCCTTTATTTCCTCCAAGTTTGCAAGGAATATAGAATCAATCCCCGAACTGGTAGAGGTAGACTTGTCAGTCAAGACTCTAAGTGGGATTATCCTTGCATCAACAGTATTTAAAGACTCTAGTTTTTACTTTGGCGAGCACAATATTATCACAAATCTAGTAGTCATTCCCATGATGGAATTCGACATTATATAAGGGATGGACTGGCTCTCAAAGTATAATGCTAAGATCAAATGCAGAAGTAAGGAAATCTCAGTAGTCTTGAATGAACGACCTACAGTTATCTTCCGAGGAGAGATATCCCGAACTGATCCCTATCTAGAAGCACCTCCTATATCTTTCTTTATGGAGTTAATTGGTGATGATGAAGAAGTAAAAGGGAGCATACAAATAAAAGATTTTCTGATTGTTCAGGAATACATGGATGTATTTCCTGAGGAGTTACCTAGACCTCCCCTAGAAATAGAGGTAGAGTTCTCCAATGAACTCTTACCTGGGTCTCAACCGATATCAAAGACTCCGTATAGAATGGAAAATGTGGAGCTAGAAGAGTTAAAGAAACAAATCCAAGACTTGTTGGAGAAGGGGTTTATCCGTCCGATTGTGTCTCCTTGGGGAGCACCAGTTCTCTTTGTGAAGAAGAAGGATGGATCAATGTGTCTATGCATTGATTATAGAGAACTGAATGGGATCATAGTGAAGAACAAATACACTCTTCCAAGAATTGATGATTTATTTGACCAACTTCGTGTGGCTCAATTCTTCTCCAAGATTGACCTTCAATCTGGTTATCATCAACTGAGGGTGAAGAAGGAAGATATTCCAAAGACTGCCTTCCGATCGAGATACTTGCATTATGAGTTTACTGTTATGCCCTTCGGCTTGACTAATTCTCCTACTATTTTCATGTATTTGATGAATAGAGTCTTTAAGGACTACCTTGATAACTTTGTAGTAGTTTTTATTGATGATATTTTGATATATTCAAAAAGTCGTGAGGAGCATGAAGACCATCTAAGGGTTATTTTGAAAACTCTGCGGAAGGAGAGGCTCTTTGGAATGTTCAGCAAGTGCAAGTTTTGGTTATAACAAGTGGCTTTCTTGGGTCACATCGTAACCAATGAAAGAATCTCGGTTGACCCTGTAAAGACAATGGTTGTGGAGGAGTGGCCTCAACCCACAACAGTAACTGAGATTCGTAGTTTCCTTGCTTTAGCGGGATATTGTAGGAGGTTTCTGAAAAACTTTTCATGACTTTCTAATCCACTAACGAAGTTCACTCAAAAAGGGGTTAAGTTCATCTGGACAAAGGAATGCGAGGAAAGTTTCCAAGATCTAAAGAATAGGTTGGTTACTGCACCTGTGTTAACACTACCCTCTATCGGAGAAGGATTCGTTATTTTTAGCGATGCATCTCTGAAAGGGCTTGGGTGCGTCCTCATGCAAAATGACATGGTAATTGCTTATGCATCTCGACAATTGAATATTGATGAGAAGAATTATCCTACGCATGATCTAAAGCTGGCGACAGTTGTTTTTGCTCTAAAGATATGGAGGCACTATCTTTATGGGGAGAAATGTGACATATACACTGACCACCAAAGTCTAAAGTATATCTTCACACAGATATAATTGAACATGAGACAAAGGAGATGGTTGGATCTTATTAAAGACTATTATTGTTCAATTCATTATCACCCTGGAAGAGAAAACAAAGTCGTGGATGCGTTAAGCAGGAAAGATCCTGTTGTTCTGGCAACAATGAGGATCCTAGGAGATCCCTTGATTAAAGATCTAGTAAAACTGGACATGGGAATTATAAGGAAAGGGACATCATCAACCCTATCCCAAATGATTTCTCAACCTTCATTACTAGAGAAGATCAAGAAGGCACAAAAAGAAGATCTTTTGTTGTAGGAGAAGTTGGAGGCTGTAAAAGATGTTAAGTTCCCTGATTTCAATATTGATCAAGAAGGTGTATTGAAATTTCATACAAGACTATGTGTTCCATCTATTCTAAAGATAAAGAAAGAACTGATGGATGAAGCTCATAGCTCTACTGTCTCTATACATCCGGGAAGCACTAAGATGTATAGAGCCCTTCATGATCATTATTGGTGGGATAACATGAAGAAGGAGATTGCTGATAACACTACAAGGTGCCTGATGTGTCAGCAAGTAAAGGCAGAACAACAACTTCTTAAGGGGGTATTACAACCGCTACCCATACCAGTATGGAAGTGGGATAATATCACTATGGACTTTGTAACTGGTCTCCCGAAAACATCCAAAGGAAACAATGCGATATGGGTTATTGTGGACCGTCTCACCAAGACAGCCCATTTTATCTCTATTCGGGAAGATTTCTCTCTGGATCATTTTGCCATGATATACGTTATGGAAGTTGTATGGATTCATGGGGTACCACTATCCATCATGTCTGATCATGACCCAAGATTCACATCAAAATTCTGGAGAAGTCTTCAACATGCTCTGAATACTGAATTGAATTTTAGTACGGCCTATCATCCTCAAACTGATGGCCAATCTGAAAGGACTATTCAGACACTCAAAGACATGCTGAGATTATGCTCAATGGAATTTAAAGGTGGATGGGATCAACACCTCCCATTAGTTGAGTTCTCCTATAACAACAGCTTCCATTCGAGTATTCAGATGGAACCCTATAAAGCTCTGTATGGAAAGCGATTTAGAACTCCCACTTGTTAGGATGAAACTGGTGAGAGAAAGCTTCTTGAGCCTGATCTTGTGCAAGAGATGACAGAACAGGTTCATGCCATCCAACAACACATAATGGTTGCTCAGATTCGGCAGAAGAGCTATGCTGACAATCGTCAAAGGGACTTGGAGTTTGGTGTTGGTGACAAAGTCTTCCTTCGAATTTCTCCATGGAAGAGAGTCATGCAGTTTGGGAAGAAAGGGAAGCTCAGCCCTTGGTACAATGGCCCCTATGAAATCCTTGATCGCATAGGAGAAGTGGCCTATCGTCTAGCACTTCCACCGAAACTAGCTCAAGTTCATGATGTCTTCCATGTATCTCTCTTGAGGAAGTACATACCCGACTCTTCGCATGTACTGAACCCAGAGGTGGTACAACTGGAACATGGCCTCTCTTATGAGGAGTAGCCAGTGGAGATCTTGGACCGTAGAGACAAGGTCCTACGAAACAAGACTACCCACCTTGTGAAAGTGTTGTGGAGGAATCATAAATATGAAGAAGCGACTTGGGAGCCTGAGGAAACAAAGAAGCAAAAGTACCCTCACCTTTTCGACTAGGCCTCAAGTATAAATTTCGGGGACAAAATTTCTTACGGGGGGAAGAATGTAACGACCCAATCTTTTTGAGTAGTATATTAACTTAATCTTAATGATTTAATAATATTGTTAATGGTTAATGCAGAAAGAGGAGTCGATGGCTTCATCCAGTAGACTCGAACCTTATGAAGCCCACTAATCAGAGCTTGGGATGGAGGTAGCATCTGTGGGCTTCGCTTTGGACCAAGCCCAAGCCGAAATCCAGCGTGTCAAGCTTTAACGGAAATGCCTACGGGAGAAGTTCAAGTTAGTAGAGATTACTACTAGGGCAATGTTATTTGACTCTCCCTCAGATTCTCTCACCATAGCACACCTTACACTTAGGTCTTATGCCGGTGTTACAAGGGGCTATGTGACGAGACCCTAGCTTCCTTGTGTAATCCTTTCGGGTGAATAAATTTAGATCTCTTCCTTTAGTGATGTTTTTGGAATTTCTTTTGTCCGGATAATTTTAGGATATATTTTATTAATGAATTGTTGAAAAAGGGATATTTTAAAACATTTATGTAAACCCTAAATAATTAATGATGTGTAATGATTTTCAAAAATGGTCATCTACAAAAGTGTTCAGTAAGGAATTTGGAGTCTAATAAGATCAACTTAATTTTTGATGAATAGTAAATTATGAATAGTGATTTTACGCTTAGGATTGGTAATGTGACCAAATGGATTAGTAATTTAACTCAAAGAATGCTTTAATATAATTTAGACACCAAGATTAAGTAATGTGATTCAATAAAATGGGTAAATAACGGTTTCATAAATTATTAGTCAAGTATTAGTTTTTTCGGATGAATAGTGTTTTTTAATTATAAATTTAATTAAAAATAATTAGAAAATTATTTTTATAAAAAGGACTTCATTTTTGAACTCAGAGCATCGATATTATATTAAGGTAATTTTTGGGGATTTTTCTGAAAAAAATGATTTTTCGGTGAATAGTGTTTTTTTAATTAAAAATATAAATAAAATTATTTAGAAAATTATTTTTATAAAATGGATTTTATTTTTGAAATCAAAGTTTGATATTTTGTTAAGGTGAAATTTTGGGATTATTCTGAGAAAGTTGAATTTTCGATGAATAGTGAAAGTATAGTTTTTAAGTTACGGGTGTTTACTGACATCATTAAATGATGTATTAAGTATGTAATCAATATGGTCGACTTATGAATAGTAATATAAGGTATGAGGTGTCCCAAGTGACCAATACCATGGGAAAATACCATGGGAAAGCCCATGGTTTTGCCAAAACCACTAATGCGGTGTCCCTTGGCCATTAATTCCTTGTCCCCTCACATTCCCTATAAATACCCACCCTTTTCTCCTTTAGTTTTCACTCCCAACTCTCCCCAAACGAGGTTCTGGTATCCTTACCTCCCAATGAGTCCTCCCAAGGTGCCCCCAATCCCTCAAGGTCCAAAACATTGAGTCACATTTTAAGGTAAGGGATCCGACCTCTCTCTTTCTTTTCATGTAATCTCTTTTATGCCATTCCTTTTATGCTCCATTTTATTATGTGAGATTATGTTCATTTATATTCCTCTTACTACCCTTTCATGTTTATATGATCAGAGATCCCCTCTTACTCTCATCATTTCTTTTTATGAAAGTTTAAGTGACGCCGTTAGGCTGCCGAATGTTTAAGTGATTCTTTCACCCTTCTAATTTTTCAAGTTCGATTTTCATGTCAAAACCTTTCAAGTTCCTTTTTATTATGTTTGTGTATGATATCTATATCTATAATACTGATATATTATGATCATATGATGAGAGAACCTATTTGATCTGTTCAATTCATTTTTGTTGAATTTTAAGTGACGTCGTTAGGCTGCCGAATTTTCATAAAAGAAATCAAATTTTTGTCTTCCTTCCATGTTTTTCATTTCAAATGGTATGTCCTGAAAATTGCATCACCATGTCCATATATCCTTCTTATTCTTTCCCTCTACTGTTTTATGGGTCAATTATGATTGTTCGACCCATGTTCCTTCTCTTTTCAAAGTTTTCTAAAACCTTGTATCATAGCCGTTATGCTGCAGAATTTTCGTCTCAAAATGCCTCTCTTTTCTCAAAATTATATTATGTTATAAAGTGAATACTCAAAGCTCTTATTTCTATAGGGGTATTCACATATATATAAAAATTTTCTATTTTAAATTTTGGGATTGACATACATGATACCCACTTTCCCTTTCCGTTGGTTTAAAGTAACGTAAAGATCATATCTTTAACGCAATTTTTAAAACGTTATGATTATGAAATGAATCCCATTTATTTTATGTTATATGGGTTATTTATGAAATTTTTGATGATGATATATGTGGCTCACATGATATTAAAGGAAAATTTAAGGGTGTGCCCTGATAGCGCTCCAATGCATTGGGTAAAGACTTAATCTCTAGAGATGACCATTTTAACGATGCCTTGGTGAATAACCTTGGTAATTTTTAACGACACCTTGGGGATGGACCTTGGTGAAACGAAATGATTTTCAATATTAAATGTTGCAGCCACATCTTCATGTTATGAAAAATGTTATTTTTATTATGAAATGCCTCATTATTTCTTTCTTATGACTTAAAGTTATTTTCATTTCCTTATTGGAGTATCTCAAGTTCACATGTAAAATGTTCCTCTTGTTTCCCTTACAGGGAATTCTGCTCACCCTTTCTTTTGATGTATGTCCCCAGGTTATGAGATGCAGTAATGAACCTAGGATGAACTAAAGTAGAAGCCTTTCAAGTTTTTAAGAAGAATGTTTTATGTTTTTTTCATTTTTATGTTCCTTGTTTCCAAGACAATAAACCTTAACGATCCTCAGTTCCATGTAGTGAAATGAAAGTTATGTTATAAAAAGACGGGATGCTATAGTTGGTATCAATGTATGGTTTAGTTATTTGTGGAAATTTGGATATAAAAACTTTAGTTAGAACCATATATAAAAGTTTAAATATAGGAAAACGTCCCAGTATCTTTGTAAGAATTGAGTAAATGGTTTATCAAACAAATACATCCATGTCTGGATACGAGCAGGTAGAGGCGGCTCTGGCACAGATGTACATAGGGGTAAACCCCGAAAACACCGCTTTGAGCTAGACTCGAATGGGAACTGGTGCACAATAACGGGCCTTGCTGCACTCTTGGTTACGACACTCCCGAGGGATATGTTTGGTTAATCACAAGCTTTTTATGAATCATTGTGAAGGAATTATAGAAAAGTGTAATTGTCTAAGCATGAAGTCTTAGTTAAAAGATTCATAAATGAAATAAGTTTCTTACTAAGGTTTTATTCTTTTAGAAAATGGCGGGCAATATAAGGAATCTTGCCGATGGTGACCGCAATGCCCCATGTGCTGACGACCCTCCGATGGAAGCCGGAATGGAAACATTCATGTGAATGATGAACCAACTGACTCAAGTTATGAGTAATAACTTGAATCAATCTGAGAGGCCGACCTCACCATGAAGGGAACAACACTCTGTTGAGTCCTTCATGCGTCAACGGCCGCCAACATTCAGTGGATCTACTGACCCATTGGTTTCGAAACAATGGATAAGCTCCATTGAAAAGATCTTTTCTGTACATCATTGTTCGGAACAAGAAAAAGTCACCCTTGTTGTTTACCGCCTAGAGGGAGAAGCTCATCAGTGGTGGTCACTGATCAAAAACACGAAGCCATGAGGAGAGATGGAAGCTATGGAGTGGGAAGAATTTCGGGGAATTTTCTTTAACAAGTATTTCCCTCGTTCCATGAGAACGAGAATGGAGAAATAGTTTCTCGAGCTGAAGCAGAAGGATAACGAATCTGTCGGAAGCTATGAGATGAACTTCACAAGGCTTTCCCGTTAAACCTCAAGATTTTCCATGGACCCTAATGGGAAGGTTGATAGATTCTTTGGCGGACTACGACCTCATCTGCGGAAGAATCTAGCCAACAGGGACTATGATAGCTATGATGAAATAGTTCGAAGTGCTATGAAAGTCGAGCTGGAGTTTGGTGAGACACAGTGGTCTCATAAACCAAATGAAAAGAAGAGATTGTTGGATCCCAGTTTAGGGAAGTCTTTTGATCAGGGTAGAGGTGTAAAGCAAATGCAACTTACCACATGCAATAGATGTGGGAAGAATCATCTGGGAAACTTCTTGAACGGATGTGGAAAGTGCTAAAAGTGTGGAAGAGGAGGCCATATTGCTCGGAATTATCATAGTGAGGTGAAGCCTCATCATCCCAACACTAAAGATAGAGGAAATATGGTTCTGGCCCTACCCAATGTCACATGCTTCAAGTGTGGACAACTTGGGAACTTTCCTAACCAATGTCCAAATCTGAGGGCGGTGGAGGGGAGTCACCATCAACCTCAGCAGAGGCCAAGGGAGCAAGGTCGTGCTTTCGCTATCACAACAACTGAAGTTGATGTTCCGAACGATATGGCAGCAGGTACTCTTGTTGTCCTCTCAAAACTATCAAGTACTTTATTTTATTCTGGTTCTACACATTCCATTATTTCCTCTAAGTTTGCAAGGAATATAGAATCAATCCCCGAACTGCTAGAGGTAGAGTTGTCAGTCAAGACTCCAAGTGGGATTATCCTTGCATCAATAGTATTTAAATACTCTAGTGTTTACTTTGGTGAGCACAATATTATCGCAAATCTAGTAGTCATTCCCATGATGGAATTCGACATTATACTAGGGATGGACTGGCTCTCAAAGTATAATGCTAAGATCAAATGCCGAAGTAAGGAAATCTCAGTAGTCTTGAATGAAATACCTACAGTTATCTTCCGAGGAGAGATATCCCGAACTGATCCCTATCTAGAAGCACCTCCTATCGCTTTCTTTATGGAGTTAATTGGAGATGATGAAGAAGTAAAAGGGAGCATACAAATAGAAGATGTTCTGATTGTTCAAGAATACATGGATGTATTTCCTGAGGAGTTACCTGGACCTCCCCCAGAAAGAGAGGTAGAGTTCTCCAATGAACTCGAACCTGGGTCTCAACCGATATCAAAGACTCCGTATAGAATGGAAAATGTGGAGCTAGAAGAGTTAAAGAAACAACTCCAAGACTTGTTGGAGAAGTGGTTTATCTGTCCGAGTGTGTCTCCTTGGGGAGCACCAGTTCTCTTTTTGAAGAAGAAGGTTGGATCAATGTGTCTATGCATTGATTATAGAGAACTGAATGGGATCATAGTGAAGAACAAATACCCTCTTCCAAGAATTTATGATTTCTTTGACCAACTTCGTGGGGCTCAATTCTTCTCCAAGATTGACCTTCGATCTAGTTATCATCAACTGTTGGTGAAGAAGGAAGATATTCCAAAGACTGCCTTCTGATCAAGATATGGGCATTATGAGTTTACTGTTATGCCTTTCGGCTTGACTAATTCCCCTGCCATTTTCATGGATTTGATGAATATAGTCTTTAAGGACTACCTTGATAACTTTGTGGTAGTTTTTATTGATGATATTTTGATATATTCAAAAAGTCGTGAGGAGCATGAAGATCATCTAAGGGTTATTTTGAAAACTCTGCAGAAGGAGAGGCTATTTGGAAAGTTCAGCAAGTGCGAGTTTTGGTTAAAACAAGTGGCTTCCTTGGGGTACATCGTAACCAATGAATGAATCTCGGTTGACCCTGCAAAGACAATGGTTGTGGAGGAGTGGCCTCATCCCACAACAGTAACTGAGATTCGTAGTTTCCTTGGTCTAGCAGGATATTATAGGAGGTTTTTGAAAAACTTTTCATGACTTTCTAATCCACTAACCATGTTGACTCGAAAAGGGGTTAAGTTCATCTGGACAAAGGAATGCGAGGAAAGATTCCAAGAGCTAAAGAAGAGGTTGGTTACTGCACCTGTGTTAACAGTACCCTCTATCGGAGAAGGATTCGTTATTTTTAGCGATGCATCTCTGAAAGGGCTTGGGTGCGTCCTCATGCAAAATGACAAGGTAATTTCTTATGCATCTAGACAATTGAAGATTCATGAGAATAATTATCCTATGCATGATCTAGAGCTTGCGGCAGTTGTTTTTGCTCTAAATATATGGAGGCACTATCTTTATAGGGAGAAATGTGATATATACACTGACCACCAACGTCTAAAGTATATTTTCACACAAGAAATAATTGAACATGAGACAAAAGGAGATGGTTGGATCTTATTAAAGACTATGATTGTTCAATTCATTATCACCCTAGAAGAGCAAACAAAGTCGCGGATGCGTTAAGCAGGAAAGATCCTGTTGTTCTGGCAACAATGTGGATCCTAGGAGATCCCTTGATTAAAGATCCAGTAAAACTGGACATGGGAATTATAAGGAAAGGGACATCATCAACCCTATCCCAAATGATATCTCAACCTTCATTACTAGAGAAGATCAAGAAGGCTCAAAAAGAATATCTTTTTCTGTAGGAGAAGTTGGAGGCTGTAAAAGATGGGAAGTTCCCTGATTTCAATATTGATCAAGAAGGTGTATTGAAATTTCATACAAGACTATATGTTCCATCTATTCCGAAGATAATGAAATAACTGATGGATGAAGCTCATAGATTTACTTTCTCTATACATCTGGGAAGCACTAAGATGTATAGAGACCTTCATGATCATTATTGGTGGGATAACATGAAGAGGGAGATTGATGATTACACTACAAGGTGCCTGGTGTGTCAGAAAGTAAAGGCAGAACGACAACTTCCTAAGGGGGTATTACAACCACTACCCATACCAGTATGGAAGTGGGATAATATCACTATGGACTTTGTAACTGGTCTCCCGAAAACATCCAAAGGAAACAATGCGATATGGGTTATTGTGGACCGTCTCACCAAGACAGCCCATTTTATCTCTATTCGAGAAGATTTCTCTCTGGATCAGTTTGCCAAGATATACGTGAAGGAAGTTGTAAGTCTGCATGGGGTACCACTATCCATCGTGTCTGATCGTGACCCAAGATTCACATCAAAATTCTGGAGAAGTCTTCAACATGCTCTGAATACTGAATTGAATTTTAGTACGACCTATCATCCTCAAAATGATGGCTAATCTGAAAGGACTATTCAGACACTCAAAGACATGCCGAGATTATGCTCAATAGAATTTAAAGGTGTATGGGATCAACACCTCCCATTAGTTGAGTTCTCCTATAACAACAGCTTCCATTCGAGTATTCAGATGGCACCCTATGAAGCTCTGTATGGAAAGCTATGTAGAACTCTCACTTGTTGGGATGAGACTGGTGAGAGAAAGCTTCTTGGGCCTGATCTTGTGCAAGAGATGACAGAACAGGTTCATGCCATCCAACAACACATAAAGCCTGCTCAGAGTCGGCAGAAGAGCTATGCTGACAAACGTCGAAGGGACTTGGAGTTTGGTGTTGGTGACAAAGTCTTCCTTCGAATTTCTCCATGGAAGAAAGTCATGATGTTTGGGAAGAAAGGGAAGCTCAGCCCTAGGTACATTGGCCCCTATGAAATCATTGATCCCATAGGAGTAGTGGCCTATCGTCTAGAACTTCCACCGAACCTAGCTCAAGTTCATGATGTCTTCCATGTATCTCTCTTGAGGAAGTACATACCCAACCATTCACATGTACTGAACCCAGAGGTGGTACAACTGGAACATGACCTCTATTATGAAGAGCAGACAGTGGAGATCTTAGACCGTAGAGACAAGGTCCTACGAAACAAGACTACCCACCTTGTGAAAGTGTTGTGGAGGAATCATAAATATGAAGAAGTGACTTGGGAGCCTGAGGAAACAATGAAGAAAAAGTACCCTCACCTTTTCGACTAGGCCTCAAGTATAAATTTCGGGGACGAAATTTCTTACGGGGGGAAGAATGTAACACCCCAATCTTTTTGTGTAGTATATTAACTTACTCTTAACGATTTAATAATATAGTTAATGGTTAATGCAGAAAGAGGAGTCGATGGCTTCATCCAGTAGACTCGACCCTTATGAAGCCCACTAATCAGAGCTTGGGAAGGAGGTAGCATCTGTGGGCTTCGCTTTGGACCAAGCCCAAGCCGAACACCAGCGTGTCAAGCTTTAACGGAAACGCCTACGGGAGAAGTTCAAGTTAGTAGAGATTACTACTAGGGAAATGTTATCTGAACCTCCCTCAGATTCTCTCACCATAGCACACCTTACACTTAGGTCTTATGCCGGTGTTATAAGGTGCTCTGTTACGAGACCATAGCTTCCTTGTGTAATCCCTTCGGGTGAATAAATTGAGACCTCTTCCTTTAGTGATATTTGTGGAATTTCTTTTGTTCAGATAATTTTAGGATATATCTTATTAATTAATTTTTGAAAAAGGGATATTTTAAAACATTTATGTAAACCCTAAATAATTAATGATGTGTAATGATTTTCAAAAATGGTCATCTACAAATTTTTTCAGTAAGGAATTTGGAGTCTAATAAGATCAACATAATTTTTGATGAATATTAAATTATGAATAGTGATTTTACGCTTAAGATTAGTAATTTAACTCAAAGAAAGTTTTAATATAATTTAGACACCTAGATTAAGTAATATGATTCAATAAAATGGGTAAATAACGGTTTCATAAATTATTAGTCAAGTATTAGTTTTTTCGGATGAATATTGTTTTTTAATTATAAATTTAATTAAAAATAATTAGAAAATTATTTTTATAAAAAGGACTTCATTTTTGAACTCAGAGCATCGATATTATGTTAAGGTAATTTTTGGGGATTTTTCTGAAAAAAATGATTTTTCGGTGAATAGTGTTTTTTAAATTAAAAATTTAATTAAAAATATTTAGAAAATTATTTTTATAAAAAGGATTTCATTTTTTAAATCAATGTTTGATATTTTGTTACGGTGAAATTTTGGGATTATTCTGAGAAAGTTGAATTTTCGATGAATAGTGAAAGTATAGTTTTTATGTTACGGGTGTCTACTGACATCATTAAATGATGTATTAAGTATGTAATAAATATGATCGACTTATGAATAGTAAGATAAGGAAATAGGTGTCCCAAGTGACCAATACCATGGGAAAATACCATGGGCAAGCCCATGGTTTTTCCAAAACCACTAATGAGGTTTCCCTTGGCCATTAATGTCGTGTCCCCTCACTTTCCCTATAAATACCCACCCTTTCCTCATTTAGTTTACACTCCCAACTCTCACCCAAAGAAGTTCTGGTCTCCTTACCTCCCACGTAGTCCTCCCAAGGTTCCCCAAGCCCTCAAGGTCCAATACTTTGAGTCACGTTTTAAGGTAAGGGATTCAACCTCTCTCTTTCTTTTCATGTAATCTCTTTTATGTCATTCCTTTCATGCTCCATTTTATTATGTGAGATGATGTTCTTTTATATTCCTCTTACTTCCCTTTCATGTTTATATGCTGAGAGATCCCCTCTTACTCTCGTCATTTCATTTTATGAATGTTTAAGTGACGCAGTTAGGCTGCCGAATTTTTAAGTGATTCGTTCACCCTTCTCATTTTTCAAGTTCGATTTTCATGTCAAAACCATTCAAATTCCTTATTATTATGTTTGGGTATGATCTATATATCTATCATACTTATCTCTTATGATCATATGATGAGAGAACCTATTTGATCTGTTCAATTCATTTTTTGTTGAATTTTAAGTGACGTCGTTAGGCTGCCGAATTTTCATAAGAGAAATCAAATTTTCGTATTCCTTCCATGTTTTTCATTTCAAATGGTATGTCCTGTAAATTGAATCACAATGTCCATATATCCTTCATATTCTGTCCCTCTACTGTTTTATGGGTCAATTATGATTGTTCGACCCATTTTCCCTCTCTTTTCAAAGTTTTCTAAAACCTTGTAACATAGCCGTTATGCTGCAGAATTTTCGTCTCAAAATGCCTCTCTTTTCTCAAAATTAATTTATGTTATAAATTTAATACTCAAAGCTCTTATTTCTACAGGGGTATTCACATATATATCAACATTTTCTATTTTAAATTCTGGGATTTACATACATGATACCCGCTTTCCCTTTCCGTGGGTTTAAAGTAACGTAAAGA
Organism: Viscum album; assembly: GCA_963277665.1. NCBI lineage: Eukaryota > Viridiplantae > Streptophyta > Magnoliopsida > Santalales > Viscaceae > Viscum > Viscum album. Next base: position 1,465,052,006 of record OY728153.1, on the reverse strand, counting down.
TCACGTCTTTAACACAGTTTTAAAACGTTATGATTATGAAATGAAACCCATTTATTTTATGCTATATGGGTTATTTATGAAATGTTTGATGATGATATATGTGGCTCACATGATAATAAAGGGAAAGTTAAGGGTTCACCCTGATAGCGCTCCAATGCATTGGGTAAAGACTTAATCTTTAGAGATGACCATTTTAACGACGCCTTGGTGAATAACCTTGGTAATTTTTAACGACACCTTGCGGATGGACCTTGGTGAAACAAAAAGATTGTCAAAATTAAATGTTGCAGCCACATCTTCAAGTTATGAAAAATGTTATTTTTATTATGAAATGCCTCATGATTTCTTTCGCATGCCTTAAAGTTCTTTTCATGTCCTTATTGGAGTATCTCAAGTTCACATGTAAAATGTTCCTCTTGTTTCCCTTACTGGGCCTTCTTCTCACCATTTCTTTTGATGTATGTCCCCAGGTTATGAGATGTCGTAATGAACCTAGGATAAACTAAAGGAGAATCCTTTGAAGTGTTTAAGAAGAATGTTTTATGTTTTTCTTCATGTTTTATGTTCCTTGTTTCCAAGACACTAAACCTTAACGATCCTCAGTTCCGTGTAGTGAAATGAAAGTTATGTTATAAAAAGACAGGATTCTATAGTGGGTATCAAAGGATGGTTTAGTTATTTGTAGAAATTAGGATATAAAAACTTTAGTAAGAACCCTATAGAAAATTTTAAATATAGGGAAACTTCCTGGTGTCTTGGTAAGTATTGAGTAAATGGTTTATCAAACAAATACATCCATGTCTGGATACGAGCAGGTAGAGGCGGCTCTGGCACAGATGTACATAGGGGTAAAACCCGAAAACACCGCTTTGAGCTAGACTCGAACGAGAACTGGTGCATGATAACGGGCCTTGCTGCACTCTTAGTTACGACACTCTCGGGGGATATGTTTGGTTAATCACAAGCTTTTTATGAATCATTGTGAAGGAATTATAGAAAAATGTAATTGTCTAAGCATGAAGTCTTAGTTAAATGATTCATAAATGAAATAAGTTTCTTACTAAGGTTTTATTCTTTTAGAAAATGGCGGGCAATAGGAGGAATTGTGCCGATGGTGACCGCAATGCACCATGTGCTGACGGCCCTCCGATGGAAGCCGGAATGGAAACATTCATGTGAATGATGAACCAACTGACTCATCTTATGAGTAATAACTTGAATCAAGCTGAGAGGTCGACCTCACCACGAAGGGAACAACACTCTGTTGAGTCCTTCATGTGTCAACGACTGCCAACATTCAGTGGATATACTGACCCATTGGTTTCGGAACAATGGATAAGCTCCATTGAAAAGATCTTTTCTATACTTCATTGTTCGGAACAAGAAAAAGTCACCCTTTATGTTTACAGCCTAGAGGGAGAAGCTGATCAGTGGTGGTCACTGATCAAAAACACTAAGCCACGAGGAGAGATGGAAGCTATGGAGTGGGAAGAATTTCGGGGAATATTTATTAACAAGTATTTCCTTCATTCCATGAGAACGAGAATGGAGAAAGAGTTTCTCAAGATGAAGCAGAAGGAGAACAAATCTGTCGGAAGCTATGAGATGAACTTCACAAGGCTTTCCCGTTATACCTCAAGCTTTGTCATGGACCCTAATGGGAAGGTTGATAGATTATTTGGTGGACTAAGACCTCATCTACGGAAGAATCTAGCCAACAGGGACTATGATAGCTATGAAGAAATAGTTCGAAGTGCTATGAATGTCGAGCTGGAGTTTGGTGAGACACAGTGGTCTCATAAACCAAATGAAAAGAAGAGATCGTTGGAGCCCAGTTTAGGGAAGTCTTATGATCAGGGAAGAGGTGTAAATCAAATGAAACTTACCACATGCAATAAATGTGGGAAGAATCATCTGGGGAACTTCTTGAATTGAAGTGGCAAGTGCTACATGTGTGGAAGAGGAGGCCATATTTCTCGGAATTGTCATAGTGAGGTGAAGCCTCATCATCCCAACACTAACGAGAGAGGAAAGATGGTTCTGGCCCTACCTGAAGTCACATGCTTCAAGTGTGGACAGCTTGGGAACTTTTCTAACCAATGTCCAAATCTGAGGGCGGTGGAGGGGAGTCACCATCAACCTCAGCAGAGGCCAAGGGAGCAAGGTCGTGCTTTCGCTATCACAACAACTGAAGTTGATGTTCCGAACGATATGGTAGAAGGTACTCTTGTTGTCCTCTCAAAACTAGCAAGTACTTTATTTGATTCTGGTTCTACGAATTCCTTTATTTCCTCCAAGTTTTCAAGGAATATAGAATCAATCCCCGAACTGCTAGAGGTAGAGTTGTCAGTCAAGACTCCAAGTGGGATTATCCTTGCATCAACAGTATTTAAAGACTCTAGTGTTTACTTTGGTGAGCACAATATTATCGCAAATCTAGTAGTCATTCCCATGATTGAATTTGACATTATACTAGGGATGGATTGGCTCTCAAAGTATAATTCTAAGATCAAATGCAGAAGTAAGGAAATCTCAGTAGTCTTGAATGAACGACCTACAGTTATCTTCCGAGAAGAGATATCCCGAACTGATCCCTATCTAGAAGCACCTCCTATAGCTTTCTATATGGAGTTAATTGGTGATGATGAAGATGTAAAAGGGAGCATACAAATTGAAGATGTTCCGATTGTTCAGGAATACATGGATGTATTTCCGGAGGAGTTACCTGGACCTCCCCCAGAAAGAGAGGTAGAGTTCTCCAATGAACTCGTACCTGGGTCTCAACCGATATCAAAGACTCCGTATAGAATGGCAAATGTGGAGCTAGAAGAGTTAAAGAAACAACTCCAATACTTGTTGGAGAAGGGGTATATCCGTCCGAGTGTGTCTCCTTGGGGAGCACCAGTTCTCTTTGTGAAGAAGAAGGATAGATCAATGTGTCTATGCATTGATTATAGAGAACTGAATGGGATCATAGTGAAGAACAAATACCCTCTTCCAAGAATACATGATTTATTTGACCGACTTCGTGGGGCTCAATTCTTCTCCAAGATTGACCTTCGATCTGGTTATCATCAACTGAGGGTGAAGAAGGAAGATATTCCAAAGACTGCCTTCTGATCAAGATATGGGCATTATGAGTTTACTATTATGCCCTTCAGCTTGACTAATTCTCCTTCTTTTTTCATGGATTTGATGAATAGAGTCATTAAAGACTACCTTGATAACTTTGTGGTAGTTTTTATTGATGATATTTTGATATATTCAAAAAGTCGTGAGGAGCATGAAGATCATCTAAGTGTTATTTTGAAAACTCTGCGGAAGGAGAGGCTCTTTGGAAAGTTCAGCAAGTGCGAGTTTTGGTTACAACAAGTGTCTTTCTTGGGGCACATCGTAACCAATGAAGGAATCTTGGTTGACCCTGCAAAGACAATGGTTGTGAAGGAGTGGCCTCAACCCACAACAGTAACTGAGATTCGTAGTTTCCTTGGTTTAGCGGGATATTATAGGAGGTTTTTGAAAAACTTTTCATGACTTTCTAATCCACTAACCAAGTTGACTCGAAAAGGGGTTACGTTCATCTGGACAAAAGAATGCGAGGAAAGTTTCCAAGAGCTAAAGAAGAGGTTGGTTACTGCACCTATGTTAACACTACCCTCTATCTGAGAAGGATTCATCATTTTTAGCGATGCATCTCTGAAAGGGCTTGGGTACGTCCTCATGAAAAATGACAAGGTAATTGCTTATGCATCTCGACAATTGAAGATTCATGAGCAGAATTATCCTACGCATGATCTAGAGCTGGCTGCAGTTTTTTTTGCTCTAAAGATATGGAGGCACTATATTTATAGGGAGAAATGTGATATATACACTGACCACCAAAGTCTAAAGTATATTTTCACACAGAAATAATTTAACATGAGACAAAGGATATGGTTGGAGATTATTAAAGACTATGATTTTTCAATTCATTATCACCATGGAAGAGGAAAAAATGTCGCGGATGCGTTAAGAAAGAAAGATCTTGTTGTTCTGGAAACAATGAGGATCCAAGGAGATCCCTTGATTAAAGATCTAGTAAAACTGGACATGGGAATTATAAGGAAAGGGACATCATCAACCCTATCTCAAATGATTTCTCAACCTTCATTACTAGAGAAGATCAAGAAGGCTCAAAAAGAAGATCTTTTTCTGTAGGAGAAGTTGGAGGCTGTAAAAGATGGGAAGTTCCCTGATTTCAATATTGATCAAGAAGGTGTATTGAAATTTCGTACAAGACTATGTGTTCCATCTATTCCGAAGATAAAGAAAGAACTGATGGATGAAGCTCATAGCTCTACTTTCTCTATACATCCGGGAAGCACTAAGATGCATAGAGACCTTCATGATCATTATTGGTGGGATAACATGAAGAGGGAGATTGCTGATTACACTACAAGGTGCCTGGTGTGTCAGCAAGTAAAGGCAGAACGACAAAATCCTAAGGGGGTATTACAACCACTACCCATACCAGTATGGAAGTGGGATAATATCATTATGGACTTTGTAACTGGTCTCCCGAAAACATCCAAAGGAAACAATGCGATATGGGTTATTGTGGACCATCTCACCAAGACAGCCCATTTTATCTCTATTCGGGAAGATTTATCTCTGGATTAGTTTGCCAAGATATACGTGAAGGAAGTGGTAAGGCTGCATGGGGTACCACTATCCATCGTGTCTGATTGTGACCCAAGATTCACATCAAAATGCTGGAGAAGTCTTCAACATGCTCTGAATACTGAATTGAATTTTAGTACGGCCTATCATCCTCAAACTGATGGCCAATCTGAAAGGACTATTCAGAAACTCAAAGACATGCTGAGATTATGCTCAATGGAATTTAAAGGTGGATAGTATCAACACCTCCCATTAGTTGAGTTCTCCTATAACAACAACTTCCATTCGAGTATTCAGATGGCACCCTATGAAGCTTTGTATGGAAAGAGATGTAGAACTCCCACTTGTTGGGATGAAACTGGTGAGAGAAAGCATCTTGGGCCTGATCTTGTGCAAGAGATGACAGAATAGGTTCATGCCATCCAACAACACATAAAGGCTGCTCAGAGTTAGCCGAAGAGCTATGCTGACAATCGTCGAAGGGACTTGGAGTTTGGTGTTTGTGACAAAGTCTTCCTTCGAATTTTTCCATGGAAGAGAGTCATGCAGTTTAGGAAGAAAGGGAAGCTCAGCCCTAGGTACATTGGCCCCTATAAAATCCTTGATCACATAGGAGCAGTGGCCTATCGTCTAGAACTTCCACCGAACCTAGCTCAAGTTCATTATGTCTTCCATGTATCTCTCTTGAGGAAGTACATACCTGGCCCTTCGCATGTACTGGAACCCATAGGTGGTACAACTGGAACATGACCTCTCTTATGAGGAGCAGCCAGTGGAGATCTTGGACCATAGAGACAAGGTCCCACGAAACAAGACTTCCCAACTTGTGAAAGTGTTGTAGAGGAATCATAAATATGAAGAAGTGACTTGGGAGCCTGAGGAAACAATGAAGCAAAAGTACCCTCACCTTTTCGACTAGGCCTCAAGTATAATTTTCGGGGACGAAATTTCTTACGGGGGGAAGAATGTAACGACCCAATCTTTTTTAGTAGTATATTATCTTACTCTTAATGATTTAATAATATTGTTAATGGTTAATGAAGAAAGAGGAGTCTATGGCTTCATCCAGTAGACTCGACCCTTATGAAGCCCACTAATCAGAGCTTGGGAAGGAGGTAGCATACGTGGGCTTCGCTTTGGACCAAGCCCAAGCCGAACTCCAGCGTGTCAAGCTTTAACGGAAACTCCTACGGGAGAAGTTCAAGTTAGTAGAGATTACTACTAGGGCAATGTTATCTGGCCCTCCCTCAGATTCTCTCACCATATCACACCTTACGCTTAGGTCTTATGCCGGTGTTATAAGGGGCTATGTGACGAGACCCTAGCTTCCTTGTTTAATCCTTTCGGGTGAATAAATTGAGATCTCTTCCTTTAGTGATGTTTGTGGAATTTCTTTTGTCCGGATAATTTTAGTATATATTTTATTAATGAAATTTTAAAAAAGGGATATTTTAAAACATTTATGTAAACCCTAAATAATTAATGATGTGTAATGATTTTCAAAAATGGTCATCTACAAAAGTGTTCAGTAAGGAATTTGGAGTCTAATAAGATCAACATAATTTTTGATGAATAGTAAATTATGAATAGTGATATTACACTTAGTATTAGTAATGTGACCAAATGGATTAGTAATTTAACTCAAAGAAAGTTTTAATATAATTTATACACCTAGATTAAGTAATGTGATTCAATAAAATGGGTAAATAACGGTTTCATAAATTATTAGTCAAGTATTAGTTTTTTCAGATGAATAGTGTTTTTTAATTATAAATTTAATTAAAAATAATTAGAAAATTATTTTTATAAAAAGGACTTCATTTTTGAACTCAGATCATCGATATTAGGTTAAGGTAATTTTTGGGGATTTTTCTGAAATAAATGATTTTTCGGTGAATAGTTTTTTTTAATTAAAATTTTAATTAAAAATATTTAGAATTTTTTTTTATAAAATGGATTTCATTTTTGAAATCAATGTTTGATATTTTGTTAAGGTGAATGTTTGAGATTATTCAGAGAAAGTTGAATTTTCGATGAATAGTGAAAGTATAGTTTTTAAGATACGGGTGTTTACTAACATCATTAAATGATGTATTAAGTATTTAATCAATATGGTTGACTTATGAACAGTATTATAAGGTATGAGGTGTCCCAAGTGACCAATACCATGGGCAAATACCATGGGCAAGCCCATGGTTTTGCCAAAACCACTAATGAGGTGTCCCTTGGCCATTAATGCCTTGTCCCCTCACTTTCCCTATAAATACCCACCCTTTCCTCCTTTATTTTTCACTACCAACTCTCCCCCAACGAAGTTCTGGTCTGCTTACCTCCCAAGGAGTCCTCCCAAGGTACCCCCGAGACCTCAAGGTCCAATACTTTGAGTCACGTTTTAAGGTAAGGGATCCGACCTCTCTCTTTCTTTTCATGTAATCTCTTTTATGTCATTACTTTTATAATATATTTTATTATGTGAGATGATGTTATTTTATATTACTCTTACTGACATTTCATGTTTATATGATGATAGATCCCCTCTTACTCTCATCATTTCATTTTATGAAAGTTTAAGTGACGCTGTTAGGCTGCCTAATTTTTAAGTGATTCTCTCACCCTTCTCATTTTTCAAGTTCGATTTTCATGTCAAAACCTTTCAAGTTCCTTTTTATTATGTTTGGGTATCATCTCTATATCTATCATACTGATCTCTTATTATCATATGATGATATACCCTATTTGATCTGTTCAATTCATTTTTCTTGAATTTTAAGTGACGCCGTTAGGCTGCTGAATTTTCATAAGAGAAATCAAATTTTTGTCTTCCTTCCATGTTTTTCATTTCAAATGGTATGTCCTAGATATTGAATCACCATGTCCATATATCCTTCTTATTCTGTCCCTCTACTGTTTTATGGGTCAATTATGATTGTTCGACCCATGTTCCCTCTCTTTTAAAAGTTTTCTAAAACCTTGTAACATAGCTGTTATGCTGCACAATTTTCGTCTCAAAATGCCTCTCTTTTCTCAAAATTATTTTATGTTATAAAGTGAATACTCAAAGCTCTTATTTCTACAGGGGTATTCAAATATATATCAAAATTTTCTATTTTAAATTCAGGGATTTACATACATGATACCTGCTTTCCCTTTCCGTGGGTTTAAAGTAACGTAAAGATCATGTCTTTAACGCAGTTTTTAAAACGTTATGATTATGAAATGAATCCGATTTATTTTATTCTATATGGATTATTTATGAAATGTTTGATGATGATATATGTGGCTCACATGATAATAAATTAAAATTTAAGGGTGCACCCTGATAGCTCTCCAATGCATTGGGTAAAGACTTAATCTCTAGAGATGACCATTTTAACGATGCCTTGGTGAATAACCTTGGTAATTTTTAACGACACCTTGGGGATGGAACATGGTGAAACGAAATGATTGTCAATATTTAATGTTGCAGCCACATCTTCAAGTTATGAAAAATGTTATTTTTATTATGAAATGCCTCATGATTTCTTTCGCATGCCTTAAAGTTCTTTTCATGTCCTTATTGGAGTATCTCAAGTTCACATGTAAAATGTTCCTCTTGTTTCCCTTATTAGGCCTTCTGCTCACCCATTCTTTTGATGTATGTCCCCAGGTTATGAGATGCACTAAAGAACCTAGGATGAACTAAAGGAGAAGCCTTTCAAGTGTTTAAGAAGAATATTTTATGTTTTTTTCATGTGTTATGTTCCTTGTTTCCAAGACACTAAACCTTAACGATCCTCAGTTCCGTGTAATGAAATGAAAGTTATGTTATAAAAAGACGGGATGCTATAGACACCACACCCCCTTCACCAGAAAAATCAACAAAGGTCAACACAAATGAGGGTAGGAGGATCATTCGTGTTTTTGCGGTCTGATATCCTCACATTATGACGATAACAAGAGGTCAAATTAAACGAGATTGTTCAACGACAAAACAAAGCATAATTTTAATTCATTAAAATTTAACATAACCCCTACCTCGACATGACTTCACGTTTTTCAAGCGCCACAGATGATGGCGTCATTTCCGTCATCGTCGGTGTATCCTCCCATGTCGCAATGGAGGAAGGGGATTAAGAAACCAGGCCGTCGAGATGACGTTCTTCTTCAGAGAGTTGTTGTTCTTCGTTGAAGATGATGTTCTTCAAAAGGGACTAGAGCCCTCTCCTCCAATTCTCAACAAAACAAGCTAACCCCAAAATAAAATAAGCTTCCCCTTAATTCTGTTTACGTTTCCATGCATTCGAATTTACAAAATTCAAACACTTAATTTTATTAATTGACTAAAAGTGTGTTGGCATGAATTAATGTGGGAGAGTGGGGAGAGGAGGTGTCACTTAATTAAATGCAAGGGTTTAAATGGGGGGGTTTATGGGGTTTAAGGGAATGTGAAGGGTTGGGTCTCGTACAGGCCCCACCCCACATTTATCCTCACATGGGTAGTTAGTATGCTAGTGGGTCCCACCCTAACATACCCTTGTAGGATAAAACATCATTAGAAAAATAAATAAAATTGTACCCAATTTTATTCAATTTTTATTTAATCCACATTTTTTAAACAACTCCTCAAGCTAAAATACCCATGCTAGTGGGTCCAACCCAAACATACCCATGCTAGTGGGTCCCGCTTGTTAGTTCACCGAATGTACCCGAGCTAAAATTTGGAAATTGATTCTGGGAACACCGAGCCTCGGAATCAGGTGTCGTCAGAAACTGCGTACTCATAAAATCCCAAAGAATTTATGAAAAAAATATCCTTGAAATTTACGGTTCTTTACATTACTCCCACCTCAGGGATTTACGTCCCCGTAAAGCTACATCATAAACTAAAGAAACAGATGAGGGTATTGTGCACGCATCTGAGCCTCCCGCTCCAATGTTCTCTCCTGGAGGTTCATGTGCTGCCACCTGATGCGTACTAGAGGAATCGACCATCCACATAAGACCCTCTCTTGTTGATCCTCGATCTCCATTGGGACCTCTGAAAATGCCATCCCTTCATCGATGTCCATCTCACTGTGATCAATGATATGCATCGGGTCGTGCACATATCTCCTCATCTGAGATACGTGGAAGACGTCATGCACTCGGTGAAACTGAGGAGGAAGAGCCACATGATAAGACAACTCGCCTATCTTGTTGAGAACCTGGAGTGGTCCGATGAAGCACGGGGAATGCTTCCCGCCCCGGGAAAAACTCCATAATCCATGTCGATTTGAGACCTGTAAGAAAACGTAGTCACCATCCTCGAACTCTAGTGGTCTCTGCCTCCTATCAGCATAGGAATTCTGTCATCTTTGTGCAGTCCTCATCCGCTCATGGATGATCTGCACCTTCTCTATCATAGCATGGACAATCTCTGGTCGTACGAGTGCTGACTCCCTAGACTCTGTCCAGCACAGAGGTGATCTGCATGGTCGGTCGTACAATGCCTCGTATGGTTCCATCCTGATGGTGGAGTGGTAGCTGTTGTTGTATGCAAACTCCACTAAAATTCGGTGATCCTCCCAGCTACGACCAAAGTCATGGACACATGCACAGAGCATGTCCTCGATATTCTGAATGGTCGTCTCCATTTGGCCATCCGTTTGAGGGTTAAAGGTGGTGCTCAGGCGTAGCTGCATCCCAAATGCCTCCTGCAACCCCTTCCAAAGCCGTGATGTAAAGCGAGCATCTCGATCGGAGAATATAGAAGATGTAACACTTTGAATCCGTACGATCCCTTGAACGTAGATCCGTACCAAGATCTCCACTGATACCTGCTCTCTAATAGATAAGAAGTGGGCCAACTTGGCGAGTCGGTCCACGATAACCCAGATGGAGTCGTGTCCCCTATATGTATGTGGAAGTCCCATAACAAAATTCATATATATCCCATCCCACTTCCACTCTGGGACCACTTAGGGCTGCACCAAACCTGCTGGTACCTGGTGCTCCGCCACCACATGCTGGAAGGTGAGGCATCGAGAAACAATCTCTGCCACAACCTTCTTCATACCCGGCCACGAGTGGTGTCGTCTGAGATCCTGGTACATCCTCGCTCCACCTGGATGCACCGCCAATGGGAAAGTGTGAAACTCCCTCAGCACCTCCTCTTGTAATGCAACTGGTACCAAGGTACGTCCCCAGAAGAGGATGATGTGCTCCCCGCCTTCGAAAACTCCATCGGGCGATAGCCTTGAGGATATATGAGCACTTCGCGCCTCACAATCAATGTCCCCACGTTGTGCCTCCCGGAACTGCTAAATTAATGGAGGAGTAACTGTGAGCGACTGTAGAAAGGATTCCCAATATCTATCCATGATGGATATCCGCAAAGAGAATAACTACTCTATCGCCTCTCCTTGTAGCTGAATGCCCGACCTCCTGCTGAGAGCATCAGCTACTACGTTCCTCTTCCCTGGAGTATAGACTATCTCAAAGTCATATTCCTAGAGGAACTCGATCCATCAGTGGTGTCTCAGGTTTAGGTCCTTCTACGGGAAGATGTACCTGAGACTCTAGTGGTCATAGTAGACTGTAAAGCGCTCGCCCATCAGATAGTGTCACCACATCTTCCAGGCGAAGAACACTATTGCTAACTCCAGGTCATGGGTAGCGTAGTTCTTCTCGGGTTTCCTCATCTATCGTGAACCATAGGTGATCACTACCCACTCCTGCATCAGGACACACCCGATTCCGGTCCCTGATACATCACAGTAAACTACAACCCTACGCCCTCCTCCGGTAGTCTCAAGATGGGTGCACTAGTCAATCTCTGCCTCAACTCCTTGAAGCTCTACTGACATCTATCTGACCACACGAAGGGTTTCCACTTTTTCGTCAAAGCCAAAAGCGGTGCTGAAACTCTGTAGTAGTATGGAAAAAATCTCTGATAGTACCCAACCAGACATAGGAAACTCCGCACCTCCGTCACGCTCCTGGTTGGCTCCCAAGCTAGTATTGCCTCAATCGTCGCAGGATACACTGCAACTCCCGCCTCAGAGATGACGTGCCCCAAGAATCGGACCTCTAGAATCCATAACTGACACTTCGAGAGAATACCATAAATCTGGTGGTCTCAGAGTGTGTCCAATACAACCCGCAAGTGGTAGGCGTGCTCCTCCTCAGTAGTCGAGTAAATCAATATGTCGTCGATGATGACTATGAAAAATTGATCGAGGTAAGTATTGAATATCATGTTCATGAGATTCATGAACACTTCTGGAGTGTTGGTTACACTGAAAGGAATAACCAAGAACTTATAGTGGCCATACCGACACCTGAAGGTCATATTCTGCCCATTCTTGTCTCGAACTCTGTGCTGATGATAGCCTGGCTTGAGGTCAATCTTCGAGAACCATCATTATCCCTTGATCTAATAGAAGAAATCATCTATCATCGTATGTGGATATTTGTTCTTCACAGTCATCTGGTTCAAGAGACGGTAGTCGACAGACATTCGAAAGCTCTCGTCCGCCTTCTTGGAGAACAAAATCGGTGAAGCTTAGGGTGAAACACTAGGTCGGATAAATCCCTTTCCCTGCAAGTCCTCCAGATGTACCTGTAGATCACGAAGCTCAGCGGGATCCATTCGATATTCTGGTGTAGATATCGGGGCTTTCCCGGGGTACATGTTAATATAGAAGTCTACCTCTCTGCGTGGAGGTAGTCCTGGAACGTCATCAAGAAAAACGTCTTCATATTGATCCACCACAACAGGAAAACTTGGACTCCGCAAATAAATTGCTCCTAGGATGAGACTAGTCGATTAATGGGTGATCGGCTGTCCTCTCCTCTATGTGACTCCATCCTGCACTGCAAAGGCTCCCTTCTCTCCATTGAAGGTGAACCTACTCCCATCGGTGTGGACACACCGCACCTTATGCCTAATACAGTTGATCTAAAAATGGACTATAAATAACCAACCATGCCCAAGATGACATCGTAAGGCCTTGATTCCACTACAAGAATCTCCCAGCCGAAGCTCTCAACTCTTAGAGTAAGCTCACACTGTCGGAACCCGTGTGTAATCATCAAGTCTACTCTCGTAGGAGTCTCTAGCAGTAAGGATCAAGCCAACAGCTCTGTCGGAATATCTGAGCTGCGAACAAGGGTAGTGGAAATGAAAAAAATGACTCGCTCATGTGTCTATAAGAACTGCAGCAAGGTTGGAGTAGACAAAAATAGTACCTCGAATCATCCCAGGTGTGCCGTAGTTGTAGGCCTCCAATGCCTGAAGCTGAGCCTGCCTTTTCCAGCCATCTCTCTGTGGTCGGGGTGGACCTCCTTGTTGTAGTGGTGTTAGAGACCCGAAGCGTTGTCCACCACCTGCTGCCCGGCCAGCTCATTTGCCTCGTCCACCTTCTCCCTGCGGACCGCCACGGTCGAACCTCTGCCTATGCCTGGGTGGTCCCTCAACCGACTGCTGCTCCTCTGCATGGCGGGTCGGGCAGTCACGAGACATGTGGCCTTGCCCCGCCTCATGCATAGCACTACCTACCTCTCGTATGACTGGATCTACTGTATGTTCCCCGCACCTCCAAACCAGTATCATGAGTTCGCCCACCTGATAGTCTGTTCAGCTTGGACCTCTGCGACATCTGTCTACTACCGGCTGCAGAATACTCTACAACGTGTCTCCCTATTGTAGGTCTCGATGCAGGTGTAGGCTAAGCAAGAATGCTCTCCAAAATAAGGGCTCTCTCCAGTACTCCTACCTGTGTCGGAATGCTGAGGGAGATCATCAAAGCTCTGATCTCATGACTGAGTCCCTGCTCGAAGGTTCGGGCCTGGAAGAATGGGTCCCATACCATGTCCGTGGAGTAGTGCGAGAGATCAGTTAATCTCACAGAGTACTAGGCTACTATCATGCTGCCCTGCCGCAGCTATAGTAACTCCTGGATGTGCACCACATAGATAGTGGATTGAACGAACTCCGAGTAGAAGAGGCTCTCGATGTCTTTCCAAAGTAATGATGCCTCATCGTGCACCTGGAGCATCAGCCTCCACCATCTACCTATTGCTGCATGCAGGAGACTCGCCTCAAGGATCACCATGAGGTCAACTGGAGTCCCTACTAACCTGAAGACTCAGAAAACAGCCTCGAGCCAATCCTTGGCTGCCTAAGGGTCCTTATCTCCATGGAACCTAGGCGGCCTCGAATGTTGAAACTCATGCAGCGCACTCAGGCAATGTGCACTCTTAGCTGCTGGGGCTGGTGGCATCGGTGGCTCGGTGGGTAGAGGTACCGCTGGTGCCTCCACTGTAATGGGTCCCTGCACCGAGGCCTCATTGCTCGGTGGACTGCCATCTCGAACAAAGCTCTAAAACCTAGATGGCTTCCATCATGGGGACATCCTAAAAAAAACAGGTGCGCCACAATTAATACTGTATACCTGGTGATCTGACACAAAGTAATCACAAAGAAAACATTTAAAATCACACATGCAATCAATGTTTTCATGCACTTAGTCGGAAATCAGAAGTCAGGGTCCTAGTGTATGGATATGTCGGCCTCCACACCAACACTAGACTCCATAGACTGATAACCACACTCAATACACTTATCAATATTTCTTCATAGGAAGAAATTATCAGATTCCTATGTTTTACGGTAGAACCGACTCATCTGATACCAATTTGTCACGAACCGTCCATGGGGCCCGTTTCGTGACTATCCCAAGCCCGCAATCCATAGGCAAGGGACTGGTGACTAGCACCAAAGGAGTAATTCCCAATAATAGGGAAGGAATTTCCTTTATATATGAAAACAAACACCACAGAGTATGCAAGATAAAGTAAACACTAAGTAAAGTGAGTACAAAAACTAAGTGCTAGAAAGTAAAAGGGCCAGTATACAAACCCATCTGAAAGTACAGTACAACTGAGAAAAGAAAGTACAACATCTGAAAAGTAAGCAGCAACAACCAAGTTGTCCTCTGGAATTCCCACCAGAAGGGTGGGTAAAAATTGTCTCATCAGCTCCTCGGGTCCGGTCGTCTACTCTGAGTATGTCCCGCCTAATAGTCCACCTCCAGATACCGTCTCGCTCCACAAGGCTCAACGACGATCAGCGTTGTCCATCGTCTTCATTCAACACAACGTTGTGCAGGCATAGCCCATGAAAGGGTGAGTATATGATACTCAGTAAGGACCCCGAGACTCCCAAAGGTCTCCCGAAATCCACAAAGGATAAACCAAAGGAAAGATACAAGCACGAAGTATCAACGGTCTCTACTTAGGTATATGCCCATACATATAACTATGTCATCAATTCCAGTTTAACTCCAACTCACGAGCCCAAGTACAACCCAGTCCACACTGGAAAGCACAACCCAGTCCACACTAGAAAGAAAGACAATCATATCTAATATAATGATTGAATGTCAGGACTCAGCTCACATAGGTATACTACTCACGAAGTGGGGTGGAGATGATTAGTTGTAGCCTATGAATCATCTCCGCTGCCGAACCCACGTAGGAACCAAGTACAGTATCCTTCGATGACGAACCCACGTAGGTTCCATGTACAGTCATCATCGCTGTCGAACCCATAGATGATCCAAGTACAGTCGTCCCCACTTCCGAACCCACGTAGGATCCTTGTAAATTCTTCATCACCGTCGTAGTCACAGACAGCTCTAGGGTTCCCGCACACAGCATGCTCGATTCCGGGAGGGTCAGCTCCACGAGACAAGAGGTTAGATACCTCTAAATTCATGAAGTCCAGAGTTTATATATCACATAGTTCCTTATCATCAATAGAAACTCAACGCGACAGACAATGCGTCAATCAGACACCCGGTCTGAGAGATATTGGCTTTTCTGTCCCAGTGGCCCGGTTTGTTTTTAAGATAAAACCAACCCAACCATAATCTAGCTATGTCCAAAACTAAAGTGGAGTAATCCAACAGAACATTATCACTAAGAGGAATTCAACTTGATTTACAGCACGTCATTCGGACGTCCGGTCGTTAAGTTATAAGCGTTTCCGCTCCAAAGGCCCGGTTGGTTTCGGGTTCGAACCAACACAGCCATACCCATACATCATCAACTCCTCGAGTGTAATATAAAGAAACCACCTTCTCGATCCAAGGATTCCTACGCAACTTATGGTGCAACGATCGGAGGTCCGTAGCCCACGATATGTGCGTTTGAACGATCCTGGTCCGAAAATTGGGGGTCCGGACCCGGTCCGACCTGGCACAATACCCCCTTGGTCGGCCTGCACTTGGTTGACCGGACCCGATTCCGGGTCTGACTTGGATGGTCACTACCCAGCCTGGACTAGCCTGTGCGGCCTTTGGTCCAGCTCGAAAGTAGGTCGCGGCTCGGTGCTGGCCGAGCGGAGCGCATAGGGGGCATCACCCCCTTGTTTCCGAAATGGCAGACCCATGGGGTCCGCCCTAGGAATCTGTCTGGGGGTTACAACCATCCGATTTCCCTCGAATGGACGACCGTGATGTCCAGCCTTGTGTAACCACGAGACCCCCCCCGGGTCCCACCTCTAGGTGGCGCCAACAGTTGGCTCAGCCGGCCGACCCTTCGAAAACCGCTGCGGCCTTAGGCCACAGCTCCTGTCCGACCGGCGCATCGACCCTCCCCTGTGGCCCACCCTGGTCGTGGCCCCCTTGAATCTTCGGCAAGGCGCGACGGTGCCGCGCCACTCTGTCACGACCCTCTCTTGGATGCGGCCTCCTTCGGCCTCACCGGCGCTGCGCGACGGCGCCTCGCTCCACCGTCGCGGCCTGCTCCGGCCGTGGTCCTCTCTGTTCCAGGACGATGTAATGACACCACACCACCTTCGCCACAAACATCAACAATGTACAACACGAATAAGGGGAGGCAGATCAGCCATGATTGTGCGGTCCGATCACCTCCTGTTATCATGATAACAAGCGGGGAAAATAAACGAGATTTTTCAACGAAAAAACAAAGAACAATTTTAATTCATAAAAATTGAACTTAACCCCTACCTTGAAAAGACTTCACATTTATCAAGCATCGCGGATGATGGAGTCGTTTCCATCATCGTCGGTGTCTCCTCCCTTGTCACAGTGGAAGAAGAGGATTAAGAAACTGGGTCGTCGAGTCGATGTTCTTCGTCAGAGAGTTGGCGTTCTTCTTTGAAGATGATGTTCTTTAAAAGGGACTAGAGCTCTCTCCTCCAATTATCAACAGAACAAACTAACCCCAAAATAAAAAAAGCTTCCCCATATTTTATTTTACTTTTCCATGCATTCGAATTTACAAAATTCAAACAAATAATTCTATTAATTGATTAAATTTGTGTTGGAATGAATTAATGTGGGAGAGTGGAGAGAGGAGAAGTCACATAATTAAATGTAAGGGTTTGAATGGTGGGTTTAAGGGGTTGGAGGGAATGTGAAGGTTTGGGGCTCGTGCAGGCCCCACCCCAATTTTTTTCTCACATGGGTTGTTAGGATGCTAGTGGGTCCCACTCTAACTTACCCATGTAGGATAAAACCATCATAGAAAAATAAATAAAACTGTACACAATTTTATTCACTTTTTATTTAATCCACATTTTTTTAACAACACCTCCAAAGCAAAGGCATCATTGATAAAGGTCCTCTTAAGCAATTATCGGCGATGCGGTTCCATCGGTGCCCTCATATTTCAATTCTGATCACCGGTTCAAAAGATAGAAAAACTCACTCGTTCGTTCACTGAACGTACCCAAGCTAAATTTTGGAAATTGATTCCGGGCACACTAGGCCTTGGAATCAGGTGCCGTCAGAAACTACGTACTCGTAAAATCCCAAAGAATTTATGAAAAATATTTCTTGAAATTTACGGGTCTTTATATATCCTTTCTGATATGTCAAAAAAAATTTCTTCCATTTACTTTTATTTATTTAGTTTCATGGATTTTAGGTTTCATCATGAAAACCAATTCATTGTTTTCTCATATATGTGGATCTTTTATCATTCCAATACATCTACATTCCTTTAAAACTGGGCTTATATCTGTCTTACATCTCTGCATCCGATAATATTTCAAAATATATTTTCTTCATTGTTTCCCCGGAATTTTATTATGATTATAGTTTTCTCATTAGTGTAACAACGCTTTTTATGACCCTCGTTTTTCTTATATTTATCCTCAAGTCTATATGTATGGTCATTGATGGATTTTTAATTCTGTTCAACATTATGATTGAATTCCACAACATCTTCTATGCTTTAATTATTTGTTGGATGTTATTTTTCTCCTTCTTCTAGTTAATCAATTTCTACTTCAAGTTAATAAGTATACGATGATGCCTTTTCTGGAATGACTCTTATCTTTCTGTTTCACTTTATTTTTTTGTTATTCATTTTAATATAATACTTATGTTCCAACTTGTGATCAAAAACACGAATCAACTGATTATATTTATCTTTATCATTTGAGGGTTATTACTTTTCATTTGTAGTTATCATAGATTCTTAGGTTACAAATATAAACTATTCATCTTCATCCTTGATAAATTAAGAATAAATTTTTTTCTTTCATATATTTAGTGCATAATTTTTAATTTATTTATTGATTTGTAATATCAATTTTGGGGAAAAATTTTATGTTGCTTCTAAATGTGTTTTGTTTCACTTTATTCATCATTGTACTTCCTAGAGCACTGAGAGACATTGGGGCTAACTCTGCCACATCGAAAATAGTCCAAAAGAAACATTTCTTTAAATTTTAATTTTCCTCTCTTGAATTTAAGGGAAAAATTGAAATAATTTCATCTTACTCATTATATTCATCAACTATCTCTCTAGAAACATCATTTTTTCATGGATTTGAAATTATTTCATTGATTACTTGAGTCATTTAATCTTTTAGTTTGACTCTCTTTTAATAATCCACCAAACATCATAATATATATTTACGTGAATGTTTAGAAAAATCCATTTCATCAAGGGACGGCAAAAATGGATTCTAGAGAGTTGGAATCATTCTTTATATTTTCTTCTCGATTATAATATCTTTTATTGGTTGGAGTAGGACACTCATGTGGGGGTGAATTGAGTTCTTATAAAAATTTCTATTAAAAATTTTATATTAATGATTCCCCCAATTTGAATGTATAACAGGACAGTTAATCAATGAATTGAACTTATAATTGTCTAATTATTCAACTAATTTCTCAAAAGATTTATTATTTCCCAACTGTGACAATATGGTATATAGATATCAATTTTCAATCTACTATAACAATCCACAATAGTTATAAACACTATCCAAGAGTAAATTTCATTGTTTAATTTAGTTTTCTGAAATACAAATAAAAATACAGAAAAATAAATTTGAAAACATAGAGGATATAAAACAAGTGGTTCAGTATCAAATTGGGATATATTCCTCTGCACTTGTTGATCACCTACCAAAATAAAACTATATATATAAATGTTCTGATCTACACCCTAGATCAGGGTTTATAAAAAATACACAGACTTTCCATGTCATACAACATCTACCTGTATTCTATATGGGAACAAAAATAGCCAGATCACACATGGCCTCTTCTTTATTTCTTATATGGATAAACAAGTGTAAAAAGGTTGTTTTTTGAGGATATCTAGTATCCTATAGTTCAGTGTAAGAGACAGTGTGTGTTTTATAGAAAAATTCATACACTGCGCGAAAATGTAATAAAAAATGGTACACACTATTGAAATGAGTATTAGATACAGTCAAAAGCATTTAGTGTTATTCAGTTCTACTCTAGACTCTTTAATGTATTAGGACTGAATCTTGAGTCCTCTTCTAGACACAAACACTGAAAAAATAGTTTCATGAATAAATCTACTTTATCATCCAGGAAGATGATATTTTCTTCTTAATCTCTTTTGTTGGATGCCTTAGAGATCTTGTAAATTTGGTTAATATTAGTTCTCTGGTTCAAATCTTGTTGGAATGAATAATTCCTCAACTATTCTTCCTATCAGAATGTTTCTCGTGTGGTTCTGCCACTAAGCCTATGTGAATGTATATATTCTTTATGTCCGGTATCCTTTTCAAATATACTATTGCAGTATAAAAATGAACATGTTTTCAGGTAGATGATGTACCTCATACTTCTGACATCCTCATTTTAGATTTCTGAAGAACAAAATTAAATTAATTAACCACATTAATACACTCAAAATACGATCCTTAGAATTAATAGAAAATTAAATGAAATTTAAACAGGTTATTGGTGAGTCTTTTGTCGATTTCTCCTTTTGTCGGCGATTCATTCCATTCATGTGTCAATTTGTTAGTATTTTCATGTGTTGCTGACTAATTTTAACAATCGATGAATCATTGTGTCGTTTTGACTATGCGTCGGTACCAGCATGCATCGCTAGGTCCTTGTGTCAGTTATTCCTTAGGTGATTAGGTCCTTGTGTTGGTAGGTCCGTGCATCGATAGGTCATTCCATCGGTACATCCTTGCATCTATAGTTCCTTACATCGGTAGGTCCTTGCATCAGTACGTATGTGTGTCGGTAGTTTCATCCTTCAGTATTTCAATTAACAGTGAGTTGTTTTGCACTGTCAGGGTCTCATCCCTTCTGTCGGTGTCAGTTTATATTACTTAGAAAATATTTCCACTTGGATTGTATTACAACATATATATTATCAGAATGTGTTAAACATGTATGTGATCATATATAATCATAATTATACAAATTGAACCTTAAATAAGCCAGATTGAAATAATTAGACATGATTAATAGGATTTGACATGATTTGTGATTATTAAAACCATTAATCTTCGAGGGGGAGGCCAACAGTCCTTGATGGGCCGTCAATCTGGCCCTTTTGATGATACAAAATCATGTCATTATAATGAATAATAATTTGATATGTAATATAATCATTATACTTATTATCTCCCATTACTAATTAAATTTATCATTATATGGTTCAGTGGTTAAAATATCTAGTAAGGTATCAAAAAGAAACAAAAAATAGTATTAAAGACTAATTCCTATACATCCAATATACAATAAGAGGTAATTAAAATAAAATTCATAAGAGAGATATCAAATTTAAAATAAATAATGTTAATTCCAAATTATTTTCCTCATTTTATGATTATAAAAAATTGAAATGTTATCAAATAATAAAATAATAAATTAAATGAAATCGAAGAAATAAAAAGTACCAGAGAATAGTAGACATATCATAAATATACTAAATATAAGAACACAAATTTTCTTTAATCAATGTAGTAAAATATATTAAAAATAATCAGGGAAAGACAAAAAAAGACAACCAAATAACCCTATCATAGATTTATCCACACTACATTTTCATGATCCAAGGATCCATCCATTTCTTGAAGGGATCATTAGAGGGTCTAGTTGGTGGTGTCTTAGAGGCTGGAGGGATTGAAGAAATATTTAGAGGAGGTAGGATCCCTCCTTCTGGAACATTAGATACAGGGATGGGTTTATGATCAGATAAAATAGGAGGTTGAATATGATCTTATATTACAGAGAGAATCAGATTCAAGGCCAAATCAATTGAAATCTGAGGTTGAGGCACAGATACAGGTGGTGCAATAGGTGCAACATCAGGCACTATAATGGATTCACTTTTCACTGGAAGATTATTCGTCAACATCAGTATGAAATTCTCATTGATTTCAACACCATACATCATATATTTATCAATGTCATATTTATTTTTCCATGAATTTGATCAAAAGATTGGATAGTCCTTCAAATTTTGTACAAGTTTATTGGAAGCTCTGGACACTGGATGAAATGGTTGTTTTTCATTCATATACTTAAAAGGTTGGTCAACTAGTTATCGGTAATGATCTCCATGAAATAATAATCCACCTTTTCAATAATATGAGCATTTTCAGTCTCATCACTCTTTGAATAGTGCAAACCATAACATGTAAATGGTCACTTTTCCTCTCAATTGTTGTATGGTTGGAAAATCCAGAAGCATTAAACAAGGCATTAAGTTCTTCCTTAACAACATTTCTGACTTCCACAATGTCTAAGGGTTTAGATGTCTTATTATAGGTTGATAGAATATCAGTAAGAGCTGAGGCATGAGTCTTCAATGCTTTAATAACAGTATCTAGAAAACAATTATATTCTAGGGTCAAATTATTTATTTCAGAGAAAATCCGTGTCATTTATTTTATAATATTGGTAGTATTTTCAAAAATCATTTCAACTGTTCTGATTAGGTTGGGTTGATTCTCATCTACAACATTCTTTAAAAAATTTCCTCATTACAATCACTCACACTTACTATCTTAATTGGGGTAGAAACAACATGCTTAGACTGTTTCATATTTTCTATTGATGATCAGAGTGATTGTAATTCATCACTCAGCTCAGTGTTTTACCTTCTAGTTTTTTGAATCTCATGGAAGATTTGAGATTTAATTGATAATATTACAACTGAAAAAACATCATATTTAAACCTTTCAAAGTCTGTTATAGTGATAGAGTCACTAGAAAGAGTCTCAACCACTGAATCATTGGAAACATGAAGGAAAAATTATTCATTTGAGTCTACATAATCCAATACTAGTGCCACATAAAATGAATTTTGTGCCCATTCAATAATAAAATCATCATTTCGAGGAGTGAGAGTGTCAAGTCTTGACCTTATAGATTGATGCACCATATAAGATTGATCTCAGTTTTCATGAGGCCCCCATCAATCTGATCTCTTCCCACTAGTTTCTGCCCTTTAGAGTGAGTTCTTCTTCTTTCATATGCTAACAGATGATTAGGGATTACATAAACTTCATCTTCCACATGAACTTCAACATTATCTCTTTCTTCAACAACAACATAAGGAGGTTCTTCCAATGGTTCCTGAACCATATCGTTAACCATATCTACATCTCCACTTTCATCATCATCATTATTTTCTATATCATTATCACTGGGATCACCACTACCTTTTTCATCATCATGAACAGATGCATGGTCTTCACTTCCATTTCCACAAGCATTTTCATCAATGATTTCCTCTTCATTACCACTACCTCTACCACTGCCACTACAATATTCTTGACATCCTTCTTCTTTATCTTAGCCACTGGATCTACATACTTCCTCTATAATACCTGAGACAGCTATCTCCTCATCTTCATTGTCATCAAGTGTGGGATCATCAGAGGGAATGCAAGGGGTGACTTGGAGGTCCAATGGAAATAACTTTGTGAGATTCACCGGAATCAAGATCACTCCTATAATTGACAACTAACCCTTGATATCTGATGGGTGTGGTTGGCTCTTATTCCTCACCAGAAGACTAGAAAACATCCTTATCTGGTCCTAGATGAGAATCGTCCCTATTTCTTAACCATGATTGATGGTACATTGGATTGAAATTATCATTGAGCTTATCTTTATCCATAACCAATTCTTTGTTCCATGGGTTCTAGTTTATCCTCTGGCTTTTACATATATATTTACATAGCTAGATCCCACTGCACTCAGAAACAAATTCATCTCCTTCACTAACAAAACATTTTTTCCTTTAACATAGATGAGATTAACCTTGTATAAAATAGGGAATTGGTTTTGAAATAAGGATTGATCGTTTAATTTATGTGCACGACATGGTATCTATATATATTTACCTTGATCCACTTTTTCAACAAGTAAAATCAAATATACAACTTGATTGTTTAGAGATGAAAATTCCCCTCTCCTAGGATAGATCTTATACTATATAAACCTGAAGAAAAATCTACACACTTCTTCTAATTTTCTAGATATTGGTCTCTTGTTCTCATTATTATCTGTATTCTCCTTCGGAGTTGTCTCAATGTAGAAAAAGTAACTATCAGGTGGAGAACCACACTAATAATCATAAAACACGCCTTTATGGGGTACCTTAATATAATAATCACATTTTCATGATGAAAAATTAGTTACCATTGTATTCACTATGGACTCAATCAATGAAATGTCAATTCATTCCTAATAGAGCTCCACATTCATGTGAAATTAATGAATAAAATTCTGATTGAAAGGTATTTCTTTAACTAGGATCCACTCAAGAAATCCCTGATCCAATAACACCCTGAACATTAAAGAATTCTTTTCTAACAACCATTCTTCAAGAACCAATTTTATTAGGGTAACTACACGGTTTTCCATGTATGATTCACAGGTCCAGAATATTTTCTCGATATCCCCTTCAGTTTCATAGCTGTAAGAGACTCTCTACCTTTAGGAGATCACTTTAAACATATTGTTAAAATAATTTGGTTTGGAGTTTAGAAGGTGATAGGTAGGGGGAAGAGAGAGAGAAACAGTTGAGTGGGTGTAAGGGTGGAGGAATGGAGTGAATCAACTCATATTTCTATCATTTAGGGATTTTGAAATCACAAAAATCATGAAATCAAGAATCAGGTTCATGAATGTTACTGAATCATTGTTTATTTATTAAAACATAAATGATATAAGAATTATGGAGTCATTCTTATTATTATGACATATTTTTCATAACACTAATGGTGTCAGATTTTCATGGTGTTTATGTTGGCATGACAACATTGACATCCAGACAATGTCATTGGTGTCGGCATGAAAACATTACATAACATTATCAAAGGAATAATAGCATAATGTCATATAGATTATTCATTCCAAACTCATGTCTAATGTAGTTCATTCGTTCATATTTCAATGTATTAGTGAAAATTTCCACAAGAAGATGTTTTGATCCAATTAATTATAAAGTTATATCACCCTTTTGATAAGGGTCTCTCAATAATTGATCTCTTACGTACATGTGTTTTTTCATTGAATGTGAAATTCAATTAACAGACAAAATTAAAGCACTTTTTTGTCTGAATTTATAAGAATATGTATGAATTAATAACCATAGTCTAGTAATGTTGGTTTCCACCATTAAATTTGTGAGAAAAACAACCAGTTTTTATATTCAGCTTGGTAGTTGATAATGAAATAGAATTTTGATTCATACTACACCATTAAACTAGAGACTTTCCCAAAAATTTAAAAATTCTAGAGGTGATCTTTTTGTCGAACATATATCCACCAATGTCAGCATCTAAATAACTCACCAAATCAAAAGGTATTTCTTATTGGATGGAACAATCCAAAATTATTTGTATATTTGATTTATTTTACAATAATTTTGATAGAATTTACATGATATTCTTTTGTAATTTCAGGAAAACAAGCACACATGAAAACAAAAAACATAATATCTATCCTACTAGAAGTTAAGTAGAGTGAAATCCAATTAATTCCTTGTTAGTGGTTTTATCAACAAATTTACCATAATTATTATGTTTTAATTTACAAGTGGTACTCATTATAGTGTAACCACTCATAGTACCCTCAATGAAAAATCTTGTTAAAAGATCCTTATGATATTTACATTGCTTCTTTACAGTTCAATATTTATTTTGAAATATTTTAAATTCTAGAAATAAATTGATTTCAGCCATTAAACTCATTTTTATTTCAAATTGAATCATCTTTGAAAAATCTACAATAATAGAATTTTTAGAATGTCAAAAAATAATATTATCTATATAATGAATTAATACTAAATCATATTTGGATGTTCATTTCACAAAAAGGGTAGTATTAGAAATATCATTTGTAAAACCATTATAAGTAATAAAAGTACAGATCCTATCATACCATGCTCACATAACTTGCTTTAGACCATATAATTTTTTAATTAACATAAAAATATGATTTGGAAAGTTGGGATTTTTAAAACTGGGTGGTTGTTCAACCAAAACATCCTCAATTATATAACCATTTATGAATTCACTTTTGACATCAATTTGATAATTTTTTAATTCTAGATGTGATGAATATGCAAGAAGAATTCTAATGGCCTCAAGTCTATATACTTGTGAAATGGTTTCCTCATTGTCAACACATTATTCTTGATTATAACCATGTGCAACTAATGTATCTTTGATTCATAATATATTACCTGCATCATCTACCTTATTCCAAAACACCCATTTTGTGACTATAGTCAAGTGGTCTTTGGGTCTATCTACATGTTTCTGGACATTGTTTCTTTCAAACTAATTTATCTATTCCTGCATATCCACTACACAAAATTCATCATTTATAGTATCATTGATGTTATTAGGTTCATGATGTGATGAGAAATATTCATGTGCAACCATATTTCTAAGTGAAGCTCTAGTCCATGTTACTTTATCTAAATCTCCTACTATAGAATCTAAAGGATTGTTCTTAAGAGTTCTAATAGGTATCGAAAAATAAGGGCTATAGATTTTAAGTTGTTCAATAGGTTCGGGTTCATCATGACTAGAATCTAGAGGATTTAAAAAACTAGAAGTTTTAAGAGATTTCTTAACATGATGGTCACGATATTCTGTATTGGAGTCCAAATTTAACATATCATCCTCATGGTTTTCTAGAGAGATCATTGTCTCATGTGGATATGTCTCATAAAAAAATGATAGATAATGATTATTTCACACATTTGGTTCAATTATCAAAAACACAATTGGATTTACTCGAAATTGAATAACCTAGAAACATTCCTTCATCACTCTTGGATGAAAATATGTCCAGGTTATCCTTTGTGTTAAGAATACAGGCATTGAAAACTAAAAAAATGAAGTAGTTATCCTTGGGATTTCTATTTTTCCAATACTCATAAGGTGTTTTATTAAGGATAGGTCTAATAAATACACTATTGATTACATATCATGTTGTATGGACTGCATCTTCCCAAAAGTCTATTGGTAGGTCATACTCACTATGAATGGTTCTAAAAATATCTTATAAGGTTATATTTATTTTTTCTACAACTCCATTTTGCTGGGGTGTCCTATGAGGAGAGAACTTATGACTATATAAATTTTGTGCGAAAAAATATTCAACGTCTTGGTTGTCAAACTCATGTCTATGGTCACTTATTAGGGGTTCAATTCTAAGACCACCAAGATGTTTTATAGTTCTAGCATACTTTATGAAAAGACAAAAAGTTTCACTTTTGTGATCTGTGAATAAGTTCTATGTATATGTAGAGTATTAATATAAAATAAAATTGACATAGTTCTTCCCACTTAGACATAAAACTCTAGATGTTCCAAACAACACCATGTGAACCAACTCAAGAGGATGAGAAGATGACACTTCCTTCTTTTGTTTGAATGATATTTTGTTTTGTTTACCCTTTTGAAAAGGATTACAGAATTTTTCATTTGGAAACTCCTGATTAGGTATATCCTTGACTATCCCTTTTCTAGTAAGAACTATAAGTGAGTGAAAATTGAAGTACTATAATCTCTTATGTCAAAGTGAATAATTTTAATGAAAAAAACTAAAAGAATAAATATTTTAATAAATTTACGAATCTAAATCAACATCATACACATGTTCATTTCTTAAAGAAGAAAATTCTAACTCATTTTTGGAATTAAAAACATTTCATTCATAATTTTAAAATTTAACATTAAAACCATAATCATATAAATAATAGAAAATAAGCTGGTTATAACTTAAACCATATGACTAGATTACTTTCTAAATTTGAATTGAGTTAGAGTTACCAATCTGGCACTGGAAAATGATTTTTTTCTTTTTCATTGTCATCAAAAGTTACATGTAAACCATCAATCATTATAAAGTTCACTAAGCATGAGTAATATATTTTCATGTGTATTGAATATCCATGGATGAAGTACCATACGTTTTTATAGGAGATCACTAAATAGTCTTCCTATATAAATAAATTAGAAAAGAAAAGATTTTGGTACCCATATTTTTTTGCATCAAGTAATATTAAAAATGAAAACTTTGGGAACCCACAACTTCATTATGGGTTTACGATAAAGAATATGTAATGTATTTGAAAATTGGACATTATTTTTTCAAGAAAAACATTAAACCGTACATGATTTTCCATAGCTAGAACTTGCTGGATATTTTCCCGAATTGGGCATAAAACTAGATTTTCCATATTTTGATATAAAATGAATTTTAGTCATATTCCACATTCCTTGTTAGTATCCTATTACAGAAGTATAATTAATATATATTATATTACCAATAATTTTAGCTAGTATTTATTTACCATTGGTAATCCTTGATAGTTTCTTTTTCAAATTCTCATTTGACAATTAAAATTAATTTTTTCCTTAACCAGTTGAGAATTATCCTCTTTTTATAAAGCATGTTCATATTTAACTGTGTAAATAAAAGCATGTTCTATATTTAAATATTTGTTTATATCTTTTAAATCATTACATGTCTCCTCTAACAATTTACAATATTCAAAAATTTCCCCATTGGTCATATTTTCAGATTCACTTTCACCTCCAAAATAGTAAACAATATGTTCAGAGGAGTTTACTATTAGCTCAGATGTGTTTTTAAAATAACACATATTTTCCATATTATTATTTTCATCATGAGAGGATTCTATGTCAGTTGAGATATCCTTATAATAACTCAATGTTCCCTTCATGATTTTTCTATACATTCGAACCTTATCATCATAATTATTCTTGAACTTTAGCTTGGGATAGTCTGCCATTGCATGTACCTTTCCTTATCACCCATTGAACATTATCCCTTTTGATGTATCACCTCTTTTCCAATCCTTTTTCCAATAGACCCTATGGTCGTACATTCTTTTGTAGTTGGGATTTCTGTTGAATTTATTCTTCCTATAGAATTTCTAAATCCTCCTAGCTATTTGAGTCGTCTCTTCATCACTGTTTTTGATGATTTTCCATCACTTGAACATTCGGTTTCATCTTGAGCATTGTCCATCAGATTAGATATACTAGATTCGTAAGAAAAATATTTTATTTTGGGTTCATCATCTTCTTCATTGTTTACTTTTAGTTCTTCCTCATACATCATCAAATTTCCTTTCAACTTGTTCACTATAAAAGAATTATTTTCACAAGATTCTCTTATATATATATAAGTACCTCTGTCTCTATCTTGTAAGTATCTAAGTATTCTCATGATTTGAACCTTGGATGTAATAGTCCTTCCCAGTGAGATCATGGTGTTTTAAATTTCATTAAACCTGAGAATCATGTCAAAATAGTATCATCATGATTCATTTTAAAATTATCATAATTAATATTATAAGTGTTATGCATCATTTATTTATCATTATAAGTTCATTCATGTGAAGTAGCTAAAGAGTCCCAAATTTGATAAGAAGATGTACAAGTAGATATGCTATTATATTATTCATCATATAGTGCACTAATAAGAGAATTTATGGATCTTCAATAGTTATTATAAGTATATTAGGTATCTTCACTCTTTATAGTTCATTGAGTTTTAGGTATTTCATATTTATCTTCTATAACTGTACAAATATAAACACACGTAATTTCTAAGTGCATTTTCATCTAAAGCTTCCACTAGGTACAATTTGTACCATTAATGTAAGGAGGTCGGTTTGTAGCATCAAATTATTATCTAATGTCCATACTAAATGAAAGAAATATTTTTAAACAATTTAAAGTTCAGAATTAATAGAAATTTATAGATATTTAAAATACAACTAAAATCACAGTTGAAAAGAAATGAAAAGGCCTTGATACTATTAAAAGTAGTAGTTGAAAAATTATCATATGATACAAACTCTTTTTTTGGAGTAGGACAGTCAAGAGGGGGTGAATTGAGATCCTACTAACAAATTATTGAAAAAGAGATTTAAAGGATTCCCCAATTTAAAAACATAACATGCTAGTTAATCAATGTAGTGAATCTATAATAGTCTGATTATTCAACTAATTTCTTAGAAGATTGATTATATCTTAGATAAAAAATATGAGATATTGATACAACATTTGAAACTAATATAATAATCCAAAATAGTAATAGAAACTAGCCGAGAATAACTATGAAAGTGACATTTTGTGTTCTAAAATAATGAAAAAAATAGAGAATTTTTTTTGAAAACACATTGGATATAAAACAAGATGATTAGACTCAAGCTAAGACATAGTCTTCAAATCATAGTGATCACCTACCTCCATGAAAACTATATAGAAAAAGGTTCTGATCCACACCCTATATTAGGTTCTACACAATAGTACACAGAAAATCGAGGTAATAATACATCTACAATTGTTATACGTGAGAACAAAAAATTCCATGTCACCCTAGACCTCTTCTACAGTTCTTCATGGTAAAATCAGGTTTTATAAGATAGTTTTTTGTGGATATCTAGTATCTCCATGTATAGTGTAGGATGAAGTGTTTGTTTTATAGATTGATTCACACACTACATGATAACATAATAAAAATTTACACAATAGAGAAATTAGTATTATATAGAGTTTAGAAAGCTCTCATTGATATGTAGTGCATCATTAGACTCCTTGATATATCTGTATTGAAGCTCATGTCGTATTCTAGAAGCAGACATTAGAAATATAGTGTCATGAAGAATTTCTCTCTATCTTCTAGGATGATTATGTGTCCCTCTTCCTCACTTTTTGTTGGATGTTGTGGAGATATTAGAACAATGAAAAATAATAGTTATCTGGTTTACAAAAAACAGTAATGATGACTTCCTTAATTATTCTTCCGTTATGGATGTTTCTCAAGTGGTTCTATCACTAACTCTAGTGTATGTATATATTCTTTATGTCTTGAGTCATCTTATTTTATAGTCTTCCTTCCCATCAATGAGCATGTTTTGGGGTAGATTATGTACCTCGTAATTATGAAAACCTTATTTAAGAATTCTGCAAAAACATTATAATAATCAGTCAAATTAAAACACAAAAAATATGACTGTGAGAAATAATATTAAATAAAATAAAATTAATCATTATATTGGGGAATCCGCTTTTAGTTACTCATTCCATATATTATTCATTCTGTCGATATTTCCATGCATCGATGACTCATTTTACCTATCAGTGATTCTTTGCATTAGTACCACTATGCGTCGGTAGCATTACGCTTCGGTAAGTCCTTGTATTGGTATGTCCTTGCATTCATAGGTCCTTAGGTTAGTATATCCTTGTGTTTGTATCTGCTTTCATTTGTAGGTCCTTCCATCGGTATGTCCTTCCGTCGGTAGGTCATTTAACAATTTTTTTTCACTATCGGTGTCTCATCCCTTCAGTCGGTGTCAATTTTTCATATATATAAAATATTTCTACTTGGACTGTCTTACAACATAAATATTATCATAATTAGTTAAACTTGTATGTTATCATAGATAATCATAATTATACATATTGAAATTTAATTAAGAATGATTGAATTGGTTATTCATGATTAATATTATTTGAAAATATTTTTGATTTTTAAGACTATTAATCCTAGAGAAGGTAGACAATATTCTCTAATGGTCCAATATCTTTATTTTCATCACCAAGTCCTCGAATATCTCAAACAACATTATAATTCTTCCTTTTCATTACGATTCATTGTCAGATCATCAAACCTATTATGACAAACATGATTTTTGGCCTCCTTTACATTGTTATCCCCTTTATATGTATTTTAATTATTTTCCCACATAGATATGGAGGTTATTCAATCCATCGCATTTAGATATATTTGACTAGAAAGAGTTGTTGTAATGGAATTTTGTACTTTAGCATCTAGATCAAGGATTTTCTTTTCTGTTTCTATTAGTGATAGAAATGTTTAAATAGTGACTTGAGCCCTCTATGAAATGGAAAAAATACCATCTATTATAATATGCATTATATGATATCTCATCATATTCTTGAAAATCTATAAGTCTCTTCCATAAAAAAGGGGGACTCTGCTAACATTTACTAAATTCCCCATGATAATGAAATAATAAATATTTAACTCCAGCAACCTCTAATCACTGGTACCACTTGTAGGACCCAATAGCACGCTAAGAGGGGGGGGTGAATTAGGTTGTCAAATTTTTCTTTTAATGTTTAATATCTTATCCCCAAAATGGTAGGAACATGTTAAACATATCTTATAGGATTGTGTAGTTGTTTGGAAAAAATCCCTCAAGGTGTCCTCTCAGAATGTTTTGGGTGTATTTGTGCATGTTGACAAAGATAGATGATCTCAAATGAGTATGGTTGGTGTTTTCTGAAGACATGTTTTTAAGGTGGTTGAGTTTCCCTATGTTTAGAAAATTTTTAGGCCTCAATATTGGGAATTTTTTGTTGGAAAAGGAAGGATTTCTCGATAAAACTGAATACTATAATGAATGTTAATGAAAATTTGAAAAGGGTGATAAATTTCTACCACAATTAATCCACCGGATACAATGTTATGGGAATGGTATGCTGAGCAGCAGGAATGGTATGCTGGAGCCGTTCACGAAACCAAAAATAGTACGCAGAGAAATGTGGGGTGGTAAGGAGATGGATTGAAATTGGAGGAGGAAATCAACCAGATATGGATAAAGGAAGTACATGGACTTAATAGGAAAAATGTTTCATGGGTGCCTTGCGGTTTGCTAGGGCAGAAGGACTGGTATGTAGCGAAGCCGGGATTAAAGATTTGATAAATCTCATTTTAGTGGATTTTATGGGTACCATTTCCTATATATGAATTGGTAGTCCCACTGATAACTATTTATATAGAATATTATTAGAGAACATATTTTCATTCTGTGATTTTGGATAAGTTTGAAGGAGGTTAGGGAGGATGAATTCTACAAAAGCTGAAGTGGTTCGCGTGGAAGAAATTATACTGAATGTTTTTGATGGAGAATATATCCCTCCTAGGATACTGTATTTGGAAGAATAAGGGGTGTTATTTAGGTTAATTTTGAATGATTTCCATGGAAAAAGAACGATTTGTAGAAATATGGTGATTCACAGAGGCATTCTACGAACAATTAACAGTTCGCAGACATGAGGAGTTTCTTAGAGAAGGTTCACAAGATTGGTATGTGGAGGCAGTATGCAATAACGAAGGTGGAGGTAGTCCATAGATGATGGTAGGTTTGTAGTAGCAGTAGTAGTATGAATATTATTTTATCCACATACCAAACGAAGTACGTATACATGGGAGAGTAAGGTTGTTCTGAATTTTCCCAAGGAAGCTTGTGATATCTTCAAATCAGTTTGTGAAAGTATTTTATCGTACCTAGTAGTACTTGGGAAGGTGGAATCCATATTTAGGTGAAAAAGGGACTTTGATATAGCCTTTACCTAAATTTCAGGATGTAGGAATTCAAGAAATTGAAGGTAACTACATGTCCATAAACTATGTTTGACCATCAAGTTGATAAATTGTGTATTGATTCCTTTTCAAAAGTACTGAGCATAGGAAGAGAAAGACTTTGACCCTTTCCATATACAATGAGCCATAGAAAGAGGCATATGGAGTGACCCAAGGGAATGTTGTGAGAAGGCCTTAAATCTTGTAAAGGAAATCAACATGGGAATAGATGATTTAACCATATCAGGGAAGTCATTACTGGTAGTGAGCCTTAGTGAATTTGGTACATCAGCACAACATCATTGTTTGCTCCATTGACTTAGCCTAGTGAGTGTGATCTAAGTATAAATTGGTTTTTTCTATGCATGATTTCATATCTTTTCATATATTTCTAAGGGAGGTAGAGAGAATTAAGTTTTGATTAACAAAAAACCAAAATCGAAGTGTAAAAGTTTTAATCTATCGTACCCGAATTCACCACCCCCCTTCGTGTATTTTACCATGAAGACCTAACTGTAGTAATCAAATATTCACTTGTAGTGAGACAACACCACAATTTTAC
Organism: Viscum album; assembly: GCA_963277665.1. Classification (NCBI taxonomy): domain Eukaryota; kingdom Viridiplantae; phylum Streptophyta; class Magnoliopsida; order Santalales; family Viscaceae; genus Viscum; species Viscum album. The sequence goes on along the minus strand of OY728153.1, from coordinate 1,465,018,604 downwards.
ATGTTTCAACACTAATGACTAGACCAAGAATCAAACATCGAAAGTGAGTTGGTCATACCTGAATCTACTAATATTCACTAGTTTTGGAATACGTAAGTTTATACATATTTATACTATGCCTAAAACATTGGATTTACAAGATTTTTGGGATATCAAACTACCTCCTTAAGAACACTTTTGTCTAGACACCCTAGATTAATACCTTGGGAGAAGTCTTACTAAGTTTATCATCCTGATGGTCACTTCATTAGATGGAAATTATTGTCTTTGTTCCTTACTAGAATGAGACTCTTAATGCACTGTTGTCCTATGTTGATGGAATTTGATGGAACTGTTCACATAAACATGATTTTCAAAACTGTTGTTCATCGAGATCCTTTGTGAAGCTCACAACCATTATGAAGAAAAATAACTTCATGGAACATACATCATTTGTGAAGCTCACTCAATAATTGTAGAATAATGAATTACAGAAAACACCTTTTCCTAGATACATAATCAATTGTCAGTACAACAGTAGTATTTACATGGTGCTCATGCTCAATTTGAATACATGATTCATGAAGATCTGAGCCTTCAATAGTTAAGAGTGATTCATCATTTTCTCAAATTCTATTCATATATCATGAAGTGGGTAGCCTCATATATATAAGTTCATACACTCACAAAGCTCCCATGGCTACAATTAATTTTTCATGAACCTTAAAAAATATCTTCATGATGCTCATCCATTCACAAATCTCTAGTATGTTTTTTCATAGTTGTGAAGATTACCATCAACTCATCACACACTCACAAAGATCCATGTAAGAACATGTTTTTCCACTCTGGTATGAATCCTTTAATTTTCAGTCTAAATATTTTATTTGGACCTAAAATTGATGTATAATGAGTTGGTAAAGGTTCAAAGGGTTTCATGGGCTTGTTTGAAGCCTGGAACCCTTTTTTTAGAGAAAACAAAAATGGATCACGGTTTAGAGTAAACCATGCAGATGCTGTTTTTTTAGACAGATCCACCTGGCACAGTTGGCACACGACCGTGCTGCCTAACCGTGTGAGCACCCCTTTTTCCCCAGGTACATGTGCATGGGGTATGCACAGTTTGACAAACCATGTAGACCAAAACTTTTGGGAAGATCCCTCCAACCGATTTCGTGCATGGTTTGACAAACAGTGTGGATAAACCATCCACATGCTAATTTTCTAGGTAATATTTCCATTTTTCCCTTAATGATCTAATTAAGCCACCCCATCATCCCTAATAAGAGTATATGTGGGTTTGACATATTTCGCTCTAAATTTTGACCATTTTGATGATATAATCTGGGAATCAAGATATCCCCTTCTTTTGACATCAGATTGAACTTACGTTCAACATGTTGGATGTGCAATAGTAAGTACTCGATTCCCCTTTGTCTGTTCTTCTTTACTTTCCCTATAGACCAAGATATCTTCATGTGATTGTTTTTCACCTTTTCATAGATCTACTCCGATCTGAGGAAAATCAAGGGTCTATACCAAAGGTGAAGGATCACACAACCCTTAGGTGAGTGGTATATAACTTATCCCTAATGTTTGTTGATTTTAGAATGTTCGCGTGAGGACCACCGATTTCATCGGAGACTATTTCATTACTTTTAGTGCAATGATTATAATTTTTAGAATATTATTTATATGCTCTTTCTAAATTTATGATTAGTGGTTCGTGGTTACACCCACAACACAATCCACCTCATGTCAATGGTTATTCCATATTAGTGTTTTTGTATTTTTTACATGTTTGAGCCACTGTTTGGGTGTGCCTTTTCTTGAACTTCCAAATGTTTAACCTATCCATAATAAATGAAATTTTATTAAAGATAAATTCAAAATAGAATTTACCATGTATTCTCACCACTTCACCAGCCTAAGATAAGTTCTTCAAATGATTATTAAATTTGAAATGTTGAATGGAAACAATAAAAAGTATATAACTTGGCCTTATCATATGAAATTGAATAAATGGTACATGTATTTATCACCCTTTTCCAAATTTATGGAAGGATGTGGAGTGAACCTTAGTAATTAATAATGACTTAATGGTTATGTAAGACACGATTAAATGGTTTAAACACTACTTAGTTTATCCACACTAATGGAAGGAAAGGCTATGACCAATAAATAAATGGCTGCAACTCTACTTTACCTATCCACACTAATGGAAGGAAAGACATGAACCCTAATGAATTATTACATGATTTAAATATCAAATAATAATGCTCTGACTTGGGATTACCTTGGATTCTGAGAGGAGAATACCTTGGGTGTTAGAGACCCCATTCCGATTCAAGAATATTGTTTTCTTAGGTCGATACCCACCTAGAATATAGTTCTTATATATTCGTTAGATTCCTGGTATACTACCGTAGGGTCGTTTTCATTATCACATGATACCTCAGATACACTCCTTGTATCCATCTTTGACTAATAGGTTCCCTGGTGAAAGCCTATCGGGCCCAACCATTTCACAACCCCGGTTTACTTTGGATGATCCCTCTGGACTCCGTAGGCACCATATTGTGGAATTCCTTGGATTATGCACCCTGTATTACACTCTTACCCCATATATTGACTCTGATTGCACGAATTTATTATTTAATGGTATTTATGTTACTTTTGTTGGTACCCCGAGACTCCCTCATTGGATATCTTTTTCAGGTGGCCTTGTTACGTCTTGTAACCTTAACTACTTGTACTATCACAAGGTGATGTGAGCACTGGATACACCTCATTTGAACTATTAAATTTAAATGGTATTTTTTAATTAATTAACTGGTTACATGCTCATACACCAAAAGAGTGCTGAAGAAGGTACTTGGTTATTTAGTTATAATGTACTTCATTCTTTACATTATATATTCATGCATTCACATTGCTATAATACATTACACGAGACAGATGGTATAGACACCGTTGTTGGTGGCCCACTAATATTTATCTAAAATGATCTATGAGTGTCATTTGGTACTCTAGGTAGATTACAAGGTTTCAGGTTTTGAAAAAGGGAAGTATACAACTTCCTACACTTGATTGCTTGTTGTTTATGATGGAGCTTGATACCAAGTGACTGAAAGGTATATAGGGATTCTTGGAGTAGTCTTTGTTTTCTTTTACCATATAGAACATGTTATGCCAATTATTTTGTATCCATGATTTCCAGTTTTCTAGTGACATGACATTACATTATCACTTTTCTAGTTGATAAAGTTATTTTTATTCTTTCTTATCTATTGCATCAATTTTCTTGTACAATTTTTTTATATTTCTTCTTATATTTACTATTCCTTTATATTCATTCCATTGTGCAACACTCTGATAATTATGGAATAGTATTTCCATGGACACACCCCAGTCCCTTACTACTAGTTAGAATCCTCTTGCATTCGAGATGATTCACTTGAGGCCATGTGGCCCACCGAACATGGGGAACCACTTAAGTTGTATTCATGTTTGGTATATCAAATAGTTTTATCAAAGCTGTTTTCATTTATTGGTTTACTATTGGGAGACTATAGATTGGAGAATAAGAATTCTTGGGACATTTTCATAAGCCATGCTTGGGCATCAGAAACCCATGATCGGGGTAAAATCCATGTTAACCCAAATGTAATTGTTGTTCTATTTTTCCTATTGTAGATGATATTATTTCACCATTGGGTGACGCACATGTTGTGTGGTGTTTTTGATTATTCCTCTAGTTGAGGTTATTCTTTCATCCTTACCCCGGTGATATAAGGGCAAAGAGAATTGTTACATGAATAATTATAGGGACCTAGAGTCCACATGTGACGCACATTGCCATGCCATATAGGTGCATTTCACTACATTTCATTGCGTGATTTCATGTGATAGTTGAGTGATATTGGGATAGTTTCGTTGTAATTTTATTACATTTGAATCAATTTACTGATTTCATGTCTCAATGTATGAGGTGTATGGTCCCTCATGGGTTGGGATGAGTTATATACCGAGTGAAGCCACTATTCTATATGTAAATGTGTGTCGTTTCTGGTTCTAGGTGTATAGGCAATGATTCATCTGAAAAGGATATCCATTATAATTTGAATCATGATATATAAAATTAATTGTTGGCACATCCTTATCCCTCCATGTCTTGTTTGTGAAATGTAAAGTAGTGAACCTGGAAATTAACTGCAAAATGACATGAAACTTATACTTGAGCACTTACTAATACCATGACTTCTAAGCGGGTAGTTTGGCTATTATGCCCTAGGTTGTGGGTTTTTATTTTGATCATTTTATGATAGTGATGTTATAATCTTGCATCAAATATTGTTTTGGGGCATGTTATTGTAATTAATAGAGCAATGCCGCCATGACATCCTGTTGTGGTTCGCTAGGAGGGTGGTGGCGAACATGCTCCAGACATGGCCGACCCTCAGCCCCCGGTCTTAATTCAAAGAGTTCCACATGAAGAACCATATATTTTACCTTATCCAGGAACTAATTACAATGTTTGTGATAGTTTCATAGGTCTGATGCAGTCCATACAAGGCTCTCCACAAGTTTCACCTACAAATGATGATCTGACCCATGAATTCTAGGAACAACATCTTCCTACTTTTTCTGGGGATGGCAGTTCTCAGGCTGCTGAATCTTGTCTAGAGGACATTCTTTCTATATTTGAGCTTCTTTAAATGCCTCGAGGGTGGATATTTAGTCTTCTTACATACATGCTTCCGGATTCGGCCAAGCGTTGACGGGATGTGGTTACCCAAGACTGCCATCATTAGGGCATGTTATGTTATTAACATTCCAACTGACTTATATGATCTGTTCGTTACTTAGGAACTAAGAGCTGACAGTTCCAGATAGTTCATGGATATCGAGCAAGTATATTTTTTAGTTAGGGAATATTCAACATGTTTCACTAATTTACAGCACTTTTCACCGATTCTAGCTCGTGATGATCTTTCGTGTTTTTGAAATTTTGAGGATGGGATCCAGTGTGCAATCCAAACTCATATGAATGATTTTATCCTTCAAATATTGTCTCCAATAGTTTATCACGACCTTATAACTAAGAGTAACCTGATAGATGGCACGAGTTCTAGGTTTAATGGATCAGTGTCCCGACATGCCATATGTTCTTCCGGTGGCAGGAAGCATTCCCTTGAGGTTTCCTATCAGGGATGTGGCAGCCAAAGTATCTAGTTTGATAGCTCTTTGGTGTGTAATTAGTGCCGAAGGTTAGGTTATAAGAATCCATATTGTGATAAAGACTCAATTGAAGGTCGATCTTACAATCGAATGTGTCATATTCATCGTTTCTGTAGGACCTTTCCAATATCTTCGAGTGGAAAAGGATCAAAATATTCTCCACCTAATGGAGAGAAAACTTTTGTGCCACGTTAGGTGGGGAGTTGGAATAGAACTAGAAGGTCTAGCCAAGGAGGTTTTCATGGTCATGGTAGTTTGGAACCTCTTCCGCAGTAGTGCCAAGAGAGCAGTCAGGATCATGGTAGTCCATCTATTGCACATGGATGTGGATTTGGTCAGTTGCAAGCTTTACATCTGATAACTGAGGATTGGGTTGTGGGACTATCTACAGTATGAGGTGGTATTCTAGTAGCCTCTACTATTGTCTCCTCTTTGTTTGATACAGGTTCATAAAACTCTTTTATTTCTGTATCTATCAGGGAATCTCTGGGACTATAGATATTATATCACATTGTTATAATGACCCTTGACACACCATTGTGAATACGGACAAAGGGCATACACTTGTGTAGGGACATTCCCCTTGAGGTATGCATTTATCATTTCTTGTATAATCACTTCACTAAATAGATGATTAGATTCTATGTCATTCTTGAGATGGACTAGTTAGTACACCAACACGCCTTTGTAGACTACTATTATCGTAGATTTTCTTTTACATCACCAAAAGGAAGCAGTTATTCTTTCAAAGGTGAGTGGAATGTCTTAGCTGGGAGAGCAGGACCAGATCATCATGGTCTAGGTGGAGTGACCTACCAAATTTCAAATCATTTCATGTAGGATTAGGGATTGTTTCGAAATGGTTTCCATCCCATTGTTGATCATATCATAGAAGTCTTTCTGAATACATTATTGGGATTACCTATTTTAAAAGTGGTAGAGTTTTCATTTGAGCTTGTTCCAGGAGTAGATTTACTATCCTTTCCTCCATATAGGATGGAACTTTCAGAGTTTCAAGATCTTAAGCGGTAGATAGAGGACATAAAGGTGAAAGTCTTTATATGTCCTAGTATTTCCTCTAGGGGTTCAACCATTATTTTTTCTAAAAAGGCATATAGATTTTATTTTTTATGCATGGATTACAAAAGGTTTACCCAATATATGGCCATGAATCGTTACCCACTTCCTCAAATAGATGATCTCTTTGACATGCTCTAAAGAGAAAAGGTGTTATCTATGATCGACCTAAAAAGAGGTTATCATCATGTGTGAGTTAAATCATCAGACATAACTCATACATCTTTTCATAGCATGTATTGTTATCATGAATATCTTGTTATATCATTTGGTATTTTGAACCTGATTTCCATTTACATGGCCTTGATAAATAGGTATTTTTACCCTTATCTAGTCTATTTTGTCGTTGTCATTTTGGATGAAATCATTGTGTATTTTCGAACTCGTAATGACCATGCGAAACATCTTGACATCATTCTGATTACACTAAGAGAGAATTTTCTTTATTCCATGTTTCTAAGTGATACTTTAAGATCGACAAGGTCCACATATAGGGTTATATTATTTCAAAATCAAGAGTATATATTAAACCTATAAAGGTTATTGTTGTACTTTCCTGGGAGCATCCCAAAAACATTTTTGATATACAAATTTTCTTGGGGCTGGCTGGGTATTACAAGTGTTTCATACAAGAATTATTCATCTTGATACACATTTTACTGGACATACAATGAAGGTTTTCATGTTCTTATGGTCATAAGAATATGACAAAGCCATTCAGAAACTAAATGGGAGACTTGTCTCGACACCAATTTTTATTCTTCCATTAACTGGTAAAGGTTATATCATCTTCTACGATGCATCAAAAATTGTTCTAGGATTAGTGTTGATACAGAAAAAAATGTCTTTGTGTACAGATCCTGGCAGTTGAGGTGTCACAAGAGAAATTACTTAACGCATGGCCTTGAGCTAGAAGTTATTGTCCATGCATTATGTTGCGGTAGACATTATCTTTTGGGTGAGCTCCTTATGGTGTATAAAGATCACAGTATACTCAATTATATATCTTATCAGCGTGACATGAACCTAAAATCATGGAGATGGGTCAAATATCTACAATTCATTGATTTTGAGCATTTCTATAAACCTAGAATGGGAAATTTGGTCACAGATGCACTGATTCAAAAAAAAACACAAACGTATGTCGTACTGGAAGCCAATGATGTATGGAAGTTAACAGCCTCTTTTCTAAACTTCATCTAGAGTTTCATTATAGTCATGAGTATTGTTACCTATAATCATTATTAGTTACCTCTTCCCTCCTTAAGGAAGTGAAGAGTATGCAGTTTTATGATCCATAAGGTTTTGTTCTCCATGAGAGTTTATCAGGATACAACCCACCTATATATTGGTCTGTGGATGGAGATGACATCCGGTATCTTTGTGGATGCTTCTGGGTTATTACAGATGTGAGAATAGAGTTGATGAAATAGACCCTCACTTCTCAATGGGAAGTTCATATAGGCATATCGAAGATGTATCGAGATATGTGACACTAGTGTTAGTGTCCTAGAATCAAATGTCATATTGGAGGCATTATTAGTAGGTATTCCACCTATCAGTAGGTGAAGGAGGATCACAAGAGACCTTTAGGATTTTTACATCCACTTTCAGTCCTGGAATATAAATGGGATGTTGTTTCTATGGATTTTGTAGTGGGCTTAGCTAGGTCGCTGAAGAGTGGCATTGCTATCTATAAAGTCATTGATCGACTAACGAAATCATCCCACTTCGTTCCTATACAGTATACATTTTCAGTTGATGTGCTGGGAAGAATTTGTGTCAGTGAGATCATACGACTAAAAAGGGTTCCACGAACTATCATTTTAGATCAAGACTCTCATTTCACATCACGTATATAGTAGGGTTTGAAAAAATCTATGGGGACTGAGGTGCTTCTAAGCACATCTTTTTACCCTCAGACCGATGGACAATCTGAATGGATGATACAGGTTCTTGAGGATATGCACCGAGCATTTGACCTTAATTTTGGCAGTTCATGGGTGAAGCATAATCCTCTCATTGACTTTGCATATAATAAAAGTTTTCAGGTGATGATATAGATGTATCCTTTTTAGGCCTTATATGGTAGTCTATTCCATTCCCTATTGGGTTGGCTAGAGGTGATTGAGGTTTCCCTACTAGGTTCTTTTCTTGTTCCGGAGACTTCATAATAGGTTCTGGTGATCAAGAAAAGTATGGCTACTGCTTAGTCTAGACAGAAATCTTATGCTGATTGCTATCGCATACCTCTAGAGTTTGATGATTTAGGGGATCATGTTTTAAATTGGGTATCACCCAGGTTAAAAAAACATGGTAACATATGCATCAAAAGTTGTCAGCTCGTAATGACGGGCTGTTTGAAATTCTAGAGAGAGCTGGGTCACCAGCCTATCTATTGATACATAATCAATGATACCATGCCATGCTTGAATTATTTTATGTCTCATTACTTCGCCAATATCATTCCAACCCTTCAGAATATTTTGATCCTACGGAAGTAGAGTTATATGTCGACGCTACCTTTGAGGAGTATCGAGTACGCATAGTTAAACAAAGCATGAAGGCTATCCAAGAAAAATATCCCCCCCCCCCTTATGGGTGCTATGGCCACAAAACAGAGTATAGGAAAATAATTGTGAAAGGTAAGATGATGTACGTGCTTAGTGGCCCGAGTTTTTCTCAAACAGTGTTTCAATACCCTTGGAAGGAGACCTTGGGGGAGAGTTATTTTAATGGGGAAGACTATAAGAACCCGATTTTCACTCAGGTATGGAACATTTAATATTTGGTCAAAATCATTATTTTTTACCTAAAAAGAATTCTCTAAATGTTTCTAAATGTTCTGAGGGTGTTGGAGCTTTTTCAGAGCCTGAAACCCATCTTTTCGGTGAAAACAAACCAAGTGCGCAGTTTAGAGTAAACCGTGTGGTATTCCACACAGTTTGTCAAACCGTGCAGATAGTGTTTTTTTGGATAGAGCCACATCGCATGGTTGGCGCATAGCTGTACAGGATTACCGTTTGAGATCCCCTTTTCACCAAGAAATTGTGAATGGGTAGCACATGGTTTGACAAACTGTGATGACCCAAACATTCGGGCAAAGAAAACATGCACAGTTTTCACACAATTTGACAAATTGTGCAGACTAACCGTGTGAAGGTTATTTTTCTGGGTAATTTTTGCATATTTTTCATCAATTATCTTATTTAGCAACACCTTAATCTATAATCCATGTTTATTCATGATTGACCCATTTCTTTATCAATTTAGAGCTTTTTAAAGATCTAAAATTGGAATCAATATATCACATTCGTCTAAAATCCAATCGATCGTATGTTCATCACGTTGGATGCACAACAGTATATACCCAAGTACCCATTATCTGTTATTATTCTCTTTCTCTATCGACCGTGATATTGTGATGTGATCATTTTTTTCACATTTTCTTAGATCTACTCATATCTGAAGCAAATTAGGGGCTGATACTAGAAGAGAAGGATCATATAACCCTAAATTAGGCTAATTGATCAAAACTTGAAAAAATTATACATCATAACTAATTAAAAATTTATTTTAACCATATAAATAAATTAGTTGAAAAATGTGGTTTGATTTAAAATTTAATATTTTCCAATATTCATCAAAAATGAAACTTCAATGAAAAATAAAAAATCTCTCTAAACTCATTTTTATGTTTTGTTTTTATGTATGGAGTTCGTTTTTAAAATTTATTTTCATAAAAGTTTCAAAATTCATATTTAAAGTACATGGACCATCTACACATTTTCATTCAAATTACCAAGTATTTATCTGTTAAAAAAATGAAAATATTACATTCATTTTATTGATAATAATCACTATATATCTTACATTTTAAACCATAAATAATAGAAATTCTTCAATTTCATATTCCTCTCTAATTATTTTAAAGCAACACCATTTATTTTGAGTATTCCATTTTTTGAAAATTTAACTAATCACAATTTGAAATTTTAATTCCTTTATTACTGTTAATGTATATTTCTATGTAATATGATCATCAACAATCATGAATCCATGCTATTTATTTTTTTAGTATATTTCAATGAATATTCCATTTCAAATGATTTTTACATTACATTTTCCATATTCTTCATATTATTTTATGTAATTTTATTCATATTATAATTATCAAATTTTGTGATAAGAATCCTTTCATCCTTATTATTAAATGGTCATATCATTGAAAATACTCTTTAAACATCTCAAATTTACTATCTGCTTTTACATTAAAATTTTCTTACATCTAAAAACCAATTCCTCATTGCGATGGTTTTTACACGTCAATTACTATTTTTAAAATATTATATATAATTGAAATCATTTAATGCAACCAAAAACACATTTCTATTTTTTTATTCCTATTAGACATCAATAATAGCCACAAAAATAAATTCTTCAAAGAATAATAAGTTTTCCCTAGATATCGATTCCTATAAATTTATAACTCTTTATCCATTGCATTTTTAATAAAATTTGAAAAACATTATTTCATTCCCTACTATAATTGTTTTCATAATTTCATATTTTAAAATAATTCTTCTCTTTTCCATTTTTAAATCATTTCATTATAAAATTTACATTTCAATTTTTAGAATTTTCTGGATTGCTAATTTTATGATTAATAATTAAATTCTATTTTCATTAACATCTTTCCATGAATTAATTTTATAAATTAATTACATTTTTATCATTATTTAATTTTTAATGAATAATTACGTTAGGATGATTTCATAAATATTGACATTTTTTATTTTTTTCTTTGTGCTCTCTCTAATTTTATGATTGAATTTCTCAATGATAAATAAATTTTCATCATCAGAATTTTTCTTTTAAAAACTATTATGTTTATTTGGGAGTTATTTTTCATTATCTTTCATATCCTCATTCATTTTGTCTTCCTAAGAATGAAAAATATTCAAATACTCAATTTTATTCAATTATTTTGACACAATTTGTTTCATTGGTAGAATTAATTTGATTGGAATGTTTAGGTTGTTTCTATTAAATTTTGTTATATTTATAGAAAATTTCATGTTTTAAAAGAATCTCCTTAAAATATAACTTAATTATAAAATTCATACCAATTTAATTATCTGTTTTATTCACTAATATCTTCATAATTTAGTATATTCATCATTATTAAATTATAAAATCAATTAATTAAACGTAAACACACATTTGGTTTCTACATCAGTATCATCATAAACACTTTCTTCATCATATAATATATATTATAAATAATATTTTGTTAGAAATAATTTCATTTTAAACAAAATAAGGTTTTATGAACTAAAATCACTTCTTATTTGGAGGATATCTTAGTGAATCATCTTCATCATCACATTCTTCTTCTTTAAAATTTTGATAATTAGTTAAAAAAATTAACTTTTAGATATACACTTAATACATATCAATTAAATCATACCTAAATACATTTATTCTCCATTATAAATAATTCATGGATAGGTGATGTTAACATGTAAAATATATATATATTTCATCGTCATAATAGAAATTTTATTCATTATAATTGACATATCATATAGCCTTCTCCACCATTAAAGAATTTAAATCAATTTTTTATGCATATTATTCTTCTTTATAGTTAATCTCATCATGATTTTATATAAAAATAAATTTCTATAGATTTTATGTAATTGAAATTGATTTCCTCATGTTCTGATAATTTTTCATAAAATATTTATGTAAGTACATAGAAGAAATTCTTGACCATTATGTAATCATAAAGAGTTTCAATAAATACTATAATAGATTTTACCACATAATAGAATATTTTATATAATATATCAAATAAATCAAATTAATGTGAATATATATATATATATCCTTAGACATTGTACGTGAAATATTTAATGTACCATCATTAACATTGACATTGGATTTAATGAAATATTTTTTTTATCCCAAATTCCATTTGTGATCTTAAGCCTAAATAATTTAGTAAATTAATTCTAAAAAATAAAGATAGTATAAAATTACATGCATGACCAATATTTTTATGATTTCTCTTCTCAATAATATAGATTGTTAAGATATCGATATAAAAAGAAACCCCATTGCTAGAAACATTTTTCATATCCTTTCTATGTATTTATAGGAATCAATTTTATTAAAACATTCGGGTGCACCAATGAAAAATGATTCTACACATAAAAGTAAAAAAGAGAAAATCATAAGGTGAAATTGAATAAAGACATGAATAGAGATATTTATTGGGTTAATTAATAACCCTTATATCCTTAGAGAGATATAAAAAATTAACTACTTGTGGGATAAAATTATAGGTTACACACACATTCTAAAAACCATATCTGAAAATGGTCTCATGAAGATACAAGGTTATATAATAAATTTTATTTTTAGTGTTTGAAATGCACAGTTGGTCTACTATAACATTTTAATATTATTTTTATAGTCTAGAAAGATACAATAACTATTTATTTGAATCGATAATTTTATTGAAACCATCACGAATTACTCATTGTAAGAGTACTCTCAATATATTTTACCAAAATCACCTGATTGATTTGGATACACCAATCCAAAAATATTTTTCACGGATCCTAATTGAGAAAAATGACCTCTTTATTTAGTTACAACTTAGTTGTCATACTTAATCTAATCACCTCATCATTCCACTAACCAAAGAGAACTTTACCATAAATGGACTAGTTTTAAGATGAAAACTCATAGAGGTTGAGCTGATTTCCATTCAAAGAATGCATTTCAAAATGACATTTCATGAAAACAATATAATTTATATCCCATGGGGCAATATATTACTTCTATATTCTTCCTCCCATCGTCTATTAATTAGAGAATACCAATAGAGGAATAAAAATTAAATATATTCTCCATTATAATTTTCTTTAGCAATATGTTCATTATATTACCAGTTCAATGAATCATGAACAATTAAAAAATACCATCCTTTATTAAACATCTTATAATGAGGTACATAATCAAAATATGACTCATTTAGGAAGATAATAATTGGAACATCCCATGATGTATAACATTATAATTATCATAGTTTAAAACAAATCCCTCTTATTGTCTATCTAGCTCCTCAAATAAGTTAACCCGAAAATGAAATTATTTAGGTATTTTGTAAGTGCAATTTATGCATCTTATTATAGGATTGTGAAAATATCATTTTTAAATGATATATAACATGCCACAGTTACTCATTATGTAAATAGAAGACCCATTATACTCATCCTTCCATCAATATCTCCATCATTGTCAATATCCACATACAACAATAACGACTTCTCTCTTCTGAAACCTAGATATACTTCTTTGCTTCTCATAAAATACATAAAGATATTTATAACAACATCACAAAGTCTCTTTATAGTGTCATTCATATTCCAACTCACAACTCCCATAATATGAGAAATATCATATTGGGTATAAACAATTGAATGCATCAATATTTTAACAGCTAATACAGAATTAAACTTTTCTAAGAAATCAAACACTCACATTATCTTTAGTGCTTTAAAATTAGAAAAATTAAAAATTACTTCATGGGGAATATATTCTAGTTTTTTATCTAGTAGAATAAATATTCTCAAATAGTTAAAATATATGTATCCTATGATAACATCATGGATACACCCTTAATATATCAATTGAACTACATGCAAAAAAATATTTGTAGTTTCTCTTTGATACTTCATCTTGAAGTCCTAATATAAATGAACTTTTGGTTTATAAATATCTAATTAAATGATCCTACATAGAGTATATCATCCAAATAAATAAGGAATAAAAATTTGTATCACCAAATAACATTTACTAAAAAAATGTTCTATGGAACACTATTTTGAAGAATTATTACTCATGAATTAATCAAATTGTCTTTCAACACCTATGTACTTTATTAAATCCATATAAATATTTTTTAGTTTTCAACACATGGAAATAATTTACTAACATATAACATACCTCTAGAATCTCATTTTAAAAATACATATTATATATCTCTATAGTGGAAAATGGTCTTGAAATCATGTTATTGGAGATAAAAATATTTTATTGCAATTATAATAAGAACCACCTTGATGGTGGTCTGATTGAAAACATGTCATAATATTTTAGTTAAATCCATACCTTCCTTCTATTAAAAATATTTCTTTAACATAATTTATATTTATCTCTTCTTACGATCATGTTCATCCCGAACACTAAGTATGATTTTTTTCTAAAAAAACCCATTCCCATTGGAAAAGGAGTCTACTCCCATTTATTTTTAGCATTAAAAAAAACCATCCCCTTCATATATATCTCCCATGTTTTGAACTATATAAAATTTATTTCGTTTTCAAATCATTTATGATCTCAGCCATTTTTTGATAAAAACTTATGTACAGACATCTATATTGGTTTTTTAGGGTTTTAATCACCACAAATCCACATGAAGAGTTGGATCCACTATTTACATTGGAACTTGATCATTTAAATCTTAAAACTCTACTTAATCCCAACACCCTAATCGATTACTTCCATTATAAACATCAAATATAATATGGTCCCTGTACATGACAATTAATTTAAATATATTATTATGGATTCTTAAGATCTTCTTGTTCTCATCATGTTGAAAGAGATGTCAAATCTACTCAACAATATTTCCAATAAAAAAATATTATTTTTACTATTCAAAAATATTTTAACATTTATCATCATTCGTAATTAAATAATATAAACAAAACATTACTCATAAATGGTGGAGTTATACCTATTTTATTTACTAGATATACCTATGTATACACTATCTCACTGGTATTGATGGTATTTTATCATATATATATATATATTATGTTATATTTACTTCAACCACAATTAAGGTCTAAAATAGACAAGAATATAGAATCATACCATAGAAATGTTATTTCAATGTTATACTCATCCTCTCATCCAAAAAAATTAGTTTTCATATACATAAAATAGTCTCCTTTCAAATATTTGTATTATTATAACATAATTGATTGACATAATTAATATTATACAATAATCATTTGTCAAACCATATCTATTTCAGAAATGATAATTAATTACTATACCCTAAAGAAGGGTACATATTAAACATATTAGAAATTTCATTTTTCATTTTCTGAATGTATACCCATACCTTCCGTTTTGAGGCATAAATATATATAAAAAATGATAACAAAATTATGAGGTAATATATATCTGTGGGTCCCTAGATTTTACTGTGAACTATGTCTTGATTTCCACCCTTTATTGTTCTAAATCCCCTTATAAAAGATAAAATATTCATCTTTATAAAGATAAAATGTTCATATATAAAAACATACATCTTCTTCATTATCTATAAATTTTCATTGGATTCATCAAAAATTATTTTCACTATCACTCATGTGGCATAACCTATAATTCCAAAATTTCGAATCCAAGATAGATTTTATTATTGAATTTACATCCATGTAAATTTCTAAAATATTTTATACTGTTCAATTATTCACTGTAGGAGCTATGAAGATATCTCCCTTGGAAAGTTTCCAAAAAAATAATAATCATGTTGCCAAAACTAGTATCTCCAATCCTTAATGATGAAAATAATTTATCTTATCAATATAGAAATGTTTCATGTTATTTAAATTAATAAAAATCCACCTATGGGTTTTGATCTATGCATCAACCATTCATGTAATATTTTAGGGTTCAAAAAATGTATGATGAATGATTAATAATTCCTTAAAATATATTTAATATAGCTGATCATATTTGATGCATAATGTATGGATTCCATTGTGAGTAATATCAAAGACTCTATTGTAGTGTCCTTATTTTTCCGATGAAGAATTATTATCTATTTTATTTCTGGAGACCCAAGTCAATGAGAAGGGTAGAATGATTATTTCTCCTAGTAAACAACCCAATAATGTATTCTAATATTTACATTATTTTAGGAACATGGCGTTTATCATTAAGAATGAATTTTATGATAGTCCATAATGATATTATTATTTGGTATATTTAATAATAAATGAAAAAAATATTATTCATTCATATAAATAGAAACATAAATTTATCCTAATAAAAGTTGAGGATTATAATTATGTGTTCACAGTTAAGTCTCGGATTGGTGATAATACCTTAGAATGGTACGAACTTTTTCTGGGTTTTTTGTTGTTGTCTCTTCCCTTTTTTGGGTGATTTTATTTATTTATTTTTGTTTTATTTCATGTAGCTCCGCAATTATCTCCCCATTCACATGAATGTTAAAATTATATCTCATGTTATTTATGCCATTATACTAAAGGTAATATGAGGGGGTGGGTGGATCTATGTTAGAGGAGCTCTATCATAGACGAATCGGTACGAAATAAAGACAATGAATTGAATGTAACATGATTATACAATAATTCTTTATGAACAAGGACTCATTACATATAATTTTAGTTAATCCTAATTATTTTTCACTTCCAATTTAATTATTAAATTTGGTATTTAGAAATATGGATGATGGAATTTTATTATTAACTAATAGTGAATCATGGATTTTGGAAATTCATCGGGTGATTTTATCTAGAAATTCCAATCACATGAAATGCAATTTGATGAACACATGCACTTTATATTTTCAATGTTACCAATATTTGAGATGTATTCCAGATGATTTGTTGGCTATATAAACTTATTGTGTAGTGAATTTTGTTACACAACTCTATGTTTGTCCATTTAAATGGATAGAGACCCAATTTGAGGTACATGGTATTTACATGTTGGCTCCATGAAAATATACACGACATGAGTTGAGCATGGTATAAAAATTAGTTGATCATGCAACTTACATGACCTTTTTCATATTAATGTTAGGTATTTTAGAAATACATACAATGTTAATTAAAGGTACAAACCAAACATGGGGTTTTGGGTGTGCACACAGTGTTCTCTATGGAACACATCACATTGATTCTCTTTAGTGGTGTTTTTATGGGTTTCATCACCCTTAAAATATATTTCAAAATTTGAAATTCCCATTGATAAAATCTTGTTTTTTCTTTAATGTGGTGGTGGGTTACTTATCAATATTATGGACTGATGGAAAAATGAATCAAATATAGTTAGAAATCATATCCCATGGTGATGGTGATGGGATCTATGTATTGATATAGACCAAGTATAAGGTAGAAAATACATTGGAAGCATCCATATATTAGGGCAACAAAGAATGATTGTTATTTAGTTATAGGAAATACTTGAGATTTATTAGTAGGCATGGATCCTTGGTGGACATTTGAGTAATGGGAACACAATTTAAACTAAACTATGATGGTTACTCTACAATAAAGGGTGGTCTAATGGGAAATACATATAGACATGAAACTCAATGAGATTTCACTCCTACTTATTCAAAATGTGTTGAGTGGGTTCATATGGTTTAGATTGGAGAATGGGTGGTTATATATGAACTCATATTATGATATGGTATTTGTGTCTAGTTAATATTATGAATGAAAAAATTTTCTCCCATAATATATCATCCAATGAGTTACTATAGTTGACAGAGTAGGTGATTATATAGTATTCACGGGGACCCCTTTTTGCAGACCATTAGTTTTGATGACATAGTAATTGGGGTGGTTTGGAGAATGGATTTGTGTACCCTTTCTTGAATATATAATGGGATTAAGTATGGGCCATCTTATAAACGGATGGAGTTATTACTCCACTTGATATGCAGGGTTTGGATCCACTTCATAATAAATAATTTCTAAAGGATCCCTCATTGAGGTGTATTATAATTACTAAATTAAAATATTTAGTATTCTAATTTTTCAATGTTTCCCCTTGGCGAGGTTTGAGGACCCTAATACATTTTCAATAGGTGACATAATAGTTGAGGAAGATTAATTGTGAGGAAGTTTTAGATACCTACAGTTGGAAACCATCATAATGTATTGAGGCATGGGTACCATGTTGTGGTACTGGATACATGTAATGGAATTAGTGGTATTTGATCTTCATGGATAGTCTAGGTACTTGGGTACATGTAGTCTGTTGGGTGCACTTGATTCCTCCCATTTGGTATGAAAATCTTGTATATATATACAAAATGGGAATGGATTCACCTTATAGAAGGATGATGTAATCTTTTTGGAATATCATGGTCATGGGACTCTCTTTTGGGTCCATTCATGGATCAGAGGGTGAATTACCTCTTATTCTATGATCAAGGAAACTCCACTATGTTATGGGGTTCTTGTCACTCATCTGTGGGGTTGGAGGACACCCACATGAATCATAACATTATAAATATCAAATGCCCATGTGTCTTAGAATTATTATTCTTAACATAGATAGTGTGAACTTTAAATGAGACTTATAAGGACAGAGGCATTGTTATTTGAATAACGATTCATTGATGAGTTCAGCTACTCAACATGTGTGAAAGATGAGTGATTATGTGAGTTTATGGGGAGTCACTTGTGGATGATGAGAACCATCACCATGGGGTCATCCCGACTAAACCATTAGGGTATAATGTGTTGATTTTGTTTATGGTACCCTTATATGAAATTATGGTGTTTAATCTTCAATGACACGGGGGAACATGGATATGCTTACCCCTGAGGTATGTGGTGTATATATTACCGATGGATGGGGAAGTTTTTTCACCTTAGGTGGACATGAAGAGAGAGGTTTTTCACTAGGAAATATGAACATTCATGTAATCCTCATTCCCTAGTACAATTTTACTTTCAGGTATATCCCTGGTTTATTTTTCAAAGTGATCATACCAAGGTCCTATTAGGAAGTGATGTCAAGGATTCTTCCCTAAAAGGTGTTTTCCCCTTGGCTGAGTTGGGATAATATATGGATTGTTCCTATCATGTGTGTTGGACTTCATCCATGTAATCATTTTTTAAGGTATCAAATAAAGTATTTTATATTCAACAATATTAAATCAATTTACCAACACCATTACATCATATGTTGATAGTGCACAAATCACAAGGGAATCTGTGGATAGGGAGCTAGTGATGTCAGGGATTGGTAGAGATGATAAGAATTGTATTTGATAGTGATCACCTAGAGTTAGTGTGACTTGGAGATTAATTTATTCCTTGTTTTGCAAGCAAAGGTATTTTTTTAGACTTTTAGGCCATGTAATTTTCCGTCGCATACTAACATTTATATTGTATTCCCCTAGGATGTTAATTAGATATATGCGTGGATATTTTAGTTTCAATCTTATATATATGTCCTATATGTTTAGGGATATTTTTTTTGTACAATTATGTATATATTAATTATATTTTATATTATAAAGAATCCCATGTATAACTATTCTTTTTAGTGATGGTCTCCATCAACTATCCTAATAGAGGTAGGCTTGGTGTGGTGTATGTAGACTTTCACCAGCCCTTGGGGGGACTTAGTGGGTTGAGTCATGTCATCATTGTATTAAAAATAGTTTTCCCAGGGGATGGAGTTTAGAGGTAGGTGTATAATGTGATTGGTTTGGTATATGTGTGTGATAATGTTTAATTTATCGTATGTTTAGTTAAATAATGTGGTACCCAACAAGGATGTAGAATATAGAACATTCCTATGCAAATAGATTGAAAATCTATTGGGTAACATCAGTAATCACTGCATTATTTAGTGGGTACAATTGAGTAAATCCTTGTGTTATATAGAGTTAATTCCATTATATATTTTGTGGTGAAATTTAATTCTTCATGTGATGATATCATTGAAGAAGTATATTTATTCCCCTGATGAAAATACATTCTCATGAGGTGTGAGATAAACCTTTTACAAATGATCTGAGAAAAGGGATTACTCATAGATGTGCAAGAATTTTTATGTGATGTTCTATTGATATTATAGGTGGTTTGGTTCCTAGATAATGGTTCACTATTGTTTAAATTATAGGTTTTATTATGATGTTAAAAATTTCTCATTATTTAGGTACGGTATGTATTACCCATGTTTACATAGATTGTAGGTTCCTCTATTTCCAGGACAATTAATAAAGGGGTTTAATATTCCATTAATTTAACGGGGGTGTTAGTTTTTATATACCATCTAACATATTGAGAAATTATCCCCTGTACAATTTGGGCATGCGATTATCTATTTTTAGTTCAGTTTATATGTTTTGTTGTTTTCCCCCGCTTACTTGGGTTGCATGATTCTCCATCTAGGGAGTTTGTATCACCCATACAAGATCTCATTCAAGGTATGGGATAATCTACTGTAGTCATTATCCCACCACTTACCTGGGAAATGTTATCCTCCATCTCTTTTCTATGGATATTAGGTATACAAATATGGTCAATATTCCCTCTGTATATAGAGGTGTCAGATCATATATTATATCTTATAGATGTTTTAGTACTCCCTAAAAATATTTTTCACATTTACTTCTTTTGTAAAGGTTATTTCATTCACATTCTACCATGGTGTGGTTAGATACCTCCTTGATAGATCATAGACATCCATAAGGTAACAATCCTTTACTATAGTTTACTATTATGGTTGGGGTTTGGTTGATGAGAAACACTTGGTCATGATATCATGGTTGAGTGTGCACCTCTAGAATCACCCAGGGAAAAGGGTTTGTTAAGACAATTTGGTCCAACTCATGTTGTGTATGATGATTGTGATAACCAGATGTTTGTATTCTGTGACTTTATTAGACTTGGTGTTCATCATGATGTTGGAAAATCATCCTTTATGATGATCTATTCAATTGTAGTATTTAGAAATATGATGCATAATAATCTCCATGGAAATTTTCTCCTAGTACGAGCTCTGTTTATGGAATAGATTAATAAGTTCTTAGTGTGTCCCAAGGTGTGATTTATGTCATTTTCTATCATTCCCATATTTCTAGCACTAGAACATGCCATTATATTTATTTTTTTACGATCAGTAAAGGATCAGTTGATCCTACTAGATTCCATAGGTTAGTGTGATATTATTATAGAATCTTAATGGAAGTGATGGTCTACCATCATTGTATTCATCATTATGAGTTAACATTGATGAAGTAGGTTTTATAAGGATTCTTGAAAAGATAATTGTGGACTAGTGGTGATATCTTTGGGAAAAAATGATCAACTGTGACATTAGTTTCAGTATATGGATATTCTTTTTCATTTTATATGATCAATTAGATTGGTCACAATCCATACTAAATAGGACACAAGAACATGTTTATGAGTTTGTATGAACCATAGGATGCAACAATCATATTTTTAAAAGATTATTGGGTGTATCTTTTAGCACCATAGTTTCATTAGAAATCTAATCTAATGGTGGTAGACTCAGGGATTGTTCTATTTAGGGTTATTCTCTAGTCATGATCTGGTATCTCTGTGAGGGACTTTTAAGAGTGGAATTAAAGGCTGGAATGTGCTCTTCATTTTTATTTCAAGATGATGGATTCATGTGCGTGGTTATATGTGGAGTCCTCATTGTTGGGAATGGATATGTGAAAATGTAGATTCAAGAAATACATTGTGGATTCATCTATATTAGGTATCAAACTAAATGTTTGTAATGAATCTCAACAATATTTCCACATATGTAGTGTGTATTTTGTTTTAATGGGAGATACTATTTCATATTATTGGTAAATGTGATTTGGGGTAGTTTCTGTTAGGATTATGGTTGCATACAATTTATTTTTCAATAGATATTGACTCTGGATCCATAAGTTCTTGATTGAGTTATCTACAATGGGTGATAACATAATTGAGGTCAGTTCTATATGTTGTTTCTTTGTAGTTAATATATAAATATTTATGATAGTATAAAATATTTTCTCATGAACCAAGCATGAAAATACTTATGTGAACTCCTTTTAGATGTTTATGTGTTGTAGGAGCCTAACACGACCTTTTAGAGTTGTATGTAACTCTTATTAAGGTTCCTGAAGATTGAGTTTGATATAGTAATATTATCTTAGTGTTAAAATCATCCAATACATCATTTTTAAATATGGGGAGCATATTTCACCAATTGAAAATTTATTGATAGATAGAACAAATCTGAGTTTCATCAGTGGTGTATAGTTTTGATTCATTATAGAAAATATGGGAATCCCATGGTTGGGGGAAAATCCATTCCATTTATTTTCTTAATGAAATTTTCTAGGACTCATGGTAGTTTCATGTGCTTCCTCAATAGTTGTTTGAGGCCTTTTTGAATTCATGGAGGAATAAGAGTCTCATATACAACATCCCTGATCTGGGTGATACCGAAGGGATGTATTCCATTGTTGGGTTTCATTCAATGTCCTTGTGAATAAATGAACATTTAGAAAAATTATGTTCTTATATATGGACATGTTATCTTCCCATGTGGTTGTCTATATGTGGTATTCATTTAGAGTCATTTGGGAGGTAATATTATATAGTATGACTTGTTTTGAATGTGGGTAGGACGTATCACTTCAGTTTATAATGAAAGGGACTTCAATAATTTTTCATTTATAGAGCCTAAAGACCTTGAGGATGTTATAATAATGATTTAGCATAGTAAAATACCTTATTAAAACAGTATAATGTTGTTAATATTTTAGGAATGTGAAATTTACCATTGAGTTAGAATTTCATGAGATTTCAAATAGGTAATGTTATTTGGGATATAAAATATTTAAAAAATAAATATTAATTATTATATTTTATGTAGATATAAATATATTATTGTAAACATATGTATAATAATTGTGAATTTATATTTGAGTCTGAGATGGGTATTTTTACCTTGGTGAAATATATACTTTGTTTGTGTTATGGGTCCTGAGTTTGAACTTTTTTGTTTTTTATGTTATCTAATTTTTTTAATCTCACTCCCACATTCAATCTCTATTCTAATTAATGGGATAAGGATACCTAAGCTCAATTATGATTTTGATCAATGGTATAAGGATAGAGATATAGGCATAAATTTAATAGAGGAGCTCAGTTGGAGAAGTATTAGGTGGTTGGGATGATAGAGAACGGAATAGAGCCCAAATCTATGATGATTCACCACAATGTAGGATTATTTATATCTATTTTCAATTCATTAAAATTTATTTTATACTTCCAATTTTATTATTAAATATATGCTATTTTATAATGGATGAAGTTCTTCGATTAATTATTTGTATAAAAAAAAGTTACGCGGGTGGTTCGCATGGTGCCTATATGGGAAAATTCTAATCACATAACTTATAGTCTTATGAAAATAGACCTTGCATATTTTAGTGAATATTTTGTGGACTATGGTTCTTACAACAAGTGATATCTATATGGACACACCACATAGGGCCTTTGGGTACCCGAACAGGGGTGTGTCCATGCACACATTCAAACACCCCTTGTGAGGCACATCAGGTGTACATTTACCAAATAAGTTGGGGTATAAGAAAAGAATTCAAATGGGAACCTAACTGGGTAATATATGGGACTTTGAGACCATTTTTTCTTTGGGTAAAGCTATTTATTTGGTAAATTCATAAATATTCAGTTATAGGTACATGCTAGGTTTCGTGTGTTGGGTTTACATGCCATGTACCCCATAATACGTGTTGTGTACCATCCTAAATGTTGGACTTTGTGTGTTTCCTTACACTAAACTCCCATGGGTACATATAGATTTTCCATTAAATGCACTTTTCTACCTCTCTATTAGGGGACATTGGAAACATGATCCATGTTTAATTTCGGACTATTACCAATGGTGATGATGATGGTAACAAGGTGATGATGTAGACTTAGTGAAATGTTATTGATCCCCTAGAAGAATTAAGATATCAGGGTGTGTAACCAACATAGGTGTTTTAATAATGGAAATATATGTTATTTTTTGGAATATTTGGATACATGGAGGTCATAATAGTCATAATCGAATAGGTTCAATTATTATTTAATAGTGCTTCTATTGGGAAGAGTAATTCGATGGTAATTATAGAAGAACATCAAACCCAAGGGTATTTTCCTCCTACCAATGAACCATGCATGGGGTGGTTGTATGTTGTTCAAATAGGAGGATATTGAGTCATATTTACAATTTCATTCTTATATGGTATTCTTGTAAACATCAATTTTTTGGGGAATAAATTTTCCCTCCCTCTTATTGAATCCCAAGAGAATCTATTGGATATGGGGATTGTGATTGAAAAGTATTCTTGATGGAACACTTTTTGTCTAACCCATGTGTCTACAATCATTGATTCTGGGGTAGTATAGAGATGGTATTTGGGTATTCCCATATAATTGTATCATGTTATGATGGAGGTCATATTCCATCCATAGATTATGTCAATAACCCTTGTATAGGTGGACTTGAGTTATTTCTAATATGTGATTATTTATTTAATTTTTCATTGAGGTGTCGTCATATTATTATTTTTAGGGATATAATTTTATCGTTGGTTTATTTCGGAATTTGGTGAGTCATGAGGCCCCCATTGCATTTTCATATGGTGTTTTGAGGTTTGAGGAGAAAATATGTGAGGACAGTTCAGATTCACAATGTAGAAAACCCTTAGTTGGGCATCATAACCTGATAAGGCATGGGTACCCTATTACATCATGGGATATATGGGATAGTTCTGTTGGAATTTGTAACATAAGATTACATGTGATAATAAATGGTACCCCAAGTCATTCGGTCACATAGTATCATGTGCACCTCCCGGTATGTTAGAGGATGCCGAGTAGAAGTAAGGGTCAATACTAGGTACAATGAGTATACTATACCCTATGGATCAGAAATAAAAAATCAGTATACGATTAAATAAATTCTATAATTAGTGGAATATATTAACATATAAAAATATAAATGAATAAATTATCATAAATAATTTTGATACAATGTATAAGAAGAAAACATTCCACAAGAGATACAAAAATTAGGGCTCAACTATATAGATAATGTATATAAATAAATACATAGAAGACTCCAACTACAAAAGGATTATCGAGTACATTCCCATCCACTATTCCCTATCTCATGTGTCATGATTATTTCCAATAATAAAAAATATAATATGGCACAATCTATGTCCTAATATGTAACCATATGCTGTTTTTCGAGGTACCAAATGGTGTCCAGAATAAGATGTGAGATATATTTAGTAGGCCACCACCAAAAGTTTCTAATTAAATACATCCAATGAGTATAAAATAAATTAGTATTTAGGTTTAATAAAAATCAATGAAATGGTATAATATATGTAAATGTAATCAAGTTTTCTCAGTATCCTTAAGGCCACCAGGATGACCATACTTGCTTCGTCATAAGAAGGAATGTATCTGATCATGGAATAATGTATATATAAGAATAAAAGGGAGAATGTTTGAATATATATATATATATATATATATCAGTGATGTCACATGAATTAGTTCCTAAGAATCCTTATAATGAAAATAGTATAAGTATCAAATTTTAAATAATTGATACCATTCTTATGTATCATAATTAGAAAGGGACATCATCTTTGAGTATCATAAATAAGGGACATTGTGATTGAGTATCTTAAATAAGGGATTCCATGAAAAAAAAATCATAAATGAGGAATGTCGTGGTCGAATATCAAAAATGATGGAATCCATGCCTCAATATGATAAAGGGGGTTTCCATTCCTGAGTATCATAATTGTGGGAAACCCAATCGAAATATCATAGATATGAGAATCCATTCAAAAATATAATAAATGAAGGATGTCATGACATAGAATCTGAATTGAGTGATGCCCTAAAGGAATATAAAATACAAGTGAATCCATTATCGAGTAACATAAACGTGGGACTCCATGATCGAGTATCACTAATATGGGTCTCCATGCACGATTATCACAAATAAGGAGAACCTGGCCCGAATATCATAAATTTGGGATGTTGTTCTTGAATATCATAAATTAGGTACACCATGACAGAGTATATTAAATGTGGGATGTCATGGATGAGTATCAAAATATGTAAAGGAATCCATTCCCATGTATCAAAATATATAATCATGAAATGCCTCATTATCAAAATATATAAGGGATTATATGCCTCACTATCAAAATATATAATGTATGACATGCCTAAGTTTCATGAATAATTATATAAATAATTCCATTTTAGTATCATGATATATTACTATTTCTAAAATAATAATAAAGAGTCCATGCCTATAAAAATTTCATATCACAATTCAAGTGTACAATTTGGGCCTTCCATTTAGGTAATTTATATGCCCATGGGATGTTTCATTCCATTTATCATTTCAAATAAATATATTTGATTCAACATTATATTTTATTATATAAAAAGCCTCATAAGTTAATATTTTAAAAAAAAATGCTTGGTTCTCATATCAATTCGTTTACTTCAATTCAAGAGTCTCTTACACTAGTGTTAGTCCATCAATCCGAAATTGTAATTAATGTGTTGGCATATAATTCTAATAAATTAGTTAAAATAAAATTGAAAAGTGTGATCTAATTATATAGAATAGGTCACATCATATAAGAAATTCATCCAACATGGATGATAGAGTTCATTTAAAGAATCTAAAAAAGTGTAATTATACTCACAATGGAGTTTTAATTTATGGAATTAGAACCTACTTAGTTAATTTCACATTTACGAGGTGATTTACACGAAATATGATGGGTTTAATGATGAAATATTTTATTAAATTGAAAATAATTGTGGAATAAGACATATTCCCCATGAATCATTACTAGTATAGTCAAATTGTCCAGTAATTTGTTATGATTTATGCAGGAACATGAGAACATGGGGTATTTGAAAAACACTAAAAATAGGGAAATAGAGCTCGTATGATTTTAAAATTCCATACATTGAGATGAATTTATAAAGAAATAAAAATACAATTGAAGACTATACTAATGGATATCAAACATGATTGATGAAAATTGATTATGATTTTTGAAGAAAGATATACCTCCATAAAGAGGAGGAGAGCTAAAGCATATCTCTAAAGGGGGGTTTCTCTATGTGTGTAGGAGATGGTAAAAGGGTAAGAAGAGTTAAGGAGGAATCGAAAAATGGTAAATTTCAACATGTTAATGATCCACATGGTTTTGATTCATGGTTTGAGAAACCATGAAAAAAAATTTGGATCCAATATTTAATGGATTTCCCACCTCACACGACTTGGTGAAGGGTTTGTCAACCCATGCATAGCCCATGATCCCACATGTAAAAATTTTTTGGGCACATCACATGACTGTGTGGAAAAAAGCACATGATTAAAAAAATTTGTGACACCATCTACACTAATGGATCAAACAAAAAATATTGTCTTTGAGAACAAAAATGTTTTAAAATACGATTTCCATTAATAAAATTGGTCACATAGATTTCAAACATGGTCAGTTATTATCATGATCTGGTAGTTAACCTCAAGATACTTCTCCAAAAAACTGTGTACTTTTAATCAAACTTTCCATAACCCATTAAAACACCAAAAAAACAATTCTAAATTAAACCACATCCAAAATATTATTTTTTTAGGACATGAAATTATGTTCCGAGACTCAATATAAAGCATGGCCCCTCCAATAATTAAAAATTAAATAAATCATTTCTTTTAAATTTCATCATATCAAAAACACAATAGATTACAATTTCCCCGCAGTAGAAGTTATCATCACAAATAAATCTTTGAAAACCTCAAAACCATTAACCAACCTATTTGGTTTTAAAATTTCAACATAAACGGTAATGTTGCATTTATAATCACCCAATGAGATTCCAAAATGTATCTTAAACATATGGTGAAATAATAACAAAATTCAGGCCGACACTCATAAATAGAACTGAAAAATCAAGAAGACACTTACCCAATCCCATATAACTAAAGAAAAATCACATTATTTTCTCTTTAATGACCATCCCATAGTGATCCCCACCATTGGTTCTATAAAGAATCTCTCAATTCCATGTCTTTGTGATTCTACCATATTAATTTCCTATTAGAACATAACCATAATATTCTAATGATGAATTTGGTACCCTCCACGACACAATTTACACGATAGTACACAATAACTCTAATCATGGTCCTTGAATAAGTTAAAACTGTCAAATCCAAGAAATATTTTCCTAGATATTCATGCCATATTTTATTTAAATTGGACTAGATAACACTTTCTGTTTCACCCATACCATATAGTTTGTGTTCGAAATGTGATTTGTCGCCAAACTGTTCCAACTATTTAAGAAAATATCAAGATGAATTTCATCTAGTAAACTATTTTGAAAATGATCAACTCATACAACTAACACATATCCAAAACAATATTCTGAAGCCTCATCCCATGGTATACCAAGATCGTTCTGAGCACACTCTCCAAAGATCGTACCGACATATGGTGAAGTTTTCTAGGAGAACCACATTTTTTTCATAATTGTTGTTGTGATAAACCAAGTGTAAAAAAATGTTACCGGTAAAGCCTCAATGGATCTCCATAGGCTTCCATAGTATTAATTCACACACCTTTATTTCACCCAAATCACTAATCAAACTTATTCATGGAATTTATCGAGATTTTGTGTTTTCCATGTTCCATTTACTCAAAGAAAATTGATATAAAACAAATCATGCTATGACTGTCCTAAGGGTACCACAATACATCCTATATGAGTGTCACCCACCGATGACCAAGGTATCGCTCTCCAGCATAGGATAATCTTTTAAATTATATAAATGAAATTAGACCAGGTTTTCATAGTGTATTTGACATACATCATAACATAAGACTTGCATGTATAAGAACCAACTAATTTTCTAGTGTTAATATTACATCACTCATGTCTTGTACCCAAATCCAAAATATGGTCACCATAGAGTTCATAATATTTCATGTTACAATATGTGTTTCCAACATCAACTAGATAGTGATGTAATACACACCATCTATCTTGGGTTAAACCACACCTCTAGCACAAATCTCAAGGATTTTATTGATCAACACAAAAAATATTTGATATTTATGTATTTTTTCATACATTCGATGCTCTTTATGTGTACCTAGGACCATGTAAATATATTGGGATTGATCATTATAAACTATTAGTACACTATGATTCCAACCAAATTCATGTATATATATTCCAATCCATGCTCACATCAAATAGTTTAAAATTACCTTATCCTACACCATAATCCACATATCCCGATGTTGGATGTGGACATCCACTATGGTTCAGAGGTCTCATGTTATTAGGTTCATTTCCAATATTTAACACATCAATAGAAAATTTATATGACTAAGACGAAGGTCAATTTTACTATTCCCGTAAGCATAATATTCTTGGAAAACCATCGGTTCCCATCTCACACCTAGCTTCTCACCGAAGAGAAGTTCAGAAATAGTTACCACACATATGCGATGTGAATTTAAATTTCCATACAAAATGGGTGTATATCCCATATCCCCTATATTAGGCCCCAAATAATTCTCTATGAGTCATATTTTAATATTTTCATGATGAATGTGTTATATGAAACATCAGCTTTAACATGTTCTATGTTCCCTTGGAACATCATTTAAAAAATTGGGATGTACCTATTATGATATTTATAGAACAACCTCCCATGTTAAAATATTGTTTCTAAAAGAAATAATTCAATGAAAAACTATTGTTCAGTTAATATTACAACCCAATTAATCCTTCCCATTGAATCCAGTCTCACTAAAAATGCACTCATGTTCTTTCTTTAGAAATTGGGCATCACCATGACTATAATGAAAAACATGAGCACGTCATGTTCATTTATCTCAATTATTATAAAACCAAACTCATTTCCATTTAGGAAAATAAAAACCAATGACCAATATATCTCATATTTATTCATTATTCAACGATATTTATATGACCTTTGAGGGTCTATATCAAGTGTAAGGGCCTCAAGGTTTCCCACAAAGTCAAAATGTCTCTTGTACAAAAATAATTTCCAATTTTAGGGAACTTATTTCATTGGATTTAATGTGAATATAAACTCTCTTTGAAGTCATTAAAGTAGAAGCCGAGAGAAAAGTTACTGACCTCTTAGGGTAAAATGAATAATTTAATTAGATAAAGTTATTACATTAACAGGTTATTTACAAATGTTAATACACACCACGAGGTCCAACATTTCAGAAACCACCCACTTACCTAGGTGTTTTGTTTTGACCAACTATGATTCATACCTAGGACAACCAATACCTGAATGTAATATCTCTCCTTGAAATAGAGATAAATACATTTTTGATACTAATTTGACTTAGAGGGTGATACCTCAACTAGGATAACTCCTTTTTAATGAATAAAGCATCAGCCCTATAACAAGATCACTACTAAAAGGTTATTAGGATATACCACATAAACTCCATATTTAATAAATATAATTGTATGAAAATCAAGGATAATTAGAAACATCCACATTCCAATACATGAAAACATTAAAGAAGAACTAATGATAACCCTTAATTGATGGTTTGTGATAGAAAAACCTATGTATTATTTCAAATTAAGACATTAAAATTTTTCTCAATTATTACAACATTTAGAGAAGCTCATATCAAAGGGATATCACTTAATATTAGTAATTAATTTAGTAAAAAGTACCTTATTTAGTTAGGACCATGTAGAATTATGAAAAACAAATTATAATTTAATTTTAAACACATTACATATCCAAATGTTTTCACAAGTTTTATCAGTTATGGAGAATCCATAAAACAAGATATATAGGAAAACACACATTAAGTTGTAATTAACACTTTAATTAACTAATGATTCACAATAATAATTATAAAAAGAAGATAAGAGGTCATTTATGAATAATATGGTATTGCTAAATTATGATACCATTGTACATTTATATGTAACACCATATAAACGAATCAACACACATTAAATAAACATCCCATTAACATGAATATACCCAATTGGAGTTATTTAAAAGAGAATAAAAAAGTGATGACGCGAACGAGGGTGTCTCTATTTCATTAAAATTAAATTAAACAGCCATAATGGGTTAACTTCTTAAGAATTATTCAAAAACAAACCGACATGGGTTTGATTTTTCATTTACTGATTTATTCATACAGATCATCATGCCCATGTTATTGAGGTACTCACCTATAATAAGGGAACCAATTTCTATAGGTATTTCACTTGAATCTAGAATCTATCATGGTTCAATGAGATTAATTACCATTCACATGTTATTAATGTACTAACCTTTATAGGTTAAACATGAAATTCCTGTAAATATAACCAGGTTTTACCTTCCCTGTTAGAATCTAACATGTTAATATATAATGGTTTGATTTTATGTGTTACCATTTTAAATTTATAAAGGCCCACACACTTTATAAATTTTCGTTGGTACCCATTTAATCGCAACCATAACTTTTTTATCCCATGAAACTGATGGTCTATGGATAAAACATGTAATGATTGGTTATGTAATGTTCAACCAACATGCTATATGGGAAACATTATTTAGTTTGACTCCAACACTTTAATAACCAATTATATATAACATTAATATATCAAGAATGCTATCATAGATCAATAATACCAGTAAATATGGAAATAATCATGAAAAAATACTACATATGTAGAGAACACTTTAAAAATAGTAAAAATCACCCAATCAATTTATAAATATAAACATGATGAATAATTAACTAAACATAGTATATAGATAAACCTGGAATACAATCAGGCAGTGAAGTAATGATATCTACATGGCATAGAATATGCATGAATTGTAAATATCTAATTGAAAAAAATTATTCATGTAACATTACATAAATTAAATAATATACCATTTATAAAAATTAACAAATTCATCATTAAATAACAAAATGAAGTACACCAGTCACCCAAGATCAAATAAAAATAATTTGCAATAACAAATCAATACGATCAACAAACCAATCCTTGGAAATTTGATCTTTTCCTCCTGTGTGTGTAGGCCATAACTAGAAAAAATATATTTACCATGTGATGAAACATTCTTAGTATCCAGTATATCATCCCCAAAAATGAATGATAAAACGGAAAAGAAGGTTTGATACATGTTTTTAATGTCTTGACCCGAGAGCCACTAAACGGTGCGTCGATATGATCAACAACATGACCTCAGGTGCACCTACCCATATCCCATAGGCTTTTGAATCGAAATTCGGTTATACATGTGGTACATTGGGGATACTATACCTCTTTTAAAGACTCATTTTTGGGTGATCTCAAATGATATTCAGTTTAGGGTTATTTGTGTGTAGTAGAGTGGCTGACCAAGGTCATCTCTCAAATGAGGAAGTAATTTAGAACAACATATCAAATATAATTTGAAAGTAAAATAAAATAAAAAAACATAGAATAATGGGTGGGGTTGTAAAATTTTTATTAAATAGAATGAAGAATCATCCTATAAGAATATTTCTTTTTTTATTATTATTTTAATTAAAATTGATTAATATAACACATCGAGAAGATTTGTTTTATAAAATATTTTAAATGGAATAATAGATCTAACTCTACCTCTTCACTTACTTATTGATAATTATCATTTAAATTAACAACCGATAAATTATGATCCCCTAATTTATTAATCATCATACCTTACAAGAATTAGCATTACCACCATTATGAAAAGTGTTAAACCGTTGGAAAGCTTCATAAAATGAAATCACAACACCTTGCATTGATTATTCTTTTAAGACTAGATTAATGTTAGTTGTAAATTAGGGCATAAATCCATTCTTTAAATGAGGATGAATTTATTTTAGGGATTATATTTTAACTCTACAAAATTGTCCTATGTGGTTGGGTTTTACCAAGTATGTTTGTGCTGTTACATATTTCACAAATCTAGACCTTGTGTTTTTTGTGATAATTGTTCAATTTCTCAATTTTTTTATTCTAATTTTAAAACTCAAATCATGGATCTTAAATTTATAATTATAGTAGCTTGATTATTCAAAATATATAAATGAATTATGTCAGAGTTCGATCAATTACGTAGAAAACTACTCTTCCCTGGGCGATATAGTCATCATAGAGATGAATTGCATTCTCAGAGATTTAGATAGGGTATAACCCAATATTGTTTCTACTATTTTATTTCCATAAAATAGGTTAATATTAAAAAAAATTTAAAAATTTAAAATAATATAAGAAATGGAAGAGATACTAATATTTTATTGAAAGTAAAATAACATTACCACAAAGAAGTGGAAAAGAAGAGCATTTTGGAGGATATCATAGCTTGTTAGATTCCATCTTCCAATTCTGAATTGAAATGTTTTGGGACCACATAAACTCCACTCCCAAACTATATGTTCACCTTCCATCAATTATTTTGTGAATGTAACCAACTTATTGAGTGGAGGGGAAGCCAGGTTTCAGGTGGTTTCTTGCGTGAATGGGGAAATTCGGACAAATATTTTATTCAAAAGGTTCACTGCTAGTTTGACCACCAAAAAAACGTGAACCAGATGTACAGATAGAAAAGGGATTTTTAGATCATTTCCTCTCGATCTCCTCTCCAAAATTGAGCACAATAAAATCAAGGATGTAAAAGTTATGGCCCAAATACAGATCTATTTTCCAATTTGGCGAGTCCAGTCCATATTTGACTTCATGACCCTTTTATCCTAAACAAATGAACGAGTTAGCACCATATACCAAAATAAAATTTATATCCCATTGAGTGGGTAATAAGTATAAAAAGGGGTATGTTCAGACAATTCAAAATAAAATAATTATGTCTTATGTACTACATGTCACATTAAAAGGGTAAAACTGGAATTAAAATCAAATGTTTAAAAGAATTATCTAATCCAAAATATTTTATAGATAACCATATTTATCAAAATTTGAGGAAATATTGAAATTTATTATCAATAAATTATTTAGCAATTTTTTTATTTACCCCCCCACACATACCATTTTTCTCTCCTTGGAAAAACCTCAAATCGCGTATTTGAAAAAATTGTGACAACATATGCATGTTCATATTTATCAATCCACAGTGGAAATATAGGTAATGTATGAATCCCATCAATATTCAATATCATTATATTTTAAATTAATTGTCTCATACATTGTTTCAAAACAAAATTCAATGAGATTCATCACTCTAATCACTTTGAAACTGATCAAGGGTCTACCATGCCACTATTTCTCTATGTGTGTGTGTGCCAACCATTACAAACAAATAAATCCTTTCTTTATTCTGTATATTATTTTCAAGTAAAAAAATTATTTTTAACTAGTTTAATTTTCCAAACCTATTCTATATTCAATTGCAATCTAATATCAAGACCCACTCACTTAATAATTGCCAAAATTCAATCCTTAAGATCCTGACCTAGATATCCTAATATGTTGTACATTTCATCACCCCACTCATTTATTATTATTTGTTATGTTTCACTTGGTAAAAATCTCAAAATTGACTCTCAACCTAATTTTTATGTCTTCATGACAAAAATTGTAACAGTTATAACAAGATTGAAGGATGGGGAAGAGTGGTTTTCGACTAGTCGAAGGAAAACCCCATATTTTTTTGAGGGAAAATAATAGTTAGATAATAGGTGCACACACATAGGTCAATTCGGTAATGTAATAAAATAGATCAGAAGAGAAACAAATGTATGGGTTAATCTATTATTTTTTTCTTAACTTTTGTTTACATTCAACCGAGTGGGAAAATTTTGACAAGTCATGGTTGATTTAAAATTTGAGTGGATATATCAATGAATGAATTTAAATTGAACAAATATCTCAAATAATGATGTAAAAATATAAAAGGTTTTATAATGACCCAACCATTCATATCATCGACGATGTAAATTTGCATAAAAATCACCCCTTCTTGAATAAATATTACTAATGATATAACTCTACCAAAGAAATTTAAAAACATGAATTTTCTATTTGTTCAACCAGATAATATTATATAATATATTTTTTTTATTTAATTTTTTTTATTTTTCTATGATTTATTAAAAATGTAATGAAAAAAAATTATTGAAAATACACACAAAACACAAAAAATATTCAAATAAAAATCCTAAATATCTACCCCAAAATTTTTTCCAATCCCCAACACATAAAATATTTCACATTTTCTAATGTGAACATATGAGATGATATATGAGCATGAAATGTATACTTTTCAAGATGAAAAGAAATATAAAATTGAAAGGGTCAGGAATAGCCTGAAATTTTCAAGTTATAATGGGGTCTTGTAGTGTGATGAAATGTACTACATCAGTAGAAATTCCCCCAATGTATTTCCTCAACAATTTCCCATTGAATCTAAATATTCTTATAATATCCTCTTGTGTGATATCCATTACACTATAAACAAAACATCAGATACAATATAAGGACCTAACCATCTAGAACACAACTTTGAAGGCATCATATTCAGCCATGAACATTAAGGAATGACTTTCTATCCACATGAAACTCCCTTTTATGGATCATTATATAATGATATTATTTTGATATTTCCTTGTAGATCCATATGTTCTCATATGATAACCATCGAATCTGCTCAAGAACTTGAATTTGTCGCTTCCTTTGGATTCCATCTTGGTTAATCCATGTTTCATTTCATTATAGCCCAATATTACGGATTCTCATCATCCAAATGGTGATGAAATGCTTTCCCAAAAACAATTCGAAATGGGGACATACCAATGGATGTCTTGTATGCTGTCTTATAAGCCGAATGTAAATTTTCTAAATGATTTCTCTGATCCTTATAATTCAATTGCAATGTTTTCTCTAAAATTTTATTTAACTCTAGATTTGAATTCTCAGCCTAGCTATTTGTTTGGGGGTTGTATGGTGTTGACGTTTTGTGTGTCAGTCAATTATTTTGAATAAGGGAAGATAAATTCGGATTGCATATATGTGTCCACTGGCCATTAATGATAGCCTTTGTTTTTCCAGAACAAAAAAAAACAATTGT
The DNA here is from genome assembly GCA_963277665.1 of Viscum album. Classification (NCBI taxonomy): domain Eukaryota; kingdom Viridiplantae; phylum Streptophyta; class Magnoliopsida; order Santalales; family Viscaceae; genus Viscum; species Viscum album. Next base: position 1,464,982,253 of record OY728153.1, on the reverse strand, counting down.
CTCGACAAAGTCCACTACAACATGAGAACCATCTTTTCTGGTGGCATTATCCTCCACCCATTTACTCACATAATCAACAGAAACCAAAATATACATAAAACCAAATGTACTAGGAAATGTTCCCAAAAAATAAATTCCACAAAAATAAAAAATCATACAGAATAATATATGTTTTCTTGGAATCTTGGATCTCCTAGAAATATTCCTAGTGTGTTTGCAACATGAGCATGACGTGAAAAACACATGGGCAATAGGGAATGAGCTAGGCCAATATAGTCCAGATTCTAAGACATCTGTATCTTTTCATTGGGGACCAAAGGGTCCACTATAAGCAAGTTTATGACAAAAATGAAAAACAAAGTCAAACTCATGACCTGGAACACAACTCCAAATAAAATAGTCACTACACATGAGCCATATGTTGGAATCATCACACACCTAAAATATAGACTCACACTATAATTTTTGGATTTAACGTTTCATTAAATTTTTAGGAATTTCAGAGGTAACAAGGAAGTTAACTAAATCAATTTAGCAAGGATGTGTACCTGAGATGGAATAAATATGCTCATTTGGGAAAGTGTCTGGAAATGGAACTTTTTCCAACGTGTCATCCTCTAGTGTGTGATTAAGCCTACTACTGAGGTCTGCAATTAGATTTTCTAACCCCGTGATGTCCTTTATCATAATATGAAATCCATGAAGATGGATCATCGATCGGATAAGTCTGGGCTTTGAATCAGGATTCTTCCAAAGGTACTTCAGAGCAACATGGTCTGAAAAAACAACTAATTTAGATCCCAATAAATACAAAAAGAGTCATTCAAAACAACATATGATGGTAGGAAACTTATTTTCTGAATTTTTTGTATTTTTATTGGGCTGAATCCAATGTCCTCGATTCATAGGAAATCACATGTGAACACCCCACTACCCTCTAAGATAAGACAACTCCAACCATGATGTCGGAGGCGTCAAAAATAAGATAAAAAGGAATCTCCCAACATGGTGGTTGAATGATAATTAGAGTGGTCAGAAACTTATTTAGCTCATCAAAGGATGTCCTGTAAAAATAATAAAATACAAAATCAGAATCCATTTGATGTAATCAAGATATAGGAAGATAAATATTTCTAAAATCATTGATGAAGCACTGTTAAATCCTGGCATTTTTTAGGAAATATGTAACATAACACACACATAAAGGATAGGGTATGGATGATATAAAATCTACCTTAGATTTATCAACCTCTATCTCTTGTTTTAATACATCATTCCCTAAGACAATGACATGATCTACCATAAAATTCCACTTTTCAATGTTCAATACAATAATGTTCTAAATCCAGTGATTCAACAACTTTCCCAAACTAAATATGCATTAATCAAATGAAGATCCATACACTATAAAATCATCCATAAATACCGCCATTCCAGTCTAATAAAATTCATAAAAAATACTCACCATGCATCTATAGAAGGTACCTGGGGCATTGCAAATTCTAAATGGCATCTTTCATTAGGAAAATGTACCGAATATATAAGTGAATGTTATATTCTCCAGATCCTCTAGAGCAATAGGAACCTAAAAATATATAGAAAATACATCCAAGAAACAATAATTTCTATTCCTAGCCAGTCTCTCATTAACAATAAAAATAAATGGTGTGGGGAAATGGTCCTTGTGAGTGGATTGATTTAGTTTCCTATAATCAATACACACATGGCTACCATTTTTACCATAATTGGAAAAAATTCATCTTTATCATTTTTATCTATAGTAACACCACAATTCTTAGGCATAACCTGAATTGTACTTACCCACTATGAAACTGAAATGGGATAAATTATACCTTCCTTGAACAACTTTTCAACATCTATTATTTAACTTGAAGAAGTGTTGGATTCAGTCTACTTTGTGGCTTCCTCACTAGTTTATCCCCATCCTCCAAAAGAATCCTATGCATGAAAATTGGGGGGCTAATACCGGATATTTCCGCCAAGGTCCACTTAATTTAATTAATCTTCTCCCTCAAAATATTTAATTTTTTTCTTAATGTTCAAAATGGAGATTGTTAGGTAGAACATCATCAATCTTTTTCATACCATTTTTGTTGTCCTCGTGCTACTCGTCAGTGGTTGTTGAATAGGGCTAATCCATATTTGAGGTGAATCCAGGTGGAATGGTAGGTGAAGAAGTATCATTTTTTCATTTCTACTTCTCAATGTGATGGAACTAACTTTCCACCTAGGATATGGAGTATATTAGGTAGGAATATATCCAAAGCTCTTACATACTAGTTCATGGTGGGCGGTGGAAAATCAGGCTCATTTGAGTCTTCAACTCCCCTAGCTCCGAACCATGACTCTTCAGCCCATTCAATTGATGAAGAACCACTTGCCTCAAAATAACATCACAATTAAAATCTACCATTGGTTGACAAGACTATTTTTTTGACTTGATGATTCATGGGATTGAAATCTCTTTTGAGGTTGCCGGACACGCCATGGTAAGGCAGAGACTTCTAGAAATTTTGTTTAAAAGGGGTGTTTTTTTAACATAGCCATACCTAATGTCTAATTTATCCCTCCAACTTTGGGTGTATGTTAATGAAATTGAATCATACTTCATCTAGGGGTGTGTTCTTCATTGCTGCTGATATAGTATCCTATGCAATGCCACCGAACAATCTTTGGACTCTTGTATTTGAAGGCAACAATTAGTCGGGTGGTATATTTCAGTACAAATTCCACAAGGTCTCACAAGTGAGGGTTGGGATGTCTTTTAATCCAAAGAAATATGTCTCACCATAGTGTTCAATTATTACAACTCAGTATCAATACAATTATATTCATGAGAATAAGGACTCACCTGATCCACTCCTCTAATATGAGGTGTACCTCGATCACGAAATTATTGGGAGTTTTGTGTGATCCTGTTGATCAACACATGTGTAGCTGTTTTTTTGTCGACCAATTCCAATAAAGCTATGGAATTCACAATGATTCTCCCCATAGGTGTGAGTCCCTCATAGAAGTATTGGATTTATATTTTCTCACTGATTTGGTGATTTAGGAAGCTGACAGACAACTTCTTGAATCGCCCCTAGTACTCATACATTGACTACTAATTGGGTTTCTTGATCCCTGATATCTTGTTACGTATTGAATCGGTCCTTGATTCTAGAAAAAGTCTTTATAAGAAAATACGTTACAAAATGGTCCTACATGTTACATCTTTAGGTTGTAATTAATATATCCAATCCTTTGCAACTCCATCAATTGAAAATGAGAATGTCGTTTTTCTTATTTGATCTTCAGAGATATTTTTTGTTTAATGGTTGATTAAAAAAATTATATTAAATGTTTATTTGGAACCTCAACATGGATGCCATGAAATTTTCAAAGTAGTTGAATTAACCATGATTTTAGTTTAATGTCCAATTATAGGTTTGCTATTGCAATACAATTTGGTTGATAGTTAATTTTTGGTGGTGCGTAATCTAAAATAGTTCTATTAATTTCATTTTTTATTTTCATCCATTAGTTCTTCATTTATGTTAGATTCTGATGTTTTTCAATTTCAAAATTCTTAGAGTTGAGGAATTATTTAGTTGTGTTAATGTCGAAACAACCCATAGACCAAGATAGTCTGATTCAAGCCACAAGGCTACGTTCATTCTCAAGGTCTAGATAAAAAATATACTCAGGATGGGATCATTTCATAAATCATAAAATTTATAAGATTAGAAAATAATATCATGATAAATAATTTATTTGATAGCCTAAAATAGAAAAAAATATATTGTAAACAAAAAAAATAAACCAACAAACAAAATTGAGAGAAATGGTAAAGAAGAAACAAGAATGAAGAGAAAACAATTGGATAAAATAAAATTTAAAAAACTAAAATTAGTTGAATAAAATAATTTCATCAATAAGAAATAGTACCAATTTGAAAGGCTCTTTCTTGGGCTCTCAAAATGTATATTTAGTTTTGGGTTATTTAGGTGTAGTATAGTGGGTGACCAAGGTCATATCTCAATGTGGGATGTAATTCTCAACAATATATCAAAGAAAATTTCAAGGTAAAATATAATAAAATAAACAAATTATAAGGATGGAGGGTTGATAAATGTTTATAAAATAAAAAGAAGAATCATGTTGTAATAATATTGTATTTTTTGGTTTCTTTAAATAAAATTTGATGAATAAAACATAAAGAGAATATATTTTTTAGAAAATATTTTAAATGGTGTAATTAATATAACTATACCAATTCACATAATTATTGATCATTATCACTCTATAACAAGATTATCTTAAGTGGTAAATTATGGCCTCATTAGATTCTATTAATATGTATGAATTGATTTTAGTTATCATAGTTTAACTCTACAAATTTTTACAATGTGGTCTGGTTTTATATATTATGTTTACACTCTCACAATTTACAGAAAACACATCCTTGTGTAATTTTTTGACTATTGTTAAAGTTATTTCATAGATTCATAGAATTTTTATCCTTAATCCATTGATCAAATTTTGTGAATTAATTTTTCTTAATAATTAAAAAATAATAATAAGTTAAGAGTTCGATCGATTACTAAAAAATTACCCTTCAATGGGAAGTGTAGTCATCGTAGAAACAAATTTAATTTGCAAAAAATTAGAAAGGGTTTAACCAAATATTTTTTCTACAAATTTACTTCCATAAAAATATATAAGGAGAACAATAAATTTTAAAATAATATAATAAATGGTTGATAAACTAAGAGATTATTGAATGTACAATAACATTACAACAATGAAGTTGAAAAGAAGGGCATTATGGAGGAGAACTTATCTTGGTAGCTTCCTTCCTCCAATTGTGAATTGAAATGGTTTGGGACCACTTGTACTATTATACAAATAATCTAATGCACATACCATACTATAAAAAGTAGAAAATCTCCCATTTATAGATTGGAGGGAAGCTAGGGTTCTTGTGGTTTCAAGTGTGAATAGTGAAATTCAGAAAAATATTTTATTCCAACGTTTCACCACCTGTTTGACCTTCACAACACATGAAACAACTATTCATGTAGGAGGATTATTTTTTTGAAATGTTGTTCTATATATCATCTAAAAATTTGGGCCCATTCTATGAAATTATTTTGATATTATGGCTCAAATATAGAACTGATGTCCTATTTGGCGATTCTGGACCATCTTTGATTTCATGGCCCTTTTAATCTAAAAAAATGAATGATTTAGCTCCATAGTCATGAATAAAAGATATATCACATTGAGTGAGAAATATGTATAACCAATTGTATTTTAAAATAATTCTATGTAAACTATTTATTTTTTAATTACTATAGTGAACCTTATAGGGTACAACTAGAATTTTCATCTTATTTTCTAAAGAATGATCTAAACATAAATGTTTTAAAATCAAACATATTTAACACAATGTGAGAATATATTTTCATTTAATATCAATAAATTTTTTTTATCTCACTAGATTATAAGTAAATAAAAATGAATCATATATTAATAGAACAAGTATTATAATATAATAATAACATGTAATTAATAATAAATGAATAAAAAACCATGTGTGAACAAGATACAATGTACAATAAGAAAAATAGATTGTTATGAAGTTATTAGGTCAATAATAATATCTAAATATTAGTAAATAAAAAATTAAAAAGAGCCCAAATCTATATGATGGCTTGGTGCACTTTCTCAGCCTCAACTTGTAGTCTCATGTGTCCAATTCTAATCTAATCAAGAAAATAACAGATGGCATAGTCTAGATCGTAACGTGTAAGATAGTTTTTTATGTCTAGGGAAAAAATAGAGGCCTAAATATGGTGTGAGATATAATAAAAAGGATACAACAAAAAGCACAAAATGAAATGGTGTATGTGAGTATAAAATAGAGTACTATATAGGTATAAAAAATAAGTGGTAAAATGGTATAAAATGTAATTGTAATCAAGTTTACTCAGGTTCCTTGAGTATACATGGATGAAGAATATTTATTTTTTCTAATCTACAATGTCTATAAAAATTTCATCATGTATATATAGGCATGCAATCCAGTATTTTTTAGATATATACCAGCACCAATAAGGAATTATGGATTAGTTCCTAGATGTCCACATACAAACAATAATATCTGTTTCAAATTTCAATTAAGGGGATCCATTCCAATGTATCATAATTAGAAATAGACACCATGTTATTGTATTGTAAATAAATGCGGGACACCATGAACCTGTATCATAAGTAATGGATTTTGCACCCAAATATCACACATGAGTGATTCTATACCTTACCATATTAAATAAGGGTCCCCATGACTGACTATCATAAATGATGGATTCCATGCCTGGATATCATAAACGAGGGATCTCATTCCCAGGTATGATAAATGTGGGACACTATATCTCAATATTATAAATGAGGGATACCATGCTAGAGTATATTAATTGAGTTATATTATGCTTGAATGATAGAAATGAGTGATTCCATACTTGAGTATCATAAATGTGGGAAAACATGCTCAAGTATTGTAAATTAGCTGTTACATGATTGAATATAAAAAATGTTGGATTCCAAGCACTTATATCATGAATAAGGGATGTCATTCTATAATATCAAAAATTAGGTATTTCATGATTGAATATCATTAATGAGATATGTTATTCCTATGTATCAAAATGTATAAGGGATTTGATGTCAAATTATGTCAATAAGCGACACTATCCTCGTATATGATAATATTTAAGCGATTCCATCCCTGAGTGTCACAATATACAAGGGAAATCATACCTATGTTTCATGAATAATAATATAAATAATCCCATGTTAGTATCATGTGGTATTATTGTTCTCGTAATGATAACATAGAGGACATGTCCATAAGTATGTCAAATAAAAATTCACATGTAAAATTTGGGCCCTTACATTTATGTAATTAATATAATGTTTGGAATTCCCATTTATGTTATCATTTTTAATAACTCCATTTCATTAGGCCATTTAATTAGGTAAAAAAAGAACCTAAAAGGTTGTTATATAACAAAAATAGGGCTTGTTTTTCATATAAAATCAATTACTTTGTTCCTAAATTTATAAAATTAGTTTTAATCCGTCAAACCTAAAACTAATAGATGTGTTTGCAGAGAATTTTGATAATTCATTTAAAAAACATCCAAAAAATACTGATATAATTTCTTTAACAACGAATATGTCCAGGTATATAAGCATCGCTGACAATGTGGTGTCTTCAAATGAGGTTAAGAACCTCCAATGGTATAATGCCCCGATAGTAAACATTACACAATCTTGAGTGAAGTAAAGAATTTATAATGAGGATCATTTATGGTTTAGATTCTAAGATAATTATGCAATATCTATTACATAATAGACCTGGACATTACACGTGGATAGTTACACTCACTATCCACTTTTTCCACAAAAGAAAAACATTTAAACAAAACATGATTTTAATTTCTTGATAAAATTATTTTTGAAATCCGTTATTCTCTTAACCATCTTCATACCCAGTGAAAAATATTTAAAAAACATGGGATGATCATAAAAATTTGATAAAGGAATATAAAATAAGGAATTAAACTGTTAGTCCATGAATATCTTAATCGCATGAATTTTTTTTCATAAATTCATACTTTTCACCCGTAAAACATACACTACATAGCTTAAATAATTTAATAATATGATTCCTAAAAAACATGATATAAATCATAAAACATACAGGTAACATGTTGAATCTATATGAGACTTACATTGTCGCTTTCACAACTACATATGTTGTAACCTTCATGGTTATGTATGGAATACCCATCACTTTATATTCCCAAAATCTATTTGGAGGAAATTTATCATTTACCTATGTCACATTACTCAATGCATTAGAGGGATATCATGGGCTCACCCGCCCTCAGTATAATAAGGAACCACCTGTATACGAAAACAATTCAATGAACCAAAACATAAACATAACACATAAGATAAGCCAAAAGTAAAAAATATCTTTTCCATATTTCAATCATAATATATAATTTCAATATATTGATATAATCAATTCATTTAAAATAATAAAAAAGATGAGTTTTGAATAAAAGTGTTCCAAACCAATTTTTAAAATTTATTGGAATTATCAATTTAAATCACTCATGTACATATAAATAAATCCTTTAATCAATTTTTGAAACATTTATATTAATGATAATTATTTAGAAGAATAAATATTTACAACATTTATAAAGTTGTTTTGGTAAAAGAGTCCCTTACCACTTGAGAAGCACTTGAATGAAAACCATTAATGAATAACATTAATAAAAACATTGAATGTAATTATAATATATTAATTCATGATATAAAAAATAAAAGTTTATTATATACACCTTATAAGGTTTCAAAACAACATGATAGTCCCCAAAGAAAGGAGATTGAGATGAAGACCCTTAAAAAGATTGTATCATTGTATTAATGATAAATCAATGAAAAAATTATGTGTGAAAAATATAAATAGTCCCAATATAATTGGATATTATATTTAAAACAATCATATGTCATTCACAAATATTCTTCTAAAAAACAAAACCAGTGACATGGATATTTAACTTAGTGAATGGAGATTGAGTTAAGATTTTCATTTTAATGTTTGTATATATGATGTAAGAATTTATCAATGTGGGTGATTATGTGTAGAAATAGTACATCCAAACAATAGGATGTTTAAATTACAACACAAATAAATTAAAATTGATACCACAAATATTCTTGGTATAATATAATCAATGATGTAAGTGTAAAACCTAATTAGTTGAAATTGATTTTATAAATTCCCTTAACTTCAGTATGACTTCTCTCATTAATTCATTAATTTCATTAATAATAAATTTAGGATAATTTATAATTTATTCAGAACCTTTTTAAATTTAATAATTACTTTTATATCTATTGTTACCATGTTATAACTATTAGTTAATTATTGAGTTCATATCCGACGTTTCGACGATGTTTGGTACTTTGAGTAAAAAATGTACTTGTTTTCATTAAAATTGTCCCTGTGGTCATATGTTCATCTTATATAAAATGATATTCATTATTGAAATATAATATATATAAAATATATATGTATTTAAAATAGTACATAACATTTAGATATATGAAATGAAATTCAACGTTCACGGAGACGGTAGGCCGTACGTACACATGGACACTACCATCATTTCGTTGTAAAATTAAATGATTGAAAAATAAATGATACATACATATATAATAATTATAGTATAATATATATGTTTTACATGTTACATAATTTCAGTAACTACATCCTTTATATGTTGTATGTATGCCATAACTAGACATATAACTTTGTGGGGCAGCAGTCCAAATTGCCTCAAATTAAATTATCATATTTACAAATTATGGAAAGAATAAAGGTATGTTTTGAATAAAAATTACATAAGTATAAAAAAAATATCACTATAATATATATCAAACATTAATACAATTCCATCAAAATGTCCACCATGAGAGGTGGTAAAAGAAGATTGAACAATCATTGTTTTGTGAGGAAGTAGTTTTCCGTACATAGAAATAGAATGTTCATGTCCATTAGATGGAGGAGTGTGTAAGCATGGTTCGAGTAATTATAATAAAAAAATCCTAGTGTATTGAGGGTATTGTTGTTTTCATTTAAAAATATAATAATAAAATCATATGGATTAGAGAAGGAAAATAATGGCAAGTAACTTCAGAGAAGACGCTACACTTAAATCAGGTAACTCCATTTGATTTGAGTAAAAATGATTTATTGAATTTCCTTCTGCTTATGTTAAGGAATATATAAGTAAGTGATGGACTTTGAGAGATTATGATATTAGAAATTTGATTATCCAAGTGGCTTTACAGGTGTGACTAAGTATCTAGATGTGGTGGCCTTTTATAATAGGGGAGAAGGGGCACTTTATGAAATTCTTGACAAGTTATTTTTTTATAAATTGATTTTAGAATTATAATATTTCCACAGTGATATATTTCAAGGATAAGATGATAATGGGTCGAAATACTCTAAACAAATAGGTTCTAGATAAGTTTAGGTCACAAATTTAACTTTATCTTTATGATTTAATCCGTTGTTAAATAAATTAACTCTTACCTCGTCTTCTTATATTATTATACTGGGTGGTTAATATGGTTAATATAAATTTTCAAGAGATCCCAAAGTGGATCCTAAAAGAAAATTTTAAAATTATATAAGTCATTTGGCCCAATATATGAATTTTTTACTATTATATTATTTAATAGAACAATATTTGTTTTTGAAACTCATTTATGTCAATTTTTTAAATATTTAGTAATTGATTTTTGTTATAGTCCTAAAAACAAGATTCAATCGATAAAACTACCTTAACTCATAGATAACATGTCACAATCTTCCAGAAACATCGTGGATGAAAAATAAAAAAAATTACAATATTTTAATATTTTTAATATTATTTATTTAAATCATTAATTAACAAGGTAATCCCTGTATCATCATTATTTCATAAATAAATTTATAAATTTAAAGTATAAAATTATAAAAAAAATAAAATGATTTGGAATTTTTTTTTATTTCTAATTAAATTTTATAGTTAAAGATATCACTTATGTTACCCCATATTAATATTGTTTTATTAAAAAGATACATGTTTATGTTATATTTATCTTTAAATTATGTTAAATATTGTAACCTGTCATTATCACACCCAAGTGGCTGCAAAATGCCAAAATATATGAATAACGTTTTTTTGGTCTCCCAAGACTCATCCAAAAAAATTAATATGTGTGTAACTTGGGTTTAATATTATTAAAATATTATTTATACCCATATTTAACTTATTTACCATTTTACCATAGTAAATAAAAATAATTACTGAAGATACCATTCCTAATGTAAAGAAATAAAAATGGTATATTTTTTAATAATTTGAACAATATGATTCCAAATATGGAATCCATTTTTAAAAATTCAACACATAGATGTTTAATTAATATATTTCAAATTAAATAACATTGACAAAACGAGAAAGTGTGGTTTTAAAAAGTAAAAACCATCCATAGATTGACATGTGTAATTATCAAATTTCAATGTGAAATTACATCCAATAACCATAATTTTATTAAATGATAAAAACATAGTCCAATTAAAATATAAAACCTATTACAATTGTAATCTAACTATATATAAAAATTAGACGAAAAGGTAGTTTTGAATTAAAATGCAGTATTTTCACTATTCATTAAAATATGAATTTCATCATAAAAAACCAAATTTTCATCCACGGTAAATTTTAGTATCACACTTCCAAATAAGAAGTTTATTATGTCAAATTAAATTTATAAAATTATCAAAAAAATATTTAAAAAATTTTCTCCATCAAAAGGCTGTAAAACTGTATTTTTTAAAAAATTACATCTATTATCCAAAAAAATGAACATGTTCATATATGATATCCAGAAAACAAATAAGATTAATTAAAAACATTACATTTAATATATAACATATTTTTTCATTGAATAAAAAAATACATCCAGATTGATATGATTTTATAAACATAATTTTCCGCTTCTAAATATGTTTTCATAAAAACACATTCTTTATTTTCAATTGGTTTTTTATTTCCATTTCTAATAAATATGGTAACCAATAAATATTTATTTAATCATATATAAATATAATTTTTATAATTTAGTTGACACTATTCATTCTGATCCTTCCAGTGGCTAGGTTATAATGGTAATATTTAAATAATAATATTTATCTGTTCATATATGCTAGATATAGCATATCATGTACACTGCTGAACATAGGGTTTCATTCTTAAAACTTAGGATGTTACATCCTCCCCCATCAATAAATTTCATCGTCACAATTTTAATTTTGGGTCAGTAAATAGGGTGTGATGTTTCAAAATCCCATTATTGAATACAACAATGGAAAAAGGATAATAAAACATCGACATTGGAAGATATAAATTGAAGTGAAAAGGTCATATAAGATAAAACATAAGAGGATTCAATATAGGAAAATATGGATATGGAAGAAAAAATAACGATCATGTTTTTATGGAGATTTAAATAAAACATAAATCAAAGAATGTTAATAATTAGAAAACCAAAAACTTGTGATGTGTTAAACAATCTTTGATTTCATAGTAGTAAAAGTAAACAAAAACGTTTTTGTTTTAATATCCTTGGCACGAAGATGAAGAATTTTTGTATGAGGATGACTAATAACATGATGATACATAATTACTTTTCATTTAGAGTGTCATTCGTTAATAAATTTGTATGAAAAAACTCATCTTTTCTCTAAATGTTGTGTATTCAAGATGACTTTGTCGCACCTGAATCTCTAGAGTAAACTTCTAGAGAATCACATAAATAAAAAACTATTAACTATATATTAATACTATCTTGGAAAATTAACTTATCCTAAATGTTTTAGTACAAGATTATATAATCCCCAAAAATTATAATCCTTTATAAGGATAAGGACTACTTGTAATCTCAAAAAAATAAATAGTAATTCCCAAGTTCTACATAGACCATTAAATAACAATGTTTCCTTAAAATTACTCAAAAAAATAAAAACAAAGATTGAAACCCAATATTAGTTTGGATATGATCCCATTGTCATCCACAACAAATATTAACATTTATCAATAAATAACACAGATTACTCATAATGTCGAATAATTAAAAGTAATTAACTTAATCACTTATTCTCCATGATTGGTTAATGATTTCCATAAATAATCCAAATATCTATATGTCCATAGAAAAAACATAGATTCTTCCAAAATAAAATTCATAAATTACTCCTAAAAATAAATCCCATAGTATTCTATTATAATTATTTATATACTATTCCAAAAAGAGAAAACTTATTCCAAAATAACATTTATCACTTAATAAACGAATCATTTTCCTATAATAAGTATATCTATTTGATAAAAAAAAGTTCCAAAAAGCATCTTATTCTCTATATATAAAATAATTCTTACTAAAAATAATAAGTCATACTAACTAGGAACATAACTTAGGCTAGTGGTAGGTGGTAAATCCAACCGCACTTCAGTTATTAGTTTAATTCTCACAGTTATGTCTAATTTGATTGGTTTTCACACATTCTATATGTTTTCAGTTTTTAAAAACTATATAATTTTAAACAAATTCTAAAAAATTTGATAAAATACCCAAAATAACCATAACATATTTTAAACTCCACGGTTATCTCAAACCTCACATTTGGCATCCCAAAAATTAATAAACATTACATTTCTCAAAAGTGAATGTCTCCAAAAATATCATTATTCTCTTTAATAGTTCAGATCATAATTCCTCATAATGGGTTTAGAATACATTGAACATATGATATACCTTAAACTTATTAACCCATGATGATATCCCTAACCTTTAAGAAAACATCCTAATATTTAATGTAATCTAAACCATCCTCTGATACCAACTATTAAGCTGCAACCTCAACAATTACATAATATTTAGTTAATTCAAGAATTCATATTGATGATCCTTCCAGGTTTACAGTTTTAGATAATTAAGCCAAAACTATTACATAATATACCCACACATTAAATGTGGATAGTTACACTTAGTATCCACTTTTCCCACCAATGAAAACCCATTAAACAAATAATGATTTTCTCTTCTTGATAAAAATTATCTCGACTACATCATTTCCCTTACCCATCCACTTAACCTATGGAAAACACATTAAAAACTTTGGTTGAGCATAAAAATATCAATAAGGAATATAAAATAAGTAATAAACCTATTACTACATGAATATTTAAAACATGTGAAAACATTTTCAAAAATAATACTTTTCACCCTTTACACATAAATTACATATCTTACATCATGTAATCATATGCTTCCTATAAAACATCACAAAAATCATAAAACACAAAGGTAAATTGTGAAATCCATATCATACATTTAATGTATCTTTCATATCTACCTTGGTAGTATCCTCCATGGCTATGTTTTGAATACCCATCATTGTATATTACGTAAATCTTTTTTGAGAAAAATTATTATTTACCTATGTCGTCTTACCCAATTCATTTTTGAGATATTGCAGGCTCACCCACCCTTAGTTTATCTTGGAACATCCCATATTCATAAAAAAATACCCAAGAACCATAACATAATCATAACACATAAAACAAGCATAAAGGAAAAATAACATCTTCACTTTACAATCCGAAGATATTGTTTAAAGATATTGATATAATCAATTCATTTAAAACATTAAAAAATAAGAGTTTTGTTTCAAAGTGTCCCATACCAGTTTTAAAATATTGAAAAAAAAAATACACTTTAAAACAATCATGTCCACATAAATAAATCCTTCAAAAAAAAATTGAATACATGGACATTAATGAGAATTATATAAAATATTAAATATTTAATACATTTAAAATGATGTCTCAGTTAAAGAGTCCCTTACCACTTGAGAGACACTAGAATAAAAATATTTAAAGGGTAACATTAAAACAATCATTAAATATCATGAGACTATATATATTTATGATATAAAACTTCAAACGGGTTGTATATACACCATATAAAGGTTTATAACATAATGATATGCCCCACTGAATGAATATTGAGAGGAAGTACCTTACAAAGATTGTATCATTAGATTAAGCATAAATCAATGAAATAATAATGTGAGGCAAATATGAATACACCCAATTTAAATTAATATTTTTGGAAAAACAATCATAGGTCATTCACACAAATTCATCAATAAAAACAATACCAATGATATGGATATTTAACTCAATGAATGGATATTGAGTTAAACATTCCCTTACAATGTTTGTATAAATGATGTAATAATTTATCAATGTGGTGATTATGTGTATAAATAGTATACAAACACAAAAGGTAGTTAAAATTTCAACATAAATAAATAAAAAAAAATATTCAACACATAATCTTAGCATAATATAATCAATGATGTATTCGTAAAACTTAATGAGTGGAAATTGAGTTTAGAAATTCCCTTTCCTTGAGTCAGACGTGTCTCTTTCATTATATTATTTAATGAATAACAAAAACAAGTTAATTTATACTTTCCTGAGAACATTATTAATTTTTATTATTAATTTTATATCACTTCTTAGAATTTTATAATTATTATTTAATTATTTGAGTTTATATTTGATATTTTGTCAATGTTTGGTACTTGAGTCAAAAATGAACTGGTGTTGATTACAATTGTCCATGTAGTCATAAGTACATCATATAAAGAATTATATTCATGATATAAATAACATATATTACTGGTATATACGTATTTATAATATTCCATAACATTTGGAGATAAGAAATGGAATGCATCGTTCATAGAGATGGTAGGTTGTACGTACGCATGAACACTACTTTCATTTCTTTGTCATATTTAAGGAATGAAAACTACATTAAACATTGGTATATTATAATTATAGTATAATATATGCTATATATATGTTACATAATTTCATTAACACCATCCCTTATACATTCCATGTATGTCAAGAACGAGTCATATTACTTTTAGGGGGCAGTAGTCCACACTTCCTCAGAAGAAATTATTGTGTTTACAGATTATGGAAAGCATAATGATATATTATATATTAAACATACAAAATACTAGATAATATATAAATATAATATATTTTCATACATAAATATAGTTTCATTATAATGGATGTCAAGAAAGGTGGTAGGAGTAAATTTAACAATCATTATTTTGTGAGGCAGTAGTTTTCCCTACGAAGAAATAGATGGTTCGTATCCATTAGATGGAAGTGTGTGTAAGTGTGGTTTTAAAGCTTCAAATACAAAACCATAGTATATTTAGGATAATATTTTTGTTATGTAATCATTGAATAATAATATCTTAGGATGTGAAGAAAGAATATAATGAAATGAAACTTGAGGGAAATGGATACCTCTAAATCGGGTATCTCCTATTGATTTGATCCAAAAGGCTTTCATGAATTTCCTTTTACCCATGATAATGATTCTATGATTAATGGATGGATTTTGGGAGATTATTTTAGCATAATTTTTATGATCCAATGGGAAATATTTTGTGATAAAGTGGGTATAGGTGGCGGCCTTTTATAATAGCGAGGATGTTCACTTTAGGAAAGTCTTAAAATAATATATTATTATAAATTGATTTCCAAATTCTAATAGTTTCAAAATGTTTTATTTTTCGGATAATATGAGGATTTGTAAAAACCATCTCATGCAATAGGTTTTAGATAATTTACATAATAAATATAAATTTTTCTTTTCACATTAATCCTTAGTTAAATAAATAAACTCTTACTATGTCTTATTTTATTTTTACACTATATGGTTAATATGGTTTCTATAAAATGAAAAGAGAAAAAAAATGGGTCCTTAATGATATTTTTAAAGTTATATAAGTCATTTCATCGAATATAATATATTTATGACTATAATATCATTTAATATAATTGTATCTGCTTTAAAAACTCATTTATGTAAATTTTGACAAAATTTAGTAATTAATTTTTGTTAAAGTAATAACAACTAGATTAATTCAAAAGAACTACACTATAATCTACGATAAAATTTCACAATCTTACATAAAATTCGTTTATGGCATAAAAAAATATATATGAGATTTACTTTAGTGTTTATAATATCATTTTTTTGAATCATTTACTAATAATGTAATCACTACATCATCACTGTGTCAGAAATAATTTTATTCAATTAATGTCTAAAAATTAAAAATACAATACCAAGAAATATGAAATATTTTTATCTTTCTTATGAATTTTTATAATCAAAGTTATCAGTTATATAACCCATAATAAAAAATTCTTATTAAGAATGTACATGTTAATTTTATATTTCTCTTTACTTTAAATTAATTATTATAACACATCATTATCAATCCCAATTGACTCCCAAATGAAAACGTTAGGCCTATGGATTATTGTTTTCTCCTATTAATCATAAAATAATATTAATACACGTTTTAATGTTGTTTTATGTTATTATGATATTATTTTTACATTTATTTACCTAATTTTCCTTTTATCCGTGGAAAATAAAAATATATATTTTAGGTTATTATTCGTAATGTCCAAAACTAAAAAGGTAACTATTTTCATATATTAGACCTTCATATTCCAAATATTGAATTTATTTTTTTTCGAATTCAAAACTTAGATATTGTTTTAAATAATTTAAAAATAAATCTTACTGTTTAAACGATAAAGCTGGTTTTAAAAATTTCAGAACCATCAAAATATTGGCACATGTTTATATCAAATTTCTATGTGAAATTACTTCAAATGACCAAATTTTGATAAAATTATTAAAACATAATCTAGTTAAACATTAAAAAAATTAAAATGATAATCTAACTACAAAAATAAATTAGATGAAATGACATTTTTGAATTAAAATGCAGGATTTTCACTATTTATTAAAATATAAATTTAATCATAAAAATACAACAATTTAGACCAATGTAAATTTGGATTTCTTTCATATAAAAAAGAATTTTATTATTTCAAATAGATGATATAAAATTTTCAAAATTATATTTAGAAAGGGTTCTCCATTAAAGGGTTGTAAAAATGTATTTTGTTTAAAACATACTTCTTTTATTTGAAATATTAATTTTTTCTATCATATCTAGAAAAATTAAACTTTGAATTTAAAACATTACATATAATATATAAAATATATTTTTCATTAAGTAAAACAATCCATAATGTGTGATGTTCTTTTATAAAAAAAGTTATTCTATTTTATAATGGTTTTTATTAAACCACGTCCTTTATATTCAATCTCTTTTTATTTACAATTATAAGAAATGGGGTAGGAAATGAATCAATATTTAAACATATGAACACCATATTTTCATAATTATGTTGATATTTTTCATTCCCTGCATTCCAACTGCTAGGTCATAGTGGTAATATTTAAATAAAAATATTTATTTGTTCATTTAAGCTAGTTGTAGCATATCATGTACGTTATTGAATATATTGTTTCATTATTAATACCTGGGATTTTACAAAGAGCGAAGTTAAACTCAAAATTTATATTTTATTAAATGGAATGGAAATTTACATAACTAATTTCACAATTAAAAGGTGACCTATGAAAAATCATCGACATAACACAACCAATTATTTTATAAAATTACTAGACATTGAGGGATAAGTGATGACACAAATACCTAATTACTAGGAAATTCCACTTGTCTAGTATCGAGATTTTAATAAATTAGAAACTAGGGAAATCATATTATCATCAAAATTCCCAAAAAATGAGGAAAATTAAGTCTCATTAATTTTGAATTTTATACACTTTATTGAGTAAATATATTGAGAAGAGTATTGAAGAGCTTACCGAATGAGATAAAAAATGGTGGATGATGTTCAATTAGGACAGAATAACTAGGTGATGTATCCATTAATAGTAATATATCCAAATGAGAGACCCCAATGGGGGATTTTTGTGTGCATGTAGGTGAAGAGATGATTCGATTAAAAGACAAAGGAGGCCGAGGAGAATGATAAAATCCCCCACTTTAATGAGATGCACGTTTTGGTTCACATTTTGGAAAACTATCTGATTGGAATTTGTTTCCACTATCCATGGGACTTACCCAATCTCATGACTAGGAATATGGTTTGATAATCTTTGTGTAGACCATATTTCAACCACATTAATTTTATATAGACACAACACATGACAATGTAGCCATAGTTTCATGCTTAAATAATCTTTGGGATTCCCTCTACACCCCTAGACCATGCCACATGATTTTCCATAAAGGGATACATAGTTTCAAAAAATCATTCCACATAATAAAAGTGGAACCATGGTTGACATGCATGGTTGACGTTCACGGTTAGCACCAACAGTGTTCCAACCATGACCCTAGTTTTTCTTCAACCAAAACTGTGTTTTAGGAGCCTGAGACTCCCGAAACACATTTGGTCCCCTAATGAACCTATCACAGTTTCAAACTCATACAAAATAATACATTTCAATTTGAAAAAAATAATTACATTCTAAGTATCAGTTTAAAACTAAACCCATCCAAAAAATAAATGAAATTCCATAGGAAATTTCAACACCCTCGAAACACATGACCTTAAGGAATTCAATATATGTTGATAGTTTGGTTGGTTGGGGACTTGCAATGTTCTTGGTGAAATAGGTTTCTCCCATTGTGTATGTTGTACAGGAAAATATGGTCTAAGGGGAATGGAATCACCTTATTAATTTTTTATATTCCACTTCACGAATATATATGTAACATTACTCATTTTAGATCCAAGAATACATGAGGAGGATCATTCCTTCTAGTGGGATAAGGTAAGAGACACTTTTGTGTGATGGGGTGTGATTTAATAATATATGAGTTTGATTATACCAATTGAGTATCATATAATTATCATGGTTGGTTCCCCATGTTTGATTAGATTAATAATTATAGTCTGGGTGTGAAAGATTTTCAAATGTTCCTTTTCTGGTACAACTATTTCTCCAGGAATAACGATTCATCGATGATTGTAGATGTTCACCATGTGTGATGAGATGTTTATGATGTGAGATAATGGGGAGTTTTTTATGAATCATTGACCCCTTTTCAATGAGATATTCTTGACTTGATCCATAGGGTTTGATGTGGTGATATATGTTTTGTCCCGAGGTATGGAACATTTTGGTTTGTTCATTCATTCCATGGGGGGAAAGGAGGTTATTACACATGAGTCATGTGGTGTATCTATCAGAGATGTGTTGGGGGTATAACCCCCCAAGGATAATGTAAAGGGAGGTGTTTTACACTGGGGTATTGGATTGTGTATTGGTTTCTCATTCTATAGAATCTGTGGAGTCTCATTGTTATGCCAAATATATTTTACCGTGATATTATATGATGGTGATATTGGTATGTGAAGTAAACGATTCATCCATTTCTAGTATTATTCTTTATAGTTAATTTTTTTGATTTTATTGTATAGACAGGGTTATTTGCCGACAAACAAGCCTTTAATAATTTCTTGGGTAATTAAACAGGGTCTTTTGTACTCAAAAATGAACATGCATATTTTCAAAACTTGTTGTTTCTATGAATAAAACATATATGCTGATAGTGATATATGTTTTTATGGAAATGATGGAGATTGGTTAGAAGAATATTCATGGATCTGATGAGATTATTTTATTGCAGTGCATTGATATAGTATTTTGTGATATGGGGATTTCCTTATTTATTATCTCTCTAGGTCGGGAGGCATTCCAAAATTTCAGGAATTGTATTTTTTTTCTCTCATATTGATATTTAGATTGTAACCTCATATGGTGTTTAATAGATATATGGATGCTTATTTTATTTTAGTTAGATAATTATATATTTTATGTTTTTTATAATTATTTTATGTGGGGATGTATATATTCTTTAGGATCTATAGAGAATATTCTCCCATATGTGCACTATACCTTCTTGTTGATGGTCTCAAGCCCTTTTCAGATATATGCATGAATATTTGAATTATACCAGTTGTTCCTCATTATTTTTATCATATTTTAAGAATAAAACATTATTTCATTTTCTTATTCCTTCCATGGGTAGAGTAAAACCATAGAATCTTGTCGAATCCCTTCTTGGAATGCCTAAATAGAGGATTATATCTCACTTACCATTCAACTTTAACATCAGTTTCCATGAAAAAGTTATCACAAATATTATTGTAGATTCACTAGTATTAGTTAAAAAAGACATTAACACAAGTGAACATACCTTATCATCATGAATAATTTTAAATGATGACAAATATATTTCAATAATGGTGAATTCATTGGCGTGATCATTAAAAAACGTCAAATTATTCATCTTCAAATTTAATAAATATCACATAAAATAAACTCGCTAAATTTAGATGGATTCTCATACTTTTTGATGAGATCCTTGATCAAACCATCTATCATAATTCCTATATGATGTTTTATTCCACATTATTTTACCTCATAAGATTCATTTCTCCAATATATAGTCAATCAAGTAACTCCCAATAATTCTTCAAAATTATTATTTTTAAAATGTAGATGTATGAAGTGGAACTTTTTTTTAAATCGCAATCCTGAATTTTTATACTTTAGAATATGAAGCCATATTTTTAAAAGAAAAAAATCCTCAAATTATGTTTTTATATATTCATAATCTAATTTATGAAATATTACATCAATAATCCAAAAAATATATTTTATACTAGTTGTTACAGAAACACAAGGGAGTACCATTATTAAATGATTCAAAAAATAAATAAAATATTGAAAATAGGATAATAAGGAAACAAACCTATATATTTACGTGGTTCTGTAATAATCCCCATACCAATTAAGATGCATAAAAACCTCATTATATATGGTATAATATTATATATCTCATACGCTGATTCTAGAAACCAATTCTCTCAATGAAATCGTGAAGAAATGAGTTTCCAAATTAACCAACATTGATACAATTCCAGAACCACATATATCGTCCACTGTTCTATTGTAACAATTGTAATAATATATAGGGAGTCGTAGTACCTATGTTTTTAAAATCCATTCATATCAAATATCCAAATAAAATTGCAAACTTCTATATCACACACTACAAATTTTGGAAAATTTTATTAGATGGATCCGGAATTACCATTCAAATACTAAAAGCATCATGCGCTCCTATTTTAGATTGTTTTCTGTTTTAAACATCAGAATATGATAGATATTAAAAAAATTAACACGGTCAGTTTTCAATAAAAAATATAGGAATTATTTTCACCTCAAAACAAAAATTATTGGTTCAAAATTTTTACAAGTATCCAAGATCACTTATAGAATAAAAATTAAAGGTAAATTAATACCAATATTTGGAATTATCAGTAATGATTCATTGAGAGGGGGATAATTAAAGAATCAAAATCTTTTACATTTTACAAAAATTCCACCCAAATCAATATTTAATATAAATGA
Organism: Viscum album; assembly: GCA_963277665.1. NCBI lineage: Eukaryota > Viridiplantae > Streptophyta > Magnoliopsida > Santalales > Viscaceae > Viscum > Viscum album. The sequence continues at coordinate 1,464,960,134 of OY728153.1, read as the reverse complement.
TGAACTTTTTTATTTATGTAAACCCTTTTGAATAATGAATTTGAATGTGTTCAGTCCATTTAATTCTATAACCATAATCAATAATAAGGAAAATAATAAATAAAAAATGATTTAAATTGTTTAAAATTCAAAATATTTGGCTATATATCTACCATGATCAGGAAAATACATTAATTATACAATTGACCAAAATTTTAAATATGGATACATGGATCCAAAATTATCCTTGAACTTAGGATACAATGAAATGTCACCAAACACATGTATTTTGATCATATAGCAGAAAATTTTAATCGCTAATCTCCATGAAGAATTTTTAACTAAATTGAGTTGAACACTAATTTCACATAACATCTTCACACATTAATTACAACAGAAAATGAGAAATAAAATCAAAATAGAGAGATATAACTTCCACTTTAATATTTCATTATGATATATGTTGAAATAAAAACTACTAATCATCAAAAAAAATGATTTTTTTTAAATTAACACTGTAAATAATATAAAAGTCTTCATCCACAAAAAAATTAGCTTAAATAATGTAATCTACTTTTTGTAACATCACTAATGAAAATAATTTAGATACAATATAAAATATATCCCACTAAGGTTTATTTTCTATTATCCACTTTATCATTTACTCACCACATCGTAAGAATGATTTCACATGCTTTCACAACCAATAACAACACCAATTTTGAATAATGAATTAGAAAATAACTAATCAACTACTATAGGAATCCTTATATCCATAAATTTTATCCATTCATACTATTTTGAATATATAATAACGATCTATATATGATATATGAATCATATGATAACTAGAAGGTGTCTTATTTGTTTCAAACCATAGACACATCATGAATGCATTTGAAATTAATATTCACTAACAGAAACCCACTAAAAGGTTGGTAGAAACCATATATTATACCCTAGAAAACACTCCTACAAAACCACCTATTTATTTCTATGACCGATTATTAGTTTTTGAGGCATTGGATGTCTGGTTGAAGCCGTGATACTACCATCTTCTAAAAAAGGCCATCCGAGAATGAGTTCTTAGTTACCAAAAATCTAGTGGTTAGATATTATATGTGAATTCCCTATATTTTTATTCATAAAAACATATTATAATATTTTTATTAACCTTATTTACTTTAAATAAAAGTAAAACCATACCTCACATATTAATAAACATGAATATTGTGAAGAAAAAACCAACACAAAGAAAATCAAAATTCATGAAGAATGGTTTCCTGAGTCTCACCCATTTTATGTTATATGAAACTGTAATAATAATTTTAATTCATTTAATTATCTCCCATTAATTAAAGAGAGATATTATTTTGTAAATTCTATTCATATGTAAGAAGACTCTATGTAAGAAAAATTAATTGTAAATAATTATCACAAGAATATACACATACTTGTCACACTCACATCAATATTCACTTTCATATTAAATTGATCCCTATTTTTTAATATATATATATGTGTGTGTGTGTGTGTGCTAATTAATTTTTCAACAAAAAAATTTAAAAAAACCCGATATTGCATAATTCATATATTTCACATTTTATTTCATCCCTAAAATTACATTTTCTGTATTAAAATTGAATCACATTATATTAAATAGAACATATAGTTTAGATTTTTTCCATTATCTAATCCTTTAGAAACAATAATCCAATGATAATACGGATATTAGAACAATTCTCTATAATATATTTTGGAAGCAAGAGGTTTAAATCCAAATATAAATCATTATAGTTGAAATGTGTCTTTGACAAATGGTTTTATAAAAAAATTGGAACTTTTTCTATGGTTTAAAAACTCTAATATCAATAGGTAATTCCGAACCTTCTACATTATGAAATTTTACTTGATATAAATATTATTTAATCAATATTGTTGATAATGATATTTTAGATGATTAATTTCATTTTTATTGTGACAACCCCTTAATAATGAAAACATAAAATATACCATGTGTTTTTTCAGTAATGTTCTTATCCATATTAATTTATTTTAATCTTATGCTATGTATATATATTCTATTTTAATTTTCAATGATTTAATAGATTTTTTATTTTGTTTGTTCAAATACCCATATTTCTTCCTCATGAAGAAAACAATTTTTACAATAGAAGGAAGATATCCTTAGAGGAGTATGTGATAAATTGGGTATGAAATTACAAAATGTCGATTCCTGGTTATCTCATTTCACAGTTTTTCTAAGGTGAAATGTCTCTCCCACTGAGAATAAAATAAATAAATCTCAATGATCGACAAGTTATTTTACTTAGTTTACTTACATAGGGTTAAGAAAATGTATCATATAAGTAATTTTGTTAAACAATACCATGATTCACTATAATAACACTTAATTTATTTAATATTTAACAGTGGAATGGTAATCCATTTATGATTATACCCCTTTAAATATGGGAACTCAAATCTATACCCACTTTAGAAGTAATCACAATCCTTGTATGTGAAACCATTGATATATAGGATTAAAGTCAACATATTACAGTAATATTTTTGAAAATATTTTAATTTCATTCCACAAATTGAGGATCTATATGAATTTTTATAATAAATTATCTCATTGTACAGTCTCTATAATTTCTAGTAATTTTTTCAATTTTCATCTCCTAACTCACAATTATTATATTTCATGTGATAATTTATTTTAGTGGTTCTTTATAAAATTATTATTATAATTTTTTTATAGTCTTTAGTCTTTTTTAAAAATCACATAAACTATTTTCCATACTTATCATCATATATAGGTTTGAGTAACTGATTGAAATTTTAGATCACCTCAATATGAAAATTTTAAATCAATAAAAACTATCTTTCTTATCATAATTATAAAATGAAAAAATAGTAAAAAAATAATTTTTTTACTCCATTTAAAACGAAATTATAGATTAATTTTTAATTCACAATTCATGTTATTTTTATTCCCCAAAATAATTCTTGTGAAACACATATGACATTTTTATGGAATGATTATATGTACGTTGTGAAATTAATTTTTATTCACCTAAAAACATTATCTTCAAAAAACACTATTTGAATCCAAACAATAAATTCTCTATGATCTATCATTTATTGACCTAGGGCCCAACAACTGTGGTGTAACAACCTGAGATTTTACAAGATATATTCATTTTAATTTCTTTCAAATCTTCTGTTGTATGCTACACCAAGATTATCTTGCGCTATACGCAACACCGTATTAGCTTGCAGTATACGCAACACTATTCTTGGATCATGTTACTGAAAGTGCGGCCGATTGTCGCCTATCGACCGTTCAAAGTTCTGGTGCTCTGCTAATGTGTATAGCAGCACTCGGGTCGAATCCTCGGTGATGGTACTTCGTAATAGTCGATTGTTTTTAGTTGATTGTATTTTGATTAGGGGGGTTTGTTTGCAGAGCTTAATTGAAATGATTTATGGATGATGTTTGATTTACCAAATTGATAAAGATTGGGGTGAGTTCATCATTGGGGAGTTAAGCATGTGATATCCTTGAGCCTTACTTTGTATTGCATTAAATTAACACCCATGTCATAAGTTGACGTTGATTGGAATTCCTAAGTGTGAAGGCTTTAATCCAAGCCTTAACTTAACTTAGGGTTCTAATCTCAATCAAAACTTATTTATGGTAGTGTATTTATGGTTCCAATAATCTATGGAAACCACTTGTTAAACAAAACATATCATTAATCCATGACATATTAAGTTTAACATACACAATATTAATTTAAAGAATACTCATCGAGCAAAACTCTCAATCAATTAACATCCCCAAATTATAACTCACCCCAATGAGAGATTTACTCAGCCATTTGGATGTTTAATAATCTGGTAATATATGTTTATGGTGATGAATTATAAAGAGAAGAAAAAGAAAGGGACAAGATAAGAGTAGTGTGCCGAACACACACACGAAATAATTTAAGAATCAAAAATGGAATTTCGATTGAATGAGGAAGCTTAAGAAGGGAAGGGGATTGAACTGAATTTAAACTATTTTAAGAACATTAATATTAAAATACAGAAGGTGGAAGAGAATAAGAGATATTGAAGAAGTAACTTGCATTAAAACAGAATTACAAAGAAAGAGAATTACAAGATTACAAAAATGAAGAACTCAAAAGTAAGTGAAAAGAAAGAGAGGAGGAAAGGTCTCTAAAGTGAAAACTTGAGTATGGCAGGTCCTCCCAAGCCTTTGGAAAAGCTTTGGTCGTGCCAATGTGATCTCCTCTCTTCTGAAATGCCAACCCCTCTCAAGGAGAGAAGGGAAGAGTATTTATAGCCCAAGGAGTGGACTGTTTGCATTCCCAATCTGTCCCTCCACTTGCATCGCCAATTTGACAATTCAGACAGCCGAATCTTCAAATATCTTCTTCTTCAAAGTTGTAGGCAATAATGTTGGGCGACTACTATTAAGATTTGGAGTCATTTGGACGTAAGGATAAAAAGTTATGGCCGGTTGAATAAACAAACTTAAACTGTCCATTTCAATCCAGTCTTTTTGAAGTCCATAATGTGAAAGGGTTTTTGAATATTAAGATGCCTTCAAATCCGAATGGTTTCTTCAACAAAGTCGGCCGCCTACATCCCCTCTTTCACACTGCAAAATCTCAGCTCTCTTGGATGATTACATCAGGAGATATGTCATGCATACTATACTGATTTTCATTCTCGGCCAGAATGGTGGGCTGGACTTCAAAGATTCATTTGGGCCCCTTGTACTTGGATTTGGGCCATGAAATTTTTATCCAAGATGAAATATAGTGTCCCCCGAATTATGGTGGAGAGTTAAAGTTTTTGAACTTCTGGATGGAGCCCAGTAAATCAATCTTCATGAATAGTCCAGTTTCTTCACAGATTCTTTGGTCTTGTTTGTGAGGACCATATGACCCTTCAAATGGCAGAATTGGATCCTGGTTCCTTCTAATTAAATGTCGTATATTGAAAGGAGAATCCTAAAAAACAAGAACCACACATTTTGGATCAGTATAGTGATAGTTATAATTAAAACATTAAACTGACTCAATTTGACTACTTCTAAAAATGCTCAAATATTATACTTAATATTAAAACATTAATATTTCACACAAATTATGCACATTTCATATAAAATAAGTAAAGGGGGAATATAATAAGTCGTGAAAATATTAATAACATCAACTCCCCCACACTTAGATTTGCGCGTGTCCTCATGTGCAACAAATATAAAAACATGACAAAATCATTTTCACTCACCAACAAATATTAAAATTTTGTTTTCTCCAATCAGAGGAGGTTTAGAATATTTCACTCATCCATATTGAATTCCATCAAAAATTTGGTTCACAATAATGCATCAGAAACAATTCATTTTTTCATGTTCAAGGTTTGAATTGGAAAATGTAGGCACTCAAAACTTACTCCTCTCAAGATGATAAAAATGTATTTTAGGAGGTTCACTCATTCACCAACAAAAAGTGAAAATCAAGAGTTTGTAAGAGCTATCAGCTTCCATTCCCAAATCTAATGTGTACAAGAATCAAGAGGTCTTTTAAGGGTTTTTTCAGTGGCTATGGGACGGTAGGTATATAATGTCCAAAGGAAAAGATGGGATAAAAACACCATCATGGAAAAATCAATGCACATTTTTTTGAAATTTGATTTGAAAGGAAATAGAAACACATATTTACAAGGGCATGAATGTGTGATGAATGAAAAGTGATGGAGATAGAAAATGGAATAGGGTGAGATGATGGAATATGTACAACATGGAATACTTCCAATAATGACACAATACAAGATGATTCAAGTGTTCTTTTTTTTTCTTTTTTTTTGCTTTTTTTTCGAAAGTTGTGCTTGAAACAAGTCTCACAGTCATCTCCCAACCCATGTTTGATCTTCTCATGGAACTAATTTTAGTAGTTATAACACGATCAAAGGTTGAGGATGAATGATTTTTGACCCACCCAAGACACAACCGATTCCCTTTTTTTTCATTTTTTTAATATATATTTTTTTCATTTTTTTTTTGAACACTTTTCAATGACTTTTGTACAAATGACAATTACACATATACACCCCAAAGCTCACAGAATTACAACATCTCCCCCACACTTGAATGGATGCTTGCCCTCAAGCATATGATGACACATTGGAAATCAATGAAAGTACGCCCAAAAATGATGTCCATTCCCCCCACACTTAAATTTCAATAAATTGTACAATGAAAATCCATGAAGATGTTGGGTGGGACAAGGTATTAGGCTTGTAATGTGGCTATCAAAAGAAAGGTTTTCATAGGCTCAAAGGGGCTTTCAAAAGTAGGATCAATGTAAGGGTAACGGGAGGCTATTTGGCTATTCTGATTCTCATGTGGCTTAGAAAATGCCTCTATCATATTAATGCACACAAAAGATGGAAATTCAGCTCGAAGGTCCACAAACTCAAGACTCACAATCAGTGGTGAAGACACACAATGAAAAAGATGGCCATAGATGACCTTGGCATGAAGGCTAATGTTATTCCTCACGGTAGGGGAGAATCATTTTCCACCAAAAATTGTTCATTCAAAATGTTTGTTATTGACACAAAATTGTTTACCCAAGTTTGAGATAAAAATTCAATATATTTGAGTTTAAAACAAGCCTTTTGACTCCCCAAAATGGTTGGACAAAATTTCAAAACTAGATGGTGAGTAAGCATGACTCTTTTTTTGTAATTTTTTTAAGTAATTGTGTTTTTTGTTTTTTTTTTAGTTTTTAAGGTTTTTTTTTTAAAAAATACACACCCACACAAGAAAGATTAAAAGAAAGGGTTTGATGAATAAAGTGGTAACAAAATGAAAGAGAGAGGAAGAAGAAGAAAGAGGTAGAGAGAGGAAGAGATAGAGAGAGAGTTAAAGGGAAAGAGGTGCCCCCTGGTTTGGATTTGGTGGGTCGCCATTTCCATCTAGTGGTGGGTCAATGGAAGTCGATGTGGAACCTGAAGTGAATGGCCTCTCATGGTGATGCTTTAACCGGTGTCCATTTACCGTGAATGTTCTTTTTGAAGAAGGGTCTTCGACTTGCACTGCACCAAATGGGTAAACATTAGTAATAATAAAAGGTCCATCCCAACGAGAATTGAGCTTACCTGGGTGAAGTCGAAATCGAGAATTGAAGAGCATTACCTTTTCACCTTCATGAAATACCTTTCGAAGAATGTACTTGTCATGGAGTGACTTTGCCTTTTCTTTGTAGAGAATGGAGTTCTCATACGAATCGAGTCGAAGCTCCTCCAATTCAGTCAACTGCAACAATCTTTCTTCACCAGATTTTTCACAATCAAAATTACATGTTTTGACAGCCCAAAATGACTTATGTTGGATTTCAACTGGTAAATGACAGGCTTTACCAAAGACTAGCCTAAATGGAGACATCCCAATGGGTGTCTTATAGGCTGTTCGATAGGCCCAAAGTGCTTCACCAAGTCTATCGGGCCAGTCTTTTCTTGTGGGCTTAACAATTCTTTCAAGCACTCTTTTCACTTCTCTATTAGAAAGTTCAGCCATTCCATTTGTTTGAGGGTGATATGCAGTGGATGTTTTATGTACAACCCCATTCTTTTTCAAAAGTGACTCCATGGTTCTATTACAGAAATGAGTTCCTAAGTCACTTATCAAAGCACGTGGTGTTCCGAATCGATGGAAGATATGGGTTTTGAGGAACTCACTCACAGTCTGAGCATCGTCTTTCCTAGTGGGTTTGGCCTCGACCCACCTAGAAACATAATCGACCGCAAGAAGAATGTAAGAGAATCCATTGGAAGGGGGAAATGGTCCCATGAAATCGATGCCCCAAACATCGAAAAGCTCACAGAAGATTAATGGCTTTTGAGGCATTTCGTTTCTTTTGGAAATTGTGCCAAACTTTTGGGAAGTGGGACATGATTGACAGAACTCGTGTGAGTCCTTGAAGAGCGAAGGCCAAAAGAATCCAGAATCTAGGACCTTTCGAGAAGTCCTTTGTGGTCCAAAGTGGCCACCTCCAGGCATTGAGTGGCAGAATTCCAAGATGGAGGATTGTTCAGTTTCATCAACACATCTTCTAATTACCATGTCAGCCCCAGTTTTCCAAAGTTTATTATCATCCCAAAAATAATGCTTTGAATCACTTTTCATCTTTTCTTTTTGTTCTTTTGAAAAATATTCAGGGAAAACACCAGAAACCAAGTAATTGACAATTGGGGCATACCATGGTAACATTGGAGTGAGAGATGAGAGGTGTTCAGTTGGAAATTCAGGATCAATTATTTCAGAATGAGAAGAATTAGAAATTCTACTCAGGTGGTCAGCCACAGGGTTTTCTTTTCCAGGTTTATCTTTTATCACAAGGTCAAACTCTTGGAGCATTAAAATCCATCTTATTAGCCTTGGTTTGGAATCACTTTTCTTAAGTAAGAACTTTAATGCTGAGTGGTCCGTGAAGATGATGATTTTGGCACCTAAGAGATAGGGCCTGAATTTATCCAAGGCAAAAACCACAGCTAAAAGTTCTTTTTCAGTCACAGTGTAGTGTGATTGAGTTTCATCCAATGTTTTTGAGGCATAAAAGATGACATGAGGAATGTTTTCTCTTCTTTGACCAAGAACAGCCCCAATGGCCCTATCAGAAGCATCACACATCAATTCAAATGGTAAGGACCAATCTGGGGGTTGGATTATTGGAGCAGATGTGAGAGCAGATTTGAGTTCAATGAAGGTTCTCTTGCAAGCCTCGTCAAAATTGAATGTGACATCATTTTGAAGTAAACGAGTGAGTGGGAGGGAAATCTTGCTGAAGTTCTGAATGAATCGCCGATAGAAACCAGCATGACCAAGGAAGGACCGAATGTCTCGAACTGATTTGGGTTCAGGAAGTGATTGGATCACCTCAATTTTGGCTAGATCAACTTGGATACCCTCTTGAGAAATTATGTGCCCTAGAACAATCCCATTTGAAACCATGAAGTGACATTTTTCAAAATTCAGCACAAGGTTGCACTTGACACACTTTTGAAGGACCAAAGAGAGTGAATTTAAGCAAGATTCAAATGACTCGCCATAAATGGTAAAGTCATCCATGAATACCTCCATGAAATTCTCAATGAATTCAGAAAAGATACTCATCATACACCGCTGGAATGTTGCAGGAGCATTACAAAGGCCAAAAGGCATTCGCCTATAGGCATAGGTTCCAAAGGGGCAAGTGAATGTGGTCTTTTCTTGGTCTTGAGGTGCGATTGGAATTTGGAAGTAGCCGGTGTAACCATCAAGAAAGCAATAGTGTGACTTTCCGGCCAATCTCTCAAGCATTTGGTCAAGGAAAGGAAGTGGGTAGTGATCTTTTCGTGTTTCAGCATTCAATTTGCGATAATCGATGCACACACGCCATTTGTTTTTCACCCGAGTTGTGACCACTTCTCCATGTTCATTTGTGACAACTGTTATCCCGCCCTTCTTAGGAACGACTTGAATTGGACTAACCCATTCACTATCAGAAATTGGGTAGATAATACCAGCTTGAAGAAGCTTGGTAATCTCTTCCCTAACTACCTCAAGTATGAGTGGATTGAGTCTTCTTTGAGGTTGCCTAATTGGTTTGGATGATTCCTCTAGATGGATGTGATGCATGCAAAGGGCAGGGTTGATTCCTGGAATATCCTCTAGGGTCCAACCTAAGGAATTTTTGTTTTCCTCTAACACTTGAACAAGTTGGGACTCCTCAGTTTCAGAAAGTGAAGCAGAGATAATGACAGGGTAGGAGGGATCATGGAAAAGGAATTCATACTTGAGGTGTGAAGGAAGTGGTTTTAGATCAGTTTCAGCCTTGATTGGAGAGCTAGACAAGTTAGGAGTAGGAGAAGGGATTCTAGATGGGTTTGGATCATTTTCCTCAACACTGTCCAAGGTGGAGCAGTAGAGATCAGAGTTGATGTGGGATTCAAGAGAGTTTTCAAGTTCCTCTAGATTGATGGAGTCTATGAATGAGAGGTCCACATCAACTTCACCATTTATGACTTTGTTAATCATGGTGCATATTTCACAAGATCCTTTATCATTAGAACATAAAGAACATGGTGGATTGGGGTTCGATTGAATCTTAGAAGTGTCCTCAAAAGCATGGATTGATAATGCAGAGTGATCCTCAGATGGGTATCGCATGGCTTGGAAAATGTTGAACTTGACCAGTTGGTCACCAAATTCCATGGATAAGATGCCTCAGTGGACATCAATCTTGGTTCTCGCAGTCATGAGGAATGGTCTTCCTAGAATTAGGGGAGATCGAGAAGAGGTCGTCTCACCTTCCATGTCAAGGACATAGAAATCAACTGGGAAGATAAGATCATTGACCCGAACAAGAACATCCTCAATTATCCCCTCAGGACTGGCAGTGCTTCGATTGGCTAATTGAATGACAATACCTGTTGGGTGCAAGGGACCTAGACCAAGGTTGGAGAAAATGGATTTGGGCATGACATTTATTGAGGCTCCAAGGTCTATGAGTGCATCATCAAAGTTGGAACTCCCTATTTGACATGGAACCGTGAAGGTCCCTGGATCTTTGCACTTCATGGGAATGGACTGTTGAGTTGAAACATTTTCAATGTTCCTAAGTTGCCTCTTATGGGTGCACAATTCCTTAAGAAACTTGTCATACTTAGGGATTTGTTTGATGGCATCTAAGAGGGGGATGTTCACTTCAACACGTCTAAACATGTCAAGCATTTCCGGATCAGGTTCAAAGGACTTCTTAGGCTTGGAGATGGCTTGAGGAAAAGGAATCGGGTTCCTAAGTGGAATGGAAGAAGGTGAAGGAGTGGATTCAAGTTCCTTTTCCAGATTTTTGTTCTTTTCATTTTCTAGATCAACATCGAAAGGGGGGTTTGAGGATTTATCTTGAGGCATAGCAAGTTGCTTTCCTGATCTAAGTGCAATTGCACTTACATTACCCTTGGGGTTGGGTAATGGTTGAGCTGGGAGTTGGGATGAATTGGATGGTTGTTGCTGGCTAAGGTGGGATGAAAGTTGACCTATTTGGGTTTCAATGTTCTTTAGGCTAGAACGGGTGAAGGAAGCAAGATCCTCTACAGCACTTTCCCATGGTTGTTTAGAAGAAGAGGCATGTCCCAAATTGGGTTGGCCTTGATTTTGGTTCTTGGGAAAGCGATTGTATTGGGTGGGGAATTGGGAAGGCTCGTTAGGATAGTGGAATCCAGGAGGAGGATTGTTCCTTTGAGGTTGAGGAACAAAAGGATAAGGTTGATGGAAGTTACCACCACCTTGACCATATTGGAATTGGTTTGGGTTTTGAGGAGGGAATTGAGGAGGATGAGAAATGGGATTACCATACCTCAGAGGTGGGTTAAAGGTAGAAGAGAAGGGCTCAGAGTGGGGTTGGTTGAAGTTTCTAACAAACTGACCTGATTGTTGAGGGTTGAAGTTTCGCTGAGCATATGCCACATTGAGCTCCATTGGACTAGATGAATCAGATGGATCATCTTGAAGTTGTGGACATGTGTCAGTCGGATGAGATGGAGAGTTGCATATTCCACAATTCTTGATAGGTCCAGGGAATAGTGACTGTGGAGAAGATGAGGTTGGGGCTTTGGTAGCCACCGCTAGTTGACGCACAAGACCTGTAAGTTCACTCATCCACTCAGTCATCTTGTTGGGCTCTATGGATTGATTATCTTGGGCTTGTTTCACTTGAGCATGTGCTCGAGTATGGAATTGCTGCGTGTTTGCAGCCATGTTGCTTATGAGTTCTCGTGCAGCTGCAGGAGTTTTATCAACAAGAGCACCGCCACTTGCGGCATCAATGAGAGTTCGCTCCATAGCCAATAACCCCTCATAGAAGTATTGGATCAGGAGTTGGTCAGGGATTTGATGGTGTGGACAAAATGCCACAAGCTTTTTGAACCTCTCCCAATACTCATGGAGTGATTCATTAGGGAATTGACGGATGCCGCTTATTTCCTTTCGGATAGAAGCTGTTCGGGAAGCAGGAAAGAACTTCTCAAGGAAAAGTCTCTTCATGTCAACCCATGAGTTTATGGAACCAGGTGGGAGGTAGTAGAGCCAAGACTTGGCAGAATCTGCTAGGGAAAAGGGGAAAGCTCTAAGCTTGATTTGTTCTTCAGAAACCCCTTGAGGTTTCATGGTGGAGCAGACCACTTGGAACTCTTTGAGGTGAAGATGAGGATCCTCACCGGCTAGCCCGTGAAAATGAGGGAGAAGATGAATCAAACCCGACTTGAGTTCGAAGTCAGCCTCTATGTTTGGATATTGAATACCAAGAGGTTGGTAATTCATATCAGGGGCAGCAAGTTCTTTCAATGTTTGTTCCCTAGGATTGGCCATATCTAATTCAATTGGTAGGGCAATGATTGGTTCTTGGGTGATTTGGTTATCCCTAATGGTCCTCCTAATTCGACGAAGAGTTCTATCAATTTCAGGGTCAAACAAATCCGAGGGATTGTTTGGAAGGCTACGGGGCATTCAGAGAGATTTTGGAAGAAAGAGGAAGAAGGGTTTTTCTTTGTATTTTTTTCAATTTATGATTTTTAAGAGGAAGACGGGTTTTTCTTTGTGTTTTTTTTTCAATTTTTTTAAACTTTTGTATTTTTTTGGGGTTTTTTTTTACAATAACCAGAAACTAATGACTACTTAAAGCACCATCCCCGGCAACGGCGCCATTTGAAAGTGCGGCCGATTGTCGCCTATCGACCGTTCAAAGTTCTGGTGCTCTGCTAATGTGTATAGCAGCACTCGGGTCGAATCCTCGGTGATGGTACTTCGTAATAGTCGATTGTTTTTAGTTGATTGTATTTTGATTAGGGGGGTTTGTTTGCAGAGCGTAATTGAAATGATTTATGGATGATGTTTGATTTACCAAATTGATAAAGATTGGGGTGAGTTCATCATTGGGGAGTTAAGCATGTGATATCCTTGAGCCTTACTTTGTATTGCATTAAATTAACACCCATGTCATAAGTTGACGTTGATTGGAATTCCTAAGTGTGAAGGCTTTAATCCAAGCCTTAACTTAACTTAGGGTTCTAATCTCAATCAAAACTTATTTATGGTAGTGTATTTATGGTTCCAATAATCCATGGAAACCACTTGTTAAACAAAACATATCATTAATCCATGACATATTAAGTTTAACATACACAATATTAATTTAAAGAATACTCATCGAGCAAAACTCTCAATCAATTAACATCCCCAAATTATAACTCACCCCAATGAGAGATTTACTCAGCCATTTGGATGTTTAATAATCTGGTAATATATGTTTATGGTGATGAATTATAAAGAGAAGAAAAAGAAAGGGACAAGATAAGAGTAGTGTGCCGAACACACACACGAAATAATTTAAGAATCAAAAATGGAATTTCGATTGAATGAGGAAGCTTAAGAAGGGAAGGGGATTGAACTGAATTTAAACTATTTTAAGAACATTAATATTAAAATACAGAAGGTGGAAGATAATAAGAGATATTGAAGAAGTAACTTGCATTAAAACAGAATTACAAAGAAAGAGAATTACAAGATTACAAAAATGAAGAACTCAAAAGTAAGTGAAAAGAAAGAGAGGAGGAAAGGTCTCTCAAGTGAAAACATGAGTATGGCAGGTCCTCCCAAGCCTTTGGCAAAGCTTTGGTCGTGCCAATGTGATCTCCTATCTTCTGAAATGCCAACCCCTCTCAAGGAGAGAAGGGAAGAGTATTTATAGCCCAAGGAGTGGACGTTTTGCATTCCCAATCTGTCCCTCCACTTTCATCGCCAATTTGACAATTCAGACAGCCGAATCTTCAATAATCTTCTTCTTCAAAGTTGTAGGCAATAATGTTGGGCGACTACTCTTAAAATGTGGAGTCATTTGGACGTAAGGATAAAAAGTTATGGGCGGTTGAATAAACAAACTTAAACTGTCCATTTCAATCCAGTCTTTTTGAAGTCCATAATGTGAAAGGGTTTTTTAATATTAAGATGCCTTCAAATCCGAATGGTTTCTTCCACAAAGTAGGCCGCCTACATCCCCTCTTTCACACTGCAAAATCTCAGCTCTCTTGGATGATTACATCAGGAGATATGTCATGCATACTATACTGATTTTCATTCTCGGCCAGAATGGTGGGCTGGACTTCAAAGATTCATTTGGGCCCCTTGTACTTGGATTTGGGCCATGAAATTTTTATCCAAGATGAAATGTAGTGTCCCCCGAATTATGGTGGAGAGTTAAGGTTTTTGAACTTTTGGATGGAGCCCAGTAAATCAATCTTCATGAATAGTCCAGTTTTTTCACAGATTCTTTGGTCTTGTTTGTGAGGACCATATGACCCTTCAAATGGCAGAATTGGATCCTGGTTCCTTCTAATGAAATGTTGTATATTGAAAGGAGAATCCTACAAAACAAGAACCACACAATTTAGATCAGTATAGTGATAGTTATAATTAAAACATTAAACTGACTCAATTTGACTACTTCTAAAAATGCTCAAATATTATACTTAATATTAAAACATTAATATTTCACACAAATTATGCACATTTCATATAAAATAAGTAAAGGGGGAATATAATAAGTCGTGAAAATATTAATAACATCAGTTACACACAATTTTGATAGTATTTATTCTACGCAACATTGAGTATATATATATATTAAATGTATAAATATAATATGGTTATATTCTGTTACACGAAATAACGGATGAGTCTTTCACAACACACAACCCTAACTTGGCCTGCATTACATGCAATCGCGACCTTTCTCGATAGTGTGTGTTGTACGCAATATTGTGTTTCACTAAACAACGATATATAGTTATAATATTATTATGGACTAGAAGTTATGAATATTATTAACTACATATTTATTTTTATAAAATTATTATTCATCTTACATATTTTCTAGAACTTGGTATGAAAATAAAATAATTGTTTTTGGGTAAATAAGTATTTTTAAAAAAATACAGTTTTTCCACCTTTTGATGGCACACCCACTTTAAATCTAGTTTTTTGACATGTTTATAAGTTCAATTTGACAATATAAAATTCTTCTTTTGAATCTAGAAATAAAAATTTACTTTGGATAATTTTTTCATATTATTCTGGTAACTTTTATATTTTGATGAATAGTAAAAACACGCTATATTTTAATTAAAAACAACTTTTTCATCGAAATAATTAATATGGATAAATAATAATATTGAATGGTTTTAAAGTGTAAATTGAATTTATTTTAACCATTCAATATAATTTATGTCATTTACATTAATTTTACATTGAATTCATAGGTAATAACATTTCAATCTTTTGCAATGTTTTAACTTTTAAAACACGTTTTCTTAACAACGGGATTAATTTTAAAATAATTTCTGCAACTTTTTTGTATTGAATTTAGATAAATTGATTACATATTTGGAAACAGTGGCTCCAAATTATGTTAATAAGCTACTTTTTATATTTGGGCATTATGAATAGTAACTACGGTAAATTTTATTTACCATAGTAAAAGGTAAATCGGGTAATTAAGGGTAAATATAATATTATAAAACTACCCTAACACTTGTCTTAATATAATTTGATGCTTATATTTCGTTCTAAGGAATATTTGGGTCAAAATGGAATCCATTGGAACCCACTTGGAGGTCATAAAGACCTTTAGTTTATTTTATTTAAAAGAAGGTGAAATATGTCTCACTCAACTTTAATAATTAAAGTATTTTTAATATAAATTTATAACGAATATAAATTCGTTTATAAATACTAATTTGAAAGATAATTTTTTTTATTTATCATGGTAATTTATTTGTAATTTTTAAGAGTTATTTAATTACCTTATTATCTTATACATTAATGATGTAGAAATTATTTATTTAGTGAAAAATCAATAATATAGTTTTTATTGAAATAGTAATACATATCAAAAGGCCCAAAAACCTGCACAAGACTTATTATTAGTGTATATATAAACCCTAAGCATCCAATATCCGAATTTCTAACCATTTGGATCCTTATTAAGGCGATTATGACACTTATAATATGTTATTTTAAAAGATTCCAAAGTTGTCACCTTCATAATTTAATAAAGATAACAATTTACATGTTGTTATTTTAAGATGATAAATTCGAGTAAAACTATTATTATAAAATATTTGATATTTTTATTCATTAAAAGATTTTATTTTTAATTTTTATGCAACAAATATGTATATTAAATAATTACACAAAAATGTTCTACTAATTATTTTAATAAGAGATATACCAAATAAATAGTTGTAAAAATATAAAATAAATATTATATTAACTATTTAATGTGCTCCACGAATATTCTAAACAAATTTGACATATTATGAATCTTTTAAATATTTTAGTTCGAATATATCCTCTGTTTAGATTTTATTTAAATTCAAATAAATGAATAGTGTCAAAATTGACAGTATTGTTATTTTATAAAAATAACATATTATTAAATTGTTTAAAAATCACAAAAATATTTAAAAATTATAATTTGAAATTTATATAGTCTAAAATGTCATAACGTATCCAGTTATTGGATATTAACAACACATAAGTGATTATATTTAACCATTTAAAAATTAGAATTTTATTACCACAAATAAACTTAAATAGATTAAATAATGATAAATAAAAATGATAAGGTTTAAAATAAGATCAAAACATGTCTAAATTTTATTATTTGATGATATTACAACCCTATATCATCTAATATTATAATCGAGTCATTTTTGAGGTTTTAATGTGGGGTTTGAATTTATATTAAACTAATATTTTTGAGGATTCCAAAGGTGCCCGTCTCCACCCTTATAAAAGAGAACATCCTCCCTCTCTTCCTCACACCATTTTGAGCCTTAAATCTCGGCCAAACTCTTCCCATTTCACTTCTAAACTTCCCTAGAAACCTTATTGAGGTACTGGTATTTTCAAAAGACCAACCCTAGTGCCCTAATAAGATGTTTAAAGGAGGTGCATCGAAGAAGAGGTAATCTCTTCTACAGATTATTTCAAGCTTATTTCTTCTTCAACTTCTTCTTCTTTAGTTGTTTCATTATAAAGTAATAACATAAGTATCAAAAATATACTGATATGTTATTATAAATATGAAACAACCCCATTTCACCTTCTATCCATCCTACGGAAAACGAAATCACCGCGTGTGTGTACGTACGGAATACCGTCTCCACGCCGTGGTGTAATCTATTTTTCCAAAACCACCTTACTTGGATGGGTATAATGGTGTAAAGAAAAACTATAAATAGTTTTTATAACATCATAATGATTCTTATATATTTTATCATCCACTCCAATTCAATTCAATAATTATGGGAACGATATCACCGCTCGTGCGTACGTACGGACTACCGTCTCCACGACGCGATGAGATTCAGTCTCAATGATTAACCATTAATGAATGATTATAAAGAATATATAATAAGTAATCATTAAATACATGACATAATAATGATACTGTAATTATGTGTATATATATATGTATGTCAACCAATTAATTGCATTCAATTAAATGAGGAAACAAAAACAACGTTTATGCGTACGTATGGCCTACCGTCTCCATGAATGGTGTATTTCTTTCCATTTATCGATCTACTATATATATGTATATTATGAATATATATTTTATATAAATCATGTTTCATATTATTGAATTATGTAATCATGATCTAAGTAATCATATGAATAATTACAAGTCAAAACAAGGATGATAAATGAAACGATTTTACCCAAAACGCACTTAACATGGAATTTACAAAAGAACAGGTAATATAAAGTCATAAGTGAACCATATATTATATCATAACAATGAATATGATTCTGTAATAAGTTAATTTAATTATTTAAATCATTATACAGGGGTTCGGATACGTACGAATCATATCGGACCAAAGGTAAGGGAAAACAATTCCAATCTTGTTCTTATCTGAAATTGTTTATTCGTAAGTATTTACTGGGGTTATATTTATCATCCATGTAATTGTTTTATAAGAATTTATTCATGTATGTTTGATGTCCTTTTTACCCAATTTTGACTTTTACTACATGGTATGTAAGGAATCATTCTTTTACGAGGTACTTTCTGAGTTTTCCGGAAAAAGTACGAGAAGAATGTTTTTTCAACTTATACAGCACGAATTGATTTTTATGGTTTTATAAAGCCTTATTTTCATGAAGCATCCTCCAAAATATTTCATGACTATTTTCAACAAAATCATTTTGTTTTAAAATTTCATGACATTTTGTGAAAATAAAATGATTTTGAAGAAGAAAGGATATTTTCCTCAAGAATTCATCTCAAATGTTTTATCAAAACCATTATCCATCTAGGATGACATTATTTCATAAGTGTATGTTTCAAGTTTAATGTCTCTAT
Source organism: Viscum album (assembly GCA_963277665.1). NCBI lineage: Eukaryota > Viridiplantae > Streptophyta > Magnoliopsida > Santalales > Viscaceae > Viscum > Viscum album. Next base: position 1,464,941,664 of record OY728153.1, on the reverse strand, counting down.
GATTTACATGGTTTAAATTTTCTTATGATGAATTGATATCCATATTTTTGGTATGGATAATGTTATTATGGGATGACGTTTATGAAACCCATTTTATAATTTGGTTAATGATGAATGATTTATGTTCATGTTGTGGCACATGTAAGAATGATTTTATTATGAGAGGGGTGGGAACTATATCTCCCTCCAATGCATTGGGTAAATATTTATATCTCATGAGATAGACATGGATATAACTGTAAGTTAATCCGGTTTAGTGTTATAGGACTGAAACGAGGAGTGAACTCGATTCAGAAAGGGACTTTGTGCACTAAGATGGTCTTGCAGCAATGCCTTGGCTACTATGAAAATCATAACATGTGTTAAATGGTTGCCACAATTACATGTTTTATTACCATTATATTTTATCATTATTGATGTTCCATTATGATATATGCCTTACGTACTTCCACGATTTATGTCTTTGCTCAAGATTTTGATGTTTAAATTTCATGTTCTAGTTTTTGCTTTCAAATGTTTATGGATTGTTTTATGTTCACTACGTTTGACCTTACTGAGCATTTGAGATCACCCTTTTTATGTTTTCTTTTCCCCAAGATATAAGGAAATGTTTTAGGTAAGAAAAAAAGGAAAGATCTTTATGGGAGATGTTGAAGATCTTTCACCAAGATTAGAAGATTATGATCAATGTTTCCAAAGGCACTAAACTATTACTGTCCTTTGGTGTCTGTTTTTTTATGTATTAATTATTCCGCAAAAAAATAATGTATTGTCCATGTACGTCAAGCTTCTCATCTCTATAGTTGGTATCAGAGGAATGGATTAGTTAACCTTTGGAAACTAGGATGCGAAAACTATAGTGAGATCCCTAGAGATATTTATATGGTATGTCTAGGGATGTCCTTAAGGTTAAGTATAACTATAGGTTATAGTCCTAGAATTATGGTAATGATATTAGAATTAAACTTAAGATGTTAGATGTCGAAGCTACCCCCCCCCCCTTGATTATGTTATTTTCCTTGTATGATTTTTTCCACTCACAGAATTCTTTTTCTGTTTTAGTCAGTGGAGGGAACCAGAAGGAATACGGTTAACATTGAATCCAATGGAGAAATTGGTGACTATGAGCCAAAAAATTGTGTATTTCATAGTGAGAAAGATATTGTAATTATGTCGAATCAGTCATCGTGATATATGATTAACAAGGTAAAATTTAGTGGTATGCCTAATTAATCAAATAAGAGGAAGATAGACTTTTATGCATGTTCGCATGTTGAGGAGCATAAAGAAAGGAAGATTGAGATTTCTAAAGAAGGGAAGAAGAACCTTGAAGATTACCTCAAATGGAGGGACAATTGTTATCTGTGTATAGAAAAGGGTCATAGAGTGACAGACTGTTATGGAGTTCAATGTCTTCTTTGTGCAGAACATGGGCCTTACCCAACTCAATGCCCTGACCTAAATAGTTACTTTTAAATCAAGGGAGGACTTATTCCAGGACAATAATTGAAGAGAATGGATTTAAGTGTTTATGTATTGGTATTCAAGAATAATGTTGTTGAGATACTTTTATGGTGTATTAGAATATTTTTGTATTAGTCTATTGTGGTTTTCAATAATTTTATAGTACCCGTAACCATGAAAAGTGATTCAAATATTTTGGAAAGAAGATGATATGCGCATAATGAAGGGATAAAGAGAAAATGAAATGTTTGACAGTATTCATGAGCTCATGATTGATACAAGGAGTAAGTGATATCATGGTTTGAGTATATAGAATTTTGAGGCTTTTGGTATGTGGAAAGTGTTAACTTTTAACTGCATTCATGTTTTCACTACGGTTCGACGGGTATTCATTTTTGTTCAAGAGAATACATGATTAAGGCCATAAAATGTTTGGAATGTGACCAAAAACACATATCTTATGATATATGGGGACCAATTATTATATTAACATACTTGTTATATGAACTCTTTGGTAATCGTTTTCACTACAATATGAGATTGGACAATAGTATTTTGGATAAGCCTAGTGATTGGAATGGATTATGTTGGAAATAAGTTAGTATTGTTTTAGGCTATAACATTTTCGATATTCTGGATGGAATGTTATAATAATATATTTTTAGAAAAAAAAGGACAACCTGCAGGACGAGCGACAACTCATCGCATCAGACAAGGCTGTGGGAATCGACACCACAACCAAAGTGAGACTAGCCTTTATCACCTACCATTGGCCTACAGACAGTCCCTGGTTAGTAGAAAGTAGTTTTATTTTATTAAGAGGTATGATAGATGAAGTATAAGTCCATTTTTGAAATCATATACGATTAATCTCACTATAGATGGCTTTATGTATATTTGATAACTTTTGCCAACTTTTTTTTTGAGACAGATAGAATAACATGTCATTCTATCATATGATCTGCTAACACTTCACGAATGAAAAATTCAACTTCATTTCTTTAAGAGATGAAGTGGAAATTGTCCAAAGAACGACCAACGGTGAGATTGTACCCAAATCAAGAACGTATTTTTTCTAATTCCAATTTCTTCAACATTAGGGAAATGTTATTGAATAGAAAAAATTTTTTTCCTAGTGTCCTTATATCGGATGAATCAGATGGTACCTTAGATCATAACAAATTTATGGCATTGTGATTGTTGGATTTTTCACAGCCATGTTCTCTACCACTCTCCATCAGAACATGATGTTTAGATTTCTCTTCCATATCCATATTTTCACCTCTATTATTCTATATGGAAACCCAATGATGATTTACTTTGGGTAATCTTTACGTTTCATACTTTAGTTTTTAAAATTATGTTTTAGTATTCCTTTTTACGATGTGGGTTTCTATGAATAGTAAACGATTTAATACCCTGATGATTTTTGAGGGAGAAATTCATTTTAAGGGGGTATAATGTAACAACCCGATATTTTATAAGATATATTCATTTTAATTTCGTTCATATATTTTATTGTATGCTACACCAAGATTATCTTGCACTATACGCAACACCGTATGAGCTTTCAGTATACGCAACACTATTATTGGATCATGTTACACACAATTTTGATAGTAGTTATTCTACGCAACATTGAGTGTATATATATATTTATATTCAATGTATAAAAGAAATATCGTTGGATTCCGTTACATGAAACAACGGAGGAGTCTTGTACAATACGCAACCCTGACTTGGCTTACATTACATGCAATTGCAACCTTCCTCGATAGCGTGTGTTGTACGCAATATCAGGTTTCACTAAACAACGATATATGATTATAATATTGTTATGGAATAGACGTTATGAATATTATTAACTACGTATTGAATTTTATAACATTATTATTCATCTTACATATTTTCTAGAACATGGTATGAGAAAAAAATAAAATGTTTCGGGTAAAATAAGTATTTTTCAAAAAAATACAGTTTTTCCACCTTTTGATGGCGTTCCCACTTAAAATATAATTTTTGACATGTTTATAAGTTCAATATGACAAAATAAAATTCTTCTTTGGAATCAGGAAATAAAAATTTACTTTGGTTAAATTTTTCATATTATTCTTCTAACTTTCATATTTTGATTAATAGTAAAAACACACTATATTTTAATTAAAAAAAACTTTTTCATCGCAATAATTTATATGGTTTAATTATAATATTGAAGGGTTTTAAAATATAAATAGAATATATTTTTACCATTTAATATAATGTATGTCATTTACATTAATTTTACATTGAATTCATAGGTAAAAACATTTCAATGTTTTTCAATGTTTTAACTTTTAAAAAATGTATTCTTAACAACGAGATTAATTTTAAATTAATTTCTGCAACATTTGTGTATTGAATTTGGAAAAATTTATTCCATATTTGGAATAAGTGGGCCCAAATTATGTTAATAATCTACTTTTTGTTTTTGGTCATTATGAATAGTAACTACAGTAAGTTTTATTTACCATAGTAAAAGGTGAATCGGGTAATTAAGGGTAAATATAATAATATAAAATTACCTTTACACTTGTATTAAAATAATTGGATGCTTATATTTCGTCCTAATCCATATTTGGGTCGAAATGGAATCCATTGGAACCCACTTGAGGTGATTAAAACCCTAAGTTTATTTTATTTAAAGGAAAGTGAAATATGTCTCACTCAACATTAATAATTAAAGTATTTTTAATATAAATATATATAGAATATAAATTCCCTTATAAATACTCATTTCAAAGATAAAAATGTTTTTCTTTATCATGGTAATTTATTTGTAATTTTTAAGAGAGATTTAATTACCTTATTATCTTATACATTAATGATGCAGAAATTATTTATTTAGTGAAAAATCATTATTATAGTATTTATTGAAATAGTAATACATATCAAAAGGCCCAAAAATCTGCAAAAAACTTATTATTAGTGTATATATATACCCTAATCATCCACAGGCCGAATTGTTGACCATTTTGATCCTTATTAAGGCGATTATGAAACTTATAATATTTTATTTTAAATGATTATAAAGTTGTCACCTTCATAATTTAATAAAGATAACAATTTACATGTTATTATTTTAAGATGATAAATTCGAGTAAAATTATTATTATAAAATCTTTGATATTTATCTTCATCAAAGGATATTATTTTTAATTTTTATGCAACAAATAAGTATATTAAATAATTATACATAAATGTTGTACTAATTATTTTAATAAGAGATATACCAAATAAAGGGTTTTAAAAATATTAAAATAAATATTATATTAACTATTTAATCCGCTCCACAAATTTTCTAGGAAAATTTGACATGTTAGGAATCTATTAAATATTTTAGTTCGAATATATCCTCTGTGTAGATTTAATTTAAATTCAAATAAATGAATAGTGTCAAAATTGACACTATTGTTATTTTATAAAATTAACATATTATTAAATTGTTTAAAAATAAAAAAAATATTTAAAAATTATAAATCGAAATTTATATAGTCAAAAATGTCATAAAGTATCTATTTATGGAAAATTAACAACACATAAGTGATTATTTATAACTATTTAAAATATAGAATTTTATTACCACAAATAAACATAAATAGTTTAAATAACGATAAATCAAAATGATAATGTTCAAAATAAGATCAAAACATGTCTAAATTTTATTTTTTGATGAGATTATAACCCTATCTCATCTAATCGTCGAATTGAGTCATTTTTGGGGGTTTTAATGTGGGGTTTGAATTTATATTAAACTAATATTTTTTAGGATTCAAATGGTTCCCCTCTCCTCCCTTATAAAAGGAATCATCCTCCCTCTCTTCCTCACACCATTTTGATCCATGAATCTCGGCCAACCTCTGACTCCCTATAAACCTTATAGAGGTACTGGTCTTCTGAAAAGGCCAACCCTAGTGCCCTAAGATTACGTTTAAAGGAGGTGCCTCAAAGAAGAGGTAATCTCTTCTACCGATTATTTCAAGCTTATTTCTTCTTAAAATTATTCTTCTTTAGTTGTTTCATTATAAGGTAAAAAATCAGTATCACTAATATACTGATATTTTATTATAAATATGAAAGAAACCCATTTTTCCTTTTATCCATCCTATGAAAAATGAAATCACCGCACGTGCGTATGTACGGAATATCGTCTCCACACCGTGGTGTAATCTGTTTTTCCAACACCACCTTACATGGATGGGTATAATGGTGTCAAGAATAACTATACATAGTTATTATAACATCATACTTACTCTGATATATTGTATCATCCAATCCAATTTAATTCAATATTTATGGGAACGATATCATCACTCGTGCGTACGTACGGACTACCATCTCCACGACGCGATGGGATTCATTCTCTATGATTAACCATTAATGAATGATTATAAAGTATATATAATAAGTAATCATGAAATATATGAAATAATAATGATACTGGATTTATATATATATGTATGTCATCCAATTAATTCCATTCAATTCAATGATAAAACGAAAACAACGTTCATGCGTACGTACGGCCTACCGTCTCCATGAACGGTGTATTTCTTTCTATTTATCGATCTATAATATATATGTATATTATGAATATATATTATATATAAATCATGTTTTATATTCTGGAATTAAGTAATCATGATCTAATTAATCATATTTATAATTACAAGTCAAAACACGGACGACAAATTAAACGATTTTACCCAAAACACTCTTTAACATGGAATTTACAAAGGAACGGGTAATATAAAGTCATATGTGAACCATATATGATATCATAACAATGAATATGATTCTGTAATAAGTCAATAACATTATTTAAATCATTATATAGGGGGTTCAAATACGTACGAAGCATATCAGAGGTAATGTAAGGGATAACTATTCCAATCTCATTCTTATCTGAGATTGTTTATTCGTATGTATTTACTGGGGTTATGTTTATCATCAATATACTTGTTTTCTAAAAATGTTTTCATGTATGTTTATTGTCTTTTTTACACATTTTTTACTTTTACTTTATGTTATGTATGGAATCATTCTTTTACGATGTACTTTTTGACTTTTCTGGCAAAAGTACGAGAAGATTGTTTTTTTAAGTTATACGGCACGAACAGATTTTTACGGTTTTATAAAGCCTTATTTTCATGAAGATTACTCCAAAATATTTCATGACTATTTTAGAGAAAATCATTTTCTTTTAAAATTGAATGACATTTTGTAAAAATAAAATGATTTTGAAGAAGAAAGGATATTTTCCTCAAGAATTCATTTCAAATGTTTTATCAAAAACATTTTCCATCTTGGATGAAATTATTTCATAAGTGTATGTTTCATGTTTAATATATATATGATTTATATGGTTTCCATTTTCTTATGATGAATTGATATCCATTTTTTGGTATGGATTATGTTATTATGGGATGATGTTTCTGAAACCCATTTTATAATTTGTGTAATGATGAATGATTTATGTTCATGTTGTACCACAAGTAAGAATGATTTCATTATGAGATGGGTGGGACCTATATCTCCCTCCAATTCATTGGGTAAAGATTTATATCTCTTGAGATAGACATGGCTGAAAAAAAAAGTTAATCTGGTTCAATGTTATAGGACTGAAATGAGGAGTGAACTCGATTTAGAAAGGGACTTTGTCCACTAAGATGGTCTTGGCAGCAATACATTGGATACAATGGAAATCATAACATGTGCTGAATGGTTGTCACAGTTACATGTTTTATTCCCATTATATTTTATCGTGATTAATGTTTCATTATGATATATTCTTTACGTACTTCCATGTTTTATGTCTTTTCTCAAGATTTTGATGTTTAAATTTCATGTTCAAGTTTTTGTTTTCAAATGTTTATGGATTGTTTGATGTTCACTGTGTTTTCCCTTACTGAGAATTTGAGATCACTGTTTTTATGTTCCCTTTTCCCTAGGATATAATGAAAGGTTTTAGGTAAGAAAAAAATGCAAGATCTTTATGGGATATGTTGAGGATCTTTCACCGAGATTAGAAGATTATGTTCCATGTTTTTAAAGGCACTAAACCATTACGGTCCTTTGGTGTCTATTTTTTTATGTATTAAGTATTCCGAAAAAAATAAAGTAATGTCCATGTACGTCAAGCTTCGGGTCTCTACATGAGGTCTAGTGCTTACTACCATTATATTTTCCTAAAACATAACAAAAACAAGAAGCAAATAACTACATAGTTTATTAGATTTGGTAAATAGTATATATACAAGAGTCAGGCATTACAATGGAATTAAAAAAATTAAACATACTTGTTTTCAAGAATACCATACATCCATCAATAAAATTCATACATATTGATCATAGTAATGATAATGGAATCATTGGGAAAGGAAACAAAGTAAGAGTGATCACAAATTCTCAATAATGGTAAATTTACAATGGAAGCTATGAAAAAATAAGGCTTAACAAAAAAGGAAATGTAGATAATAGATACAAATTCCCTTAAATTAATATCTTGCGCACAAAATGGTATGACTAATACATGATCAAATAATTCCATAATGATAATAACAATAAAATATAACATAACTAAGGATGTTCTAACTACATAAATAATCACCTAGAATATTTTAATAATTGAATCCATAGTGATGCAATGAATTACAATGGATATCTAAAATATACCATCATGGCCTCCTACCATGAAATATAGTCAAGGCCTCATGCCAAGATATCTAGTCAAGATCTAAGGACAATACTTTTATTCAAGACTTCTAGAAAAGTCATCTAAATAAATGAGTATATCCTTTGACAAATACTCAAATCTTATTTATCTTATGTGACCTACTGATATATAGTTGGGATATTGACGTCTCACCCATCAGATACGAAATAAAATGAATTACTCAAATGATAGGGTTGAAAAATAATTAAAAAACATTCATATTAAAGATAGAATATGATATTTAAATACATTATTAAGTCAATAAACATAATCCTAGACCATTGAGAGAAATGTTGATGGTATAAATATAGTATATCACCGGATAAACTGAACATAAACCATCAAAATAATGAAAAAGGATGATTGTAATGTTTTGGGTTTTATCCAAAGGTAATAAGGTTAAATATTTTGGATTGATTCATTAAAACTGCAATTAATTTAATGAAATGGTGGTTAGTGGAAGTTCTGGGGGTATCTGTGGCATATTTCAATCCCAGAGCACCTAAAAGGAGTAAAACAGGTTGGCACGCATAGTTTTTCTATAACTGGGTGACCCAGGTCGTATTCCAGTATAGGATACTGTATAACCTTGATAATGATCTATTTCACTATCTATGAATGGTTAGTAAAACCACGTAGTAGACCATTAGAGATGCCCTTGAGAAGAAGAACCTTCCACACTATTGACACATGGTTTAGATAAATGTGTGTAAACCATACAAAACCTCCAATGTGGTCAAAATATATAGTTCATTTTAAATGTAATGGTCAAACAACATTTCTCTCCCCCTCCTCTCTCCACTCAGGTTTCACCCATCTTCCTAGAGCATTATGGTCTCTCTCCTATCACTTTGTGGATTTTTCCTATATCCGTATATTGTTCTCCATTTCTTAAGCCATCAAAAGCTACAAAAACTTCTCGGTAAGCTCTTCCTTCTACAATACTCAATATCATGGTCCTTAATCTTTTAATTATTTTACCTCCGTGTGATATATCATTTACCTATTTTTCTAGTTTTATTACCTGTCTTGATTTGTCTAATTATATGTTGAATCAATTCAATTTTCCATATTTTTGTAGTATAATTATTATGAGGTAGGATGTGTACTTATTTTCCCATCTTTTTTCATCACTCTTTTACATTCATTCATTGTTATACTTGTCAGAACCACTTGATGAGTATTTTATATTTCATATTAACTTGAAACAGATGTGTTTTCATCCCTTTTGTGATATATTCTTATGAAAAAACTCAACTGAGGGTGTTTTCCTTGCCTTTCAACCACCCATTATGTTGTGCCATCCAAAATTATCCTTTTTGGGCTTTAGTACTTAAATTGAGTTTCACCTTATTTTTTTACTATAAATTTATTAAATGAATTCAAATCTAAATTGACCATGAATAGGGTCCCTCTTGAATTTTTCTAATCTTGTTAAAAACTAATTGTCCCTTGGGTAATGCCATGTTTCATTGTAATGATTGTAGATTCACCTTTTATATCACTATAAAATTATTTAGTTTCTCATGAATATATTTAAATCTGTTTGCCTTATGTTAATGGATTTTTCTACATAAATTAAATTTTTATATTCATTATATATACCTCTTCATGATTTATTCCACTTCCACTGATTATTGGATTATTAGATGAATAAATGGATTGAATGGGAATGATATGTTGGATCATTATTGTTAGCGTGAGTTACAGTAATGACATGGATGGCATGAAAAAGTAGGCACATTGATACTATATTCCTTTCATATATTTAAAATCTTATTTCTTATGCTCTTGTTAGAGGTTTGAATTATATGAAAACCCATGGAATTTTTTTTTTCTTGTACCATTAAATTGAAAGTGATGACATTAAATTGTTTAGAGAATGTTCGTTATAGCTTATTCCACTTTCTTGTGACTTTATCATATTATTTACTTAATGCATTTCCACCTAAATTATGACATATTGATGTATTTTATTTTATTTCATCAACAACTATGGTAGCGTGGGATATTTCCATTCCCTTGATTGAATGGGGTGTTTATTTAATATCTTGAAATTTTAAATGCTTTCCATTGATGATATTCCATGATTAATGTGTCTTACATGACGTGGGATAAGAGAGAACATGGGTTATATATTATGGAATCATGGATGTAATCACCATGCTCAGTGGGCTATGACTCGATGATTCATGAGTGCTTCATTGTCCTTCCAGGTGAGGGTTGTATAGGTTGTTTCGATTTCTCATGAGTGATATTCAATCCCTATGGGAGAAATTGAGGATGGATCCATTTGGAAATATGTTTTAGCCACTCCTTGGGTGATACCTTGTCCCTTTTGTGAGATACTCAGCATAGGCTCAGAGTCACCATACTCATGTGATACATGGGACTCTATATGTGTCACCCTGGATGAGATCATTTTTTTGGGTGCTATAGATGTTCATTTAGTTATTATTGGCATTCATATTGTATAACTAATAATAGGCTCATGGATCCAACTTGGATTTGATGAATTGAATGATTGTAGGATCCTGTGAGAAGATTTTATTATTAAATTTTTTGAGATTACTTATTCACATGTGTTTCTTCATCCTTGATTATGAGCACACATGAGTATTGAAATGTATTAGACCCCAAGCTAAAGAAAAATCATGGGGATATGTCTCTTCTTGTTTTGTTCAGTTGACATTTGGGCCTTTTATACATATTGTGATTTTCCAGGTACCATTTTTAAACTCCAGACATTGGCCGAAGTAGGTGTTATAGGATGAGTTTCTATTAGAAGCCCAAACAAAGTTATTAATGTTTAATTATTTGTTTCACTGAGTTTATATATATATAGCACGTTGTTATCCATTTATAGCATGAAACAGAAAGGTCTAGACCTAATAGGTGATGACCTACTATGATTTATATCTCACACCCTTCTCGGACACTGATTGATATCTGAGTAGATATTATGCTTAAAAGGTAAGATAAAGGGAATCATACTGATTCCAACGAAAGATTACCTTTCTTTATAGGATATTGTTTTGGGGAAGAGGACCATGCCTATGATCGAGAAGTTGTGTAGAAGTTTTTGTTTCTTAATGTTTTTTGATACCATGTTTTATTTTCGTGTACCCCTATTCAATGTACTCTCATTTTGTAGAGGTGCATGACATGCCATTTTTTAATGTTATCTTTAATTGATATTTTGATTCTTCTAGCTATTTACTCATTCTGTCATGTCCTTTCATTTACTTTATCTACATTTTTCTTGTGGTTAAGCTAACACTATATAATTATAAGTTGTTCTCTACATTGAATACTGGACCCCTGAGGGTATAATATCCTCACAAACATACCTTTTCTCCTTTCTTCAAGTCAGTAACTTGTATCGTTCAAGTAGATTTTCATGAGATATTGTGACCAACTAGGCTCGGGGCACAGTTGAGTTGCATCTGGGTCTGAGACATTTCAATGTAGTATCAGATGATATTTTCCTTTTTTATTACTGTTTAGGTTTAGACATGATTTGAGGATATAGAGAATGAGACATTACTTTGTGCTTGGAAGTAGCTAACCCATGTAGAGGAGACACAGAAATTACCTGGGTTGGGAATTTTTTTACTGATTATTTCTTTTAATGTTTATATTCCATAATCATTGGGTGACACATAATTTCTGTGCATCAATTGATACTGGAATGATTGAGATGAAGATTCTTATAACATCATCCCAATAAAATGACTAAGTTCCATTAAAAACATCATACTAGGAACCGTAGGAAATGTAATGTCATGCATATTTCAATACCATGTCTACTTTCAACATCCATCCTCTTGTTTTAATTTGATTTTTTTGTGTTCATTTTTTATATATTACAATGCATGGGTCCTTATGAATATAGAATTGTTCCAAATTACATATATGGTGCATGTTACTAATTTCATTAAGTGGTAATACAATTTCAATATATAAGTTGTATGGGATCATATACATTGGAATGGTAATTCACTTAATTCAATCCTTTTAAGAAGGATTCAAATGAATACATTAATCAAAGAAAATTGCACATTTTGAAATAATCCATTATAACATGAATTAAAATGATGGGGGTTGGGTTAAGAGCACCAAAAATTTAAATCCTAATGTGTATGGTCCCTTATTAATTGGAATTTTGATCCATCTAATTTATCCAAATAGAAAGAAAATTAAATTAATAAATTGATCAACGTCAAATGGACACCTTATGAGTATTATGATACCTTGATTTTATCTTTACATGGGTAATGGGTTCTATGAAGAGTCTCTTGTGATACTTCCAACATCCTTACATTTTTTTAGACTTATATCTTAGAGATGGTTATTATTTGTGTATACTTGGAGGTAGTCCATGTACCTATCATTTTTACTGATTTACTTATTTTTTCTTGGAGGACAAGTACCTTCCCTTACTTTTTTCTTTTATTTACCTGATTACTCTTTAGGTATAATGATTTCTTGGGGAATGTGTTTACCAATTGTACATCTATACCACTGTGAAGTCCTTGTTCTGAATGCCAAAAGAGTGTTGATGATCACACTTTGGAGGTGGTGGCCCATGATCCTCCGATTATACATTATATAGTTCCACATGAGGAACCTCATTCTAATTTCCCACTGGGTACCAATGGTCAATTTAGGGATTTTTTGGAGTTTTGTTTAGTCTATTCAAGGTCCTCTCAGGCCACCTCTTCTATGGCGGAGCTTACATGAGAATTTCAGTAGCATCATCCTCCAAAATTCTTCAAGGATGGATGTACTCATGCAATTGAGTCATGAATAAAAGATATTAAATATATATTCAAAAATATTGAGATGCCTCTAGAGTGGTGTGTAATTTCCCCGACCTGCAATCCACTAACCAGGTGCTCAAGGACAGGTCATCACATGACCTCTAATGCACTTCAATGTACACAAGTGTTTGTTAACTAGTGACGAGGACCTACTAAGCCACATGGTGAGGCTATACCCTCGTCACTAGAGTAACTGGAAATATATCACAATAAAAATAATTGAACTAGTATGAAACAACCAATAAAAATGTATAACCACACATTTCCCCAATAAGTTACTAAAAAAAGTCAAATAAAATAATTTCCCTCCATACTTGAAGTGCAATGTGAATGAAAACCAAAATAAAATATATGGCCAAAATTCCATGTGGGTACCGATTCTAAGTCTGGATCCTTTTCTATGTATATCTTGATCCCTACTCAAAATCCTAGTGTATGTCCCTTTACCTCATCCTGGCCTACAAAAAGACATATGATTGGGTACCCAACGATGGCCCAAGAAGGGTTTGAGTATAGAACTCAGTTGGCCACCACCAATGGTGTCTACAAAATATCATGTTTAAGAGATACTGCAAGAAATTTCCAAATAAATGGTAAGTAAATAAGGATCATGTTTGGTGCCACAAGTTTATAGGGTTTATTTAAGTTAATTACAAGAATTTATCCCAATTCCATTTCTTATATCATCATCATTACATATGAAACTTTTATCACATGTCACATTAGTGATTCATAATTACCCTATGCGCAAGGGTTTCAGTAAATCAATCACAATTCATAGGGGAAAATGTAAACTACCTAACTCACTTGGGATACACTTATCACATCAACACATTTCCTCACGTCGAAGCATTAGTCTGAGTGTAATTAAATCAATAAAAAAACCTCACCATGAAAACACAATCCAAAGGTAATGAAACCATTAGGGGAATAAAGCCTATGTCCCCTTCCCTAACCTGTGCATTTTAGGGTGGAGTTTAGAGCCTCAGTCTAACTCAACCTGTGGGCATAGATCCTAAAGTCAATACCCCACTATATAAATCCTTGTGCACATGGTTATTTATAAATCACCACATCCATAATGTAACAAAACATAACATAACAAATTCCATTGGAAATCATCCTTCATAATGCATATAATAAAACATGGGAACCAATACTATTCCATAACCCATTGACACACATCCCAATTACAATCCATATCCATTTATAAAAATTCCCATTCTATAGCCTTATCCCATTAGGTGTATTTAGAAAACCCTAATCCATTATCAAAATTCATCAATGAACATACATTGACCCATTTATCCCATTTATCATTTCACAATAATTCACCCACTCATGCATTTCAAGTATAATTCTCATATCACATAAAACAAACACTTTATTGCATTCAATCATTTTGGTCCACCACATAATCCTCAATTATTAACCCTTTCCACAATTCTTTCTATTAATTTGTTACATATCGTTAACATATTCCCCATTCCTGTTTCATTACACCATTACATGTTCACCATTCAATATTTTCTAATTCCCTTAGGCATTTCTAACCTAATTCGTTAAACAATTGACATACTCTCTTTCACCAAATTAACCATTTTCATATCATTCCAACAATATCTTATGAACTTATTTACCTACAAATACTATTCATTATTCCATTTATGACTTAATAAACTATTAAAACATATTTTACATGGGTTCTACGTTAATATTAAGAAACCATCCACTTAACCCCATGACACTCTAAGTCACTTTTTCCGGTGCACCCTATGCGTGGCCATAAAATGTTAAAGTCCACCTCCATGCATCCCAAGTTGATCATAAGGGTTTAATTAAATCATTTAGACACCCAATTTAACAATTAATACACAATTTAACCAATACACAACATGAGAAGACAAAAACTCAAAGAAAGATACACAAATCTAGGTGAAAAACTACGGGATATAACTTGTAGACCACCTACATATCATCCGCTGATGAATGAAATCCCAAATCAAGGTGTTAGATACCAATATAACACACCTTTGAAGCCCGAATCAATATATAACCGAAAAATAATGGGTTTAGAGAATTGGATGGAGATCTCACAGAAGACAAGACCAAAAAAGGAAAAGAGAGAGGAGGAGAAGATTAGACACACCTGGATCTTAGATTCGCTTCCAACAGCTCTCCAAAAGGCTGAGAATCAAAGGAGATTTATCCTTGGGAGATATTGGTCCCTTTCTTTTGTTCCTAGGGTTTCATGGGAGAATTAGGATGAAGAAACTCAATTTGGGTCTTAAAATCATTGGTTGGAATTCTTGTAATTTTTCCAATACTTTGGGTCTGTATGGTTTACATACACGTTTTTACAAACGGTGTGCTAACCATGAGTGAGATACTATCTGTGAGAGGCTAGCCCAAATGGTATCTTGGGGATCCATCATGGTTTCCCTAACCATGCGCAAACCATGTGAAGGCTACTATTCGAGGATGGATGGTCCGCACAGTTTTCTCCCACAGTTTCCCCTAACCATGTGCAGACCGTTCGCCTTTAAGTGCTTGGCCTAATTTCTCTTTTAACCGCTCTCCAAGCCCTTGAGCACCCCTGAGCTCCCACCAGAACTTGCAAAACACTTTTCTAGTCTCAAATGAGAGGTCCATGACAACACATAACCGGATAATTTATTATGAAAAAACGGGACCTAACCACATCCCCACCTTATAATGGCTCATCCTTGAGCTTCTCTTCCAGACATCAATAAGATCCTATATCTAAAGGTCAATCCACTCTGCCATCCTATTCATACACATTCCATGTTTCTGGTTTAAAATCACAAGGCCATGGAAAATGGACCAGGGGAACATATGTTCCCCACAATCCATCCTTACTACAACCACAAAACTAGTTGAACACTCCTCAGGGATCCATCCACATCAACCATTATCACCATGAGAACGTCCTGGGGGAACATAGGTGGAATCACATAACACACACCACATAAAACTTAACACATAATATCACATCATTATAGAAGGACCAATTATCACATCATTGACCTAATCTTTTTTATGGATCATGACCCAAATCACTTGTCATCAATTTCCAGTTCACCCAACTCTAACGGTGACAAACCGAGAATCACTTAGAAGAAAACAAAAAATCCATCCATCCACCTTTCATGAAGAAGTAATCCAATAACTATACATCCAAAAAAAACTCATAAATATTGGCCACTCGACTAGTTAAACTATGCCAAAGCTCCCTACCAGGGCCAACTCACCCAAACGGTGACCACTCAATTCCTTCCAACCCGAAACTCTGATCACGTCACCTTCCAACAAATTATCTAGTATGGTTTTTTCCAACATTTTCGGTGACATGGAACCTTCCCCATCAATGAAGGACCACATGAACTCAACTCAACATTCCCATCACTTAACTGTTTCCAACTCACCATTCCCAAGTATCTATATGAGAATAACTACACATTGACATCCAACCACACCATCAGACCCATTCTGAAGGACATTCCCACACTATCCATTCAAGGAATAATATCAACACACCATCCATCTGGTATAACTTCATTTAAAAAAGTCACTTTCTGACACTACATGAACCTGGAGGTGGGTCACTCTCACCACACCAATTCATGTTTACAATCTCTGGTTGGACCACAACCAACTAGCTTGTCCCAAATCACACATAATCCACTGATGGTAAACTAATTCATTCCCACATCCCTAATTTTCATACTGAATTGAAGCCTATCATTATCATCCAACCCACCCAATGATGTCATTACCTGAATTCCAGTATAATTCCATCATCACGCCACTACTGCCCTCCATACCGTCATCGACTTCACCCTTGGCATGTCACCGCATCACGTGGCCAAGGTTCACTCAACATCACGACATTCCAAAACCACAAAAGGTAATATTACCTAAGTCTAACCCCAATCTTCTTTGGAGTTATAGGACCCCAAATTCTTTTTCCACAACATATTTTCAAATCCAACCACAGCCTCCTATGACTCAACTCATACATCATAAGATTCACATGTAACCTCCCTAATCTCAAGCCAACACTTGGATAATTTGTCATCACATTCACATCCCATATTCTCTCACTTAAAGACATAACAAGCACTCTTCAGGTTCCACATTGGCATCCTGGTTCCACTACATTGACTAGATTTTCTCATCTCAACACCCAAGTGTGTAATATCACACCCCATATTAGGAGTGTCTCTATCATTTCATTCCATGACGAAAATCCAACCACCTCATCTTATAAACGATCATAAACCAACCCAAAAACATGGATATGACCATCCAACCATTTTCAAAAACATGAAAATGATCATTACCCATTTACCATTCCCGACTTCTGTGGACGACACCCATGACTTTTTTCATCATTCAGTCCATCCTGAGGACCTCAACCAAAACCAAAAAGGGTGAACATTCCACCATAGAGCTCCACATATATATTTCCATTCCTGTATCTTCCATTATGTCCCTTATCCAACCAAACACCTTCATGTCTCTTCGAATGAGGAAGATAATCTCAATGCACATAAAATGATATCATGATATTAGACATTTTTGTTACTCGATGAGGTACACTAAGAAGTTGACTAAGAACAGCACCACCAACTAATCCATTTCTGATGTCGAACAATGGGAAACCATGACCTTTTAAGTATTTCGGGTCTTCTTATCAAATGCATCACATATACACTCAACCCCACCACTCAGGTGTGAGTTCCACCAATGTTTAACAATTTCTCCATAACCAAATCATCAAAAAAATAGTAATCCAATGTTTCACGTGGCATTATTTCTACCCCACCACTCGAGTTCTTCTGACGTTTCCCTGATGACTATCAACTGAAGCACAAAAATATTCCACACCAATCAAACCAAAACTCTCATAAATAAAACATAAATTGCATTTAACCAACCACTAACTTACTTGCCTACCCATGTATATTGGTTATCTAGTCTCATCATCCGAGAGGCTACCAATGCATCTCACCAATCAACCAACCCATTCATACAAACAAGTTTAATTGTGTGACCACCCTCACTATGGTGTCACCATCGAGCGAACATATATAACCTCAATATAGACACGCTTGCCTTTTCCTCTCAAAACAACTTCAAAAGATCCATTAATCATCATCAAAACGGGAAAGTATGGCATTTATATGATACAACCATCGACAAAACCCATACCTTCTATAACTAAACAAAGGGTTTACAAATTATAGAAATGGGCATAAGCATGAAATGAAACTTCTAACTTATCCCTCAAGGCCAATCCTGCACCATGGAACACTATGAGGCCCACAATCAAGTCGAAACATCAACATTTTCGAGACACACCCAAAGGCACTAAATACTCTGTCAGAACTCTCTCATGGGTCACTTTAAAGGTTGAACTATACCAACTCCCAAGACTGGAGTTACAATAAGGATAAGCCATCAGTCCTCTCTCTAAACCCAACTAATTGTGACACAGACAAAGCAATGAATGTGAACAGAACTCTCACTCCCATTCCAATGCAATCTATGCCTATCACACCAAACAACCATCTTCTATAGGTTTCCCAGCAAAGGCATACACATCCTATAGATATGCCGCCAAAAAAACCCCTCCATGATTTAAATCACAACTCATAAGGCCTCTATTCACAATGTCACCAAGACCCAATAACTATCCCTATGTTCCAACATGTTCTCTATATAGTCGTGAGCAATTAGAATTTCCTCGCTCACATTACTGAACCATGCCTCGAAACCCAAAATTCCACAACCCCGCCAAGGGTTCAATAAACACACCACCTAGGCCATATCATAACGATCAAGGCCTCACAATCCAAATACAATGTCTAAAACTTGGTCATTATCACTACCCAACCCAAACATTCAAGGGTGAAACCAAAAACTCCAAGGGTACCAACTTTTGGACTCAAACATTCTCATTTTAAACATATCATCCACATGTTTCTTTAAAGAAGGACCAAAAGTATCTCAAAAAAAGATTTAAAAGATGTATATCCATCAATCATAACCAAACCATTCTCCATACACTATCCCAATGGTTAAAATCACACTTTGAACACTAACCCCTACCATACCTACCGCGGTCATCGATAACATAGGCCAACCAATTCCCTTATTCACAAGCCATTCCTCCATGCCTCTTCAAACCAATTATTCATTTACAATACAATTATTTCCTTATTAGGCACATCTCCCATTTAGAAAATTGTTACAATCACCATTTTAATTTATTTAACACTTTCATTGGTCAAAAGTCATTAACAATCTTACCGTCATTATGCAACCCTTCCCCCATTATAAACCAAATCAACCTTTAAAACTTTTCATGACCCAAATTTTGACCTGGTCACATCGTTTATTTATTCATGATATTCTTTAATTATTCATTTTCATTCACCCACTTACATTACCAATATTATGTATCAATTTCTTCGTATTTATCATGAATGAAAAAAATGAATTCTACTCTCTATACCCCGCACACTCATCCTGTGTGTGAGCCTATAACAATGCATGATGCCTACATCCTAAGGATCCTAAAATGATGCATTAATGAAAAATGATATGCCATTATGTGCATGAGACAAATATCATAATTTTTTCAAATCACACAACATTTTCGTCAACTAATGGTGAATTATCATTCAATTATAATAACACACATCATGAACAACAATTACTACCCATAGTGACTTGGGTTTTCCCTCATACATGGGTCAGTTAATCACAATCATGAACACATTACCATGTCCCAACAAATCTTATAATATTGTCTACCATCCCCAAAATAGATAGAACGAGAAAATAACCTCCCCTGGATACCACTTTGTAACATCCCAA
This sequence comes from Viscum album, assembly GCA_963277665.1. Lineage (NCBI taxonomy): Eukaryota > Viridiplantae > Streptophyta > Magnoliopsida > Santalales > Viscaceae > Viscum > Viscum album. Next base: position 1,464,921,720 of record OY728153.1, on the reverse strand, counting down.
ACCTGGAAGCTGCTAAATCGGTACTCTGTGTTGGGTAGTCACATGACCTCAAGAAAACCTTCTTGTATGCCAGAGGATTCTGACTAGTGATGATATTTTAATAATATACAAGGGGACACTATACCCTCTTCACTAGTTTAATGCCCATCAGATCACAATAAAAATAACCAAAATAGTATGAAAGAACTAATAAACATGTATAACCCGACGTTTCCCAGACAGGGTACAACCATAAATCAAATACAACATTGTCCTGCCATACAAGTAGTTTAGAGATAAAGAAACAAAAATAAAATAAACATCCAAAAATATAAGTGGGTCCTAACCCTATGTTTGGATCCTTCTCCATGTACATCCTGAGCCCAACTCAACATCCCTTTGTGGGGCCATTTCCCTCATCCGGACTGGAAACAAATAAATCTGCTCATTTACCCAATGGCTGCTAAGTGGGGTGTGACTACAAAAATCAGTAGGCCACCACCAATTGTGTCTATAAAATATAATGTTGAACAGACAGTGCATGCAAGTACAAAATAAATGGTAAGTAAACAATGAACAGTTTGGGTTCCATAAGTTATCATGGTTCATTTAAATTCATTACTATTCTTTATCCTAATTCCATTTATTATTCCATCATCATTACATAAGACACACTAATCAAATTTTCCATGGGTTGGATTAATTATACTATGCCAATGGGTCTAAGGCAAGAAATCCCAAATCATAAGGGAAACAAGTTATGTACCTAACTCACTAGGGATACACATTTCACATAAACAAATTTACACACCATGAAGCCTTAGTCCAAGTGAAATGACATAATGACAATAACCTAACCTCTAAGCCTTAGACTATTTGGAATGCAACAGTTAGGGGAATAGAGCCTATGACCCCTTCCCTAACCCATGCATTATGGGGTGGAGTTTAGAGCCTCAGAATAACTCATCCCATGGGTGTAGAACCTCATGTCAATACCCCACTATACCAAGAAATGTGCACATCTTTATTTATCAATCACCATATATATACAATATTACAACATAATATTAAAAATGAAATTGAAAAGCATCATTTAGAATTCATAGTAAAAAACAGGGGAAACAATTCTATGACATAATCCATAGACTCACATTCCAATTAAAATTCATATCTATTTATCAAAATCCTTGTCCTCGTGCCTTAACCCATTATGTGTATTAAACAAAAACTATTCCATTATAAAAATTCATCAATGAACATACATTAACCCATTTATACAATTTAACATTTCACAAGAATTTACCCACTCATGCATTTCAATTACAATTCTCATATCACATAACACAAACAATTTATTGCATTCAGTCATTTAGGTGAAGAATATTATCCTTATATATTGATCCTATAAGAAATTCCATATATTACCTTGTTATATCTTGTTAACATATTCCCCATTCCCATTCCATTACCCAATTACATGTTCACTTTCAATATGCACTAATTCTCGTAGGCATTTCTGACCAAGTTCATTAAACAATCGACATAATCTCTTTCACCCAATTACCGATTCTCATATCATTACAAAAATGATATATGCGCTTATATCCCTATGAATATTATTTATCCTTAAATTTATGACTTAATAAACCATTAAAACAAATGTTGCATGGGTTACAAATTAATAATCAGCAACCCTCCACTTCACCCCACAAAACACTATGTCTAGGTTTTCCGGTGCACCCCATGGGTGGCCATTAAATGGCCAAGTCCTCTTCCAAGCGTCCCACAAGGATCGTGAGGTTTTCAAGAAATCATTTAGACACCAAATTTAAATATTCATACCTAATATAACAAATAAACAATGTGAGAAGGGCATAACCCCAACACACATGAAAAAATCTAGGGAAAAACTATGGGACATAACTTGTAGACCAGAAAACTCAGATACACTTATGAGCGCCCACCCAATAAAGGCCATAGATCAGAATCGAACAAATATTTTAATCTTGAACTTTGATATCACAAAAAAAATAAAGGGTTGTGGGATTTTTATGGTTATCACTCAAAAGAAAAGACCTAAATCGGATAAGAGAAAGGCGGTGGAGATTAGACTCAGCCGGATCATTGATTAACATCCAATAGTAGTCCAAATGGTCAAGAATCAAAGGAGATCGGTCCTTGGGAGATCATGGTCCCTGTAGTTCTATCCTATGGTTTTATGGTAGAAGGAGGAGGAAAACCCTGAGTTGTGTCTTAAAATCATGGGGTGTTATTTTTTTTTATTTTTCTTACTTTTCTAGGCCACACTGTTTACCAGCACATTTTTCCAAACTGTGCACAGACCCTGCAAAGCTAATATCCACAATAGGAAAGCCTGCATGGTTCCCTAGAGATCCTGCATAGTTTTCCCTAACCATGGGTAGATAGTGCGAAGGATACTATCTGCGGATGGTGGGTCCACACGGATTGCCAACACAGTTTCCCCTAATCATGTTCTTGCCATGTGCCATGCACTACATGGCCTGACTGCCCTTATCATCACACCCCAAGGCCCCATGCACCACCGATCTCCCACCTAATCTTGGGAACCCCATATATAGAAACAAAGGAAAGATCAAATACAACACTTAACCAAAAACATCCTTTACGGAAAAATGTGACCTTACAGGTAGATCTAGATTTCTACTAACATAGTACATGAATCCTCCAAGAGTTGGTGGGATATTGAATCCTAGTCAGATCACTACCAAGACAAGGATTGTAAAGACTTATGAATGGATTTTTAAGATCATTTCTTTTCTTAGACATTGATAGAGGATCAAGACAGTGATTTCATGCATCATCAGCATGGATCTATGAAAGTGATTGAGTTTTCTTCTCACGTCACTAAGCATTAGCTTTTTGATCCAACTCTTATTGGTTATGATTTAATGAAAATGAGGAATTTTAAGGTTGGACATGAGAATTCTATCCTCATGCAGGTGAGTTTCTATCTATTGAGCACTATTACTGAGATCATGAAATTGGATTTGATTATGGAATCAAATCTTAGAGAGGCTAGCAGTGTGAGCTAATCTAGTCTTAATCAACATCTGAATGATGGATCATCTGTTATTAGGAAGCACTGACACAAGGGTGCACATGTGGGAGGTTCCAGCTAGATGACGCATACTGATACTATTGTGTTTCACCAATGCAGCAGACCAATCCATATGAAACCCTTGTGCATGAAGAATCTGCTCGAATGTCGATCTTGAGGGAGGATGTGTCATACTAAAGTATTTTTCTGTTCTTATCCTTGAGTATGTTGTGAATTTTTTTAACTACAAGTTATTTTATTAACATAATCTGTGACTACACGTTAGGCTCTGAGTTCGTCTTTTACTGGTCGGTTAGGATGAGGTGTAAATGGTCGTGGCCAAGGAATTCAGGCCCAAGAACTTCAATGAAAACAAAGTTGGTATCCCCAGGACAGTCACACTAAAACTTAGGGTCACAATTCAATCCATTTATATACAGTACAACATGTGAAAAATGAGTAGAGTATGAATCAATCTACGGTTAGATGAGCTACCTAAGAAACCACTTTTTCAATTTCTACCATTCTTATGGGGTGTTCTTGTTATGAACTTCATTGTTTGGGTATTTTTAAATTCGGTTGGTGTTTTCATGTTTTTTCTTGATATGGTATGTGAGTGTTTCTATAGGCTATTTTCTTATTTTGATAGAAATCTGAATAGTAGCCTTTATGACTAGTGACCGTTAGTGTTTGTGAAAAAATTTTGATGCAAAATTCTCTATGGAGATTATCGAATACTTCAATGCATATGGTTGATGAAACAATGAATAATTTTAAGGTTGTGTATTCTTCTTGTTTAACATCAAGGTAGTTTGTGTAGATATATTTGGTTCCTGTAATTCTATTAAATGTTGCATCGAACCAGTAGAGATCAGTGGTAACCGTTTAGTCAAATGTAAGTAAACTCCAATGGTGTATAATATCTCATCAACCCTAGTAAAATATTTCCTTAATTTTGATTTATTATAATTGTTCTGAAATTATTTAAAACACTTTCTCCCCTTTTAAAAAGTGTCTCAAATCCTATTTGGGGTTTGTTAAAATCTCTTCCACTTAGTGTACTCACAATTAAGGTGATCATGTCCCCTATCATGGTATTATCTAGTTATACTGGTAGAGTGTTGGCCTTACAAAACATTTATATTTTAAATGTCATTGGGCTTATTGTTGTGGTTTTCATTAGGGTCACACTTCAAGAGTATGGTTGTTTCAAGAGTATGGTTGATCCAGAGTGATACTTTAGTTTCTAGGTAGGAAGGTCATTAATTTAATCATGGAAACTAGAAGTTTTCCTTTTTTTTCTTCAGACACCACTGGAAGAGGGTCATGGGTTTTGGTGGGAATGATCAAATAATTCATAGTTTCCTTCGTCTAATGGAATTTGGTCTAACTTTTAAAATGCACTAACCTTCTAAAATTGGAACATCAAGGAATGTTGATTAGGGAAGGTGAAACATCAATTGCTACCTCTGTTTTCATTTGAGGTTAGTGGAAAACATATAGATGGATTATTTCTGGGTATGAAGGTGAGTTGGGAATTTGGAAATGCAATGTTCTTTTTTGAGAAATACTTCACAACCAGTATTGTACAGGAGATATTCTCTTTGTTTTTTTCAGGCTTCTCATGGATGAGAAGTTCAATGGTGGGTATTTTTTAATGTTTTAAGTTTTATCCAAAGTTAAATACCATAAATGTTTTGTTTTATTCATTATAATGACACTTAATTTTAATCTTAGGGATTTGGTGGTGGTTTTGGGGGGTATTTTGTGCTTGTTAGATGCCCGGAACACTAAATAGGAGGAAAAGAATTCGGGCCCCATAATTTGTCTCTAATTGTGTGACCCAAGCCACATGCCCTTAAATGCTGCTACATAACATGGGTAGTGATATTAAACATTGTATGCACATGGTTAGTAAAATTTTGTATTAGGACATTCGATATACCCTAGAGAAGTAGAACCATTCCCATGGATGACACACAGTTTGGATAACCATGTAAAAACAATGTGACAACTATTGTGTGGTTAAAATTTTATGTACATTTTAAAAGAACCATTTTAAACCACATTCCCCTATCTACCCTCTCTCCACTTAGGTTTCACTCATCATACAAGTTTATAATGGTCACCCTCGACTATCTTTAGGGTTTTGACCTATCACCCTCAATTGTGATGTGTTTCCTTCACTATTGGAAGCCATATACTTTTATTGGTATGGTATTCATTTGGAACTCCTAGATTTAATGGTTCTTTCTCCTTTCATTGTATTACCACCATGCAACAGATCATTTCTTGATTTTTGGATTTTTTTAAATCTTTCAGTTTCTTCCATTCAATGTTGAATCATTCCATTATGTTAGATATGTGTAGTACCACAACTATGAGGTAGGGTGTGTACTTTTTTTCCCATCATTTTCAACACAATTTGAAATTCAACTATTGTACTACTACCTGGAACCTTCTGGTAAGACATTGATCTTTCATATTAAGTAGACCATGATGGTTTTCCATGCCATTAGTGAACCGTGTGTACAACAAAACCCACCCTAGGGTTTTCAAATTCCCTTTTGGCCTCCCCTTATGGTGTTCCATCCTTAATTAACCTTTTTTCTATTAGAATTAAAATCATTTTCAACTTGGTTTAATACTATAAGTTGATTAAATGAATTAAAATGGAAATTGACCATGGAATGGGTCCCTCTTGGAAATACCTTTTATTAGTAATAATAAATTGGAACATGTGTAATGCCATATGCATTTTTCATGCTTGATGTTTCACATTTTATACCACATTCAGATTACTTAGTTACTCATGAATGTATTGAAATACTTATGCATTATGTTAATGGATTGTGAATGTTAAATTAAATTCATAAATTCTTCTTATATACCTTTTTTACTATGTGCCACTTCTATTGATTATTGAATTATACCGTGAGTAAATGACATGAATTAGAATGGTATGTTGGGTTAGTTTGGATTGATTGAGTAATTGAATTGTCCCATATGACATATAAACTGAGGTATGTTGATGCCATATTCCTTTCTTATATTTCACTACTTATTTATTATGATTATGATAGTGGTCTTAGTTATATGAAATTCCATGGAAATCGTATTAGCTGGTACCATTAATTTACATTTGATGACATGCAATTTTATAGAGATTATTCATTGTAGTATATGCCTATTTAATGTTCTGAACTCATGTTTAATACATAATTCCTTGCCTTATGTATTATGTAGTGTTCATGAATTGTATTATATTCTTTTCATTAGGTTTGTTTCTTGAGATATTTATGTTCCCCTGATGAAATGAGGTGTTTATTTGATGGATTTTAATTTATTTTTGGAATTTACAAAATGATATTCCTTTTTGACATGGATTAATTGATGCAGGATGGGAGAGAACATGGGTTCTATTTTATGGACTCATTTACAGACTCACCATTCTTGGAAAGTTATGACTCGATGGGCCAAGAGAAATTATTTTTCTTACCATGTGAGGTTTTATAAATTGGTTTCTATTACTCGTGAGGGATATCAGTTCCCTAGGAGGGAAATTAAGATAGCCTAATTTTGCAAGATGATTAATCCTTGACTTGGGTGATACCTAGCCCGTTATGTGAGATACTTACTATGGACTCAATGTCACCATCATCAAGTCATACATGGGATACCATATGCGTATCCTTGGATGAGATCGATAGAATTGATGTATATGGATGTTCCTATAGAAATCCATAGGATTTAGATTTTATCGCCAAGGATGGGTTCAGAACTCCACCTTTGATTTGATGGATTGAATCATTGCATGGTTATGTGAAATGGTTTTATTATTAATTATTTTGAGCTTGCTTATGCACATGTGTAACTTCTTCCTTTCTTATGACAACACGTGTCTATTAATGAGTAATTGACCCCATGCTAATGCATATTTCTTGGTGAAATGTCACTTCTTATCTTATTCTATATAATTTTAGGCTTATATACATATTGTGCATTCACGAGTTCTATATTTAGACTCCCAACTAAGGCCGAAGCAGGGCGTTATGGTACATGTGTTAGTTATGAAACCAAACCAAGTTATTAACAATTAATTATTTATTTCTAATAATTAAATTATTTATTGGACATTGTTAACCATTTATAACACGAATTGGAAATGTCTAGACAAAGTGGGTGTTAGACTACTGAGATTTATATCTCACAACCTGCTCGGATGCTGACTAGCACCCATATACAAATAATGATTATAGGTTCGTATAAAGGGAAGTATACTACTTCTGATTCAAAATTAACTTTCTGTTTAGGATGGATTTTGGGAGTAGAGGAATGATCCTATTCTCAAGATTAAATGTAGAATTATTTTTTCCTTTTATTATTTGATATCATGTTGTATATTCTTATACTCTTATTCCACATAATCTTATTTTTTATTGGTGCAAGAAATTACATCTTTATTATTGTATGTTTAATTTATATATTTTTTCCTACATTTATTTACACATTCTATTCTTTCATTGATTTTAATTCTTCTTCTATCATATTTTTGTTAAGATTCCCATATTTATTCAAAAAATATTATCTATTATGTAAACTAGATCTATAAGGGAATAGTATCCCCATAGATATACCATAGGACCTCACTACTAGTCTGGAACCATGGTTGTTTGGGGGAGATGTGCTTCAGGCTGTCTGACCAATTGGGCTCAGGGCACTATTATGTGATATTCATGTTCGGTATGTTACAATGATATCATAAAAAATATATAATAACTGGATTAAGGGTAAAGTGTTTTTTCATTGATTGATATAAATACCATAAAATATTATTAAAAACATTATTAAGTAAAATGTCTATTTCATTTGGAATGTTAATTTAATTAAAAATTACTTATAAAAAATTTTCTTCAAAACGATCCTTATGAACATGAATATTATGCATTAATGAAATAACGTAAAATTCATTGTGTAATTATGTAAATTCCATAAAGAAAATTAATTTGTGTATGTTAAAAGTGATAGAAAAGATTCATGTTTATAAAGACACAAGATGATTCCATTGAAAACATTAATAAAAAATAAAAAATGGGGAAAATGTTTTTAAATAAATCATTATTAAAAGGCTAAAGATAAAATTTATGACTTTTTTTAGAAAACATTGTTTGGTTATAAATTTTTTTTATGATTGAATAGAAAAATAATGTCATATTTTATTAATTTTATTAAATAATTAAGTAACAAGGAGTGGAAAATGGTATCACCGCTTGAAAAATATCATGAATAACTATAGGTGAATAAGTTTAAAGGACTGATTAAAATATTTTCATATAATTTGATTTAATTTCAATTCAATAATTAATAATCTTGATTAGAATTAGATTGTAAAATAATCAATTAAAATGATCCTTACATTGAAGTGTGAATTAATCAATCAATAAATTATAAGTATCAATGTAAATCCCCATTAAAAATGTGTAAATATAAAAATTTCTAGTGAAAAGTAATTATATTCAAGATCATAGATTATTTATGAAAATAAAATAGTAAAATATCCCAATGGAAAGAAATTGAGTTATGAAATTTCATTATTAATTGGTAACATTAATCTGAAATACCCTTTGATGAAATGTTTCAAATTAAATCATAAAAATACCATGATTAATGAATTATTAATGATATTAAATATCAATGGGAATGTATACAGACCATATAAAATTAATTGTGAGCATTTCATTACCAAATGCCTCAATGTAATTAAATTGAAACAAAATCACTTACATCACACTTGTTTTTGGATAAACACTCTTTAATATCCTATATAATGATTTTATGTATGTTATTAACTTATACCAAAACGATATTAATATTTTAAATATCATTTATGGTCCTTTTATATCATTTTCCCTCGTTTGTTAATATAATTTCAATATTTTCCTTGTTTGTGGAGTTAATCATCTTGTTTTTCAGTATGTTTTGACATGTTATTTTTTCTCTCTTATTTTTTAATGATTTAATCATCCAAAAAATGTAATACATGATGTAAATATCATAAATATTAATTATATATTTATAGTAATCCACAAAATTTAGCAATAGGAAATTAAAAACACAGTTCATGGAGACAATAGGCCATACATACACATGAATGCTATTTCCATCTTCTTATTAGATTAAAGAAAAGAAAAGTAAATTATATATATATATATATATATTATAAAAATATTATCATTATTTTTTAATATATATCACATATTATTACGATGGATATGCTTAATACAATCCATGTAAATCTGGAATGTATCACATCACTTCGTGAGGTGGTAGCCAGCCGTACATACAATAATTGTTATCATCTTCCAAAAAAAATGAAAAACATGAAACTATGTGTGTTATAATAATTAAAGAAGAATTATAAAAAAATTATATTATATATTTCCTTTATTAACTCTAAATCCCTTATTATTCTAAACCATGAATAGTAATAATGAAAAAATGAATGACATTGGTTTGAAGGGAAGTAGTCCTCCATACAAACAAATTTTGATTTATTAAAAGATTTCATAGAAGTGATTGAATTTTATGATCATACCCATAACATAAAAATTATTCATTATTTGGAAAATATTTAGGTTATTATATAATAATGGTATAATAAGAATTATATGGGGTGGAGAAGTAAGTAAAATATAAACTCTTTTAGAATAATAATACTTATACCCCTGGTATCCTCCTTATGATTCCAATAATTAATTCCTAAGACCAATTTATTCCCACGATAGGTCTTATCGGATGCGTACATGGAAGTTTTAGTGTTAATTGGGTAGATATTGGCCGAATAAAATTGGTTTTCATGTGTGAATATGGGAGGAGAGGGGGTGTCCTTTCATAAATGGGGGAGATGACACACTTGGTATTTTTGTAAATTGTTTACTACTACCACATTCTTTTCTTGTCACATTACACCAATAATTATATATTATATATAATATAAGTTAAATTCAATATATGGCTATCTATTCTATGTTGTAAATGATTCTAGGTTATTTGGCCCATTACGTTTAGAGTTCAGTCCCTTGGTAAACTCATTTTTCTCTTAATCACTATAATGAATTTTTAATGTATTCACGACTATCTATGGTGAAAAAATAAGTTGGTTATATTATAAATTTTAAATATATATGATTCAAAATTTGGAATATATTTTTACAAATTCAATTAACTTAATTAGAAGAAATTAATTTAAAATAATCGTGCATATTATATGTGAAAGCAGATACTCAAAGTGAATATGTTGAACATATTACTAATGTTTTATATGTAATATCAATAAAAATGATTTCAATGAGCTAAATAGGATTAATTAATGTATAGTCATACTTTTTTTCTTGAAATAAAATTTAAAATATAATTTAACATTACATTTTATTTGGATTAAATCTCAATTTTCAATTAGAATTCAGTATTTATTTACTATTCATCATAAATTTAAACCAAATAGAAAAATATCACAAATTACCAATGAGATAAATTTTAAATTCCAATTTAAAAAAATAAAAAAAATTAGTTTTAAAAAAAGTGCGTCATTAAAAGGAAGAAAAATATCTATTATATAGATATTACTTTTTATAACTAAAATAGGATTTGTTCTTATCAAATTCTTATAAAATATATTAGATGAATGTAAAAAAATTTATTTTATATATAACATATAAATTAAATTTATATCATTCAATAATAGATATTAATTTTATTTATTTGGATGAAACACCTTTGGGCACATAAAAATAGTTTTCTATAAAAAATTTTCTTTTATATTAAATTGGTTTTTATTTTCATGCCAAATAAATGGATATTAAATTAAATAAATGATATATTTTTTATAAGTTAGCCAATCATATTCATAACTTCCAACATAATGTCTAGTTGATAATTTTCAATTTGAATAATATAATTAATATTCATCAAAACACGTCTTCTGTGTAAACAAGTTATTAAAGAAATCAATCATTATGTGCAACCCAATTTAACTTAGTTTTTCGTGAATTAAAATATATATCATAAATTTTATTAATTTAAAATAGTAAATATATTATATAGTTTCTAGATGTTTTTTCACTTCTACTCTCAGTGTTGTGTTTCATAATCACTATCAAATATGATGTTGAATTTTAATATTCTAGGATCTTACATTGTACCTTCCTGAATTAAATTAATACCTCTCAAATTGAAAATGATATTACTAAAAATGGTATTAAATTTTGAAATAAAATTATTGAGAAACCTTCATCGTAAATGATTTAATAAAATATTCCCATAATAAGAGAGAAATTGATATAAAAAAGTTATCTAGAATAATCACATAACATGGTTTCTAGATAGTAGATAGTATGAGGGAAATAAAAACATAGACATGGAATAGAATAATAACACACAAATAAAGGTTGAAAGTGATAGATAAAATTGATTTCAAGAAATTATGTGATCCATACCAGGTTAATGAACACAAAACAAAATAACTAAATAGGAGTGAATAAGGTCATTAATATAAAAAATTATTGTTAAAGGATAACACAATTTTTTCATGAGACTTTTCCTATGGTAAAGTAATTATTTGACTATCTAAAAATATATGAAAATATACTTACTTGATAAATTTGTTATGTACAAGAACAATTCAATCCTTCAGTTTTGGATGGATCAATTTCTAATTAATGACTTACTATAAGAAAAAAATATAAAAATAGTGAATAATTTTATATGTAAAGAATAAAAATTCACTTCTAATGGATAATTAGATACCTAAAATAATGAAAATACATTCCATTTACCTCAAACAATTTTCCAAAGCCAACATAGTTCACATATCAATCTTCATAAGGTGATGTAATACATTAATCTCTAAAACCTCATACTAATTTAATCTCAAACCATTTCATAAATGGTAAACCTTTATAGAAGATTAAGATCCAACAAATTAGAATAATTTCTAAGTTAGTAATCAGTATCCAATTTACCTTATCCATTCCATTAATCTCTTTATCCATAAATCATTATCATCACCTCTTTTACATATTTACAGTTATTTTTTCCTCAACTATGAGTTTTCCAAAAAGTTCAACATGATGTTGAATAACTTTTATTTTTACAATTTAATACATGATTTCCAATAATTAACGAAATAGTACTCTAGTAGAATCCTTATTTAATTATTTTGATGATAATATCATCAATAAAATACTTTTGAAATATATTTCATGGATAAAAATACTCCATCCTATTCTACATCAGTTTTATCAATAACATATACTTGACATTGACCCTTTATCTTATTCTGAGATATATTACCATGTTATTTGGTGAATTATTTGGGATATATTACCCTCTATTTAATGTAAAAACAATTAATAGAAGTGTTTTATTTCTTATATTTTCATGAAATTTTATTGACCCTTTTATCCACATTTATATCAAACTCTAAATCCATTAAATGTTTACGAGGGTGATTACCTCCACAATTATCAGATGCGGGAACATTCATATTTACCTTCATACCTTCATCCGTTATTCCATAAACCAACAAATTATTCTCTTTCATCCCTTTATATCCATAAGACATTGATAATTATTTCTCTATCTTTAGATCATATAAAACAATTTTATATTATGAAGAATTTTTTGGGAGACCAATGTCCTTAAGAGACATGGATTATGCCCTTAAAAGCAATAGAAAATATTGAATTAAATGTTTTGTATGAAATCCACAGATTACCTTAATAACTGTGTTCATGTTTCTTTATATTACCCAATAATTTATCCCATTTTATGGTTTAAAATAATGAACATTCTCTTATTCTCAATTTTTTGTACACCAGGGAAATATTTTTTAGTGAATGTACCCCTAAAATATTTCCATTATATAAGATCCATTTTATCATCCTCAGTATCATTATCGATTAAATACCACCATTGATTATAATCTCTATTCACTACTAAAAAACACAGTTTTAATAGCACTGGAATAACTTTTAATAGTTCTAGAGAAGCACTTATGACCATAGCATGGTTAAAAGTCCATGACTTTTATCAGTGCTAAAAAAGAACTGATAAAATGGAGACATAACAACACATAAAAAAGCGCGGATAAAAGACCCCATTTATCAATACTGTCATTTATCACTGATATTGAGAACCTTAATGAGATCTTTAAAATGTAATTATTAAAGAATGAATTCTCATCACTTTTTTAGCAATGATAAATGTATGTTTTATCATCAATTTTTAAATAACAGATATGGATAAACAATATCATAGTATTTAATAGCTCTAATGAAGCTGAAAACTACAGTGTGATGTAGCAACACAATAAATCACCGAAAATAGGTGAACTGTGCAATAACATCACAATGCATCAGTAGAAACAAGAAAAAATTACCAAAATATGATCAAAATATTAAATTTTTATGAAATAAAATTTATAACACAAGTAAACGAAAAATGAAATATTATTATAAAAATTTTATGTTTTTTTATTAAAATGATTGTAAATTTTGAATAAAAATATGCACTAAGCATCACACTGGTCACACCGTCTGTCAGATTGAGTTACAGCGAATCCCTATACATCACAAATGATATATCGATCATTTTCCTAATAAAAAAATAATAATATGAATGTGTTTTCCCAGTTTTGAGTATGGAAGTTGTTTTTTCATTAATGTTAGTTTTGAATAAAAAAGATAAACTTGGATTCATATTGGTCAAAAAAAAATTAGATTGAGGTGTGTCTAAACACTACATGTCCCAATTGATTCATTCATAATTTTAATAAACTATCAAAAAGATAAAAATTGATTTTCTAGTTTTTTAGTATAACCGTTATTTTCTGATTAAAATTAATGTCTGTTTTGAATAAAAAGGATTACTTTGAGTTGTAGCAGAAATAACTTCTATCGGATTGTAGTGCGACTAATACCCATACACCACAAATGATGTTTGGATATTTTTCCTATGGTACCCAGAAAATGTGATTTCATTTACATGATTTTGAGTATATCAGGTGTTTTTTTATTAAAATGATTGTATGTTTTGAATAGAAAATACACAATTGGAGTCATACCTATCACACCGTGCATTGGTTTTTTTGGTGATGCTGAATGATACATATCCAAAATGATTGATTCATCATTATCATATAGTATAAAAATTTCCAAAATGAATTTTCACTATTTTGAGTATATCAGGTCTTTAAATTAAAATATTTTTCGGTTTTGAATATAAATATGCACTTGAAGTTATACTGGTCACACCATGCATTAGATTGAGGTTCAGATGATCCCTACAAATCGAGAATGGTATATAGATCATTTTCTTAATGTACCAATTCAATATTAATGCATTTTAGCTGTTTTGAGTATGGATGTTTTTTTTGTTAAAATGAATTTCAGTTTTGAATAAAAAAGATGAATTAGAGTCATATCAGTCACAACACGTGTAATATTGAGGTGAAGATGAATGATACACATCCCTAATGTCTCAGGAATAATTTTATGAATGTATCAAAACAATCAAATTTTGTTTTCCTATATTAAAATATGTCAATATTTTTTTGAATAAAAATAACCTTAGTTTTGAATAAAAGATGCACATTTGGTCAAAATGGTTTTATTTTTCATCATATAGAGGTACGGTTTATCCATACATGTCAAAAATTATGTATAGATTGTTTTAATAATGTACCAAAACAATCTGATTATGTTTTCTCAGTTTTGAGAATGTTAGTTTTTTATTAAAATAAATGGATATTTTTTATAAAAAAGGAACACTTAGAGTCATAATGGTCCCACAATAAGTCAAATTGAGGTGCAGATAAATGATACAGTTCCAAAATGACTCTTGAATAATTATCCTAAATTATCAAAATAATCAGAATGTGTTTTTTTGAGTATGCTAGTTGCTATTTTGATTAAAATCAATGTTATTTTTGAATAAAAAGACACATTTGAAGTCATACCAGTCACACCATGTGTCGTATTGAGGAGAAGTTAAACTCTACACATTACAAATGATGTATAGATCATTTTACTAAAGTACAGAAACAATATTACTGTGTACTCTCAATTTTTATTTTTTCAACTTTTTGGTTAAAATGAATGTCAATTATGAATAAAAAAGTCGCATATTGATTCACACAAGTCTCACCGTGTGTAATATTAAGGTGTGGATAAATGATGTATGTACTAAATAACTCATGGATTGTTATCCTAAATTATCAAAACTATGGTAATTTGTTTTCTTGGTTTTTATTATGTCAGTTGTTTTTTTATTAAAATTAATGTCACATTTGAATAAAAGAGACACACATAGAGTCCTACCAGTCACACTGTGTTTTGGATTGAGGTGAGGATTAATGCTACAAATCCCAAAAGACTCATGGATCATTTTTTAAAGTATCCAAATAATTATAATGTGTTTTCTTAGTTTTTAGTAAAAAAAAATTGTTTTTTACTAAAATAAAATTTCAAACACGAAAGATGCATAATTACTCTTATCTTATTTGAAATGTGTTGTGTGAAATTTTACTGAAAAATAAATTAAAATCATGGATACTATTTATTCAACTTAATTTTCCAAAAATATTTATATTTAAAAGATAATGATTCTTATCCTTTTATACCTCAGCCTCATCCCCATTCTTCACCTCTTCCTCATCCTCCATGTTGGTCTCTGACATTGACTTTCCCTATGACTTCGCCTCCGTCTCTGCATTCACCCTATCCTCCACCTATACCTTCACCTCCTACACTACCTATACCTCCATGCATGACCTAACAATTTATTTTTTACAGGCTATCACTTCGAAACAAATTGATTTCTTCTATTAATCTTAACCATGAGAAAAAGATGAAAAATTATATATATTAATTAGGACACTAATCTTCACAACACAATTATTTTTCAATAGTCATAAATCATATTGGATTTCAAACATAGCAATTAAT
Organism: Viscum album; assembly: GCA_963277665.1. NCBI lineage: Eukaryota > Viridiplantae > Streptophyta > Magnoliopsida > Santalales > Viscaceae > Viscum > Viscum album. The sequence continues at coordinate 1,464,905,658 of OY728153.1, read as the reverse complement.
CACCTAATTGTTTTTGATGGCATACAATCTAAAAAAATATGACACCCAATCACCTCTAAACTAAATGATTTCTTTATTTTAATAAATTGTTTTTTTAGAAATATAGATAATACTAAAAAAATTAAACAAAAATATGATTATCAAATATATTTAATTATTTTTTAATTACCATTGAAATTTACCTTTATTGGGATGCTGTATTTTTCATTTTTTTTAAAATTTATCTCATAAATTTACAAACATAAAATCCTCAATCTATTTCTTTCTCTTGTTTTGAAAATAGTAGAATCACTTACAAAAATAAGAAAATTATTTTAAAACATTTTTATTTTATAATACTTCTATATATACCTTATTGTTTTCCTTTTAATTGATCCACATGATTTAACTTTTCAGACGCCGACCTCATGCCATGATTTAGCTTGTATTTAGAGACCGCCCTATCAAAAAAATCTCAATGAAACTCATTCATAACATATAATTTGATGTTTATCTAGAAAAAATTTAATTTTAGTGTATCACATATTCACAATATCCATCAAGTGTGGTAGGTTTGATGGTGGTCCATGCGTTGAATCAAAAAAATAAATATTTGGGGTGTCTATGATGACTTCTAGCAGCAACCGTTGCTCCCTAAAAAAATTATGTAACGAGAAAATTTTAAATATATTTGATGTGATTAGATCATATAGTTTATCCCTTCAATTATATGAATCAAAATTATTTTTTTATCTAAATATTTTTTGATAAATTCATGGAGTAACACGACTCGTTTCTTATCTATTTCTATATTATCCATGGTAATCTATGATCTGGAAGTGATATTGGGATTAAAGAATCCAAATCATTCTTCATGTGATCATCCATTTCTATATTTGTAATATAAAAGCATGTAAAAAATAAATAGTTTCTAAATTTATTAAACAAGTTTATCTAACTTTTTTGAAAGACATATTTTGAAAATTTACATTATTTGTGTATTTACAACTTTTATTCCCAAAAAATTTATGGTTTAGAATATCATTTAGAGTCTCAATGCAAATTTCAACCATAATGGAAAAACCAAATATTTCTTCTTCATATTGAATATAATACATAGATTTATTTTTAAATGTAGTCACTGTGTGAAGTTAAAATTTTAATAAAGGTTTTGTTGGAATTGGTGGAGAGAAGGTACTCTCTTATGTTTGTTTTGTTTTACTGGTTTATTCGGTTGATTTTCATGATGTGAACTTTCATTCATCCACTCATTTATCCATTGATAATATCATACCTCATATAAGACATTTTATTATAAACTATTACATGTTTTTTCATATTAAATAAATTTTTTAAATAAAAACCTCATGTATCTTTATAAGATTATAAAACCATGCAATGAAATATCCAATAGAAGATTTGACAGTTGTAATATCTAGATCATCAAGTTGAACATGCAACTCAATAGTCAACCCATAAGCTACCTCAATCCCCACTCTTGTAGAATATTTTTGGAGGGGTTGATTATTTAGCCAGTTTACTAGGATATTATACATGTTACTCCTCAAAACATTGCAGTATGTGAATGTTGAAAAACAAAAATCACTTAAAACTACACCATAGGGAATTTTAGTATGACAATGTTGTTATAAGTTGTTTTATTCACCTTTAGATGATAGAGAAATGAAAAGATTTATTACCCTGTGTTGGGTTTGGGGAGAATGACTATCATCAAAGCTAGTGGGAGAATTTATATTATGTGTGGATCTTTTCTCTACCACCAGTTTACTTTGATCTTTTCTTATACAATTGTCTACAAAACCAGTCCACAAAATAATATCTTGTAGTGAGTCAATTTTTTTCTTCATTTGTTTCATAATATTATATCTAAATTCATGTCTTATTTTCCTTTCTAAATATGTTCAAGGAGATACTCCCAAAACCAATCCTTAAATGTGAACATATTGTTGAGGCCGCTTCAAAGCTACTAAAATGTTATTTTCCCCTTGTACAGATGTTGTTGATTCTTGAGTCAAACCCATATAAAAAATATGAACATATTTATTTTATGTAATATTATTGTAATTAATAATTAATAAAAACTATTTCATATATTCACATTCTTCCCATAATAGTTTTGTGTTTTCATCAAATAATATAACATCCTTATTTACAGGAGCTTCCTTCCAAATAACATGATGTCTGATTGAATTGGCTTCATATTTGGATTCATAAATCTCTATATAAACAAAAGAACATATATTGTTTTATATCAAATAATTAAACATTTATAGTAGATTTAAAATTCATTCTGAATTCTTATCTAATGAAGTGTACCCCATCAACCCATTCTGATAGGTGTACACTAGTTTTGATGAACCCTCTTTAATTTCTGCACTCATTTTATATTTTTTAAATTAAAAATTTTGAATCAAGTGGGATAAAATAAATAATGTAAAATAATATATTGTTGACCGCAATGCACCTAAAATGATTTCACATTGCAATGAATGTTGAATGTAGTCCTTTTTTTAGGATTTATAATCTGTGGATAACAATGTGGTGTTTGGGAGCATTATTTTTCCATCAGTACCCATAAGATGTAACTTCATCAAAAGGGTCTGAAATACTTCAGGGTATTTTTAGTAGAAATTAAGAAAATATTACAATATAAATCTTATAAAATAAGTGATGTCTTCAAGGAATAATGAAAATTAAATAATCAATTTATTATATAATTTTTTAGTAAAATAGAGTAAGTATATTCTAAAATTATAATTATTTATTTCCAAAAGATTTACTTTATTACATATTGGACATTAGGCTATGAAACAATATCAATTGGCACATTCATACTCCTTGTGAACCCAATATAACTTATGAATGTTAATTTTTTGGGGTTAATAGGTTGGCCACATTGATTCGATCCAACCACAAATTTTATTCCCAGACATCATGTCTTGATAATATCATTGAAAACATTGAAACAGTGTCCTTATTTAGTTATTTATTTTTCATATAAATTTATTTGATCCCATAATAATTCGGCAGTTTTATCATTAGTAGTTTGTTCTTTCTCTGGATTGGAAACATAATCAAGTTTACAATACATTGTCTGCAAGATTAGTAAATCATTTAATTTCACTTGAATAAAAATAATACAATACAATCCATGCATAATAGTCCAACATTTCATCTATCATGAATTAAAATAGTTACTGTTTTCAATAGAGATATAATACTTCAATACAATAGTTCAACTAGACTTCCCTACCTTTATTTAATTCCTCCTCATTCAATTGATTGTCTTCCATCTCTTGGTGATGGATTTGAGGCTACTCAGTCCCCCTTGCAAATAATCCTTCCTACCATCATTGTTCAAGAGATATGTCCTCATTGAACTTTGTAACTGTAATGATGGAAGGAAAGTTAGTTTGAATGAGGGAGCCCAATCCATCATCATGAGGTTGAATACATTTAAGTGTCTAAGGATTAAATTTTCCTAGGATCCTACACTAATTAGATCACTCAAAAAAATGTGGTATATAAAAAAATTAAAAACCTAAATATTAATACACCAAATGTAGTATATTAAAAATAAATATATAAAATCAACTGATTAAAATCCTAATACATATTAAATGTATCATGTTATAATTTCATTCTAAAATATACACAACTTTGAATAAATTATATAAATATTAGGTGTATGTGTTTCTATATATTTATTAATATATTGGTTGTCATTTTTGTATGTAAATGTATTAATACATATATGTATATGTGTATGTGTGTGTGTTTTTGTGTGAAATAAATGCAATAAAAGATGTTTAATATAGGTTAAATTGATAATCAAACAATGTTAAAATGAATAATACAATAACATGTCTATAAAGAGCAATTTATATAAATTATACATATTCATTTTATATATCTATATTTATTATATAGTATTTATTACTATTTATAATCTATATATATTTATACGAAATTTATTAACTTTTATCAATAGATATTTAATTAATAAAATTTTTCATATTTTTCTTATTTTACTCATTTTTTATTTGTTTAAATTTTTATATTATTTTTGACCTTTATATGCTGTAAAAAACTGATGAATGGAAGCAATATTCGGTGCCCTAGAACCACTGATAAAGGATACCATTTATGAGTTCCATAAATAAGGCACTGATATAGGTTTCCTTTATTAGTGCTAAAATTAGGCACTAATAATGGTTATCATTTATCAACGCTAAATAAGTAGCATTGATAAATGGTAAATTTTATAAGTGATTTTTTTATCATGGATAAAGATGTACTTTATCAGTAAATGTATCAAGAGCTGATAAATGTTTGTTCTATTATTGGTGGGTTTTGTAGTAGTGATTTAGATAGTATATTGAAGGGGTATCATTTTCCATTTCAACATATCTAAAGGCCATAAATATCTTTTATGGTGTCATAATCCATTTCCTGGATATAGCTAGATTAGTAGTCCTATTAATTGATGGGTCCTCTATCGCATAATGAAATCTAAAATCATATAATCTCAGTATGGAATATATTTCTACATTCTAGAATGTCTAAAAGTCATAACATGATTAAGAATCCTGTATATATTCAAAACTTACATAGTTCTAATACCAGCTATATCAGCTTCCTCCATAATGAAATGTCCACATAAAATATGATTAATAATAGCCTTCTTCTATCCAGGTTCTATTTCTAAACAATGGAATATACATGATCTGATCATGAACTTATTTAACATAATACTTAATCCTATAATTAGTCAAATGCATATGATAAATTGAAAATTTTATCCATAAATAATCTCATAATCATACACATTGTTTTTTTAGGGATATCCTCTCTTTAAAATTCTTCATTACGTCTTTTAAATAAATTAGGAAATATTCATTGAATATCCACTCGGAGTGTCAAAATAGGTGCACCATGAAGTCAGCTTTCATGTATCAGGTTTTTCTTCAGTCAAGCCAGATGTGCAATTTTTTGAGTTATTACCCCTATGTATATCTATTCCTGAACAACATCATCTTATAGTACATAGACAGGGATGTGTATATAGGATTACCAACATAAACATTAACTGAAAAATATTAGGATGTTATGGTATACTTATCCTCAATTTATATCAAAGGGTTATGGTCCTTAATAATCATTTTCCTAAATCTAGATCTAATGATTTCTACTAAAATTTACCAGATACCAAATGTAGCGAACCATACCCTAGGATCCCACAGTCGGTTCATGTAACAATTACATAGCATAAGAAAGAATAATATCACTTCCCAAAGGACAAAATAGTTTAGTATTATGATTAAAATAGATACATACATGATTCATGAATAAAAATTAAATAAAAACATTACAACTTAAATTATTTTTGAGAATAGAATTATTCCGTCAAGCATATACCAACCTATCATTCATAACAAATTTCTTAGAATAATGTGTAATTGGGAAAATATAATGGTGAGATAAAATCCTCAATATGGGTATCCGTACACCGGAATCAATGAATAAATACAACATAATAATAATTGAATGTTAAATAACTAAAACAACAGAAATTAAACTAATTGCATTTTTATAATATGGGAGGAATAATAGGTTGTCAAATTATTATATATATATAATCTAATATTCTTGGAACTTAACCATTTAATTTATTTATAATCAAATAATCACATAGAATATCTATTAATAAATACATAATAATGGTATTCATAATTATAAATATTTATAATATTCCATTGAGGCATAATTCCAAGACATCTAGTCAAGGCATCATGCCATGATATCTAGTTAAGAAACTGCGTCAAGACATCTCGTCAAGACCTCTTTCTAAGACAATTATATGAATGAGTAAGGCCTTGGATAAATACCTGTATTTGATTTATCTGTTGACACATACAAATTCATCAATTGGTAATAACAGTTGATTCCTACCACATATGACACCCAACTAGATCCTCATATGAAAGGCTTGAAACATACATAACATACACATTTATATTATAATATTGTATACAAAATGTAAATACTTTACCCAATCAATAACCATAATAATTTATCATACAGTGTAATGTGAATGGCATCAAAATAGTTCATCCCCAGTTAAACATAACACAAACTATCTATATAAATAATAATTATGACATCATTAAAATATATACCAATTGGATTAAGGGTAAAGAGTTACTATTATTAATCAATATAAATACCATAAAAGTATTTCTAAAATATTCTTATGTAAAATATTCTTTTCACATTGAAAAACATTTTGAAAATACTTTTCATTGTAAAAAACATTAAAAAAATTTATTCTAAAATATCCTCATAGAATTTCAATGTAAGATTCAATGAGACGACAGTCAGGTCGATGGGTAATTACAATCATGCCCGAAAGAAAATTCAATTTTCATTGAAAAAAGTTTATAAAAGATAGTTATTTAGAAATAGACTAGAATATTCTTTCGAAATCATTTAGAAAAAATAATAAATGGGTAATAGTGTATTTTAATTAATTATTCTGAAAAAGTTAAAGAAAAATAATGGAAAACATTTTTAGAGAACATGGATTTGTAATATAACATATTTTTGACCATAGAGTTAAATAAAGTCATATTTTTTTTAAAAATGATATAATAATATTAATTATAAAAGAGTAGAAAATGGTATTATCACTAGATAAAGAGCATGAATGCCTATATTAGATGAAAATAATTTTTTTTATTAATCAACTATCATATAATTTTGTTTAATGTAAATTCAATAATAAAAAATCATTAATAGAATATGATTGTCTAATAAACCCTTAAAATGACTGTAATATTGACGTGATAATTAATAAATTAATAGATTGTGTGTATGAAATATAAATACGCATAATAAAATAGTAATTATAAAAAAAATATTCAAAATTAATTATACACATAATCATATAATATTTATGAAAAAGGATAAGTAATATAACCCAATGGAAATAAATTGAATTATGGAATTTATATACTACTAGGAAACATTAATATCAAATACAATTAGATGAAATAATACACAATAAAAAATAAAATAACATTATGAATGAATTATTCATGATATTTCTTGTTAAAGGGGTATTATTAAACTATATAAAGGCTACCGGGTTTATAACATTACAATATTCCTTATTGAAATGAAAATGAGATGAAATCAATTATCTTAAGCTACATTTTGGATAAATTATTTTAAACCCATTATAATAAAAATTTAATTTTCTTATTAACATATATCATAACCATATTAATATTTGTAATATCACATATTATACTTTTATAATATATTATCACTCATTTGTTAGCAGTCTTTCATTATTTTCATTATTTTCATTATTTTGGATGTAAATCACCTTGTTTTTTGAGTATGTATTGGATTATTGTATTATTCATACTACTTTGATCTGGAATTAATCATCTAAAAAATGTAAAACATGATGTAAATATAATATATATTAATTATATATGTATTTTTTTAATCCAAAGTTTTTTTTTGATAAAAATGAAATGCCCTGTTCATGGAGTCGGTAGGCCGTACACAGACATGAACAATGATTACATCTATTTATTATATAGAGAGGCAATAAAATAATTGATATATATGTTATTAAATTATCATATTTATTTCATATTTATTTCATATTTATAATATATATCTTTTATAGTAATCCTTAACACATTCCATGTCAAGAGTGAATGAATCACATCGCTTTGTGAGGTGGCAGTCCACCGTACACACGAGCGGCTTTATCGTATTCCCAAATAGTGAAAAGCATGATGTTATGTGTGATAAAATAATTCTAGAAGAATAATAAAAACATAAACATAATATGTATCATATATAAACTATAAATATATAATTATTATTAACCTCAAAACGTGTTAATGGTAAAATGAATGACATCGGTTCGCGAGCCAGTAGTTCGTTGTACACAGGAACGGTGATTTTGTAACACATTTGATGGAATTGTCTTTAGTTTAAGGTAATTAAATTAATGTTAAATAATACTATTAAATTTTATATACTATGGTTTTTATATCAGGATGTCTTAATAAGAATTTTTATAGGTGGAGAAGGAAATGATATAAAATCTCTTATTGAAGAACAATAAATTCTCTTCGAGTACCCTCATTAGGATTCCAATAATTCCTTCACAATATATAATTAAAACCATTATAAGACATATAATATGATTAGAGGAATTTTGAAGAGTTATTTTTTATGGTATTGGATGAACCAAAGAGGATTTATGGCATTAATAAGGGAGGAGAGGAGGAAGACATTAATTAGTTGGGGAGAGGACACACTTTCTATTTTATAAATATATTAAGTGATCCCCTATAGTTTTCATATCACATAGTTAACATAATGAAAAATTATTTATTCAATATGGAAATAGGTCAAAATATAGATATATAATGGATTTTGGACTTTTTTCTAGGCCATTTTCCACTTATGTTTAATGATTAGTCCCTTGGTGGGAACATTTTTACCCTAATCCCTATAATTAATTTTAACTACTTTCACAAATAAAATTGGTAAAAAATATTAAGTTATAATTATTATCAATTATATATAATTAATATTCCAAATAAGGCATCAATTTATTCCAATTCAATTCACATAATTGTGAAAAATTAATTTTAAATTAACCCCACAGATAGCTTGAGAAAGCTTGTTTTTAAAAAAGAAATGTTTCAATAGTTTACTATGTTTTTATATATCAATTTGAAATTAAAATGATTGAAATGAAAAAAATTGGATAAATAGATTTATATTTAAAATAATTTTACTTTAAAACCAATTAAAAATACAATTTTTTATTTTAATTATTTAGAGGAATATTCAATTTTTATTTAAATATCATTATTTGTTCAGTATTCAACAACAAGTGATACTTTTCAAAAAAATATCAAAAATAAAACAAAAAGTTATTTTGAAATTATGTTTTTAATTTTTTTTAAAATTTATTATATAAAATTTATAATAATTAAAAAATATACATTTAAAATAAGTGCATCAATAATAGGTGGTAAAACTGCCTTTAAAAAAATATAGCATTTTGATCATAAAAGTTTATTTGTTCTTATCTTATGACTATAAAACCAGTAGTAAGGCTACCTGAAAAATTTATTGAATATATAATATATAAAATTAAAAAATATTAGACATTAATATTAATTATTTTATTTTATTTGGACAAAACAGTACTGGGAACATAAAATACCTTTTTATAAAATCATTTCCTTTATATTAAATTTGTTTGTATATTCATTTCTAATCAATTGGTAACCGAAGAATTCAAACATATTTTTTCATAAGATAATTATTATGAATCATAATTTCCAATTTAATAGATTGGATATTATTTTCATATTAAATAATTATGTTAATTGTATTTGGAAAAACATGACCTTGCGTATAATGCGAGTTATCGAAGGAAGACAGTGTTTCATGTATCGCAAGATAACTCAATGTTTCATGTATTTAATTAAATATATTTTATTTTATTTGTTTAAAATAGTAAATACATTTTAACTCCTTGTATTTTTTTCATTCTCTTTTACACTTGTTATTTCATGTCATACAACCTATTATATAGTACTTAGAAATTTTTAAATTTTATAGTGTTATATATCGACTCTTCTAAAATATTCAAAAATGGATTTATTAGAAATAAAAAGAAAAAATTTATTATAATGAAATTTTATAATATAAACTTTAGCTTTTGGAGACATTGTATCATCATCACTTCTAGCATAAACTATCTTTGTAAATCTATAGAGAACAACCTCCACATAGCTATGATATGTTGTCCTAGTATGAAATGTCTATTTGATTTAACAAATAATACTATTACCAATGATAAAATAGGACCCCTATTTTATAAATATATAATAGGAATCTAATGTGATAATAATAAATATCTATTACAAATGGCGGTTGGTAGAGTAAAATATAAGTGAGGTTTTGAAGTCCTTTATGTTTAATTATTTGTTCAATTATTATATATAAAATTTTTAGTTTACACCATGATTAGATTATAATATTCTATGAAACCATTCATAAACTCTTCTTAATTCCATATGAGTAATTATCATTATAAATTAAATAATCATAATCATCATGATCTATATAGGTAACTATAAAATAATTTATTCCACCATTTATTGAAAGAATTAATGTCACCTTTATTTGTGTAAAAATATGTTTTTAAAATATTTATTAATTTATAGTAAAAATAATATATATGATATAGATAATAACATTTATTTAGTCATTTTAATTCACATTCATTTAATTTTTTTCATCTCCATTTTCTAAATTCAAGATATTTTTTGAAAATTCATAATTTAGAATACTAGGCCCTTGGTGATTTAATTAAAATAAAGGAACCTTTATTAAAAAAAATATCTTTCAACTATTAATATATGAAAACTATTGTTTTATATTCATTGAAATATTATTTAGGATTCTTATTTTAAATAGATGATATGAAAATCATTTAGAATATCTTATATCCCCTTGGACAATAGATTACATGAAAATATATAAATTCATGGAATCATTACAACCAAATAAAGATTATCCAAAAAATAAACTCCTTCAAACTGAGAATAACCATTAAAAATAAGCCAATATGTTTTTCTCTATATAGTTCAACTTACATAATAAATATTTCATTAACCACTGACTACGTTCTAATAAATTTAAATTTTTAGGATTATGTGATAAATAACTTGTTGATATGATCACATTGGATATAACTAGGATTGTGGGGTCGGTAGGGAAGTGAATCAGTTTTGGTGACCTTTCAGACCAATAAAACCATTATCCATTCTATTACCTCTATAACTAATCAATGATTTCATCTCTCTCTAACATTTCCTCTCCTTGAGTTTACATAATTATAGATAAGTATGAAATATTAGAACATGGATAAAGTGATTTTATCTATGGTTTCCCTCCAAAATGGATGACTATTTACATGGTGTACATTGGTTTATTTATGACATAAATAGAACTCTTATTTTGTAATCATGATGATTATTAATAAAAAAGTATATCCTTGTAACCATATTTTAAGAACTAAACATGTTCAAAGAAAGAACCAATTTTCAATTATAAACATATAGTTCAAACTACTCATGTGATTATATTTTTTAGATTTCATAATATTATAATTGAAGTGATCAATAATGTATTTTGTGTTGTTTTTAGACTTTTTTGGATATGACAATCTTATTCAAAACATAACAATATCATGGTAATATAAACACTTATTTAGATATTTTTATATGTGAATATCATAATAATTATTTATAACTTCGTAGGTCTGGATGATAATATATATAAATATGTCCAGATACACCCTTCTTGTTTTTATTCTTCAAAAAAATTGATAATCTCAAACAATAGTGTTGGAACATTTGTTATCATCCACACAATTAATATTAATGTTGATTATAGAATCGAGAATTCATCTTTCTTTGACAAATAAAATTTTCACATGTTTTATAGTATCATATTCCTTCACTATTAACTATTTTTCTTCCCCATATATATATATATATTCTGATAATGATTTAAATATTATTTCAATATGATTTGGAAAATTAATTATCCTACACTCTAAATATTATAAACCATTATAAACAGATTATAGATAACTTATTTTAATATTAAAAAGTCTCAATAATTTCTCATCAAATGATATTCTTAATTATTCTGGATTTCTCACTCATTAGTGTTTCTAAAATAAATATTTATTTGTAGTCCATGTCTTCATTATAAAACATATAATGTTAATATCATGGTGTGGAATTAAATATTTTGGCATGAATATTTCCTACAAAACATCCCTTTGTTATATAATGAAACATTATATTCTCTACATAGTGTGGATGCTTCTCCAATTCTAGAACCACCTTCATATGTTCATTCGCCTTCAAAAAGATCTAAAACATGAATTCCTATAATTTCTCAATATTATCCACTAAACTTATCTTATCTTCTAAAATATATAATAAAAATTTGAATGATAATATTTAATAATCTAATAATATCATATGATCATGAGACTTTGTTTTTCTTCTTAATTCTTCAATATAGAGATTATCTTTTGATGTCCTACATTAACCTCTAGAATACTCATCATTTTTATTAACCTTTAAATATCATGTTATATAGAAAATTTATTAAAAATGTAAATATAGTTCATAACCTTTCCTTAGATCCTCAATATGGTGATACTTGTACAAATATTTTGATCTTATATATTGTATAAGAATATTTAATTTATGATATTTATTCTCAGTCTACCTAAGAAACCTACACAACATTGATTGTGATATGTATCTCTTTATTCCCATTCCTTTTCCTCAATTTACATGGAGCACAGATAACTATATAATAAAATTAATATATTATCTATCACCAAAAAATATATTTGTTATCAAACTATCATGCATATGATTTACCTTTGTTGATTTATATTTCTTTTAGAACAAAATAACTTATAAAATATATTATAAATAATATGTATCTCATGAATAATATTGAATTTTATATTTTTTAAATTACTCTTGGAAAATATTATGTATCATTAGAGATATATTACATATCATTCTAACTATACTATGATATTGTGAACTATTATTACCTAGAAAATAGAATAAAAATCACTTATTATATTTCATAAAACAAATATCATAGTATTTACAAATTCATCCCCACAATTCTCAACTCAAGTCAAGAATATTATCTTAAATTCAAATAACATTAATATAACATCTAATCAACTAAAAGATAGTTAAAATGAAAATTAATGAAATAAATAATTCTATTTGTATTACAATACAATTCATCAACATCAAAATTAGTTCTTACATAGGAAATATTTATCTTCATATACCTCACAACACATCCAATTTTTAGAATATTTTTAAACCAATTCTACACATAAACATCTTAGAAACATCCTCATAATAATATATAGAACATATAATCTGTAATAAAAAATATTCCCAACTAATATTTTCAAAAAAAATATCATTTCCATATTAATGATTATAATAACCACTTCCTTTTATATAGATATTTATTAAATAGATTCCCCACATATAATATAAGTGTAGAAATTAGAACATGCATTTCCATGTTAATGGATATCTAATAAAAAATCCTAATGGTGTTGTCCCACATAAAATATCCTTTTCTATATGAACAATTGTAGAATCTTAGTAACATATTAAAATATAAGGAAACAAGTAACTCACAAATCCACTAAATCTTGAATATGTTGGAAACATTTGTGGGGAACTTTCTGCTTATTCTTAATAATCTTGGATATCCAAATACCATCCATTATTTTATTTATTTATCATATACCAGAATCTTTTATATAGATTTCATTCTCATTCCAATCAAATAAATCAATAAAAAGTGGGATCAATAGTCCCTCGTATTTTATTCTTTTTCAATAACTTCTTATAGAAAATGAAAGTACATATTTCTTCTCCATTTTCATCTCTATTTTATTATATATTACACTTAAATATAATAAATATAATGATATTGGAAGAGGTTGATACCAAATTAGGCAATTCAATATGCCATCAAATTTTACACCTTATTTTTATTTCAAACATGCTCATTTTAGAAAAAAAGGTTTAACGTATAAAAAAAGCTATCTAAAAATGGATTTAAATTTGATTTAAAAAAATTACATTTCAAGGATTTGTTCAAAATAAATTTGTTGATTTTTTTTATAAACTATTTTATTGAATATATAAGGATTTATTTTCAACCAAAATTCCTTCAACAATGTTAACACCCTAATTAAAAAAATAAAAAAATAAAAAGAAGGTTCAATATCATTTATTAGCCATTTATTTTCTCACATTCACTTCAATGAATAAGTATAAACCTCACATTATCAACATTTGTTTTTCAAAATAAGGATTATATAATGTTAATATACCATTTTTTAGTGACATTTCACAAGAAAAATTTCATGTTTCATTATTTTTTCAAGATAAAAGTTTTTATAAGAATCTCAAAATACTCCCCCTCAAGGGATGAACTCCATCTTCACTTCATCAATATTGTCCCTTTCATGATATCATATTTTGGGTCACTTACACCGTGGAAACATCCCAAAATATGGTATATAAATTCCAAAATTATAATTGTTATTTATTTCTCACCCTTAACGTATGTGTCTCCTTCAATTCCACATAGGAAAGAACAACGAAAATAAGTGTAATGACCGAATATTTCACTATGAATTTTTAATAAATAAAAAATATTTTTATGTCATTAATTTGATAAACCAATTAACTAAAATGAATAAGTTTTATATTAAATTAAAATCTTTATGACACAGTAGAGACGTTAAATTAGGATGTATGAAAATCTACAACCATATTATAAAACTAATGAATAAAAAGAAAATAAATAGAATCTTATAATAGATATATACATTTTTTCAATAATTTTACAACTATTTTGAAGTAAGTAGAATCACGTGTTTTTTCCATAGAATAAGGGAAAAAATAGAAAAAATTCTGATATGAGTAAAATCATATGTGGGGAAAATTCATCGATGCAGAAATTTCTATGAGATATATGCTAAAAAAATCACCACCATTAACTGCCAACTGAGTTCAATTAATGTTAGGTTCCTAACCAATATCATGAGGGTTGGGAAAACTAGTGATTAAGATTATATAATCAGGTAATTAATTATATAACAATTTTTATATTATATTTGTTTTTATCATTTTGAATTATAATGATCAATAATGTTTACTTTGGTATAAAATAGTTTTTGTTTTGATATTTAAAAGGTAAGTTTATAAATTTTTTAAAACTAATTTCATTTAATGGGGATAATCTTAGAATTTGGAATTTTATATTTATCTTAGGGTAATTTTATGAGATATTTCTAAAATAGTTGATATTGTGGTGAATAGTGAAAATTGCAGTTTATATAAAAAATTTATATTTTTGGACTTTATCATTATATATAAAATAAAAATAAGTTTAAAAATCATTATCATTTAAAAAAATTCATTTAATGATTAAAACTATATAATTTTTAGTACGATTATGGTTATATAAAAAAAATATTATGTACTTTTGTAATATTTTTCAACAAAAGGAACTATTTTGGTCTGTTCATTTAGTCAAATATTATATTGATTAAATTATTTATTTGGATTTATATGAAAGAAAAAATATTATTTTTTATTAAAATAACAATATTTATATCATTAAATTAAATGAAATTTTTAATTTTATTCTTCACATATATATTAAACTCCAAAATAGAGTTCTTCTAAAATTGAGTTTTTATTGGTTACATGAACCAATGTAAATAATACTATTTTATACATATCAAAACTTTGTTAAAATCGATTGTTCTGGGACTATTGAACTTATCTATTATCCTAATCAATTATTTTCTATTTGAGATTCTTTTTATATGTTATCCATATTCTATCATTATATTAAGTTCTAATGTTTACAAAATATCTATTCTCACCATATATAAAATGTGCCTCTAACCAATCCTTCATGACCTCTAAAAAAATTCAGATTCATCTTGAAACACGACCATTTTTTCTTTACCATAGATTCCAATTCCATTTTTTGAGGTCCTAGTTTTCTAATAATGTCATATGAACCCAATTTCAATGGATTCTTCCAAGGGGAATCCTATGTTCCCAATAAAATTAATATGTTGTTTTGGAATTCAAAAATTAAGGTATTGGGGCTGTTGAATCAAATTTAATTTCTCAAGAAATATATCTTATTATGACCCCTGATTACATTTTTTTTATTAATGGATTCATCATTTATGTAATATATATTGAATATTTATCTAGATATTCTATTTAATGTTCAACTTCATGTCCCCTATTTCATAGGGGTTTTATTCCAGAGTTTTTAAATTCAGAAGGATTTTTTTCTCATTTTTCACCCTCTAAGATATATATTTTATTATACACCATGATATATTTTTATAGTGTATATACTATCCCTTTAATAATTTTTTTCATTATCCACTCATTAATCATGTAATTTATTGTTTTATTTGAATAGATATCCTTTATGGCATTTTGATTCGAATTTTTGTAATGAAGTATGTATTATTTGCCTCTATTATTCGTTATATAAGACATTACTGATATTTAAAATCATGTTTTATTATATACAGTTAAATAACATCAATATTTCCTCCTAGTATAATTATTAATATCATTTCTTTATATTTTAATTTCTTCACACACCTCTCATGTTATTTTTTTCTAACACTACAACTATGGGAAGTGTTATTTTCATGTCAATTTAACGTAATTGGTATTTGATTCATATTCATCTATTATTGTTATGTTTAGTGTGTATATTTGATAAGTATTAACTTATAAATTTTATCATAATATTTTTATAGGATAAAAATAATTGAAATTTGTCATTCTCTTTCTCATTCCCACTCATATTCTCTTATAGGAAAATTTTCTATTCTAATTACTTTTTGAAATAAAATATTTATATTGAATTACTTCTATTAAATATTTATATACTATATTCTACATGTTGATTGATTATGGTAATTATTTAAATATCCTTATACTTGTTTCACTATATATTATTAGTTTTAGGGATACATACACAGAAATATATTTCATTTATTAACAAAAGAACTATTGAAAAAAAAAAGAAATTTTTAATTCTAATAATTTGGATGCTTATTCATTATTTATTTTTTAACAATTCACCTAATTTCTTTGGATGGTTTATAATATTGTAATTCCATTTGTTAAAATGGGAAAAGCATTTAACTTTTGTATGTTTGTATCTCAATATATGATTTTATTGATTCTTAAATAAAGTTTATTATCTATTTTATAGATATTTATATCATTGAATGAATGTTAAATTTTTATTGAAATCAAATCAAGTACCACCTTTCATCATGGAGGGTGAAAATGGTGATGACCTAGTGCATATCTATTATAAAATAACTTATAGTCATTTGGTAAGGAACCCAGACTAGTGTACACAATCAACTGTTCCCATGTAAAGCCTTTGTTGGCCAAAGTGTCAGTTATGCTATTTCCACCCATCCACGTGTGGATAATATAAGGGCCCAGATTTAGAAGAGTCCAACATTGCATAATAATATTGGTTAAATCCAAAGGTACCTTACCATATTTAGTTAACATCCAAACTATTACAGTTGAATCTGACCCCCCTTCGGAAATCAGTACGTTGAAGCTCCAATAAAGTGATAGCCTGGTTTCCAGGTCACATTCCTCAGCTCCAATAGACGTCCCTGCACTATAATATGAACTGTAGGAAAGGAGAATAGATCCCATTTTGCCCCTTATAATGTCTCCCCCTGCATGACACCATCCATACAAGACCCATACATATTTAATTTAAGACATGAACGAGGGGTATTCCAGCATACCCATTGGCCCCAATGAATCCCTGCACCTCTGTGTTTGCAAACCACTGGAATGAACTTCTTAAAAGAGTCAGTATCCGAACCCCATTAATAAGAACACCCATTTTTACTCCCATCAGATTAACCCATGACAAAAGAAAGGTTGGAGATCATTTTATACCATCTCTAACCTTGTTACTTGCTTCCCAAAGATTCCAACACACCACTGCAAAAATCACACCTCAGACATTGATTTCAACCTCCGCCTGTCTAGATCCTATAATCCAAACCTCTAGGATGTTTTGAGGAGAAACAAAGTGTCCACTATTGTGTAAACACTGCCTCAAGAAATCCTATAATGATCTCTCCCATTCCCTGGTGAAGAATACAAGTTAAACTGATTCGCTTTGAGGATAACTACAATAGTGACAACTAGATACCATAGCCACTCCCTTGTTCATAATGTTATCCTCTATAGTAATTTCCTGATATCTAAGTCACCAAACCAGAAAGTTGGTTTAATGTGAATAAATTTTTAATTATTTTTTTATTCTTAGAAAATTTAAGCATGATGTCTTGGATGCAACATTGGTTGAAGGAAAGATGACTTAGTTGTAGTCTTCATGGTAAAAAAATGTTCTACATTAGGAAATTTAACACCATGAATTCAATTTTCTCTAGGTATTTATTTATACTGGAAAACATTTATTATTTCATATACATCTGATTAGTCATGTGGAATTATAATATTATCATTTTTTCTATTATATTATTAATTATATTTTTAGTTCCTAAGATCAAGTGATATATGTTTTTCCAAACTAAGAATTTTATATCACTCTTCTTATGTTTCTATTAAATATTATTATAAAGAAAATTTTAACAAATCATATGAATAAAACTATAGCATGTGTGGAGGATTTTTTAGGAGATGTTGAGGACTTTTTATAGATTAATTAGTCTCTAATTTACTGGAAACAATTCATATTCTATTTGAAAGACATGAAATTTTTTTATTATTTTCTTTCTTAACTATCTTAAACCCTAACCTTAAAGGGTAATTTGTATTTATTGAATCAATATTTGTGGTTGATATTTATATTATTGATGGAAACAATTGGGTCAGTTTGGTTCATTTCAACGATGGTTTGTAAAAAAATTATTTATGACCATAATATCTCAATATGTGGGTCTGGGGAATAATATTTTGTATACAATGAGGCTTTAGAAAACATAATAGGATATGATTTTAGTTGAAAATAACTTTGGGGTTTATAATTTATAGTTTATAATAATTTAATGGAAGATAAAAAAATTATTATTGGTTGAGATAGTATTGGATAATTTATGTTAATAGGAATTAGGATGAGATAACATTATTGAAAAATCATGGGATTAGTGTAATGGATAAGATTATGTACAAGATGACTTCCTAAGATTTCATAAAAGTAGAGATTGTGTGGTTTCATTTATATTTACTTCCCTACTAGGATACTTTCATGTGGTTGTGGCTATGGAAGAAATTAACCTAAGGGTAAATACACAAAAAATTATTTTTGAGAATTATCTCGATCTTCACTCGGGGAATGATTAGTGGGACTAAGAATAAAATATATGAATGAAACTCCCATTAGATATACATTAGTTAATCCCAATGTATTAAAAGCTATTATAAAGGATTTAAATATATTTTTCAGATAACCTAATGGGAGAATAAACATGGATAAATTGTATTAAAACTTATAGATTAGTAATATTAGGTATAAATTAATGGTTTTGTGATTTATTTATAATTGGTAGTTTTCAATAATATAGAATTGAATTAAAATATTTTTTGGTCTAGAATATTCAAATAAAGTTCATGGTAATTTTTGGATTTTATTTTTTAGGATTTAGATTATTTAAGAAGAAAACGGAAAGTAATATTAGTTTAACCATGAGTGATAATGCTTAAACTAAAACCATATTTAATCTAACATGGTGTTGTCATAGAGTAGGAAATAGTTATAATGAATTTAATATTTCTATTAGGATTCTAATTATTCATCACTCATTAAAAAACTTTTATCTTTATTAATTTTTTAAGCCTACAAGATCCTATTTAACAATGGATGTCATGGATAATTTATAGATTTTTCTAATAAGAAACCAAATGAGATAAATGATGGTGTGAGAAACCATTTGGTTTGTAATTATTATCTTACAAGAATTATTATTAATAATGTCCACATATATGTGTTTTTTAAAACACATTGTAAGAAAAGGAGGGAGAATCATGGAGGATTTGGTAATGAGGATGATAAAGGAAAGAATATTAAATTTCATATATGTAATAAATGTGGTATGAAACAGATATGGGAATGACTAAAATGTATTATAACATGACTCATGTATGGAAAATGATTTCATAGAGAAACAAGTTGAATAAATTTAATGGAATAAATTATTTTTCATGATGAAGGAAAAAATTATTTTCCTTGTCGTACCTAGGATATTATAGCGGATTCCTATTTTGGAATAAAATCTTGAGTGGTATATATATTTTAGATATTGTTGAATAAAATTATTAATAATTTATAATCAATATTGTAACAATAACATTTAAATACGGGGGGGGGGGGAATGTGTTGAACTGAGATTTCATGTTGTGTTTCCCTTAAATAAATATTTTGTTAATTGATTTTTATACATTTATCAATTAATTGAAAAGAAACCTTGAGATTTTTATGAAAATTTTACTATTATAAAATATTAATTATATTTGTGGGTATAATTGTATATTAAAATATTATGTAACCTATGAGGAAGAAGGAATGAAATGTCCATGGGTAGTAGAAGCCTTTGTTATGAAGATCATTTAACTGAGTTTTGGATGGAAGCAGCTTCACTAGATTGTTCATTAGACAATCCCAGACCTAAATCAAAAAAATATTTTATGAGTGAAATAAAATACGAGTGAAATTCATGTTCATGTATATTTCTAGAAGATAAATGATAGCAGAATCCCCACCATCGACTTCCACAAAAGAATAACTTATTTTGAGATTGTAAAACAAGATATTAGGGGTATATAAAAATAAAAATTTGGATGATATAAATAAGTTGTTATTAAAATAATATTTTATTTATCATAGTTAATTTAATTTAATTATATTTGGACTTTTAATGAAAAGAAATTATATTTTTTAACAATAGTATATTTATATTTTTAATTTAAAAAAATCTATTAAATTTTATAATTTTAATTTTGTTTAAAGATATTATTTTTAAAATTAAACATGCCAATATTATCAAAGGGTGTTTTTTTGGTATTTTGTCTAAAATAGTGGATTTTTTTGTGTAATGTGAAAACATATTTTGAAAACCCAAAAACAATTATGACAATTATCAATATATAAGAAATAAATATAATTTTATAAAATCAATTAATTGATTTTAGATTTATATTTTTTTAAATTATATTTATAAATACAATTATGATTTTATAAAAACTATATATAACATTTTATTAACTGTGTAAAATCATCAAATAAAAGAAACCTTTTTTGTTCTTTTCTTTTAATTAAATATAATTTTTGTACAATCTATTTTTGAATTAATTTTAAAACCACAAAAATTGTATTTTTATATATTATAAATTTAATATCATTAATGTAATATGCATTGATAATTTTATAATCCAAATTCAATTTATGATTGAAAAAACAATTTCTATAAAAATGAGATTTTACCCATGATTACAACTAATATAAACATTGACAGTTCATACATATAGTAAAATTTTAAAATAAAATGGATTGTACATTTTTAATTAAAAGAAAAAAAACTCTAATAAGGGAAATTTAATTTTTAGGCATAAAGTTGTTTTTAATTAGGTAGAACCTAGCTCCCATTGTAAAACAAAAAATGATAAAAGGTAAAATTTTAAGTTCAATAAACATAGTAAATTATTTAATCATATGTTAAATTGAATGGTTTAGAGATTATTAATATCTTATATTATTAAAATTCATTAGTCTTTATTTTGGTTTCCAATATTAATCTGAAACATGTCATCCCTTTGTATTAAGTTGAAATATTTACAAAAATTGTATTCTTAACACTTTTAAAATGGGCCTCCCATGACCCCATCATGATGAACAAAAATATTCCATTTCTAAATGAAAATTATTTCTTCAATCATTTACTATAATTAATTGCATTTTATGTGATATTATAGTAAGAAAATATTTCTATAAAAACTCCATTTTCAAGTAGTATTCTAATAGAAATCCCATTCCCTCAAAAAAATTGCATGTTCATTTGGAGTTAAGGTATGGAGATCATTGCCACTTTTTTTTAATTTATTGCGACATATTAATTATTTTGAATTATGTATCATTTTAATGTGTAATGGAATCCCCTTTTATTTATTATATAAATCTGATTACAATATTCATGATATTAAATGATTCACTTCATATTACTTTTTCATGGGGTTCTGATTCAATTATTATCCCACCCATAAGGGTTTTTTGTCTAATTTTCTTCACATGAGATATATTATTATTATACACCATAGTGTATTAAAATACCTGTTCATATTTTTTACATTATATTGTTATTATTCATGGTATTTAAGGGTTCTTCTATAATTATATACATTCATGGTTTTTGATTCAAATGGTTCTAAAGATATGGGTGTTATTAGTTGCTATATATAATTACTTGTGACATGTTTGATATTTCATATAATCGTTTCATCCATATGGTGTATTCACATATATATTTCCACCATGTATAATGGATAACATTCATTTCAATATATTTAAATTTTATGATATCACTATCGTTTTCTTTTGATTCTTATGTTAGCATTACAATAATAGTTTTTCATCTAATTTGTTCTTCATTGAGATATGATTAGTATTTAACAATTGATCCAATTTTGTTGTGTATATATTGGTAAAGTATTGAGACAAAAATCATATCATACTCTTTTCATTTTCTGGATTAAACTCATTGGAAGACATCACTTCTTTTGTATTTCCAAAAAATCATCTATTATAAGATATTTTTTCATCCAATGTATTTACTATAAAAGTAATATATTTATATATATATTATATGATTGAAGGTTTTTGAACATAATTTGATACATAAATTACACGGGGAAATTTTTTTCATTACTGTATAAACTATTATCTATATGTTATTTGTTTTTGGGATTCATATATAGAAAACTGTTAAATTTAATGATTTAGAAATTATTTAATATATATATATATATAATTATTTTTCTAATAATGATTTTTATTGATTTATTATTCGTGGTTTTTATATATTTTTTTAATCATCCACTATATTTCTATAGATGGTTTATGATCATGTTACCCATTTTAATAACATGGGGAAATCTATTGACATTCCATATGTTCATATCTAAACACATGTGTTAATTGATTCATAAAAAATATCTATTATGCACTATATTGATATTATTTTAATTAATGTGGGGAATTATTTGGACACAAAAAGTGAGTTGTGGGGCTCGGTATTATATATCCCTTAAATACATTGGTTGTTCACATGAGACAAATATCTTGGGTGGTCTTCATATTCCTTCCCCTTGCAAAAACGGAGTATTGGTCACAACCTTGATGATTAGAATTATGTATTGGTTGTGATTTTTTTGACACAAATTTTTAGTGTTTTTCATTTCATCATAATTAATTCAATTATTATTTTCCATTTATTTGTTTATATTACGAACCATTGATTGGTTTCATGCCCATATAATCCATGATGGGTAATTATTTGATTATCATATATTTTCTCCAATATAATTTATTCTGTGTATTTTCCATAGAATATTTTGATATACATTTTCCACTTCATAGAGCTTTAACTAAAAATTTTTAGGATTCTATTTTAACATGATATGAATAAAATTCTTTCACATTATATTATTATAATAATGTATTCTGTGGAACATTTTTTGGGAGTTGTTGAACACCTATTAAGGATGAAGTAGTTTCTATGGTAGTGGAAAAAATATCAATTTAAATATAAATTCATGGTACTTTTTTGTTAAATGGTTTTCTCAACACACTAATATTATAATGGTAAATATTTCTTATAAATCTATTGACTGAATAGTTATTGGTGAAATTTTAATTATTCACGGTAAAAAAATTTCGGTTCATTTCAAAAAATGGTATGAAAGAATTTATATCTGAGAACTAGATCATGGAGTAAATGTCTATAGAGTCACAATTAGAATCGAAGGAGGGTTTAGATTACTCTCTAGGATAGTATTCTAGTTAAGTATAATTTATGATTTTAGAAGATTAACTTCATCATACATTCAATGGTATTGATATACGTTTAGTATTTATTGTTGTGGAATTGGATATTTTTTGTTTTTTTTGTATATTATGATATGATAAATTTACTGAACACCCAAGGTATACATATATACATATAGGATAAACTCTAAAATTAATAGTAACATTGTGATTTTTTTCTTAGAAATTATATAACTATTTGGATATTTGATGGTGATGTGGCTATAGAACATATACATCAATGGGTAATAAACATAAAACCTTATTATTGGGAAATGAATCTTTCATAACTAGGTTCAAAATGAGTGGGACTGATAGTACAAATGTCGTGAGACCCTCCTAGGTGATATGATTTTTGTTACCACAATATAATTATAATCCATTATAAACAAAAAATATATATATTTTTTGAGAACCTAATAAAATAATGACAATAGATAACCTTTTTTAAACTATAAAGATTGATAAGATGAGGTATGTGTTAATTGGTATGTTTTTTAGGGATAATGGTAATACTAAATATTTGGGAACGTAGAGTACAATGATGTTTTGTTTATAGTATTGAAATATTGTTGATGATAATTCCACACTATTATTTTTGAGGACTAATAGGATAAAAATTAAATATAATGTAACACAACTATAATCAATATTCTTATATCATGAAATGAAATGAAATTTAATCAAAAATAGTTATTTAATGAAGTTGAACATCATGAGTTTGAATTATAAATTATTCTTTTATGATGCTAATTTTTTCACTCATATTAACTCTTTTAATTTTAGTAATGAACCAATCTGAAAAGAACCAAGTTAAAATTAGATTTCATAGAAAATGTAGACATCTCAACAATGATATAAGATATGGGAAAATAATATTCTTTATTAACCTAGTGGTCATTTTAAATAAGTTATTAATAATTATTATTAATAATAAAAACCTTTAGGGGTTTCTAAAAAACAAATGAATAAAAAGATGGAGTACCTAGAAAGATTATGTAATAAAGTTGATGAAGGAAATAATTATCAATATTTTTTATAACATATTTTTTCGGAATTAACACATAGTTGCATGGATTAAAGGAAATATATGATTCATTTTTTTTGGAAAAGGAGGACATAGAGAAAAAATTTATATAGGAATAATGAAGCAATCCATTACAATGATTAATATAATACACTTTTTTACTAATCATAAAAAAATTTAATATATATGCATAATTTAGAATTTTTTTATTATGCATATGTTTCATTAAGATTTCATTTAATGAAAATATTATTATGTTAATATTACAATTGTGAGGAGGTAATTTGTTTAGGGGTGAATGTAACTACATGATATTTCACGATGTATTTCCCCTAAATATATATCATATTAATATTGTATTATACACACAACAATAAAATAATAAAAATCATGATATGTTAAAATAAAATTTTACCATTATAATATATCTATTAAATTTGTAGGTATAAAAGCATGTATCCATATAATGAAACAAAAAGGTTGAATAAAATGTATTCGGGTTGCAGAAGTTTACCTTATAATGATCAATTATCTAAGCTTGCTAATGAAGTAAAATAAGTAGGGTTTTTCTTCAAAAAGTCACATTCTAAACTTTAAAATTTATTGAATTAGATAAATTTAATGTGATAGAAATTCAAGTTTATAAAAATTTTCACAAGATATATGCTAGAAGAATCACCACCCTTGGATACCAACTATGATTAACTTATTCTTAGATATTAAATTAAATTCTAGATGGAATATTTCACTAGAAATTTGGATGGTATAATTTTGTAATTATTGATTTAAAAATTAATTTATTTCATTTATTTTACATATTTTTCTTTTTATTAGACTTTCAATAAAAAGAAATATTATATTTTGATAAAAATATTTCTCTTTATATTTCATTTTTAAAATATAAATTTATAAATTTAATAATTTCAATATAATGAGATTAACATTAATTTAAAATTAATCATGTAAAACTTTTCATTGGGTTGTTTATTATATTTTTCAAAAATTTGTTATATTTAGGTGAATAATGAAAATATATTATTTACCGAAACTATAAATTTTATGACATTATCATTAGATAATAAAGATATAAATTTTATAAAACCATTTAATTGATCAAAAATTTATTGATGGATTAAAATTATAAATTTTTAAATAACATTCCAATTTAATAAAATTAATGTTTGAAATTTTATGATGTTAGGTAATGTTATCCATTAAAAGAAAATGATTTCAGTCTTTCCTTTTAGTTCAATATTTCTGTGGTAATTATTATTTGGATCACATTTAATATAAATAATATTTTTTATAATAATGTAATTTAGGTCACAAAATTTTTATACATTGATAAATTTATAGTACAGGTAAAAATTTAGGATAAAAATAATTTTTCTTTCTTAAAACATGATTTTATGTGTTCCATGTACTGATATTAAAATTTCATTTTCTAGAATATAATCATTTTATATTATAAAAATGATATAATATTTGGAATAATTATTCCCAAATGATTTCAAAAATTCTATTTAAATTGTTTCATAAAAAGATAAAAACCAATTACTATGGTAAAACAAAATATAGAAAAACTGAAAATAATTAGAGTAATTGATATAAAAACATGTTTTGAACATATGTTCAATTGAATAGTAGATATTCTTTTGACCTTATCCCATCCCTAAATTAATTTTTTAAAAAAAATTTGACTATCCTTTATTGGTAAAACATATGTTATCATTATATAAAATTTTAATATAAAAAAAAATATATTCTCACCAATTATTAAAGGGATCGCCCACTACCCCACTAAGATGACACAAAAAAGTTATATTCCTCTTAAAAACAACTAATATTTTCTTCATTTTTAATAATATTTATTTTATATGAACCTCTAGTTTGAAGAGATTTCATTAATTCTGCCATTTCTATTAATCCTTCCAATGGAAATCTCAATTCCAAAATGATATTTGAGTGCTTTAGTTGAAGTTTGGAATTATGGTAAGGGGTTCTTTCAACAAATTTAATTCATTGAGAAATGTTTAATATTATTAACTATGCTTAATATTGTGGTTTAATTAAACAATTTTTTTTATTATGATGTTTATTTAAACATGAAATTTAATATTTAAACATCTTGTTCTCTCTTCCATGGGGTTTTGAGTGGAGTGTTACCAAAGTTATAAAGGTTTCTTATCACCATTTTCACTCAATGAGACATATTTCCTATCAAAAATAATGTTTTATTTTTTACGGTGTATCTAATTATTGTTTAACATTTTTTATCAGAGAATATTTTTATTTAAAGTATTTAATGTTTTTTTAATTTTATATCCTACAAGGGGGTTTGATTGAATATTTTCTAAATCCATAAGTGTAAATTATATATGTGTGCATTCCCATTATAAATGTTTTATATTTCCAAACAAATTTTATTTTTTTTGGTGTATTCACATATTAATTTCCTTAAATTTTAATCAATATCATTAATTTAATAATAATTTATTTTCATGATATACCTCTCTTTTAATTTTTACTTCTATGTTAACACTACCGTATGGGTTCTAACATTTCAATTTTCCATCTTTGAGATATTATTTATATTAACATAGTAATCTCAAACTATTTAATAAATATTATTCATTTCTAAATCCTCGCAAAATTATTTTTTGGGGTATTAAGATCGCATAAATTCATCACATCATCTTCCATTTAAAATCATCCATTATTCTAGGATTAATTTTTCTTCTAATTACTTTGCTGTAATAACACTCTAAACTACCTTCCTTTGATTAAATTTTTTTCAAAATATATATATATATATTGATTAACTGGGGATCTTATTTTCATAACCAAATACCAATTACATTATATGCCTTTAGTTTATAAGATATGTATAAATAAATAAATCCCATTTATTGGATGATAAGAAAATGAAAATATGAAGACTTGTTCTCCTGAAATAGATGTTTAATGATTAATTTTGGTAGTTGATTATTTATTATTTAACCTTATACCTTACTTATTTGGATGGATTATTATTATGTTTTCCCTTTTATAAAAATGGGGTATTTTATTCATAGCCCATATCTTTGTGTCACAATATGGGTGTTTATTAATTTATAAAAAATGTTGATTGTACATTATATCGATATTCATATAGTTTATATGTTGAATTAATTATGAAAAGGGAAGTTAATGGTGGTGTTCAGTATTATATATCCCCTAAATATCGTGATGAGTCTTATAAGACAAAATAATTGGGTATTTGTAGTATTCCAACCTTATGAAATCATAATGTCATGGATGCATCCATGATGATAAAAATGATATTTCGGGTATATCCTTGAGTGTAAAATATTTATGACATTATGAATTCCATCACCATTAAGTCATTTATGGATGTATATGTATTTATTTAGATTATTAAAAATTATTTTTCTAATATCACATTATTAGATGCATGAAATTATTTTACGACAATTTATTAACTCCAATGAAATTCATTATAATTTCAATCCTTCATAGCATCTGATATATGTTCTCCATTATTAGGAGTTTATGATCATTTTTTTATACTTCAAATACCATCGGTTTTGAAAATTTTCATTATACATTTTTTTTCAATAAGAGTTTCATGTGTAGAATATTTTGTGTTTTATTTTGAATTCTTATGTCTGATTAATTATTTTCAAAAAAATTTGGAAAATATAAATATAATGATAATGTCTTGGGCCTTGTATGTTATATTTTTTTTATTGAATCTTTAAATCTCCAAATGAAAAATCTCATTACAATGATTATGACTGAATATAGTTTTCTTTCATTATAAATATTGATGGATAAAATTGATATTCATTAGTTAATTTCAATGAAGATATATAACTAAGGTATTTATGCACTCAGGATCTAAGTGTTTTGTCCATGGTGTCATAGTTATTATAAAAGTATTGTTTAGATAGAATTATAGGGATATATTTTGTTTGAGTATATCTTAATAACTGATATGATTATATTTATAATAATTTCAAAGGAATATATAGATCTTAAAGAATAGTAGAGATAGTAATATTTATTTTAAATTTTTTAGGGATAAAAATAAGAGGACATTCGTGAAAACCCAGTGGATAATTCTATTTATAAGATAAACTATTATAATTTTGGTTATATAGAGTACGTGTGGTTTTCTATCAATTTTATACATATATGGATAACCTAAAGTTGATATAGAAGTGGAATTGTTTCAAATTTAGGTAATGAAATAGAAATATTCTTTTAAATAATTGGCTCGATCTTCACTCAATTCAATAATATTGGGCCAATGATTTCACACATATAGAGAAACTCCTAAGGTATAATCATTGGTTTGTCAGATTATATTTAAAATCTACTATGAAGGAATAATATATAATTGTCTAAAAACCTAATAAGTGCAATAAAATAAAAGATCAACATAAAAATATGAAGATTCATATGTTAATGTATATATTAATTTGAATTTGACTTTATTGATAATGGTTGTGTTTATTTTAAGGGATCGTAGATTTTGATTTTGATATTGTTTTAGATTATTGAATGAAATTTCATGGTAAATTGGGACTACTATTTTTTTTGTGAAGATTAATGAAAACAAACATAATGCATTATAGGATGACCCTAGAATAAAATTTCTTTATCAGAAATGAAATATAAGATAACATGGTGGTATCATAAAATATCACACCTTGAGGATGATTTTTTCATAATTCTCTTATAATTACAATTATTCATCACACATGTTAACTATTTCTATTTTAGTAATAATTGATGCATAAATGAAATATGAAAATAATAGATTACAAGGATAATGAATAGATTTTCCCAATGAGAATCTATATGGTATATGACTCCTAGTGAGAAACCTCATGGTTATGTATAACTAGTAATTAAAAATATTATTTTACCATGCGATCCTAGTTGAGATTCAAAACAGAATATGGAATAGTATGATGGAGTATATTGTAAATTTTGTGATGAATATGATTATTTAATAATTAATAAATTTTTTACATGTCAATAATGTTGAGGAAAAATCAGGGGGAATTACTTAATAGAACTGGAATATCTATCTTTTGAGAAAAAGGAGGGTATAGAAAAAATGTTATAATGGAAAAAAGTGAAGGAGTCAGTCCACATAATAAAGGAACATTTTCCCTATTAATATATAATATATTATGGTAAAAAACATCATTCATAAATATATATTGATTTATATCAATATTTTAAATAAACATGGAAAATTTTATTACTAAGTGAATACTAAAATTTCGAGGACATAGTTTATTTTAGGGGGAGAATGTAATGACAAGAAGATTCACTATGTATTTAACCAAAATTTATATATAATTAACATGTTTCTATACAAATTACATTTAAATAAAAAAGAATCAAAGATATGTTATTTTTTTTTTTGTAATTCTATTATGGATTATAAATAAGAGCGTATAAAAACGTGTAAATAGATCAAGAATACAATTAAAAAAGAAAGAAATTAAATTTGGTTATATATGTATCCATTATAAATCATATTTTATCTTAGGAGGATAACAGCCTAACTAGGATTTTCCTTATTAAATTTCCATGATGAACTCAAACAATTATTTTATGAGAAAAATCATATACAATATAAATTCATGGTTGTGGAAACTTCTATGAGATCAATAAAAGAAGAATCACCCGCGATGAATGTCATAAGAGCATACCTTATGCTTAGATCATACATGGAGATCATTCAGTGCAAAATTATGAATACTATTTATGTTATAATCAGCTAATTATTGAATTATTATGTTACTTAAAAATAAATTTTAAATATTTTACATTTGGATCTGTAAAAGAAAATAGTGCTTATTTTTCTATAAACAACTTTCACAATATTTCTTATTTAAAAGATAAATTTATATAATTTAGATTATTAATTTTGGGAATTGATATTAATTTTAAAATTAAGAATGTCAAAATTATATTAAGATTATTTTTTGATATATTTTATAAAAAAATTATTTTATGTTGAATTGTTAAAATACAATTTTATTTAACAAAACTGAAAATTATATGGATTTATCATTATATAATAGTTATATAAATGTCGGTAAACCGGTTAAATTGGATATATATATATATATTGTATAAAAATAAATTTTAATATACCATAATAATTTATAATTCTTATTAATGACATTCTATGAACTTGAGTGATGTTTTACAATAAAAGAAACTATTTTTTTGGCAATTTATTGTAATTAAATATCATTTAGTAAAAATTAATGTTTTTGGACTTCTTTAAAAGTAATATAATTTTTTTATAACAAAAAACAATATTATATCATAAAAATTAAATATATTATTAAATTTACCCCATACATAAATTTTATGCTTAAAATACAGAATCAAAAAATGGTATTTCTCGTTACATGAACTAGTGATAACATTAAGTATTCTAACACATAGAAATTATATACGATAAAATTAAATTGGTATTTTAAATTAGATGGTCCAAATTATTAAATATATTTTTTTATTTTGAATTAAAAAATAATATTTACATAGTTATAAATTAGTTAACATGTTAAAACAGAAAATGGTAAAGGTGAATATTATATGAGAAAAAGACATAAAAAATATTTAGAATATGTGTTAAAATGGTTGGTTGATGGATTATTGACCATATATCATAAAACAGTCCATTTTTATCCTTCATAGATTATTTTTAACTTTTGAAACATGTGATCTATTTATGTTAGATTGAAATATTTATATAACTGCTATTATCACTACACATAAAATATGACTCCCATCGTCCCTTCATGACTTCCATTAAAATTCAATTTCCTCTTGAAAAAAAATCCATTTTTACCATTCTCCTAAAATCTAGTTCCATTTTATTTATTCAATGATGACAATGTATTTTATCAATTTATTCATTTAAAAGTACTCCATTAAATTGAATACCATATCCTAAACAAATCATGTGATTTGGTAGATGTACAGAACTTTGGTAAGGAGTTATTTTTGTCAAATTTAATTTATTCAATCATAATCTTATTGTGATTATTGTTTATAATTTTTGTTTTTTTAATTATTTTATATATTTTATATTATGATGATCTTTCTATACATGATATTGAATCCATATCATGGTTGTCAGATGATATATGATGGTATTCCTCCTCCCAATTTCGTTCACTATAGAGGTATTACCTTCAGTACTATATCATTTCTAAAAGAATTTCCTCCCATTTCCAAATAAATTCTGAGAAATCCTTCATACCATGAGTCACTTGGGATGACGAACATAGTCATAGGTCATGCATTAAATTTGGAAAGTGATATACATTATCATCTAGAAAAGATACCATGGAAAAACTGACTCTTCAAACCCCCCTTAGATCATCCACCATCTAAAAGAGTAGAGGATATTCCTTGTGACACCAAGTATTACAGCAAAGTAGCTAAGAAATTATGTATTTGGTTATATTGGGTGGATTAATCATCTATATAATACGAATTGGACCCATTTATTATAAAGATATAATTTTCTAATGATAATAGTCTTATCATGTTTTGTCCCTTAGAAAATTCTCGGTATGGGACTCTAGAAGCATTGTTAGAAGAATGCTAACACGAAATTCACCGAAGCATATAGACGAAACATCACTACCAAAATGATAAGTACCTACCTCAAGAAGGATACAAATATCTTTTCAAGGAAATCAATGAACTTTATAATCATATTGAAATAAATTCCCATTTGACTAAGGAATGATATAGACCATGGAAATAATGGGAGGTTCTCTAATTCATATTTCTTTATATGTTAAGAATGAAACACCAGTTGATCAAAAAACCATATCTGGTGTCTGAATTAGTATTTGGGGACTCAAAGTATTGTATTTCCCCCCTTTTTGGGCCAAAATGGCCTAACAGAGGAGATCTCATTCATTTTCATTTATTCTATAAGGCTCTCATAAGCATAACCTCCTCACAGAAGATTGAAGAATTGGACATGGTTGATAATGAACAAATATCAGAAGCATCAGACATGAAGACAGATATCTATTGAATTACTCATTCATGAGGCATTTTAGAAGTATTAGTGGGATTATCGTCTAAATAAGGTGATTCATCATATAACAGCAATACATTAAAAATAAAGAATTTCACTTATAGATCATATGGTGCACCTGAATCATGCTTGATAAAATATCAGTAAGATCATGAGAACAACCATGGAAGCAATAGACAAAAAAATAAAATAGAATCCCCAGCCCCTAGAGACCTAGGAATTTTCACCACAACCCTTAACCACATGGATGAAAAATATGGTCATAAATGTTTTTGTACTGGATACAGAACAACCTCAACCATCATGGCTAGGGGAATATTTAAATAAGTTTTATGCCTAAAGCAGGACAGACTTTTCCTCATTATGAAGAGTTACAAAAAGAAAACCCTCCTATTTTATACAATTTTATGACTTAATATCTTCATTGAGAACATGCATGAAAAAAATTAGTATACTCCCTTTGCATAACTCTTCACTTCATGAAACTAAAAAGATGTTTGGGTGAATGAATGAAGCCCCATAATAATAAAAGGAAAAGGTGGTCTACCAGGGATTCCACTACTCTTGAATATCTTGTCTCTTTTAATAGATATTCCATTATCAATTGATCCTCATTTCATTTTTTATAAAAATAAAAAACTTTAATGCACTATGCATTAGTTAACATAATTTGTACCATCTCTATAGGCTCTATAGAATATGAATCTGAAATAGTTTAAAATGAGGAGAATGTTTCAATATGAAATTTAATACATCTGTAAATTAATGAATATGGTTCATGTACCATGAACTAATGGATCACCACGAAATTTGGGATACTCTAAAATTCTACACTACTAGCTCCTCGATGAGCATCTTATAAGGAAAAGTTTAAATGTGATTCCGTATATCACCCAGTTCCAAATGATTTTTAACCTCTCACACATGAGGAATGATTTTCTCATTATGTGTATGATATTAATAATTTGAGAAATATCACCGATGAAATAGACTGAGGAAAAATCCATCCGGGAAATGTTCTTCAAGAAGAGTCTCATCTCACTCCCCAAGAAAATGTATATCAATAAGAAGATTCATTGAAATAAAAAATGCAGAGTAAGAAGTTATATTCAATGTGGGATATCAACCAAAATTATAGATGGATCTGATGGAAGTTAGATGTTAATAGATACTTCATGGGGAAAACTGTAAGAATATGAGGAAAACTGTCACCAAACAGCCTATATAGGTCATAATGTGCATGTACATGCAGATCCGACATAACTATCCAAACCTAATGATCCCCATGATCATGATCCAACCCATTTGACCATACCACCCAATCTCAATAACATTGCTGAGGCACTAGAGGTTTTATTGGTTGTTTTAGATGGAAGAAATGAACTACTACAACCATAAAAGTGGCTATACCCTGAATGAGTGGATGAAATTATTCCCCAACTAAACATTTGGAATTATAAATTCTTAATATTTAGTTGATCAGGGGATCAATAATAACATATAATTCACATCTTGTCTTGGTGTAGTCCCATGATTGGAACCCTTGAGCAAAAAAATGCATCATAACACATGTGTTTCCTAAAAAAGCCTAGAGGGGCTGACCATTTTCTACTATATAGGTTTACCAGCCGGATCTATCAAGGTGTCAGAAGATATTAAATAAAAAATTATCCATCAATTAAACTCTATGATACAAAAATAAATATTTTGTTACTGACCATGCAGACTGAAAAGAGACATGAAGATGGTGTTAGATGTAATTTCCAGGTTGATGGGTATGACTTACTCCCTCCACATAAAATGTCTTAAAGATGACCTGTTGATTCATTTAATTAAGAAATCATCAGGAAAATCTACAAACACCACTTATCTTTGAAAATTATCATCATGGTTTCCAATATTTTTTTGAGGTTAGAAATATGATGGGGGAATCTATTATTCTTTTTATTTACAAATCATTAATTATTCATGTAGCTTGGAAGGGAAAAAAGAAGATTATAATCAACTTATATCTCTCTAAATCCAACCTCTATGCTGGCTCTAACTCAAAATCCCACACATCCTCACATGGAACCCCCTCTAAAAAAAATTTATAACAAAAATACCTCTATCAGAATGATTGGAGAGAACCTACATGGTATAAATTCTATTAATATAATAATAATGGGAATTCCATTCATGAAGAGAATGTTCCATGTCACTTTATAATATCATTGGGAAATAATAAGATAAAAATCATGGAGCCTAAGAGTTATGATCAAGTTAGTCTAGATTATTTAGTAAAATTTTCAACTTTCACCAAATGTTGGGTCATTCCATACAAGATTATTTTTTAACAAATAATCCGATAATAATGTGGTAGATTTATAAAATTTGATGGTATGTAAACCACAATAGAATGTGTTGTGTGGTTCCACCACTACTACCGAATAATATGGATAGAATAATGGAGTTAAAAGAAAGAGTGTGAATAAGTTTAATGGTTGGATGACCATGAAAAAATAAACTAAACTCAAGCTATCATTAGGTCATAGTACAAAAATAACATCACATTCAGTTTACATTTATATAATACAACCATGTTAATTAGAACCACAGTCCTCCATATAGCAATTATCCAGAATGAGGAATGGACTAAATAATAATAAAAAAGGACTTGGAGATGTTTTTATAATGATGAAAAATCCATCTTTTACTCTGTCAGATTTCATTTCTCTAGCCCTGATAGCATGGGTATTGTCCCACAAAATGTTACTGTTGGAATTTTCATGCTAGAAGGAATCATCTTCAGAAGGGGAACTAATCATTGGTTATATTACAAACTGATGTTCCCTATACCAAATCAAGAAATCAAATTTAGAGGCCACGTGAACTGAAGAGTAAAGGGATGATGTAATCATGGTCGATCCAAATATTCCAACAATTTTCCAACTAGATTTGTTTACAAAAATAAAAACAATGTAATATCACTTAAGTGGGAGAAGTATAAGAATATAAACACATCTAAATTTTTTAGGAGTCATCTTGATTTGATTAATTTAAAGGATTAGTGGATTTTGTGCAGAATTCTTGTCAACCAAGTCGGGCATGTGGGCCATGTCAGCCTAATATAATAGCAGTAAAAGTGACCTTAACATTTATTTATCCCCCTGACTAATCTACCCCAATAACCACAAGCATTATACTTCATACAAGGTAACATTTCTTCATAACTTAAAAAGACCTTCGACTAAAAATTCTGATATACTAAGTCAGAATTCTACACTTCCAATGAAACATTCTATAATCGAATCTATTAACATATAAAAGGATATACAAGAATCATTTATAGAGGCGATGATAATCCCTTAGATGTTCATATATGGGTGAACTACTGTTATACTATTACATGAAGAGATATAACGTATAGAATTTCATGATATTATAAATTTTATAAAACAAAAGTATGATGTTTTGATATTTGGACACATCATACCCCTCTATGTGTTTTGCTAGCTGGATGACATTGATATCCACTCAGCATTCAATAACAATGTCTTGGTATTTAATATCATTTTAATCCAAGAAATTATTCAGTTTGGATATTTTTAAGATGACTGGTCTCCATCTCTCTTGACACATCATGTTTACAAAAAAATAAATCAAAATCGACACGGATGGATCATGCAAAGAACTTAAATTTGGGATCGAATTCCGGACAATAAATTCCAAGTCATTTATTAAAAGTATAATTAATTTTATAAAAAGGAAGTCCTTGTATGAATGAACTTCTTGAAATACCTTCATCATTGAGAAAATATCTCAAATAATACATAAATATGAAAAGTGGGATATTATATGGTAACAAGTCTACATTTGAATAATGTGAGGATAAATATGATTGATGCATGATTTCATCATACAGAAGTGAAGAAACACTTAATTAATGATTTTTACCAAGTTATTAGGACAAATGATCCAAAAATGACACTAAACAACCAATTTAATGATCTCAATACTGTGTTTGTTCCTCCCATCAGTCAAATTTCGAATATGAGTTTGGAGTTGGGAATATACTCAATTTCATCCTGTTGATAGAAATGTAGATTTAACCAAAATTATCTAAAACTACCTGTGAATTTTTCATCTGTAGTGACTCATCAGGTAAATATTCTCAAGCCTTATCATCTTTAAACATGAAAACCTCAGTGCCATCATTTGAACCTAAATTTATTTTCAGATGTCCACTTGTGATTGGATATATCTTTACATTTTAATCTATGAATATCAACATTATTGATAAATAAAAATATTCTCCTTAATTGATCATATATCCCATTGGGGGTATGAACTAATAATGATTCGATGAAATAGACGAAGTGGAAGAGGAAGAGGAAGAGGAAGAGGAAGTGGATGTTGAAGTGGAAGTGGGAGAGGATAAGGAAGAGGAAGAGTAAGAAATAAGAAGAGGAGTAATTATATATATTCTATCATATAGAATAAAAGGAATGTGTCTCTAAAACCATCAATGAACTCCAATAGGTAAATTTTGGAAAAAAGAAGACCAATGTCCTATATTAGTCAATACAACTATTTCCATCAAATAACTAGGGTTATATACATCCATTTTAAACATAACATTGTTATTTGTTCTTCTGTAATTGAATTGAATTATATGACTCTGTCATAATGTTATAACCCACCAACTAGGTCTGCCAAAAGATCATTATGGTTATAAGAAGAAATAAAGAAGAATGCATCCAACTCATGCTGTAAAATTGGGAACTAATGTCAATAAGATCATCAAATAAAAATTCTTTCATGAAGTATTGCACCTGAAATGGATACCTAATATAGTCATATCATGATGATGAAAGAAAATATCATAGTTTGAAACATTTATAGAGAAATAAACTAGTATTTTCTGAATGATGACTTTAGAGTTTTAAATATAGAACATATGATTAATGAAATGGCTGGCTAACAATACCTCACCTTCAAGGATAGACATTCTAGATTCAAAAAAAATGTGAATGGCCCATAAAGATGAATAATCCATTTCAATTAGGAAACCAAAGTGAGTATGTTAATATTAGATGATTTCCTTTTTTTGTAAGGATTTTCACCACTATAAATTAGCATTTCATAAACCACAGCTTGAATAACTATCTGGGACATTTAGTGGATTACTATGTCGATGTTCATGTGTTAAAATAAAGGCAATGTTCGAACCATATTACCAACCTTGAGATGGATTTTACCAATCTTTGATACCATCACACGGATATAGAACCCATAATATATAATTTTGGCATTACCTTTTGGAAATTTTCTAGGCTTAGTATTACACCATAGTGGCATCAATGTCAATCCTAAAAAGGAAAATTATATCCTTAGAATATTACCTACTCAAAACCTTTTATACATAAAAGGAATTTAAGTACTATATTCAAAAAATTTGAAGCATTAATGAAAATATTGATGTTATGTGATATAAATTCACTAAGTTGATGAATAACTGGTCACATATTAAAGGAATCATGAATGTGGAGATGAGTTTAATAGTTTTATGAAGTATTTTTCAAGTCCACTAGTGCTGATGGTGACTATTAATGGAAAGATGATCATCATATATGTGACAGATTTAGATAAATCAATTGGTACACTCCT
This sequence comes from Viscum album, assembly GCA_963277665.1. Taxonomy (NCBI): domain Eukaryota; kingdom Viridiplantae; phylum Streptophyta; class Magnoliopsida; order Santalales; family Viscaceae; genus Viscum; species Viscum album. Next base: position 1,464,867,067 of record OY728153.1, on the reverse strand, counting down.
TGCACACAAGAATAATGCTTAAAAGGAAAATAGTATCTATATAATAGCAAAACAATTCTTGATTCCAAGAATCAATATTCAGATTTCAAGAAGAGTAGTGTGGAATTAATATTTAAATTTCATAATTTAAGGAACTACATACAACGTCATGAGTCCCATTTATTCCCTTGAACTAACCCTCTCATGTATATCTTCATCTTCAATATGTTGATTAAAAATTTGGCATGGTTGGAAGTTATTTTTTAGAAGTTATACTTATAATTCATAACAAATAGGTCCATACAGGAGAAATATTATTTAGATTTTCTTATAGATAATCCTTATTTTGAATAAATTTCTATGAATAAAAAATTACCAGATAAATAATTAATATCTATCCAAGACAAACCCATATCATGGTAGACTTATTTTGAAGGAACATCCCAAATCATAATAGTAAAATGGATGGAAGTCCTTAAAATCTATAATTTAATGTTGAGATTGATCCATAACTTTCAATAAAAGGTAGTTCGGTCATATTTAATAATATTCTCAGAAGGATTTACTAACAAATAGTTTGAATAACATTCCCCCATTATAGTCTTAGAAATAATGATGCATGTACCAATAACCTATTTAACAATACAAGGTGACTCATAAATAAAAATTAAGAATTCCAATAGAGACTAATCTATTGAGAAAGAGTTTTTGTTCCCCCATACTTTATTATGTATGAGTATTTATGGAACAATTCACCTCATAGACAATGTTCACATATATCCTATGTTTTAAAAATGATCAGGAAAATGCACTGAAAAATATTCCTATAACATTGGGAGATCCAAACATAGATGATATAGTTATCAATATTTAACATCTAAGAATGACATCACCATTGGTTATTAGTGTATTGAAATATATAATTGAGGACAATTCTACACCTGAGCAAGATAATCCTAGGGATAGTTCGATGAGTCCCATCCTAAAATACCATCAAATATGGATTGTTCTATCACATAGAGGCTTGAAATAGAAAACCCATTGATATGAATTAATCTTCAACATCTATTATATCCTAGTTCATTAGAATGCAATCAATAATTGATCATTGCACTGATTCTTCTCTAGGTTCATTGTTAAATAGGTGAATATCACAATTATATGAGAAGTTCATTTCCAGTGATGTTGGCGCCCATCCGTTAGTAACGTATTTTTCTCACAATTTTAGAAGGATGATATATTTATATCATTTGTTGAAATATTATTGTCCACAATTCTACCAAAATTTTCATTATTTCCATGTGCATACCAATTTCATCCATCACCCCCCAAAGTTATTGTACACTTCCAAATAATCTTGGCAATTTTCCATTCGAGAATAAAAATTATATAATCATAACCTCCCTCTACAACCAAGTAGTTTAATTATATCCTCACTAATACTAAATTATTCTCTACATGGACTAAATAAACACCACTCAAATAAGTCGTTTGAACAATATTTATAAAAATTTGTGATTTCAGACATCGTCACTAGGTTTGGTGTCCCTCAAATAATAGTGCAAAAAAACAACCCCAAATTTTGTTCATCCAAATTTAAAATTTTGTATATAGAGTATAATATTTAATCCAAGCATTCATACTGGTATCATGTTGTGTAAAGTGGGAATATATAGTCTTTTAACCCATTCATATATAACATACTCATGAAAATGGTAGACAAGGACAAGAAATCATGGACCAGCAAGATTCTATATTATTTATTGTCCAGCATTTCCAAAACCCAATCCATTGTGTATGTGACCCCATATTCACTAATATATAGGACACAATAATTTTCCCATTGAATTATAGTTTCCTTCGCTATATATTTCCATCTATGATAAATTTTCCACGGATGAGAAATCCTGGAATTTTTTTGTGAGTTAGAATGGATGGTTGAGAAAAGACTAAATAACATGAATCATATAATGGATCACAGTAACTAAATTGATTGATATTTAAATATAAGAATGTTTTATTTCATTCATTCTAGAATGGGGAACTCATTTTTTCCTCAGGACCCTAATGATACTTGGGATGAAACTTCTGATGTATGATCCAAAATAGGATGTACTTTTTTATCCAAAATTTTATTTCCAAAGTAGCATATTTCTGGACCAATATGTAAATAAAGTGTACTACACCCCAATTAATTGATTATTTCTCAATAAATATATAGTTTTTTTAATGATATATGACACTTATTGTATGACCCAAACCTACAAGTCATTATTCTTCTTACTATAAAATGTTAATATGTATAGATAAGACCATGAAACATGATCCTAATAAGAACAAAACATATCAACAAATTCAAAATAACTTATGTTTTATGATGAGATCTTCAACACATTCCATTAAACCTAGTATCACCAATTGATAAAATTATATGATGCTCGAGCAACAGGCCCAGTGTATAAGGACCCAACCTTAAAACATTACATAATCTTGAATTAAAATAATTATTCACATTGAGAATAATTAAAGATATAATGATTTAGATAATTAGCCCATAAATATTACATTACATCTAAAAATTACAATGTAGACACTTCAACTTAGTTTCCATTTTTTTCATAAAATAAAAACTCTAGAAAAAAAGGTTAATTTCTAGTTCCCTGTTTTAGACAGCATAACTTTTCCTTGATCATATCCTTGACCTTATTCATCATTATGTCTTGTGAAAAATATATCAAAACATGGGAGGTGAATTAAAAAACTCAGTAAAGGTTATAAAATAATGAAAGGAATCATTAACCTATCAATAAATAAAAATAAATGAAACTGTACTATACAATCAGAATATACCTCATGAAATAATATGATATTTGAATTATATATAGAAATCCAAAATCATAAATATAACTTATGGCATTAATAAGTTACATAAATTGTAGCTTTCATATCTATGTAGGGAGTTACGTTTGGAATAACTATCATAGTATATTCCCAAAATAGCATAAGGGAAACATTAATGTTTACCTCTGTCACGTTACCCAATTCATTGGAGAGCTATCTTGGGACACAGGACCTAGGTTAATCACGGAACCACCTGTATATGTAATCAATGCCACTTAACCATAACATATTCATAACACATTAAACATGAATAATGGAATGATAACTATTTCCCATTGTAATCACAAAATACCATTTCATGATATTGATATAATCAATGCTTTATTAAACAATTTAACAAACGATTTAAAAACTTTAATAAAATTATTTTTGTATCAAAGTGTCCCATACCATATTGATGCATTTTAAAAAACATTAATTTCAATACATTAATGTACATATAATATAAGGCCTCAGCCTTAAACCTTACTTAATCTTGAGTTATTACAATATTACACAATGAGGATCATTTCGGGTTTAGAGTTTTAGAGAATTAGATCATAAAACTTGCATTACATTCCACATATAAACAAAGTGGTTACATAAAGATAGTATTCTTCATTCCCATCAATGGAAACACATTTAAAAGAAAACATGTATTATTTATTGACACTTCCTTGACACTATCATCATATCATGTACCTTTCCCTTGACCTGTGAAAAACATTTCAAAAAACATGGGATGAACATAAAAAGCTCAGTAAGGGATATAAAAATATGGAAAGGAAACATGGGTACATATATACATAAGAATGAAATCATACTTTACGCATAAAACATATGCATTTTAACATACCTCATCAAATCATGAATAAATCATAGAAATCATAAGACATAAAGGTAACTTGAGGCATTCATAGCATCCTTACGTAGGGAGTAACCCTCTTGGTTACGTTTGGAATACCCATCAGAGTATATTCCATAAATCTCTTCAGAGAAACCTTAAAGTTTCACTCCTTCGCGTTACCCAATGCATTGGAGAGCTATATCGGGCTCACCAACCCTTAGTTTATCACGGAACCACTCGTCTTCATAATAATTCCCAAGAACCTCAACATAATCGTATCACATAAAAAATGCATAAAGGAAACATAACATTTCCACCTTTCAATCACAAGATATCAATACAACACATTGATATAAAAACATTATGAAACCCATTTTCAATACCAAAATAAATGAAAATTAAAACATGGTATTTATTTTTCTATTAAAAAGAAGGTATGGCTTGTAGAGGAAACCGAAACTCAAATAACGGTCACGGCGACGGAGAAGTCGGTGTCGCCGCATACGTACGACAAAAACATTCCCTTTTGTCTTATAGTAAAATGCTATGTATAAAAAATATTCCTTTTGGATAAACGTAAAATTCAAAGGGGTTTATACACCGTATAAAAGAAGGTTGTGTATAAAAAAATATGCCTCAATGAAAGGAGATTGAGACGAAGTCCCATACCTCGGGTCCGACTTGACTCGGTCGTTCTTTAATCTCCTGAATAATAAACTTGAGTTAATTTTTACTTCTTTAGGAAACTTTTTCAAGTTCATTGTTTCTTTTATATCACTTATTTCCATGTCATGAACACTATGTAATTATTTAAGTTAATAACGGTCGTTTTAATGATCATTGGTGCTTGCGTCAAAAATAAACCCTTTATAATTACATGTTGTTCATGTATCCATTATATCCAGAATTATAATAATTATTTATATATCATATATACCAAGTATATACATGCATTTATAATATTACATAATCATTTAGAGGTAAGAAATGAAATGCACCGTTCATGGAAACGGTAAGCCGTACGTACGCATGAACGCTACTTTCATTTATATTTCGTATTTTATAGAATAGAATCATAATGATATAAAGGTATATTATAATTCCAGTATAATATCATATATAATATCTTAGTTACATCCTTTATACGTTCCACATATGGTATTTAACGAATCAAATCACTTTGAGGGGGCGGTAGTCCGCACTTCCTTAAATGAAGATATCACGTTTACCCATAATGGAAACCATAAAGGTATGACCAAAAAGAAAAAAAATAGAAGCTTAAGGAAAACCTAAACATATTATATATCATATATAAATATAGTGACATCTTAATGGCCACCTTTAAAGGTATTAAAAGAATGTTGAACAATCATCGCTTCGGGAGGCATAAATTCACCATCCACAGAAACAGTATGTTCGTTAACCATTAGATGTAGGTGTGTGTAAGTGTAGCTCGAATCCTTATTATAAAAACATCCTAGTATATTGAGGATACTGAAGTTGTTATAAAAGAAAATAATAAAAAGATTTCAGAGGATTGGAGAAGCAAAATAAAACAAAAGGACTCAAAAGAAGACATTACCTTAAAATCGGGTAACTCCCTTTGGTTTGAGCTCAAAGGCTTCCTTGGGAAGAATTCTGCCCAAAGTAAGGCTTCAAGGATTAAGAGAGGGAAGTGGAGAGACAAAATGTGCAGGGTTTGGCCGAGCTAAAGGCTTTGGGAGTGTGGGTAAGGAGGTAGAGGTGGTGGCCTTTTATAAGAGGAGAGGAGGGGCACTCTTGGAAAGTAAAGATAAGTTACTTTATTTTAAAATGCGTTTCGGATTCAAAAGGCCCCAAATTTATATAATTCGATGATAAGGTGATAAGGGTTCTAAATACACTCGTCCAATTGGTTTTGGCCATGTGTAGGTTTTAGATTTTACATTAACTTTCCATTTTATTTAATTCGTTAAATAATGAGGTCATCGCTACATCATCATGATTTCATAAATAATTTACTTTATTTAATGTCTAAATATTATAAAAAAACTACTATGATGTAGTAAATCTTTTTAAATTTCTAATTAATATTTATAATCAAAAATATGACTTGTATAACCCCATATAAAAATTGTTTTAGTAACATAACTCATGTTTGTGTCATTTTTACTTTAACATTAAATAAAATGTTACTTACGTCATTTCCCAACCAAAGTGGCTCCATGGGGTCCCCAAGTTGAACCATGGCTTGTCTTTGTCGGCCATGACACTTCCAATGAGGGTAGGACATGTGTCAAACTCATCTAATACTATTAAAACATTATTTTTACCTTAAATTACACTAATTACCACTAATCGCGATTAAGAACTTAATAAGTTACTATTCACCAAAAAATTATTTTAATCACATTGAACCACATTCTACTTCTTAATGACAACCATGTATGTCGGATTTTCGAATTTCAAAACAAAATGATGGCAAAATTTCATTTAAACCGAAAAATCAGTTTTTATAAGTACCACTTAGTGGTTTCACTATTCATCAAAAATTGAAGTTTTTCAGAAAATTACCAAAAAATCACCCTAAGCTATATTTGATATTCCAAATTCAAAAATAACGTCTATTTTACAAAATTCAAAACATATAATTCACATTAATTAATTTAATAATTAATTCCGATGTTAAGACAAATAGCGTGTTTTTATGAAACAATAAGTATCAAAAGATTGACACCAGTTTAAGTCCAATTTCAAAGTGAAATTGATTCTAATGACCACCATTGGATTAAATGGTAAAAATATATTATAATTCCACATCAAAACCAATTCAAAATGTAATCTAATCATATAAATAAATTATATTAAAAAGCAGTTTTGATGTAAAATGCAGTATTTTTCACTATTCATTAAAAAATGAACATTGTCAGAAAAATACCAAAAATTTATCCAATGTAAAATTCAATGTCCCAATCATAATGAATATGTTTATTTTGGCAAATATAGATTATAAAATTGTCAAAATATGGATTTAAAAAGGGGTTTCCATCAAAAGGCAGTAAAACAATCTTTTAAGAATATTAGTGTATTCCATCCTTAAGATTGGATTTTTTTTTAGCCTCTAAACCACTATATAATTCATTAATAGACATAGATAAAAATATCTACTATTAATTACTTACTTGGAATGTTACATCCTTCCCCCCTTTAGAAAATTGCGTCCCCGCAATTTATTTACTTATCAAATAAATGGGGGTACTTATCCCGGATTGCATTTTCAGATTCCCATGTTGCCTCTTCCATCATGTGGTTTTTCCACAAATACTTTACCTGCTTAATCACCTTATTCCGTAACACTTGCTCCCTGTGGTCAAGAATCTGGACCGGTTGTTCCTCATAAGATAGGTTCTCTTCCAGCTGAACTACCTCTAGACTCAAAACATGAGATGGATCTGGCATATACCTTCTCAACATCGAAACGTGAAAAACATTGTGTACCTGAGATAAACTCAGAGGTAAATCCACCCGGTATGCAACTGATCCAACTCTCTCCAGAATTTCATATGGTCCAATAAACCTTGGACTCAGCTTTCCTTTATTACCAAATCTCATCACACTTTTCCAGGGAGAAACCTTGAGAAAAACATGATCACTTACCTCGAAAGATAGATCCTTCCTCCGGTTACCTGCATAACTCTTCTGCCTGCTCTGAGCTGTTCTAATGTGATTCTGAATCAGCTGAACTTTTTATGTCATCTCTTCTACCAATTCTGGTCCCATCAACTTCCTTTCACCCACTTCATCCCAGAAATCTGGAGTTCGACACCACTTCCCATATAATGCCTGAAATGGTGCCATCTGTATACTAGAATGAAAACTGTTATTATATGAAAATTCAAGCAAAGAAAGATGTTTGTCCCAACTTCCCTGATAATCCATAGAGCAAGAACGTAGCATATCCTCCAATGTCTTAATTGTTCGTTCTGACTTCCCATCTGATTGAGGATGAAAAGATGTACTAAAATTTAATTCAGTACCCAATGACTTCTGAAGGCCTTTCCAAAAGTTAGAAGTGAACCTGGTATCACGATTAGATACAATGGAGAGAGTAACTCCATGTAACCTGAATATCTCTTTAAAATACAAATGGGAAAGTTGATCTAGGGAAAAAGTATCTCGTATAGCAAAGAAATGAGCAGATTTAGTCAAGAGATCAACAATAACCCAGATTGCATTATTACATCAAGATGTCTTCGGTAATCCCACAAAAAAGTCCATGGATATATTCTCCCATATCCACTCTGGCACTGGTAAAGGCTGAAGCATCCCTTTCGGTAACTGCCGCTCTGCTTTAACCTGCTGACATGTCAAACACTTCATAGTAAAATCAGCAATATCTCTTTTCATTCAATCCCACCAGTAATACTCCCGCAGATCTCTATACATCTTAGTACTCCCAGGATGAACTGAAAACAGAGAACTATGAGATTCACATAACAACTCTCTCTTCAATTGTGAATCACAAGGCACACACAATCTCTTCCCAAATCTCAAAACGCTATCATTATCAATGTTGAATTCAGGCAACTTACCTTTCTGAACCTGCTCTACCTTTTTCTGCAACTCACTGTCTTGCTTATGTGCTTGCATGATTCTATCTGATAGAGATGATCTCACTGATACCTGAAACAAAACAGAAGATCTTCATGCACCCACAACTTCTATGCCAAAGTTCATCAAATCATTAACCAAGGATCACATTCCAAATGCAACATTGCTAATGAAGCATTACTTTTTTGACTCAAAGCATTAGCCACTTTATTTGCATTTCCTAGATGGTAATGAATTGTACAATAATAATCCTTTGTTAATTCTAGCCATCTCCTTTGTCTCATGTTAAATTTTTTCTGAGTGAATATATACTTTAAACTTTTGTGATCGGTATATATTTCACACTTTACTCCATACAAATGATGCCTCCAAATTTTTAAAGCAAAAACAACATTAGCTAATTCCAAATCATGTGTAGGGTAATTTATCTCATGAGTTTTCAACTGTTGTGAAGCATAAGAAATTACCTGATCATTCTGCATTAGGACGCAACCAAGTCCTTTTAATGAAGCATCACTGTATATAAAAAACTCACTATTCCTGGAAGGTAGTGCCAAAACTGGATCATTCACCAATCTTCTTTTCAATTCCTGAAAAATATCATCACATTCTTTTGTACAGATAAACTTAACACCCTTCTGAGTTAGCTTAGTCATTGTACAAGATAACCATGAAAAATTTCGAACAAACCTTCGGTAATAGCCTGCCAAACCAAGGAAGCTACGAATCCCAGTTACATTTGTGGGTCTTGGCCAGTCTTCCACAACATTTGTTTTTGCAGGATCAACAGTTATCCCATATTTAGAAACAATGTGACCAAGGAAAGAAAATTTTTGCAACCAAGACTCACACTTGCTGAATTTCCCATACAATTTCTTTTCTTTTAAGGTTTGCAAGATAACCCTTAAATGTCTTTCATGCTCTTCTTTACTTTTAGAAAACAAGAAAATATCATCAATAAAAAACACCACAAACTTATCCAAGAACTCATGGAAAATTCTATTCATTATGTCCATGAATACAGCAGGTGCATTGGTTAGCCCAAAAGGCATTACTACAAATTCATAATGGCCATATCTTGTACGGAACGCGGTCTTCGGAACATCTTCTTCCTTTACCTTCAGCTGATGGTACCCCGATCTCAAGTCAATCTTTGAAAAATACTGAGCTCCCTGGTGCTGATCAAACAAATCATCGATATGAGGAAATGGATATTTATTCTTAATAGTGATATTATTCAAGGCTCTATAATCAATGAAAAGTCTCATTGAACCATCTTTCTTTTTAACAAAAAAGACAGGAGCACCCCATGGTGATGTGCTAGGTCGAATGAAAACTTTCTCTAATAAATCTTGTAATTGCTCCATTGACTCTAAAAGTTCAATTTGAGCCATTCGATAAGGGGGTTTTGAAATTGGCTTAGCATCAGGAACTAATTCAACAGTAAATTCAACTTCCTGATCTGGTATTATTCCAGGCAACTCATCTGGAAAAACATCAGGATACTCATTTACCACTGACACATCATTAATCTAAACAGTTCCTTTATTTTCAATGATGTGTGCAAGGTAACATTTATTTCCATCTTTTACATGTTTCTCGGCCTCTTGATAAGTTATCAATAGTAAGGGTTCATTCTTGTACACAAATTGAAAGTTTTTCTGAACAGAAACTTCTTTAGCTCTACAGTCAATCTTATCATGGTAAATAGAGAGCCAATCTATACTCAGGATAACATCAAACTCTACTAGAGGTAGAACAATAAGGTTTGCAAGTAGGTTCTTTCCACATATAAGGATACGAATATTCTTGTAAATTATTTTTGCCTCAACATTCCCCAGGTGTTTTTACTAAAATTTCAGGAGTCATTTCTTGATATGGTATTCCCATTTTACTAGAAAGGGTTTCAGAGATGAAAGAATGTGTAGACCCTGAATCAAACAACACACTGGACTAATCTGAAAAAAAACAAAGTACTTGATACAACTTCATTTGGTGGCCTGACATCTACTGATGTAGTTGCAAAGGATTTCACCACCCCTTTCTGCTTGTTGTCTAACTGCTTCCCATCACTCAAGCTTTTTTTCGGACACTCGCTTTCATTGTGACCTATCTCATTGCACTTATAACATTTCACTAACTGTAAATCCAATTTGGTCTTACCTTCACCTTGATCCTTTTCAGTGCAATCACGAGCCTTATGTCCCATCTTACCACATCGGTAGCACTTTCCAGAATTCAGAAGACATTCCCCAGCATGCCTTTTGCCACATTTATCACAAACTGGAAACTCAGTTTTCTTACCATCAGACTTTTTTGAAGAATTCTTACCTTTCTCATGTCACCTCGGTCTCTTCTTCTGTTGGTTGTTATAGAACACTTGATCATCGACAAACTCCCTTTCCACCTTCTCAGCACATCGAACAAGCTTTTCATAACTTTTAAACTCACGAGAAGCTAATGCCCTTTGATATTTTGGCATTAATCCTGAGTAAAAACAATTGATTTTACTATGAAGGTCTCGGATAAAATTTGGAGCATACCTTGACAATCGAGTGAAACTTTCTTCATAGGTATCCACTGAGTCTTCCTCTTGCCTCAATTCGAAGAATTGATTTTCCATCCTAAGTCGAACAGCCTTAGGAAAATACTTCTCAAGAAACATACCTTTGAATTCATCCCAGTCAAGAGCATCAATCTCATCGGCGTCCCTGATATTTTTAACCATAGAACACCACTGATCTGCCTCACCCTCCAAACGGTATATAGCAAGACTAACCCTTTGATTGTCTGAACACCCCATGACATCAAAAATCTTCTTCAGTGCCATAATCCACCCTTCAGCTAGCACAGGGTCAGATGATCCTCTTAATGATGGGGGATGTTGCCTCATGAAATATTCCACCAATGACATGTTCCTCTGCGGTTGATCTGGCTGATCTCATGTATGGATACCACCACCATTTATCGCTTGAGTCAACTGCGCCATTACTGCAACAAACTATTCAGTTCCAATTCCAACCATCTCAGAATGCCGATTCAGAAGGTTATTTCCTTATGTATTCCTTCCTAGCACTGCTTCCCTGTTTCCTCTGCGGAAAACCATTCTGAACAAACATGTCTTAGATGAAGCAACATGGTAATATTCAAATACTATATCATTTAAAAAAAATATTTTTGGATAATCATTTAATAGAATTATAACTCGTAAAGTTATCTAAACCGACCTTTGATATCAACTATATGGCCACAGCCTTAAACCTTACTTAATCTTGAGTTATTACAAGATTACACATTGAGGATCTTTTCAGGTTTAGAATTTTAGAGAATTAGATCATAAAACTTTCATTACATTCCACATATAAACAAAGTGGTTACATAAAGATAGTATTCTTCATTCCCATCAATGGAAACAAATTTAAAATAAAACATGGATTATTTCTTGAAAATTCCTTGACACTCTCATCATATCATGTACCTTTCCCTTGACCTGTGAAAAAAATTTCAACAAACTTGGGATGAGCATAAAAAGCTCACTAAGGGATATAGAAATATGGAAAGAAAACATGGGTACATATATACATAAGAATGAAATCATACTTTACCCATAAAACATATGCACTTTAACATACCTCATCAAATCATGAATAAATCATTGAAATCATAAGACATAAAGGTAACTTGAGGAATTCATAACATCCTTACATAGAGAGTACCCCTCTTGGTTACGTTTGGAATACCCATCATAGTATATTCCCAAAATCTCTTCGGAGAAATCTTAACGTTTCACTCCTTCACGTTACCCAATGCATTGGAGAGCTATATAGGGCTCACCCGCCCTTAGTTTATCACGGAACCACCTGTCTTCATAATAATTCCCAAGAACCTCAACATAATGGTATCACATAAAACATGCATAAAGGAAACATAACATTTCCACCTTTCAATCACAGGATATCAATACAACACATTGATATAAAAACATTATGAAAACCATTTTCAATACCAAAATAAAAGAAAATTAAAATATGGTATTTATTTTTCTTTTAAAAAGAAGGTATGGCTTGTACAGGAAGTCGAAACTCAAATAACGGTCATGGCGGCAGAGAAGTCATTGTCGCCGCATACGTACGACCAAAAAATTCCATTTTGTCATTTAGTAAAACGCTTCTTATAAAAAATATTCCTTTCGGATAAACGTAAAAGTCAAAGGGGTTTATACACCGTATAAAATAATGTTGTGTATAATACAAAATATGCCTCAATGAAAGGAGATTGACACGAAGTCCCATACCTCGGGTCCAACTTGACTCGGTCGTTCATTAATCTCATGAATAAAAAACTTGAGTTAATTTATACTTCTTTAAGAACCTTTTTAAAGTTCAATTATTCCTTTTATATCACTTATTTCCATGTCATGAACACTATGTAATTATTTAAGTTAATAACGGTCCTTTTAACGATCATTGGTACTTGAGTAAAAAATAAACCCTTTATAATTACATGTTGTTCATGTATCCAGTATATCAAGAATTATAATAATTATGTATATATCATATATATCCAGTATATACATGCATTTATAATATTACATAATCATTTTGAGGTAAGGAATGAAATGCACCGTTCATGGAGGCGGTAAGCTGTATGTACGCATGAACGCTACTTTCATTTCTATTTCGTATTTTATAGAATGGAATCATAATGATATAAAGGTATATTATAATTCCAGTATAATATCATATATATAATATCATAGTTCCATCCTTTATACATCCCACATATGGTATATAACGAATCAAATCACTTTGAGGGGGTGGTAGTCCGCACTTCCTTAAATAAAGATATCGTGTTTACCCATAATGGAAACCATAAAGGTATGACCAAAAAGAAAAAACAAAAGCTTAAGGAAAACATAAACATATTATATATCATCTTTAAATATAGTGACATCTTAATGACCACCTTTTAAGGTGTTAAAATAATGTTGAACAATCATCGTTTCGGGAGGCATAAATTCACCATCCACGGAAATAGTATGTTCATTAACCATTAGATGTAGGTGTGTGTAAGTGTAGATATAATACTTATTATAACAACATCCTAGTATATTGAGGATACTGGAGTTGTTACAAAAGAAAAGAATAAAAAGAGTTTAGGGGGTTGGAGAAGCAAAATAAAACAAAAGGACTCAAAAGAAGACATTACCTTAAAATCGGGTAACTCCCTTTGGTTTGAGCTCAAAGGATTCATTGGGAAGACTTCTGCCCAAAGTGAGGCTTCGATGAGTAAGATAGGGAAGTGGAGAGACAATATGGGCAGGGTTTGGACAATCCAAAAGCTTTGGTAGTGTGGTTAAAGAGGTAGAGGTGGGGGCCTTTTATAAGAGGAGAGGAGGGGCACTCTTGGAAAGTAAAGATATGTTACTTTATTTTAAAATGAGTTTAGGATTGAAAAGGTCCCACATTGATATAATTCGATTATAAGGTGATAAGGGTTCTAAATCCACTCATCCAATTGGTTTTGTCCATGTGTAGGTTTTAGATTTTACATTAACATTCCATTTTATTTAAATCGTTAAATAATGAGGTCATCGCTGCATCATCATGATGTCATAAATAATTTAATTTATTTAATGTCTAAAAATTATAAAAAAACTACTATGATGTAGGAAATATTTTTATATTTCTAATGAATATTTATAGTCAAAAATATGACTTGTATAACCCCATATAAAAATTGTTTTAGTAACATAACTCATGTTTCTGTCATTTTTACTTTAACATTAAATAAAAAGTTATTTATGTCATTTCCCAACCAAAGTAGCTCCATGGGGTCCCCAAGTTGACCCATGGCTTTTCTTGATCATCCATGATGCATCCAATGAGGTTAGGACATGTGTCAAGCTCATATCATACTATTAAAACAATATTTTTACCTTAAACTACACTAATTACCACTAATCGCGATTAAGAACTTAATAAGTTACTATTCACCAAAAAATTATTTTAATACCTTTGAACCACATTTTACTTCTTAATGACAACCATGTATGTTGGATTTTTGAAATTCAAAACACAATGATGAAAAAATTTCATTTAAAAGGAAAAATCAGTTTTTATAAGTACCATTTAGTGGTTTCACTATTCATCAAAAATTGATGTTTTTCAGAAAATTACCAAAAATTCACCCTAAGCTATATTTGTTATTCTGATTTCAAAAATGAAGTCTATTTTAAAAAATTCAAAACATATAAGTCACATTAATTAATTTAATAATTAATTCCCGCTGTTATGACAAATAGCGTGTTTTTATGAAACAATAAGTATCAAAAGATCGACACAAGTTTAAGTCAAATTTTAAAGTGAAATTGATTCCAATGACCACCATTAGATTAAATGGTAAAAATATATTCTAATTCCACTTCAAAACCAATTCAAAAGATAATCTAATCATAGAAATATATTAGATTAAAAATCAGTTTTGATGTAAAATGCAGTTTTTTCACTATTCATTAAAAATTGAACATTGTCCGAAAAATACCAAAAAATTATCCAATGTAAAATTAAATGTCCCAATAATAATGAATATGATTATTTTGAAAAATATAGATTATAAAATTTTCAAAATATTGATTTAAAAATGGTTTTCCATCAAAAGGCAGTAAAACAATCTTTTAAGAATATTAGTGTATTCTATGCTTAAGATTGGATTTATTTTCATTTTAAGACTCTAAAACACTATATAATTCATTAATAGGCATAGATAAAAATATCTATTATTCATTACTTACTTGGGATGTTACATATAAATAAATACATAAAACCATTTTAATAAACGGGACATTAATGAGAAGGATTTAGAAGAATAAATCATTAAAACATTTAAAAAAGATATTTTAGTTAAAAAGCTCTTAACCAAATGAAAGACGCTTGAATACAAATAATTTAAGGATAAAATTAATAAAAACATTATAATATCATTAATATAAAGGGATTCATGATATAATATTCCAAATTATAGTATTAACACCATATAAAAGTGATTTGGTGGAAAACAACAATGCAGTCTCAATTTAATGTAAATTGATATAAAATCCCTTATAAAGTTTGTATCCTTAGATTAAGGATAAATCACTTACATAATAATGTGTGAAAAATATAAATACACTAAATATGGTTGGATATTTTTTGTAAATCAATCATAGTACATTTATAGATGTTCGTTTTAAAACAAATCCAATGACTTTGATGTTTAACTCAATGAATTGAAATTGAGTTAAGAATTACCTTATAAAGTCCATATCAATGAATTGAGAATTTATCAATGGAGTGATTATGTGTATCAAAATTATATCCATAGAAAGGGAAGCGGAAATTACAACATAAATATATAAGCAGTGATTCCACACATAAACATAGCATTACATAATTAGGAATTAGAAGATTAACCCAAGGAATAAAAGTTTTGTTAAAAGGTTCCTTTAACGATTTGGTAACTTACGAAACATACAACACATGAAATAAGGATCATAAAATAAAGATGTAAATACCCATAATTTAAATTATATTACACAAATAATACAATAATGGGAAATACATTCACCACAAAAAAGAAACTAGTGGAAAATATTACATGAGTCTCACAGGAATAAAAAGAGAGATGAAAACCTGTTACCTCATGTCTGAATTGACTTGATTGATCCATGTTCTTTTGTAATAATAATAATAAGTTAATTTATAATTCTTTAAGAAAATTTCTCAATTCTATTATTCCTTTTATAAAACTTATTACCTTGTAATAACAATTAGGAAATTATTTGAGTTTATATCGGACATTTTGTCGTTGTTCAGAATTTGAGTTTAAAATGACCTTATTATAATTACAATTTGTCCATGTGGTCAAATTTACATTTTCTCGAGAATTATATAAATGATTTAAATATCATATATATCATATATATCCACTATATATTTATTTATAATTTTACATAACATTTGGAAATAAGAAATGAATTGGATCATTCATAGAGATGATAAGTTGTACGTACGCATGAACACTACTTTCATTTCATTTTTTTTATTTTTTAATGAAATGATTACTTAATGATACATTGGTATATAATAATTCCATTAAAATATAATATTTTATATATGTTACATAATTTCATTAACACCATGAATTATACGTTCTATGTATGGTATGAACGAGTCATATCAATTTGAGGGGGTGGTAGTCCGCACTTCCTCAAATGAAATTATCCTATTTATATTACATGAAAAGCATAAAAAATTTTATAAATGAGAATTACAGAAAGATATTGATAAAATAAATTAAAATATATATCATATATAATTATAGTTCCATCATAATGGCCCCCATGAGATGCAGTTGGAGATATTTGAACAATCATCGTTTCGTGAGGTAGTAGTTCATTGTCCACAGAATCAGTATGTTCGTAACAATTAGATAGATGAGTGTGAAATATTATTTTGAATAATCCTCATAAAAACAACATAGTATATAGAGGATATTATTTTTCTATCAATTAATGGAATAAAGAAGGGTTAGGGGGTTGGATAAGTAAAATAAATGAAAAGAACGTAAGAGAAGACGTTAACATTAAATCAGGTATCTCGATTTGGTTTGAACAAAAAGGTTTACTGGATGTTCCGTATACATAATTTAAGGTTTAGAGGGAAGATATGTATATTGAGGTCTTATTTGGGTAGATGTTGGACGATCCATGGGGCTTGAGATGTGTTAGTAATGGGTTAAAGTGGAGGGCTTTTTATAAGGGGGTGGAGGGGCTCTTTAAGAATGTTTGAAACTATTATTTTATTATATAATGATTTTCGGTTTCTAAAGGTCCAAAACATATTAAGGTTGAATATAATATGACTATTGTTCAAAATAAAATCATCCAATAAGAATTGGACATGTTTTGGATATTATTTTAATATTTATATTCTAATTTATTTAAATATTTCTTTAACGATGTAAACACTAAATCATTATTGTGTAATAAATAATTTTATTTATATGATGACTAAAAATAATTAATAAAATACCCTGATGTAGGAAATATATTTTTATTTCTAATGAATATTTATATTCAAATATATCAAATAGGTAACCCCACATTTAAATTGTTTTAGAAAAACAATACATGTTGATGATATTTTTATTTTTAAATAAAATTAAAAGTTATTAATGACATTATCTTAACCAAATGGAATTAAAAGGCCAACAATATAACCAAAGGATTTTATTGGTCGGCCATGACTAATCCAATACGGTTAGGAAAAGTGTTAAGGTAATTTTATAATATTATAATATTATTTTGACCATGAATTACACTATTTACCTTTTATCATGGTAAATAAAAGTCACAAGTTACTATTCAACCAAAATTATTTTCATCTTATTCAACAACATTTTACTAACTAATAACATCCATGTAGGTCATATTTTCAAAACTCATATCACAGAAGAGGTAAAATATCATTTAAATAAACAAGTCTGTTTTTTTACTACTACTCAGTGTTTTCACAATTCATCAAAAATTGAAGTTGTTTAGAAAAATGACCAAAATTTAGAGTAACATATATTTGATATTCTGAATTAAAAAATAATGCCTATTTTAATAAATTAAAAATATAGAGGTTTTATAAATTAAATTATAATTAATTACCATTGTCATAATTAAGAGCGTGTTTTTAAGAAATAATAACTGTCAAAACATTAACACGTGTTTTTGTCCAATTTCAAAGTGAAATTATTTCCAATGACCAACATTGGATTAAATGGTACCAATATAATATTATTAAACCTTAAACCGAATTAAATTGATAATCTATGAATATAAATAAATTATATTAAAAGAGAGTTTTGAATTAAAATATTGTATTTTTAACTATTCATTACAAATGAATTTTATCAGAAAAATAAAAAAAAATTACCCAAAGTAAATTTTGATTTCTCAATTCTGAAGAATTATTTTATTTTATCAAATATAAAATATAAATGTGGTCAAAACTAGATTTACTGAGGGTTCTCCATCAAAAGGCAATAATTTGACCTATTAATGAATATTAGAGTATTTATGCTTAAAATCATATTCATTCGCATTTTAAGTTTCTAAATTTTATTGGATAAATGTAAATACATTTAACAAAGATATATAATAATATTGAAGTTAGTCCTTTTAATTCCCACCAATACAATGACTATACATTAACTACCATTTAAAATAATAATTTTATTATATTATTTTTCATTATAACATAACATTGTGTGTAGTGTAAGATTTTGAATAAACTCGTTGTTGCTTATTGGGTACTCCATCAATCATGGGATCCCCATTTCGGTAAAATTAATTCTTAATTCACAAATATTAGTAAATATGAAAATTCCATATTCTTTATTCACCTGGGATGTTTCATCCTTCCCCCCTTTTGGGAATTGCAACTTTTCAATTTTAAAATAGGGCTTAGAAGCATCAGTAAAAGTCCCATATTGGAAAAAGATTCAATACAAATCCAACTTAAAAAGAATGATTGATATGTACAAAGGTCACCCGAGATAAACCATACAAGGATTCGATGATGGAAACTTGGATATGGAAGAGAAACTATGTGTCAAGTTCTAATAGATATTGATAGAAAACATGATTAGAAGAATTTTAACCACCAGAATATCACAAACATGTGATGGGTTAAAAGGTCTCTGATTCCAGAGTAGGAAACGTTAACGAACAATGTTTTTGATTTATGTTCCATTTCATAATGTTGGAGAATTTATTTATGATATTGACTAAGTAAATAATGAAATATACTTACTTTTCAATTACAATTTCATCCTTTAGTATGTATCTACCAAAAAATAATCATTTCTCCAAACTATGAGTATTCAAGATGACTTGGTCACACCTAAAGCGATAGAATGAACTTCTACATAATGACATAATCCCAAAAATTTGAACTATATATGTCCCCTATCATTAGACATTAACCAAAACCAAAATTGTTAGTACAAGATCAGATAATCCCCAAAAAAGAAAAGTCCATTATAAAATTAAATACTACTCTTAATCTCCAAAATTCCAAAAAGCATACCAGAAGTTCAACAAAAACCATTCATTACACAATTTTCCTTAAAATCATCCAATATAATCAAAACTAATATTGAATCCCAAATCACAGAAGAATTTTATCACATTGTCTTTCCTAGAAAATTTATCATTTATCTCCAAATAACATCGACTACTCTTGAAGAAACATGCTGAGGTGTAATTCCCCTAATCACGTATTCTCTATGATAGGTTAATAATTTCCATAAATAACCCAAATCACCATTTGTTCACAATAAAAAAAATACATTCTTCAAAAATTAAATTTCAACATTACTCCCCAAATGAGATCCTATAGTATTCTATTTTACTTAATCATTGAGTGTTTCCCCAAAAGAGAGAATGTCTTCCAAAATTACCTTTATCACTTAATCACTAGACCATTTTTTATACTAATGATATCGATTATATAAAAAATAAGATCCCAAAAAAAACATATTCTTGATCCAAAAATTTATTTAACTAAAAAGAATAATCCATACTAACCAGGGACTTCATGTTCTCCACTGGTAGAGGATGCTCCCTTGCTGCCCATCTTTTATGGGTTTGATTCTCGCAACCTAGTCGGATGTGATGCATTGTCACCCATTCGGCAGTTTGTCCATTAATTAAAACCGTATAATTTCATAACATTCCCAAAAATGAGATAAATTACCCAAAAATAACCATAACATATTTTAACTACAAGAGTTCTCATTGCATCTCCCATTTCATTTCGTTTCCCACTATGGAAACCACCACAGTTTCCTTCACATATATTGTTATGTTGGATCCTGTTAGTTCCATCCATTTACTAAAACAAAAAACGTCAGTGTCAGTATATCAGTAAAATCATCATATACTATCTTCTGAGGAGGGTAAACATTAAGGTATACTTATTCATGTTATCTTAAACTCATTCTGGAAATATAAAACAAATATTATTCTTTCTAATATTCTAACCATTATAGTTATGTCATTTTTTCTTAAATGAAACCCTAACCTCTAATATTTTTTAAACCGGCATTTGATACCATCTATAAGGACCTAGCCTTAAAACATTACTAAATCTTGAATTAAATTAATAATTCACATTGTGGATCTATTCAGGGTTAGAGTTTTAGAGAATTATTCCAAAAACTATTACATTACATCCCAAAAATTATAAAGTTGACACTTTTACTTATTTTCAATTTTTTCATAAAATAAATAATTTTTAAAAAATATATTCATGTCCAATTCCATGTTTTAGACAACACGACTTTTTCTTAATCTCATCCTTGACCCTATTTATCATTAAGTCCTGTGAAAAACATTTCAAAACTAAGGATAATCATAAAAATGCTCTGTAAGGGTTATAAAATAATGAAAGGATACATTAATCCGTCAATAAATACAAATCAATGAAACCATGCTTTTAAATCGTAACATTCCACATCGAATCATATGATTTTTGAATAACACACTAAAATCAAGAAACATAAAGGTAACTTATGGAATTCATAACATTCATACATTGGAAACCTCAATGCTACGTAGGGAGTTATGTTTGGAATACCCATCACATTATATTCCCTAAATCTATTATGAGAAACATTACTGGTTACCTCCATTGCAATACCAAATGCATTAGAGGGCTATCTCGGGCTCACCCGCCCTAGGTTTATCATGGAAGCAACTGTATACGGATTTAATGCCCAATAACCATAACATATTAATATCACTTAAAACAATCATAATGGAAAGATAACATTTCCACATTGTAATCACAACATATCATTTCATGATATCGACATCATCAATGCATTATCAAACCATTTTCAAAACCATTTAAAACATTGAATAAATAGATTTTTTAATAAAAGTTACCAATAAAAAATTGAAGAATTTGAAATAAATTTTAATTTCAAAACATTCTTTTCCATATATATAAAATATTAAAACCATTTTTATAACATGTAC
Organism: Viscum album; assembly: GCA_963277665.1. Taxonomy (NCBI): domain Eukaryota; kingdom Viridiplantae; phylum Streptophyta; class Magnoliopsida; order Santalales; family Viscaceae; genus Viscum; species Viscum album. The sequence continues at coordinate 1,464,845,699 of OY728153.1, read as the reverse complement.
ATTAATGATAATTATTTAGAAGAATAAATCTTTAAAGCATTTAAAACAATATTTTTGTTAAAGAGCTCCTAACCAAATGAAAGATTCTTGAACACAACTAATTGAGTAATAAAATTAATCAAAACATTATAATATATTTAAAATAAAGGGATTCATGATATAATATTCCATGTGAATGTATTAACACCATATAAAATTGAATTGGTTCAAAACAACAATGAAGTCTCAATGGAAAGTAAATTGAAATGAAATCCATTATAAAAACTGTATCCTTAGATTAAGGATAAACTAGTTACATAATAATGTGTGAAAAATATAAATACACTCAGTATGGTTGAATATTATGTGTAAATATATCAGAGGACGTTCATGCATGTAATTTTTAAAACAAAACCAATGACTTGGATGTTTAACTCAATAAATGGAAACTGAGTTAAAATTTTCCTTATCAAGTTCATATCAATGACATAAAAATTTATCAATTGAGTGATTATGTGTATCAAAAGTATATCCACACAAAGGGAAAATGAAATTATAATATAAATAATTAAACATAGATTCCACACATAATAATACCATGAAATAATTATGAATTAGAAGCTTAACCCAAGGAATGGAAATTGGGTTAAAAAGTTCCCTAACCGATTTTGTAATTTACAAAACATTCACCACACAAAAGAAGGATCATATAATGAAGATATAAATTCAAATTAATTAAGATATATTACACAATTAATAAAATCATGGGGATTACATAAACCACAGAAAAGGAAACAGTGGAAAATATAGCATTAATCTCACGGGAATAAAAAGAAAGATGAAAAACCTTTACATTGTGTCTGACTTTCCTCATTTGTTCCTTGTTCATTCTAAATAATAAATTTAAGATAATCTTTAATTTTTTAATAAGATTTTCATGATTATTATTCCTTTTATATCACTTATTGCTTTGCAATAACAATTAGTTGATTATTTGAGTTCATATCAGACATTTTTTCGATTTTCAGAATTTGAGATAAAAATTTAATTGTTATAATTATAATTTGTCCATGTGGTCAAAAGTAAATTATCTAAAGAATTATATTATTTATTTAATTATCATATATATCATATATATACATTATATATGTATATATAAGTTTCCATAACATTTTCACATAATAAATTAAATGCACCGTTAATGGAGAGATAAGCCGTACGTACGCATGAACACTACTTTGACTTCATTTTTTTCATTTTTAATGTAATGAAATAATAATGATACAAAAGTATATTTTAATTATATAATAGTATATTATATTATATATTTTAAAAAATTTCAATAACACCATCATTTATAAATTCCATTTATGGTATGAATGAGTCGTATCATGTTGAGGCGGTGGTTGTCCACACTTCCTCAAATGAAATTATGGTATTTATACAACATGAAAAGCATAAATGTATGTTCTAAATGTGAATTAAATAATCATATTGATAAAATAAAATAAAATAAATATCATATAAAATTACAGTTCCATCATTATGGCCACCATGAGAGGCGGTTGGAGATATTTGAACAATCATTGTTTCGTGAGGTAGTAGATCACCGTCCAGAGAAGCAGTATGTTCATATCCATTAGATAGAGGTGTGTGGAAGTGCATTTCGAATAAATCGCATCAAAAAAACCTAGTATATTTGGGATACTTGTGTGGTTATAAAATAATGTAATAAATAGATTTTAGGGGGTTGGGGAAGTAAAATAAATAAATAGAACTTAAGAAAAGACGTTATCGTTAAATCGGGTATCTCCCTTTGGTTTGAACAAAATAGTTTACTTGAAGTGCTTTCTACCTAAGGTAAGGCTTCTATGTTGAAGGTAGGGATCTTGATATAATATTTTGGAAGAGTTTGGATGATACAAGGGGCTTGAGAGGTGTGAATAATTGGTTAGAGGTGAGGGATTTTTATAAGTGGGAGGAGGGGCTCTTTAGGAAAGTTTCGGACATTTATTTTATTATATAATGATTATAGGTTTCTAAAGGTCCAAAACATATTATATTCAAATATAAGATGACTCTTGTTCAAAATATAATAATCCCAAAATAAATCAACAATCATTGGATATTGTTTTAATCTTTATAATCTTATTTATTTAAATCATTCATTAATGAGTTAACACTGCATCATTATTGTGTAATAAAAGATTTTATTTATTGGATGTCTAAATATTGTAAATAAAATACCAGTGTATGATATATTTTTATATTTTTAATGAATATTTATAGTCAAATTTATCAATTAGTTAACCGTACATTCAAATTTCTTTATCAAAATAATACATGTTTATGATATTTTTATTTTTACATTAAATTAAATGTTATTAATGTCATTATATTACCCAAATGGATTTTAAATGCCAAAACTCTCAAAAAATGATTTCCTTGGTTGGAAATGACTCATATAATATGTTTAGGACAAGTGTTAAGGTAATTTTATGTTATTATAAAATTATTTTTACCTTGAATTACCCTATTTATCTTTAACCACGATAAATAAATGTCAAAATTTACTATTCACCAAAATTTATTATCATCTTATTGAACCATATTTTACTTACTAATAACATACATGTATGTTAGATTTTCGAAATTAAATTAACAGAAAAGAAATATTTCATTTAAATGAAGAAGTTGGCTTTTTAACTACTACTTTGTGTTTTCACTATTAATCAAAAATCGAAGTTTTTCAGAAAAATACCAAAAATTCATCCTCAGCTATATTTGATATTATGAATTTACAAATTATGTCTATTTTACCAAAATTTAAAAAAATATTTTTTAATAATAAATTTAAAATTAATTCCCATTTTCAAAAAAATAGCGTATTTTTACGAAATAATAACTATCGATAGAATGACACTTGTTTATGTCAAATATCAATGAGACATTACATTAAATGATCAACATTGGATTGAATGTTAAAAACTTAATCTAGTTATACATTGAAACCAATGATAAAGATAATATAAATATATAAATAAATTAGATTAAAAGAGAGTTTTAAATTAAATTACTATTTTCACTCTTCATTAAAAATGAATTTTATCAAAAAAATACCAAAAATTTACCCAAAGTAATATTTGATGTGCTGATTCTAAAGAAAAATTTTATGTTTTCAAATAGAACTTATAAAAGTTACCAAAACAATATTTATGTAGGGTTCACCATCAAATGGTAGTAAATGGATCTTTTAATGAATATTAGAGTCGTTATGCTTAAAATCAGATTCATTCACATTTTAAGTTTTTACAATTTGTTGGATAAATGTAAAAAAATGTAACAGACATGTATAATAATATTGTAGTGAGTCCTATTCATTCCCACCAATACAATGGTTACTCGTTAACTAACATTTAAAATAATAATATTATTATATTATTGTTCAGTATAACTTAATGTAGTGTGTAACGTATGTTTTCAAAAAAAAAACATGCTGGTGCGTATTGGGTACACCATCAAACATTGAATCCCCTTTAAATAAAAATTAATATTTAATTCACAAATATTAATAAATATGAAAATTTCATATTCTTTATTCACCGGTGATGTTACATAGGGTGCCTCATATTACTCATACAATGATTTTGATTTGATTTTCTAAACACATGGGATGATTTTGAGTTTATTTCTACAATTCCACAGTGTCTTGTCAGATGATTTCCCGAATTATTGGGTTGAACTAATGCATACTCCCTATATCCATTAATATTTAGCCACTAGTGACACATAGTTCATTATTATATAACTATTGGTCTTGGATAAAAGAACATAAATTACACATTGAATGTCCTCACAATAAATGTTAAATTGCTTAATTGAATCCCCCTTTCACATGATAGAACCCCATTTTTAACATAGAACGTTCCTTAAAGGACCTCAAATTCATAGTCCCTCATTTCACAAGATTTCTTTAAATCACCCCATTGAGAAAAGAAAACCACAAATATTCATTATTTCTCTTCCTAAGCATAGATCAAATGGGATTAGAAGTATTAGAAGTGGCCTCCTCAAATGGTCAGGTTATATCACTATATCAAAACCATGACTATAAAATGTGTTTTTTTTAAATGTCATGTGTATATTGAGAGAACTCAAACCCTTTCATTAGATTGAGTGACCAAAATTAAAGTCACATGATGTTAAACTACAGGGAACTATCGTTAATACATGAAATTAAATATCATGGTTCAGATCCCTTTTAGGTCATAAAACTATATGTTGTAATTATTATAAATCTATATTATCATACATTAACATTACATCGTTTTTATGGAATACTTTATATATTTCACAAATAGATTCCAAAAGACAGTATTATTTTAGTGCCTTTGAAAACATAAAAACATAAACACTATTACATAAATGGGGTATATTATCTCCCACTAGGTTCTTCATGACTAGAACTCTTTTTGGAAACATCACACATAAAAAATATTCTTAACCTAAAGAAAGGTACCTAAAAGAAGGTGATCTTACATGCTCATTAATGGTAAAAAGGATATATGGAAGCATAAATACTAGTATTAGGGTATGATAATGTGATCATAACAATACTATATCATATCCCACATACAAGAGATAATGATAAAGATTCATGGAATAAATATTTGAAGTTCGTAAAGCATGAATTATAAGTGAATCATGTGAATAATCCATGAAATCATAACATACGAATATGACATGGAATTGTTGAAGAAATATAAATATGTAATATCATTACCTATTATTCAAGGAATATTTTCAATAGATATCAAGGACCCTAATGGGTAATACAACAACAAGTTAAGACACAACACAATCCCCAATCACCACTATTTCTTTATAAGGGATCATGATTCCCCTTCATCATATAGTAGATCTAGTTTCTATATCTTCTCAATGTGGATTAATCCCAGAAAATTATTTTCCATCAACATCCCATGAGATCTGAATCGTTACCTAATAAATTAGAGGTTGATATTGGCCCTGATCACATAAAAAACTCTTACAATCTTGTGACACATTATAATTAAACATTCATCATATCATGACCCGTAAAATATATGGTTTTTATAAACATCATATTATTAACAATGAAATGAAATGGGTATAATTAATTTGTCATCATATTATAACATATAGAAAAGAGATAGGTTTCATAATCATTTAATAAAGTCACATCCCATGAAATAAAGTGAGTTTCAATGAATATCACTCCTGGAAGAGTAATGGGTTTCACAAATATATAACCTGTGAAAGAGAAATAGGTTTCATAACATTCATGTAATCATAACTTAAACCATTCAAAGAAATAATATAAATGGAGACTTTTTATAATTTTCAATAAAGTAATTAATAACCAGAATTGATGTAACCATAGATGTAAAATAATTTCTAAAGATATTTTAAAATACATTTCATGAATAAAATATACTTTCAACATTGAAAAACACATTGTAAAACATAAAACATTATTGAAAACCTTTTTCATTGAAAATAAATTTGAAAACATAAAAACTAATATATAAAAATAATAAAAAAATGTATGATCCCTTACCATTGAAAATGATATTAATATTTCATTTTAAAATCAATTTTTAAAACAATTTTTAAAGAATGATTTTTTGAATAAAATGGATTTCCACTAAAGAGAGAAAAGTGTTCAGATTTTCGTTAAAATTTATTATTCATTATCAAAAGTAACAAAATAAAATGAAAATGATACTAAAACATAAATATATTTTTAATAAAAAGAGTATAATAAGAAAATTTACTATTCATGATATATGTATCATAATATTTCCCAAATATAATCTTAATAATAATTTATTTCAAAAAACTTCGAGGTTGTTGTAATAAACTTTTACAACTTTGGTGGTTTTGAATAAAAATACCTATGTATGAAAATGAAATGACATGAATATAGATATAGAAATAAAATAATAAAATTCAATATATAACATATAAAATGGTAGTATATACCCCTTGTGAATGAATATAAGTGCATAACCAAACATGTGTCTCAATGAAGGAAAATTGAAAAAATCTACCTTACTGATTTGATATCTTTTGAAACATAAATTCCTATGAAATAGAGATCATAAAATGTGTGTGAAAACAATGATAAATTTATTTATAATTATCATATAATACATTCATGTGTATTTTATACACTACATAAATGAAACGAGTGGTGTATAAGGCATAAGACTCACAGAAATAAAAATGAGACTAGAAATCCCTTTACATTATATCTTGAATCTCATCATAGTTTTTCTAACATCATATATAATAAATATAAGTATATTATAGATCTATTAGAGAAAAATATTAAATTATAAAATACCATATATTATTTACTTATGACTATATATAACCCATTTATTAAAAATTACATGTTAATGTTGTGTTTCGGGTAATAACTACTTTGTTATTCGCATGTGGTGTGATTTGTAATATTTTTGGTACTTATACAAATATCATGTTATCCAGAATGTAAAACATGATATAACTGTAAAATATATTAGGTATATATGTATTTATTATAATCAATAAAATATATAAATATTAAATTAAATACATTGTTCATTCTGACGGTAGACCATACGTATGCATGAACGTTGTTTCTGTTTAATTATCCCATTAAAGGGAAAAAAGAATATGAATTGTATGTATATATATGCATGTTTTTATTATAATTAATGTAGATTTATCATTGAAAATATTTTTTATAATTTAACTAAATCTATCTCTAACACATTTCATGTAATGCATGAACAAATCACATCGCTTTGAGGAGGCAGTAGTCCACAAGTCCACAAATGAAGTTATTGTATTTAAAAAAATGGTAATCATGAAGGTATATATTATATAATAATTACATAATAATAAATAAATAATCAACATGGTATATATATCATATAAATAAATTTCCACCATAATTCGCAACCATGAGAAGTGGTAATTGGAAAATGAATGACATCGTTTTTTGTGGCGATATTCTGCTTTACAAAAAATGGCATGTTTGTTAACCATTTCATGGAAGTGTGTGTATGAATATTTCAAACCATTGGAATTAAAACATATAAGTATATTTAGGATACCGAGGTTATTATATAATCATTAAATTATAATAATTTCGGTGTTGGGGAATTAAAATAAAAAAAAGTTATTGTTAATGGATTCTCTATATTCATTGGGTAACTCATCTCAGTTTGTACCAAATGGATTCCTTGGTTGTATTTATGACCAAAGAGAGGTATATTTCATAAATTTAGAGAATTTTAGAGGATATTTGGTTATGGTTTTTCTAATGAAAATGTATTGATATGTGTGAAGTGGTTTGGGGGTGAGTTCCCTTTTATAATGGAGGAGGATTCACAATATTGTAAATATAAAACATTAAACACTATTGAGAGGTCTCTTTTAAATTATGTGCTTCCAATGGTTTTAAATTTTCTCTAACAATGGATACATGGTTAAAATATGTCTTGGAAATAGATTTTTCCAATTTTTCTATGTTATTTAACTCTTTAAATTAATGTTTAACTATTGAGTAATATTTTTTATTGTAATCGCAGTAATTTATTTTAATTACCGTGACTAATATTTCTGGTCAAAATAAAGTTAATATTGTTATTTATCATTAAATATCCTGATTAAAAATATGGAATCCATTTTTCCAAATTATAATAACATAATTGGTAGAAATTAATTCTGCAGACCTGTCATGACAACTGGTTTTTTAAGCGAACATGTTTAAAAGCATGAAATGCTTTTGTATCCAATTTCAATGTGAAATTTGTCACAATAACCTAAATTGATTTAAAATATGTTTATTTTATCTTATTAAAATATTAAACTAAATTAAAATATAATTTATCAATAAAAATATATTATAGGAATAAACTTGTTTTGAATTAAAAGTCAATATTTATCACTATTCATCCAAATGATGTTTTTCAGAAAAATCCATAAAAATCACCAAAAGATAATTTTGACATTTTGAATTAAAAAATTAATTTTATTTCATAAAATTCAATTTATAAATGTTTCTAAAATAAATTTTATTATTTTCCACACATGGAATGAAAAGAAGTTCATTTGGGGAAATATTATTTTCAAACATATTGATAATTTACCAAATATATGTTTTATTTATACAAAAAATTATAAATAATATTTAAAAAGAATTTATTACTACTAATATTAATATGTTCAATTTATATTTAATGACTATCTCTTTTAAATATTTATAATAATAACATTTTGTTTTGTAGACAATCAATGTTGTGTAAAGAAGAAGCCATGTTGTTGTTGCTTATAATAAAATATTATGTTGGTGTAGAATATAAAAAACATATCATGGTCTAGAATGTAAGGAAACAAATTTATGAATATTGATTTATTCACGAAAAGGTTCATAAAAACCGTAGCTATCACATTCTACCCCCCTTAAAATGAATTTCACCATCCAAATTCGTTATTATAGTTAAAAAAGTAAAGATAATTTTCTCTCATCATATCCTCATTTTCCCACATAGCTTCATCCAATTTTTGGTTTGTCAACAAAAAGTTTACCCGATTACTGGTCTTTCTTCATTAAAATATCCCTATAAATTCCATAATTTCAATTGGGTGTTCTCCATAATAATGATCATGCTCCTGTAGTGTGACCTATATGTTTAGTACATGTGAAGGGTCGGGTATGTAATTATTAATGAGATATAAATGGAACACATCATGGAACCGATAGATATTAGGATGAAAATAAATGTGATATGCTACCTTCCTAATACGATCAGAAATTCAAAAGGGACTGATTTAACTAGGGATTGGTTTACCATTCTTCCAAATTCTCATAACCATATTATAGGGAGAGATTCATAGAAACACCTACTAAAAATCATAAAATTCTAGATCACTCATTTTGTTATCAGTAAAAAATTTCTACTATCTTTATCATTCATTGATATACTGTGGAATGTTTCTAATATTCAGTTCAATTTATTTAATGATCTCAGGTCCCAATATCATTCTTTCACCAAATTTATTTCAAAATTCATCAGCTCTATATTTATTTCTATAGAGGGATTTATAAGCTTCCATATAAATTTTGAGTGAAAGATAATGGTTTATGAAATATTATGTAGTGGAAGGTGTAGAAACCAACCAACATTGATTTCTAGGCACCATGATTTCAACATTTTCTATGGGGCTTGAATTATTCTTTCGGACTAACAATCTATATGGGGAAAATATGTTGTGCTGAAACCTAATTATGTAACAAGTGCTTGTAGAATTCATCCCTATAACATTAAGGAAAACCTTGGATCCCGATTGGATACAATGTGATATTGTAATCCATGAAACCATACTACTTCATTAATGTATATCCTGTAAAGTTGAAATAGAGAGAAGTTTTCTTTGATAAAAATGAAGTGTACTGACATAGTAAATAAATCGACTACAACAAATATAGTGTTAAAACCTATAGAGGAGTTAGGGAGTCCAATAACAAAATCTGTAGTGATGTTCTCCGATTTCCCTTTTTGTATGTTTAATGGATTCAATATAAACTTAGACTTTTATCTCTCATCCTTAACTATATGGCATACCAAGCACCAATGTAAACACTCCACGATATCCCTCTTTACTCCACCTCCATAGATTTATTTTTTCATGTATCTATACATATGTATACTTCAGGAATGAATAAAGAATTAAGAGCTAGGAGCTTCCTCTAACAGATCCTTCTTCCAATCCATTATGTATGAAACACATACATAGTTCTGGAACCTTATCATTTCATCCTGATCAAGGTTAATCTCATGAGAATTTATAAACATATTTTACATCTCTAAATCTTTGGTATTCACCTCTTTAATATTCATATAAAAAAATGGGTTGGATATTATATTGAGAAAGATAATATTTTCCCTTCCTTTATGTTTTGTACATCCATCCTTTATAAATCCATACATATTTAATCTTTTTTGTTCCTCATCATGGATAAGCTAGCATGATCATTTTGAATCATGCATCGAAAAACTTGTTCTCTTTCTCAGGGTGGTAATGTATTGAGAAGATATAATCCTTTATCTTCTCTTTCCATCTTAGCTGGTATATGTTCACATCCTTGGGTTTGAATACATAATTCAAACATTCATGATCAGTATATATATGACACTTTTCTCTATAACGATAATTCCTCCATATATTAAATGAAATAATTAACAAAGCTAACTCCACATAATGATTTTGGTAACTTCTATCTTGAATACTAAATTCAATGATGAATAGGCTATAACAATGTTATTTTGTTAAAGAAAACGACTAAATAATTTTTTGAATGCTTCGCTATAGATTAAATACCCTTATACACTAGTGGTTAATGTAAGTACAGGTGTGCTATCTAAACATCCCTTTAGTTCCTTGAATGTTTCTTAATATTTATCTATCCATAAGAACAAAAAACCATTCCAAGTTAACGTGGTTAGATAATTAAATTTTAATGAGAAATTCTCTACAAACCATCAATAATATCAAGCTAAATGAAACTACAGATCTCAATCATTGTGGCTGTTTTGAGCCAACATTAAATAGAATTTTTCATTGATAGATATAATATTATACCCTCTCTTATGATTATTTGACCCATGAATAAATCCTTTTATATCCAAAATCCACACCAATTAAATTTTGTAAATATGATCTCTTATTTAGGGTATTTATTAATATTCTCTCGTGGTCTTCGTTCTCTTCCTCATACATTGAATATATAAGAATATCACCTATATAGACAACCACATAATGATCTATGTAATCTAGAAAGACTTTATTCATAAACTCCATGAATATTGAAATGGTATTAGTGAGGCAAAAATGAATCACTATATATTCATAGTGTCTGTACCTTGTATATAATTAATTCTTGTGAATATCCTCCTTATTGAACCTTAATAGATGAAATATGGAATGGATGTCAATATTGGAAAAGTATTGCATCCAATGTAGTTGATCAAAAGGTAATAAATATGGATAAGAGGATACTTTTCCTTGATTCTGATATTGTTCAACTCTTTATAATCATTGCAGAGTCACATAGATCCATCTTTTGTTTCATAAAATGAACAGGTAAACCCCTTTGTGACACACATGGCTGAATTGGTCACTTATCATAGTTAAATTTTAATTTCATATCAAATTTCTAAAAAAATGTGGACATTAAACAGGGATTTTATGAAATTAGTTTGGAGTTATGTATGATTTCTATTGAGAAATGAAATTCATGTGCTTGGTGAATGTCTTGGATACTCTTCTGAAATGACACCCTAAAGTTCCCAAACATTAAGAATATCATAGGTTTAAATTTTCTCCCCAACAATTTGAGATAAATAGCCATTCTGAATGGAAATCATTACCAATTCACTGGATGTAATCTCCATAGGATGTTTAAACATATCATCACATTGATAGATGATCATCCCTTCATCGATAATTGATGTGGGTTTTATAGAGAAATTTAATCCATGAATATGATGACCATACATCCAAACAAAAGAATTGTGACAATATTTTAATAAATCACATTCCCTCAAGCATCAACAAGAGGGGAATTATAGACGTGAGATTAAATCATTGTGCCATTAGGGGTTCACATTAATAATTCCACATCTAATCATTTTGTTGGAATCTTAATAAACATTCCGAATTCATTAGATGTGAAAGCGTATGTAGTTCTCGAATCAAATAAGACATTATCATTTATAGAGTTGATGGTATGTTTAATTTTCCCCATATCTTTATCACACCCCTCATTTGAAATACTGATCGCTGGAGATTTATAAATTTCCTTTTAGGAGGATATTGATGGATGTCTTTATCACTGGCCCTCATGTTTGAGAACTGGTTAGCATAATTTCCATTCTCCAAACACTTGAAGAATTGAATTGAAGGAGGTGAGTTATCTACACATTTCCCAGTATTTGTATCATTATCCAAAATCATCCCATCATTTTCAAAATCATTTTACTGATGGCCTTCTATTCCAGATATAGAACATTTATTATACATAATAAGGCAATTTCCTCTATGTTACTTTCCACACATAAAGTATAAAGGATGGCTTGACTTCTTCTCTCTATGGTTTTTGGATTTTCATATGAACTCCATCTTTCACTAGGATAAAAACTAATTTTGGCGACAAGATATTTGGGATGGGAATAAATCATGTCGCAAACAGTCCATCGAAGAGGTTACATACGGCGAGGCAATTAACCGGTCACAAAAACATAGCACGGTTTGGCGCGGTTTGCGTGCCAAACTACACCGAAGGGTATTTGTGATGGAGAGGCACCTCCTGTCGCAAATACTGGGAGGTGGTAAATACTATTTGCAACAGGATGTTGTCATGTCATAAATACTATGTCGGCATGTCACTTTTTGGGACGAGACCTGCCGCAAATACCCTTTTAACCGCCGATAGTAATTAATGTGGCCGAAGATGTTTGCGATGAGACTGAACGCAAAATATTCTATTTGCGACGGGATTCCTGTCACAAATCACCCCGTTGCAACTAATCTATCCTATATATACCTCCATCATTTTTCCTTCCTTTCCATCAATTCCTACTTTCTCAATCTCTTTAAACGCTATTTATAGAGTGGAAATTTTTCAGAGTCAGTTTTTTGACAAAGAAGTTGTGGAGCCATCTACAATTAAAAAAGATCATGTTTAAAGATATTAATGTTTTATTTAATTTAGCATTTATTGAATTTTTTATATAAATTTTAATTACTATAGATTACTTGTAATTAAATATGAATTAAATTTTTTTCTCATCAGTATTTATTTGTAATAATAAATTGAAAATACTAGTACTAATTCTTAGTAATTAGCAATAATTAATAATTATTAATGATAATTAGTAATGTATATAAATAATTAACAGTAATTAGAAATTAGTTGCTGTAATTTGCAGTAATTTATAGTAATTAATGCTAGTTAGTAATAATTGGGAAATAAAAATAATAATTTAGGAAAAAAGTTATAAAAATTTACATTTAGTAATAAATAATACTAATTTATGATAAATAACAGTAATTACTAATAAATAATATTAATTAGTAATAAAGAGTAATAATTGGTTATAAATTGTAATAAATACTAATAATTAGTAATCATTAGTATTAATTTTTAATAAATAGTAATGAATATTTATAAAGAGTAATAATTAGTGATAAATTGTAATAAATACTAATAATTAGTAATATTTAGTATTAATTATTAATAAATAGTAATAAATATTAATAAATATTAATAAATATTAATAATAATTATTAATTAGTAATAATTAGTAATAAATATTAATAATTAGTAATAAATAGTAATAAATAATTAGTAATAATTAGTAATAAATAATAATAAATTGTAATAATTATTAATAATAAGTAATAATTCGTAATAATTTGTAATAAATAGTAATAATTAGTAATAATTAGAAATAATTTATAATTATTAATAATAATTAGTAATAATTATTAATAATTAGTAATAATTAGTAATAACTAGTAATAATTAGTAATAATTAGTAACAATTAGTAATATACAGTAATAATTAATAATAGTTAGTAATAAATAGTAATAAATAGTAATAATTAGTAATAATTAGTAATAATTAGTCATAAATAGAAATAAATAGTAATAAATATTTATAATTAGTAATAATTCGTTATAAATAGTAACAAATAGTAATAAATAGTAATAAATTGTAATAATTAGTTATAATTAGTAATAATTAGTAATAATTAGTAATAATTATTAATGAGTAGCAATTAAGAGTAATAAATAGTAATAAATAGAAATAAATAGTAATAAAGAGTAATAAATAATAATAAATAATAAAAATTAGTAATAAGTATAATTAAATAGTAATAAGTATTAATAAGTATTAATAAATAGAAGAAATAGTAATAAATAGTAATAAATAGTAATAAATAGTAAAAATTATTAAGAAATAGTACTAATTTGTAATTAAAAGTAATACGTAGTAATAATTAGTAATAAATAGTAATAAATTATATCAATTAGTAATATTTAGTTATAATAATTAATAATTAGTAATAATTAGTAATAATTAGGAATATTTAAGAATAAATAATAAAAATTAGTAATAGTTCAAAATAATTAAGAATAATAAGGAATAATTAAGAATAATTAAGAATAGTTACAAATAATTAGGAATATTTTGTAATACATAGAAATAATTAGGAATAATTAGGATTAATTAGGATAAATTAGCAATAAATTGGAATAAATTGGAATAATTAGGAATAATTAGGAAGAATTGGGATGAATTAATATTGATGAGTGATAATTAGAAAGAATTAGTAAGAATTAGTTTGTATTAGAATGAATTGGTAAGAATTATTAAGAATTATATAGAATTCATAACAATTAGTAAAAAAATAGTAACAATTAGTTAGAAATAGTAATAATAAGTTATAAATAGTAGCAATTGTTAACAATTAGTAACAATTAGTAAAATTTAGTGACAATTTGTATCCAATAAGAACAATTAGGAATAATTATGAACAATTAAGAACAATTAGGAAAAATTAAGAACAATTAAAAACAATTAGGAACAATTGGTAACAATTAGTAACAATTGTTAACAATTATCAACAATTGGTAATAATTAGTAATAATTGGTAATAATTATTTACAATTAGTAACAATTAGTTACAGTTAGTAACAATTACTTACAATTAGTAACAATTAGTATAATTTAGAACAATTAGTTATAATTGTGAATAATAAGAAATAATAAGGAATAATTAGGTATAATTAGAAATAATTAGGAATAATTAAAAATGATTAGTAATAATTAAGGATAAAATAAATCACAATAACTTGTAATTACATGGAACAATTTCTAGTGGATTGGCGGCAGTGTTTTTTCTTGATGAATCTTTTCCTTTCACCTCTCACAGACTCAATACATTATGAAACATATGATTCTACGTATTTATATCCAATATCGTATGCATGATTTTGGATCTACATTCGTAAGACCAGATTTTTTATAATGTTTTCAGGCGGTGACTGTTGCAAGTCGATGATTCATCGATGAAAAGGGGAATCTTTTTTCCAAAGGATCATTTACTTTCATCTTTCTCACACAGAAATCACAATGAAAAATATGTTAAGAGGTAAGCTTATACATTCTCGTCTTCACAAGGATGGATATCCATGCCTCTAAGAAGAATCTTCATTGGGATTTCAGTGTGAGGTAGTTGGAAATAAATGGGCCGTCAGACATAAGTTTAGTTATCATTCCACTCAAAAAAATTTCGCTCGAAATTAATGGTAGTTTTTATTATGTATTTGTAATTATTTGTCTTCTTTTTTGGATAGTGTTTATCTAATTTTAAATTATTCAAAAAAATAGTAATGAATTTATATTTTGTAGAAAAATATCCAATTGGAATGTTGAAGACAGTCATTATTAGATGATCATTCTTGGATAAATCTATGGTGAAATCCAAACGATTCTGGTTTGAATATTGTATGTATTGATGGTGTTAATGATTTCATATCATTTTCATCATCAAAACTAGAATTTTATTTTTAAAAATCACAATTTATTTTCCATGTAAAAAAATGTGTTCTGAGAACGTTTGACACATTGTACAAGGTTGGGGGGATATATCACGTGTTTTTGTTTTAAACAATATTATTTTTTTATCTACACAGTGAATGAAGATCCATAGAAGAAACTAATACCATGATTCTCGATCTGTCATGGTTTCAAAATTTAGTACATGATGTTGTAGGTCCTTCTGTTCAATGAAATGAAACTCAGGATGATATTGATTAAACTCCCGAGATGGCACCATCCGAATTTTATGAGTTGTTAAGGTCTATTGAGGATGATTTATATCCTTGTTTTATGACAATAAAATTAGATGCATTTGAAAAAATTATGGCTATTAAATCATATAATTAAATTTTAAACAACTATATTGATCAGATATTTTCATCAGTTAGAACAATTTTAACTGAATGAAATGTGTTGCCTACAAATTTCAATGAGAGAAAGAGGAAGGGTCGTAATATAGGCCTTAGTTATCAAAAGATTCAATCATGTGAAAATGAATTCATCATATATTCTGATGAAAATGATTCTTTGGATAGTTTTTCCTATTTTGGAAAATCAAGGAATAAAGAAGCTCAACTGGGGAAGTATAGATCGATTCTTGTAAAACAGTTGAGATATTTCCTACTTACATCCATGTTGTAGTGATTGTTTATGTATCAGAACACAATGTCAATAATTTCATTGCACAAAACCATGATTTCAAATGGTAAAATCTCGAATCATCAATCTGATGATGGTTCATGGAAACATTTTGACCGAATGCATCCGTCTATTTATTTAGAGGCCCAGAATGTGTGATTGGGTCTTTTTACTAACAATTTTTTTCTGTTTGGTTCTAATATTATTCAGTATTCATGTTTTCCTATCTTTATAATACCGTACAATTTACCTCCATGGATGTTGATGAAGGAGTCCAATATTTTGTTGCCGTTATTAATCCCAAGACATTTGAAAAAAATATTGATGTTTATTTGAAGCTATTGATTGAAGAGTTAAATTCATTATGTAGTAATAGTGTTAGTACATATGATGTTACTGCGAAATGAAATTTCATTTTAAAAGATGCATTGATGTGGACAATTAGTGACTTCCCGGAATATGGCAAGTTATCTGGCAGAAGTACACATGGTCCAAAATCATTTCCTACTTGTATGAAAGACATCAAAGCATGTATGCTTGTCAATGGAAAAATCCTTGTTATTTTGATTGAAATCACATATTTCTTCCAACCGATCATTCTTATTGGATGAACAAATCTCATTTTAGAAAAGGAACAATTGAGATAGATGAACCTCCAAATGAGATCTCTGGTATAGTGTGAAAAAC
Source organism: Viscum album (assembly GCA_963277665.1). Taxonomy (NCBI): domain Eukaryota; kingdom Viridiplantae; phylum Streptophyta; class Magnoliopsida; order Santalales; family Viscaceae; genus Viscum; species Viscum album. The sequence goes on along the minus strand of OY728153.1, from coordinate 1,464,828,690 downwards.
AGCTGCATTTTCATTACCTCCCAGCACATTTGGGCCAACAGTAATCCAACAAAAAATTCATGGCTTTGGTAATGAACACAATTGGATAATATAGAGAATTTTTTTATCTTCTTTATTGGTCTGATGTTTTGGTCTTCTACATGTTAGATGTCATCCATATTGAGACGAAATATTTTGATAATTTATTTCATATAGTTTTAGATACAATAGGTGAGACCAAAGATAATGTAATGGCATGATTAAGACATGCACAAATTTGCAGGTGATCATAACTTGAATTGTTTCAAAATGTCAGATCATGGAGGTTAATGCAGCCAAAATCATCATATACATTGTCCATAGAGAGTCTCTTTTTTTCAATGGAATACAGATTTGAGACATCCAGATGGTTATTCTTCCAATTTGGAAAGATGTGTTAAGAATGGACATATTACCAGATTACAAGTTCATGATTTTCCTGTTATAATGGAAAGAAATATTCCAATTGGATTTTAAGGATTGTTAAATTCTATGATTTGAGATTCGATAAAAGATACATCACATTTTTTTTGAGACATTTTTGTGGTGACAATAGACTACGATGCACTAAGAAAACTGGATGAAGATGTTGTTATAATTATATGTATACTGGAAGAAATCTTCCCACCAGCTTTATTTGACACAATGGAACATCTAATATTACATTTTCCACAGGAAGATAAATTTAGAGGCATGTTACTGTTTTTATGGATGTACCCATTTGATACATGCATCTAGAAATTGATGATAAAAGTATGTAACAAAGCATAAGTTGAAGGATAAATTGTTTAAAATTATTTTCAAGTGTAAATTACCTTTCTCTGCTCTCATTATTTGGAATCTCTATATCCCTCAAAATAAAATCTCATTGGATAGAAGGAGATGAATATTTATGATAAAATGGACAAAAAAAATTTAGTTTTTAATCTTCCATAGCTTTGCTTTGGTGGAGTTCATGAATGATGGCTTTCAAATGATGAACATCATAGAGCTCATATATATGTTCCACTAAACTGTTAAGAAATGAAATCATTTATACTCTGGCTGTTTCTATCACTTATTTTATAATTTTGGTTACAATAAGTAAACATATTTTATTTAGAGGTTATATTTCTATCATATCAAGATACAGATCCAACAAATTATAATAGTTTCTCTTGAAGAACGCCTACAAAAAAATTCTCTCAATTGTTTCAAAAACTAGTAACATAAATTTTTGATGGTTTAACATATCAATTATGTTTATTATATATTATATTGAAAATTGTTTAAAAAACTTCAGGTGTCCCAACATGGTAATAAAGTTAGTAAGAGACTGTGTATATTTTGTAACCCGCCATCCAAAATTCTTATATCTTATAATGCATATGTGGTGAATGGTTTTCGATTTAATACACATACATATTGGTATTAAAAAAACAAATGAACAATGGAGTTTTCTTGAGAGGATCACATCATAGGGGTACTAAAGTTGAATTTTATGACATGCTGGAATAAATTATTGAATTGTGTTATCTAGGGAAAAAATATATAATTATGTTTAAATGTTGGTGGTTGGATATTGAGATAGGCTTGCGTGTTCATATAATTCATATAATCATCGATTTAAATAAAAAAGTCTTCTTGAAGTAAATTAACCATTTTTAATGGCCCAACAGGCACATCAAATATATTACGCAATGTACTGCGCTACTTTAAGAGACCTGACTGACTGGTGGATCATAATAAAAATTAAATCTCTAGAAAATCAGTTTACTCAAGCTGAAACCGGTTCCACTAAAGTACAAGAAAATGAAATTTTTCATGGACTACTCCAAATCCATTTTTTCATAAGGAGACATCAATATAGATGATGAAACCCCAAAATTAAGGGTTTATGGTGATGATGATGTTAATTATGTTAAAAATGAATTTCATATGGAAAGAGGTGGTGAAACTGAAGCTCATATGGATATTGAAGATGTTGAGGATATATATGAAGACATTGAAATTGTCAGTTATGAAGATGATGATGAAGGTGAACATTGTCACTATTTGATCTAAATGAAATATGATACAAATAATTGTATTATAATAGTGATGCTCGATATAAAAGAGGGGGGTGAATTGGAAACATTAAAAATACTTTAGGAACTTATAAAGTTGGTCAGAAACCTTTATATTTTTTTATCAAGGTTAAAAAGGGTAAATTCACAAAACCTCTAAGTTCTACATGATTTATTGATTCTAGAAATGTGATTCTGAGAATGCAATTATGGAAATGTGGTTCTAGAAATTAAACTCAAAAAAAGTTTACAAAGATAATGATTCTACCTTAACGCACATAGAATCTTACTAAATCTGAGTGCACAAGTATAAGGAGGTATAAGATAGTTATAATTTCCTCAACAAACAAAATGCAGCTGAAAACATGAAACAATTCAAGTAACAAGTAGTATATCATTAAAACCAAAGAGAAGGATATCCAACAACCTTGGATAAGGGTCCCTTGATTTATACTTTCAAGAAAGTATATCTTACCCACAGTAGGGTAAGCCCTCGATACCAAGATCAGAGTCTGTCTCGATATACCTGAAATCCCTCAACATTAAGGTATTTGGAACCCATGTCTTCCTCTTTATTGAAGTCCCCAAACATTAAGGTAGTGGGCACCTCTGTCTTCATATCACCGGAAGACCTCGAATGTATTCAACAACATTCGGAGTCCCACAAAGCAATTCTAAACAAGATGTTTTGTTTGCAGAAAGAATGAAAGTATCTCTCTATTTAAATCACTTTAACATCATGTAATCTCTAGATTTATCATCTTAGTGTAATGTTAAGAGCTCTTTCAAATTATCTCCTATTTATAGGCACAGATTCAACGGTCAGATCCCTCCACCAACTGTCATATTTTTCCTTGAATTTAAGAGGGACCTATTCACGTGTCACTTAAACAACAGTTTGTTAGAAATAGAAACCATGACATCATTTTGTAACTAAAACATGAGTAAGAAAAAATATGGTTACGTAACCAAAATAAAGTATTCTGAATGTAAGGAAACAAAAGTTTGGAGTCTAACTGAAAAATCATTCGGTGTTAATAATACAAGGATATTTGGATTCTGTCTTCAGAAAAATTCAGAAACTGAATTCTATAGAACTCAAGATTCTGAATTTTAAGGAAATTTGGGGTATTGGATATAGTAGAATTAGGAGTTTTAATTCATGAGAGTTCAGACTCTACACACACATGTTTTTGGAGTCGGAATTCAGATAACACTAAGTCAATACTCATAACAGTTTGGATTCTGAATTCAGAGAACTCGGAGTCAAAACTCATAATAGTTTATAGTCTAAATTCAGATCCTAAAAACAGAATTCTTTATATCTAGGTATATATATGATTCTTAGGTTTTGGATAGGAAACTGAATATTATACATAGGGAAAATGAACAATGAAAACCATGGTAAGGAAAAATATCTTTGGGGAAGGAAAATTTTCCTTATGAAAGTAAATCAAAGGGTAAAATGAAATATTCCTTAAGTTAATGTGATTGTGATTTTCAAAACATTAAAAAATTGTATATTCATAAGAAAACCTTATTGAATGAATATTCTCTCAAAACATGAATGAATGGAAAATTCATAAGGAAACATTATTGACTCAACAATCTCCCCCTTTTTGAAAAGCACAAACATCCATACGAAAAAATAATATAAGAACATAGAAAATATTTTTCTGGACATTGAAAAAAAAAATATCTCCCTTATCACATGTTCAAAGATAAATATAACTAACCCCCATTAGGATTTTGAAGACTAAGTAACATATTCTAGATTTCTGTAATGTGATTTTTCATTATCTTGAATATGAAATTCTTTGTAATGAATACTCCACCTTAGTTTAACTCCCCCTTACATAGGGACATTTCTTCTTTAATTAGTCTTATTTTTTCCTCTCTCCCCCTTTAAGATTTTTAAAAAGAAATACAAGGAATGGAAAAGTAAATATTGTACGTGAAATATTAGTACAAAACATCCAAACAAAAATGGGAAACCAAAAGTTCATTATGATTAGAGAAATTTTTTCAACAAATAAAATACCACAAAAGATCGGATTTAAAAAAATTTATCCTTTTTTTTCTTTGGGAATTAGCTTCTTCACTATTGTTTTAAGATTTTTGAGCTCTTTATGATATTCCTCTTCTCGCTTAAGAATCTGATCCTGATCCTCAACTTTCTTCTCTAAGGCTTTGATTCTATCATCCTGAGCCTCAAGACCCTCTACATGAGCCATCAAGACATCTTCCTGCTTGACAAGCTTTTCTTCTATCCCAATCCAGAGATCTCTTTCTATCTTCATGCTTTGAGCAATTGAATACATTTCCCCATTTAAATCCTTCACTTCTTGAATATGAGAATTCTATTCCAGAGTCAGCTTTTCTTCAAAACTTCTTGTGAGATCCATGATCTTACCATCTTCAATGTCAAATACCTCTATAAAACTATCTTGGAACTCATCAAGATCTCTCATGTCCTCTATGATTTTCCTAGACCATATGGTAATCTTCCTACATGACTTTTTATGGGTTTCATAATTTAAGAACAAATTCTTGAAATCAGCCTCATGCTTGACACACATATCCATCCCCATGGATAATGAATCTGATTTCTGGATCAAGGTGTGTTGAAGCATCTTATAACTCGATTCAATACTTTGAAAAATCGGAATGGTCCCAACAATCATTTTCAATGCCTGAACAATGAAATCATGTTCAAGGGATGATGATTCCAAATATGAAATTTTTCTTGGTGAGGTTTCTTTTTCTAGCTCAGCAAGTTTCCTCTTTGAAGATCAAATAGCTTCCTTATTCTTTAAAACATCTTTACTAGTTTTATGAAATTATGATTAAAACATTTATCTTTAGGGTGTATGAAATGATGATTAAATCATTTATCTTCATAAAGATTAATCACTTCTTCTTCAATCTTGTCATCTTCTCCTTTCTTATCATTACTAGGTTTAGCTAGCTTTGAAGATTCTGCTTCAGAAGTTCGGATTAAGAGCTTCTCGGATGGGATTTCTTTCTCATGGAAATATTCAACTTGATTAATCAACTATGCGGTGTCACCACTACATTCTACTTCTTCTTCAACATCTTCTACTTCTTTTACTTCTTTAACATTTTCTAAGTGAAAAATTGCTTCCTAGGTGTTTCAGGTAATGTATCTACCAGGAAGGATTCTGGTACCGAAATATTTTTGGAAGCTTTCTCAGTGTCCCTCAAAAGGGATTGCACAATATCTACTTCAGCCACTTTCATTTTTTTTGTTTCATTTCTTTCTCATCCCATTCTAGATACTCAGATGTCTTCTCCTTTAGAGATTTAGCTTCAGTATGGTCTAGTCCAAACATGGGATCACCTTCTTTCATGTTCATCGTATCATCCCTCCACTTAGCGACTACCTCATCAAGATTGGATATTTGTTTTTTTGTCTTTGGTGGTGCTGACTGAACTTCCATAGCCAAGGGAGTTTTTTCCTTTTCTTTCCCTTTCTTCACTTTCCTCGTCCTTGAACCTTTTTTGGAAGTATCAGCCACATCCTGTTTCTTTGGTATAGCTTTAGCTTCTTCTTTTGGAAAGTCTTAAAATTATCTGGATTCTTTGTAAAATACAAAATTCATCCTTCTCAAGGTATCATCACTAACCAACATGACTTTGCAATTCCTTGTTTTTGAACTAAAAGGAATTTTGAAAGACTTAAAGCACTGAATAATCAACTTTGAAAGAATGGATGGATACAAAATTATTTGAGCCTTCAGATTTCCATTCTTTATATTCTCGATCGTAATCATAATTTGATTAACCATGTTTATTTTCAATGGATTCACTATGAAATCCAAGATATACATTTCACTCTTCTTTAATATATCCTTGCCACCTTTCCTCGGAATGATGAACCCATGAACCCATAATTCAAGAATCAAAAAAAATTTAGTGAGGGGAAAAATATTCAGAGTCTTAACATCAGTAAGACGAAGGAACTCCCTAGATTTCACCTTAACAAAGCTTCCTTGAACATTTGATAACATATGAGAACAAAATCCAGCTTCACCTTCATATGGAACTGTAATAAATTTTGCTTCCATGGTGTACGTGATGGCATAAGTCTTCCCATAGCATTTGAAAAAGAACTTATCTCTGCCTTATTCATTAAAGAAACATATTGACTCATAAAATTCTACTAGAATATCTGAATAAACTAAATCTTGAGCACATGGATTCGATATGAATGAATTATCCCATCCATTGAGCATTATGTTTTCGAAGATTATAGAATCATAAATGGTGAATAAGTTGGGATGCACCATCCATTCTCTATAAACCTGACACTCTGAGATTGGAATTCTAGTTGACATGTCTTTTTGACAAGATTATTTGACATATATTTGGAGTTGAGAAAAATCTAAGATGTTTAGAACATGCTTATGTAGGATGGTAGAACTTCAACACAAAAAGGATTGATATTTTATGTGGGATAACCATTGGAGGGTCCTTTATATAGATGTTTGAAGCGATAGTTAAACTACCCTGATTGATCCAATGGCTGACAAACCTCTAGATAAGACCTGACAGTTGAGATGATAACTGCAAGAATATTTTGACAGAATCTGATCTTTTGAGGTTTTAATAAAAACATTCAGATTTAAGGAAAACAGAATCTAATAAATTTTAAAACAAAATAAAATACCAGCCTGTAAAAGATGATTACTAAAACCCAAGAAAGGAAACATACATTTCTAATTTCTAGGAATATTATTCGTAGTTAGGAAAATACTTCTTGAAGAACATCAAATTCCGTAAAAAACATTTGATTACAATTTTTTTTGAAAAAACTGACTATGAAATGATTTTTAGAAAGACAATAAAAAAAACTTCATTATGAATTTTTTTTAGAAAATCTAATAACAAAAATTTCCATTATGAAAAATTTGGAAAATTTGACTACAGAAATTTTCATTAAGAATGATTTTGAAAATCTGACTACAAAAATTTCAATTATGAATGATTTGGAAAATTTGACTACCAAAATTTCTATTACGAATGATTTAGAAAAATTGGAAATGAAAATTTCTATTATGAATGATTTTGTTCTAACTAACAAGAAAATGTAATCCCCGTATGGAAAGGAGTTTATTATTGTAAGGAGATTGGTTTTAACAGAAAGTTAACAAGGAAGAATACATTATGGTTATCATTCCTAACATCTGTTTAATGTATTCAAATCTATCGTAGGGTAATGATTTTGTGAAAATATTAGAAAATAATTATTGAATTCTGATAAATTAAAGAATGATATCCCCTTTTTATGTGTTATCCCTAAGAAAGAGAGGCCTAATATCTATGTTTTTACACGATAGTGATGTGCATGGTTTCTACATTAAGAAAAGGCACTAGTATTATCACCCAAAATTTGTATTTTGTTAAAACTCATACCTTAGTCTGTGAGTGTGTGTTTCATAGGTTCCTAAGGTTATAGTTTCCTAACCTTTTATTTCATAACCATGAATGATCTTCCATTGCACTAAGTCAAGGTAGGTCTTATCTCTTATGGTCTTCTATTTTTAGTGTTTAAACATTCTCTTGCATATTGGCAGAGAGAATAATCTCTTCCTTGAAAATGTGTACTAAGAACTTTTCATTCCTAAAATTCACAAGGTAACCTTCATCACATAATTGACTTATGCTAATGAAGTTTTTCTTAAGACCCTTAACAAATAAAACATTTGAAATCAAAGTTTTTCTTAGAAGAAATGTGTTACCTATATCAATAATTTCTCCCTTAGCATTATCTTGGAAAGTTACTTTTCCTCCTTTCACCTTGATAATCTTTTCAAAGTTGTTTTTGTTACCAGTCATATGCTGCGAACATCCACTATACATGTACCGTGTCTTGTAGTTGGTACTTTCTATATTTTCCTGAAAATAAGAATGATAGACATTCGGACCGAAAGAATTCTTGGATCCATAAATTTCAGAAAGCAAAACCTAAGGTATCCACATTTTCATTGAAAATTAAGATTTATGAAAACATAATGATTGGGTTTTGTTTAAGGAGTAATTTTTTGCACAATGCCCACAACACTGACACTTAGTACAAAATGGATCACTATGAGGAACAAAATAATTGTTACTAAAAATCAGTTATAAACTAGTATACCCCAAACTTGAATTCTTCCTTAGAGGTCGAATTTGAGAATACATCTTGTCAAAATTTTCTTTACCTAAGGTAACATTTGACAAACACTTCCTCAAGGAAAATATTTCAGACATCAGTCTAATAACTAAGTTCTTATCTTCCAAAACATTAGATTTACAACTAGAGTTACTCTGGAAAACATCTTTCTTAGAAATTAATATTTTTATAACCTTATAAAGTTGATCCTTCTTAGAATTTACTTCCTCAATGTTTTTTTAAATACATTAAAAATCAAGTCTTTTTTATAAATATCTTTAGAAATATCTGATATTTCTTTAGTAATAATAAAAATTCTATAATTTTCCTTATCTTTATTTTTTTTGACATTAGAATTTTCATTCTCGAGATGCATTACAAACCGGGAAACTTCTTTCATAGGTAGGTAAATTATTATCCTCATCAGAAGAAGATTCTTCATCCAAAGATTTATAATAATTACTATCACTATAATTAGGTTTTAGGGATATGTTGGTTATAGATACTGCATTGTTTACCTTAGTCATTAAGAAAAGTTTTTCAATAGGTAGTCTGTCTATTAATCGAAGATTTTTCTATCCGAAAGTTTCATATTATGATGATTTTCAGAAGAGTCTCCACCATTGGAACTCCAGGTTTCATTAGATTTCAAAACATGATTAGCATTTTCTTTGTAGTACTTCTTTCTATTTCTCTCAGTATTATTCTATTTTCTTTCCCTTCATTCAAGTGTAAGAAAATCAGGACTTATATGTCTAGATCTTTTTCATTCATAACATATGACTTCTGAATTGTTCTTATCTTTTTATTCTTTCTTCTTGTATCTGGATTGAAAGTTCTAATTTCCAAAAATCATGTTCATTATTCGAGCAAGATTGGCTAATTCATTTTCTGAAGATTCACTTCAACTATATTCATATTGTATAACAACCTTCTTATATTTAGATCTTGTAACTCTCTCAAGAGTTAGGGAATTCATATGATTTGATTTAGTTGTAAAAGCAACACTTCCATTCCTATTATTCTTCTTAACATTATCATCATCTCTCTTCATTCTAGTCTCATGTAGGAGAAAAATTCCAAAAAGTTCATCAAGAAAAATCTATGTATCTTTTCTATTCTCATCTATAGATGTTATATTGGATTCCCACTCATTAGGCATGTTGTCTATGATCATATCTACAAGAGTTTCATCATATATTCCTTTCTCACACATGGATTGTAAACTATTGACGATAGTCATAAATATTTGTTTCACATTACATATGGGTTCTCCATATGGAATAAAAATATCAAGATATTCATCTCTGAGCATGGATCTTATAGTTTCAATAACATTGGAAATTCCAAAGTGAGTAAATTGAAGATTCATCCACATAAAATTTGCTTCTTCACAAGATGAAATATGGCTATATATATTTCTAGTCATAGAATAGTGCAATGTATTGGGTACCTTATAATTCAGTTGATATTCATGATTTTCTTGGTTGGTGAAATTATTATCTTCCTTGTGAAAGATTTTATATCCTCCAGTAAGGATAAAAAAAATTATCTACTCCAGTATTGATAATGAATGTCTTCATACAATCTCACCAATATTCATAATCAATCCCATCAAAAATAGGTGGTCTAGTTGGATTTAGGTTGTCAATGGAACCAACATTGATTCCTGCCATCATAAAAAATGTCATTCCACACAGACCTGTTAGTAATGAAATCTTGTAAGCTAGGAAAATATTCCTATGTAAGGTAAAAGAAGAACAATGAAAATGATAATCAAGAAAAACATATATGTGAGTATAAGTATTTTGAAGACCTCCTTTGATACCCATTGTTGGATCAAAATGATATATGATAGAAATAATAGTATCATAATAATGATGCTCAATATACAAGAGGGGGTGAATTGAAAACATTAAAAATTCTTTGGGAACATTTACTTTTGGTTTGAAACCATTCTTTGGTTTAACAAGGTTAAACAAGGTAAATTCATAAAACCTATAAGTTCTACAAACTTGGTTGATTCTGGAAATGTGATTCTAGGAATGAAATTCTATAAATGTGGTTCTAGAAGTGAAACTCAACCAATGTTTACAAAGATAAAGATTCTACCTTAAATCATATATAATCGTACTAAATCAGAGTGTACATGTATAAAGAAGTATAAGATAGTTATACATTCCTCAACAAACAAAATGCATCGGAAAACTTGTAACAATACAAGTAACAGGTAGTAAATCATTTATCCCAAAGAGAAGGGTATCCATAAACCTTGGATAAAGGTCTCTTGATTTATACTTTTAAGAATTTCTGTATTACCCACACTAGGGTAAACCCTTGATACGAATATTAGAGTCTGTCTTGATATCCCTACAAGCCCTCATCTTCATGGTAGTTAGTATCTCATTCTTCCATAGAAAGGATGTCATGAAACTTTAGGGTAGCCGACACCTCTGTCTTCCCATCCCCAGAATCCCTTGAATGTACTTAGCAACATTCAGAGTCACACAAAGAAATTCTGAACAAGATGTTCAGCACACACAATGCATGAATGTATCTATATCTCTAGAAATCACTTCAGTATCATGTAATCTTTTGATTGATCAACATATTGTAACTATACGAGATATTTAAAATGAGCTCTTATTTATAGGCACAACTTCAACAGTTGGCTCCCTCCTCCAACAGTTATATTTTTCCTTGAATTTCAGAGGGACCTGTACACATGTCACATAAACAAATGTTTGTTAGAAACAGAAATCACAACATCATTTTGTAAAAAAAACATGAGTAAGGGAAAATATTTTTTCTTATCAAAAATTAATTATTTAGAATTTAAGGAAATAAAAGTTCAGAGTCTAACGAAAAACTCATTCGGTGTCTATAATACAAGGATATTTGGATTCTGTATTTAGAAAAATTCAGAACCTGAATTCTATAGAATTCCATAGTCTAAATTTCAAGGAAATTTGGAGTCTTGAATTCAGTAGAATTCAGAGTCTGAATTCATGAGAGTTCGGAGTTTGAACTTACAAAAGATTGGAGTCTGAATTCAGTGAAATTGGAGTCAAAACTCAAAATGATTTCAGAGTCTGAATTTAGAGAACACGGAGTCAAAACTCATAAGAGTTTGGAGTCTGAATTCATATCCTGAAAACAGAATACTTCATATCTTAGTATAAATATGATTATTAGGTTTTGGATACAAAATCGAATTTTATACTTAGACAAAATGAATAATGAAAAACATTGTAAGGAAAATTTTCCTTGTGGCAGGAAAATTTTCTAAATAAAAGTAAAAGAAAGGGAAAAATGAAATTTTCTTTAAGATGTAGTGTTTTTGATTTTAAAAACATGAAGGAATGGTAAGGTGATAAGGAAACCTTATTGGCTCAACAATATCCCCAAACATGAAGTAATGGAAAAGTCATAAGGAAGCCTTATTGACTCAATAGTCACAGTAAAATGATGGTTATAATCATAAATAATATATATCTATATATAATAGTTATTTTCTAGAGTCTGCTGTTAATAATAATTTTTTGATTCAGATGGACCCTTATCTACATCGTGAGTTACATGGGGATAATCTTCCATTGGATGTGGAGGAATTGGGATCATCTGACCCTCAGCCTACTGGCAGTTCAAGGGGTACGTAGAGGGGGTACAGTCTTGCGTGACTGATGATTCCTGACCCTATCCCCGAGCGACATCCACGTGTTGGCCTCGATCCACTCATGCGGAGGTATGAAAACCTTTGTATTTTACATAGCATTAATTAATTTATTTATATACTAATTGTTTGATAATTTATTTTTTTATAGTTTTGTACATTTAGATGTTGGGACAGGGGAGCACTATCTTGTGTAATTATTTCTCTCATCCGTGGTTCACATGGGAATATATGCCCATTGATGTGAATCTCGGCATGTTCAATCATAGGCTGGTATATAAATAAATAATATTTATTTTGAAATTTATTTCATTAATAACATGATATTTTAAATTATCTATATGGTTTATTGTAACCCATCGATGATATCATGTGTGACCCTATCCACACGCCATTGGAGATGTCTAGGCATGAGCGTTTCCATCTGTTTTACACAATTTGAGAAGGACAACCATTAAAAAAGCATTAGTGACAATATTTAATGGGTCGTGTATAGCCCACTGACTAGAGTAATTTTTATCTCACATTTGGGATGGATTATGTTTACACTGGTTGAATGGTGGATTTTAAAGGAGATCTTAATTTGGCAAGAAGAACAAGGGGAGACAGGAGGTGACACATCGATCTTGTAGTAATACATTCAGTACGCATATATAGCAGCTGGTAAGTATCTTTTTTAAATATTTTATATACCATTAAATATAAAAATATTATTTAATTTTCACATAGGAAGTCGATTATCTGGATATTATAGAGTACGACGTTTATCGAAGTAAGTACAATGATTTGGATACTGTAGATATTAGAGGTGATCACCATCATCAGATTGTGGTCAGTATTATTTATTTTTCATTTTAAAAATTATCAGAATATAATATTTTCACTATTTTAATTCAAAATGGAACTGAAGGAGTCATATGAGGCCATATCATTCTGAGACACAGGATGAGAGTCAGGTTGAGATGGCTGATCAGACAAGAGACCACCATTTCGAGGAGGCGGCATAAAAGCAGGCCATCAAATATGCATTTTAGAATGGATGAGTAGTTTTTATCAACTCTCATTTGACTCAAGGGAATTATTATGGAAATGGTGTGATGTCTGCGTCCATCTGAAGAGGTGCTCATAGAGAGGCATCATCTTCTGGCTCACAGTATCACGAGCAGTTGTGAACTCATACTGAGCTTATAGAATGTTTGTAGAAGGAGGAAGAGATGCATTGGCTGAAATAGCAACATCCACAGTATGAGGAGAATATGCATTGATGGCAGGAACAACAATAGAAGCAATATGGGGAGGATATGTGTCGATGGGCGTAGTAGTAGCATTAACAGATGGAGTACATGCGTCTTCTGACTCGTAGTTTAGGGATGCCATTTTCTCCACCATCTCGTCTAGCTCATCCATCTCATGTAGAAGACTATCCCCCCCCCCTGACATTTTTGTAATATTAAAAACATCTAAATTCAGAATTTGTTGTAATATGAACTATTTACAGTTTTTGTCTTTTATATTGGTGTGAATATAACATAATTTAATTTTATTTATTTTTTATTTTTTATTATTTTATTACTTTTTATCAGTTTTATATTTTTTAATGATTGTTTATTTTAAAAATAATAATAATAATAATACGAATACTAATTAATGATTATTTTATATTTTTTTCCAAATATAGGGAATTTTAATAATTGTTTTTATTTTAATAATATTTATATTATTTTTTCATTATTCGTAATTTTACTTAATATATTTTTTTATTTTATTCTGTATTTGAGATGGGACCTTCTTGTGATGGCACCCCATCACAAATAGTTTACATATATATATATATATATATTTTTAAATGTCTTTGTGATATTAAAAGGACCCAGAGAAGAAATCTATTTGTGGTGGGCCTGTCGCAAAAGCTTTAGGTATATATAACATATATAAATAGAGAACTATTTTTGATGGGATGATGGGCCCGTCACAACTAGTTTTTATATATATAATGTATATAATCTAAGATGTATTGGAAAAAGTATAGTTTCCCGTCACAAATAGTATTTATTGCTATGTGCCTGACACAAAATATAGTTATTGCAAAGCCATTTTCTACTACAGGCATTTTGTTGATGGGACCTCATCACAAAAGATCTTTTGCAATGGGATCACATCCCAAATAGCCTATTTTAAATACCTAAAAATCTAGTAGTTTTTTTCATGGTAAAATTATGATATTGATACATAACTCTAACCTCTATTTCATCCTTTATTTCAAAACACACTGTATATTTATAAATTCAGAGGTTTCTTATTGCCAACCCCTTTTTGAGACTTCAATTTTATCTAATAAAGAAATAGTCAACCTTAATTTCTTGTAAGATGATAATACCAAAGGTGTACCTTGAAATCCTTGTTAAATTATTCTTATAGGTATTGAATAAATAATCATCCTTTTTCTTTTACTCATGGAACTGTTTATCCATATTTTTACGAAGAATGTGAGAAATGTACTCATTGAATAATACAGTCTTGAACTTATCACAATCCAAGGATTCAATTTCATCTTTCTTCCTCGTATTCTTTATTTGAGTCATCCACTGGCCTACTTCATAATCTAACAAATAAATAGGCAGAATAACCCATTAATATTCCAAACACTAGATGATGGATAATAAATTTTCAGTGGTACCAATCCATTATACTACCATAGGTGGATCATAATACCCATTGAAATATGTTGAATGTTGCCTCATGAAGGACTAAATGGAATGTTGTTCCCTCCTTTCATAATTTGGAAGTGCATCATGATTCATATCTTGAAAAATTAAGGTGAACATTATAATGAGATTCTTCATCTGAGTTCCTGTATCATTTAGTTTATCAAGGAGTTAATCATTTCATTTTCCATCATAATCCCCATTAATGTAGATTCTGTGACTTCAAATCAATGTCTAAAATAAAAAATCATAGATTGAGAAACAATTATCATTGTGAGGAACAACCTAATAAAGAAAAAAATTTATAGGATATCTAAATTATGATAGATTATTTAATAAATTACACCATAATATTATCCTAGGATATTCATGGAGAAATCATATAGAAATCATTCATGATTTCTTGGGATGATTTTTTGAATTCTCAAATCATATCCCCAACGAATATCAAACCAATTTTGCAGGAGGGTCCATTTTCGTGCTCTAGTTCTCGATTGAATATATCTCAATATAGTGTTTCCATGTTTGTTACCCCTATGTAAATATATTTCACTTCCACATCATCTAGTTTTTAAATAAAGATATGTTTTTTCTAGAAAAATACTCACTCTATCCTCTACCAAATTTCATAGAAATTATCATATAATTTTACTTATTGTTTGAATTATATTTAAACCTGAGCTTAGGGTTATCACTATGGTTTTATCATCCTTATTTCCAATGATTTACTAAAAGTTTTCTTTGATAAAAACAATAGCAACCCTCACTTATCATATATTAAAAGTACATAATTTTTTCCAAATAATTAATACTTTTCACAAAAGGATGCCCCAAGACAATATTATTTTAGTGCCTTTATAGACAAGGAAACATAAAAAATTGTATATAAGAGAGTTAATTTATCTCCCACCAAGTTCTTATTTACTATAACCCCTCTTAGACACATCATTTAGTTTATATATCTTCATTACGCGTGGAAGGGAAACATAAAAAGGGTTGAGCTCAGATTCTCAGTAAGGGTAAAAATGGGTGATATGTAAGCACAAACATGAGCATACAGATATGAAAATGTGATAACAACATTAGAATAGCATACCTTATATAAGAATTATCATAAAATGTGTCATGAAATAAATATTTTTTGTTCATAATATATAAATCATAAGGTAATCCAAAGAATATGCCATGAAAGTGTAACAATGGAATAAGACATGGAATTACTGGAGAAACATAAACATGTAACATGATTCCCTAAAAATCAATGCGCATTTCCAAAAATATTAAGGTACTATATGGGGACTATTAATATTGGGTAAGACACACCACCATCCTCGGTTGTAGTGATTTCCTCATAAGGGATCAGATTTCCGCTTCTCAACATAGTGGGTCAGCATTCCACTAATTCACATAGTGGATCAAGCACATCAACTTTTTTAACATAATTATCTCATGAGATATAAATAATTTCCTAAAATATTAGAGGTAGATATATGAACCACTTGTCACATAATAAAATCATACATATATGTTTCACAAGATTAGACAACTTTCTTCATATCATGTCCCATAAGAGAGATGGGTGTCAAAAACATCATATCATAACCCGTTGAATGAAATGGGGGTTATAAGAATGTCTTAATATAATAAGAATTTGAAAATTTATAGGGTTATTAATAATTTCATAAAATAATAATCCATGAAAACAAGATCTTTTGTAATAATATAACCTAAGGAATAGATACTTTGTACACAAACATATAACCTATGAAAGAGAAACGAGTTTCATAACTGTCATGTCATGACAACATAAACCATTAAAATAAAAAATATGAATGGAACTTTGGGATCATTTCCTAGAATGGAAATAGTAACACTACTGGATTTTATATTATATGGAAAATAAAATTTAAAGATCAATTAAAAATATTTTTCAGGAAAATATCCTTTATTTTTTGAAAATGATTATTAAAATTATAAAATTCAATTGAAAACATTTTCTTTGAAAATAGGTTTTAAAACATATAAATGAATCATTGAAAACCACAAAACATTTTGAAAGTCATTTTTCATTTATCATGACCGTAAAATATCATTTTGAAATATTTATTTGAAAACATTTTGTAGAAAATGATTTTTTTGGATAAACCCGATTTACGACCGAATATAGAAATAAGGTTAAATTTTCACAAAAACATTTATTCATGATCTTAAGTATAAAATAGTCTATATAATAAACATAGGTGAATAAAATTCATGAGTATTATTGATATATGGATCATATGTTTTCATTTATGGAATCTTAATCATAAATAATACGGAGAGACGATGACATTGTTGCAAAAACCTCTTACCACTTTGGAAACATTTATTAATGATACACATGCATAAAAATGAAATTACCTGAATCTTAAAATATCCTAAAAATTAATAATTATTATAATATAACATTTGAAATTTAATTATATACACCTAACAAAAGAATATTATTGCATAATAAAACTTGTGTCCCAAAGAAGAAAAATTTATACAAATCTATAATATTGATTTTGTAATTTCAGAGCTGTAAATGAAATAGAGATCATAAAAACAGTATGAAACTTCCCATAGATTTAAGGATGTGAATAATTGGATACATTCCTAAGAAGTATATACAATCAAAATGTGTGTTGTATAAGGCATAAGTCTCGTGGAAATAAAAATGGGAATGGAATTCCACATAACATATGTCTTCATTCTCATCATACTCACTCAAACCTCCATTATGTTAAATATATGTTAATTATAAATATTTTATAGAACGATATTAGATTACATAATACTATTTATTATTTCCTTATTACATTATATTACTTTTATATTAATAATTCTATATTAATTTCATGTTTCATGTAATAACTCCATTGTTTTTTGCATTTGTTTTGATTTTTATTATTTTTGGTCCTCATACATATATCATGATCTCCATAATTTCAAATGTGATATAAATTTAATACATATTCAGTGGAAATATATTTATAATCAAAAATTAATGATAAAAATATAAATCACAATACACAGTTCATGGAGACAGTAGGACATAGGTACGCATGAACATTCTTTCCATTTTATTGTTATTTTGAAAGAATGAAAGTAAATAGAATATATGTACATATAAGTTTTCTGTGTGTTTTATCATTAAATAATAATTTTAATTTCATATATATCATATAATATTTCTAAAACCATCCTTATTATATTCCATGTAATATGTGAATGAATCACATTGCATTGAGAAGATAGTAGTCCACAAATACAGAAATAAAGTTATTGTATTTTCACAATATGGAATGAATTAAGGTATTTTTTATATAATAGTTAAAAAATATCATAGACATCATAAATATCATCTGTATAATATAATAATTTTATTTACATCATAATACCCAACCATGGTAGGATGTTAAATATAATCCAATGACATTGTTTTGCAAGGTGATATTCTTCTGTACACACGAATGCTAACTTTGTTATCCATCTGATCGAAGTGTGTGTAGGTGTAAGTATAATCCACTGAATAAAAAAATATTATTATATTTAGGATAAATAGTTTATTATATAACAATATAATAAGAAGGATATATGGTGTGTATAATGAAAGTAAAACATAAGAGTTTGTGGAAGGATGTTACCTCTTATTTGGGTAACTCCGCTTGGTTATCACCAAAGGGTTTTCATGGAAGGATTTACACAAAAATGTAGGTCTGTAGTATGAATGGAGGAATTTTTTTAGGTTATTTTTTCAGTATTTTTTCAATCCAATGGTATTTAGTAGTGTAATCAATTGAGGGGGTGTGAGTTCCCATTTATAGTGGAGGAGTAGTGACATTTTTGTAAATATAAAATGTTAAACACTACTGAGGGGTCTCCATTACCTCATGTGTCTCCAATAATTGTAAATGTTTTATATAATAGGGTAATTGGTAGAATTATTTCTATATAATGTCTATTGGAAACATGTATAGGTTATTTGGCCCTTTAAATTAATGATTAACTACTAAGTAGTCTTATTTTATGTAATCAATGTAATTAATTAAAATTACATTCACTAATATTTTTCATTTGAAAATAATATGACATTATTCTATATTATAAAATATAAATTATTACGATTATGGAATACATTTTACTAAATTATAATCATATAGGTAGCATAAATTAATATTAATATTAATCATTTAAAGGTGTCACAGTATAAAGTTTTTTAAGAAAAATTGTTTAAAAGATTTAAATATTTTTATAACCAATTTCAATGTGATATAGCTTCTAATGACCTAAATTGAATATAATGATATTTATTTGATCTAATTACACATTTAAAAATATAAATAATTTTTTGGAAAAATATGTTTTGAATTAAAATTTAGTATTTTCAATATCCATCGAGAATGATGTTTTCAGAAAAATACCAAAAAATCACAATAAGATAATTTTGAAATATTGAATTAAAAAAATAATATTATTTACTCATACAAATGTTCTATAAGGTTCTAAAATTAATTCTATTATTTTTCATATAAATACATAAAATCAATTCATTTGATAAACTGGTATTTCAAACAAATAATGACATTAACAAAAATATGTTTAATTTTTATTAAACCATTATAAAAAAATACATAAAAAGTATATATTAATATTTATATTAATATATCTGATGAAAGATTTATATCTATCTCATTTATGTAATTATATTAATAAAAAAAATTCATATAAACTCAGTATTTTTTGTCATGCAGGACAAGTCGGTATTGTGTGTAGTGCAAGATTATCATGTTGTGTCATATAACAAATGATTATATTGTTCTAGAATGAAATTCTAGGCAGTAAGGAAAATAATTTTATTCAAAAGAGGTTTATAAAAACTCAAGGTTTTTAATTCACGATCCTTTCCTAAAAAATCAACTATTTCAAGAGCTAATCTATTATTGCACCTTGACTATTGAACAATGTGTTTCTTGATTCTCATCTTGATGAGATACATAGTGATGTTTGGATTCTAAATTCTCAGCCTATCCATAAAAAATGTTTCACCCACTATCATGTCAATGATATAGGTCCATATGGGAGAGTCCAATGTGGGTTCTCATTTCAATCATGAACCTGTATTTGAAAACAAAACCCACATACCAATATGGATTGCAACCATATGTAGGGATGATTCCCTTAAACTATGTGTGTCTTGACTATTTTCACCACATGACAAGTAGTGATACCTAGATCACAATCCCTGTGTCCAGCCAAAATTATTCCCTTCACAACATATGAGTCAAAACTCAGTATGAAGCTATCTACCCATTACTGGTAAATGATAGCATAAATTCTCCCTTTAGAATCAAGAACTTTCCATTCAAAAAACATAATACATTCCTTGGGAAATTTGAATCACCATAATCTTTTCTTGGATATCAGTGGTATAATAAATTAACTAGGATGGAATCCTCTTCTTTGATAATAGAAAATATGATTCAAATATGGATTTTCATAATAGATTTCCAAAATGTGGACTATCAACTAGAGGGATATTGTTCCCCAATAGAAATGTTATTTTATCTATGTAACACTAGAAAACATCAAATTTGATGGTTATTATCAAATTTTTTCTGTGTTAATCCCCATTATACTTGTCCAATATTATTTTCTTAGATCCAACAACATCAAAGATATGGCTCAAAACCTTCCCCGTTAATTCGTTGAGATTGTAGGATAATTCTTGGATTGATCGCCATGAAAGGGACATAATTGGATGAATGATGTTAAAAGGAAAAACATACATTCTTATTGCATGACATTAAATTTTAGGTCAATGTCCATAATGCATAATGTTACACTACCAGAAAACCTTCTTTTCTACATGACGTTAAAATTAATATCACACATTTTGATTGAATGTTGTAAAAATTTGCGTTTTTAGGACATATCCTAAGAGGATCATTATTCCTAGTGTCGATATACTATCCCATCATCGTGTTAAAACTATATCTAGGATGATTATAATCACAATGAGATTCATATAGATTCCTAAATCATTTACCCAAGGACTAGTAGGGGAAAATCCAATTCTCTTATGAAACATATTTTCCATGTATATTTAGAATATTCTCTACTCATTCATGACATACATCAATCTAAATGCCTCCAGCATAATCTTAACACCTATCATTAAGAAATCGCACTGTGTTTTGGAAAACTAAAATCCCTATAAACATCCTTTATTTATCAATTACTAGTGAATCCTCCATTTAATGAAACATTTTTTTACTAATCCTCATATGCCATAAATATGTATTTTTATAACACAACTCCAAATATAAACTATAAATCCATGGAACACACATTATATTCAAAAAATGTTACTATATTTGTATCAATTAACAAAGTCACAATGGAATTTTCTTTTTGATCATGGCCCCCTATCACTCCAAGCATGCATGTCCCATGTAATCTATTTAGATCCCCAAATTCCAAGATCATTAATTAAATTTTCCCTCTTCATATCTTGAATGTTTTTTTAGAAATCATGGATTGAAGGTATAATATGGGATTTTCCCAACCACTCATGGTCACATATGTTAAAACCAAAACATTAGATCCATTTGTATAGAATTATAGATAATGGAAAATGAATTAAATTTGCAGAAAACCCTCATGGATGAAATCCCATAGAGGGACTCATATAAAATATTATAGTTTGAGCTCTCTAGGAGGGAAGAATTCCTAATTTAGGAAATACAGGGAAATTGAAATCAAAAGTTTAAAATTCATGTTTGGTAGAAAAACTATAAAGGGAGGTAGAATCAAAATCTGAGTCTCACTCACCAAGTCATATTTTATCTTTCATAGGTAAAAATTACGGAGATGATGAAAAAGAAATAATATTTATAAGGTATATCATGTTGATCTGTAATAGTTGGACTCCACTCGTCAGGTCCCATCATCTTGAAATAACATATCATATCATTATATTTCCATCATTGTAATTACAACACATTGACCCTATGTAATTAAGTCAAAAAAATATATCATATGTGTTAGGTTATAATTGTATGGAAAACAAGGATAAAGAAATAGACTAATGATAACAATATTATTTTCCTTCATAGAGATAATTTCATAGGATAATCCTCAAGTTATAGTATCTATTTCATTCATTAAGGGGACCATGAATTGTAATTTTTATGTAATAGATGGTCCCTCAAGCCTCATCAAGAGTTTGTAAAAAACAGGTTACTTCAGTAGTGTCAGCCTCCTCAGTAAGGTAGAGCTCCATCATTATGTCTGCAATGGAAGTCTTACCCTAATCATGGAACACGTATATTGAATGGTGATTTTGTTCTATCTCCCTATTAGAGGTATCTATATCTTTTAGGAGATGTAACATTTTAAGGAATTCCTCACCATCTCATTTCATACACACCTCCAACTACATGGAAATATTAATCTCATTCTAAGGAAATACAAATCAAAGATCATCAGTTGTGTGACTATTAATTCTTTAATAATGTCTTTATATGACTCATTTTATCATTCCCATAAGAGAAAATTTTCCTTTAATGTAAATTAGAAAAATGGTAGTTGAATACACCATACACCAACTTGATGAACTTGCTTTTTAGATGTTGATGTTGTGAAGGTTGTTCTTCCACAGTAGTCTTCAATAATAACTCTATGATATCTTTACGACATACCTAAATGGAATCTTGAGTCTCTTTGTTTGATGAAGATCTTTTAACAATATAATAGGAGTTCATAGGGACTAACCTTCAAATATAAGTGTCTTATTTTGACATTTTGGAGTAAAGAGACGCTCTCCATAATCCATCAGTTTAGTTAGTGAAGATTATTCCTCTTCAAGTAATACAATTAGAGTTTATGGAACTAAAAGATGAATAAAATTAGTCAATGACATTTGAAGATAATAACATGAAAGAGTTAATAGTGACGAAAGAGCTTTATAACACCCACTCATTGACATATCAACATCATTGTTTTATTCTTCCCTATAATCCTGGAACTCAGTGGTGATCTGAAATCACATGATGATGAATATATCATTAATTTTTCTTGCGGGCTTCATCTCCCTATTATTGTATCACATAGGTAATGTTTTTGTGCAAAAAGATACATATGTCAAGGTATTTAATTGAAATAATCAAAAATAAGAAGGCCATCTATGTATGATAAAATAGAATAAGAAATACTCATGTCTATATAATTAATTTTTACTATTCCCAAACTCAACCAGATATGTGGGTATGTTAATGTGTTTGATAAAATAATTTTGAAACAAAATTAATTATTGAACAACATTTTCAAGGGTTTCAGAATCTTCACCAATAGGTAAATTTGATTCATTTCATTCAAGACAAAAACATGTCCCATCCACTCCACCTAAAAAAATTAGGCCCCTCCCAGCCCCATAAAATTAGGATTGACACCATCATTTTCATAGAAGGTGGAAAAGAAAAAAAATGTTTTCATAGGGTCATCCAGTGTATGTGGTAAATATTATCAAACATAAGTATAAAGAATTAGTAATAAAAAAATAACGCCTTATAATGAACAATTAATGTTAACAAGATTATCACCTCCATCTACAGTAATAGTAAAAATGTATTCTTATCCCTTGATACTCCTTCAATCGAGGGGATGGATGCACTAGCAAGGAGATGTGGATCATTTGTTTTTTTTCTCCAATTTTTTCATAGGATCAAATCTATTCCCCTTGAGAGAATATATAGGAGGACGATTCTAAGGTCTATAATAATTAACATAATCATATTCAAGATTTATTTAGAATAAATGAAATTGTGGAACATCAAGATGACTATCTATGAACTTTTCAAATGTCTTTATTCTATGCTCTCCCCTAAACACATAATAAGTGATTCTAGAGGAGGAAAGAGATTGTATTCACCCAAAATGTCCTCCACCATGAGTCATTGTA
Source organism: Viscum album (assembly GCA_963277665.1). NCBI lineage: Eukaryota > Viridiplantae > Streptophyta > Magnoliopsida > Santalales > Viscaceae > Viscum > Viscum album. The sequence continues at coordinate 1,464,805,091 of OY728153.1, read as the reverse complement.
AAAGGAAAATTCCCCTAAATCAGTGGTGGATCTGTCAACCTTGATAGGGGTACCCATTAGACCATATCTTGGTGACTATGCCACGAGTTCCTCTTTCTCCCTCCTCTATGAATCAATATTATTTACTTTTTATAGAATGTTCCCTATTTTAATAGAATGAAGTGAAATTAAGTATGTATTATAAAATAAGGGATCATACATCTCCAATGATGATGAACTCATCACATTTTTTAGTGTATTGGTCCACCAAACCCTCTACGAAAACCATATTCTTAATATCAATCAATTGATTTTTAGTAAAAATATATTTATTAGTGGAATATCTGGGTATCTTCAACACTCATATATACATCCCCACATTAATATGTTTTTTATAATAGTGTATTTAAAGGGGTTTTCGAATTTCCTTAATATACATAATAATCTAGTGTGATTAAAAAACAAAAAATTATTGGTTTCAGGTTTTGTGTATTGTAATAATTAAACAACCATAGACTACACATTGATCGTGGTTACCTTAACTACATATTAAGAAGGCAAAATATTTGCCAAATTCACTATTTTTTAAGGCCTTTCAAATTCATAGGGAATTTGTGGAATCATAGCTGGAGTCTCCTCCTTTAGAAGATGGATAGATCACCGTGGAGCATCTCTAAGTAGGGATGTGTTTTTAATTCTCCCAATCCAAGTTTCAAGGGATCGAGACCTTAGAAAAACATCATAACATTCAGTCATAGAATGCCCCTTTTTCCCTATTTATCTCATTCATAAAGAGTTATTTGAAATTTAGTGATTTCCATTGCCAATACCCCTAGTGGATGACAGGAAATCTAAGAGATGGAATACATGCGAGTAATCCCAATAAGATTATTTTATGAGGTATACTTTGTTACTTATATATATGCTTCATGGGAGATGAGAACCTACAGGTGGCCGAACACTATCATATTTTTATTTAGATGAATATCCACATATGGAGAGAATGAAGGATCTTACATATATTTTAATTGGTGAAGATGTTTTTAGGAAATATTTTCTTTATAGATGATGTCATCGTTAATACGTTTCACTAATACAAAATTTCTAAAAGTAATCTTGTATGATCTAGGATATAAAATATTATTTTTATTGTTTTTGATTTTTCTAGTAAGTATATAACAATATGGGAGTAAGTTAAATTAATTAAATACACTAAAGTTATTCAAAGATACCCCATATATTGGGGCCTGGGGCATAATATTGGATACAACATTGATAAAGGGTCGGAACCCACATCTCATATTTTCAACCATGCTTATAAACTTATTAGAGAAAATTTCATTGTTATGCAACCTGATAACATGTAAAATATATTAAAAATCATAAAGGGTGACTTACATGTATACACATGAAGCAAGATCTAGTAGACCATTTACAAAGTATGATATTCCAACCTTACATGCTTCACCTTTTCCAGCCTAACCACTATGAAAATTTCCTCATCCTTACCCTACCATTAGACTCACTCAATTTTAGAATATAACTCTTCATCCACATAGATATAATCCAATCAAGGATTGTCTGGGAAGAAATTATATACACGATGGAATACCCTTGTGTGATTTAATATTCCCACTCTCAAAAGTTTCAATAATATCCCATTTCACATCTCTTATCAATTGGAGGAAATTTCTTTTAATTTTTACAGATGGGACACTGGATCTTGGTATTTAATCAAAAATTCAGCCATTCCATAGGGTGAATTTATCACCTGAGAGATGTTTTTTATTTTTGACATCATGATTTTTTATCAATAATTTGTGGTCCAGTGAAGGTGATATTTTGAGGCCGTTATATGTCTCCTTTAATAGGATGAATTCTTCATACATCATTCCAAGTATAGGAGATCATGAAATATTGTGAACAACCCACAAAATAACCCCAACCTATCCATGAGTTTGAAGGAGTGTATTAGTTTGTGGGATCCAACTGCCTAGAAAAACTTAGATGTTCTAATATGGTTTGTATACATATTTTTGGGCTACCCAAACAACTTCATAAATAATGATGTCATTCATATATATTTCCAATTCATCACATGTATTTTTTACCAAAATTTCACACATGGAGTCAAGATTACTCCCTCCACTAATCGAAGATTCTCCGTATCATTTCAATCCTTTTATTAGTCAATAATCGATTCTTGTAAAATGAATGCATTGAAGTGGGATATTCTTTTAGAATTATGATGTTAAAATTTGGATTATGATAATTATGGTGCAATAAATACACGTAGGAAATTATTTTTTAATTGATGTACATGACCACATCAAAAAATATATAAACATTGATGTTTTTATAATCAACAAAATAAGGAATTATGAAGATAATATAGGGTTCTTGGGATGATCACATCCCACATAAGTCTATAAACATACAATGGTAGTAGGTTACTCTCATGATATTCAAACTGATGCTTCATCAAATGCTTCTTGAGGATCAGATCCATTTCTTCATGTAATATTTGGTATGAAAGAACAATGTATCTAAAATCTTCCTGATGTATACATCATCTCATGAAATAGAAAAAAGAAACCATCTGGGAACCCATTGAAATATAAATTCAAACACCACAGTTAACATTCTTTGTATTGTTTTAAATTGGAAGATTCTATGGAAAAAATTGGAAAATTAGTGACTTTTTATAGGTATCTCTCCCATGTGACCTAATATAAGGAACTCATCCATGTGACTGGGAAGAGGTGCCTCTCTAACCATACATCACAAAAAATTACCAGCAATGTGAAGGGATATAATGAGTAATCATGTAGAATACGTGAAGATGGTTTGTGGAAATGAATAGAATGTTGAGTGTGTATATGCATCAAAATGATGTGAGTGAGTTTGGATTTCTAGGTAGGAAATTAAATTTGTAGATGAAAAGGTTCCCATGGGGTCTCCTTGCATGACCAACATATGTGTTCCTCCTATATGGTCTCCCTATGTGATTAACCTATATGGTCCACCTATGCAGTATCCCTGTGGGAACAACCTATGTGATCAATTCGATCACATATACCGTACACAACACACAAGATGTAATATTCTACAAATGTAGTCATGAATGTACATAGAGTTTTCTATTCCATGCATAAAGGACGCCTAAATAACCAAATTTCACACTGCCTTATGATCAAATACTCTTATTTCGATCACCATCAATCATGCGGTGGAATTTTCTAACACGCAAAATTTATCATGATGATGAAAATATTCAAAAAAATATACCATGTATGGGGATGAGTAAAATGAAATAAATTTTAACAAAACCATATCTCTTTAATATCATTATTTCTACCATGTGGATCTCATGCAACCCCACCAATGTCCCTAGATACTCATGCTGATCCAAACTATTTGGTCCAATATGTATTCATAACTCATCACATAGGTTCCACCTATATACGAGGCCTTCATCAGTGTCTTTCATAAACCATCTATTTCAATTAGGGTCTTAATATTTCTTATAAATATGAAACTTGGGATATAAATTTTACACAAATTGAAGACCATAAATTCTTTTGATACTCTACTCTATCTGGTCTTTTTCCTAAGTCCTCAATACACTTTTGGTAGGACTATATAATTTAAATGGAGAGTTAATTAACATTATCCATAGGATTATATTTCGTCCAAGATATAAAAAACTAAATAAATATATAAGGACCCACTTTCCCAATGCCCAAAAGTACTAAGGTGAAGGTCCTTTACTGATATTAAAACTTCCATGAGACTATTCCATGATCACTTATGGAGACACTTGAAGGGCTGAGAAAAGTATCATTGATGATTGGTATCCCAGATTATTATTCATCCAATTTATCTCATATAATAATTACACAAGGTACCTAAAAATTTTAACAAGTGAAACATATCTGATTTTTATAAAAAAATTATCCAAAGAATCACATAGTTAAAATTACCAAATGTTGTTTTACTAGGTATAACCTAGTGAAATTGAAAACTAGATTCCCATGCATCACATGGGAGAAATCAAAGACATATATCCTAGGTATCACCTAGGTGAAGAAACCATTGGGTTATCACATATCCCATCATTGATAGGGAAAAACCTTAACCTTGTCCCTCATCTAAGGGCACCAAATTAAGACCACCTCCAAAACATTCAGACATATGTGATCAAATCATATGGAAATCTAGCATGCCCTCTGGTTCATGCATTCACAAGGAAATGGAATAAACAAATTAAATCACCCTAGTAAATTGTAGTGTAAAAAGTTTCACAATAAAAAAATTATTTTTAATAAATAAATCATCCTTAGTGACGATATCTAATGGATTCATGTCCTATGAAAGAACAATTGATTTAGGAAGTATAAATGTAACTAGATGACAAGATCCTATTATCATTCATAGAACCACTAGATTATAATAATTCAACTATCATAAGGGGGTCAAAAGAGAATCAATCCTTCAATAATCCAACATCATGTCATTCATGATACCTCCTACCCTTACATTTCATCAACCTCATCCCTTAGTGATCAAAAAAGATTGTGTGATGTCCCAGATCGTACACATATACTTTTTTCTCACACATATCATGAATTAATTGTATGTAGAGGTATGTAGTAACATTTTCATCAATATGAGAAAATATTCTCAAATTAACCTCCCACATAGGTGTAATCCCCTAGAATTTCGAAGCATGTGGGATTTGATTCCTATCTAGACAGGAAACATATGAATGCACCATGAGGTTAAATCTTAACACCACAAACTCACCATATTCTTCTCAGGGGAATATTACAAGTGGGGGTAACATAAAAATTGGTGGTTTATATTACTTAATGGTCCATCCATCATTATCCTTATTAGGATATATTCCTAGTAAGATCATACCATCCATTGGGGAGACTATATCTCTTAAGGGTCCTTATTATCTAATTCCAATCATTCCATACTCTTATTGGGGGACACAATCACATGGCCATATACCCTAAAAAATAAATAAAAGATTAATTTTAAGTGTATGTGTCATAATAACCTTGACCAGTCCTTTTTGGCCTAATTGTCCTTATTTCATGACATAAAACTGAATGGTCTAGTCCTTGTCACATGACCATAAATGGAATGGGGTGTATCATTAAATGGAATCGAACTACATGAGTTAAAATTACACTCACTAGAATACATAGGAATTCCCTATCATGGGCCAGATCCTAAACTCAGATCATTCCTCATATCCCAGGAGGACAATAAATGACAGGGCCTCTAACCGTGTGGCTTGAAACCTACATCACAAAAAAACGTATCCATGATAAAGAACCTATGATATATATATATATATATATATATTCATTTATGGATAACCTCTGATTGATACATATATTTAATCAAATTCATATCCTTGTATGAAAACAAATGGTTTCCAATCAACACATGATTATAATTTTTTGTTAATATATAAGTGTTCTCATTCCGTATTTTAAATTTAAAAGAGATTCAAAAATATTTTATAAATATATAATAGAGTAGCAATTCTAGAAATAGTTTCCACCAAATTGTGTGATCATCCAGATCTCATATCCTCTCAACCAACGTAATTTCTTATGTATTGTTGGTTAAATTCATCATTGGTCGTATTCCTTTTTAGATACGGCTTGTGAGTCATCATATATATGGGAGCCATTATGTTATTCTAATTCCACATATAAAACATGTTTGAAAATAACACATGAATAACAAGTGAAAAATAAACATGCCTAATATTGAATATATTTCATATCAGCCTATTCCCATTAAATTTATATATTTCACTTGTAGAATGAAAAATTACTTAAAATAATGAATATATAATGAATCACCAAAAACATTTTCATTTTTAAAATTTTGTATGTATTCATTTCTTTTTATTGTTTAAAATTCAGTAAAATAAAAATGACTTATATAATATATTAATTAAATTTTTTATATCATGGAACCATTTTCCATTTAAATTATCTTATGGGAAATATTACATATAATTTATGATGATAAATACTGTTGAGAATTTTTATATAAAACATAAACTTTCTCTATGTCAGTTATTCTTTAATAATGTTCCACCTCCATTCACCTCATAGTACTTCAAATTATTCAAATATTTTTATACCAATTATAAAATTGAAATTTCATTAATCTCGTCATAATCACAAATAGAAATTTAAATATTTAGTTAACAAATTAACTATCATAAATATTGTTAGAAACATAATCTATTATCTAAATTAATTATAGTGGAAACCATTAATGTTTATTCAGATCATTCTTAATGAAATTATCCCAATAGAATTTAAAATATAAGACATTGTAAACATCTTTTCCATTTGAATGAACATCTAATACAAAAAAGTCTATGAGTATCACTTTACATCTCATTTTTATAAGAATATGGGAAAATATCATTTACCCCATCAAATTATAGGAAATAAGTAATTCTCCAATCTTCTAAATCTAGTGTATTTATGCAATAAAACATGGGAACTTCATGCTTATTCGAAATATTATTGGGTACTCCAAATCCATTGCAATATAAACTTCCTCATCAGTAATGGAAATCATATTTTTATAGTTAATTATAATTATAAAATACAACAAAATCCCAATGTGGGATATATATAAGTATTATTTTAGCTTTTGTAATCAATATCCAAAGTACAATAATTTTTCAATTATTGATACGTCAAGGATTCTTCAATATTAATGGATTACAGTTACGATAACAAGTTAGTGTGAGATGATATTATGAAAAAACGTATTCTTTATATATTTTCACATTGATTTTCAAATATGTTTTGAACATCCACATTTGTATGTAAATTTCAATGAATTTGATTTTGATATTTATCACCACTTTATAATATAAAAAATATATTATTATTATTATTATTATTATTATTATCAATAATTAATTTCTCATATTTTTTCAAATTCTCTCTAAAAAAATTTGAATGTTTTATAAAATCCGACTTTAGTGTCAATTTTCCATAAAATTAAATTATCATTCAATAACCTTAACATGTTCTAAATCAATAATTACAAAAATATAATGTTTGAATAATCATTACCTCTAAATAAGATATATTTCTATAAAAATTCATTTTAAACCTATTTATTAAAGATTTATTATATTTATACCTTTGAAATTCCAATAAATTTACACTCAAAATGTTGACACAAACATTATACATAGACTATTCGTATATTAAAATTTCTATTAGGAAGGATCTACATTTAGAAAACACTAATAGAATTTTTAATATGAACCATTTTCTTATTCAATTTTCTCATTAATAAAATTAATCTTCCATTCTCTTCCAATATCATTCAATCCATCTCGACTAATATTTTTTTACACTTAATTAATCCTTATTTCCACGGGGTATATAGTGCATAAAAATGATATAAAATAAAATGATTCCTCTGAAAAGAAAAAAACACTATATTTACACTCAATTGCATTTTCTATTTTTATTATCCTTATTGAATATTCATAATTATTTTCTATAATTAAATAAATGTAACGTTTTATTAAAAACAATGATCTCTGTTTTATTTAAATAATTCTTGTAATCTTGTTAAGTCATTAAATGGTGATATAAAGTACTTATCTTCACCAATTTCCAAATTATCATATGCATGGTGTCCCAATACATAAAAATAACTCACTTAATGATTTATAAAATAATTTACCAACAAATAAAATCCATTGATATAGAGGTATTGCATCTTCAGAATATTATATACATAAATAAATTTTCATGAACATAAAACCAAAATATTTATTTAGAACTGCACAAAGTTATCCTATGTCCCATAAAAATTATTAAATATTATATGATACCTAGGGGAAAATACATATGGGAAACTGCAATATATAAATCATTGTATGAGGAATATGAAATAATGATTTATATGGGATTCTAGAAGAATAACATTATATCATAAATAGAATGATCAAAATCATAGGAACATTGAAAAATAAATTGAAATAATAACATCAAGGAATCATGAAAAATATGGATAAAAAAACACATTGCATAACAAAAACAAATACAGGGGATGAATTTTGTTAGTTAATATCATTTTTGGATGTATATAAACCATATAAGTGATGATTTTTTCATAATCACAAGGCAATTTTGAATGAAGGGTAATGGAGAATAAACCCCTAGAGATTAGGAAACATAAAAATAAAAACACCATGAAAGAGAGAAGAATAATTTTTAAGTTAGAATACCATGAATAAATATTTTAGAGGATACTATGCTTTAAATTTTTTATAAACACACCATTATAATTAATGACTGTTCATGAAAAAAAATGTGTCTCAGAAAGGAAATTTTGGGATAAATCCCATACATACTATTAAAAAGCACTTCCCACATTAAATTAAATTATTATATAGTTAATATTTTTATTATATATATACCTAATAAAATTATTCATATATATTTAATTTATTAAGTCTATTTTTTTATTTTTAATATATTCTATAATTATTTTGGTTACATGAGCTTGTTAGATAAATTTCTTTAGAACACTTTATATTTGTGGATTATGGTAAAAGGTGTTGTAAAATATATTAATGAACAAAATAATTGTGATATTTTCCCTAATTCTTTATTTAAATATGAAATAACATATATAGTTTCAATGGATTTCCCATAAATATTTAAATAAATAATGGTACATTCATTAGACAATGTATGGTGGTTAGTATTGGTAAATATTTTTTGTTAATTATAAATAAAGAATTCTCAAAATTATTCTTCTAAAATATTAATGGTCTGAGAAATAAAAAAGTTTTTCTTTAAATAACACTTTTTATGAAACCATTTTAGTTTTAGTTGTAAAATTGATTCCATCATTCACTGATGCTATAGTGCTCTCACACACATGAAAACACCATTCTGTTTAATAAAAATTTTGGAGGAAAGTATAATACAACGTTTATAGTTTTATAACAACAAATAAGTATATAAAAAATATAGGTGGGGTCATACCATTATGTATAGAGTGTACCATAGGGGATTAAAATAAAAAAGAACTAGATTTTTTGGATTGGAAGTATTACCTATCCCTTGGAAATTCTCCGATGGGTTTCTCTCAAATGCTCAATAGCATGGTATTTTGGTGAGACTAAGGATTCAAGGATATGGTGAGGGTATTTTGGAGATAATTGGAAATATTTTTGGTGGAACCAATTATTTGTTAATAGACTCTAAATGGAGAGGTGGGGTCTCTTTTAAAATGTGAAGAAAAAGGTAATTTTATTAAGACTCATTATTTCCCATTAATATCACACCATTATTCTTGGAAAAAAGCTCAAAAAATAGAACATAATGGTCAAGGTGAAGGATATAAGGTCTATTATCTATCTGACTTCTAATCTCACATGTTTCCCCATTTTTAACCACTTTCACTATATTAAATCAATTTTACCCTACAAAATGAACATATATTATAAGATTTACATAATAATTTAAAATAAGTGAACCATTTTATAAAAAAATATTACATGTAAAAATAATAATATCAACTATTAGTGCATATGATGCATTAAAATACATTTTTAGAAAAACATTTATTTTAAGAAAAAGAAATTTTATTAAGGTAAATTCATCAATTTTGTTTATTATATTGAAATAGAATTATAAATTATTATACAAAAAATAATTAATTATCGTATATTTTATTTTAAAAGTAAACTACCCCATGAGATAATTTTATTAAAATGAATAGGATAAATACAGTTTTCATTAAAATATTACATAAATTTTCAAACATGTTAACTATGGGCTTTATATATTAACTTATTTTCTAAAAAAATATTTTTATAATTAAAATATATTTTTATTAAAAATATATTCAATGTAATATAATTTTATACATATGTATAACTTCTTTTTAGATAAATATTCTTTACATTTCATAAACACACTCTTGAGAACCATAAAATTTTACTGTATTTGGAGATTGGAGACACAATATTTTTATTTGATAAATGATCTTAAAATTCTCTCATATTGATCTTATCACATAGAACTCGTGTTTGGTATACCATACTAAAACAATTCTTCATAACCTGTGGAAGGAAACATAATAACGGGTAAGTTGAGTAGCTCAGCAAGGGTAGACATAGGAGATAAAAATCTATGATCATATGAAATCTTATGATACGCATATGGGAATGTGATCACGATCATATCATAGGAATTTCAGATCCAACATTTCATAGATCACAAAAAAGATACATGGAATAAAACTTTATCATTACAAAAAAATAGGGACAATAAGATTTAGAAATAATCATAAATAAACAATTAACCATATTATAATTTCATAATTGATTGTAACCATCATAAAAATAGAAAATAAAATTCATATCTAAAGGAGAAATAATAATACCATCCACCTTATAGATCAAGATTTATCTCGTATTCTCAATTTCGGATTAGGACATAGCTAATTCCCATAGTGGATTTGGATGCACTAATTGTTATGGATGCACGTTTTTTCCATTGTAGATAATGATGAACCTATTTCCCATAGTATATCATGCCCACTGACTTGTTTCCCATTGTTATATCATGAAATATAATAAATTATATAATGAATGGGATGGATATATAATCCTGATTCATCACAAAATGAATAACATACTAATGTGTTCCACATTATCATAATGCATTCATCATATAATCACATCATAACCCAGGTAATGAAATGGGTTTCTTAAACATTTCATAAACATAAAATTTAACCATATTGGGGAATAATAAGGACTGTATTATTAAATCTTATCCCTATTAATACATAAAAACATAAAAGGAAATAATCATAGATGGGAAATGATTTTGAAAGATCATTTTGCAAAATTTAGTGGGAATATAGACATTCCACTTAGAAAAATAATATTTAAAACATAAAAAATATTCAAAAACATTTTATTTTAAAATATTCATGGAATTTTTTATAGGAATATCGAAAATAATTACATGGTAATGATGGAAAGAAATATCGCAGATGTCGTACATGTTAAAACAATTATTCCTTTCGTATTTTTGATAAAATAATAAATAATTATTGTCAGGAAAAATGAATGATGATTACATTATAAATATTTTTTAATAAGGTAAATTTCTATTATAATTTATTTAATAAAACATTTTTTATTTTTCAAAACGATTTTGGAATCATTTTTAAGAAACATGATTTTGGAAGACAAAGGATTTTCGACTCAAGAGAGAGACAAATATGATTTTTCTTAAAAATATTATTTTCAACTCCAAATTACATAAAGAGAGTAAAATTAATAGAAAATATGAATTTCAAATAAATAATAAATTTATTTGAAAATAAATGATTTTATCAATAAATATGTCATGGAATTTCATCATATGAACATATTCATTTCCAACCCAGATAAACAATGAGATTGCAACACAATACCATAACAACATTAGAAAATTTGAATCATAATACCAAAGAATGAATATTATAAAATGAAACATATAATATCATGATAATATAAAAATTCATGATATTACATAGAAAATTGAATTCCAATAAACCTCATAAATTAATATATGTGCAAAACATAATATATGTCTCAAAATGGAAAATTTGGAAAAAAGCCCTTACCAATTTAGTTATCTTTTGAGTCCCGAGCCCCAGAAATGAATAACATAAAAATATAACATTTAATATCATGTAAATAAATATATTCAGGAAATAAAATTTCAAAATGGATACATATACACCACACAAAATAAAAGTGTATTAATTTTGCTTATGTCTCCCAAATATTAAAGAGAGACTAGAAATCCCTTACAATAAGTCTCGTAAACTATAATACGTGTTAAAACCTCATGTATAATAAATTCAGTTTCATTCTAAATATTTTACAAAACCATTAATTAATATATATTACAATATATGGTTTACTTTGACATTTTATTTCCTGTTTGTTAACAACTACATGTTAAATTCATGTTTTGGGTAATAAATGCATTATTTTTCATGTACTTTTTTAGTTTTTATTTTGGGACATTTTAAAAGAATAATTATTTCATTATTTTCCATATATTTAACAATTATATTAATATCATACAAATTCAGTATATATATATTTATTTAAATCCAAACAAATCTAGAGATAGGGAATGAAATACACCCATTAAGAACATTCTAGGTCATACGTATGCATGAACATTGATTCCTTTTTTAATGAATTGAATAATGATAGGTCAAAAATATATTAAATATTTATAGTAATTGTTATTTAATATATTCTAGGAATATTAAATAAATTTAACCTTACTACCTTCCATGTAAATAATAGGCAGAAAAATGTGTCGCATCACTTTGTGAGGTGGTAGTCCACCATACCCTTGAAAGACTTATTGAATCCACCACAAAATGGAAAGTAAGAAGGTTCATATGATATAATATTGAAAGAAGTATACAAATATCTTAAATATAGAATATATATATGTATATATGTAAAATACATAAATGTATCTTGCCTTTATATGTGGTGATGGAAAACAACTTCATCAGTTTGTGATGTGGTTGTCCACCATATGCGCAATCAATGGTTTAATTTTACATGTGAAGGAAAAGAAGAATGATATAGGATATTTAAATAACAAAATAACATATCATTATATATGATATATATCTTATTTAATATTGAAAGTGTTAACACATAATCGAAGGTGGAAAAAGGAGAAATAAAATGATGGAGCTTAGTTAAGACTACTGCCTCAACTTCGAAGTACCTCATTTTTATAACATATTAAGGACTATAGTATCGGAATTTTTTTGATAAATATTATATCTAAAACTTGGATAATGTTATAGGGGAGTTAATTTTTATGTTTTTTCTAAACTATATTCCCTGAGAGATATGAGGTATTAACGTGTGGTGGTGGCCTTTTATAAGTGGGGTTAATGAACCAGACTAAAAACTACATGAATCTTTCTAAAAATAATACATGAAAATAAAAACATTTATATGAAAAATTCTTCTAAATTATTTTATATTCGGACAAAGAATGTATAATATTTGAATACCATATTTACATTAACCGTAGCAATTTATTTTTTACTATTTTCTATATTTATTATAGTAAAACATTATGTTAAAATTATTATATAAAATTAATTATTATGATTAAAAATATATAATCTATTTTTTATATTAAAATCAATTATGTTTTTGAAATTATAATTTATAATCAAAGCCACAAATGCATTGAAAAATAATTTTTACAAAATGAAATTTTTAAACGTTCCAAATGTTTTAATATTAAAATTCATTATTAAATTGATTGAAAATAAAAAAATATTACTAATTTGTATATAATTGAAATAATTTTAATTTTTAAACACTAATTATTTATTGTTTTTATTTTTTAACTCATTAAAATATGTGAAATTTTTAATAAAAATTAGTAATTTTATCTATTCATCATGTAAACTATATTTTCATAAAATTATAAAAACTCAACCCTTAATAAATTTGAGAAGATTTTTGAAACATTTAATTTAAATTATTAAAATAGAATTTCTAAAATTTTGAAAAACAACTTTAAATTAAATGCACAAAATGCGACAAAACAACTTTTAAAAAAAAATACATTTTTAGCATAAAATTTGATTTATTCTATTTTATTTTATCTAAAACACATAATATAAATGTTAAAAAATAAATTGACTATATAATAATAAATTTTATTTAAATTCACTCAAAAAAAGTAATTTGGTTAATTTATTAATTTAAACCACAAATTGAGCTCATAAAAATAGTTTTTCAGATTGTGTATTTCTTTAGTTTACAATGATTTTTATTTTCATTTCTAATTTATTCATCACCAAAGAATTTATTATTTATTCTTGTGTAAATTTTAATAATTTTTTTAATCTAATCCATACCAAATAACCCATAAACCAAGTGATAATTATTATATTATATAATTACTTTTCAATTAATAGTTGTGTTTCGTTTCAACATGGCATTGCATGAAACATAACATACAATCATTATTGAATATAACACATGACAAAATAAGGGATTCATGTAACACATGATATAATTTGATTTCTGTATAACAAAAAATATCGAAATTATTAATTTAATTTGTGATAAAGATATTTCAAAAAATATTAGGGTGATACATTATACCCCCTTAAATAAATTATGTCCTCAAAATTCTAATTTTGTTTCACAGTAAATAAGGGTTTAAAACATGATAACCTAATTATTGTAAACTGACATCATAAAACTGGTTAAGAAAAATTTCTCTTCAATATAATTAATGAGAATTGAAATGGTAATATGGACATAAAAATACTCGGTTTGAAAATAGGAGAACATAGGTTGGAAGTGAAAAAGGACATATAAGAGAAAAGTAATACTCCAATCCTTAATGAGAGTTATAATGAATATGGTATGGATAAATTTAACACCAGAAATACATAAATCAATGCTATTAGAAAATAGTATTCATTAATAATAGATGTAGGTAAATAAATAACAATTTAATTCAATATTTTATCCTAATATGATTTATTATCCCGAGAAGGTATACTTATTGATTCCATTAAATTTCATAAGAATAATACCATCTTTTGGATTTTCATTCATAAAATTCCACTACATTTCATACTGTAAATAGTTATGATAATTGTTGTTATTTTTGAATCACACATAGATAATAGGATCCAAAAATAATAATTATATGCCATTCCTTCAATCACTAGTTATTATTAGAAATTGAATTGTTACCACAAATTAGAGAATATCATCAAAAGTTTAAATTAATACATTTCATGAATATTTAAACAAAAGACCCCTCCATGTATGTCTGAAATTTTTATAAAAACATTTACAGTAATGTTCACCCAATTTACATTGTTAAATTGTCATTAATCCAAAAAATAACATGAAGTATATCTTAATGTCACATAAAAAATATCAGAATAGCTTGATCAAATATTTTCTATAAAAATTTCAATATATTGATTTAACATAAAACCGTAATGGAAACATACCCATTTTCAAAAATTAAATTTTTACTCATTTATTAAATAAAAACATAAATTCTAGAATATATTCAATATGTACAAAACTTTTGTAATCACCATCAATTATAACATAATTTTTTTCATTAAATACAGGATTAGATTATATTTATCCCATACTATCCAATTTATGTTATCCATATGAATAATCTCTTTATCCCAAACACAATTTCATCAATATTAAGAACATATTATGGTTTATATTCTGTTAAAAAAATATCATTGACATTAGATCACTTTTCTTGGCAATCAATACCATATAACATATTCTAAAAACACCTTATTGAATAACTATAGTATACAAATCCCTTGAAATTTCAGGATTCTCATAAAAAATTACCACTGATAAAAATATAATTATTTTAATCCCAATACATAAACACATCAATCAGTCTGCATTAATTATACACCATTAACTATGCTTTTTCATCTTCTTCTTTATCACTTATATCATTTCATATGTCATTTGCAGTCTCTTCGACATCACTAATATAACCATTACTCATTCAATATTGATTACTATCATTATAAGAATTCCTTTTATTAAATCAATTTTCTTAATTCATTTACATCCCATATTTTAACCATTAAACATTCAATGATATCTTATGGAGGAAGTTATTCTCATCAATTTCATTAATTGAACTTTCCCTTTTCCCTCCATAATTTCTTATTTGTGTCCTTATTTTATAAACTCAAAACATTTTCTCATTCCTCCAAGACACCCACATGGGTACTTCATTGAACACTCATTAAATATAGGAAACAAAATATTCTTTCCTATATGGTTTCCACTACATGAAATCTCAAAAAACTGTACCATCACTTCAATGGGGTGTCATAGTTTATGTTATGGAAGAAGTTTTTAATCATATATCATGACAGCTAATTGGTAATATTCACAATATACTTCATTATAGTCATCCAATAATATCTTCACTCATAAAAAAGAATATCCCATCCAAAATTAATCCAATTCCTTATTTTTACCTTTTATTGACTAAAACGGAAATGAATATTGAGAGTGACAAGATTCATAGTGGGAAACCATATAATAATAAAAAATAACATATAGGACGTATAAATAATGAAACCTAATTTTTCATCTATGAAAACAATGGTTTATTCTGGGCCATTCATAGTCATCATTTAAATCTATCATAATGGATCGTAATGATTTTTTGAATTTTGAAAGCATATCCACTAAGAGTGTGAAACCAGGTGCGAAAAAATGTTCATTTTCATGCATTTGGTGATGACACATTACATATCAATGCAGAATTTTTAGAGTTATTACCCATGTGAACATATATTCTAGATCCACATCGACTATAGTATTTAGATAGGGATGATATTTCTTGAAAACGACTTTCTCTATCCTTTACCAAAATTCTATGATATTTTCAAATAATTTTACACGACCATAGTCTTACACATAGACATATACCAAGAAATATTGATATAAATACCATAGGGATGTCAATAATTATTTCTCTCCATGTTATTAAAGGTTAGTTAATCCTATCCTCCAATACCAACTAAAACGAGAAATGTTTTTATACAAAAAATGTCTCATATTTTTATATAAATATTTAATAACAATCATAAACGCAACTTGATGACTGTAATAGGTTAGAGTCATTGTATTCTGTAAAAAAATATTTATATTTCAAGAAATATATTCAACATATCCCGCAAATTTCTTACCACATAGTACTACACTTTTGAATACCCTACCAAATTCTTTCTTTGAAACCTGG
This sequence comes from Viscum album, assembly GCA_963277665.1. Lineage (NCBI taxonomy): Eukaryota > Viridiplantae > Streptophyta > Magnoliopsida > Santalales > Viscaceae > Viscum > Viscum album. The sequence continues at coordinate 1,464,788,199 of OY728153.1, read as the reverse complement.
GGAAGGTAACAAATGAAATGATAACAGCAAATGTTCAGTAAGGGTACTCATGTGATATATCAATATATGATCACATGAACTCATAAAATATTAATAAGGGTATGTGATCATGAAAATAACATTAGATGTTTGTACCCATCCTTTCATAGATTATAAACATGATTCAGGGCATAAAAGATTATCATTTCTGAAAAAATGGACCATAATATTGAGATCTAATGATAAAACCATCATTAACCATAATCTCATTTCAGAATAGTGTTACACCATTAGAAATATAAAAAAATCATGTTTAAAGGATAACTACCAATGTAGATACTCATTTTTTCCTTAAAAGACTTTGCAATAGTTTTAAATATATTTTACGAGCTAGACACTAAGACGGTGAGAGATTCCCGGGCCTGTTGTGCCAAGAATAAATTTTATAAAATATTAAGAATATTTTTAAACATACACATGACAGTAACATGATATCTCTCAAAAGGTCACTCGGATTAGTAATACAGGGCCATAGTTGAGTCTGAAGCATGGAATTTAACCTCGACATGACATAAATTTTGTCTGCGCAGCTCATCTATATAAAATTTCATGGAGGGTGTTTTCATAAATAAATAAAATAAAATAAATTATTTTATCTCTAACGTTGAATCAAAAAAAAATTGAATGGAGGCTTGGGTTTAAAATATGAGACTTCTGTTGAGTTTAGAATGAGGTTTTTTTCCTGAGCATGACAATAAATGAGAGGGCGCCAGAGTTTCATATTTTGTAGTCATAGGATTTTACCAATAAATAGGTGTAAAATGGTAATGAGGTTGGATTTTATCATTTCACCCATCGATGTTGTAGAGAGTTCTTCCACTCCTTTCAATGGTGAATCGATGTCAGATCTATAGTGGATCCTGTTGAAATATCATATCTGATTAGATCAGAGCATAATGAATGCAAAAGAAGATCCAAAATCATGGTTGGATTTTTCTTTCAGATTCCATTCCACCCCAATTAGAGAATTTTTTTTTCAATTTTGACATGTTATAGATTTCTCTACCTTCAAAACATTTTTTGATGGCAAAATTAATAATGACCATTGAACTTTTAATTTATATATCACATGTTATTCATGTTATTTGTCGTCAACTTTTCACATCATGAAAACGTTGATATAACATTGGGAGAATCCTAAATCAATAAATCCATTGATCCGAGGAATCTAAATATATTCATGGTTCTCTGTTTTGGGAACTGGAAGAGGCGTGATGTTTAGCGGAAGTAACAACAACTTTTCGTCACATCGAAATGTCTAAGGTAATTCTAAAGGAACATAAAGCATTGTTGTAATACCTCAAGCTTCTATGGTATGCTTCTCTTTTAATAATGCAATAGCTTGTGTTGTACGCCACATCGAGTTCTAATACACACTGTAACTAATAAAACTAGCCGTTATGAATCGTAATAACTACTTTTTAAAATTTTATAAATTTTATCTTTCAAAATGGACTTCATTTTTGGATTTGGAATATCGAAATTAGACTAGGCTGAGATTATGGTACTTTTCGTATAACTTTAATATTTTGATGAATAGTGAAAATTACTAAATTTTAATTAAAAACAACTTTTTTAATCAAAATAAATAATAGTGATAAATTATGAATTTGAGTGGTTTTAAAGTATATTTAGAATATATTTTTACCATTTAATAAAAATTTTGTCATTGGACATAACTTAATAATTAAACCGAACATAATCAAGTATCAATCTTTTGATAGTTATTATATCTTAAAAACACGCTTTTTGTTTTGACAGCGGGAATTAATTTTAAATTAATTTCTGAAACTTCTGTGTTTTGATTAATGGAAAAATGGATTCCATATTTTTAATTAGTATGTCCAAATTGTGTAAACAGGGGACTTTAATTTTTATACATTTTGAATAATTACATCAGTAAATATTTTATTTTCAATGGTTAAAGGGTAAATCCGGTAAATAAGGGTTTAAAAATAATATTATAATAATAATAAATTACACTAAAACATGTCCTAACCTTATTGGTGGATACATGTACAACCATGGGCATCTTTGGGTCAATTTCGGTATGCCATGGAGCCACGTGTAGATGATAGGACACTTTATTTTAATTAAGTTAAAATAAATACAAAAATGACATTAGCATATATCTTTTGGAAAAACAATTTTTACAAAGGGTCATATATGTTGAACATTCGACTATAAATATTAATTATAAAGATAAAACGATTTAATACATTATGATATTTCAATTATAATTTTTAAACATTATATAATTTAATTTATTTATGACACAAAGATGATGTAGTAATTACCATAATAGTGAAAAATTAAAATAATTGATATTATAAATTCCCAAATAAATATAATTTGAGAATTTTAATGAATTACACTAATATTACACGATAATATGACATATTAGGATTTCTTTAATTGGAATTGTTCAAATTAATCATTCTGTTATGATTATCACAAAAATCAATTTTCCAAATAGTGTCAAAATTTACATAAAAGAGTATTTAAAACAAATATTATATTATTAATTGATATTCAATTCATAAAAATCTAAATTTCGTCCAAGAAACTTATATCATGATAGGTGTATCATTAATGGACCACTTGGGGTCTCTTTGATGTATATAGTAAGTTTATTAACCACACAATATAAAAATAAAAAGAGACATTGTAAAAGTGAAACTAATTGACTAAAAGTTAATACATAAATATAAGGTTAATATAGTAACCCAAACCTGTCTAAATCCAATTTTTTGAGTGTTTTTCTACATATCCCCACCTTAAACTTTAAATTATACACTTTGGAGCCATTATAAACCTAATATGAATTTATTATAAAATAATATTTCTAGATTTTCCAAAGGTGCCCATCACCCCACTTTTAAAAGGGGACTCCTCCTTCTCATTAATTCACACCTTCAAAGCCTTTTGGTTCAGCAAAACCCTGACCAAATACTCTCTCAACTTCCCTAACTTCATCATAGATTCATTTCTTTAGTCAGAAATCCATCCTATAGAGCCCTTTTGATATAATCAAAAATGAAGAACCCAAAGAAGAGGTAATGATTTCACCACCCTTTTTCAAGTTCCTTTCTTCTTCCACTTCATCTTTCTTTGTTATTTCTATTCTAAAATAATAACTGCAGTTTCTTCTATATACTGTGATGTTATTATAAATATGGTACAACCATATTCAGTATTCTATCAATCCTTTGAATGGCATGTCACCATACGTACGTATGTACAGCTTACCGCCTCCACGTTGTGGTGTAATTGTCATTCAATAAATTATTTGGATGGGTATAATAATGATGTGTAATTCATGTAAACAATAAATATAACATGATAATTATTCTGTATATATGATACACCATCCAATTATATATTATTTTAACATCAAAAGAATGACATTGTCGCTCGTGCGTACGTACGGACTACCGTCTCCACGAATGTAATGAGATTCATTCTCCATCATATCCATTCAAGTATAATTCTCATTTGATGATTAAAAATAATGTATAAGGACTTGATATCATTCTGGATATTAATAATATACATCCCATTAATAAAAAATATCCCTCACATGAAAAATAATATAATGTAAAATGAACCCTTTAACACCCGAAATGACGATAATTCGAAGATATTATTAACAAATCAATGTTAAAAGATCATATATGATATCATATTAATGCATATGATTATTGTATAATTCAATAACAATTATTTCACCATTATATAGGAGGTTAACCTACCCTCGACCAAGGAAAAAGTACAGAGTAAGGGGGTTCTTATCTCACTTTTAATTCATTGAGATTTCCATTGTTCACCACTTATTTATTACATGTGGTGTGTGTACTTACCATGGATGTATTCATTGTGTAATATACATTAAATTTATTGGTATTTACAGCATCATTCTACGATCCTTCTTTAATGGGTTCATGTTTCATAAGTTACCAAATCGATAAGGGAATTTGAAATTTCAATTTCCACTCATTTGGATTTACGTATATTTCATTGATTATTTTACTCCAAGATTATGTGTGGAATAACTATTCATTTGATTATGTCAAAATTTACACTCTCCTTTCTGTGGATATAATTTTGGTACACATAATCACTCCATTGATAAATTCTCAAGTCATCTATTTGAACTTGATAAGTGTAATTTTAATTCAATCTCCATTTGTTGAGTTAAATATCCAATTCAGTGGTGTTGTTTTTACAAGAATATGTGTGAATTTCCTCTGATTGATTTACACTGAATATCCAATAATATTGAGTTTATTTAAATTTTTCACACATAGTTATGTCGTAGATTTATCCTTAACCGAAGGATATGGTCTCTATAAGAGAATCCATCTCAATTTACATTCCATTGAGACTTCTTTGTTGTTATACACCAAATCACTTTTAAATGGTGTATATAATGTACTTTTATAAAGTACATCATGAATCCCTTTATTCTCATGATATTACAATGTTTGATTACCTCAATTATTTTTATTCAAGTTTCTCTCTTTTGGTTAGTAACTCTAACTAGAATATAATTTTAAAATGTTTTAAAGATTTATCATTCTAAATCTTTCTTATTAATGTCCATGTTTAAAAAAACGGGTTAAGAATTTATCTATATGGACATTAAATTTTTCAAATCAAAATTCCATTTAAAAGTTTCAATGTGGTATGGGACACTATGATTCAAAAATCTATTTTTAAATGGCTTCTTGAAAAATAGTGTGGATTTTAAAGGATTTAAACAAAAAGGGGATATTTCTCTCTAATAGTTTTGATGATTATTTCCATCTATGTCAATATCCTTCATTATTCTCGATTGAGGGAAATCTGGTACAATACAATCTTCCATATTATATCAAATGAGTTATGTTTGACTATGGATGTGATATTTTTATACCATTCATGGTTTGTGGTTAAAGTATTTACATTTCGTATGCTAGTTTCAATACGAATGTTTATGTTATGTTTAAACCTGTTCATATGAGGAATGCATTGGACTTAGTAAGTGATGGGTGGAGCCCGCTATATCTTCTCGATACATCGGTAGGTCTCATGAGAAAAAATAGTGTCTTGGCACAAGGCCTTGGAAAAATCTTATTTTTAGTCTTGGCACGAGGCCTTGGCTATGTGGTTATGATAGTCTGGCATTATGCATTCTATCATTATGAAAGTGGTGATTGATATTGCATGTGATTGTTCGACTAGTAGAATATCCTTGTGAATAAGTAAATGGAATTATTTCATTTTATCATTTCCATATTATGCTGAAGTTCTAGTTTAAAAGGATTTTGTTTTATTTATACATTCCCTTACATTTTTTTTTGAAAGTTTCTGCTATATTGTTATCCTTACTGGGAATTTGAGCTCACCCCTTTTCTATGTTTTATTTTTCCCAGGATGTGAAAAAGTAATTTATGAATGACCTACAGGGCTAGTATGAGGGGATAAGAGTGTGGACTATGGAGACTATATTGTTGTAGTTTTCACTTTATGATGTAATGTAAAATTTATAAATGTATCTAGTTATTCCAAAGTTACTAAACTAATCGGTCTTTTGAGAATTGATCTTTCTTGTGATCATGCCAATGTTATGTAATAATGCACCGACTCTGGGAGACTGGGGTTAGGGCATTATAGTTGGTATTAGAGGAAGGTTTTGTACAATCTTTGGAAGCTAGATTTAGAAAAAATTTGATTAGAGAATGTAGACCTAAGATGAACATTAAGGATCAGTATAGAAGAACTTCCTGTAATTTTGGTATTGTCGAGATTTTTTGAGTTTTCCGAGAAATACATCCTTGTCTGGATACGAGCAGGTAGAGGAATCTCTGGAATAGATGTACCTAGGGGTAAAACCCAAAAACACCGCTTTGAGCTAGACTCGAACGGGAACTGGTGCATGACAACAGGCCTTGCTACACTCTTGGTTATGAAACTCCCGGGGGATAAGCTTAGGATAATTTTCATTTTCTTTACAAACCGATTTGAAGTATTATGTATAATATGAGAGTAAATGACCTTGGTAAATCCTAATGTGTTTGAAATTGAGAATATGGTGACATGATATTCTCTAATTGATTTCATGACTACTGTTACTCACACAATGCTTTCTGGTTCTAGTCAATGGCTGGCTTCCAAGGAATTCATAGTGACTTTGAGAATGATGTACAAGGTGGGAACGGTGGTGAGAATGAGAAACAAAATGGAATGTTCATTCGCGTAAAAGATATCGTCTTCATTACAAATCAAATTTCCAAAAATATGATCAACAATATATATATATTAACCAATTCTCGGTCTCAACAAAGAAGAGAAAGGTGATGAATGATAAGAGCTCCAGCAGTGGAGACCATGGAGAAAGGAATCCTCAAATTCCGTCATACAGGAAATGTGGAAGGAGACACCCAAGAAAGTGTCTCAATGGGACAAAGAAATTCTTTACATGCGGGAAGGAAGGAAATAAAGTGATGAATTTCCGAAGATAAATGAAGAGTACTATGGAAGCAGATAAAAATGGTCCCAAGAATCCATTTACAATCATTTTCCATAAATGTAGGGGACCTTGGCATTACCCGACTGAATGACCTATTCTATAGGATATTTTCTTGGTCAAAAAAGAAGCTATGTGGGAATAAATGGTTGGAGAAATGTTTAAAAAGTATTAGTGCTCCTTGTTGATGGGTTTACTTTGGAAGAATTTTCTCTTGTATTTTTAACATTGCAGTTTTCCATGCGAGAATGATATTTGAGGAAGAATTATATTTTCTTTTGTGGATATAGTTATAAATAACCATTTGGTTTTATATGATCATTGGGTTTGAGGCAATTATATGTTATTATAATTTGAGATGAAAATGAAAGGTATGAGATAAAATTTGTGGTTAAATTATTTTATGGCTATTTTGAGAAATTTATCTCATTTTGGTAATGTTAAAAAATATAGTTTTTGAAAAACGACAACATGCAGACTGTGTGACAACCCATCGCGTTGGACAAAGCTGTGGGAATCGAACCCACAACCAAAGTGTGATTGGGATTTATCCCCTACCACTAGACTTCGTGAAGTCCCGGGTTAGTGTGACTATAATTTTTAGTTTAATGATTTTATTGATCAATGATAAGTTTATTTGGGATCTTATTTCTTATCAAATGAATACCCTTGGTATAAGAAAATGAATTGGTGATTAAGTGATGAATGTTATTTTGAAAGATGTTTGCTTTTTTGGGAGCACTATATGCCCAAGGATAAATACAATTCTATGGGATTTCATTTAAGGAGTTGTGGTGGATTTTTATCTATGGGTTTATAGTGATTTGGTTTATTTATAAAAATTATTAACCTATAATAAATAATATGTGATTAAGTTAATTACTTTTAAGTATGTTACTTTAAGAGTAGTTTATGTCACTTAGATATACAATTTATCGTGCAAGACTACATAACCAAATTCTAATATGTTTTGGGTTTCAATATTAGTTTGGATTATATTGAAGGATTTTTAGGACAATTGATTGTTGAATGGTATTTATTTAACCTTGGGATATTGTTGGTTTAATTTTAGAAATTATGATTTGTTTTTTTCTATTATGGAATAGCCATTTGGGGATCATCAGAACTTATACTAATGGTTTTGGTTTTGATTAATCTCTAAAGTCAAGGTAAATATATAGTTTATCCAATGTGGATAATGTTATTCTATAGAATTCTATTCTAGCTCTTCTTGTCTGACCAAGTCTTCTTCAATACTCATTGTAAAAAAAATGAATGAGTTAGTGGTATAAATTAATTAAAGAATGAAAATCTACTTAATATGTAAGTATATCTATTTATATTCTTAGTCAATATCATAAATTAATTCCTCAGCTTTATGTAATGTAACATAAAACAAAAAAAATGTTGTTCGTTTAATTTTCCTACTGGGAAACTAATGACTGTTTGTCCCATCACAAGTTTGTGGTATTCTTATTGTTAACTTTCTCATGATCATATTCTCTATCCCTCTCCATTATAACATGAAACTTAGTTTATCATCCATATCCGTGTTTTTCTGCATGTAATCCTAGTATCGGTTATCTCTGGTGACCTTTGTACTTCTCTTTCTTTCTTTTAAAGTGATAGTTTTATTGACTATTTTTCTGATGTCAGACTTTCCATTATATTCTCAAGACCAATTTTAAAAATATCGAGGATGCAATTTATTTAAGGAGGGGAGAATGTAACACCCCAAGCTTTTATGGTATGCTTCTCTTTGAATAATGTAATAGCATGTGTTGTACGCAACATCGAGTTCTAACACACACCACAACCAATCAAACTAGCTGTTATGATTAGTAATACCTACTTTTTGAAATTTTATAAATTTTATCTTTTAAAATGGACTTCATTTTTGGATTCGTAATATCTAAATTATCCTAGGGTGAAATTTTGGTACTTTTCGGATAACTTTAATATTTTGATGAATAGTGAAAATTACAAAATTTTAATTAAAAACATCATTTTTAATCAAAATAATTTATAGTGATAAAATACGAATTTGAGTGGTTTTAAAGAATATTTAGAATATCTTTTTACCATTTAATACAATGTTTTTCATTGGACATAATTTCAAAATTAAACCGAACATAAACAAGTATCAATATTTTGATAGTTATTATATCTTAAAAACACGTTTTCTGTTTTGACAGTGGGAATTAAATTTAAATTAATTTATGACACTTTTGTGTTTATATTTTTGGAAAAAATGGATTCCATAATTGGAATCAGGATGTCCAAATTGTTTAAATAGATAACGTTTATTTTTATACCTTTTGAATAATTACTTCGGTAAATATTTTATTTACCATGGTTAAAGGGTAAATCCGGTAAATAAGGGTTAAATAAAAATATTATAATAAAACTAAATTACACTAAAACGTGTCCTAACCTTATTGTTGGATACATGTCCGACCATGGGCATCTTTGGGTCAATTTTGGGACCCCATGGAGCCATTTGTAGATGACAGGGACACTTTTTTTAATTAAGTTAAAATAAATACAAAAATGACATTAGCAAATATCTTTTAGCAAAACAATTTTTAAAAAGGGTTATATATGTTGGATTTTCGACTATAAATATTAATTAGAAATATAAAACGATTTCCTACATTATGATACTTCATTTATAATTTTTAGACATTAAATAATTTAATTTATTTATGACACAAAGATGATGCAGTAATTACCATAATAGTGAAAAATTAAAATAATTGATATTATAAATACCCAAATATATATAATTTGAAACTTTTAATGAATTACACTAATTTTATAGGATAATATGACATATTAGTATTTATTTAATTGAAATTGTTCGAATTAATCATTCTGTTGTGATTTTCACAAAAATCAATTTTCCAAATAGTGTCAAAATTGACATAAAAGAGTTTTTAAAACAAATATTATATTATTAATTGATATTAAATTCCTAAAAATCTATGGTTCGGCCAAGAAACTTATATCATGTTAGGTGTATCATTAAAGGACCACTTGGGGGGTCGCTTGAATGTATATAGTATGTTTATTAACCACATAATATAAAAATACAAAGAGACATTGTAAAAGTGAAACTAATTGACTAAGAGTTAATACTTAAATATAAGGTTAATTTAGTAACCCAAACCTTTCTAATTCCTATTGGTTGAGTGGTTTTCAACCTATCCCCACCTTAAACATTAAATAATACCCTTTGGATCCATTGGAAACTGAATATTAATTTATTATAAAATAATATTTCTAGCTTTTCCAAAGGTGCACCTCACCCCTCTTATAAAAGGGAACTCCTCCTTCTCATTAATTCACACCTTCAAAGCCTTTTAGATCGGCCAAAACCTGCAAAAATACTCTATCAACTTCCCTCAATTCATCTTAGAGGCCTTCCTTTAGTCATAAATCCAACCTATATATCCCTTTTGATTAATTCAAAAGGAAGAACCTGAAGAAGAGGTAATGATTTCACCACCCTTTTTCATGTTCCTTTCTTCTTCCACTTCTTATTTCTTTGTTATGTCTATTCTAAAATAATAACTCCAGTATCGTCTATATACTGTGATTTTATTATAAATATGGTACAACCATATTCATTATTCTATCAATACATTGAATGGCATGTCACCATACGTGTGTATGTACAGCTTACCGTCTCCACGTCGTGGTGTAATTGTCATTCAATAAATTATTATTTGGATGGGTATAATAATGATGTGTAATTCATGTAAATAATAAATATAACATGATAATTATTCTTTCTATATTATATACCATCCAATTATATATTATTTTAACATCAAAATAATGATATTTTCGCTCGTGCGTACGTACGGACTACCGTCTCCACGAACGTGATGAGACTCATTCTCCATCGTATCAATTAAAGTATAATTCTCATTTTAAGATTACAAATAATGTTCAAGGACTTTATATAATTATGGATATGAATAATATACATCCCATTAATAACAAATATGGACCACATCACAAATAATATAAAGTAAAATGAACCCGTTAAGACCCGAAATGACGATAATTCTAAGATATTATTAACAAATCAATGTTAAAAGATAATATATGATATCATATTAATGCATATGATTCTTGTATAATTCAATAAATATTAATTCACCGTTATATAGGAGGTTAACCCGCCCTCGACCAAGGAAAAAGTACAGAGTAAGGGGGTTCTTATCTCACTTTTAATTCACTGAGATTTCCATTGTTCACCACTTATTTATTACATGTGGTGTGTGTACTGCCCATGGATGTATTCATTGTGTAATATACATTAAATTTATGGGTATTTACATCATCATTCTACGATCCTTCTTTAATGGGTGCATGTTTCCTAAGTTACCAAATCGATAAGGGAATTTGAAATTTCAATTTCCACTCATTTGGATTTACGCATATTTCATTGATTATTTTACTCCAAGATTATGTGTGGAATCACTATTAATTTGATTATGTCATAATTTACACTCCCCTTTCTGTGGATATAATTTTGGTACACATAATCACTCCATTGATAAATTCTCAAGTCATCGATTTGAACATGATAAGTGTAATTTCAATTCAATCTCCATTTGTTTAGTTTAATATCCAATTCATTGGTGTTGTTTTTACAAAAATATGTGTGAATTTCCTCTGATTTATTTACACTTAATATCCAATCATATTGAGTGTATTTAAATTTTTCACACATAATTATGTCGTTGATTAATCCTTAACCGAAGGATATGGTCTTTATAAGATAATTTCTCTCAATTTACATTCCATTGAGACTTCTTTGTTGTTTTACACCAAATCACTTCTATATGGTGTATATAATGTACTTTGACAGAGTATATCATGAATCCCTTTATTCTCATGATATTACAAAGTTTTATTACCTCAATTATTTTTATTCAAGTTTCTCTCTTTTGGTTAGTAACTCTAACTAAAATATCATTTTAAAATGTTTTAAAGATTTATCATTCTAAATCATTCTTATTAATGTCCATGTTTTAAAAAATGGATTAAGGATTTATCTATATGGACATTGAATTTTTCAAATCAAAATTCCTTTTAAAAGTTTCAAAGTGGTATGGGATACTTTGATTCAAAAGTCTATTTTTAAATGGCTTCTTGACAAATAGTGTGTATTTTAAAGGATTTCAAGAAAAAAAAGGGCATATTTCTCTCTAATAGTTTGGATGATTATTTCCATCTAGGTCAATATCCTTCATTATTCTCGATTGAGGGCAATCTAATACAATACAATCTTCCACATTGTATCAAATTAGTTATGTTTGACTGTGGATGTGCTATTTTTATACCATTCATGGTTTGTGGTTAAAGTATTGACATTTCGTATGCTAGTTTTAATACGAATGTTTAGGTTATTTTTAAACCAGTTAATATGAGGAATGCATTAGACTTAGTACGTGACGGGTAGAGCTCGCTATAGCTTCTTGATGCATCAGTAGGTCTCATGAGACAAAATAGTGTCTTGGCACAAGGCCTTGGCAAAATCTTAATTGTAGTCTTGGTACGAGGCCTTGGCTATGTGGTTATAATAGTATGGAATTATGCAGTCCATCATTATGAAAGTGGTTATTGATATTTCATGTGATTGTTCGACTAGTAGAATATCAATGTGAATAAGTAAATGGAATTATTTCATTTTATCTTTTACATATTATGCTTAAGTTCATGTTTAAAAGGCTTTTGTTTTAGTTATACATTACCTTAAATGTTTATTCTTATTTATGAAAGTTTCTGCTATATTGTTATCCTTACCGTGCATTTGAGCTAACCCCAGTTCTATGTTTTATTTTTCCCCAGGATGTGAAGAAGTAATTTATGAATGACCTGTAGGGCCAGTATGAGTGGATAAGAGTGTGGACTATAGAGACTATATTGTTTTAGTTTTTACTTTATGATGTAATGTAAACTTTATAAATGTATCTAGTTGTTCCAAGGCTACTAAACTAATCGGTCATTCAAGACTTGATCTTTCTTGTGATCATGACAATGTTATGTAATAATACACCGACTCTGGGTGACTGGGGTCGGGGCGTTACAATTGTAGATTGGGATCTAAGGATCCCTGTTCTGGTCTAGTAATATTTATCCAACCATTAGAGTAGTTTTGGTGGTCCATAGAAGGTGGCGGTGGCATAGGTCTGACAAGGCGACGACACGACAGGTTCGACAGGCGGTGTAGAGGACGGATACAACGGCGAAAGCTGCTGGGCGATGCGGTTGTGCATAGATGTGGTGATGGCGGTAGACATCCATCCACGGACCCCCCCCCCCCAAGAGGGTAGTAAAATGAAAAATAAGAAAAAGAATTATAAAAAAGTAATGACTAAATAATAATAATAATAATAATACTAAAATGGTTAATAAGCTGTAACTTCCCCATGTGGATTCCAATTATTGTGTTGTCACCATTATTGTTACCCTGTCTTTGATGTAGTAATATTATGACTAATTTTGTGTTCTTTTCACTCACTCATGGAGCGGGTCAATAAAACAACCTAAAGAAAAAATTATCTTTATTTTCATTTCTTTAGAAGCTGATTGGAGCGTAACTCCACCATTGAGCATCCAATTAATGTGACGTTTGTGGAGACATGACCCTTGATTCGAGGCAGACCTTTTAATGAAAGTTTTTGAACATTATGTTTTGGACTTCATACATGGAGGCAAAAAAGTCCCATAATATATTAATATTATAATTATTATTATTATTATTATTTATGGATTGTTGTATCAAATTTATATCTACCATACTATGCTTGATTGATGTGCCGTTAGTGGCATTGCGACCTTGGAAATGAGGTGGATGTTTAAATATAGATTTTAGGTTCTTAATCTTAAGTCATGGTGTGTGCCCCATGAGTAACTTTTCAGGGGTTTTCAGTGAAAGGTGACTTTTTTTACCGATTTTGTGTTTTGGATGAATAAATAGTCGTCCCCGAGTGTTTTTTCATGAAAATCACAATGATGTGATCTATCTAATGTGATTTGAAATCGAGGTGTGGGCCCTGTGAAGCACAATTCATGCACAATGATGAAAAATAAAATTTCTTCTCTAGGTTTCCAATTCTAGAAAATGAATTATCTATCCTACTCATTGTTTCACAAGGATGAAAACAGTGTGATTCGTTGGGTCATACATGACTGTTTATGGAGGAATTCTAATAAAAGTATCTTTTCTCCCTTTAGATCAACAACCAAAAATGTGCACTCATCATTCTTTTGGATACTTGTTTCATGTACTCTGAAGTACAATGGGATGGCTATGGGTACTTTAATGTAGTGTAGTACAAAATAATGGGTTGCTAAACAACTATGTGATGTGGTGGGGTCACATGTTGTGTGGGCCCCACATGTGTCAAGTACTAGTGTATGATATGAATCAAGATGTTCATGGTGTGACTTTTACCCAGGGGGGCACCCAATGGTTTCAACAGCATTCTTCCAAGAGAAACCACCCAGTATGGAGGGCCAATGTGGTTCCTCAATGCTTCCTAAGAAGTACTATCCAACATGGATGACCGAATTAGTTCTAGGATTTCCTCCAACGGGACTAGGTAGCGGTATCCAATTGTAGTTTTAGGATTACCTCCAGTTGGACTAGGAAATGGTCACTGATGGTAGTTCTAGTCTTTCCTTCAGTAGGGCTGGTTAGTGGGTGTCGTCGACGATGCTTTCCAAGCAGTACCCCCCAGCGGGGTCGGGTAGTGGCTGCATGTCGACTTCTGGGTGATGATCCCCATGAACATACTATGTAACATATACCCGATGATGAGTGGAATTCATCAGTTGGGCTAGGCATGCATCCTCAACATTGAGACCACCTATTGACTATGTGACACAGTTTCAAGGAGTTGTTCAATATACCTTTGGACTCACAAGGAAACAGGATGCCTTTCCAAAAATGAATAATTCATGTGATGCATCCTAAAACCATGAGGTCAAGGCAGTTTCACCCAAAGAAGATAGTATCAAGGAGTAATGACTGAGTTTCATTGACTTGTAGTTCAAGGGAGACATCTGTGATGCTGGTAATCGATGGTAGTTACTTCTGTGACTATTTCTTACTCCCTTTCTTGGGCTGAGCTGTGATAATGATATCCCCTTACACTCTCTTTTGGGTTTCTTTCAGTGAGTATATATATATATATATTATTCCCATTTCCCACTCCTTGGGTTCATTTAGTCTCCTTCTAGTAGAAAAAATGATGTGTTGGTTATGCCTAATTATTTCTATGTCTAGATTCTTGTTGTTGTATGAGTTTACTCTTCAAAATATAGGTAGCAAAGACTCAATGGGAATTTCATCTTCTCACTATTTCTAGCTCATTGTCATTGGAAAGGATTATATCACTCTCTTGTTGTCTTGAGCATTACTCCTTTCACTGTACCGTGTCCTATATACTACATTCCCTTTTGATGAGTATCTCATACAACTCCCCTTCTCCTTTTAGAGGCAGAATACAGATTATTTTAACACTAAACCCTACATGTTATTTTCCTACACATTTCATACCTTTTGAAAATGACATATAGTTTGATTAGGACATCAATGGATCCTAGGGATAGTGGTTCTTAGACCACATAAAATAGTCATGAAGTTGGATCCAGTATCATGGCTCTCATAGTTATTATAGTTTTTCAATTATAGCCAGGTTGTTGAAGTTATCTAGTTTGGAATGTATTTCCCCCATTTTCCCTTTCAGTTAACTTTAGTATAATTAAACATTCGAGCCGTTCATGAAATCTTGGTTAATTTATAGAAGTGTTTCGTATTTTTTCCCATTCCCTCTTCACATTTTCATTTATTTGGTTGAATGTGTGTACATTTTATTAGGAAAAGGCCACCATGGGTCTATTGTGCCTTCGGATCTTGTCACCACCACCTAGCATATGGAGGCGGGCTTGGGGTAGTTTTGGAACAATCCCCAACCTGGGTTGGGTCGTGACAAAGTAGTATCATCAGTAGTTCCACCCTTGGGATTTTGTTGGACGTTTCTCTAAAAATTCCTTGGTAGGGATTAGGGAAACAATTTTAATGTGTATTGGGAGTGGATATCATGCTATGGAGTCCAGTGATTGTACAGGCGGCCGATATATCCATTCACTAGTACCCTGATTATCCTCTTGTTGACTCGGCACCCAGATACACTTTTTGAAAGGAATATTGGTACATGAATCATATAAAATTTAGACTTTGACTTTCCTTCCTGAGTTAGATCCCATTTGTAGTTGAAATATATATTTTTGAGTGATCATATAACCATGTTACTCCTTTCAACCATTCAGGATGTCTCCATGATGATATCCATACAAGATACCAACTCCAGATCATTAAGAATGCCCTATGAGCGATGAGTCCTTAGTTCAGGACCCGTCAAGTGATCTCGTTCCTCATGATGGTTACGTTGCGTCACCACCACTTGTTTATCAGCCGGAAACCCTACTAGAGAAGGCTGAGTATGTGCACATGCTGAGGGCACTTCATCACTGAGGTTCCATGGTGATCCAGATCCTGATGCAGTAGAGTTTTGGTTAGATTCGGTAGTCTGCCTCTTCAAGATTGCACAAACACCAACAGATCATATAGTTGATTTAGAATCAACACATTTTCATGGAACAAATTTTTGTTGGTGGAGCCTTGTTACTCTGATACTCTATGAGTTGATAGTATAATGGGAAGACATCCAGTAGTTCTTTCGGTAGGTGTATTACCCCTCCCGCTTTCTCTCCGTTCATATTCAAGAGCTCCTGTAGTTTCAGTATGGAGGGATAATGGTGGCAGATTATGATAATAGGTTCAAAAACCATACACGCCACTCTCTGGACAATATCCAGGTTGGATACTTCTAATCACAAAAGATTTACCATGGACTTCATTTAGAAATTCATGCTACCATAGTAACATTGTGCAACCCCTACTATGTATGGGCAATGGAGCAGTTGTTGGGGATAGAGTTATTTCAATCATAGGGACTCTATACAACTGGTTGTGTTAGTGGGAACAACAGAGCGGATATATTTTTTCAATCTAGTAGAAGTCAAACGACAAGATCTGGACGCATGAGGCCTACCAATAATCGGTATCCGGAAAGTATTTGTATTGGGCTGAGGCAGCACAGAGCACGGGAGTAGCCTATGAGGGAATTTTTTATTCTTGTGATGGGTGAGGTCACATGGAATTAGACTACCCGACCAGACATGATGAAAATATCTGGGAGGCAACTGGTAAACTACAGCGACTAACGGAACACCTTTAACATGGGTCCCCTATGCGAGGACAGGGAGGTCCCTTGAGAGGTGCTTCTAGAAGAAGAGAATAAAGAGATGTATGTGGGGGATGATGTTATGAGGTATGTCTAACACCACCACCACAAGGTGGCCTATGTCAGGCTCAGAGAGCTCAAAGTTGGGAAAATGGATTACCAAAATCATTGGATGTCTATGATCCTATAGAGCATTACCACCAAATATGTTTATTTGATTTCATAAGAAAAGGATAGGGAGGAAACAAAGAAAAAGAAACAAAAAGGCATAAAAGAGTGGGATCATGGGATTATATAATGATGGAGACCTATTGCATCTGCAATGACAAAATCCATGCACTATAGAAGAAGGGAGTCGAGACTGGAATAGCATGAGAGCCTATCACTGGGGCCAGTGATGGAGTCAATAAGATCAGCAACTTAGTTTCCCTCCATCCACGTATGAAGAACCACCACCTGAGAGTTAATGAGGCTTTGACACTTACGGATTTGATATGCAATGCACCAGGGTGTAGTACCATGGACTTGTAGAGAACACTGAATAATAGTGGAATCAGTGTCAATGGCCGAGAGGGTAATATGCTTCTCACTGCAGAGAGTAAGACCAGTGAGCATAGTATTCTCTTCTGCTGGTAGAGAGTTGCTGCTACCAAAGAAAGTTGAAAACCCCTTAATTGCATAACCATAGTGGTCCCTGACGATACCTCCACTGAGAATATCCCCCATTCCACAGGAGCCATCTGTGTTCAGTTTGAAGCTGAAGTTGGGCTGTATCCAATGCTCCCAATAACCATGAGGGGCTCTAAGGAGGGGAGCTTTATTCATCAAAATGCCTATGAGGGAGGCCGCCCCTTTTCCATTATTTAGAAGACGAGCAAGATCAATGATCATGGACTTAGTTCTGAAGATGATAGTAGGTTGCGATTCGGTGATACCCTCAAACCTTTCCCAATTCCAGGATTTACAGATGATCCACCACCAGGCTAGCAGAATATACCCCAGAGCCTTTTTTCATTGAAGGAATCAGCACCCTTGAACCATGATTGCAGGAAGACGCAACTGCTACAAACCTGGAGAGAAAACCCGTTAAAAGTGCCAAAGGCCACCTAGAACGACCGAGCACATAAACTTTCAAAAAAGTGGCGAGCCACTATTTCATCCTGAGAAACCAGGCAGCAAACACATCTGGACACCAGGTAAATGCCTCTATGCTTAATGTTGTAATCGGTGGCAAGAGCATGGTTCCTGAAATCCCAGAGGAGGAAATTAAAGTTGGCTGGAACTACCTTACACCAAAGAAGTTCTCCCCACAGGTTTGAGTAAGAATTACTCCCTAATAGATGACGATATCCCTTACTAGAGAAAACACTGGCTGCAGATGTTTAAAAAATATAGAAATCCGTCTCATTGTTCATAATAATGTAGTCAAAATTGTCCTACTGTGTGTCATCAAGAATAGCATTGATAATCTGAGGATAATCACTAGCCTGTCTGTAGGTGATATTGGGAGAAGTGCAGCCTGGGAAGGCCAGCATGGTGACAGCCCAATTGTGATGCCATATGCTGATGTCGCCCCTCCCAATAATCCATCTACTGTGATCCTCAAGGGTAGCAACATGGACCTGAACAGTACGCCAGAGAGGAGACGAGCTCCCCGTAAGAGATTCTAGATTCCTACCATATTTGTTCTATATGAATTAGCCCCATAGGGTATCCCCCACAATGGCCTCCCATGAAAGCTTTCCATGCAAGCATTTCATGGATGTGGCCAGGTCATTCAAATTGATACCACGCTCTTTGGTAGGTCTTTCCAGCCTTCTCCAGGACACCAAATGTAGCCTCCCTTCCAAGTGTGCATCCCAGATGAATGAGTTAAGTATATTTTCAAGAACATGCAGGACCCCTTTTGGTACCTTATGGGTAGATTGGATGTGAATGGGAATAGAAGAGAGAATATGGATAACTAGAGTTATCCTGCAACAGAAAGATAGAAATATATTTTTCCAATTAGTAATTCGATCAAAAATTTTGGAAACAATTTTGTCAAAATGTGGAATCTTAAGTCTCCAAGGAGACATTGGAGCACCAAGATAGTCAAAAGGGAATGATTTTCTTAGAATACCCAGCCTTGTTCCACTTTCTCCACACGTCTGCTAGAACAGTTCCTAGAGATAAACATGTTGTTTTTATCCCTATTGACCAACTTCCCACTCCATTTCCCATATGAATCGAGAACCAGATTAATACCCCGAATGGATTTATTGTCATCATGCAATGGTAAAAAAATGCCACCAGCACTGATTCTATTATTTATAATATGAGTAATTTAATGTTTGGACATGATAAAGAGACTCGGGGAAAGAGGGTCTCCTTCTCTTAGTTGACACACTGATTTGAAGAATCCACAATTTGTTCCCATGAAATAAATAGAAAACCACAGTGAGCTGAAACATATGAAAAGAAGGTCGATGGACCAGGGAGATAGACCCATACTGCCTAACACTTTGATGATGAAATTCATCTCAAGTTTATCATAGGGTTTCTCCGTGTCAATTTTAAGAATCATATTCGAACCGCTCACTTTGACATTGAGGTCATGAACCATCTCCTGAGCCAACCCAATTTCTCCCTGAATAGTTCTTCCTTTAACAATGACGCGTTGTTCCCCGGAAATCCAATGGGTAAGATAAATTACCAGCCGTTTATTGAGCACAATATCCATCACTTTGTATGGAATATTTCACATGATAATGGACCTGAAATGATTTATGAAGGATGGGTTCTAGACTTTGGTAATTAAGACCATCGTGGTAACACAAGCCACACGTGGGAGGTGGCCACCCTGAAAGAAGTCTCGAATAACGTTGGACAAGTCTTCCTTAACCAGGTCCCATGAGGCAATGTAGAAGGATCCAATAAATGAATGATGAAGTGAGGTAGATCCCCTTTATAGAAACATTTTTGTAATGTGAGAAAAACTTTGAGGGTGAGTCAGTTCCTCGCAAAGAGGATAATATGAAGGTGTGGTGGATTAGTCCCTCTGACTTGTGCTTTTAGGGAAAGGTTTGTGCGATGGAGTGTCAGAGTAGGTCCTAGAATTTTCTGTGGACTCTATTTACTTGACAGTTTTTTCTTAGGATGTTTCTAGTGGATGTAGCAGAGAATCTAGTTTGGGGATTACCCTCCTTCCAAGGGAAGAGAAGACACATAGAGTATGCCATGTGATTTTCATGTCGAGATTCATGTGGTTCGATGTGTTTACTCCCTTCCATGTTAATTTGTAATTTTTTGTTCCCAACATCAACCATGATATATAAGATATCATGTACTAGATGAGGTGAATGAGACCCCATGAAAGGAACTATGTGACTCACTACCGGGTACTGACAGTGATAGTCTTTTCCCTGATAATTTGGGGACGCTACATTCTGAGATAGTGATATTTTGTTTGTCAATACAACCAGTGTCTTAGGTGTGTCTTCTCCTATAGAGACACGAACCTATGGAAAATACATTGGTTGAAATTCATGCTAGACAATGACTTCGAGATAGTGTATACTCTGTGAAAGAAAAATGTTGTAGCAGATTCCTTTAGTTGGAAGTCCCATGCTCACTTAGTGTCAGATGTTTTCGAGCAGTTAGCTTCCCTATTGTTAACCATGGTGGAGTAGAGGGAACAATTTTTTGTTGGACTATGGTGATGAATCCATCACTTCTTTAGCATTTAAGGTGTGACCATATATCCTTAAGGGTTACACCATATGTATATTCTTATGGAGGGAATCATGAGACACTATTACATGGATAAAAAAATCATTCCAGTCATGGCAGGGGGATGTAGAGGTTCATCCATGAAGCAAAAATCTCCCTAAGATTTGTCGGGTTGTTCGATATCTTGCAAAAAAATTGAAAGGTTGCCTACCACCTTGAACTACCCCCTAATAGCAGGAGTGGGTGAACGACATCTCCCACATATTGTAGCTGAGGATATATGTGTATGTTCTGATCCACATAATTGAATGGATCAGACCTTATTGATATGAATCACATCTTCTGGTTCACGTGTTATGCCAGAATGGAATCATTGAGGTTTTTATGAGAGAGGGAGAGCCCGAGATGTGATCATTATCCTGATTTTTCCCATGTTTTTATTTTTTCGGATGAAAATATTAAAGGATGGAAGGATATAGAGACCTAGTTTCTTCCTCATAATACTTTGTAATATTTCATCATATAACTCTATATTAAGATTCTGAGACCAAGAGGGATTCTAAGGCCCGGTCTGCCTGAAATAAAAATAAATTGAATATTAATTATATTTTATGCTATTCATATGATAAAAACATGATATCTATAAAATGTAATCTCAGATCAAAAATATGATGCCACTGTTGAGTCCAGAGCATGGCGTTTTCCCTAGGTGGGACATAAATTTTTTTGGTTTGTTACTTTTGTAGAAAAATCCCATAGGGATTTTTCATAAATAATATAAAATAAAAATAATTATTTTACCTCAAACCCAGAATCAAAAAATATTATAATGTGGACTCATATTGGAAAAATGAGTCCACCATTGAGTTAGAAATGAGATGTTTTTACAAAGTGTGATATAAATTTAGAGGGTACATGAGTTTCAGTTTCTCTGGCTATTAGCGGTTTACTATAAATAAGAGTTTAAGGGAAATGATCAATGGTTTGATCATTTATCTCATGGATGATGATTAAAGATAATTCTCTCATTATTATGATGAATCAATATTGGATATTTGGTAGTCCACAAAGAAGCATCAGATCCAGAAAGATAGGAGAACATCAAACGCAACGGAAGATCCATTATCTAGGTAGGATTTCTCTTTTAGATTTCGAACCTCCCTGGTTATATAATTTTTTTTATTTTGACTTATGGTCGATTTATCACCCTTGATATCATCTTATGATGGAAAAACTAATAGCTACCATCAAATTTTTAATTTATCGGTCACATATTATTTTCTTTTTCTACTTATTCATTATCTTCAACTTTTCACATCGTCAAATAGTTGACAAAACGTGGGGGAAAGAATAGATATATAAATCAATCAATATCAGAAGTCCAAATGTAGGTTCAAATTTTAGTTTTTGGAACCGAAGGATGCACAAGGATGAGTAGAAGCATAGGAAAAATTTTGACTCATCAAAAAGATGACGGTTCTTCGAGCGGAGGTTAATAGAGAGTACATCAGTTTCTGGGGATCCCAGATTTTGTCTTAGATAATTTTTCCGACCACTAGAGTGGTTTCAGAGGTTCACAAAATGTGATAGCAGTGTGGTTACGGTAAGGCGGTGGTGTTTCAGGTTTTGCAGGTGGTGTAGAGGCTGGGTGAGGTGGCCCATAACCGACACGATGGAAGAGCGCCTCAGGATAGTTGCGGCAGCAAGCAGATGGCTACAGAACCCCGCTGTCGGGTTTAGAAAAAAAATGAAAAAACAAAAAACAAATAAATATAATTACAATAAAAATAATAATAATAATAATAATAATGTAATTAAAATAGTTAATCCACTGTAACATTCTTTCATGCATCCAATTCACATGACATCAGTAGCCTTGTGACTTTGATATCAACAATGTCTTTTTAAGACTAATGTTGATTTCATTTTGCCGAATGATGGAGTGGGTCAATAAAACACCCTAAAAATAATAATAATATTATTATTATTTCGTCAAATGCTGATTTGAGTGTATCTCCCATATGGAGCATTCTATGACTATGTCGTCTCTGGTAACGTGAACCTTGCTCTGAGGTGGACCTTTTGAAGCTAGTTTATGAACATTATATTTCAGTGTTGATTCTCGGTGGCACGAAACATTATACTATTATAATAAAAATATATTCATAATTATTTTCATATTCTTGTATCAGATATATCTGCCACATACAACATCTAATTGATGTCATGTCATCAGCTTTGAGATCCTGGAAGTAAGGTAGACATTCCAATACTGATTTTGAGCTCTTAAGAAAAAATCAAGGTGTGGGCCCCCAAAGCATGTTTTGGGAATTTTCAAGGAAATGTGAACTTTTTTCCAAGTGTCCATTTTAAAAGAATGAATAGATGATCATGTGTGAATTTCCATGAAAATTTCAATGGTGGGATCTTTTTGATGTGTTCAAGTATTAAGGTGTAGGCCCCGTGTAACATTGTTCGTGCGCAATGCAACGAAATACATTTTCTTCTATGGGAGTCCAAATTGGTAGAATGGATAGTAGATCCTGTGAGTTTTTCTACAAATATCAGAACAGAGTGATCCTCTATGTCATTCAAGACTGGTTGAGGATGTATTCTAGTAAAAGTTTGTTTTCTCCCTTCGGATCAACAATGAACAACGTGTGATTATCAGTCATTCTATTGGAGGTGTAATGCAATCTGATGTACACTATGATTCCTAGGGGTAATTTATCATATTTTATTTCCGTATAATGGTTAGTTACATGACCAAGTGATGAGGCGGGGTCACACATGTAACGCCCCAACCCCAGTTACCCAGAGCCGGTGCATTATTACGTAACATTGTCATGATCACAAAAGATCAAGTCTCAAAAGACCGATTCATTTAGTAGCCTTGGAAACACTAGATACATTTATAAATGATAAATTTCATCATAAAGTGAAAAACTACAATAACATGGTCTCTATAGTCCACACTCATATCCCGTTAAGACTATCCCTGCAGGTCAGTCATAAAATATTTCTTCACATCCTGGGAAAAATAAAACATAGAAAGGGGTGAGCTCAGATGCTCAGTAAGGATAACAATATAGTGGAAACATTCATAAATAAACATAGGCATTTAAGGCAATGTATAACTAAAACAAAAGCCTTTTTAAACTTGAACTTATTCATAATATGGAAAAAATAAAATGAAATAATTCCATTTACTTATTCACATGGATATTCTACTAGTCGAATAATCACACGCAATATCAATAACCACTTTCATAATAATGGAATGCATAATTCCAGACTATCGTAACCACATAGTCAAGGCCTCCTTCCAAGACTACAAATAAGATTTCGTCAAGGCCTCATGCCAAGACACTAGTTTGTCTCATTAGACCTACCGATTCATCAAAGAGATATAGCGGGCTCCACCCATCACTTATTATGTCCAATGCATTCCTTATATGAAAACATTTAAACATATCATAAACTATAACATAATCGTATCACATAAAACTTGCATAAAGGAAACATAACATTTCCACATTTCAATCACAAGATATCAATACAACACATTGATACAATACAATCATTATCAAAACCATTTTCAATAACAAAATAAAATAATGTAAAACATGGGATTTATTTTTCATTTAAAAATTTTATGGTTTGTAGAGGAAGCTGAAACTCAAATAATGGTCACGACGACAAAGAAGACGTTGTCGCCGCATACGTACGACAAAAAAACTTTTTTTTTGTTCTTTAGAAAAATGCTTCATATTAAAAATATTCCTTTTGAATAAATGTAAAATTAAATGGGTTTTATACACCGTATAAAATAATGTTCTGTATAAAACAAAATATGCCTCAATGAGAGGAGATTGAGACGAAGTCCCTTACCTTGTGTCCGACTTGGCTCGATCGTTATTTAGCCTCCTGAATAATAAACTAGAATTAAATTATAATTACTTATGAACCTTTTCTAGTTAATTATTCCTTTTATATCACTTATTACCATTTTATATACATTATGTAATTATTTAAGTTAATAACCGTCATTTTGTCGATCTTTGGTAATTGAGTCAAAAATAAACATCTAATAATTAAAAGTTGTTCATGTGGTAAAATATAAATCATATAAATAATTATATTAATGATGTATATATCATATATATCATATATATCCACTATATATATGCATTTATAATATTACATAACATTTAGAGGTAAGTGATGAAATGCACAGTTCATGGAGACGGAAAGCCGTACGTACGCATGAACGCTACTTTCATTTCTATTTCATATTTAATGGAATGAAATCATAATGATATAAATGTATATTATAATTGAATTATAATATAATAGGTAATATCATTTACTCCAACCTTTATACGTCCCACATATGGAATTAACGATTCAAATCACTTTGAGGGGGCGCTAGTCCGCACTTCCTAAAATGAAATTATCGCGTTTACCAATAATGGAAGTCATAATGGTATTCCATAAATGAAAAATAAATAAGCATAAATAATACATAAATATAATATATATCATATATAGAAATATTTTCATCATAATGGCCACCCTGAGAGGTGTTAAAAGAAGATTTAACAATCATCGTTTCGTGAGACAGTAATTCGCCACCCAGAGAAACAGTATGTTCTTTAACCATTAGACGAAGGTGTGTGTAAGTGTAAATAAAATAATTCTCATAAAAACATCCTATTATATTTATTATACTATTTTTCTACAAAAGAGATGAATAAAAATATTTTTAAGGGGTTGGAGAAGAAAAATAATACAAGAGAACATAAGAGAAGACATTATCTCAAAATCGGGTAACTCTTTTTGATTTGAGCCAAAGGCTTCCTTGGGAAGACTTCTGCCCAAAGTGAGGCTTCTAGGAGTAATAGATGGAAGTTTAGAGAATATTTGGGTAGAATTAGGCCGAGCCAAATGGCATTGATGGAGTTAATAAGGTGGTATAAGTGGGGGACTTTTATAAGAGGATAGGAGGGGCACTCTTGGAAAGTCATGACATATTACATTATTACGAATTGCTTTTCATATTTTAAATGTCCCAAATGATATATTTATAGGATAAGGTGATAAGGTTTCACAATACACCCATAAAATAGGCTTTAGACAAGTGAAAACCTTATATTTTTCCATTTATGTCATTTTATTTAAATCGTTCATTAATGAGGTAATCGCTGCATCATCATGGTGTCAAAATCAATTTAATTTATTTAATGTCCAAAAATTATAAAAAAATTATCATGATGTAGGAAATAGTTTTATTATTCCAATTAATATTTATAGTCGAAATGTTAACTTATAAAACCCCACGTAATAATTGTTTTAATAAACCAACACATGTTTGTGACAATTTTATTTTTACTTTTAATAAAACATTATTAATGTCATTTTCTTACCCAAGTGGCTCAATAGGGTCCCCAAGTTGACCGATGGATTTTCTTGGTCTGCCATGACTCATACAATAATGGTAGGACAAGTGTAAAGGTAATTTCATATTATTATAACATTATATTTACCTTAAATTGCACTAATTACCTTTAATCGCGATTAATATAACATAAAAGTTACTATTCACCAAAAATTATTTTAATATCATTGAACCACATTTTACTTAATAATGGCAACCATGTATGTCATAATTTTAAAATTAAATTCACTTAAGTGGTAAAGTTTCATTTAAACAAAAAATTAGTTTTTTTAACTACCACTTAGTTGTTTCACTATTCATAAAAAATTGAAGTTTCTCAGAACAACACCAAAAATTCACCTTAAGCTATATTTGATATTCCAAATTCAAAGATTATATCTATATTACCAAATTGAAAACATATATGTTTCGTTAATTAATTTTCTAATTAATTCCCGTTGTCAAAAAAAATAGCGTGTTTTTAAGAAAGATTATCAATCAAAAGATTGACAATTGTTTAAATCCAATCTCAATGTGAAATTAATTCTGATGACCACCATTGGATAAAATGGTAAATTTATATTATAATTATACTTTAAAACCCCTCAATAGTATAATTTATCACTATAAAATATTTTTATTAAAAAATTTGTTTTTAATTAATTATCAATATTCATCAAAAATTTGATGTTCTTGGAAAAATACCAAAAATTCAACATAGGCTATTTCGAAATTCCGAATCCAAAAATGAAGTCCATTTTGAAATATAAAATTTATATAATTTAAAAAATTGGGTATTACTATTCATAACAGCTTCTTTGATTGGTTGTGGTGTGTTAGAACTCGGGGATGAGTACAACACACGATGCTCTATTATTCAAAGAGAAGCGTACCATGGAAGCTTGGGGTGTTATATTCTACCCTTATTCAATAAATTGAATCCTCACAATATGAAATTGTTCTTAGAAAATAAATGGTTGAATGTAGAAAATACCTTTGTGGAAAACCCACATCTGAAATAAGGTTAATAAAATTTATCCTTAATAAGATGAAAAGAGAAATGAAAAAGTCACCACCAAATTATGATCTCGATTAGGAGAACATTGGTGGAAATTAGAGAAAAATAATTGGAGGGAAAACATAAATATTTTTAGGGAGTTATTGAGGTCATCAATCACAAACAAGTGTAAAATTGAGGGCCTTAATGCCTTCAATCTATGGTGATTTAAAATATCATCAGTTCAACAAAGCATAAGGTATTAGGATAACAATTTTTTTTTGTTTTAATATCCGTTTCCTAAAGTTTAAGAATTAATTTATTCATAGAATAATAGAGAGTTATATATATATATACTTGACAAATAGAGTTTCAACCTTCAATTAATTTCTTCCACAAACTCATCTTTCCCTCAAAAAGATAATAGAACTCAAAAATATTATATTTATTTTAATAGTACAAGGTTCCAAATATTACCACATACCATTTAGATTAGAAAAACTATTTTTTAATAACCAGGAACTTCCTGTAGGATAGTGGTAGGTAATAAAGGCATGTCTCACTAAGGTTATGGGTTCGATTCCTACAGCTTTGTCCGACGCGACGGGTTATCCCCCAACCTGCAGGTTGTCCTTTTACTAAAACTATAGTGTTATAATATTCAAAAAATAATATTCAGAAATGTTTTATCCTTAAACAATACTATCCAAATTCCAACTTAATCCATTGCAACCTTTATAGTTATCCAAAATACCTCTATCCAGACTTTCCGTAAAAGGTCTCTAAATTACAAGATCAATTGTAACATCAGATTCCCCAAACAAAGTAATGTTTCTCTTATTATCACATACTAAAAATATGATTACCTTCATCCTATTAAAACCTTAATGAAAACAACAAGTACTGTAGAACAATCCTTATATATATCACATTATTCTTATAACCATAATATAGTTATTGAGTCCAAACATACAATAATTGTTCCACTTCAACTATAGTAACAACATAAGATTGGATTTGATCCCTTGGCCTTTTCTGAGATAAGTTTCTCAGATGCTTAGGACATTCATTTGCATAATGTCCCATTTCACTACAATTGTAGCATTCAACATTTGATAGCCTCTTTATTTCCTTTGCAATCATGAGCCTGGTGACTTTTTCTCCACATTTATAACAAACTCACATTCCTTTTAGGCAAGTACTGGGGTGATTCTTCCCACAATTATCAAATAATGGAAAATCCTTCTTTCCCTTTTTCCCTTTATCTATCTCTTGTTCCACTGTTCTCTTATTCTCTTGCTTTAATTTATTGTCCTAAGATTTAGAGAATTCCTTTTTATTCTTGATAGAACACGAGACTATATCTTCATACGTCGAGAAATATTGTGATACTAAAGCTCGATAGAGAAATGGTTTTAACCCATCAAAGAAATGATCAATCTTACTTCTTGGGTTACGTATATAATATGCATCATACCCCACTAACCTTGTAATGTTTTCCTCATACTTTGCGACATTCTCATCCTCCTTTTGTCTCAGACTCAGAAATTTCCTTTCCATAACTGCTCAATGTTCATGTGGAAAGTATTTTTCTAGGAAAATTTACTTAAACTCACTCTGTTCCATAATTGATACTTATTCATCTTCCTTTGCGTTTTGAATCAGTGACCACCATTGATCGGCATCTCCAGTGAGGAGGTAAACTTCCATGACAACATTCTCCCTTTCACTACTCCCCAAGGCATGGAACATTTTCCCTAAGAAGTTTATCCACTGCTCAATTACTAATGGATTTGTACCCCCATTAAATGTTTGTGGTTGTTTCCACATGAAGAGGTCTAACATTGATCCTCCACAATGTGGATCAGGGTGATCCATACGAGTAAGGTTATTATTGATAACCTGAGTGAGTTATCCCAATATGGTGATAAGATGATCAGCACCAGTTGTATCACCAGCTCCATTATAATTATCTATAGTAGGAGGTAAATACCTACATGGAGTGCGTGCATTGATACAATTTCAAATCCTTCCACTAGGCACCATTTCTAAACAATGTCATAAAATAGATTAGTTTATGAATCAAAATACATAATAACAAACTTGAAAAACACTTAAAATAAATTGAACTATTTTTGGATATAATCCATAATCATAAAAATGTTTTATTAGAGAAAGTATATACTCATGAACCCTTCATAATGATTTGTAAATAAAATGAGAATTATCCTAAGCATATCCCCTGGGAGTGTTGTAACCAAGAGTGTAGCAAGGCCCGTTGTTGTGCACCAGTTCTCGTTCGTGTCTATCTCAAAGCGGTCGTTTCGGGTTTTACCCCTAGGTTAATGTGTGCCAGATCCACCTCTACATGATCGTATCCAGATAGGTATGTATGGCTCGGAAAACTCAAAAAATCTCTATAATACTAAAATTCTAGGAATGTTCTTCTATACTAATCCTCAAAGTCTAGCTTAGGTCTACATGCTTTAATCAGAGTTTATCTAAATCTAGCTTCCAAGGTTAGTACTAAACTGCCTCTGATACCAACTATAACGCCCTAACCCCAGTTACGCAGACTCGATGCATTATTACGTAACATTTTCATGATCACAAAGGATCAAATCATGAATGACCGATTAGTTTAGTAGCCTTGGAATCAACAGATACATTCATAAATGTTACATTTCATCATAAAGTGAAAAACTACAATAACATGGTCTCCATAGTCCACAATCAAACCCCCTTCATAATATCCCTGTAGGTTAGTCATAAAATATTTCTTCACATCCTGGGAAAAGTAAAACTTAGAAAGGGGTGAGCTCAAATGCACAGTAAGGATAACAATATAGCGGAAACATTCATAAAAAAACATAGGCATTTAAGGCATTGAATAACTGAAACAAAAGCCTTTTACACATGAACATCAGCATAATATGGAAAAAATAAAATGAAATAATTCCATTTACTTGTTCACATGGATATTCTACTAGTCGAATAATCACATGAAATAACAATAACCACTTTCATAATGATGGAATGCCTAATGCCAGACTATCGTAACCACGTAGTCGAGGCCTCATGCCAAGACTACAAATAATATTTTGTCAAGGCCTCATGCCAAGACACTAGTTTGTCTCATGATACCTACAAATTCAGCAAGGAGCTATAGCGGGCACCACCCGTCACTTATTAAGTCCAATTCATTCCTTATATTAAAAGGTTTAAACATATCATAAACCATAACATAATCGTATCACATAAAACATGCATAAATGAAACATTACATTTCCACATTTCAATCACAAGATATCAATACAACACATTGATATAATAAAAACATTATCAAAACCATTTCAATACCAAAATAAAATAAAATAAAAACATGGTATTTATTTTTCATTTAAAAAATGATATGGCTTGTAGAGGAAGCTGAAACTCAAATAATGGTCACGGTAGTGAAGAAGTCATTGTCGCCGCATATGTATGACAAAAAAACATTCCTTTCTGTCGTTTAGTAAAATTCTTCGTATAAAAAATATTCCTTTTGAATAAACGTAAATTTCAAAGGGGTTTATACACCGTATAAAAGAAAGTTGTGTGTAAAACAAAATATGCCTCAATGAAAGAAGATTTAGATGATGTCCCTTACCTTGTGTCCGACATGACTAGATCGTTCTTTAACCACCTGAATAATAAACTAGAGTTAATTTCTACTTTCATAATAACAATTTTCAAGTTCATTATTCCTTTTATATCATTTATTACTATGTTATGAACGTTATGTAATTATTTAAGTTGATGACGGTCGTTTTGTCGATCTTTGGCACTTGAGTCGAAAATAAACTTCTTATAATTACAAGTTGTTCATGTGGTAAAATATCCATTATATAAAAAATTATATTCATGAGGTAGATATCATATATATCATATATATCCAGTATATATATGCATTTATAATATTACATAACATTTAGAGGTAAGAAATGAAATGCACCGTTCATGGAGACGGTATGTCGTACGTACGCATGAACGATACTTTCATTTCTATTTCGTATTTAATGGAATGAAATCATAATGATATAAATCTATATTATAATTCAAGTATAATATAATATATAATATCATTTACTCCATCCTTTATATGTCACACATATGGCATTAACGATTCAAATAACTTTGATGTGGCGGTAGTCCGCACTTCCTAAAATGAAATTATCACGTTTACCAATAATGTAAATCATAATGTTATGCCATAAATGATAAATACAGAAGCATAAAGAACACATAAACATA
Organism: Viscum album; assembly: GCA_963277665.1. NCBI lineage: Eukaryota > Viridiplantae > Streptophyta > Magnoliopsida > Santalales > Viscaceae > Viscum > Viscum album. Next base: position 1,464,756,883 of record OY728153.1, on the reverse strand, counting down.
ATATATATCATATATATAAATAGTTTCATCATAATGGGCACCATGAGATGTGTTAATATAATATTGAACAGTCATCGTTTCGTGAGGCAGTAATTTTCCACCCATAGAAATAGTATGTTCTTTAACCATTATACGAAGGTGTGTGTAAGTGTAAATCAAATAGTTCACATAAAAACATCCAAGTATATTTATTATACTGGTTTTGTTACAAACTAAAGGAATAAAAAGAGTTTATGGGGTTGGAGAAGCAAAATAATACAAAAGAACATAAGAGAAGACATTACCTTAAGATCGGGTAACTCTCTTTGATTTGAGCCAAAGGCTTTCTTAGGAAGTTTTATGCCCAAAGTGAGGCTTCTAGGAGTAATATATGGAAGTTGAGAGTGTTTTTGGGAAGAGTTTGGCCGATACAAATGGCTTTGACAGAGTGAATAAGGTGGTAGAGATGGGGGCCTTTTATAAGAGGAGAGGAGGGGCACTCTTGGAAAGTCATGAAATGTTACATTATTATGAAATGATTTTCGGATTTTAAAGGTCCCACAATGATATATTTCGATGATACAGTGATGAGAGTTCTAAATACACCCATCCAATAGGCTTTATAAAAGTTTAAATCTTAGATTTTACCTTTTCTTTTCATTTTATTTAAATCATTCATTAACGAGGTAATCGATGCATCATCATGGTGTCATAAAAAATGTAATTTATTTAATGTCTAAAATTTATAAAAAAAATTACCATGATGTAGGAAATCTTTTTATATTTCCAATGAATATTTATAGTTGAAAATATAACTTATATAACCACTTGTAATAATTGTTTTAGTAAAACAACACGTGTTTGTGATAATTTTATTTTTACTTTAAATAAAATGTTATTAATGTCATTTTCTTACCCAAGTGGATCCATGGGGTACCCAATTTGACCCATGGATTGTCTAGGTCATCCATGACTCATCCAATAAGTTTAGGAAAAGTTTAAATGTAATATCATATCATTATAACATTATATTTACCTTAAAATGCACTAATTGTCTTTAATCACGATTAATAAAACATAAAAGTTACTATTCACCAAAAATTATTTTCATCTCATCGAACCACATTTTACATAATAATGACAACCATGTATTTCGGATTTTTGAAATTCAATTTACTAAAGTGGTAAAGTTTCATTTAAACGAAAAATGAGTTTTTTTAACTACCACTAAGAGGTTTCACTATTCATCAAAAATTGATGTTTCTCAGAACAATACCAAAAATTCACCCTAAGCTATATTTGATATTAAAAATTCAATGAATATAACTATTTTACCTAGTTAAAAATAGATAAGATTCATTAATTAATTTTTATAATTAATTCTCGTTGTCAAAACAAATAGCATGTTTTTTAGAAAGAATATCAATCAAAAGATTGACAATTGTTTATGTCCAATTTCAAAGTGAAATTAATTCTAATGACCATCATTGGATAAAATGGTAAAATTATATTCTAATTATACTTTAAAACCACTCAATAGTATTATTTATCACTTTAAATTATTTTCATTAAAAAAAGTTGTTTTTAAGTATTTTTCACTATTCATCGAAAATATGGAAGTTCTCAAAAAAATACCAAATATTCAACATAGGATAATTTCGATATTCAGAATCCAAAAATTAAGTCCATTTTGAAATATAAAATTTATATAATTTCAAAAGGTGGGTATCACTATTCATAAAGGCCACTTTGATTGGTCGCGGTGTGTTTGAACTCGAGGTGGCGTACAACACACATTGCTCTTTTATTCAAAGAGAATCGTACCATGGAATCTTTGGGTGTTACAACACATTTTGTGGTCCCCACATGTGTCGGGTGCCACATTACGATATGGTATGAGATGTTCCTGGTGCGATGCCTATACGGTGCCACACCCAATGGCTTCATTCCTGTTATTTTGAGGTGACCCATCCAACAAACACGAAAAATGCGGTTCCTAGAAGATTCCTAAGAGGTACCTTCCAAAAAGGATAGCCAGAGAGTTTTTGGGCTTACCTCCAGCCAGGTTTGGCTGGTTTCCTGATGGCAGTTCTTGGCTTACCTCAACCTAGGATGTGTAGTGGCCCCTCATGGCAGTTCCGGGAATCCCTCTTGTAAGGCTGGGTAGTGGGTCCCGTCGATGACGATTATAGGGAAATAACCTCTAGAGGGGCTAGGTATTGCGTCCCCATCAACTTCCAGGTGATGATCTCCCCCTTACATACTAGGGAAAAAATACCAGATGATGAGTGACATTTCTAGCTTGGATGGGAATGGATCCTTGAATATGATACAACCTCTCAACTATGAGTGATGAGGTTTCCTTTGTCATAACATTGGACTCATGGGGAGGACAGATGATTTTCCCACCAAGATTCATCCTTATGACACAACATAAAACAACGAGGGTGATACAATGATGCCCAAAAGAAGATATTATATATGTGGGGTGAATGAGAACCATTGACTTGTAGTGTAGGCAAGACATGTTGGATTATTGGAATCAATTGTGGTTACTTCTAGGACTATTGGGTACTCACTTTTTGTGGTTAATCTATGAGATGGACATCCCCTTTCTCTCTCGTTTGGGATTCTTTAACTGAAAAAAATATAATTTCTAGTGCCCACTCCTTGGGGGTTTTGGTAACTCTATATCTAGGAGATACCATGATGGGTAGGGTATGAAACATTATTTTCATGTCTATATTATTTTGGTTGGATAAGGTTACACACCTTTAATTGGTAGAAATGACTTTATGAGGAGTTAATCTTCGCACCATTTCTATATCCCTATGATCTGATGATCATACTTCAATCTCTTGTTGGGTTGAGATTCATTACTTTTATTATATCATGTCCTATTTACTACTTTCCCTTTTGTGAGTATCTCTTACGACTACCACATCACCTTTTCAAGGCATCCTACCGAGTATTTTTATACTCACCCATGCATGGACTTTTCTCGCCTGTGTCGTACCTTATGCGGATGATAGAAAGGTAGATCATGAATTCAGATGAGCATAGGGATACATATTCATAGACCACATACAATAATAATAGATTAGGATTCAGGATCTGGGCTCTCTCAGTTGTTTTACCTTTTCAGTTACTTCCATGTTGTCTCATTTTTCTTATTGGGAATGTATTTTTTCTCTATTCCCTTTAGTTCAGTCAACTGTAATTGTACTATTTAGTGACTCATACAGGCTTGTTTTTTATAGCAACGATGCATATTTTACTCCTTTCCCTCTTCATTATGATGTGATTTGGATATGTGTGTGTGTTTACAAGTTCTTTGGCTAAGTCCTATATAGGATTACTATCCCTTCAACGCTTGATTCCACCCCCTGGCCAAATTGAGGTGGGCTTGGTGTAGTTGCGGCTCAAGCCCCGACAAGGTTTGGGTTGTGACAACCAATTCCATCATCATAGTTGGTCGTGAGCTACCATTTATACACCGTATAAAAGAAAGTTGTGTATAAAACCAAATATGCCTCAATGAAAGGGGATTGAGACTAAGTCCTTAAAAGATCATTTTTAAAATAAAATAGATCTATTACGTGTATTCACTATAGGTACACATAAAGAAAGTAAAAATACAAAATAGGACATAATAATATCATGACATAATTTGAAAGTAGGAGATTAACCCAAAGAATGGAAGTTGGGTTAAGAAATTCCCTTAAAAAGATCATTTTTAAAATAAAATAGATATATTATGTGTATTCACTATAATTACACATAAAGAAAGTACAACTACAAGATATGACATAATAATATAATGACATAATTTGAAAGTAGGAGATTAACCCAAAGAATGGAAATTGGGTTAAGAAATTCCCTTACCTTGCGTCTTGTCCTGACTCGACCGTTCTTTAACCTCCTGAATAATAAACTAGAGTTAATTTCTATTTACATAAGAACCTTTTTCATGTTCATTATTCCATTTATATCACTTATTACCATGTTATGAACATTATTTAATTATTTTAGTTAATAACGGTCGTTTTGTCGATCTTTGGTACTTGAGTCAAAAATAAACTTCTTATAATTACAAGTTGTTCATGTGGTGAAATATCCATTATATCCAGAATTATATTCATGATGTAGATATCATATATATGATATATATCCAGTATATACATTCATTCATAATGTCGCGTAACATTTAGAGGTAAGAAATGAAATGCACCGTTCATGGAGACGGTAAGCCGTACGTACGCATAAACGCTACTTTCACTTCTATTTCGTATTTAATGGAACGGAATCATAATAATATAAATTTATAATATAATTACAGTATAATATAGTGCATAATACCATTTAATCCATCCTTTATACAACCCACATATGGCATTAACGATTCAAATCACTTTGAGGGGGCGGTAGTCCGCACTTCCTAAAATGAAATTATCGCGTTTTACCCATAATGGAAATCATAAAGTATGCCATAAATGAGAAATACAGAAGCATAAATAAAACATAAACACATTATATATCATATATAAATATAGTTACATCTTAATTTCCACCTTTGAAGGTGTTATATGAGTGTTGAACAATCATCGTTTCGTGAGGCAGAAATTCGCCATCCACAGAGACCCTATGTTCTTTAACCATTAGATGTAGGTGTGTGTAAGTGTAGCTCGAATACTTCTTATAACAACATCCTAGTATATTGAGGATACTGTTGTTGTTACAAAATAACTTAATAAAAATATTTTAGGGGGCTGGAGAAGAAAAATAAAACAAAACAACATTAGAGAAGACATTACCTCAAAATCGGGTAACTCTTTTTGATTTGAGCCAAAGGCTTCCTTGGGAAGAGTTCTGACCAAAGTGAGGCTTCTAGGAGAAATAGGGGGAAGTTGGGAGAGTATTTGAGCAGATGTTGGCCGAGACAAATGGCTTGAAGGTGTGAATAAGGTGGGAGAGGTGGGGGCCTTTTATAAGTGGAGAGGAGGGGCACTCCTGGAAAGTAATGAAATGTCACTTTATTATAAAATGAGTTTCGGATTTTAGAGGTCCCACACTTATATAATTCGAGGATAAGATGATAAGGGTTAGAAATCTACTCATCCAATAGGTTTTTGACAAGTGTACGCTTTGTATTTTACATTATCTTTCAAATTTATTTAAATCGTTAAATAATTAGGTCATCACTGCATCATCATGATGTCAAAACTAATTTAATTTATTTAATCTCTAAAAATTATAAAAAAAATACTATGATTTAGAAAATCTTTTTAGATTTCTAATTAATATTTATAATCAAAATTTGGACTTGTGTAACCCCACATAAAAATTGTTTTAGTAAAACAACTCATGTTTGTGTCAATTTAATTTTAACATTAAATAAATATATATTAATGTCATTTTCCAACCAATGTGGATCCATGGGGTCCCCAAGTTGACCCATGGGTTGTCTTGGTCGGCCATGACTCATCCAATAGGAGTAGGACAAGTGTCAATCTCATATCATATTATTAAAACATTGTTTTTACATTAAACTACACTAATTACCTCTAATCGCGATTAAGAACTTAAAAGTTACTATTAACCAAAAATTATTTTAATCTCATTGAACCACATTTTACTTTTTAATGACAACCATGTATGTCGGATTTTTGAAAATCAAATCACAGAAGTGGTGATATTTCATTTAAACGAAAAATCAGTTATTTAACTACCACTTAGTGGTTTCACTATTCATCAAAAATTGAAGTTTTTCAGAACAATGCCAAAATTTCACCCTAAGATATAATTGATATTCCGAATTCAAAAATGATTTCTATTTTACAAAATTAAAAACATATAAGTTGCATTAATTAATTTTATACTTAATTCTCGCTATCACAACAAATAGCGTGTTTTTAAGAAACAATTTATATCAAAAGATTGGCAATTGTTTATGTCCAATTTCAATGTTAAATTAATTCTAATGAAAACCATTGGATAAAATGGTAAAAATATATTCTAATTATAATTTAAAACCACTAAATATTATAATTTATCACAATAAATTATTTTGATTAAAAAAGTTGTTTTAAGTATTTTTCACTATTCATAAAAAAATTCGAAGTTCTCAGAAAGTTACAAAAAATTCAACATAGGATAATTTCGATATTACAAATACAAAAATGAAGTCCATTTTGAAATATAAAATTTCTATAATTTTAAAAAGTGGTTATTACTATTCATAACAGCTACTTTGATTAGTCGCGGGGTTTTAGAACTCGAAGTTGCGTACAATGCAAGCTATTGCATTATTGAATGAGAAGTGTATCGTGGAAGCTCGGGGTGTTACATTCTCCCCTCCTTCAATAAATTGCGTCCTCGCAATTTGAAATTTTTCTTTGAAAATAAAAGGTTGGAAATAGAAAATACCTTTGAGGAAAACCCACATCGGAAATAAGGTTAATAAATATATAACATTAAAAGAAAGAAAGATAAGTACACAGGTCGCCCGATATAGCCCATTCTAGGATTCTATGAAAATATGGATATGGAGGAGAAAAAAACCATCAAGGTCTGATGGAGAGTTATAGAAAACAGGATTAGGATAATTTTTAACTACAAGAAAATCACAAACTTGTGATTGGTTAAACGATCATTGATTCCCCAGTTGGAAAAGTTAACCGACAACATTTTTGTTTTAAGTTACCTTTTATAATGTTGAGGAATTTATTTAGGAGATTTACTAAGAACGTAAGGGAATATACATACTTGTTATGTATACATTCATTCATTAATAAATTTTTACCACAAACCCAACTTTTACTCCAAATGGTATCGGAACTCAAAAATATTCTATTTATCCTAATTTTATAAGGTTCCAAATGTTAACACATACCATTTAGATTAGTAAAATTATTTTGTAATAACCAGGGACTTCCTGTAGGCTAGTGGTAGGAAATAATGGCCTGTCGCACTATGATTGTGGGTTCGATTCCTGCAGCTTTGTCCGACGCAACGGGTTCTGCCCCACCCTGCAGGTTGTCCTTTTCCTAAAACTATAGTATCATAATATTCCAAAAATAATCTTCATAAATTTTTTAACCTTAAACAATACTATCCAAAGATCAACTTAATCCACTCCAACCTTTATAGTTATCCAAAATACCTCTATCCAGATTTTCTCTAAAAGGTCTCTTAATTCCAAAATCAATTTATCAAATTCCCCGAACAAATTAAAGTTTCTCTTATTGTCACATACTAAAAATATAATTACCTTCATCATATTAAAACCTTACTGAAACAACAAGTACTGCAGTTCAATCCTTATATATATATCACATTATTATAATAACCAGAATATAATCCATGAGTCCAAAAGCACCAATACATTAATTATTCTGCATCAACTGTAGTAACAGCATAAGATTGTCCTTGATCCCATGGACTTTTCTGAGGTATGTTTCCCTGACGATTAGGACATTCATTTGCATAATGCCCCATTTCCCTACAATTGTAGCATTCAACTTTGACAGCCTCTTTCTTTCCCTTGCAATCACGAGCCTGGTGACCCTTTTCTCCACATTTATAACAAACTCGCATTCCTTTTAGGCACGTACCAGGGTGATTCTTCCCACAATTATCACATAATGGAAAATCCTTCATTCCCTTTTTCCCTTTATCTGTCTCTTGTTCTCCCGTTCTCTTCTTCTCTTGCTTTACTTTGTTGTCATAAGACTTAGAGAATTCATTTTCTGTCTTGATAGAACACGAGACAATATCTTCGTTTGATGAGAAGGATTGTGATACTAAAGCTCGACGGAGAAATGGTTTTAACCCATCAAAGAAACGATCAATCTTACTCCTTGGGTTACGTATATAATCGGCAGCATGCCTCGCTAACCTTGTAAAGTTAGCCTCATACTTTTCGACATTCTCATCCTCCTTCTGCATCAGACTCAGAAATTGCCTTTCCATATCTGCTCGATGGTCATGATGAAAGTATTTTTCTAAGAAAAGATCTTTGAACTCCCTCCATTCCATATTCGATACGTCATCATCTTCCTTTGTGTTTTGAATCAGCGACCACCACTGATCGGCATCTCCAGTGAGGCGGTAAACTGCCATGACAACCTTCTCCCTTTCTCTACTCCCCAAGGCATGGAATATTTTCTCTGAGGTATTTATCCATTGCTCAGCTACTATAGGATTTGTACTCCCATTGAAGGTTGGTGGTTGTTGCCTCATGAAACGGTCTAGCATTGATCCTCCACGTTGCAGATCAGGGTGCTCCATACGAGTAAAGTTATTATTCATAACCTGAGTGAGTTGTCCCAGTATGGTATTAAGTTGATCAACACCAGTTGTATCTCCAGATCCATAATAATTATCTTGAGCATGAGGGAAATCCCTACACGGAGTTCATGCATTGATACGGTTTCCATTCCTTCCACTAGGCGCCATTTCTAAACAATGGCATAAACTAGATTAGTTTATGAATCAAAATACATAATTCCATACATGTAAAATGCTTAACATAAATTGAACTATTTATGGATATAATCCATAATCATAAAAATGTTTTCTTTGAGGAAGTATATACTCATAAACCCTTCATAATGATTTGTAATGAAAATGAGATTTATCCTAAGCATATCCCCCGGGAGTGTCGTAACCAAGAGTGCAGCAAGGCCCGTTGTCGTGCACCAGTTCCCGTTCGAGTCTAGCTCAAAGCGGTGTTTTTTGGATTTTTCCCCTAGATACATCTGTGCCAGAGCCGCCTCAACCTGCTCGTATCCAGACAGGGATGTATTGCTCAGAAAACTCATAACATCTCTATAATACCAAAATTCTAAGAAGTTCTTCTATACTGATCCTCAAAGTCTATCTTTGGGCTATGTGCTCTAATCAGAGTTTATCTACATCTAGCTTCCAAGGTTAGTACTAAACTGCCTCTGATACCAACTGTAACACCCCGACCCCAGCTACCCAGAGTCGGTGCATTACTTCATAACATTGTCATGATCACAAAAGATCAAGTCTCGAAAGACCGATTAGTTTAGTAGCCTTGGAAACACTAGATACATTCATAAATGTTACATTACATCATAAAGTGAAAAACTAATAACAAAGTCTTCATAGTCCAGACTCATATCCTCTTCTGACTATCCCTGCTGGTCATTCATAAAATACTTCTTCACATCCTGGAAAATATTAAAACATTGAAAGGGGTGAGCTCAGATGCTCAGTAAGGATAACAATATTGCGGAAGCTTTCATAAATAAAAACTAACAATTAAGGCAATGTATAACTAAACAAAAGCCTTGTTAAACTTGAACTTCAGCATAATATGGCAAAAGTAAAATCAAATAATGCCACTTACTTACTCACATGGATATTCTACTAGATGAATAATCACATGAAATATCAATAACCACTTTCATAATGAGGGAATGTATAATGCCGGACATTCTGAAACATTTTTTCAAGGCCTCGGCCAAGATGTCTAAAATGATTAAGGCCTCGGCCAAAACCATAAATCAAATTGGGAAAGAGCCTCAGCCAATTCCACGTCTAGTTGTCTCATGAGACCTACCGATGCATCGAGGAGCTATAGCAGGCGCCACCCGTCACATATTAAGTCTAATACATTCCTCATATGAATAGGTTTAAACATATCATAAACCATAACATAATCGTATCACATAAAACATGCATAAAGGAAACACAACATTTCCACATTTCAATCACAAGATATCAATACAACACATTGATATAATAAAAATGCTTTCAAAACCATTTTCAATACCAAAATAAAATAAAGTTAAAACTTTGTATTTATTTTTCATTAAAAAAAATGATGGCTTGTAGAGGAAGCCGAAACTCAAATAATGTTCACGGCGGCGGAGAATTCATTATAGCCGCATAAGTACGGAAAGAAAAACATTCCCTTTTGTCGTTTAGCAAAACGCTTCGTATAAAAAAGATTCCTTTTGAATAAACGTAAAAGTCAAAGGGGTTTATACACCGTATAAAAGAAAGTTGTGTATAAAACCAAATATGCCTCAATGAAAGGGGATTAAGACGAAGTCCTTAAAAGATCATTTTTAAAATAAAATAGATCTATTATGTGTATTCACTATAGGTACACATAAAGAAAGTAAAAATACAAAATAGGACATAATAATATCATGACATAATTTGAAAGTAGGAGATTAACCCAAAGAATGGATGTTGGGTTAAGAAATTCCCTTAAAAAGATCATTTTTAAAATAAAATAGATATATTATGTGTATTCACTATAATTACACATAATGAAAGTACAACTAAAAGATATGACATAATAATATAATGACATAATTTGAAAGTAGGAGATTAACCCAAAGAATGGAAATTGGGTTAAGAAATTCCCTTACCTTGCGTCTTGTCCTGACTCGACCGTTCTTTAACCTCCTGAATAATAAACTAGAGTTAATTTCTATTTACTTAAGAACCTTTTTCATGTTCATTATTCCATTTATATCACTTATTACCATGTTATGAACATTATTTAATTATTTAAGTTAATAACGGTCGTTTTTTCGATCTTTGGTACTTGAGTCAAAAATAAACTTTTATAATTACAAGTTGTTCATGTGGTGAAATATCCATTATATCCAGAATTATATTCATGATGTAAATATCATATATATGATATATATCCAGTATATACATTCATTCATAATGTCACGTAACATATAGAGGTAAGAAATGAAATGCACCGTTCATGGAGACAGTAAGCCGTACGTACGCATGAACGCTACTTTCATTTCTATTTCGTATTTAATGGAACGGAATGATAATGATATAAATTTATAATATAATTACAGTATAATATAGTGTATAATACCATTTAATCCATCCTTTATACATCCCACATATGGCATTAACGATTCAAATCACTTTGAGGGGGAGGTAGTCCGCACTTCCTAAAATGAAATTATCGCGTTTTACCCATAATGGAAATCATAAAGTATTCCATAAATGAGAAATAAAGAAGCATAAGTAAAACATAAACACATTATATATCATATATAAATATAGTTACATCTTAATGGCCACCTTTGAAGGTGTTATATGAGTGTTGAACAATCATCGTTTCGTGAGGCAGAAATTCACCATCCACAGAGACCGTATGTTCTTTAACCATTAGATGTAGGTGTGTGTAAGTGTAGCTCGAATACTTCTTATAACAACATCCTAGTATATTGAGGATACTGGTGTTGTCTCAAAATAAATGAATAAAAAGAGTTTAGGGGGTTGGAGAAGAAAAGTAAAACAAAACAACATTAGAGAAGACATTACCTCAAAATCGGGTAACTCTTTTTGATTTGAGCCAAAGGCTTCCTTGGGAAGAGTTATGCCCAAAGTGAGGCTTCTAGGAGAAATAGGGGGAAGTTGGGAGAGTATTTGGGCAGAGGTTGGCCGAGACAAATTGCTTGAAGGTGTGAATAAGGTGGGAGAGGTGGGGGCCTTTTATAAGTGGAGAGGAGGGGCACTCTTGGAAAGTAAAGAAATGTCACTTTATTATAAAATGAGTTTTGGATTTTAGAGGTCCCACACTTATATAATTTGAGGATAAGATGATAAGGGTTCGAAATCTACTCATCCAATAGGTTTTTGACAAGTGTAAGCTTTGGATTTTACATTATCTTTCCATTTTATTTAAATCGTTAAATAATGAGGTCATCACTGCATCATCATGATGTCATAAATAATTTAATTTATTTAATCTATAAAAATTATAAAAGAAATACTATGATGTAGGAAATCGTTTTATATTTCTAATTAATATTTATAATCAAAATTTGGACTTGTGTAACCCCACTTAAAAATTGTTTTAGTAAAACAACTCATGTTTGTGTCAATTTAATTTTAACATTAAAAAAATATATATTAATGTCATTTTCCAACCAAAGTGGCTCCATGGGGTCCCCAAGTTGACCCATGGGTTGTCTTGGTCGGCCATGACTCATCCAATAATAGTATGACAGGTGTCAGGCTCATATCATATTATTAAAACATTGTTTTTACCTTAAACTACACTAATTACCTCTAATCGCGATTAAGAACTTAAAAGTTACTATTCACCAAAAATTATTTTAATCTCATTGAACCACATTATACTTCTTCATGACAACCATGTATGTCGTATTTTTGAAAATCAAATCACAGAAGTGGTAATATTTCATTTAAACGAAAAATCAGTTATTTAACTACCACTTAGTGGTTTCACTATTCATCAAAAATTGATGTCTTTCAGAACAATGCCAAAATTTCACCCTAAGCTATAATTGATATTCCGAATTCAAAAATGATGTCTATTTTACAAAATTCCAAAAATATAAGTTGCATTAATTAATTTTATACTTAATTCCCGCTATCACAACAAATAGCGTGTTTTTAAGAAACAATTTATATAAAAAGATTGGCCATTGTTTATGTCCAATTTCAATGTTAAATTAATTCTAATGACCACCATTGGATAAAATGGTAAAAATATATTCTAATTATACTTTAAAACCACTAAATAGTATAATTTATCACAATAAATTATTTTTATTAAAAAAGTTGTTTTAAGTATTTTTCACTATTCATAAAAAAATTGGAAGTTCTCAGAAAGTTACAAAAAATTCAACTTAGGATAATTTCAATATTATGAATACAAAAATGAATTCCATTTTGAAATATAAAATTTCTATAATTTTAAAAGGTGTTTATTACTATTCATAACGGCTACTTTGATTAGTAGCGGTGTTTTAGAACTCGACGTTGCGTACAATGCAAGCTATTGCATTATTGAATGAGAAGCGTATCGTGGAAGCTCGGGGTGTTACATTTACTATATCAGATAATATTAATTATGAGGATTCCAAAAATAGAATGCATTTTTTCAAAATAAAAACATAAAAATGGATATATTTAATTTAAATTAAACAACCAAATTCCAAAAGAAAGTGGGTTCCCAAAGAGAAAATGGTAAAATGTTTAAAATGACATTAAATAATCTTTTAATATTAAATTGATTCTAATTAATGATATTTTATAAATAGATATAAAATTGAAATAATTTATATTTCGAAAACATATTTTAATAAAAAAATTCTTTATAAATTCAATGAAATTAATGCCATTTATCTATAAAAACCAAAATATTTAATAATTTATAGAAAAAACTATCATTTCAGAAAGCTATTAAAAATACACAATAATATAATTTTGGAATTATAATTTAAAATATTAAATATTTATCTTTCATATAAACTATATAAACTTGGAAATAATAATTTTAAAATAATTTCCGAAAAGGATAAAAATTATTTTTAGAAATATACTGTTTTTAGTGTAAAATGGAATTTATTATTCTATATTATATTAAAAAAATAAGATAAATGTAAAATTTTATATTTAAGATATATTTTTTAAATTTATTTAAAATAATTCAAAAAATATATTTTTTTGAAATATATTGATTTAAAAAATATTTGCGAACATAAAAATAGTATTTCAGAACAGGATTCCCCTTATTTTAAAATCTGTTTAGTTTTCATTTCTAATTAATTGGTTACTGAAGAATAAATTATATATTATTTTGTAAGGAATTTATTTTTTTAATTTATTTAATCCTCTTCATAGTCTATATCATAATGTCTAAGTGATAGCTATTATATAAAATAAAAATATATCAAGAGTTTGTTACACTTTGTTTAAAGTCAGTGTTCCGTGTAACACAATATATAATCAATGATGTGTGTAACACAGATTAATCTCAATATTTCATGTAATTAAAGTTAAAAAAATATTGTATAAAAAATTCCATGTTATTAAATTTATTTGAAAAATAATAATTCAAAAATTCTTGTGGGGTTACAAAAGTGCATCAAAAACATTCATGTCATAAAAGATACATAATTTGTAAAATCCTTATTTTCTCTATTCAGATAAAAAATATTTATTATAGAAAAAGTCTAAAAAATAATCAAAAGGTAATATTTTTATTCAAAATAAAAAAAAGGTTTTAATTTTTTATATTCAAATTTAAAAAAATTTAAATATAGTTTTAAATTATAAATAATAAATATTGTGAAATATTTTTTCATAGAAATCTTATTTTTGGCCTAATAAAGTATTATATTTATAAAAATTACTAATTATTCTTGTGTTGAAATTTTTTTACATAAATATATATATATATATATTATTAAACCATAATTAACATATTTCTGTGAAATAAAATAAATTTTTTGGGAAATTTTTTTTTTAAACTAAGGTGATTTGTTGAAAAATTATTTTCTGTAACGAATGAAAACAATTAATATATCAATAAGTATAACTATGTTTATTTAATAATAAATTATATTTACAAAACCCATTATGATATCTTTTAAATACCTAATCATCATACTAGATCTGATATTAGTTTAGTTTGGAATTCAGCTTGCATGGATCATCTGGAAGTCTCCACGAGCATGGATATATTATGTGTTCACTTTCAATCAAACTATAATTTCTCAATTGTAGATTTTTTTTGTTTAGGTAAAACCCTATATAATATTACTCATTTCCAAACTCAAAAAATGGTCTTATTTTGGAATACATTTACTACTTGATGATAATTATTACTATATTATTTGTTGATTACTCAATTGGGTTACATCAATTTATACTAACTAATTTAGGAGATTTTTTTAATTCAAAAATATGGTGTTCATAATATATATAGGTTTTCATTTTTTTAGTTTGGAATAGTGTCTGAAAAACGGTGTTATAAATATATTATTTATTTGAGGAGGATATATAGTAAAATAGCTGGACATTATATTTTCCCCCTTATATAAATATCATCCTTATAATTTAAATATATGATCTTTAATGGAATCTATTATATGGATTTCTATTTAATATTTTAAATAGGTTACAATAAAAATTAGTCAATTAAAAGCATCATAATCCATATATTGTGCATCATTCTAAATATATGAGTTAAATACTTCTTAGGGTTTGGTGTTAAGACCATTTTATTTTCTCTTATGTTCATTGTTAGACTAACAATGAATGATTATCATAAATTGGTCTGATATATGAAATTTCATCCTTATTTTAATAATATATATTACACACACACAAATTTATTATCCCACATAGTTCATCAAATTGGTGGTTCTAGTTGAAATTTGAGGATGATCGGTCTACTAAATAATGAATGATCCTCCTCATAAGGCTCATTGAGATCCACTTTCAGACACATCCCAAACCATTTCCGAGTATCATCCTTCACCACACAAACTTTCACCATCTCCATATTAATCTTTACCTATGATAACATCTTTATTAGATTAACACGCAACTCATCACCTACTTATTACACCATTCCTTTCATTTCCTCCTCCATGAATAATTCCCTAATAATTTTATCCTGGGGATGGAATCCCCACCATATCCACTATGGGGGCTTGCTCATTTGAAAAATATGTCTTTTCAAATCCATATATTTCTTGCACAGACATAATGGGATCATGTTTTATGGGGTATCAAACTTGATTCGCAAATTTATCAAAACCTCATGTTCACTAGGATACCTCCCTCCATTTGACCTATGCAATGTGTCGTTATTCACTAGTTGTGGTAGAAGATGATTGTAATATATATCCACTGCAAAATGGTTCCTTTTAACTATCCATAAACACATAGTCTTTCACATGGATGTAATGAATTGATTTATGATGAATAAAACAATACATTATAGTTATATTTTACTACAACGATGTGAATATCTCTCTATACCGGTTTCCAGTAGTTTTGTCCAACCCCATCCATTTTTTCCAACAATATCAATGTTTTGGTTAATCAATAAAATATTAAAAAATCAAATTTCGATGTTAAAATAGTTAATCAACTACTCAAATAATGTCAAATACATTTAAATGACCCATACTAATAATTATATTACCATACATTTTTATTTTTAAATTAATATATCATACAAAAAGATGATTTATTTTTTCATCATAACATTATAGGCGTTGGCATATAGATATCATGTGGTCAAAAAAAATTCATAATTTAAAATTTATTATTGGGTATCCCTAATTTTCTTAAAATAAGAGTGTGCAATAATCCATATGTAACAATAACTTTGAGAAATAAGTTAGATTTCTTTTGAAATTTTTTGAGTTTAAAAAGAAAGAAGGAAATTAAAAATAATGTTTTATCACTAATGGATGAAGAGGATAATGAGGTTTGGGTAGGATCACCTTTTTCTAGGTAATAATAGTTGTAATGACCATTTCCCCTCTCTTCCTGTTGAATAATAAATGAATTACACCTTGATATATTTATCTATCATCCATGGTTGAAGAAAGCAATGGAAACCACTACTATGTGAATAGAAGATAATAATAAATTACCAAAAATCTAAGGAAAGTAACAATAATTAAATTTTTCTTTAAAAATCAAAAAATGATTCAACAATTTCAAACATGTTCAAATGATTGCAATACAGTCAAGACCTTGCACAATCTTCTCGATCGAGACAAATTGTACAAGCAAAAAATGGTTTTAAATTTCATCAACCAGAGCTATAATAAATGAATGACGCCAAAAAACCACATTAGAATAACTAGTAACCACCTTAAATATATATAATTCAATATAAAAATATAGTATTTTATTAAATAACAAGACTCCGACATCACAACAGGAAAACTCCATCTTCCCTGATCACTCAAAGGTTTTACCCCTCTATGTGAAGGGTAGGAGTATTGAAAGGGGAACAAGATAGAATAATGAAACTAAGAAAAGTAAAATAGAAAAATAACATCACATTAAGAATCCCTTAATATAGAATATCTACTCCATTTCCTTCTCTAACACCATTGAATGGATGTGGATACCCATAGTTAAAGGCCTTAGTGGTGGATAAAAAATCCATCCATTTTCAATCATCTGAATGTTTTAGTAAAATTGGCATAGTAAATTCAAAAATATCTTGATGTTTTATTCATAAAAGTTTTTCAGATATCTCTTATGTATTCTCCAACAAAATATAATCATATTTGGATATGTTTATTAATAGTTATTCCCGAGTTACATATGAAGACCTTTTATTCCAGAGGAGACAGGACAACTATCTCTAATTTCCCATTTTAAATAGACACATTAATGACCTAAATTATACATGAATTATATTTTTGATATTATGCCCTGATTTTTATTTCTAACTCAACTATAAATACTATATTTTGAAATTTCGATATTGAGATAAGCTTCAATTGCTGATGTGGGGTCCATTCTGTCGTCCAGAAATATTTCTTTCATTTATTGATTTTTTTGTGCCAGTGGATTTTGAATAGGATCTTGGTCCATAAGAAAACGTTAAATACCATGAGTTAGTAATGTTTAAAAAAACTAATCACACAATTTGGATCAAAGTTGTAAAATATATTCCTAAAATATAGAAGATCCTAAAATTTGCTAAATTTACAGAATTAGCCAATTTCCACAATTAAGCCCAAAATTTAACAAAAATACTAAGCTAAAAAATAACCTAAAATTGATTAATTTGAATTAGTTAATTCATTTACACAGACATGAATAATAATAATAACTTTAACCTTACTAATTCCCCCACACTTAGCATCAGGACTCATAGACATGTAAGCCTCAAAGTCGAATATTTGTAAATCCAAAACACATTGTTTCAAAGATGGAAGTATTTCGGTTGGATCAGCTTGTTAGGATCCACTCTTGTTGACTCTTTTTAAATCATGGAATTTTATAATGATTCAATTTTAATTTATACCATCTCTTATAACTACAATATACTCTCTGTCCCTGCACTTTCATAATCCAAATTCATCTTTCTAATAGGCCAATATTCTTTATGGTCAAACTCTAGAGGTTTGTGATAACATTTCCCCTAAATCAACATATATTAAATCATTCTGAACAGGGTATTGTAGGATTTCTTGTAATCCCATAATGTACTTCCAACCTTTGTATCCAATCATTCCTATTTGGTTTAACAATCATGTCTAATAATCATTTCATTTCCCTACTAGAAACATCAGATTGACCATTTGTTTTTGGATGATAGGGAGTTGAGGTTTTATGACCACCCCATATATATTCGGCTAAACCAACATTCTCCTATTGCCAAAGTGATTCCCCTATTCAGTAATTATGGCACTAGGCACTCCAACCCTACAAAATAGAATATCCCTAATTAAATAAAAAACAATGTTACCATCATCAGTCTTGGTGGGTTTTTCTTCAACCCATTTGTAAACAAAATCCACTACGAGCAGGATATATGTATTTATAAATGAAATTGGTATTGGTGTAATGAAATCTATCCCCTAGACATAATAAATATCAAAAAGATAAGTGGTTTTTATGGAATTTCTTGTCTATTGGAAATGTTTACAGAAAATAGACATTTTTAACACATTTTCAAAATTCAGAAGTATCTTTAAAAAGTGTGGGCTAATAAATTTTAGATTCTAAAACCTTCCATGTTGTTCTTTGAGGTCACAAGCGGCTTTTATATGCTAATTTGTGACAAAACTCAAATTAAAATCCAATTTCAATCTCATGAAAAAACATTCTTATCACTTGGTCATTGAAAATATTCCAATGAAATGGAATATCCCAAATGTAATATATAGAAATATATTTTAGTTTTTTAATTTTGTGGGAATTGAAATTAGATGGAAATAAATATATTACTATATAATTAACCAGGTCTGTATAACAAGTAACTTTTTCTTCAATCAACTACAACTGCTCTCCTAAAAGGTGATCATTCAATGGTTCATTTTTTAGAATTTCATCTTCAATAGTGTTGGGTAGTCTACTTAAGAGATCAAGCACATAGTTCTTATATCCCTTATTCTCTTTGATTTAATATTTGAAATACTACTTCAGTAACATCGATTTTACTAGACTCTATTTAGCTTCTTCCATCTTGGTCACGTACCAAAGAGAAGCCTGATCATAAAACACAGTGAATTTGGTTCCAAGAATATCTAATCTAAATATTTATAAATAAAATAAAACAACTAAAAACTCCTTTATATGGTATTTTAATTGAATTGAGTTAGATACAAGGTTCTTGAGGCATAGGCAATGAATTGTGGTCTTCCCTAAATTCATTGATAAAGGGTTAATTAAACTACTTCGTTGGGAGTATAAAACCATTAGTGCAAATGGTTCTTCCCAATTTGGTGGAAACATCATCTGTGTTGTAATAAATCACAAATTCAAATAATAAAATTCTTCAATACATGGACCATTGAAATAAAAACCAACACCCTTCAAAAAAAATTTTGACATATGGTGAGAAATATTATCAAAATCATTCATAAACATCTGTTAGAATCCTTCATGTTATAAAAAGCATATAACATGTTTTAGAAATGTTTGGTATAGAAATGAATTTATCCTTACTATATAATATTTAACCACTTAAATACATTTTTTTAAATGAAACACCCAAGGAAAATTCCTATCTCAAACATGAAATGACAATTTTCAAAATTTTAAAAAAATTTCTTTTCAATGAATGTTTCTAAAATAATTTCATGATTTTTCAAATAGTGGTCAATGGAATTTCCAAAAAAAAGTGAAATATTATAGGAATACATCAATTAAATATTAAATGTGATAAAAAAAATATACATACCATGCACCTATGAAATTTAACTTGAGTATTACATAATCCAAATGGAATCCATTTATATGTAAATGTACCAATGAGATAACTAAATGTTGTCTTATCTTGATCATCGGGGATAATGAGAACATTAGAATAACAAGAAAAACCATCCAAAAATAATAATGAGATCTCACTGCCAATATATCTAACATCTAGTCAATGAAGGGGATGTAGAAATGAAATTTTTGAGTGACCTGATTCACCTTCCAAAAATCATTCCACATACTTGTTAGGAATATTTTTAAGAACTACCTATATGAGGCTAAGACATTTTGAATCAGAGATAAGATCGATGATCACATCTCCCATGGTCTTCTTGATCTCCTTCTTCAAAACCTATATTACGGGGGACTCATCCTCCCTTGATAATCCCTCTAACGCTAGAATATCATTCAAGATGAATTATATTTATGCCAATTTTTGTGTTGATTTTAGGGATATCACCTACACACCACTATACTTCTTGGAAATTTTCTCTAAAAATATCAATCAAATAATTTTCCTAGCTTACAGACATACCATCAGGAATTATAATTGGTAATTTCACTCCCTCTATAAGGATATCATGTTTCAAATTTTCGGGAGTGGTTTTAATTCCCAATCAGTGGGATTATCAAGGGGTAAAACAAAACTGACGTTCCCAACTTCTAATGGTTAGACTTTCTACACATAGTAAACCATATCATCATCATCATAATCTAAAAAATAATTAATCATATCAGGTTTTGTCTCATCCTCCCACATGAAATAAGAAACTCTAGGGTTTCTGGAATCCACATGATCAGTGATATATTCAAAAGAAATATTATCTCCTATGGCTATGTATTCATTGGACATACCAGATTCATCAACTGGTTCGGTACCAACTTTGTGGGAGAGTGTAAAGAATGACTGCTAATATGATGGGTGTCTCATGGATTCTTAAATATTAATGTGGATTGTAATGTGTCCAAACTCCATGGTGAGTGTCCCTTCATGGAAATTGATGATGGGTTTTCCTTCTTCAAGAAAAGTATCTCCAAACTGATCAGTGAGTGTGATTATTTCTAATATTCATCATTATTCAGCACATTGATGTCAAATGGGAATAACATATCTTTGACTTTCACGAGGAAATCCTCTAGAACTGATGTTGGGTAAACTATGGATTTGTTCGAATGATGGACAACCAAAATTGTAGGTGTCAAGTATCCCATCTAAAAATAAGTGTATACATTTTAAGGTAGTACATTAATTGAATCACATATATCATATAAAGCATTATAGAAATTTAAATAACCAATATTGTATGGAATGGAAAACATCCGTACATCTTGACATTTGGTTGCTAACTATGGTGTGATAATGGTTGAAAAAACTCATACCAAATTTATCCTCAAATTCCCTTGAAGTCATCAATTATTGGTTAAATGGTACTTCAAAAAAGTATCATAATTTGGAATTTTTTTAGGGCTTCAATAGGGTGAATTTAAATTTACACTTTCTATAGGGTGTCCATAATTTATTTTACATGTTATTCTTTGAGAAATCTATTTGATTCAATCATACATGATGGAAATGTATAGGGTAAGTATTTATTATCCATTTTTTAAATTTTCAGTGGGGTTTTTTATCTATTCCTCCCCCATCATAACTATATCCTCCTCCTCATTCTTCTCTTCTTCATGGTGAATTTTAATAGAAATTTTAAAATTTACAGTGTCATTTTCTCTAAACTCAGTTGGTCTTGTATCAGGTTCATGGAATGAATGTGGTGAAATTTATGATTCAATTATTTCTTTTATCATGCAATAATACTCTTTTGGATTTTGTATTTTCTAGTAGGTATGTTTCCCTTGTTTTTTTGGACTTTATTTCAACAATACTACCCATAATGTTTTCAATATTATCATCCTTATCCTCTAGGTCTTCATAATTGGATTTTAGCTATTCCATAGATGGTTGTGTGATGGTGAATGATTGTTCATTGATTTTTGGGAAAGTGGGTTTTTGTGGTTTTATGGCTGGTTATAATTTGATTTTGTGGAAATGGTGGTGGGTTTTGGAATTTTTTCTAGAATGAGGTTTGGTTTTAATTTTTTTTAGTATAACGGTCTATCTAGATTCTAATAATTTAAAAACCCTTTTTGAACATTGTAAGGATCTCTAAATATTATATTTTTTGACTTCCTTGGCTGAAATGTCACCACAAAAGTTTCCATTCCCTATATTTATGAATTTTGGTCAATGAAATGATCAATTTATGAGCATGAACTGCATACTTTATCCGGGTCTTGTTGGTCACTCACTTTCTTAAGGGATATCTGTATCTCCATACTTGTTAGATCATTAATCTTAGTTTCCCATAATGGTTATGGATATGAAGTTAATACTTCATGAAAACCTCTTGATCTAGTAACACTTTTATTAAATGGTTGTGAGTTCTAGGATATCTTCTCGATCGGGCCCTTGGATTATTCTAGTGGGTTGTTATCCAATGAACCTCCAGATGCTTCACAAGGAGGTTTCTATCATTTTCTAGTTGAACGTTATAGAAGAATAACAGAAAGTTTTTCTCCTCAATGGTTTGATGTGGGAATATAGAACATTACTTTATAAATATTTCCCAATACTCATAAAGTGTTTCTCCAGATGACTGTATGATGTAATAAATTTATTTCATGATGGTCATGCTTTTAGATTTGGGGAAGAATATTTTCATGTACCATCTCACCAATTAATTACTATCATTAAAATATACTTATAATAGTCCATAAATCCATTATTTGGTGGCTCCTTCAAATGAATATGGGAATACCTTTCACTTTATATTCTCCTTAGAAACTCCAGGTGATCTGAAGATAGGCCATACATGTGTGAAATAATTAATATGTGTGTTTTGGTCTACACATTCCAATACATGAAACTTTAGAAGCAATGGTATCATGTACTATTTCATCTAAAAATAATTTTTTAAATCAAGAATATAAAGTTTATTGGTTTAATTATGGAATAATGGAGCACATAGGCCTCTAGGGGTTTTGTTCTAGCTTCCATTCATTATGAAAAGAATAGAGAGAACACTTCACATTTCCCTCAAGTCTGTAAAATAATGTTCTAAAATTAAGATTTAAAATTTAGGTTTTATAGTCAATTAAAAATGTTTATTTCAATTTATATATCTACGTGGTAAGGGTTAGTGTTTGAGGTTTTATTAATGTAATTTAGAAGAGAAAAGAAGAAATGAGAATGTAAAGAGAGAGAAAATGATGTCACTACCTCCCCAACAACGACGCCAAGTTTTGACACGTGCATATTTGGAGGTGTGACAAAAGACTTCATATGTTAAAATTTAGTAATGAAGGTAACCTAGGTTTTCTCTAGAGAGATGTGTGTATTAATCAAGATATGAACTTTAATTTGTGAAAGAAGTGAGTTTTTTTTGAAATTGTTTGATTCTACTAATGATAACAGAAATTAAAAATAAAGGTTGATCACTTATAGATAAAGAGAGTGATGGGGTTAGGGTAGGATCAAATTTTTAAATGGAATCATAGTAATAATGATCATTCAAAATCTCTCCCTATTTAAGGATAAATTAAAGACTCCTCGGTCAAGTTATCAATCAACCTTGTTTGACGAAAGAAATGGAACTCACTCCTATGTTCATTGAAGTTCATAAACAATTCTCCAAAAATAAGACAAGTTATAATTGGAAATTTATAATCATCATAAATCTAACAACGATTAATTAGGTCTATAAATGTTCCAACAATATATATACACACACACCACCTAATAGAATCTGCTTGACCGAGTTAAATTGTTGTAAATAGAGGGTGTTTAAAGTTCGTCTACAAAATCTATAATCAATGAATGACACCAAAAATAAATATAAAATCGCATTAAAGGATTTGAACCAACAAAAAATATATATCATAAAATATAAAAAGATATTTTTACAATAAAATAAAAAAATTGACATTACAAAAGGAAAGCTACACCTTCCCCGATCATTCAACCGTTTTACCCCTACATATGAGGGCTAAGAGAGTTGAAAGTGTAAGAAGGGATCATAATGAAACTATGAAAACAAAAAATCGAAAATAAATAGAACATTAATGTTATAATCCTATTGCATATCCGATCAAATTCTTTATTAAACACCCTTAAATGGTAGTGAACACACATATTTATAGTCTTGAAGGGTAGAAAATTCCCCATAGATTTAATCATCCAAAAGATTGAGTATTCTTGGAATATTAAACGGTAGAATCATGGGAAGTTGAAATAAAAAATTTTGATCACAAATCTATTGTTCATGAGCCCAGTAAATCTCAGTGTACTTGGGAATGTTTTTGAAAAGATAATCCCAAATTATTGATAATGTCTTATTCAACTAGCATAGGCTACTCATATCTCCCCACATAAGCGCAAGCATTAGATGCCTTAATGACCGATATTATCCATGAACCATATTATGGACATGAGACTCAGATTTATCATTCTAATCTATCTAGAATCACTTCATAGGATTTTCTATAGACTGATATATTATTCAATTAATGATTTGGGGTCCATTTTGGGGACAAACAAATTTCATCCATTTATTATTTTTTCTAGGACAGTGGATTTCAAATGTGATCTAGGTCTAGAAGAAATTGTTTCATCCCATGAGTAAATAAAGCCTAAAGAAGAACACTAAATATGGAAGAAATTGAAAAATATATTCCTTAAAAACATAAGATCTATAGAACTTCTAAATTTTAAAAATTAACCAATTTCAAAAAGTAAACCCAATATTTACCAAAAAATAATAAAATGATGCAAATCATCTCATAATTGATTAATTAGAAGTGATTCAATAATTGAAACACACATGAAAAATAAATAAAATATTAAATATATCAATTTCCCCGCACTTCAAACCTGGAAACCTGGACAAGAATGCATTGAAATCGAATCAATTCAAATTCCAAAAATAAGCTCTTGAGATCCACCATTTTCATACCATGAAAAAAAAATATCATGACCCCCAAAAAATAATTTATAAATTTTCCCTATTTAGATCTTTCTGTATTTTTCCTCTTCATTTATCCTCCCAGGCACACAACAAACCTACCTCACGTGTTTTTTTTCACATCTCACAAATTTCAATTTTCAACTAACCTTTTCTCATCCAAACTAATGGAAGTGTTACCATATGCTAGTTAAATTCTTAAATCCTTACCCAATGTGAGTCAATGAAATGTGTTTATCAGCAGTAATTTTCAATGTTGTTATGTGGCTTCTGGTTGTTAGGATTTAGATGTTCAAAAGATGAGGTACAATGTGGAGGGATTATAACTTTTTGAAGAAAAATTGAAAGAATATAATTTTCAATCAAGTATCGTCAACTCATCACCCCCTTAGTATAAAATCATCTTGATCATCATTAAATATCCATGAAACTGAAGTCCATTCATAATTTCATAAAAAAATTTGATTTTCTGAAAAACATTTCTGGAAAGCTCTTGAAAAGGAATAACTTTATTTATCCATTAGAAACTCTAGAAAGGCACATCTTCCCATATCATGAAGGCTATAGAAAAGGAAAATCATTCTAACGTAATGATATTTTTTTGAAAAAAAATCTTATAAACCTTTTATTTTACAACAACTATTTCAAAATAAATAGTGTATTAAAACTCAATACATATCCCCACCACATAAATTCAACTAGACAATGCAATTTCACATCAAGAGAAGGTTAGACAGAGAAATTTGTCTTGTAATGTGGATAACCTAAAATAATTTTTATGGATTATAAGGGATACAAGTATTAAATATAAAACTAAGGATTGAATGAATGGGATTCTTATTAAAAAGAGTTTTTGAACAAAACTTTTCCTTAATCATTTAAATCACAAGTATGTCATACCATCATGTTCATAAAGGAATAAAATAAATCAGTTAAAGAAAGCATGGTTTGGTTATCTCAAAAGGTGAGATGAATGAAAAGAATAAGAAAAAATGTATATAATCCTCATGGGAATGTGATATCCAAGATAAATATAGTGAGGTGTGGGATGAGATTCAAAAGTCATAAAATATTTCAGAAAATTACCAATGATTTGACATTAAAAAGCCATTTTTATAATTTATTTTATCTCAGATTTATGGGATATGTTGGTTTGTTCATTGAAATGTGTTTCAAAAAAATAAATGATAATTATTTCAGCACAAATGATTTTAAAAAAAAATAAAAAAAATAAAATAGATAGACATTAAATTTGTAAAACACGCAATTCATTATTCATTAAAAGGAGAAAAACAAAAATTGAAAATCATAAACTAAAAAGGTTCCCCCCAAACATAAATAATAAAGTTTCCTTAATGAATTAATTTAGATTTAACATCTCTAAGAATTTGAAAAATAATTACTACAAGTAAGAATGTGTATATGATAGGTTCAACCTGATATATTATATTAGTAGATAGGCTGGAGGAGTGTGATCTCTTCTACTGGATCTGATGTAATTACCTCATTTAACTTCATTAGCATGTATCCATTAACAGGGAATGGATCTTTATCTCTATAATGACCCAATGTTCTATGAATGGAAATCACTATCTTATAATTATGTCATATAATAACACGAAGTCGTAACACAATGGAAAACTATTTTCTATGATAAAGTTAAACATAATTTTATAACTTTTGTGTCTTGAATTTCAATAATATGACATACACGGTTGCATTCAGGGAGAATTTTGGGGTCTGATGGAAAAAATATAATATTCTAGGCAATAGTAACCTACCAAAATGAATTGTAACAACCCCTTATGAATAGTAATATAATCCTTATGAATATTAAATATTATAACATATTATTAACCATACACATGAATGTATACATAAAATTTATGAATTTTATAAGTGATAATATGACCATAGTAAAAGTATTTTTATTTTTTTATGTCATAAATAATTAAATACAATTAATTAATTAATTTAAAAGAATTTTTATTTTCATAAAATTTGTCCCTAAATAAACAATTTTTTGTTTTCTGTTTTTAAGATAATTTTATAAGACCTTATGTAATTTTTTAATGCATTTTAAAATCAATTATACTTTTAAAATATTTATTTTTCACCAAAATTATGATTTTAATTTAATATTAAGTTAATTATATATAGGAAATTATTTTCTTAAAGTGGACTTCATTTTTGGATTCTACGTTTAAAAAAATTGGTAAGGTTGAGATTTTGCATCTTATATGAAATTAATGTTCTTTTGATTAATAGTGAAATATGATAATTTTAAAAAGAAGCTAAATACATTAATTATAGAGTATTGGGTGGTGTTCTTCTGATGCGAGAACCATTGTTGATATCCTACATTCACTTATTACTATTTTTGGTCATGGAATAATCACTATTTATTATATTATGGAAAAATAATAAACTAACAATTAAAATATTAAGAAACCCCTCCTCCCCTCCCCTATAAAAACCACCCACCCTCCCTTCGACTCTTCACTAATCTAAAGCCTTGTTCCTGGACTAAATTATGCTCAAATTCCTTTCTAATATCCTCCCGGATGTCCACCATCCATTGTTCTCCTGAAAAAGCCATATCCTATCCCCTTAAGAGGCTCGCAAGGGTGATTAATTAAAGGGGTAATTTCCTCTTTTAAATTCATTTACATTATTTTCAGGTTCCTTTTTTTTGTTTTCTATACTTACCTATCCTCATCCAAATGTTATGAAAACTATTGTACCTTACATGTACTAGAATTGTTTTTATGATAATGGAAAAATTCATTATCAACTATCCATTACTCTTCTTTTATACTAGTAGTGAAAACTCCATCCATGATGTGTTAATTTAACACAGTCAAGAATTATGGGGTTTTAATTTCTTTTACTATAATCAATTATAGCCATGAAACCATTACTATGGTTGAAACATACTATTATATATGTGTTCTATCTCATATATCATTTTGGAATCTTTTTGACACATGTTTTTTATATATAAAACAAAATGTGTTTGTTGTAGCCAAAAAACTGCCAATTAACCCAAAAGGTTGTCACTAAAGTTTTGAATAATGATTCAAATTCACTACAAGTAACCAAATGAAATTTACAACCATATAACCTTCTTTATTTTCATTAATGAAATATAACTCCAATTCTAGAAAACCGTTCTAATTTTAAACGATTATCCATTCATGTATATAAATGAACTAATCATGAAACAAATGAAGCCGGACAATGATATTGAACCTCTAAACCCCCCAAATAAAGACATGAATGAACATAATAAGGATATAGAATATCAGTTGCATAATTATGAGTTTTAGAAAATATTAATTAATGAATGTATTTTGGTTATCCAGGACATTATAATCATGTGAATGACACCATCAGACTGAAGGTAAGGGACTCTACCCAAACCTTCATTATTCCTTCTGGTTGTTCTATAATTCTTTTTACAAAAATTGAGTTATCCCTTATTTTTATGTACATATTCTAAATCCTGTTTTCATTCTCTGAATTCATGTATAAATATCCATTCTTTATTATTTTTTAGGGATATACATTTTTATAAGTGGTTCCCTTGTCAATACGTTCTGATAAGAAATCTCGTTTTAAGTAAACTTCTTGAATTCTAATCCAATTTCAAGTTCACTGTTTAATATGTTTTAGGAAACCATTTTATTTCTTAAATCATTATTTTTTTTCAAATCCTTCTTGCTTAACACCTGGATTTATATAAAATATTATTCCATTTTATATTTTGAAGGATATTTACTATTTTCCTTAAAACCGTACTAATCTTTTTTAATACTGAAATTTCATAAATATTCTTCATATATGTTATCACATAGGTTTGAAATCACTTTCCATGATATATGTATATTTTACCTTATCAATTTCCATGTATGTTTTAATTCCATTCATTCCTAGAGACTTGTATGTTACGTCCATCTATTATGTTTTATGACATGATTATGATACCCATTTTATTCCATGGGTACCCTTAAGTTTTTGTATGATTGATTTTGTATGTTTATATATGTGTAATGTATATTCATGAACATGATATGATTGGTGAGACTAGATTGTTTTCCAGTGAATTAGTTAATTTTGAGTCTCTTAAGATGTTATATACAATGGTCTTGGTGGTTTTCCTTGACTCGTGCTACCATGTTCAATCGTCTTGGTGGTTAAACCTTACTTGTTCTTTTCTATGTTAAATGATAATTGAATCATGATAAAGGTATGTTTTATATTACCTCCATGTAACACCCCACGCTTCCACGATACGCTTCCCTTTCAATAATGCAATAGCTTCTATTGTACGCAAGTTCGGGATTCTAACACGCTGCGACCAATCAATGTAGTTTTTATGAATATTAAAAACCACCTTTTGAAATTATATAAATTTTATATTTCAAAATGGTCTTTATTTTTGGATTCAGAATATCGAAATTAGCCTATCTTGAATTTTTGGGGTTTTTCCCAGAACTTACAATTTTTGATGAATAGAAAAATACTTAAAAACAAATTTTTAAATCAAAATAATTTATAGTGATTAATTATACTTTTGAGTGGTTTTAAAGTATAATTATAATATATTTTTACCATTTTATCCAATGGTGGTCATTAGAATCAATTTCACTTTGAAATTGGACATAAACAATTGTCTATCTTTTGATATATATTGTTTCTAAAAAACATGCTATTTGTTTTGACAATGGGAATAAATTATTAAATTAATTAATGCAACTAATATGTGTGGAATTTTTTAAAATAACCATAATTTTTGAATTCAGAATATCAATTATAGCTTAGGGTGAATTTTTGGTATTTTTCTGAAAAACATCAATTTTTAATGAATAGTGAAACCACTAAGTGGTAGTTTAAAAACTAATTTTTCATGTAAATTAAAAGATAACCACTACTGTGAATTGAATTTTATAAATCCTACATACATGGTTGTCATTAGGATGCAAAATTTGGTCCAATGCGAGAAAATAATTTTTGGTGAATAGTAACTTTTATGTTTTATTAATCGTGATTAAAGGTAATTAGTGAAATTTAAGGTAAAAATGATATTATAAAAATATGAAAATATCTTGAAACTTGTCCTACCCTTATTTTATGATTCATGGTCGACCAAGACAATCCATGGTTCAACTTGGGGACCCCATGAAGCCACTTGGGTAAGAAAATTGCATTAATAACTTTTTATTTAAAGTAAAAATAAAATTGTTACAAACATGTGTTGTTTTACTAAAACAATTATTACATGGGGATATATAAGATAACATTTCAACTACAAATATTCATTTGAAAGATAAAAATATTTCATACATCATGATTTATTTTTTATAATTTTTAGACCTTAAATAAATTTAATATTTTATGACACCTTGATGATGCAGCGATTACCTCATTAATTTAACGATTTAAATAAAATGAAACGATAATGAAAAATATAAGCCATAAAATTGTAAAAAACCTATTGGATGAGTATATTTCGAACCCTTATCACCTTATCCTCTAAATATATAATTTTGGGACCTTTAAAATCCGAAACTCATTATATAATAATGTAACATTTCATGACTTTCCAAGAGTGCCCCCCCCCTCCTCTTATAAATGGCCCCCACCTCTAGCACCTTAATCACACCATCAATGCCATTTGGCTCGACCAAACTCTGACCAAATACTCTATAAAATTCCCTCTATTACTCCTAGTAGCCTCACTTTGGACAGAAGTCTTCCCATGTAATCCTTTGGCTCAAATCAAAAAGAGTTACCCGATTTTAAGTAAATGCCTTCTCTTATGTTATTTTGTTTCATTTTTCTTCTCCAACCCCTTAAACAATTTTTATTCCATTATTTTGTAAGAAAACCATAATCTTAAATATACTAGGATTTTGTTATTATAATGATTTTATTTACACTTACACACACCTTCGTCTAATGGTTAAAGAACATATTGTTCTTGTGGGTGGCGAATTACTGCCTCATCAAACGATGATTGTTCAATCTTTTTTTAACACATTTAATGGTGGCCATTAATATTTCAATATATTTATATATGATATATATTATGTTTATGTTTTCCTTATTCTTCTGTATTTTTCATTTATGGCATAACTTTATGATTTCCATTATAGGTAAACGTGATAATTTCATATTAGAAAGTGCGGACAATCGCCCCCTCAAAGTGATTTGAATCGTTAATGCCATATGTGGGACATGTAAAGGATGGATGAAATGATATTATATATTATATTATACTGGAATTATTATACACTTTTATATCATTATGATCTCATTCCATTAAATATTAAATAGAAATGAAACTAATGCTCATGTGTACGTACGGATTACCGTCTCCATGAACGATGCATTTCATTTCTTACCTCCAAATGTTATGTAATATTATAAATTCATATATATACTGTATATATATGATATCTATATCATGAATATAATTATGCATATAATGGATATTTTACCACATGAACAACTTGTAATTATAAGAAGTTTATTTTTTCCTCATGTTCCAAAGATCAACAAAACGACGGTTATTAACTTAAATAATTGCATAATGTTCATAACATGGTAATAAATGATATAAAAGGAATAATGAACTTGAAAAATGTTCTTAAGTAATTATAAATTAACTCTAGTTTATTATTTAAGAGTTTAATGAACGGTCGTGTCAAGTCGTACATGAGGTAAGGGACTTCGTCTCAATCTCCTTTCATTGAGACATATTTTGTTTTATACACTACTTTCTTTTATAGGGTGTATAAACCCCTTTCACTTTTATGTTTATTCAAAAGGAAGATTTTTTTAAAAATCATTTAACTAAATGAAAAAAAGGAATTTTTTCTTGTCGTACGTATGCGGCGACAACGACTTCTTCACAGTCATGACCATTATTTGAGTTTCAGCTTCCTCTACAAGCCATAACTTTTTTTAAATGAAAAATAAATACCAAGTTTTAATTTTCTATTATTTTGGTATTGAAAATGGTTTTGATAATGTTTTATTATATCAATGTGTTGTATTGATATCTTGTGATTGAAATGTGGAAATTTTATGTATCCTTTATGCATGTTTTATGTGATACGATTATGTAATGGTTTAAGATATGTTTAAACCTGTTCATATGAGGAATGCATTGGACTTAATAAGTGACAGGTGGAGCCCGATATAGCTCTTCGATGCATCGGTAGGTATCATGAGACAAACTAGTGTCTTCGTACGAGGCTTTGATAAAATCTTATTTGTAGTATTGGCACGAGGCCTTGGATATGTGGTTATGATAGTCTGTCATTATGCATTCCATCATTATGAAAGTGGTTATTGATATTGCATGTGATTGTTAGACTAGTATAATATCCATGTGAATAAGTAAATAGAATTATTTAATTTTATTTTGACATATTAGGTTGATGTTCAAGTTTAAAAGGCTTTTGTTTCAGTTATACATTGCATTATATGTTTATGTTTATTTATGAATGCTTCTGCTATATTGTTATCCTTACTGAGCATCCGAGCTCACCCATTTCAATGTTTTAATTTTTCCAGGATGTGAAGATGTATTTTATGAATGACATGCATTCATAGTATGAGGGGATATGAAGACAATATGTTGTAGTAGTTTGGCATTACTTTATGATGTAATGTAAAACATATGAATGTATATAGTGTTTCAAGGCTACTAAACTAATCGGTCTTTCGAGACTTGATCTTTTGTGATCATTACAGTGTTACGTAATAATGCACCGACTCTGGCTAACTGGGGTCGAGGTGTTATAGTTTGTATCATAGGTAGTTTAGTACTAACCTTGGAAGGTAGATTTTGATAAACTCTGATTAGAAAACATAGCCCTAAGATAGACTTTGAGGATTAGTATTGAAGAACTTCCTAGAATTCTATTATTGTAGAGATTCTGCAAGTTTTCTGAGCAATACATCCCTATCTCGATACGAGAAGGTAGAGACGGCTCTGGCCCAAATGTACATAGGGGTAAAATATGAAAACACCACTTTAATCCAGACTCGAATGGGAACTATTGCATGACAATGGTCCTTGCTACACTCTTGGATACGACACTCCCAGTGGATATGCTTAGGATAATTCTCATTTTTATTACAATCCAGAATGAAGGGTTTATGAGTATATAATTTTCTCGAAGAAAACATATTTATGATTATGGATTATATCCATAAACTATTCAATTTATGTTAAGAGCTTTACAAGTATTGAATTATGTATTTTGATTCATAAACTAATCTAGTTTATGTCGTTGTTTAGAAATGGTGCCTAGTGAAAGGAATGAAAATCGTATCAATTCGCGCACTCCATGTAGGGATTTCCCTCCTGCTCAAGATAATTATAATGGAGCTGGTGATACAACTGGTGCTGATCAGCTTTTCACCATACTGGGACAACTCACTCTGGTTATGAATAATAACCCTACTCATATGGAGCACCCTAATTCGCTACGTGGAGGATTAATGTTAGATTGTTTCATGAGGCAACAACCAACAACATTTACTGGGGGTACAAATCCAATAGTAGATGAGCAATGGATAAACTCCTTAGATAAAATATTCCATTGCCTTGGGAAGTAGTGATAGGGAGAAAGTTGTCATGGCAGTTTACTACCTCATTGGAGATGCCGATCAATGGTGTTCACTGATTCAAAACACATAGGAAGATAAAGAAGTATTAAGTATGGAATGGAGGGATTTTAAGGAAATATTCATAGAAAAATACTTTCCACATGACCATCTCGCAGATATGGAAAACAAATTTCTAATTCTGAGGCAGAAGGAGGATGAGAATGTCACAAAGTGCGAGGCTAACTTTACAAGGTTATTGAGGCATGATGTAGATTATATATGTAACCAAAGAAGTATGATCGATCGTTTCTTTGATGGGTTAAAACCATTTCTCCGTCAGGATTTATTATCACAATCTTTCCCAACATACAATGATATAGTCTCATGTTCTATCAAGACAGAAAAGGAATTCTCTAAATCTTATGAAAATAAAGTAAAGCAAGATAAGAATAGAATGGTGGAACAAGATATAGATAAATGTAAAAAGGAAAGAAGGATTTTCCATTATGCGATAATTGTGGGAATAATTATCCCAGTACTTGCCTAAAAGGAATGGGAGTTTGTTAAAAATGTGTAGAAAAAGGTCACCAGGCTCGTGATTGGAAGGAAAAGAAAGAGGCTATCAACATTGAATGCTACAATTGTAGGGAAATGGGGAATTATGCAAATGAATGTCCTATGCGTCAGGGAAACATACCTCAGAAAAGTCCAAGGGATCAAGGCCAATCTTATGTTGTTACTACAGTTGAAGAGGAATAATTAATGTATTGGTGCTTTTGGACTCAAGGATTATATTCTGATTATAAGAATAATGTGATATATATAAGGATTGTACTTCATTACTTGTTGTTTTCATTAATGTTTTTATATGATGAAGGTAATCATATTTTTAGTTTGTGACAATAAGAGAAACTTTACTTTGATTGGGTAATCTGATGAATTGATTTTGGAATTTAGAGACCTTTTAGATAAAGTCTGGACAGAGGTATTTTGGATAACTATAAAGGTTGGAATGGATTATGTTTAACTTTAGATAGTATTTTTTATGGTCAAAACATTTCTGAAGATTATTTTTGGAATATTATAATACTATAGTTTTAGGAAAAGGGAAACCGGCAGGTTGGGGGATAACCCGTCGCATCGAACAAAGCTGCAAGAATCGAACCCACAACCACAGTGCGACATGCCTTTATTACCTACAACTAGCCTACAAGAAGTCCCTTGTTATTACAAAATAGTTTTCCTTATCTAAATGGTATGTTTTAATATTTTGAACCTTGTACGATTAGGATAAATATTATATTTTCTGAGTTCTAATATTTTTTTGAGATAAAGATGAGTTTGTGGTAGAAATTAGTTAAAGGTTGAAACTCTACTCATCAAGTATATATATATATATACCTCTCTCTTATTTTAATAGAAAATTAATTCTTAAACTTTTGGAAATGGATATTAAAACAAATAATGTGTTATCATAATACCATTTGTTTTGTTGAACTGATGATATTTTAAATCACCATTGATTGAAGGCTTTGAGGCCCTCAATTTTACAATTGTTTGTGATTGATGACCTTAATCACTCCCTAAAAATATTTATGTTTTCCCCCCAATTATGTGTCTCTAATTTCCACTAATGTTCTCCTAATCAAGATCATAATTTAGTGGTGACTTTTTCATTTCCATTTCCCTTTTTATTAAGGCTAAATTTTTTTAACCTTATTTACGATGTGGGTTTTCCACAAAGGTATTTTTAGATTAAAACCTTTTATTTTCGACGAACAATTTCAAATTTCTAGGATGCAATTTATTGAAGTATGGGAGAATGTAACACCCCAAGCTTCCACAGTGCACTTCTCTTTCAATAATGCAATAGCTTGCATTGTACGCAAGTTCGAGATTCTAATACACTACGACCAATCAATGTAGCTGTTATGAATAGTAATAACCACTTTTTGAAATTATATAAATTTTATATTTCAAAATGGACTTCATTTTTGGATTCATAATATCTAAATTAGAGTATGTTGAGTTTTTGGTACTTTTCCGAGAACGTCCAATTTTCAATGATACCAAAAATACTCAAAAAAAACATTTTTAATCAAAATAATTTATAGTGATATATTATACTATTGAGTGGTTTTAAAGTATAATTAGAATATATTTTTACAATTTTATCCAGTGGTGGTCATTAGAATTAATTTCACTTTGAAATTGGGCATAAACAATTGTCAATCTTTTGAAATATATTGTTTCTAAAAAACACTCTATTTTTTTTGACAATGAGAATTAATTATAAAATTAATTAATGATACTTATATGTTTGTAATTTGTTAAAATAGAAATCATTTTTGAATTTATAATATCAATTATAGCTTATGGTGAATTTTTGGTATTTTTCTGAAAAATATCAATTTTTGATGAATAGTGAAACCACTAAGTGGTAGTTTAAAAATTAATTTTTCGTGTAAATGAATCATTACCAATTCTCTGTATTGAATTTTAAAGATCCAACATACATGTTTCTCATTATTAATCAAAATTTGGTCCAATGAGATGAAAATTATTTATATTGAATAGTAACTTTTATGTTTTATTAATCGTGATTAAAGGTAATTAGTGAAATTTAAGTTAAAAATGATATTATAAAAATATGAAAATATCTTGAAACTTGTCCTAGCCTTATTGTATGAGTCATCCCCGAACAATAAAATTCATGGGTAAACTAGGGGACCCCATTCTATCACATGGGTAAGAAAATGACATTAATAACTTTTTATTTAATGTAAAAAATAAAATTGTTACAAACATGTGTTATTTTACTAAAACAATTATTAAAAGGGGTTATATAATTTAACGTATCAACTAAAAATATTCATTGGAAAGATAAAAAGACTTCCTACATCATGATAATTTTTTTATAATTTTTATACATTAAATAAAGTAAATTTTATATGAAACCATAATGATGCAGCAATTACCTTATTAATTTAACGATTTAAATAAAATGAAAAGATAATGTAAAATATAAAACATAAACTTGTAAAAAACCTATTGGATGATTATATTTCTAACCCTTATCACCTTATCTTTTAAATATATAATTTTGGGACCTTTAAAATCTGAAAATCATTATATAATAATGTAACATTTCATGACTTTCCAAGAGTGCCCCTCCTCTCCTCTTATAAAAGGCCCCCACCTCTACCACCTTATTCACACCATCAAAGCCATTTGGCTCGTCCAACCTCTAACCAAATAATATCAAAACTTCCCTCTATTACTCCTACAAGCCTCACTTTGGGCAGAAGTCTTCCAAAGGAAGCCTTTGGCTCAAATCAAATAGAGTTACCCGATTTTAAGGTAATGTCTTCTCTTATGTTATTTTGTTTTATTTTGCTTCTCCAACCCCATAAACTATTTTTATTCCTTTTTTTGTAACAAAACCAGTATCTTCAATATACTAGGTTGTTTGTATGAGAATTATTTGATTTAAAATTACACACACCTTCGTCTAATGGTTAAAGAATATACTATTTTTGTGGGTGGTGAATTACTGCCTCACGAAACAAGGATTGTTCAATATTCTTTTAACACCTTTAATGGTGTTCATTAAGATGAAAATATATTTATATGTGATATATATTATCTTTATGTTTTCCTTATGCTTCTGTATTTTTCATTTATGGAATACCATTGTGATTTCCATTATGGGTAAACACTATAATTTCATTTTAGGAAGTGCGGACGACCGCCCCTTCAAAGTGATTTGAATCGTTAATGCCATATGTGGGACGTGTAAAGGATGGAGTAAATGATATAATATATGATATTATACTGGAATTATAATACACATTTATTTAATTATTATCTCATTCCATTAAATATGAAATAGAAATGAAAGTAGCGTTCATGTGTACGTACGGCTTACGGTCTCCATGAATGGTGCGTTGCATTTCTTACCTCCAAATTTTATGTAATGTTATAAATGAATATATATACTGGATATATATGATATCTACATCATGAATATAATTTTGGATATAATGGAAATTTTACCACATGAACAACATGTAATTATATGAAGTTTATTTTTGACTCAAGTACCAAAGATCAACAAAACGACCGTTATTAACTTTAATTATTACATAATGTTCATAACATGGTAATAAATGATATAAAAGGAATAATTAACATTAAAAATGTTTTTAAGAAATTATAAATTAACTCTAGTTTAATATTCTGGAGGTTAATGAATGGTCGAGTCAAGTCGGACATGAGGTAAGGGACTTCGTCTCAATATCTTTTCATTGAGGCATATTTTGTTTTATACACAGCTTTCTTTTATACGGTGTATATACCCCTTTGACTATTACATTTATTCAAAAGGAATCTTTTTATACAAAGAATATTACTAAATGAAAAAAAGTAATGTTTTCTTGTCATACGTATGCGACGACAATGACTTCTCTGCTGTTGTGACCATTATTTGAGTTTCTGCTTCCTCTACAAGCCATAAATTTTTTTAAATGAAAAATAAATACCAAGTTATAATTTTCATTTATTTTGGTATTGAAAATGGGTTTGATAATATTTTATTATATCAATGTGTTGTATTGATATATTTTTATTGAAATTTGGAAATGATATGTTTCCTTTATGCATGTTTTATGTGATACGATTATGTTGTGGTTTATGATATGTTTAAACCTGTTCATATGAGGAATTAATTGGACTTAATAAGTGACGGGTTGAGCCCTCTATAGCTCCTCGATGCATCGGTAGGTATCATGAGACAAACTAGTGTCTTGTCATGAGGCCATGACCAAATATTATTTTTAGTATTGGCACGAGGCCTTGGCTACGTGGTTATGATAGTCTGGAATTAGGCATTCCATCATTATAAAAGTGGTTATTGATATTGCATGTGATTATTTGACTAATAGAATATCCATGTGAATAAGTAAATGGAATTACTTCATTTTATTTTTCCATATTATGCTGAAGTTCAATTTTAAAAGGATTTTGTTTCAGTTATACATTGCCTTAAATGTTTATGTTTTTTATGAAATCTTCCGCTATATTTCTATCCTTACTGAGCATCTGAGCTGACCCCTTTCAATGTTTTAATTTTATGAGCATGTGAAGAAGTATTTTATGAATGACCTGCATGGATAGTATGAGGGGATATGAAGACAAGTTTTTTTTTGTAGTTTTGTAATGATTTATGATGTACTGTAATACTTATGAATATATCTAGTGTTTCAAGGCTACTAAACTAATCGGTCTTTAGAGACTTGATATTTTGTGATCATGCCAATGTTACGTAATAATGCACCGACATTGGGTAACTGGGGTCGGGGCGTTACATTCTACATGAGTATGACTCAATTTTTATGTGATCCTATGTTTATTAGTTATGATTTCACATGTTCCATCCGTTTTTATTTCATTATAACATGACTTCTAACCCATGTTCTAGAGATTTATTATTATTCTTATCCCCTTACCAGGATTTTACCTCATACCATTGTTCATGTTATCTCTAGGTTATCCTAGGAAGATTTAAGGGCTCAATGGGAGCTACAAACACTTTATAGAAGACTATGTAAATAAATGTTTTATTTAGTCACATGTTTTATGTTTTATGTACCAAGTCTACCAAGACAGTAGACTTTATGATCCTTGGCATGTAATATGATGCTTCATTATTCTTAAAATCATATAATGATTATTTGTAAAGGGATAGAGTCACTATGGTTCGTATTATACGAAGAGAAAGTTATATTTTAATATTAGAAATAGACCACTTTCGTAAGAACCTTAAGGATTAAACTAAATATAAGAAAACATATGTATATTTTGGTAGGTATAGAGTATGAGGTTTATAAAGAAAATACATCCCTATCTGGATAAAAATTTGTTGATGTGGATCTTGTAAATATGTATCTGGGGGTAAAACCCTGAAACACTACTTTGTACTAGACTCGAACAGGAATTGGTGCATGATAATTGTCCTTAATGCACTCATTTTATGACACTCCCTTAGGTTATACATTTATAAATTCATAAGCTCATTACGAACCATTATCAAGGGAATAAAAAAAGATCCCATAAGATTATATGATAGGAAACAAATAAAGGATAAACTAGATTGAAACATCAGGGATCAAAAGATTGGATATACTTTTACATTAATATTTTAACCATTTTATGATTAATTTACCATTTTTATGCTTAATAGTTAAGTATTCAAGCCCCCCCATTTTACATTATTTCTCATCGTTAATGTGAAGTAATATATGAATGGGTCCAATAATCAATGTGATAAGGAATGTTAGTATTTCCCATAATGATATGAAAAATATGATGGGAATGGGTCTATAAAATTTCATGATATTACATGCTC
Source organism: Viscum album (assembly GCA_963277665.1). Lineage (NCBI taxonomy): Eukaryota > Viridiplantae > Streptophyta > Magnoliopsida > Santalales > Viscaceae > Viscum > Viscum album. The sequence continues at coordinate 1,464,717,127 of OY728153.1, read as the reverse complement.
AGTTTTCACATGTTATTAATAATAACTTAAATCATATGGAGTGCCCTCCTCCTCTATGGAAAGAGAAAGATTCCATTGAATCCTTCATGTTAAAAATTCCCCCCATATTTATCGGGTCTTCAGATCCCCTCATCTGAGAACAATGTATTAACACTATTGAATATATGTTTTATGTCCTCTAGTTATATGAAGTAGATAAAGTTGTACTATTGGTCTATTATTTTGATGGGGAAGCTAATCATTAGTGGAAACTGATCAATAATATAACTTCCCAAGTGGAAATTGATTCCATGGATTGGGAAGAATTCAATAAATAAATAAATAAATATTTTCCTTAAACCCTCCTCCATAAGATAGAGAGAGAGTTCCTCAAACTCAAGTAGAAGAAAGATGATTCCATCAGGGAATATGAAGAATAAATTCACAAGTATTGCAATGTATGCATACACCTTTCTCATAAACGTATAAATAATGGTATATTGCTTCTTTAGTGGACGAAATCCTAGTCTACGAAAAGCGTTTGTAATTCATGTATTTGATATTTATGAAGATATATCTTATTGTTCCTTCAAGGTTAAAAAGGATATTGGAGACTCCCAGTGGTCTAATGTGCTCAGTGAAATAGAAAGCATAAGATGTAGTCTAATATGGGTTGTTTGGAAAATAAATCCCATCATGGAAAGAAGGTAAAATATAGAACATGTAAAAAATTATGGGAGGAAGCATCCTGCGAAATATCCCAAGGGAACTAGGAGTTTCTTCAATTATGGAATGGCGGGACCTCTTGAAAATAACTATCGCAAGGATATTAAGAATCGTTCAAATTTCGAAGGTTAAATGAAGGTTCATATCAGTCCTCACCCTATAGTTTAGTGTTAAAACTACAAGATGCATTTTAATTATGTGAAAATATTTCCCTAAAATACATGTTTTAGAGGCAATTAACAATAACGTCCAAGGAATCAAAGAAGGAATTATGTTATCACTACTACTGATGTGCATATAGATAATTATTTAGTGACAGGTATTCTAGTTATTTATTAAATAATAGAAAACATACTATTGGAATCTAGTTCTACACATTCTTTCATAACTTCCATGTTTATTAGATCTATTCAAACACCACCTCAAAAATTTTAGGATATCTTTTCTGTGAGAACATCTAATGGAGAAATAATAGTTTCAAAGAATTATAAATCCTCTAGGTAATTGTTTGTGGACTAAAATATCAAGAAAATATTTTCTTACATTCTTTAGTAGAGTTTAATGTTATCTTGTGCATGGATTGTCTATCTTTATATAGAGCAAACATTAACTATTTTGAAATGGAGATCACTCATCACATACCGAATCTTCCTTTAATTATTTACAAGTTTAAGGAGGAAGATGAATCTCTTTTATAATAGTTGTCTCAAGTGAGGATATTATTGACTTATAAGCAAGCATGTCTAGATAAAATGTTAGAGATAAATGAGATGACACTTCTTGAAGAAATGATCATTATGAGGGATTATATTGATGTATTCCCTAAAATATTTCTTTGCCTTCCTGATGATTGAGAGGTTGATTTCTCAATTTAAAATATTCTGGGATTCCTACCATTATCAAATACACATTATAGAAAGATTGTCTTAGAGAGGGAAGAACTAAAGAATTAGTTACAAGACAATATAGAGAATGGTTATATATGCCTGAGTGCTTTACAATGGGGTGCGCCGGTCCTTTTTGTTATGTAAAAAGATAGTTCAATGCACCTATTAATTGACTATCATGAGCTCAATAAAATTATGATAAAGAATTAGTATCCCTTACCTAATATAGATGACTCGTTTGATCAGCCTCATGGGGGAAAGATAATTCTCTAAGGTGGAACTTTGGTCGGGATATCACAAATTAAATTTGAGGAAGGAAGATATTCCCAAGACATCAATTAGAATGAGGTATTGAAACTATGAGTTTATAGTGATGCCCTTCATACCCACTAAAGCTCCAAAATGTTACATGGATCTAATTAATAGAGTATTTAGAGATCACTTTGAAAAAATTTAGGAAGTATTTATCAATGATATTGTGATATACTCCAAGAGAAAGGATGAACATGATGTTAATTTGAATACTGTGATAATGAATTTGCGAAGGGATAAACTATATGAAAATTATAGTAAATGAGAGTTCTAGATGGAGGAAGTATCATTCCTGTGGAATGTAATCACTAGAAAATGGATATCTCTAGTCCCACCGAAGTAAAAAGAAATTGAAGAATTCCCCAGAAAGACATCTATAACATATATTCACAACATTCTGGGTCTAGATGGGTATTATCAATGTTTTGCGAAAATTTTGTCACTATTTTCAATCCCAATAACCAAGATGAAAAAGAAGGGAGTAATGTTTTTTTAGTCTCAACAATGCGATGAATTATTTATGGAGCTCAAAAGAGGAATATCACTACCCAAGTACCCACACTCCCAAAAAGTGGTGAACTCTTTCTGGTTTACAATGAATCTTGAGAGAATGGATCTAGTTGTGTGTTGATGAAAAATGATAAAGTGTCAACCTATTCACCAAGGCAGTTGAGCATCAATGAGCAAAACTATCTTACGTAAGATATGAAGTTGCAAGCTGTAGTCTTTGCATTGAAAATCTAGTAGCATTATCTCTATGGGGAGAATTTTCATATATATACTAATCAAAAGAGTCTCAAATATATATTCACAAAAAATTCTTAATATACCCAAGTGAATATGGTTAGATCTCATCAAGGATTACAACTTCTAAATCCACTAATATCTCGGTAAGGATAATAATGTTGTAGATTATCAAAGTAGAAACGATATTATATCATTGTCAATGATGATAATTGAAAAAGGATCCAATTTTCTTATATTTTTAGAGGATGTAAATGGGAATCATTAATGGAGGAACAAAATAAATCCTTTCTCAAATGGTTGATCAACCATCCCTCATTAAGACAACAAATGATTCTCAAGGAAGAGATGTGGAATTTCAGAAAACGGTGGAAGATATTCGAAATGGGAAATACTCGGAGATCAAGATTGATGAGGAAGGTGTTGTAATATATGGGACATGATTATATGTACCATCATATTCATAGGTAAAGAAGGAGCTTTTTAATGTTTCACAAAGCCCAACCATCTCTATTCACCAAGGGAGCAGATTTAACTCGAAGTTCTAGAAAAGTATTCAATATGATCTAAGCCATGAAATGAACTTATGTACGACCTATCATCATCAAACTTATATGAAATATGCGTTAACTATTCTGAAACTAGAAGAAATGAATATATAATGTTCAATGGACTTAAATGGATGGGGGGAACCAACATATTTCATTGGACGATTTCTTCTACAAAAACAGTTTCTACTCAAGTATCTAAATAGACTCATATAAATCCCTTTATAGGAAAAGGTGCAGAACACCATAATTTTGGGATGAAATCAGTGATAATAAGTTTTTAGGACCTAATTTTTTTGATGAAATGGAGGATAAGGTGAAAACCATTCAACAACACATCAAGGAAGCCATAAGTTAACAAATGAGTTATGAGGATAATTGTCAATGAGACATTGAGTTCAATGTTGGAGGCACAATATTCCTCTGCATATCTAAATGGAATTAGGTCATGTTGTTTGGGAAGAATTGAAATCTTAGTCCCATGTTTATTGGTCCATTCAAGAATCTTGATTGGGTTTGATCTTTGGCCTATCGACATTCACATCCACCAACCATGTAAAACAACACGATGTCTCCCATGTATCCCACTTAAGAATGTACATACCATATCATTCAAATGAACAATCTTCAGAGGTGGTACAATTGGAGAATGATCTTTCTTATGATGAGAAAATAGTGAAGATCATTTATCGTGGAGATAATGTTCTATGTAAAAAAACTACTCCCTCGATAAACGTACTATGATAGAACCATAAGTATGAAAAGGAAATGTGTAAAATGTAAGAGGAAATGATGGAAAAGTACCCACATCTAATTTTATCTTGAAATCTAAAAATAAATTTCTATGTTGAAATTTATTTAGGGGTGAAGAATGTAACAAAACAAATTTTATCAATGGAAATTGCCTTCTTATAATTTTTTCATATAATCACATGAAATCAGAACACAATGAAAAATATGTTCTATGTTACCTTTAAACATAAAATTTTCAGTTCTATTTCTATAATTTCAAAAATTTAACTTGCATGGTTGCTTTCCAGGAGAGTTTTTGTGGTCTAATGATTTTTTTTATTTTTTGGTCAATAGTAACCTACCCTTATGAATAGTAATTAATCCTTATGAATAGTAATATGACCCTTATGAATAATAAAACATCAAAAAGAATAGTAACCTCACAAATGAAGGTATAGATAAAATTTATGCATTTTATAAATGATAATATGACCATTGTAAAAGTATAGGTATTTTAGTAAGTCATAAAAAATTAACTAAAATTAGTAAATTAAATTAAAATAAAATTGATTTTCATAAAAGATTTTCATAAATTAAAAATTTTATGTCTTCTAGTTTTAAGATAATTTTATATTACCTTATGTAATTTTTGAAAGCATTTTAAAATCTCTTATAGTTTAAAATATGAATTTTTCATAACAATTATGATTTTAATGAAAAATATAATTAATCATATTTAGAAAATTATTTTTGAAAAATTTATTTCATTTTTGGATTCTACTTGTCAAAAAAAGGTTAGGGTGAATTTTTTGGATTTTTATGAAATACATGAATTTTTTTATGAATAGTGAAGTACGATAATTTACGAAATAAGCTAAATAAATTTAATATAGAGTCATGGGTGATTTTCGTCTGATTTAGGCACTATTTATGAGAACTATAATTAAAATATTAATATTTTTGGTCATAAAATCATCACTATTTCTTTTATTGTGGAAAAATAATAATCCAGTGATTGAAAAAGTATGAAAACCCTCCTCGCTTCAACTATGAAAAACCACCCACACTCCCCACTTCTCTTACCTCATCCCAAGAATTTTTCCTTTCCTATAGTTTTTTGAAATCCCTCCCCAACAACCTCCCCCAAATATATCATCCCTTATTCTCTCCAAAATACCAAACCCTCTCTACTTAAGAGCCTATAAAGGTATATATATTTAAGAGGTAAATTCCTCTTTTCAAATATTTTATTTTGTTTTCGCATTCCTTTGTTTTCTTTTGAATCATTACATATCCTCATCCAAATGTTTTGAAAACTCCATTAACATACATGAAATATAATATTGTTATAATAATGGAATTATTTATTATCATCACTCCTTTTCAATTCCTTTATACTAGTAGTTAAAATGCCATCCGAGATGTGTTCATTTAACATAAACAAGGACGATTGTTTTTCAATATCTATTTATCATATTTAAATTAGTTCATGAAACCATTATTATGGTTTAATAATACTATAATATATTTATTATGTAACATCTATGGTTCTGGATGCATTTTTAAACATGTATTTGATTTATAGAACAAAATGTGTTTGTTGTGAAACAAAAACTGCCAATTAACCCAAAAGTTTATCACAAAAGTTTTATATAATCATTCAACTTCACTCTAAATAACAAAATTATATTTACAATGATATAAAGTTATATATTTTCAATAATAAAATATAACTCCAATTCTAGACAAACATCCTCATTTATATGATTATCTGCTCATGTAAATAAGTAAACCGGCCAGGAATCCAAAAAACCCAAACAATGAAAATGAACCTCTAAACCAATAAAAAGTGTCATGAATTAATACGGCTATAAAAATCAAAATCATACAAAAATAAGTTCTGTAGATAATAATTAATTAATTTAATTTTGTTATTTAGGGCATTAAGATCAAGTGAGGGACACCTTCATACTTAAGGTAAGGGACTCTACCCGAACCATCATTATTGCATCGTGTTGTTCTATATTTATTTTTACCCCAATGAGTTGTCTATTATTTTTATATTCATATTAAAACATTTTTTTTCATTCTACAAACTCATTTAAAAATAAACATTCATTATTCTCTTTCAGGTATATACATGTTTTTATGTGGTTCCATCCTCAATACTTCCTAATAAGCAATCCCGTTTTAAGAGAACTTCCAAAATTCATACCCAATTTCAAGTGTACTCTATCATCTGTTTTAATGCACTGTTATTTTTATTAAGTCAGTATTTTTATTATGAAAACCTTATTTCTTCACTTTTGGTTTTATATAAAATATTATGACCTTTTTATTTTAAAGGATCATCATTATTATCATAAAAATAATAGAAAAATGAATTAATGATTAAATTTATTAAATACTATTATTACATGTTGTCACTTCTGTTTGATATCACTAAACATGATATATTCCTATCTTCCTTTATCATTTACCATGTATGTTTTATTTCATTTCATCATGGACACTTGTATGATACACCCATCTATTATGCTTTATGACATGATTATGATACCCATTTATTTATATGGGTACCCTTATGTTTATATATGATTGATAACGTATGATTCTATATAGGGAAAGAATATTCATGAACATATTTAGATGGATGTTCCTAGATATCTTTTTGATGAATTGGGTAAATTTGAGTCTCATGAGATGTTATGTGCAACGGTCTTAATGATTAGGTTTGACTCGTACAACCATGTGCTATGGTCTTGGTGGTTAGCCTTGAATTGTTCCCCTCTATGTGAGAAACCCCTTGAATCCTGCTAAAGTCTTGTTTTATGTTTCATCCACATTATTATGACTCCATTTTTATATGATCCATCATTTATATCTAATTATTTAACGTGTTACATTCCTTTTTATGTCATTATTCCATGCGTTCTATCTCATGCCATAAATATTATTATTTATGATTAATCCCTTACTGGGATGTTATCTCATCCCTTTAATCATGTTATCCCTAGGTAATCATAAGTAGATGTAAGGGATAAATGGTATACATGATCTATTTATTATGGTTAAGGAAGTAAATGTTTAATTTAGTACCTTGTTTTATGTTTTATGTACCTAGAATTCCAATGCACTAGATATTACTTTCAATGGCTTATAATATGATACATCATTATGATTAATATCATGTAATGATTTCTGTAAATGTATAGGGTCTCCATAATATCTTTCCATCACACCTACAGAACATATAGAGGATATACCTTATTTACTATAAATGGAATGTCCCATCTAGATTGATGTTTACCAAGAATCACCTTGAGTCTTCAGTTGTATAATAATACTTTGTCTCTAGGATGTATGTATTTTGATTAGATCAGAATATCATGATCCACTCTTGTTCTCTATTTTTAAAATCCATGAATTTTCAAATTATTCACTTCTAATTTCCTCCTGCTCCTAAAACTATAATATTCTTTAGTTCCTAGTTCATTCAAGATCGAAATTCATCTTCCTAACAATCCAAAATGCCTTATTATTCTTCTACATAGGTATGTGATAGATTTACCAATAAATCAGCCTATATAGACTCATGAAAATTGAGGTCTTATAGGGTATCCTATAAGAAAATAATGTGTCTTCCAAGCATTTTCTCTCATCCTTCATTTTTTTTAACAATCTTCTACAAATTCCCTTTGATTTCCCCATTGGACAATTCTGCTTGACCATTTTTCTATAGATGATAGGGAGTGTATGTTTTATAATGCACCCATTACCAATTCAGTAAGGCCTCCATTCTCCTATTTCATAAGTGATTACCCTGATCGGTGATAATGAATATAGTCACTCCAAACCTACGAAACATGTTAGACCTGACAGAATGACAAACAACATTATCATCATCAGTCCTGGTGTATTTTCCTTCCACCCAATTGGAAACATAATCAACTACAAGAAAGATATATTAATTTAAAAGTGCAATTAGGAAAGGTCAGGTAAACTATATCCCCAGGACTTCAAACATATCACAAAATTTATGTGGTTATTGTGGAAATTATAGTATCTTTGAAATCGTTCAAAAAAATATTCATTTTTGGCACTTTTTCAAAAATCAAGAGCATATTTAAAAATTGTGGGCTAATAAATCCCAGATACTAAAACCATCATTTATATTTTTTTAGGTCCAAAGTGGCCTCCACAATAATATGTGGGAAAAAACTCAAAGACATAACAAATTCCACACTCATGAAAACATCTTCTTATCAAATGTCCATTGCAAATCTTCTAGAGAAATGGATCATCCCAAATATAATATATAGAATAAAATTATAATTTATGAATTTGGTTGGAATTGAAATGATATGGAAAATGACATGTGACTAGATAATTGACCTTGATAGAATAAAATATAACTCATTATTTAATCAAGTTCAACTGCTCTCATGGAAGGTGATCGTTCAATGATTATTTTTTGGAATTTCAGCTTTTAGATTATTGGGTATTATATATAAATGATATACCTCGTGGTTCTCAGATCCCTTATTGTATTTTATATCTATGTTGAACTACCACAACAGTAAAAACCATCCCTTTTTCCATGTATTAGCTTCTTTCTTCTTCATCATGTACATTAGAGATGCATGATCCGAAAACATAGTGACTTTAGATCAAATAAAATGTGATCTAAATCATTCTAATGAAAAGATATATACTAATAACTATTTTTAATTGTCTATGTAATTAAAATTATCCGCATCTAAGTTTCATGAGGAATTTGAAATGAAATTTGGCCTTCCATAAATTCACTAGGAAATTACTAATCCAACTCCTTAGTTTCAATCATCACAAAGTAGATCAAATGGTTCTTCCATTTTTGTTGGTTGTGTTACGAGTGGTGTAATCAATATCCTCTTCAACTCATCAAAGGATTCCCTACATGGAACATTGAAATCAAAATCTTTATCTTTAAAAATAAATATATAGATATGGAGATAAATATAACAAAAATCTATGATAAACATCCTATAGGATCATATATGTCCGAAAAATGATCTAACATGTTTCGCACAAGATGGGTAAAGGAATTAATTTATCACTTAAAATTTTTATTTATCAACATCAATGACTTTTTTTAATTGACATTCCCAAGGAATATTCATCTATCAACCCTGAAATGTCATTTTTCAAAATATGAAACAAGATTATTTTTATTCTAGTTTTCAAAACATTCGCCATATTTTTCAATTAATTGTCAATGGAATTTCCAAAAACAATGAAATAATCATGAACACCTACGAGAAATATTTAATGTGATCAGAAAATATACTAACCATGATCCTATGAAATGTTCCTGGAGAAACAGATAATCCAAATAGAATACTTATCTTTGTAAATTTATCCAAATGATAAGTAATTCTTAAATTCACATGATCCTTGGGAGTATTGGTTTCTAGAGAATTACATAAAAATTCACACACAAAAATAATGAGTGATCCCCACCAATCTATCTAAAACGTAGTCAATTTAGTGGATGGGGAGATGATATTTTTGAGTGAACTGATTCAACATCATAAAATCTATGAACAATACCTAGTTATTTTGAATTCTCATTGAGATTAAATCATTATTTTCATTGTATACAATGGTTAGGATTGTTTTTATAGAACTAAATGAATGGGGAAAACCAATTGTGAATTTGAGATGGGATAAACGATCCTAGCTCCCATGAGGTTTAAGATCCCCTTATTCACAACCTCCATCAAGGTGGAATTCAACCTCCATTAGGGTGTTCTGATAGGTTTGAAATCTCTCTCAAGATGAATTCAATGTGAGGATATTTTTTGGTTTATTCCTGGGAAATTGCTTATGATTTACCCTATTTCATGGAAAGTTTCTATCTAATCATCTATAAAATATTTTTCTTAGGTTTCAAACATATTATTAGCAATTATCACTAGTAATGTCTCACCATCCCTATGTTACACATATTTGATATTACTATGCAGTTGTATTAATTCGATATCAGGGGGATTATATAGGTGTGAAAATTAACTAATATTCCCCGCATACAAAGGTTGGACCTACTAAAACCAAGAAACCATTTCATCTTTCACGTCATCATAAAAATCATCAAAGAAATTAGATTTTACCTCTTTATCCAACATGAAATCAAAATCTCTAGTGTTTTGGGAATCCACATGTTTAGTGGTATTTTCATTGGAAAATTTTATTTTAAGACTAAAAATTCATAGAACATACATGATTCTTCAATTGGTTTATTACCAACATCCTATGAGAGTTCAACGAGTGAGTGATCATCTGATGTGTGTCTCAAGGATACAAATATATTAAATTAGACTGGTTTTCCCAAACATTTTATTGATTTTCCCTTCATAGACAAAAGTGACAGCTTTGATCATCACGAATAAAGGACTCCCAAATATTATCGGTGATTGTGATGAGATCATATCTCCTTTTATATTCTGCACATAAAAGGCAGTTATGAGTAAGACATCTTGACATTCCCTAGGAAATCCTCCAGATATACATCTGGGAAAACTGTCGATCTATTTTCATGTTAAACCACCACTATTGTGGGGTTCATGATTAATATCTTCAAAGAAGTTTATACAGAGTGAGGATATTCATTAACTGAAGTACCAAGATCACAAAAATAATTTGAGAAACTCAATGAATCAATGGTGTGTGGAATGGAAAATGTCCCTAAATCATAATAATAGGATGGAAATTGTGGTCTGATAAAGACTAAGAAACTTCTGCCTAAATTGATCCTCTCATTCCATTTAAGTATCATCATAGTGATTAAAAGGAACTTAACAAAATTAGCATAATATTTAGTATCTTTGATATCATCATGATGGGGGATATTAATTTCCACTTTCAAGAAGTTTTCCCAAATTTCATTTTGATGTACTTATTCCTACAATCACATTGATTCTATAATCATAGATAGAAATGTTGGGGGGTAAATATTTATCCTACCTTTTTTGTGCTTTCAATAGTGTTTCATGTATTTTATTACTCATCATATCATTCCAATCTCCCTCCTTCTTCTCATATTCAGGGTGCATTTTAACATAATTTTAATAATTTAAAACATCATTATCTATTAAAACAGTTGGTATTTCTTTTATGTTCATTAGATTTTGGTGGTGAGAGTTATTTTACACTTCTTGTTGTTATCATTATGAAATTATATTTCGAGTTTATTATTTTCTTGCAAGGATGTTTTCCAAGGTTTTTTGATATGATTTAAATAATAATTCCCACCGTGTTTTCCACCTTATCAACATTATCTGATAGGCCCTCATGCACATACTGTATTTGTTCCATATATGTTTGCGTACGGGTGGATGATTTCTCATTGGGTATTTTTAAAGTGGGTGATTTTTGTTTTGAATGCTAGTTATATGTCTTTTTAATGGTGATGGGTTTTGAAATAGTTCTCAAAAATGGGGTTGGTTTTGGATATTGTTTAGGTATTGGAGTATAGATTGATTGTTCTCATTTCAAAACACATGTTGAACTTTGTTAGGTTCTCTCCATCATTGATTTTTATGGAAGTGCCTTAGCTGAATGGTCTCTTCACAATTTTCCATTCCCATTATTATATGGCCCCATCCATAAACATTACATAATCTTGAGATATTTCAAGAATACACATTGAGGATATTTTCAGGTTTTGATTTTTAGAGAATTAGATCATAAATCATGCATTACACTCCACATTTAAAAAAAGTGGTTACATAAAAGATAGTACTCATTTTTCCCATCAACAGAAACATATTTAAAATAAAACATGGATTCATTCTTGACACTTCCTTGACATTATCATCACATCATGTACCTTTCCCTTGACATGTGAAAAACATCTCAAAAACACGGGATGAGCATAAAAAGCTCAGTAAGGGATATAAAATAATGAAATGAAAACATTAGTCCATGTATGAAATCATAATTTACTCATAAAACATAATAATTTTAACATAACTCATCAAATCATGAATAAATCATAGAAATCATAAGATATAAAGGTAACTTGAGGCATTCATAACATTCTTACGTAGGGAGTAACCCTCTTGGTTACGTTTGAAATACCCATCACAGTATATTCCCTAAATCTCTTAGGATAAACCTTAATGTTTAACTCCTTCATGTTACCCAATGCATTGGAGAGCTATATCAGGCACACCCGCCCTTAGTTTATCACAGAACCACTCCTCTTCATAACAATGCCCAAGAACCATAACATAATCGTATCACATAAAATGTGCATAAAGGAAACATAACCTTTCCATATTGCAATCACAAGATTTCAATACAACATATTAATTTAATAAAAACATTAATAAAACCATTTTCAATACCAAAATAAAAGAAAAGTAAAACATGGTATTTATTTTTCATTTTAAAGAAAAGTTATGGCTTGTAGAGGAAGCTGAAACTCAAATAATGGTCACGGTGGTGGAGAAGTCGTTGTCGCCGCATACGTACGACAAAAACATTCCCTTTTTTCATTTAGTAAAATGCTTGTGTATAAAAATATTCCTTTTGAATAAAAATAAAAGTCAAAGGGGTTTATACACCATATAAAAGAACATTGTGTATAAAACAAAATATGCCTCAATGAAAGAAGATTGAGACGAAGTCCCATACCTCGGGTCCGACTTGACACGATCATTCTTTAACCTCCTGAATAATAAACTTGAGTTAATTTCTAATTTCTTAAGAACCTTTTTTAAGTTCATTATTCCTTTAATATGACTTATTATAATGTTATGAACACTAGGTAATTATTTAAGTTAATAATGATCGTTTTTTCAATCATTGGTACTTGAGTCAAAAATAAACTCTTTATAATTACAAGTTGTTCATGGGGAAAATATCCATTATATCCAGAATTATATTCATGATGTAGATATAATATAGATCATATATATCCATTATATACATGTATTTATAATATTACATAACATTTAGAGGTATGAAATGAAATGCACCGTTCATGGAGACGGTAAGCCGTACGTACGCATGAACGCTACTTCCATTTATATTTCATATTTAATTGAATTAAAACATAATGATACATAATAGTATTATAATTCCAGTATGTTATCATATATAATATCATAAAATTTATCCTTTATACGTACCACATAAGGTATTAACGAATCAAATCACTTTGAGGGGGCGGTAGTCCGCACTTCCTAAAATGAAGATATCGCGTTTACCCATAATGGAAACCATAAAGGTATGCCATAAATGAAAAATACAGAAGATTAAGTTAAAAATAGACATATTATATATCATTTAACAATATAGTGACATCTTAATGGCCACCTTTGAAGGTGTTAAAATAATATTGAACAATCATTGTTTCGTGAGGCAGAAATTCACCATCCACAGAAACAGTATGTTATTTAACCATTACATGTAGGTGTGTGTAAGTTTAGCTTGAATCCATCTTATAACAACATCCTAGTATATTTAAGATAATTTTTTTGTTACAAAAAAATGAATAAAAATAGTTTAGGGGGTTGGAAAATAAAAATAAAATAAAAGAACACAAGTGAAGACATTACTTTAAAATCGGGTAACTCCATTTGGTTTGAACTAAAAGGGTTTCTTGAAGAGCTTCCTGCCTAAGGTAAGGCTTCTATGATGCGGAGAGGGATGTGGAGAGATAAAATGAGCAGAGCTTGGCCGATCCAAAGGCTTGATAGGTATGGTTAAGGAGGTAGATGTTGGGGCCTTTTATAAGAGGATAATAGGGGCACTCTTGCAAAGGTATAAAATGTTCCTTTATTTTCAAATGCGTTTCAGATTTTAAAGGTCCCAAATTGATTTATTTCAAGGATAAGGTGATAATAGTTATAAATCCACCCATACAATAGGTTTTTTACATGTGTAGGTCTTATAGTTTACATTTTCTTTTCATTTTATTTAAATTTTTCATTAATGAGTTAATTGTTGCATCATCATGATGTCATAAATAATTTAATTTATTTAATGTATAAAAATTATAAAACAAATACTATGATGTAGGAAATTTTTTAGCTTTATAATTAATATTTATATTCTAAAATATCATTTATTTCGACAAAATAAAAAAAATTTACTCAGGTGATACATTCTTTGTTATATTTACTTTCTTTAAACAATAAAAAGAGAAAAAGTCATTATCACACAAAAGTGATTCCATGGGGTCCCCATGTTTGGCACAAGGAATACCATGGTCTTCCATGACACAACCAGTTGTATTATTCCACATGTTGGTGTCATTTTTTATTATTATGATATTATCTTATTAACCGTAACTACCTGATTACTAATTAATCAAGATAATTAACGAGAATTACAGTCGTTACTATTCACAAAGTCCAAAAACAAAAGAGCTTTAATTACATAATTTTGACCTTATGATTCCAAATATGTAAGCCATTTTAACAAATTCCAAACATATAAATTGCAATAATTAATTTAAAAATAATTCTCGTTGTCAAAACAAATAGCGGGTTTTTTTGAAACAATATCTATGAAAGGTTTGGCATTTGTTTATGCCCAATTCCAAAGTAAAATTAATTCTAATGACCACCATTGGATTAAATGGTAAAAATATAATCTAATTACACTTTAAAACCAATTAAAAAGATAATCTATCTATATAATTAAATTAGATGAAAAAGAATTTTTGATGTAAAATGTAGTATTATTCACTAATCATTAAAAAAATGAACATTGACAAAAAAAGTACCAAAAAATTATCCAATGTAAATTTCAATGTCCCAATCATAAATAATATGCTTATTTTGAGAATTAGAGCTTATAAAATTGTCAAAAGTTTGATTTAAAAATGGCTTTCCACCAAAAGTCAATAAAACAATATTTTAAAAATATTAGTGTATTCTATGCTTAAGATTGGATTTATTCTCATTTTAAGCATATAAACCACTATATAATTCATAAATAGACATAGATAAATATATATATTATTCATTACTTACTTGGGATGTTACATCCTTCCCCCCTTTAGAAAATTGTTCCCCCACAATTTATTTTCTTGTCGAATAAGTGGGAGTATTTATCCCTCATTGCATTTTCAGATTCCCATGTTTCCTATTCACTCATGTGGTTCTTCCAAAAAACCATTACTTGATGAATCACCTTATTCCGCAACACTTTCTCCCTGTGGTCATGAATCTGGACCGGTTGTTCCTCATATGATATATTCTCTTCTAGCTGAACAACCTCTGGAATCAAAACATGAGATGGATCTGGCATGTACTTCCTTAACATTGAAACATGAAAAACATTGTGTACCTGAGATAAACTCAGAGGTAAAGCCACTCATTATGCAACTGATCCAAATCTCTCAAAAATTTCATATGGTCCAATGAACCTTGGACTCAACTTTACTTTCTTACCAAATCACATCACAATTTTCCATGGTGAGACTTTGAGGAAGACATGATCACCTACCTCAAAAGATAGATCCTTCCTCATGTTGTCCGCATAACTCTTCTTCCTACTCTGAGCTATTCTCATGTGTCCTTGTATCAGCTGAAATTTTTCTGCCCACTCTTATACCAACTCTGGTCCCATCAACATCCTTTCACCCACTTCACCCTAGAAAGATGGAGTTCGACACCACTTCCCATATAAAGACTCAAATGGTGCAATCTGTATACTAGAATGAAAACTGTTATTATATGAAAACTCAACCAAAGAAAGATGTTGGTCCCAACTTCCCTGATAATAAATTGAACAAGCATGTAGAATATCCTCCAAAGTCTAAATTGTTTGTTCTGACTGCCCATCTGATTAAGGATGAAAAGCTGTACTAAAATTTAATTCAGTACCCAATCACATCTGAAGGCATTTCCAAAAGATAGAAGTGAACATGGTATCACGATCAGATACAATGGAGTGGGGAACTCCATGTAACCCTACTATCTCTTTAAGATAAAAAAGGGGAATTTGATTTAGGGAAAAAGTATCTCGTATAGTAATGAAATGAGCAGATTTATTAAAGCGATCAACAATAACCCAGATTGCATTATTACCTCAAGGTGTCTTCAGAAATCCCACAATGAAGTCCATAGATATATTATATCATTTCCACTCCGGTACTGGTAAAGGATGAAGGATCCCTTTCGGTAACTACTGCTCTACTTTAACCTGTTGACAACTCAAACACTTCACTGTAAAATCAGTAATATCTCTTTTCATTCCATCCCACCATTAATACTCCCGAAGAACCCTATACATCTTAGTACTACCTGGATTAACTGAAAATAGAGATCTATGAGCTTCACATAACAAATATATCTTCAACTGTGAATCACAAGGCACAAACAATCTCTTCCCAAATCTCAAAACACAATCATTATCAATGTTGAATTCAGGAAGCTTACCCTTCTGAACCAGCTCTACCATTTTCTACAACTCATTGTCTTGCTTCTGTGATTGCATAATTCTGTCTGACAGAGAAGATTTCCCTAATACCTAAAACAAAACAGAAGGACATCCTACACCAACAACTTCTATGCCAAATTTCATCAAATACTTAACCAAATGATCACGTTCCAAACGCACCATTGATAATGAAGCATTACATTTTCGACTCAATGCATCAGCCACTTTATTTTCTTTTCCTGGATAGTAATGAATTGTACAATCATAATCCTCGATTAATTATAGACATTTCCTCTGTCTCATGTTCAATTCTTTCTGATTGAATATATACTTTAAACTTTTGTGATCGGTATATATTCCACACTTTACTCCATACAAATGATTCCTAAAAATTTTTAAAGCAAAAACAACAGCAGCTAATTCAAAATCTTGTGTAGGGTAATTTACATCATGATTTTTCAACTGACATGAAGCATATGCAATAACCTGATCATTCTTCATTAGGACATAACTAAGTCCTTTCAATAAATCATCACTTTAGATAACAAACTCCCCATTCCTGGAAGGTAGTGTCAAAACTGGAGAATTCGCCAATCTATTTTCCAGTTCCTGAAAACAATCATCACATTCTTTTGTCCAGATAAACGTAGCACCCTTTCGAGTTAGTTTGTCATTGGAATAGATAATAGGGAGAAATTTCTAACAAACCTTTGTTAATATCTTTCCAAACCAAGAAAACTAAAAATCTCGGTTACATTTTTGGGTCTTGGCCATTCTTCAACAACCATTGTTTTTTCAGGATCAACAGTTATCCTATATTTAGAAACAATGTGACCAAGGAAAGAAATTTGTTGCAACAAAAACTCACACTTGCTGAATTTCCCATACAATTAATTTTCTTTTAAGGTTTGAAAAATAACCCTTAAATGCCTTTCATGCTCCTCTTTACTTTTAGAAAACACCAAAATATCATCAATGAAATCAACCACAAACTTATCCAAGAACTCATGGAAAATTCTATTCATATGGTCCATGAATATACCAGGTGCATTGGTTCGCCCAAAAGGCATTAATACAAATTCATAATGGCCATATCTTGTACAAAACGTGGTCTTCAGAATATTTTCTTCCTTTACCTTCAACTGATGGTGCCCTGATCTCATGTCAATCTTTGAAAGAAACAGAGCTCCCTGGAGCAGATCAAACAAATCATCGATATGAGGCAAAGGATATGTGTTCTTAATAGTGATGTTATTCAAGGCTCTATAATCAATTCAAAGTCTCATAGAACCATCTTTCTTTTTAACAAATAAAATAGGAGCACCCCATGGTGATGTGCTAGGTCGAATGAAACCTTTCTCTAATAAATCATGCAATTTCTCCTTTAACTCTAAAAGTTCAGTTTGAGCCATTCGATAAGGGGGTTTTGAAATTGGCTTAGCATCATGAACTAAGTCAATGGTACATTCATCTTCCCGATCTGGTATTATTCCAGGAAACTCATCAGGAAAAGCATCAGGATACTCATTTACCACTGGCACATCATTAATCTCAACGGTTCCATTGTTTTCAACAATATGTGCAAGGTAACATTCATTTCCATCTTTTACAAGTTTCTCGGCCTCTTAATATGTTATCAACAGTAAAGGTTCATTATTGTATACAAACTGAAAGTATTTCTGAAAATAAACTTCTTTAGCTCTACAGTCAATCTTAGCATGGTAAATAGAGATCCAATCCATACCCAGGATAACGTCAAACTCTACTAGAGGTAAAATAGTAATGTTTTCAAGTAGGTTCTTTCCATGGATAAGGATATGAAGATTATTATAATTTCTTTTTGCCTCAACATTTCACCCAGGTGTTTTTACCACAAGTTCATGAGCCATTTCATGAGATGGTATTCCCATTTTACTAGAAAAGTTTTCAGAGATGAAAGAATGTGTAGACCCTGAATCAAACAACACAATGGCATAATCTGAAAAAACACACAATGTACCTGATACCACTTCATTTGATGACCCAACATCTGCTGAAGTAGTTACAAAGGATTTCACCACACCTTTCTGCTTATAGTATAACTGTTTCCCATCATTCGAGCTCTTTTTCGGACACTCGTTCTAATAGTGCCCCATTTCATTCCACTTAAAACATTTCACCAACTGTAAATCAAATTTGGTCTTAACATCACCCTGATCTTTTTCAGTGCAATGAAGATCATTATGTCCCATCTTACCACATCAGCAGCACTTTTCAGAATTCATAATACATTCCCCAGTATGCCTCTTACCACATTCATCACAAACTGGAAACTTAGTTTTCTTACCATCATACCTTTTTAATGAATTCTTCCCTTTCTCCTGCAACCTCAGTCCCTTTATCTACTGTTTTTTATAGAACAATTGATCATCGGCAAACTCCACTTCCACCTTCTCAGCATATCAAAAAAGCCTTTCATAACTTTTTAACTCACGAGAAGCCAATTCCCTTCGATATTTTGGCTTTAATCCTGAGTAAAAATGATTGATTTTACTATCAAGGTCTCAGATAAAATGTGGAGCATACCTTTCCAATCGAGTGAACCTCTCTTCATAATCAGCCACTAAGCCGTCCTCTTACCTCAATTCCAAGAATTTTTTTTCCATCCTAAGTCAAAGAGCGTTAGGAATATACTTCTCAAGAAACATACTTTTGAATTCATCCCAATCGAGAGCATTAATCTCATCAGCGTCCCTGATATTTTTAACCATCGATCACCACAGATCTGCTTCACCCTCCAAACAATAAATTGCAAGACTAACCTTTTTATTTTCTGAACACCCCATGACATTGAAAATTTTCTCCGGTTCATTAATCCACCCTTTAGCTAGTACAGGGTCATGTTATCCTCTGAATGATGGGGGATGTTGCCTCAAGAAATGTTCCACCACTGACTTATTCCTCTGCGGTTGATCTGGCTGATCTCGTGCATGGATACCACCACTATTTATCGCTTGAGTCAACTGCGCCATTACTGCAACAAACTTTTCAGTTCCAATTCCAACCATCTCAGGATGCTGATTCGGAAGATTATTTCCTTCGGTATGCCTTTCTAGAACTGCTTCCCTGTCTCCTCTGTGGAATACCATTCTGAACAAACATGACTTAGGTGAAGAAACATGGTAATCTTTAAATGCAATATCATTTCAATTTGACCATAAAAAACTTATTTTTGGATAATAATTTAATAGAATTCTAACTCCTACTGTTATCTAAAACAACCTCTGATACCAACTATAAGGCCCCAACCTTAAACATTACTTAATCATGAGATATTTCAAGAATACACATTGAGGATCTTTTCAGGTTTAGAGTTTTAGAGAATTAGATCATAAATCATGCATTACACTCCACATTTAAATAATGTGGTTACATAAAAGATAGTACCCATTTTTACCATCAACGGAAACATATTTAAAATAAAACATGGATTCTTTCTTGACACTTCCTTGACACTATCATCACATCATGTACCGTTCCCTTAACCTGTGAAAAACAATTCAAAAACATGGGATGACCATAAAAATCTCAGTAAGGGATATAAAAGTATGAAATGAAAACATTAGTCTATGTATGGAATCATACATTACTCATAAAACATAAGCATTTTAACATACCGCATCAAATCCTGAATAAATCATAGAAATCATAAGACATAAAGGTAACTTGAGGCATTCATAACATTCTTACGTAGGGAGTAACCCTCTTGGACACGTTTGGAATACCCATCACAGTATATTCCCTAAATCTCTTCGGAGAAACATTAATGTTTAACTCCTTCACATTACCCAATGCATTTGAGAGCTATATCGGGTTCACCTTCCCTTAGTTAATCACGGAACCACCCGTCTTCATGACAATTCCCAAGAACCATAACATAATCGTATCACATAAAACATTTATAAATGAAACATAACATTTCCATATTTCAATCAAAAGATATCAATACAACACATTGATATAGTAAAAACATTATCAAAACCATTTTCAATACCAAAATAAATGAAAATTAAAACATGGTATTTATTTTTCATTTTAAATAAAAGTTATGGCTTGTAGAGGAAGCCGAAACTCAAATAATGGTCACAGCGGCAGAGAAGTCGTTGTCGCCGCATACGTACTACAAAAACATTCCCTTTTGCCGTTCAGTAAAATGCTTCATATAAAAAATATTCCATTTGAATAAATGTAAAAGTGAAAGGGGATTATAAACCGTATAAAATAAACTTGTGTATAAATCAAAATATGCCTCAATAAAAGGAGATTGAGACGAAGTCCCATACCTCGTGTCCGGCTTGACTCGATCATTATTTATCCTCCTAAAAAATAAACTTGAGTTAATTTCTACTTTCTTAAGAAACTTTTTCAAGTTCATTATTCCTATTATATCACTTATTACCATGTTATGAACACTATGTAATTATTTAAGTTAGTAATGGTCGTTTTGTCGATCATTGGTACTTGAGTCAAAAAGAAACTCTTTATAATTACAAGTTGTTCATGGGGTAAAATATCCATTATATCCAGAATTATATTCATGATGTAGATATCTTATATATCATATATATCCAGTATATACAAGAATTTATAATATTACATAACATTTAGAGGTAATAAATAAAATTCACCGTTCGTGGAGACGGTATGTCATACGTACGCATGAACGCTACTTCCATTTCTATTTCATATTTAATGGAATTAAAACATAATGATACATAATAGTATTATAATTCCATTATGGTATCATATATAATATCATTAAATCTATCCTTTATACGTACCACATATGGTATTAATGAATCAAATAACATTGAGGGGGCGGTAGTCCGCACTTCCTAAAATGAAGATATCGCGTTTACCCATAATGGAAACCATAAAGGTATTCCATAAATGAAAAATAATAAAGAATAAGTAAAAGATAAACATTTTATATATCATATAAAAATATAGTGACATCTTAATGTCCAACTTTTAGGGTGTTAAAATAATATTGAACAATCATCGTTTCATGAGGCAGAAATTCACCATCCACGGAAACAGTATGTTCTTTAACCATTAGATATAGGTGTGTGTAAGTGTAGCTCAAATAATTCTTATAAAAACATCATAGTATATTAAAGATACTATTTTTGTTACAAAAAAATGAATAAAAATAGTTTAGGGGGTTTGGAGAAAAAAAAATAAAACAAAAGAACACAAGTGAAGAGATTACCTTAAAATCGGGTAACTCCCTTTGGTTTGAACCAAAAGGGTTTCTTGAAGAGATTCCTTCCTAAGGTAAGGGTTATAGAATGAGGATAGGGATGTGGAGATACAAAATAATCAGAGATGTTCCTAGAAAAAGGATTGAGAGGTGTGGGTAATGAGGTTGAGGTGGGGGGCTTTTATAAGAGGAGAGGAGGGGTACTCTTGGAAAGGTATAAAATGTTACTTTATTTTCAAATGAGTTTCAGATTTTAAAGGTCCCAAATTGATGTATTTCGAAGATAAGGTGATAATAGTTCTAAAGCCACACATCCAATAGCATTTTGACACGTTTAGGTCTTAGATTTTACATTATCTTTTCATTTTATTTAAATCGTTCATTAATGAGGTAATCACTGCATTATCATAACGTCATAAATAATTTAATTTATTTAATGTCTAAAAATTATAAAAAATATACTATGATGTAGGAATTTTTTTGATTTCCAATGACTATTTATAGTCCAAGATATCATTTATTTATAAAAAATTAAAAATATTTTATTCAGGTGATACATTCTTTGTTATATTTACTTTCTTAAAAAAATAAAAAGATAAAAAGTCATTATCACACAAAAGTGATTCCATGGGGTCCCCATGTTTGGCACATGGCATCTCATGGTCGGCCATGAAACAACCAGTAGTATTAGGACACATTTTGTTGTCATTTTTTATTATTATGATAATATTTTATTATCCTTAACTACCCGATTACTAATTAATCAAGATAATTAACGATAATTACCTTCGTTACTATTCACAATTTCAAAAAACAAAAGCGTATTAATTACATAATTTGTACCTTCTGATTCCAAATATAGAATCCATTTTACCAAATTCCAAACACAGAAATTGCAATAATTAATTTAAATATAATTACCGTTGTCAAAACAAATAGCGGGTTTTTTTGAAACAATATCTATGAAAAGTTTGGCATTTGTTTATGACCAATTCAAAAGTAAAATTAATTATAACGACCACCATTGGATTAAATAGTAAAATATATTCTAATTACACTTTAAATCCAATTAAAAATATAATCTAACCATATTATTAAATTAGATGAAAAAGCATTTTTCATGTAAAATGCAGTATTTTTCACTATTCATTAAATAAAATGAACATTGTCAAAAAAAATACCAAAAAATTGTCCAATGTAAATTTCAATGTCACAATCATAAATAATAAGTTTATTTTGACAAATAGAGATTATGAAATTTTCAAAAGATTGATTTAAAAATGGTTTTCCATTAATAGGCAGTAAAACAATCTTTTAAAAATATTAGTGTATTCCATGATTAAGATTGGATTTAATCTCATTTTAAGCATATAAAACACTATATAATTCATAAATAGACATAGATAAGAATATAGATTATTCATTAATTACTTGGGATGTTAAAATTATTTTAGCACATTGGTTTTTTGAACGATCAGGTGATGAGTATAAACCACATACATTACTCGATACGTGTTGGTCAGTCACTTTATTCAAGGAAATATGTCTCACAATACTAGTTAGAACATTAATCATATATTCCTATATAGGTGATGGATATGAACTTCATACCTCATGAATATCTCTTGTTCTATTATCTCTTATACCAACCTATTGTTAGATCTCTGAATTTATTTCAATCAATCCCTTGGCTCCCTCTGGTGACTAGTCAATCAATTCACCTCCAGATAATTCAACAAGAAGGTTTTTGTCAATATCAAATAGTCCATGATAGATTAAGGCAACAAAGTGATTCTTATCAATGGATTTATGTGGGAAAGGGAATATTACGTTTTTATATCCTTCCAAATATTCGTCAAGGGTTTCTATAAATTCTTGTCTAATGACATAGATGTTATTTCTGATGGTCATTCTTATAGAGGTGGGGAATAATTTTTTCTGATGGTAATGATTATACATATCCATGTTTTAGGCAATATAACAATTCCATGAAAGAACCTTCCAAATAAATTACTAATGCCTTCCACTTTAATTATTCCTCAACAACTCTAATGGGGTCTTAAAGTACTATAGAC
Source organism: Viscum album (assembly GCA_963277665.1). Taxonomy (NCBI): domain Eukaryota; kingdom Viridiplantae; phylum Streptophyta; class Magnoliopsida; order Santalales; family Viscaceae; genus Viscum; species Viscum album. The sequence continues at coordinate 1,464,693,444 of OY728153.1, read as the reverse complement.
ATGTTTGAACTCTTTAATATGTTTTTTTGGATCATCACTTTCAAAGCCATGAAGCATTAGATGCAATTTGATCATGTTAGGTATCCTATAAAATACTTTTTTTAAATCTGGAATGGAATTCATATTGTTTTAATTTAGTAATTATGTTTCACATAGGTCACTAAGGGTTTGTTTCTGGTTTCCAACAATGACAAAGGAATTAGAGTGAACACTTGAAGTTTTACTTCAGTGTGAAAGAGAATATTCCTCAAATTTGGATTGAAAATTAAGGATTCAAATTATATTCAACATGGCTATTATAATTTGAATAAATATGTTCAAAGGGTCAGTGTTTGATGTTTTAGGCATGAAATTTGTAAGAGGAAAGAAGAAAAATGAAAATAGAGAGAGAGAGAGGGAAAAAATGTCAGCACTACCTCACCGACAATGCTACCATGTCTTGAAATATGACTCTCATTGGATAAGAAAAAAATATATTTTGTATGTTAAAATGTAGTACTGTGGGTAATGAAAATTTCCTCCATAGAGTATTTCACAATAATCAAGTTGTCACCATAAGTTTTAGAAGAATTTGATATTGTTTTTGAAATTGGTTGAGTTTTAAAAGATATTAGGCAATTCAAAACAAATATTGAACATTGTTGGATGAATAGAGTGATGTGGTTATAGTAGGATATAATTATTCCATTTCATCATATATTTAAGGATCAGTACCCTTCTCTTTATATTAGATGATAAATGAAATGCTCCATGATCGATTTATCAATCACCATTTGTTGAGGAAGGCAATGGAATCCACTATTATGTGTGTGGAAGTTCATAAAAAAATTACCATAAAACTAGGGTGAGTCTGGATCTATAAATGTTTATACATCAAAATCTAAAAATGATTCAATTGTTCCAGACTCATGCCAACTATCAGTAGACACTCACCACCTATCACAATCTACTTGATCAAGAAACATTTTAATATCCAGAGATAGTTTAATGTTCTTCCACAAAAGTTACAATCAATGAATGAAACAAAAAAATAAAATAAAATCACATTAATTGAATGGGTAACAACTAAAAATATATTATTAAATAATAAAATATAGTTTTACATTAATGTACAAGGCTATGACATTAAAAAAGTAAAACCTCCCTTCCCTGATCACACCAAGGATTAACCCCTCCATGTGAAGGGTAAGAGAGTTCAAATGGGAAGAAGAATGAATAATGAAACTAATAAAATAGAAAATAAAAAATCAACATAAATTCAATCATAAAATATTCCATAACATTCCCTCCCTTTCTATCTTTAATAACCTTTAATGGATGTGGACACACATATTTATATGCTTGAGGGGTGGAATATTTTCCATCAAGATTTAGTACTCCAAAATATTTAGTTCAATTTTCATAGTAAATGACTGAAAAATGGGATTTTGTATTCATAAAAATTGGTTCCCTATCTATTGGTCATGTGACCACAAAATATCTATGTATTTGGAGAAGTTTCTGATAACACATTCTTAAATTACTTATTATTACGTTTTCTGGAAAAATAGACTGCTCAACTCTCCGTTTTCTGGAAAAATAGACTGCTCAACTCTCTCCAATGTGGCACATGAAAAGTATTCCTTAATGACATAAATTACATATGAAATTTATTTTTTACAAGGGGATCTAAGTTATCAATATAATAAAGATATAATCATTCCTTTTAAATGTATATAGACCGAGATATTCATCAATTATGAATGAGGGGCCGATTCTCTCATCCAAAAAATTTTACTACATTCATTTATTTTTCTGTGCCAGTGGATTTCCAATGGGATATATGTCTAAAAGAAAATATTGAATAACACGAGTAAATAAAGCATAAAAAAGGAATCACCAACTTTGGAAGAAAATTGTAAAAATGTTCACAAAATATAGAATATCCAGAAAAATACTAAATTTTCAAAATTAACCAATTCCAACAATTAAGCCCAATATTCAGAAAAAATATTAAAATGATGAAAATTGCTACAAATTTGTTAACTGAAGGGCATTAAATCATTGATACACACATAAAAATAATAAAAATATTAACTATATCAATTTCTCCCACACTTAGAATTTTAAATCCTTGACAAGTAAGTATCAAAATCAAATCAACAAAAATTCAAAACACAATCTCAGGAGAACCAAAAATTCTATACCAAGAAACAAAATATATCATGGCTAATAAACAACTATTATTCCATTTTTTTCATGTAGATCAATCAATATATTTTCTCTTCATTTCTCCACCCATGCAGACATGACACCTACCTCAAATTAATTTTCTCTCATCTCAGATATGTTTATTCTCAGTAATGATTTTCTCACACATAACTATTCAAGTATGAAAGTAGAAAAGATAACTTCATACACATAATCTCGATTAATGTCAATAAAATGTGTTCATCATGAAGACCGTTCAGGGTTGTTTTTGGGATTCGGGTTGGTAGGCTTTAGTTATTAAAATATATGAGGCTGAATGAGGAGTTCTTGGCTCTATTTGATGAAAAATTACTAGTTTCTAATTTTCACTCAAGTATGGTCACCTACTCACTCAACTTAGTAGAAAATCATATTTATAATCCTGAAATATCAAAGAAATGTGTACACTATTCATAATTTTTTCATCAAAATTTTCAATCTTCTCAAGAATAATTTTTTTGGAAAAATCCAGAAAAGAAACACCTTTATTTTTCAATTAGAAGATCATGAAAAGTACACCTTCTATTATAATGAATTCTACATAAAAGATATATAATTTAATTGAATTATTTTTTGCAATATAAACTCTTAATTATATACTTTTCCACCAAATTTTGCTTCAAATGAGGTAGCATAACACAATACAGCTTCCCAGACACATAATATTAACTAGATCATACAATTTGACTTCAAGAACTGGCTGTATAGGTAAAATTAGCCTTTAATATATCTAAAATAAAAATATATTCCTGGCTTATAATGTATAAATGGATTAAATTTACAAGGAAGGCTTGAATGTATTAGATTTCTTTGAAAATGGTCTTCAAAACCAAAGAAATGGCTCAATCATTTAAAATATAAGTACCTCAAACCCTCATGTTTTGAAAGGAATAAATCAAATTACTGTTAAATAATTCATGTTTTGTTTATTTCCTAAATTATGGTGAAATAAAATAATATGAATGAATGGTTTAGAAGCCTCACGAGAATATTATTTCAATGAAAAATATAGTGAAGTCTATCATGAGATTCAAAAATCGGAGTAATTTTGGTGAAATTCACCAAGATTAGAACATAATAAATAGTAATTTTCATCATTTATTTTTGCTCAGTTTTCAACGGATAAATTAGTTCACTAATTAACATATTTTTTAATGATGTAAAATATAATTATTTCATCTCAAAAGTATCATGAGAATAAAAAACCCAAAAAGAAACACAATTTTTTTAAAAAAAATACGCACTCGATGTTTTGAAGAATGGAAAAACATCAATTGAAAATAAAAATTAAATTGGTTTCCTCCCCCACATATATATGATTTTGTGTTATTAATTCATTCAATTGGATTTATCCTATTATCAGATTTCAAAATGAATAACTACAAGAAATAATGTGTAAAGGAGAAATAAGAATGGATGTCTTTTATTGATAGAAATTTTGGAGGAGTGTGATCTCCTCCACTTGATTTGATGTAAATGTACCACAAAATTTATTCATCAACTATCCATTAATAGTGAACTGATCCTTCTCTCCATCCTTCACAACATACATATCATTGAAATTATATACATTATTAAATATATATAGACCTTCCCATCAGAAAACAAATTTACCTAGCATCATCATGTGTCTTGAGTTGAATAATAACAATTTGTATCTAGTATGTTAGTCTTTTGGTTGGATAATATTAAGAAGATCTACTATGGTTATCACTTTTTAAATATTGAAATTTTCAAATTGATCCACTTCCATTTTCCTCCAACTCCTGAAATTATAATCTTCTCTCTTTAACATCGCTTTCAAGATCCAAATTCATCTTTATAATATCCCAATATGATTTTTTCTCCAACTCCAAAGGTATGGGACATAGTTTCCAATAAAAAATCATATATGGATTCATTATAATCAGGGTCTTGTAGGTTTTCCTGTAATTCAATATTGTTTCTTCCAAATTTTGTCTCAAATCCTTCCTATTTTGTTAAATAGAATTCTAAAAAATTCCATCGATTTCCTTGTAGACCACATCACTTGAACATTTTTATAGGGATGATGGGGAGTTTATTTTTTATAATGCACCATAATAATCTACATCAAATCCACCATTATCCAATTGCAAAATTGAGTCCCACGATCATATATGATGGCTATAGGAACTCAAAATCAACAAAATATGTTAACCCTAACAAAATCAAAAACAACTATAGAATCATCAGTCATGGGGGATTTTGATTCAAAAATTTGAAAATATAATCAACATCTAGAAAGATATATAAATTTCTAGAGGTTATTGGGAAAATTCTAAATAAATCAACCCCCACACCTCAAAATTCTCAGAAACATAATGTGGATTTTGGGGAATTTCTTGTCTCATTGAAATGCTTCTAAAAAACTAAAAAAATTACACCTTTTGAAAAATTAATGAGAATATTTAAAAAGTGTGAGACAATAATGTGTAAATTATAAAACCTTACTTGCAATCCATTGAGGTCCAAAGTAGCCTCCACAAGCTGAAGTGTGGAAAAACAGAAAGACAAAACCAATTTCTATCTCAAAATAACACATTCTTATCACATGGTAATTGAAAATAATACAAAGAAATTGATCATCCCAAATGAAATATAATGAATTAGATTTTTGTTTTTAAATTTGGTTGGAATTGAAATGATATCGGGCCTGATATGTTTCTAAATAATGGATTGTTCCAGTATACAAGGTCACTACTCCATCAATCAACTATAATAGCTTCGATTGAGAGGATATCATCTAATGGTTCTTTTTTTATAGAATTTCAGCTTTCATAGTGTTGGATAGTATACTTATGTGATAATCCACTAGGTTCATAGATCCCTTCTTGTATTTTATTTCTATGTTGAACTCCTGTAGGATTAACATCCATCTCACTAGCATCGATTTACCTTCATCATTATTCATTATGTACAAAAGTGATGCATGATCAGAATATAATGTGACGTTAGTTCCAAGAAGATATGATCTAAATGTTTCTCAAGAAAAGATAAATATTATATACTCTTTTAGGTTTTTGTAATTGAATTGAATTTCATCAAAGGTTCATTAGGAATATTCAATGAATTTATGAATGGCCTAAAATTTATAAGAAAGGAATATTCTAAGTGCTTGGATAGATACATCAAAAAGTATCTCAAATTGTTCTTCCCAATTTGGTTGTTGTTTCATGGGTGGTTTAATAAATCTCATATTCAACTCATAAAAGGATTCCATACTGATACCATTGAAATAAAAGTCAGCATTTTTGAAAATAAATCTAGACAGAGGGAGAACAATAATATTAAAATCTTTGATAAAACTCTTGTGGATTCCAAAATGTCCTAAAAATGATCTAACATGTTTCACACAAGTGGGTAAAGAAAATTAATAAATCAATTTAATTTCTTATTCAACCAATTTAATAATTATTTTTAAATTAAATTAGTATGGAATAGTAATCCATCTACCATGAAAATGTCAATTTTCAAAATTTAAAATAATTTTATTTTCAATTAAGGTATTCAAAAGATTTAGCATATTTTTCAAAAAATGGACTAATAAATTTCCAATAACTGTGAAATAATCTAAGAACACATCTATGAAATATTCAATGCGATAAGAAATAATAATTTCCACGCACCTATAAAATTTACCTCGAGAAATACATAATTCAAATGGAATCTTAATATATGAAAAGGTACAAAAGGGATAAGTAAATACTGTCTTCTCTTGATCCTCAGGGGAAATGGGGATATAAAAATAAGCTAAAAATACATCAGAAAAGTAATAATTAGTTCTCCCCTAAAATATCTATTTGTATGGTCAATAATGGTAATAGGAAAATGTTATTTTTGAGTGATCTGATTCAACTTCCTAAAATAAATTCACACTATCTAGATTTTTGAGTTATCACATGGATAAATTCTTACATTTCATTCCCCACAACGATTAGGCCACATGTTTTTTGGAACTACAAAAATGGTGATAATCTATAGTGAATATTATATGGGATATATGATCCCATATTCCATGATATTCTAGATATCCGTCTTCACAACCTCTATCAAGGTGGGATTAAGCCTCCATTGGTGCTATCTCATAGGTTTGGCATCTCCCTCAAGATGAATTCTATATGATAATATTTTCTGGATGATTCCCAGGATGTGACCTAATTTCTGCCCTGTTTCTTGTATATTTTCTATAAAAATATGAATTATTTATTTCTTGGGTTTCATATAGATTATTATCAAGTATTTCTAGTAATTTCTTTCCCTACCTAAGGTACACATATTTTAAATCCATGGGGAGTGGTTTTAATTCCAAATCAAGCAGACTATCATGGGATAAAACATAAATTATGTTCCCCACTTCCAGAATTTTGAACTCTTGAACACAAAAAGTCATGTTGTTTTTTCACAACATTTAACAAAGCCTCAAATAAATCATATTTTATTTCTTCTTCCAACATGAAATAAGAATCTCTGGTGTGTTGTGAATCCACACATTCAATGATATTTTAACTGAAAAAATTCTATCATATGCATAAGATTTCATGGAACATACCTGACTATTAAATTGGTTCAGTTCCAACTTCATGGGAAAGTGCAAAGAGTGGGTGATAATCTGATGGGTGTCTTCTGAATTTGAAAATATTGTAGTGGATAGTGTGATCTCCAAACTCCATGGTGAGTATCCATTCATAAACATTGTTGATAGTTTTTTAAATCTTTAGGAAAGGCACCCCAAAAATTAGGGTTTATGCTGAAAATATCTTTTCTTCATCCATATTCATCAAATAGATTTCATCTGGGAATATGAGATCTTTGAAATTTAGAAAGATATCATCCAGAACCCCTATTAAGAATATTGTTGATCTTCTTGCAATATGGTCAAAAAATCTTGTAGGATTCAAGTTTATAATATTCAAAGAAGTTTATATTGAGTGAGTAAATACATTAATTTAACCACATGGATCACACAAATAATTAGGGAAATTTTCAAGTCGAATTGTTTAGGGAATGGAAAATGTCCCTAGATCATGGTATTTGGTTGGGGATTATTGTGTGATAATGGCTAAGACACTTCATCCCAAATTGATCCCCTCATTCCCCTAAAATATCATATACTTGGTTAAACGTTTCTTCAAGAATTAATCATACTTTTGAATTTGATTGAGTGCATCATGAAGGTGGATATTAATTTCCTCTTTCTAGAAGGTGTCTATAATTTTTTTTTATATAATTTTTCCTAAAATTTCATTCATTCAGTCATCCATGATGGAAATGGTGGGGTAAACTCTCTCTTATCAATTTTTTACTTGACAATGGTTTTTCTTGTCTCCTTCTACTTATCATATCCTTCTCCTTCTACCCTGCATTTACTTTTTCAAAGTGTATTTCCAAATATTTTTTTATAATTTACAACTTGATTTTCACTCAAATGAGGTGTGATTGTTTTAGGATCATTGAATGTTGGTTGTGAGAGTTATTTTCCACTTATTTCTTTATCAAGATGAAATTATTTTTTGTTTTGGTATTTTTTGGAAAGAATGTTTTCCTGGGTTTTTTGACACGATTTCAATAAGAATTTCCAACGTGTTTTCTATATTATTGACCTTATCTACTAGGGTACAATACTTTGATTATAGATTTTCCACAGAATTTTGTGTGGTAGTGGTTGGTTTCTCATATGGTCTTTGGAAAGTGGGTGGATGGTACTGTGAAGGTGGGTTATAAGATTGATTTTGATGAAATGGTGGTGGTTGTTATGAATTATTAAGGGAGTGGTGGTTGGTTTTGGAAGTGGATTTGTTACGGGGGTCTAGCTTGATAGTACTGATTTCCAAACCCATATATAAATTGTTTAGTATCTATCCACGTATGATTTTGTTGAAACTTCCTCATCTGAAAGGTCTCTAAATTTTTTTAATTCCCTTTATTTCAACACATTTCTAAAGGAAATTATAAGTGATCAGAAAAAATCACATTTCATAGACGTTCCTTATTGTTCAGTAACATACTTTAGGGCCATCTGTCTCGCCATATTTGATATATCATCAATGATAGTTTCTCATAAAGGTGATGGATAAGAATTTTGTACCTCATGAATACATGTTGTTACATAACCTATTGTACCACACTATTGTGAGTTATGGGAAATATTTTCAACCAATACCTTGGCTTCAACTAGTGACTTATAAATCAATGCACCTATAGATTATGCATAACGAAATATTATATCATTGTAACATAAGTCTTGATAGTTAAAGGAAATAATTTTAATCTCCCAATGGGTTTATTTATGCAACTAGGCCATATCATTTTAGATATTTCTCAATAATACAAAAGGGTTTATCCATATGGTTTTCTATTTGTATATTTTTTTATCATCATTATTATAAATGTGGGGAAGAATCATTTCATTAATGATCTCAATCAGTCATTACAATCATTAACACAACATGGTTTTAATACATAACCATTCATTGGAATCTTTTTACAATGAAAACAGGAATCACTTCCAATTTACCTACTTTTAGGAAACCCGACGAGATTTGAAAGTAGTACAGACATGTGTGATCTATTAAATATGTTTTTTTGGATATTCACCTACTTTAAAATGAATCATTGGAAGAAATGGGATCATTTTAGGTATTGTATCAAAATTATTCTGTAACTATGGAATTAAAATATGATTTTTTTTATTAATGAATTATGGTTTACATAGGTCTCTTAGGGTATGATTCTCATTACTAACCATGATGAAAGGCATAGACTAAACACTTGATGTTTCACTAAAGCCTATAACAGAAATTTCAAAAAAATTAAAATTTAAAATTGAAGTCTCTAATTATATTTACCAATGTTCTTTTTATTTCTATATCTCGGGGGGAAAGGGTGAGTGATTGAGGTTATATTAATGCAAATATGAATAGAAAAGATGAAAATAGAAAAGAAATAGATAGGGAAAAAATGTTGGCACTACCTCAATGGAAATGACTCAAAGTATGGACACATTCCTATCATGAAGTGTGAATAAAACTAATATTTAATTTTTTTTAAATGTAGTAGGGTGTGTATCCTATGTTTTATATAGAAATGAGTGTGTAACAATCATGTTGTCCCCAAAAATTTGATAAATAAGTGAAATTGTTTTTGAAATTGATTGAATTTAAAAAGAAAGTGGGTAATTAAAAATAATGGTTGAACAAAAATGGATGAAAGAGGGAAGGGGGTAGGGTCAGATAAAATTTATAAATTTTATATTAGTTGTAATGATCATTCCCCCACTTTTCCTATTTAATTTCAAATTAATGTCTCATTGATTGAGTTATCAATCATCCAAATTTGAAAAGAGAAATGGAACCCACTCTTATGTGCATGGATGTTCATAATAAATTTCCAAATAGATAAGGGTATTCTCGATTGGTAATTGTTGATCCTTATAAATATATAAACAATTCACTAGTTCCGCACACATGACAATTATCTCTAGACACTCAACACCTTACATAATATGCTCGACCGATACAAATTGCACAAGGTGGAGGAGGTTTAACGTTCTTCAAATAAATCTATAATCGATAAATGGCACCAAAACTCAAATTATGGTACATTAATAAAATTTTGAACCACTAAAAATATATATAATTCAATATAATAAAATAATTTTTCATTAAATCATAAGACACTGAAATTAAATGAGGAAAAATCCCCCTTCCCCAATAACTCAATGGTCTACCCCTCGAGGTAGAGGTTAAGAGAAATGAAATGGGATGAAGAAATAACGATGAAAATAATAAAATGTAAAATAGAAAATAAACAAATTATCAAGGCTCAAATCCTCCAGCACACCCCTCCCATTATTTCTTCAACTCACATGAATGTAAGTGGATACACATATTTATATTATTGAGGGCTAGAAAAGTATCCCTCTAAATTCCATCATATGAATGATTGAGTTCCATTGGCATTATAAATGGTAGAATATAGGAATGTTGACTTCATAAAAGATGTTCAACTATAAATTTTTAATGCGCCCACAAAATCTGAGCATATTTGGAAAAGTTTCTGGATTTTGTTCCCAAATTAATAATGAATAATGTTTAGTCCCAAAGAGAATGATCCACTCTCTCCACGTTGGATCATGCAAATCGATGCCTTAATGACATATATTATAAATGTCATTTATTGTGGACTTGATTCTCAGAGATATATTTCTATTAATTCTATACTCAATCCATATGGGTGTCTCTAAACTAATACATACTTCAATTGATGATGTGTGATCTATTCTATAAACATAAATATCTCTTTAATCCATTGATATTTCTAGGCTAGATGATTTCGAATGGAATCTATCTCCAAATGTAAATGTCTAATCCCATGAGAAATTAAAGCCTTAAAATTTTAAAAATATTATTTTAGAAAAGATGTTAAAATATATACATCAAATATAGAAGATCCAAAAAACTGATAAATTTCAAAATTAACTAATTTCCATAATTAAGCCTAAAAAATTACAAATAATATTAAAATTTTGAAAATAAACTCAAAATGAATAATTTTAAGGGATTAAATCATTGAAAAAACTCATGAAAAATAATTGAAATAATAACTCTATCACAAGTACACTTATAAATAAATAATAGAAACATAGAGTTGGTAAAATAATAATCCAAAATTAATAATTCTGAAGTGGAGGATTTAGTTACCTCAATTTACCTCATAGTTTTTAATTAAAAATATTTCACTAGGTTAACATGGTTTTTGTGGGTTTTTATTACTATATTATTATCATATTGTAATTTATTACACTAACTCTGGTAATGTCCTTGTTTTCCACACATTATGTTTTTAATAATTAGTAGTAGTTTTGGAAGCACACATTCTACTCCCATCGTGATAATTATCCTCTTCATATATCTATGATAGTTTTTTTTCTTGATTACCCCCATTTCCACAATTAAATAAATTTATAGTACCACTATGAAATATATATTTTATCTTTTTCAAAAAATTCTTATGTATAGGTGGTTTAATATCCTTTCATTCACAATCTAACTAGTCTAAATTTTCATAATCATTTATACTACTCTTATTTTGATCTATTTGGATTTGAGCTATGGTAAAAAAAATGAAAATAAAATATCATGATATATGTTTTTGTAATAATCACAAGGTTTCCTAATCTATATCTCATTTTGATGGGGTGTTTATTGTGGAAATCATAACATTATATCATGAATCCATGGATCCATCAGTTTACAAAAATAGGTAAAACTAAAAGGGGTAGAATGAGTGAAATATAATTTATATCATTGGGAAATAATCATAATTAATAATGTCAATTTGATTAATCCTTAAAACCTTTTACACTTTTACATCAACATATTATCTCATAATTCATTTTGTAAAACCTATATACCAATCCAAGATTAACCCAGATTACCTTATATTGGGTAAGATTATAATTCCCATCCTATTTATTCAAATTAATAAACAAATAATCCATTATATTGTTTCATAATGAGAATATGATTTACCTATTAATATCCCCGAAGTGTGTTTGGACTAATTTTTAGTTACGCCTCTTTATGGTGTACCTGATCATAGTGGTGTTAACACTTAGTACACCCTATTTGATTTTATTACCAATTATTATAACTATAAAAAAGACTAAAACTACTTTCTATTATCCAAAAATAGATTACAATGAATATAAATCAACATAATCTCTACCCTTCTAATATTTTATGTTTCTATTCTGTAATATTTCTTTTCCCTTAGACTTCTCCCTAGAATTTTCACAATGTTTCAATAAATATATTATAAAAAATTGTTATGAATTCCACTAATACCATCTATAGGGATATAATTTTTAACAATTATTCATTTTATAATTTAGAACATACTATCCAAAAACAATATAATCCGGTGATACATAGTATTACAGTATTTTTACAAATAAATACATTAGGAAACCATCATGGATAGAGAAAAAAAATCATTATTTACAACTCCACATAGTTTTCCTAACTTCCATATATCTTCTATGATAACATTGGATAGCCTTGGGAAAATATAAATGGAAAATGATGATCTATAAATAATAGATAGAGAATAAAAATAGGAATAATGTATAAAATGGGATTCAAGAGGCATAACATGATATCTAAAATAGGAGGATAAAAAACATATAATCTTTACATAAGTGATATAAATTAAATTTTCATATAGTTAAGGAATATGTGGAAACAAATAAAATACATGACATCATAAAAAATAATTCAAGGGACACTCCCAAAGACAATCATTATACTATAGACAAATCTCCATAGTGTATTATATTAACTCCCATATCCAGTATACATAGAGGAAAATGTCCCTTTTTGGATTTGTTTAACTACATAATCCCTAACATAACATATCATGAGTATATATATTTACCTAATGCACTGGAGGGACATATAGTTTTGGGACCTATTTTCATATAAATAAAATAATTGATATTCATGTGACATAAGGAAAAACATACATATATGATTAGATTGTTAAACCCATAACAAATAAGTGTGTTTCATAATTATGAATGAAGAAATAACCAATGGATAAATAACATATATTCTAAAGAGATAAAGGAATGGATTCATATTAATCTTTACTTATTAAAAATGATAATTTTTCATTTTTATGGTGTTCAAATTTTGAAAAATTATAAGAATAATCTTGAGAAGAAATAAAAAAAGAACCACATAGGGGGAGATCTGTGAAATAAATAAAAGAAATTTTAATGAATGAAATTTTATATTTTTTTGTAATATCAAAAATTAAAAAAGGGAATTCTAAATAATATTGAGATGTTTAAAAAAATATAATAATGGTTTGAAAAATATTTTTGGAGGGTTGATTATTTATATGATATAGCAAAGATGAATATTCCGTTAAATAGGGTTTATATAAATGTGCGAATATGAAATACAACTAAAAACAAGCATACATATAGAAATAGACATGATATTTTAATTGGTAAAAATTTTATGAACATAAAAAAATTATATATATTTATATATAATGTTTTCAGGGAAATAGTATTACCTAAAAATGAAAAAAAATGAATGATAACATGCAACTGACACATAATGAGGGTGGTACAAAGGATCCCCATTTTATAAAACACCTTTTTTGAAATATGAAATCATAACATTAATTAATAAACCTATATTTTAAAAATATGAGAATGAAAGTATGATGTTCACATGATATAATAATGAATGTTTTTTTAAATTAAAATAATAGAATTTTCATGAAGGGAAATTATGGACAAGGAGGAGAAGCCACTGTTTAAATGGATGAGAATTATTAAAAACATTATTTCACATTAAAAAAATATAACCCAAAATTAAATTAGATTTGACTGAAAATTTGATTTACAAGATATAAATATTGTATAATAAAAGAAATGAAAGATGAATCACAAGGATAAAAATTATAACTCAATGTATTAGATTATATTATGAAGGACCCGTATATTTTTAGTGAATATCTAGTTCATATCAAATAGAAAGGAAGAGCATCAATTGAATTGAATTTTCAAGGTTCAAAAATAAATCTTCATATTTTAAATCCTTAGAGAATTATATACACCATAAAAATGTGGATTTTTCAATATTGTCAAAGCATGTTTTAGTGAAGGTGACTATGATATAACCCTTATGAATAATGCAACATAATAATAAAAACAACTATAAAGGGAGCTTGATGTTGAATATAAAATAACATGAATAAATATAGTACATGGTATAAAATATTAAATTGGTATTATACGCAAAATTTGAATGAAATTATGTGCCTTAAAATAATATGTCTCTCAAAGAATGAAATTTTGAGTTAAAACGCTTACGTCATGTTTGAAATATTTTTACAAAGGCACAAAAATTTCTGAATAATTAAATTATTTTCATTAGATATATACCCAAGAAAATTATTCATAAATATCTTATTTTATAATAAAAATTTAGTATATTTTCTTATATATTAAAAAATCAAATCCATTTTCTTATGGATAAATGAGGGTGATTTTTTAATTTCATTATAACACATTGAATTTTTTAACCATTGAAATTTTTTTAAAAGAAAAATTTTGGCACTAAAATTTTAGAGGATGATTTCCTTTATTATTTTAATAGTTCATTAATTTTATAGTTCGAATGGTTATCCATAAATGATCCAAATAAGAATGTATCCTTTATAAATCAATTTATGGTGATTAATTTTACTACAATTGTTTCTTGTTAACCAAATATGTTGAATATCCAATATTATTCATCAAGAATATAAAGTGAATGAAAATTAGCATATTATTTAATTAAATAAGGCTTTTTAATATATCATTTATAGTAGTGATGGAAATTTGAACACATCATTCATAGAGTTGGAAGTATGAAAAAACACGTGATGAAATTTTTTTTATAATTGTTTTGAAGGAATGTATAAAATTGATAATTCATTTTCATAACAAAGTTGTACTCTAGTAAAAATTATAATATGATTATACCATCTAGGATATATGGGACATGAGGGGTGTATAAAATTACAAATGAACTAGAATGGATAGATATATAATATTACCTCTCCCTTGGATATTTTTCTATTGGTATCTCCTTAAGGCTCAATAGCATGGAATTTTGGTAATTCCAGAGATTGAATAGATTGAGGGTAGTTATTAGGAGACACTAGGAAATAAAGAATTTGTTCCATGTCTTATAAATGGGTGGTGTAATGGGGGGGGGGGGTCGACTCCTTTTATTACTGGAGAAATGGGTATTTTTTTAAATAATCATGATTTTTCAGAAATATAAATCCATTAATCATGGAAAAAAATTTCAAAAAGAAAAATAATGGTTTGAGGGAGGATATATAGTAGCAAATCCCTATGAAATCAATTTTGACATAGGATTTACACATGTTTTATACACTAATAAAGTTTTCAAACTTTTTTAAAATAATTTACCCTAACCATTATAATTCCACTTACAACCTTTTAATATAATATTAATGGATAATATTCAAATTGGAATTAATTATTAAATTTTCCATTATTATTATCAATATGTTATCAATTTTATTAAATATAATTGATAAGAGATACGAAAATTATTTTTTGTATCGGTGTACATGATGTGTAAAAACCCATTTAGAGAAAATGTATTTTTAAAGAATAATATTCTTTATAGATAAAATATTGATGACTAAAAATTAAAAAATTATAACATTGTATTCAATAGAATATTAAACAATCAATATTAAGTATAAACAACCAATGAAATATATTTCATTATATTTAATCTCTTTGACGACTTGTTGAACATGCTTCCCCGAGTCTAAAAGAACCATAATATGATGTAGTTTTATAATCTAACCATTAAATTATTGGTTATTAGTAGTACTAAATAAATATGAAAATTATGGGTATATATTGATTATAAATTAATTCGGAATCATTGAAAAGAAAAATAAAGGTTTTCTAAAAACCTGTATTTTTTCTAAAAGATGGATTATCCACAATTTGTGTACATAGGTTAAAATTAATTTCTACAAATTTCTGAAAATTTATTTAATAAAATTTAACTCATCTGTGAAATAATAATGTAAAAATAATTTTAGTCTAAAGTTTTGGGTTTTTTCTGAAACGTCTACTTTTTGATAAATATTGAATAATACATAAATTTTATTTAGAGAATCCTTTACATTTAAATAATTTATAATGAAAAATATATTATATATTGATTTTAAAATATAATTTAATCAAATTTGTATCAATTAATATTTTGGAGGTCATTATAATATCTTTCCAATCAAACATTGATTTAAAAACATTGTAAGGTTTTGAACATTTTGAATTTAGAAAACCCTCTTTGTCACCGCGTATGTGAGATTAATTTTAAATTTTAATTTTCAAATTCTAGGATTTGAATTAGAAAAAATGGATTCAATATATTATATCACCAAATTTTATAATATTTAATAATTTGAAAATATTTTTTGACCAAAATAAATAGTTACAACAATACAAAATTAATTACCATGGTCACTGTAAAAATGGAAATATATCTAATAAGATAAGAGTAATGATGACCAAACAAATTGACTGAAAAAATCGGGTGGAAATATTTAGAAATAATATCTTCTAGTTTCAACAAAAAAACTTTTTGGAGGCTTTTTTTTCATGATAAGAATGTGGGTATGATTCAATATTTTCAAAAAAAATTGCAAATATGCCACTCATCTCATTCTTAAAAGGATGCCCATTATCCTCACAATTTAAACCATAATACAAATTTTAATCCAATATATAAAAAAATTGCATTCCGTATTCCATAATCTCATCCTTTAATCTTTATTTTTTCTATAAATCGAACCTAGGAAAGCTTATTGTGAAAATATAAGGAGGATACCCAAAGAAAATTTATCTTTCTTAATGACTTTATTTATTCCAGTTCATTATCTACACCCAAAAGTTGTATTTAAACCATAAAGATTTTAGAAACTCATTATTTTACATATAATTAGATTTATTTATGTTATATTAATGACATAAAATAACCCACACTTCTATCAAATGGGTTACAAAATAATAATTCATGTGTACGGAGGACTATCACCTCCCGAACTGATGTCATGCACTTTTCCATTACCACCATTCACTATTGGGTATGATGAAGAATAAAATATATATGTGGTATATTTGTAACATATTTACACCTATACAGTAATTATATAATATATAACTATTTTACTTTCCATTTCATGGGAGATATGATAACGTCGATGTTTTATAGTTCCTTTGAATGTGTGTTCTGGTTTGGAGCCACAACTTCAATGAGGATTCCATTAGATTTATTTACGGAACTAGAAACATCCATTATTTTTTTTATCCAAAAGGGGACATGATTTCTAGTGTTAGGTTTTCCTTGAGTATGAACATACGATAATTATGAATATGCATTTTTCAAGAGGATGAGAGGTTGGACTAATCACACCCTTTGTAGGGGATTATTGTATACTCTAGGACTCTCTTTTAAATTGGAGATATTTTCATGAATCCTTATTAATTAACCAAATATATTAAAGGTTTACTTTGGAATTATCAATCATTTATTTGAATGTGTGAATTTTAGAATCATCTGTATGTATTCTAGGTTCTTCATTAATGATGAAATATATATTATCCAACATTGGTATTCTCTCATATACTATTTAGATACTCTTTTAATCATTTTTATGAGGATACATGTTTTTTAATCCACTCTTTGGGGTACTCTGGAATTTATTGTCATCTATGGAGATGAAGGTTTATTTTGATGTTGGGATTGTACCCATAAATTGGATACCTACGAATCCTTGTTAAAGGAATCAAAACCCTTGTAGTTTTATTCTACTTAATGGGACACATCATACCTTATAATGTCATGTGATAAGGTCCCAAGCATACAATTTAATGTCATCTAATATGGAAATATTAATGAAATGTTCATAGTCAAGGAATTGTGTGGGAATTATGCCTATGCATCCCAAGGAACATGGAAAAAATATGGGTTTCCATGTTTAGTTAGACCCTATTCGGAATATGGCACCGAAAGAACATGGTTGATTTGAAGTGTTGGGTTTGAACCTTATAGAGGATTCCTATGTGTCCCATTTGGATGGGAAACAAAGCCCATGATTTTCTATGGGTCTTATATGAGAGTATAGTCATTTGAAAAGAATGTGTTTGGTATTAATTCCTTAAAAGGATTCCTTGATGATTTGGTGGACTTAATTTGGGACTTTATCCAATAGAGTATTCCCATTTATGGATGAAATGAGATGGAGCTCTGGAAATAGGAATTCTTCATACATATACCATTTATAGTGAGAATCAGAGTTCTCGTAGTTCAATATATATGAGATTGTGTAGACGTTGTGATCATCAAAAATCTATAATCCCACGTGAGCCATGCTCGGTGTGATACAAAAGAGGATTTGAAAGATTCAACAAAGGGACCAAAACTTTTCCACTTCCTTTGGTGGATGAGTAAATGCCTATGGTGGCGTTTATGGAAGATGACGAGGTGATGATGGTAAGAGGGTGAGGTGGTGAGCCTCCCCTCTATTGGCTTTACATTAGACAAGGGTCCAATGCAAGGAACGAGTGACATTGAAGGAAGTATATAGGAGAAAGACCATAATCCCCCACTTGAAAGGTTATGGACATACACCCAGATAGTTGTACTCTGATTTTTCAGGGTAGGGGAGGGATAATTTACATTTTCGTGAATAGAAATGTTAGTGTGAACCATACATTCTCTACTTGAGTGCCGAGGTTTCGATTTATAGAGATGAGAAACAGAGGGAAGAACGCATATGCTAATTCCCTAAATTGGGAACCTCCCAACACTATTCTTGGGAGAGAGTTCCATGTGACTACATATATACAAACACATAGACAATCGACCAATCTGAACTCTATTGAAAAACTAATGCTAGAAACCTCTGACTACATATATAAAAACCAAATTAGGAGACAAACTGATGTGACTTTCCCAAAGGTTTTATGATTTGGGAGGTTTTGGTTGAGGTTTCAATATAATCTCCTTAATGCAAGGGTGAAAATGAAGAAGAATAATTTCCATGAATGTATTTGAAGAAGGTTTGATGAAAGGATTGTAGACTAAAGGTATTAGTTGAATCAAATAAGGGGGCACAAGTAAGTATCTGGAGCAGAGGTGTGAGCATCCAAGTAGTCTTGGGTGTCCTGATGTTCTCTTTAGTGTTGAACAATTTGGATGTTAACACTTGGGAGAGGCTTGACTCATGCTTTCAAGAGTATTAATAGGTATTCCCGAAAGAGGACCGCTCAAGTTCCTTTGAGAGGAAAGGGTGGAGTGCAAGTGTTTCTAATTTAGGGAGGTCGGGCAACTTAGGCGCGCAAGTGTTATGGATTCCAAACCCTAAAGGGAATTATTTCCTATGATCCTCCTCCAATTCCTCCGCAATATCTATTAAAGAACTACCTTGATGGTTTTAGAAGACTTGGGTGATGGACAAGGATGACTAGAGAAGCAATTACGCTTTAGGTAAATTCATCCATACAAAATATGACCCCAAAGGTTTATTTATAAGAAAAAAAAGTGACCTTATGAGAAACGGTAGTGGGGAACGAAAGTGGGTTGCTTTTCCAAAACATGGAACGAATGTATGTTTCATTCCAATGACTCCTCAACTTGTCAAGGACTGTATAATTTTAAAGAGTTTTCAAATATTAATTTTTTTTCGTGTTTTCTCCTATTTTTTGAAGAAAGTTTTCTTTGTCACTTTTTAGACTAAGATAAGGAACAATGTTTCAAAAAAATTCTTCTTCGTAATAGGATCCATAATAAAAATAGGATCATATATTGAGGTATTGTTATGAAAAATGAAAAAATGCTTGATGTGGAGCACAATTGTTAGCACATGAGGAACTGGGCACACAAGGTACTGGGATGAAGGATAATTTTCTTCGCTTATATATAGTGGATTCACATCAGTAAAAATTATAATGGATTCTGGAAATCCAGCTCTCAACACACAAGTATTTCCACTCAGACTCTCTTTTCGATCGCACATTTTCTATATGTTTTTAAATTGCACACCAGAACTAGGGAACCACACTTTCGGACCATATTTATACTTGCATGCCAAGTTATTACTTGTACGCCTTAATGCCTTTTAAAAATTTTCATATATCCATTAAAAATTGATCTTACTTTTAGAGATGAATTTTGATCACTTTTTCATGTTTAATGGCCCCTAAGAGAATTGAACTACAGATAAATTAGATATTAAGAGAATTGATGATATCATGAAGATTTTCAGTAATGATTAAATTTACATATGTGCGAACACACTCCCAGAAATGGCCATGCATTTGAGAAAATATCACTTCAATTTTCCCAATTGTACTTATTTTCCATTGTATAGTTATGGTCATATACAGGATTTCAACATAGCAAATCCAAATAATTGTATTCTAATTTCTTTCATTCAAGACTATACTAATTTCTCGTCTTCCAATATTTCTATTGTGGGAAAATATATCAATGTTGGGACAGTAGATAAGGACCATTTCATGCATCACAGCCTGTGTACTCCAGATTTGAATGCACATATACTGAAGCAACAACCACACTATTATTCGTCCATATTTTGATAGTCTTTGGAAAATCAATCAAAAGGATGGAAAACTTTTTTGGATATATTCCCAGGAGGGGGTGTTAAACCTGATTAGAAGTGGGTGTGTTGGTTGTGCAAGACATGTGATGAGTTTATGGATGACTTAAAAGGTGTTGTGATTTATGACGTTGTATGGGTCAGGAAAACCTATGTGTATAGAAATAACAATTTGATTCTAGAGTCACTATGCCGATAGAGTTTAGATAATAAATCATTCCATTTAACTCATGGAGAATTAGGCATCAGTTTGTGGGATGTTTAATGATCTCTAGATGTTCAATCCATATAGATATGTACGATGAGTTTATTCCTCCCATGGTGTCATGGAATGACATTGAGAAGACAACAGTCTTTGTTCATGAGTGGTTAAAAATATTTTATAAACTTTTGAATATGAACACAAAAAAGTCCCACACAAGAAGGGATATTCATCTAGAGGAGTAGATGGAAATATTCTTGGTAAAGAAGAAGGAGAATGGTCCCATATGCACTCATCCAACATGTAATTTAATGGCAGAAAAGAGATGTACACATCACACATTCAGACCAACATTATAGAAAAAATAGTTTGATATGTGGTGGTATGATGTAAACTCTAATATTCTTGCAAAAACACATCATTGAGGATTTCCGAGAATGTGGCTCAGCGTGTATCTATTACCGTTTTGAGATTACAAGGGACGCATAATGCCAAAACAATTATCATGGACAAGCTGAATAAGAAAAGGATAGTAGGGTTGGTGACCCTTATTTTAGTATGAATACCATGATCTTACTACATATTTTGAGAGGAAAGTATCCATTCATAATTTTGGGACAATTTTTGGTGTTATGGGGGTCGATTTATGAGGTGAAATGTGGGGTACAATTCTTTGAAAGTTCTTTCTGACCATCTGTTCAGGCTTTCCCTAGTATTTATCCTTTTCCACTAAACACTTATTATATCAAGGACAAGTTGAATAAGTATAAGTAATTTAATCTTTTCTCTTATGGGAATCCAACTACAGGGTGATTTTTTGACGATGGTATGACTAACATAGAACTAGGGGAGTATATGTTAGATGGCAGGGACGGTGTATTGGCCATCAGGATTGATGGGGAAATCATATGCGGGGCATTTTCTCCTTGTACATTCACTCATCATTTCAAATGCCAAAAAAAATTAATGTTTTCCCTCCCATGCATGTTAGAATATAGGAACATCCGATGGAATCCTTACAATTATGGTTTCTGAGAACTGTAGAGAATACTGGGGTAATATTCAATTTACTTACTGTCGATGCGACAAGTAGATTGACTATCTAGTATGCTGATAAATGGTCATGTCATAACCTTAAGGGGTGCTAAACCATATTTTCCCTCGAGTGGGGATAAATATAGGTAGTAAGGAGGAACCCTTTCATTTTGAAGGTAAATCTTTAATATCATGGGAAGATTTATTAGGGTTAGGGGGTTGAGGTGATGAGGTTCCAAGCTCACCGAAGTGACCTCATGAGAGATATAATCTGCCTTTCAGAGATAATAGATTAACACCATCAATCTCTAATAAATTAGTGCCAATGAGGTTTAGTCTCCATGATTCAGAAGAAAAACAATTCCCATTTTATCATTTGGAATCTATGATTGTAGGAATTGGGAAGAAACTCAAATCTCAAACTATAAGATCATATTCACTACCCTCTGTAATATACTCTGAATATATACAACTAGAGGCTGTTCAACAATGGAAAATATTTCATTGTGATTATTAAACCACATAGATTGATTTATAATAAGGGTCGTGTATTCCAGGAATAGGGGATCTACGATCCTCTTCTGATATACTCTTTAAGAACATGCTGGATGAAGTGAGAACTTATATATGAGAAATAGAAATACTCATATATAAAAATGATGAATAAATTTCCACAAAAAAGTGGGTGAAATAATGGATAGACCATGGGGAGACTAAAGGAATTAACTATTCATTAGATAAATAATGGTGTGATTTTGTTTATCCTGACGATGTAAATTTCTTTTTTGACTCACATTTTTCTCTTCTTTGAAATTTGTGTTTAGTAAAAGCATTGTTACTGAGGGGAAATATCATTTTCTCTTACAGATGACTAATGGAAAATGGAATGATGTTCCATCACCACAATTAAGCCATGGTGGTAATCTTCTGGGAGTTACTAGATCACCCTTTGAATCGGTAGAGATATCTCCAGGACAAGAAGCCATGAATGATGAGATAGAAATCGGATTTCCATCTCAAATACCTATTTTTGGAGATTATGATGCAATTAATCCCATGAAGGAAAATAATCATAATCATTGATGAAAGAAGACAATGGTTAAATGTTTTCCCAATACTGGTAAGAATTCATAACAACATGAATTTTATCCTTATTCGTATAAAGTGGTTAAACGTCTTGGAATTGTATAAGGTCTTTCATTTTCTTCTCTTAATGAAATCACTAATAATATCCAAGAAACTATTTAGGGTTATTCTGAACATGCACAAATTCATTCTTACATGGTGGTTCCTAATGAGGCTATTAGGATAAATGACCAAACATCTGTTTCCCAAATTTCCAATATTCCATCTATCAGGATAGGGGAGACCTCTTGTAAATCAACAGTGCTTCATGAGACACTTAAAGTAACAAAAACTAACTTCGATCCTGTGATGTTTTAGTTTCATCGCATGCACCATAAAAACATGCGACAACTAATTCTGATCCCTCAACAGTTGTTGGGGATGTTGTATGGGGTCAATGGTTTTTTGAGTAAGGTTATGAAACAACCTCTCTAAGTTCCCCCATGGGTGAAACTAACATGGGATCTGTGATATCATTGGATTCTATGATGAATCTTGGAATTTCTTTTCAATAATCATTAGAACATATTAATATTACAAATTATTTAGAATATTTTGAAGTTCCTTGTATAGAACCAACAGGATGTGAGTTTTCATTATTATTCTTATTAATATCCTTATGATTGCTTTTCTTTCCATGATTGGTTGAAATATGTAGTTTCTTATAAAGAAACTGTTGAAGTGATGATTCTTGAAGGATGTGTCGACATCATTTTCAATCCTACAATTGTGGAGATATTGTATCAGGTGTATCTTGAGATGGAAAACTATCCTGAGATTCATTTAGAGGATTCTGAGAATGTTAAAGAATGTATTACCCACCCAGAGACATGAACCAAAAATATTGAAATTGGGAATATTGGGGAGGAGTATTCTCAATCATCCAACCTATTATTAGTCAAGGGATAATGATAATGTGATACTTCTCACTCTTGTTATACTTTGAAACTAACTATAACCTTAATATTTAATTAACTGTATAGGGTTATCAACATCAATGGCTAGATCTATAGGTGAAGCCTTTGTTTCAGCTCAAACATTATTATAAAGTGAAGAAACCATTATCATGGAAGGAGCAGAACATGGCACTTCTTTGAGTGCATTAATCCCAAAATATGTTTTCCCTTATTGGAGGAATTCTGAATCAGACCCATAAATTCAACAGGTTCGTCGCCTTGCATGTCCCAAGGTATGGAAAATATATGGTTGATAATATATGAAATTCCCCTTGAAGAACATCCCTAAAAAATCGATGGCTTTTATCACTATTCATTTCACTGGGATTCTGAGTTTTTGAATACCGTGAAATTTAAACTACATAGAAATAGATTATTCAAAAAAGGGAGTAGGAATACATGATTTGGTAAAATCTGAAAAAAAAACTTGACTGTTGATCAACATTGATGATTTCCAAAAAGTGATTTCCCAATATAAGGCCAATCATACTTTATTTTTGAAAAATTTGGAGTTGAAAATTAACAACAAGACTAATTAGTAGTCACATTTCAGTAAGAGTTAGATATTATCACAGGGGAGCTTGACCATATTCATGATTGAATAGGAGATATCCGGAAGGATGGTAAAAAAGCTATTGCAGATGCTTAGGAAGCAATTCCTCATGCTGAAGAGAATGAAATTTTTCAGCTAAATAAACATCAACAGTCTGCTAATGGGGAACAAGAGGCCATTAATCAAATGAGACATTATATAAAAACCCTCTTGTGATTTTTGATAAAGAGGCTCCAGTTTGTGGATGCTCCTCTGTTATTTTTTTACTCACAAATGAAATTCATTTTGTCTTTAATCATCTATGTCTTCATCCCTACAATTATATTATATTTTCTTAATCCAATGGGCTTAGTAAGAATAGTTTTATATTTAATAGGGGTGTATAGAAAACCCCACAAACTTTTTATCATTTGGATTTTTGTTGCTCGATATAGCCTAAACCATATAAATTTTTATCTCTAGGTAGTTGAGACTCGAATGTTTTCAAGAGTCCATATTATAGGGTTTCAATATAGTGAGTACAATGTATCATGGTTATTAGGAGTTTGTATTCTAGAAATATATACTAAAAAACTAGTGTTTAAGGTCAAATATATTTGACCATCTATTTTATAATTAGATCCCAACAAAGGTTTAGTGGAAAAAAAAATTCTATTATACTTTAAATACATCTAAGGGGAATCCTGATTCATTTTGATTTTTTATTGACACAAAATATAAAACATGTACAAACATAAAGAGTGTCCTTTCCAAGAAAAAAGGGTACCATTATTTGACGAACCCGTTAGGTGGGTTGTATTATGTCTGGTAAGCTAGGCCATAAGCTACATAGCCAAGTAGAGGTATCTTTTTACTTACCAGCCCATTATATAGGAAACTTATGTGAGGACACCTAAGGTCACATACTACATTATCGGGAAGAATATTTCTCATCATTTTATCATTTTATTATTGATACAAATGGAAAATCAGATTTGGGTAACTCATGACCACAATATGTGGTCCTTACCTGGAAAGAGATTTTAAGAATAAAGGGTCATCTAGGAAGAAATATTTCCTTAAAGGGGAATCAAATTTTACACAAATTGTTTTATGAGGAATGGTTAACCTTTTTCGAAAAGGGATATTTCTGATGTCATACTATTAAATTTTATGTCATAAATTGAGGATACTGTACTGTGTAATTTTACGTCATGAAGTGAGGACATTGTACTGTGCAGTTTTAAGTCATGCAATGAGGAAATTGTACTGTGGAGTTTTAAGTCACACTGGGAGGATATTGGGTTGAATTAATTTAGGGTCTTTAGCTTCAAATAATGGTTTATGGTTCTCCAATTTATTTATAGTTTGTTTGGAAACATACTACCATGTTCAAGTATGGAAGGGAAGAATTATAAACTGTGATATGGGAATATCTACATTCAAAGAATCATATGGGAATATGGCTAAAAGGAATTAGAGGTATTCACTCCTAAGAATTAAGTTACCATTAACTGAAATACCTATTATGGGGGTTGAATTATAGAGGTCCAGCTAGGGCATATGCTGCATAGCCAAATTGTGGAATCTTTTGATTGAAATTCCCATTATTTAGGAAAAATTTGAAAGGCCATCTAGGGGCACGTACTGTATAGTTATGAAAAATATTTTTCAAGAATTTAACATTATTTTGAAGAAATCCAAATAATGTTTATGGAGAATCATATTTTCCATAGCATAGACTTTGGTTTATAGAGAATGGTACCTGAATACCGAATGTGTGTTTCTAATCACGATTTCCATAGAATTAGACGAAAAGGATTTCTATGAAGATCTAACCCAAATGTAAAATGTATGTGTCTCTAGGTTTTGGTCTTATCACTTGGAATAAAATTGGAATAGTAGAAGATATTTGGTGAAATGATCCAAGGTTATTTCATATAGCTTTGAACACGTGGAAAGGAAAATGTGTAAACTAGGGTTTTGAAGGATTTCCGATCGAGAGAAAGGTATTGGGACGAAATACATGGATGTATGCTTTAAAATATATATTATTTTATATTTTCATCAATGTTTGAAGCTGACAAAAGACACTTTAACAGTGAATGATGCTACCATAATTTTGAAAAAACCGTTATGGGGTTTTATTATATAGGGCCAACTGGGCGTGTGCTACATATCCAAATAGTGACACCATTTGATTGATAGACCTATTATATAGGAAAATTGTGCAAGGAAACCTAGGTGTCTATAATTCATATTCTGGAAGAATAGTTATCAGATATCAGAAACTCTGTCACGAAACCACAAGAAAGGTTATGAGGATATATAAATATTCAGTATTGAGAATGTGAAATATGAAATTTGGTAATTCTCATTGCATAAGATACATATTTGAATCAATAAGGGCCATGCATTTTATGTCCATTATATAGATCTGAATCATATGAAAATGGGAGAGATTTCTTGTTTCCTTGGTGGGTTCTCTAAGAAGAGAACCCAAAATGAAGGCTCCTATAATGATTGTAAATTATACGTGGAAGATATATAAAAATTTAACCTGTGATTCTGAATAGAAGATAAGGAATAGATTTCACTATGTATGTCAATGAGATGGGGATCAAGTCATACGTAGTTCATTGGGTTCATTGAATTATAATTTCATGTTGCAAGGATATTATGATGTGTAGTTTATAGTAATATGGTGAGGACATGAAGTGATTCTGACGTGAAAAGGGAATATTGTGGCTGGACCATGGAATTGATCTTAGGTGTCACTACGTATGTCATATGGGGGAGAATCAAGCAACAGATAGTTCTTGAAACATTCACTATGCATGTAACATCCCAGGAAAATGAAGAATAAGAGATTTTCATATTTATTAATATTTTTAAAATAAATATTAATTTTAATTTAAAAGGGTTTCTATGTTCGATAGCATACCTGATACGCAACAACGAGTTACATTGAAATCTTACGTTGCACACTAATAATATAATATTATTATTTTAAATGGTAGTTAACTCCTAGATGTTGTATTGGTAGGAATGAACAAAACTAACTAAAATATGATTATACATGTTTGTTAAATGTATTTACAATAATCCAATAAATGTTAAATTCTTAAAATGTGAATAAATCTAATTTGAAGCATAATTTACATTAAATGGTCGATTTACCGCCTTTAAATGGTGAACCCTATTTAAATATAGTTTTGGTCAATTTAATACATTCTAATTGATCAAATAAAATCCCTCTTTAGAATGGGGACATCAAAATTGACTTTGTGTAATTTTTTTGGATTTTTCCGATAAAATTCATTCTTTAATGAATAGTGAGAATATTGTATTTTTTTAAAAAGTGCCTTTTAATATAATTTATTTATATAATTATATTGTCTTTTTAATTGGTTTAAAAGTTTAATTAGAATATATTTTTACCATTTAATCCAATTTTGGTCATTGGAATTAATTTCACTTTGAAATTAGACCTAAACAGGTGTCAATCTTTTGATATTATTGTTTCTTAAAAACACGCTATCTGTTTTAATAGTGGGATTTAATTATGAAATTAATTAATTACACCTCTATTTTTTGAATTTTGAAAAATAAACATCATTTTTGAATTTGGAATATCAAATATAGATTAGGCTGAATTTTTGGTATTTTTCTCAAAAACTTTAATTTTTGATGAATAGTGAAACCACTCAGTAGTAGTTAAAAAACTGACTTTTTCATTTAATTGAAATTTTACAGCTTCTATGAATTGAATTTCGAAAATCTGACATACATGTTTATTATCATGAAATTAATGTGGTTCAATAAAATGAAAATAAATTCTATTGAATAGTAACTTTTGACTTTTATTTACTGCTGTTAAAGGTAAATAGGGTAATTCAAGGTAAAAAGAATATTATAATAATTCAAAATTACCTTAAAATTTTTCCAAAATTTAGTGGATCAGTAAATGCCGACCACTTCCATCCTTGGGACAATTTTGGGACCCCATGGAGCCACTTATGAATGATAATGAAAATTTAGATTATTTAATTAAAAGTAAATCCAAAAATGACTTAAACAAAAGTCTTTTAATAAATTGATTTTTATATGTTGTTATATAAGTCATTTTATCAACTATAAATATTCATTAGAAAGATAAAAAAATTTCATACATGATAGTATTTGTTTTATAATTTTTAGACATCGAATAATGTAAATTATTTATGACACAATAATGATGTAGTATTTACCTCATTAATAAATGATTTAAATAAATAAGATTATAAAAAATAAAATATCATCCAAAACATGTCCAATTCAGATTGGATGAATTTATATAGAATATGGGTCTTATTATCGTCATCCTTAATGATTTTTGGACCTTTGGAAACTGAAGATATGTTTATAATAAAATAATTTTTTCACAATTTCTTAAAGAGCCCCTCCTCCCCCATATAAAAAGAAACCACTACTAACCAATTCCTCACACCTCTAAAGCCATTTGGATCATCCATACTCTGCCCAATTAAGCTTCCAACATACCCCTCCTCCTCCTAGAATCCATACCATAGGCATAAGTCACTTCAAGAAGTCATTTGGTTCAAACCAAAGGTAGTTACACAAATTAAAGGTAACCGTTTTTATTAAATTGTTTTCTTTTTTTTATTTTACGTCTCTAACCCCTAAAATCTATTTCTTCCTTAATTTTATAACAAAACCAGTATCCCATATATACTAGGATGTTGTTATGAGAAGGATTCTAACTACACTTACACAGACCTCCATCTAATGGATGAAGAAAATATGTTTCTGTGGATGGAAAACAAACGCCTCACGAAACAATGATTGTTCGATTATCTCCTACCACCTCTCATGGTGGCTATTTTGATGGCACTGTATTTATATATGATGTATATTATTTTTATGTTTTATTTATTCTTTTTTAATTACCATTAATATCATGGTTTTATGGTTTCCATTTAGGGTAAATGCTATAAACTCATTAGAGGAAGTGCGGACTACCGCCCCCTCAATGTGATATAACTCGTTATTACCAAATTTGGGATGTATAATGGATGGTGTTAAAGATATTATATATGATATTATATATGAAATTATACTAGAGTTATAATATACCTATGTATCATTATGTATTAATTCTATTAAAATAAGAAATATAAATGAAAGTAGTGTTCATGCGTACGTACGACTTACCGTCTCCATGAACGGTGCATTTCATTTCTTACTTCCAAATGTTATGTACTATAATAAATACATGTATATACAAGATATATATGATATATATAATATATAAATCATGAATATAATTCTGGATATAATTGAATATGGACCACATGAACAACTTGTCATATAAGGTGTTCATTTTTTGACTCACGTAGCAAATATTGACAAAACGAACATTATTAACATAAATGATTACATAATTCTTATAACATGGTAATAAGTGATATTAAAGGAATAATAAACGTGAAAAAGGTTCATAAGCAAGTAGAAATTAACTTTATTTTATTATTCATAAGATTAAAGAACGATCGAGTCATGTCCGACACGAGGTAAGGGACTTCATCTCAATATCCTTTCATTGAGGCATATTTACATTTATGCACAACTTTCTTTTATACGGTGTATAAAACCCTTTAACTTTTACTTTTATTAGAAAGGAATTTTTTTTTTCTTCAAATGTTTTACTAAATGAGAAAAATAATGTTCATTTTAACCTAAGCAGTGACAAAGACTTTTTCTGCCGCTGTGAATATTATTTGATCTTTGGGTTCCTCAACAAGCCGTAATGTTTTTAAAAGAAAATAAATCCCATATATTGTTTTATGTATTTTGGTATGTAAAATGGTTTTGATAATGGATTTTTTATGTCAATATATTTATGTGATATATTGTGATTGAAATATGGAAATTTTTTCTTTCCTTTATATTCATTTTATCTCTTATGATTTTATAGTGGTACTTGAACATGTGACGGGTGGTTACGTGATAAAAAAAATGAAATGTAACGACCTGAAATTTTGAATAAATTTTTTTTCCAAATTTTGTGTGTTATTTTATTTTATTTTTAAAATCAACAAAAATGTTTCATTTGATAACATGAGTATAATTAAAATGTGACCGATGGGTTTTGACTGTTATATGAACATTGGTCAATATGACCGCTTGAAACTAAATGTTTTGACTATTGTCTCTAGATAAAAGTAATCTTGGTTAATTAATATAGAAAGAATATTTGATGGCCTCACCCAGAAGTCTTGGACCGATCGAAGCCCATCTAACAGAACTTCGGAAGGAGGTAGAACCACTGGGCTTTGCTATGGACCAAACCCAAGCTGAACTTCATCGTGTGAAGCTAGAACGGGATCGCCATCGTGAGAAGTTCAAACTGATAGAAATTACTACTCGTGCGATGTTGGTCAAGCCTCCCTCAGATTCTCTCACCTTAGCACAACTTACACTTAGGTCCTATGCTGGTGTGATAAGGGGCTATGTAAGGAGATCGTAATTACCTTGTGTAATCCTTTATTTTAAATACAAATTGGGATTTCTTCTTATGAAGAAGTTTATGAATTTTCAAATGACCGGATAAATATAGTATTCATATTTTTGATGAATTTCAGAAAAAGGATATTTTAAAAAATGTTTATGTAAACCTTAAATAATTAAAAATGTGTAATGATTTTCGAAAAATGGTCTTCTACAATTATGTTCAGTATGAAATTTAGAGTCTAATAAGATCAACCTAATTTTTGATGAATAGTAAAATATGAATAGTGATTTTATGCTTAGGATTAGTAATGTGACAAAATGGATTAGTAATCTCACTTAATGAAAGTATTAATATAATCTAGGCACCTTGATTAAGTAATGTGATTCAATAAAATGGTTAAATAATAGTTTCATAAAGTATTATTCAAGTATTAGTTTTTTCGGGTGAATAATGTTTTTTTAATTAAAAATTAAATTATAAATATTTAGAAAGTAATTTTTATAAAATGGATTTCATTTTTGAACTCACAGCATTGATATTATGTTAAGGTAATTTTTGGGGATTTTTCGGAAAAAAATAAATTTTCCGTGAATAGTAAAAAATACAGTTTTAGGTTTTTGGTATGTTTAATGACATTATAACTGTGTCATGATGATTTCATGAGATATTTTATGGGTTGTCCGACCAAAGGTGATGCATTATTGAATGGGGGCCCCATGTGGCCTAACTCCATGGGAAATACCATGGGAGAGCACATGGTTTTGGGAAAACCACTTTTGAGGTGTCCCTTGGCCATTAATGCCTTGTCGCCTCACTTTCCCTATAAATACCAAGCCATCCTCTCATCCATTTCGACTCCCCACTCTCCCCCAACGCATTTATGGTCTCATTACGTCCCAAGGAGTCCTACCAAGGTTCCCCTAAGCCCTCAAGGTCCCAACCTTTGAGTTCTAAGAGTTACGTTTTAAGGTAAGGGATCCGACCTCTCTCCTTCTTTTGAAGTAAACTATTTTATGTCATTTCTTTTATAATCCATGTTCTAATGTTGGAGGATGTTCTTCTATATTCATATTACTGCCTTTTTATCTTCATATGATGATATACCCCTCTTACTCTCGTCATTTCATTTTATTAAAGTTTAAGTGGCGCCGTTAGGCTACCGGAATTTTTGTAACAGATTCTTTCACCCTTCTCGTTTTCAAGATCTATTTTCATGCCAATTATTTCATGTTCCATTTTATTATTTTGGGGTATGATATATAAATATATCATATTGATCTTTTATGTTCATATGAAGAGAGACCCTATTTGATCTCTTCAAATCAGTATTTTGAAGTTTTAAGTGGCGTCGTTAGGCTGCCGAATTTCTAAAGGGTTATTTCACCCTTCTCGTTTTCAAGATCTATTTTCTTGTCAAGTATTTCATGTTCATTTTTATTATTTTGGGGTATGATCTCTAAATATATCATACTTATCTTTTATGTTCATATTATTAGAGACGCTATTTGATCCCATCAATTCATTTTTGTTGATATTTAGGTGATGCTGTTAGGCTGCCGAATTTCTAACGAGTTCTTTCACCCTTCTCGTTTTCAAGATCTATTTTCATGTCAAGTCTTTCAAGTTCCTTTTTGTTATATTGGGGCATGTTCTCTATATCTATCATACTGATCATTTATTTTCATATGAAGAGAGACCCTATTGGATCTCGTTAATCCATTTTTGGAAGTTTTAAGTGACGCTGTTAGGCTGCCGAATTCTCATAAGAGAAATCTTAATTTTTTGTCTTCCTTTCATGTTCTTCGTTTCATATGGTATATCATTCAAATTTCATTACCATGATCTTAAATACTTTATATTCTGTTCCCCTCCTATATTATGAATCATTTTTAGTGGATGACCCATGTCCCCTCTCTTTTCAATGTTTTCTGAAACCATGTATCATAGCCGTTAGGCTGCATAGTTTTCGTCTCAAAATGCCTCCCTCTTTATCTCAAAAATATTTTATGTTACTAACTGAATACTCAAAGCTCTTATTTCTATAGGGGTATTTACATATATATCAAAATTTTCTATTTTAAATTCTGGGATTTACATACATGAAACCCGCTTCCCCTTTTTCGTGGGTTTAAATTCACATAAAGATCATGCCTTTAAAGCAATTTTTAAAACGTTATGATTATGAAATGAAACCCATTTATTTTATGCTTTGTGGGTTGTTTATGAAATGATTGATCATGATATATGTGTCTCACATGATAATAAACACATTTCAAGGGTGCGCCCAGATAGCGCTCCAATGCGTTGGGTAAAGTCTTAATCTCTAGAGATGGCCTTTTAAACTGATACCTTGGTTAATAACCTTGGTAATTTTTAATGACACCTTGGGGATGGACCCTGGTGAAACAAAATGATTGTCAATGTTAAATGTTGTAGCCACATCTTCAAGTTATGAAAAATGATATTTTTATATGCCTCATGATTTCATTCTCATTCTTTAAAGTTCTTTTCATGCCTTTATTGATGTATCTCAAGTTCACATGTTAAATGTTTCCCTTGTTTCCCTTACTAGGCCTTCTGCTCACCCTTTCTTTTGATGTATATCCCCAGGTTATGAGATGTAGTAATGAACCTAGGGTGAACATGAGGAGAAACCTTTCAAGTGTTTAAGAAGAATGTTTTATGTTTTCATGTTTTAGGTTCCTGGTTTCCAAGACACTAAAACTTAAAGATCCTCGGTTTTGTAAAATGTAATGAAATTTTATGTGATAAAAAAGCGGGATGCTATAGTTGGTATCAAAGGATGGTTTAGTTATTTGTGGAAATTAGGAAATGAAAACCTTAGGAAGAACCCTATATAAAAGTTTAAATATAGGAAATCTTCTTGGTATTTTGGTGAGTATTGAGTAAGGGGTTTCCAAGTAAATACATCCCTGTCTGGATACGAGCAGGGAGAGGCGGCTCTGGCAAAGATGTACATAGGGGTAAAAACCGAAAACATCGCTTTGAACTAGACTCGAACGGGAACTGGTACACGACAACGGTCCTTGCTGCACTCTTGGTTACGACACTCCCAGGGGATATGCTTTTGTAAATTCATAAGCTTAGTATGAACCATTGTTAAAGGAACAAAGATAAAATAAAATAAAGATTCACATAAGAATATATGATCATGGATAACCTAGATGGGAACCTAGGGGATCACAAGTTAGGGTATATTTTTCTTCTACAAGTTATCCTTATATGCTTTAAGTTCATTTTCATGATTATTTGATAAGTACTTAAGCCTATAAATTATACTGTATCTTCTTAGTTAATGGTGGGAAATGGAAGAACATGTCCCAACAACCAATGTGATAGGAAATGCGACGATTACCATATTAATATGACAGAGATGATTAGGGGATTAAAAGATGATTATTATTTTGGAAGATGCTAACTATTTTGGGGACCCTATATGATCAAGGTAAATAGATTACTACAGTATTTTCATTGAGAAGTAAGGTTGACTTATATTTTGAAGAATCGATGAATTTAAGGTGGACTTATAGTAATTTAGGTTACATATGGGAATGATTAACCTATCTTGGGTAAAATATGTTTAGGTTAGCTACTTTTGTTATAAGATGTTAGGAGTGGTTGATGTTGTTTGGAGATGAACAATGAAGTTTATTTTGGAAGACTATGTTATCAAATTCTTCTTGTATTTGGGTTTCAATCTTAGTTTGGTTTATTTTGAGGAATTCTAAGAATAGTTATTTATGAAATGGTCTATGATGAACTTTGGGTAGTACCATGGATCTTTGAAGATTTAAAAGTAGTTTCCCTTCCTATGGGATTCTTTCTTTTTTGAAGAGTTGTTTTATCTTACCCTTTCTGTTTTTGGGCTAATGTTTAAAGGTACAAGAAAATGATAGTTAATATTTTGTGGATTAATTGACTCTCAAGAAGATGATTCTTGTGTTTTGATGAGAGCAAGTGTTTTTGAATGCTCATTGTTTGGAGAAAAGATTAGCTTTGGGTAGAAACTTATTAAAGGATGAAACTCTACATGAAGGTAGGTATATTTTCTTATGTTTTTGTTCTATATAGTAAATGAATTCCTCAAACTTATGAAAAGGAACGTAAAACAAAAACGTTGTTAGTTTACGTTTCCTACTAGGTAATCAAATACCGTTTACACACATCATAAGTTTGTAATTTTCTTATGGTTAAATTTCTCCTAATCATGTTCTCTATCACTCTCCCTCGGAACTTTACCCTTCGCTTTTCTTCCATGTCCATGTTTTCCTACATGGAATCCTAGTGTGGGTTAACTCGGGTGACCATTGTACTTCCCTTTCTTTCTTTTAAAGTAATAGTTTTACTGACTCCTTTTCCGATGTGGGACTTTCAATGAAATTTCAGAAATCAATTTTAAAAATTGCGAGGACGCAATTTCTTAAGGGGGAAGATTGTAACGATCCGAAATTTTGAATAAATTTTGTTTCCTAATTTTGTGTGTTTTTTTATTTTATTTTTATACTCAACAAAAATGTTTCATTTGATAACATGAGTATAATTAAAATGAGACCGTTGGGTTTTGACTGTTATATGACCATTGGTCAATATGACCGCTTGAAACTAAACGTTTTGACTATTGTCTCTAAATACAAGTAATATTGGTTAATTAATATAGAAAGAAGATTAGATGGCCTCACCCAGTAGTCTTGGACCGATTGAGGCCCATCTAACAGAACTTGGGAAGGAGGTAGCGCCACTGGGCTTTGCTCTGGACCAAACCCAAGCTGAACTTTATAGTGTGAAGCTAGAACGGGATCGCCTTCGCGAGAAGTTCAAACTGATAGAAATTACTACTCGTACGATGTTGGCCGAGCCTCTCTCAGATTCTCTCACATTAGCACACCTTACACTTAGGTCCTATGCTGGTGTGATAAGGGGCTATGTAAGGAGACCGTAACTGCCTTGTGTAATCCTTTGTTTTAAATAAAAATTGTGATTTCCTCTTATGATGAAGATTATGAATTTTCAAATGACCGGATAAATATAGTATGAATATTTTTGATGAATTTTAGAAAAATGATATTTTAAAAAATGTTTTTGTAAACCTTAAATAATTATAAATGTGTAATGATTTTCAAAAAATGGTCTTCTACAATTATGTTCAGTACGAAATTTAGAGTCAAATAAGATCAACTTGATTTTTGATGAATAGTAAATTATGAATAGTGATTTTATGCTTAGGATTAGTAATGTGACCAAATGGATTATTAATCTCACTTAATGAAAGTAATAATATAATCTAGGCATCTTGATTAAGTAATGTGATTCAATAAAATGGTTAAATAATGGTTTCATAAAGTATTATTCAAGTATTAGTTTTTTTGGGTGAATAGTGTTTTTTTAATTAAAAATTATATTAAAAACATTTAGAAACTTATTTTTATAAAATGGATTTCATTTTTGAACTCAGATCATCGATATTATGTTAAGGTAATTTTTGGGGTTTTTTCTGAAAAAATGAATGTTCGGTGAATAGTAAAAAATACAGTTTTAGGGTTTTGGTATGTTTAATGACATCATAACTGTGTCATGATGATTTCGTGAGATATTTTATGGGTTGGCCGACCATAGGTGATGAAATATTGTATGGGGGCCCCATGTGGCCTAACTCCAGGGGAAATACCATGGGAGAGCACATGGTTTTCAGAAAACCACTTTTGAGGTGTCCCTTGGCCATTAATGCCTTTTCCCCTCACTTTCCCTATAAATACCAAGCCATCCTATCATCCATTTAGACTCCCTACTATCCCCCAAAAAATATCCGGTCTCATTACCTCCCAAGGAGTCCTCCGAAGGTTCCCCCAAGCCCTCAAGTTCCCAACCATTGAGTTTTAAGAGTCACGTTTTAAGGTAAGGGATCCGACCTCTCTCTTTCTTTTCAAGTAATCTCTTTTATGTCATTTCTTTTATACTCCATGTTATTAAGTTGGAGGATGTTATCTTATATTCATATTACTTCCTTTTTATGTTCATATGATGAGAGACCCATCTTACTCTCATCATTTCATTTTATGAAAGTTTAAGTGGCGCTCTTAGGCTGCCGAAATTTTTGTAATGGATTCTTTCACCCTTCTCATTTTCAAGAACTATTTTCTTGTCAAGTCTTTCGTGTTCCATTTTATTATTTTGGGGTATGATATCTAAATCTATCATACTTATTTTTTATTTTCATATGATTAGAGACCCTATTTTATCTCTTCAATTCAGTATTTTGAAGTTTTAAGTGGCACTGTTAGGCTGCCGCATTTCTAAGGGGTTCGTTCACCCTTCTCGTTTTCAAGATCTATTTTTTTGTCAAGTATTTCATGTTAGTTTTTATTTTTTTGGGGGTATGATATCTAAATATATCATACTTATCTTTATGTTCATATAATGAGAGACCCTATTTGATCTCATCAATTCATTTTTGTTGAAGTTTAAGTGACGTCATTAGGCAGCCGAATTTCTAACGGGTTCTTTCACCCTTCTCGTTTTCAAGATCTATTTTCATGTCAAGTCAATCAAGTTACTTTTTATTATGTTATGGTATGATCTCTATATCTATAATACTGATCATTTATGTTCATATGATGAGAGACCCTATTTTATCTCGTCAATCCATTTTTGGAAGTTTTATGTGACGTTGTTAGGTTGCTGAATTCTCATAAGAGAAATCTTATTTTTTGTCTCCCTTTCAAGTTCTTCGTTTCATATGGTATATCATTCAAATTTAATTAACATGTTCTTAAATACTTTATATTCTGTTCCCCTCATGTTTTATGAATCATTTTTAGTGGATGTCCCATGTCCCCTATCTTTTCAATGTTTTCTAAACCCATGTATCATAGCCGTTATGCTGCATAGTTTTCGTCTCAAAATGCCTCCCTCTTTATCTCAAAATTATTTTATGTTATTAAGTGAATAATAAAAGCTCTTATTTCTACAGGGGTATTCACATATAAATCAAAATGTTCTATTTTAAATTCTGGTATTTACATACATGAAACCCGCTTTCCCTTTTTCGTGGTTTTAAATTGACATAAAGATCATGTCTTTAAAGAACTTTTTAAAACGTTATGATTATGAAATGAAACCCATTTATTTTATTCTATATGGATTTTTTATGAAATTATTGATGATGATATATGTGGCTCACATGATAATAAAGACATGTCAATGGTGTGCCCAGATAGCGCTCCAATTCATTGGGTAAAGACTTAATCTCTAGAGATGACCTTTTAGACTGATACCTTGGTGAATAACCTTGGTAATTTTTAATAACACCTTGGGGATGGTCCTTGGTGAAAAGAAATGATTTTCAATGTTAAATGTTGTAGCCACATTTTCAAGTTATGAAAATTGTTATTTTTATATGCCTCATGATTTCATTCTCATTCCTTAAAGTTCATTTCTTGACTTTATTGATGTATCTCAAGTTCACATGTTAAATGTTTCCCTTGTTTCCCTTACTGGGCCTTCTGCTCACCCATTCTTTTGATGTATATCCCCAGGTTATGAGATGCAGTAATGAACCTAGGGTGAACATGAGGAGAAGCCTTTCAAGTGTTTAAGAAGAATGTTTTATGTTTTCATGTTTTAAGTTCCTGGTTTCCAAGACACTAAACCTTAAAGATCCTCGGTTTTGTAAAATGTAATGAAAGTTTATGTGATAAAAAGGCGGGATTCTATATGACGGGTGGTGCCGTGAATACTAGGATGGGTGGTTACTTTATTACCTCCAATGCATTGGGTATGGAAGTCGGTCATATGGCTATTCTATTTAGTGATATGTGTGGAAGATGACCATATGGTTATTCCATTTATGTAGGTTTATGTCCCAAGTTACCTCTATATGTTATGTGTTCATTATATAGGTTTTATTGTAATCTTTTGGTTACAAAAGGGTAAGAAATAATATTTTATTCAGTGAAGAATATCTACTAATTCATAATGGTTAAAATTATTACGTATGATTATGCATTCATGGTGTACATGTTGTTTTGAAAAACTAACTATTTCCTTCTTTGTGTATCCCTTAAAGAGCTTTTCCATGATCATCTCATGTTTTTGAATTGTTTTTCACAGGGCATAAAGTAGAATAGGGTCGGGGATGGGATCACGAAAAAATCATGCCATCTAAAACTTGTAACTAGACATTACTATTTTTTCAATGTGTTTTTATTTTATGAAAAAAATGGAAACTGAGTAGAAGTGTCTACTTTGTAATATTTTGAAATATAATAGTTATTGCCTAACTCTCTAAAACTCTAAACATGAAAATATCCTCAATGTGAATTATTCATTTAATTCAATATTATGTTAGTATTAAGTTTGGGTCCTTATAGTTGGTATCAGAGGTCGGTTTAGAGAAGTTTTGGAGTTACGGTATTGTTTAATTAATATACATAAAGTAATTTATGTTAATATTTAAATGATATATCATTTACAGATTACCATGTTTCTTTGCTTAAGATATTTCTATGTTCAGATTGGTTTTCCACAGAGGAAACAGGGTAGCTATGTTGGGATGACATCAGGAGGAAGATAACCTTCCAAATCAGTATCCTGAGATAGTCGGAATCGGGACTGAATAGTTTTTTGTAGTAATGGCACATTTGACTTAGGCTATAAAATGTGGTGGTATCCATGAACGTGACCATCCAGATCAACTGCAGAGGAACATGTGAGTAGTTGAGAATTTCATGAGGCAATATACCCCATCATTCAGAGGATCATCAGACCATGCGCTAGCTGAAGGGTGCATTAAAGAACTGGAGAAGATTTTTGATGTCATGAGTTGTTCAGAACATCAAAAGGATAGTCTTGATTTTTACCATTTTGAAGGTGAAGCTAATCAGTGGTGGTAGATGGTGAAATATATTAGGGATAGTGAGGAGATTGATGCTCTTGATTCGGATGAACTCAAAGGTATGTTTCTTGAGAAATATTTTTCTAAGGTGGTTCATCTTAGGATGGAAAAAAATTCTTAGAATTGAGGCAGGAGGATGACCCAGGGGAATCTTATGAAGAAAAGTTCACTCCACTGGCATGGTATGCACCAAATTTTATCTGAGATCTTGATAGTAAGATAAATCGATTTTACTCCGGACTGAAGCCAAGATATTTAATGGATTTAGCTTCTCGTGAGTTAAAAAGTTATGATAAACTTGTTCGATGTGCGGAGAAGGTGTAAATGGAGTTTTCCGATGATCAAGTGTTCTTTGAAAAACAACAGAATAAGAGTTCCAGTTGGCAAGGAAAGGGAAGAATTCATCAAAGTAGCATGGAGGTAAAAAAATTAAGTTTCCAACATGGGAGAAGTGTGGTAAAAATCATCCTGTAGAATGTTTATCAATGTATGGAAAGTGCTTCCAGTCTGGTAAGTATGATCATATTGCTTGTAAAATTAAGGAGGATGATGAAGCTGGCAATGAAAATACATCAAGAAGATGTTTTAACTGTAATGAAATGGGTCATTATGAAAATGAGTGTCCAGGAAATAACTCAACTGAGGGAAAGTAGCCAGACTACAAGTAGAAAGGCATGGTGAAATAATTTACAACTACTTCTGCAGATGTTGGGCTTTGGAACGAAGTAGTATCAGGTACATTGTTTCTTTGTTCAGATTATGCTAATGTGTTGTTTGATTCAGGGTCTACACACTCTTTAATTTCTGATAAGTTTTCTAGTAAATTTGGAATTCAGTCTCAAGATATGAATACAGAACTTATGGTAAAAACACCTGGAGTAAATGTTGAGACAAAAAAACAGAAGAACATTCTTGTCCTTGTGTGTAGAAAGAATCTATCTAGATACCTTATTATTTTTCCTATAGTAGAGTTTGATGTTATTTTGTGCATGGATTGGCTTTCTGTTTATCATGATAAGATTGATTTCAAAACTAAAGAGGTTTATTTTCAGAATGATATTCAGTTTGTTTAGAAGAATGAACCCTTTCTTTTGATTACATATCAGGAAGCTGTGAATCAATAAAAATTTTGAAATGAATGATACATTGCATATATTTTTCAAAATAAAAGAACTGTTCATATTAATTATGTGCCAGTGGTAAATGAGTACCTTGATCTTTTTCCTAACAAGTTTCCTGGTATAATACATGATCGGGAAGTTGAATTTACATTTTTTACTTAGTTCCTGATGCTAATACAAATTCAAAACCCCCTTATTGAATGGCTCAAATTGAACTTTTAGAGTTAAAGAAACAATTGCAATAGTTATTAGATAAAGGATTCATTCATACTAGCACCTCACCATGGGGTGCTTCTGTATTATTTTTTAAAAATAAATATGGTTCAATAAGACTTTTTATTGATTATAAGGAATTGAATAACATCACTGTTAAGAACATGTATCCTTTTCCTCATATCGATGAATTGTTTGATCAACTCCAGGGTTCTCAGTATTTTTTAAAGATTGGTTTTAGGTCGGGGTACAATCAGTTGAATGTAAAGGAAGCAGAACTTCTGAAGATCGTGTTTCATACTAGATATGGCCATTATGAATTTGTATTTTTTTCCTTTTGAGTTAACAAATGCATCTGTTGTATTCATGAATCATAGGAATAGAATTTTCTATCAGTTCTTGGATAATCTTGTGGTTGCATTCATTGATGATATTTTGGTTTATTCAAAAAGTAAGGAGGAACATGAATGTAATTTAAGGGTTGTCTTTCAAACCTTAAATTAAAATAAACTATTTGGGAAATTCAGAAATTGTGAGTTTAGGTTACAAAAAATTTCTTTCCCTGGTAACATTGTTTCAAAAAATGGCATAACTGTTGATTCTACAAAAACAAAAGTTGTTGAAGAATGTCCAAGACCAACAAATATAACCGAGATTCGTAGTTTTCATGGATTGATAGGTTATTACTAGAGGTTTGATGAAAAAATTTCACGATTAACTAGTCCAATGACTATGTTAACTCGAAAAGGTTTTAGGTTTATTTGGACAAAATAATGTGATGATTGTTTTTAGGAATTGAAAAAAAAAGAATGGTGAATGCTCCAGTTTTGGCATTGCCTTCCAGAAATGGTGAGTTTCTTATTTGCAGTGATTCTTTATTAAAAGTACTTGGATGTGTCCTTATGAAGAATGCTCAGGTAATTTCTTATGCTTCACGTCAGTTGAAACCACATGAGTTAAATTACCCTACACATGGTTTGGAATTAGCTACTATTGTTTTTGCTCTAAAAATTTGGAGTCATCATTTGTATAGATTGAAGTGTGAAATATATACTAATCACAAAAGTATAATGTATATATTCACACAGAAATAATTGAACATGAGACATAGGAGATGGCTGGAATTAATCAAGTATTCTGATTGCACGATCCTTTAACATTCGGGAAAAGGAAATAAAGTGGCTGATTCTTTGAGTCGAAAAAGTAATGCTTCATTAAACATTCTACGTTTGGAATGAGATACTTTTGTTTTTTGATTTGATGAACTTTTGTATCGAAGTTTTTGATGTAGGAAATTCTTCTATTTTGTTTTAGGTGTCAGTGAAATCATCTCTATCTGATAGAATAAAGCGAGCACATAAAGAAGACAGTGAGTTGCAGAAAAAGGTAGAGTTGGTTCAGAAAGGTATGTTGCCTGATTTTAACATTGATAATGATTGTGTTTTGATATTTGGAAAGGGATTATGTGTTCCTTGTGATTCAAAACTGAAGAATGAGTTATTATGTGAAGCTCATAGTTCTCCATTTTCAGTTCATCCTGGTTGTACTAAGATGTACAAAGATCATCAGGAGTATTACTGGTGGAATGGAATGAAAAGAGGTATTGTAAAATTAACTGTGATGTGTTTGACTTGTCAGCAGGTTAAAGCGGAGTGGCAATTACCGAAAGGGATTTTTCAGCCTTTACCGGTGCCAGATTTGAAATTGTAAAATATATCCAAGGACTTTTTTATGGGATTACCGAAGGCATCTCGAGGTAATAATGCAATCTGGGTTATTGTTGATCGATTGATTAAATCTTCTCATTTCATTCATATTAGAGATAATGTTTCTCTAGAACAACTTTCT
Source organism: Viscum album (assembly GCA_963277665.1). Classification (NCBI taxonomy): domain Eukaryota; kingdom Viridiplantae; phylum Streptophyta; class Magnoliopsida; order Santalales; family Viscaceae; genus Viscum; species Viscum album. Next base: position 1,464,650,503 of record OY728153.1, on the reverse strand, counting down.
TGGCTGTATGTTAAAGAGATAGTCAGGTTTCATGGAGTTCTTTTCTCCATTGTATCTGATTTTGATCCAACGTTTACTTCTAACTTTTGTAAATTCCTTCAGAAGTCGTTGGGTAATGAATTAAATTTTAGTAAAACTTTTCATCCTCAATCAGATGGGTAGTCAGAACGAACAATTCCGACTGTGGAGGATATGCTACATGCTTGTTCAGTGGATCATCAGGGATGTTGGGACCAACATCTTTCATTGGTTGAATTTTTATATAATAACTGTTTTCATTCTGGTATACAGATGGCTCCATTTGAGGCATTATACGGAAAGTGTTGTTGAACTTCAGCTTTTTGGGATGAAATAGGTGAAAGGAAGATGATGGGACCAGAATTGTAAGAAGAGATGGTAGAGAAAGTTCAGTTGATTTAGAAGAACATGTGAACATATCATAGTAGATAGAAAAGTTATGCAGATAACCTGAGGATGTATCTTTCTTTTGAGGTAAGTGACCATGTATTCCTCAATTTTTCTCCATGGAAAGGTCTGATGTGTATTGGTATGAATGAAAAGATGAGTCTGAGGTTCGTTGGACCTTTTGAAATTTTGGAGAAAGTTGGATCAGGGGATTACTGAGTGGCTTGACCTCCAAATTTGTCCTAGGAACCCAATTTTTTTTTCATGTTTCGATGTTGAGAATGTTTAAGCCAGATCCATCTCATGTTTTGAGTCCAGAGGTATTTCAGTTGAAAGAGAACCTCTCTTTGGAAGAAATACGAGTTCAGATTCCTGACCATAGATAGCAAGTGTGGCGGAATAAGGTAATTCACATGGTGAAGGTTTTGTGAGAAAAAAACATATGATTGAAGGATCCACGTGAGAATCTGAAAATGCTATGAGAGATAAATACCCCCACTTATTTTATAAGTGAATAAAAATTGCGAGGACAGAATTTCCAAAAGTGGGGAATGATGTAACATCCCCGGTAAATGAAGAATAATAGATTTTTATATTTATTAATATTTTTGAATTAAATATTAGTTTTACTTTAAAAGGGTTTCTATGTTCGATAGCGTACCTGATACTCAACAACAGGTTTCTTTGAAATCTTATGTTTCACACTAATAATATAATATTATTATTTTAATTGGTAGTTTTCTCATAGCCGTTGTATTGGTGGGAATGAACAAAACTAACTAAAATATTATTATTCTTGTTTGTTAAATGTATTTACATTAATCCAATAAAAGTTAGATGCTTAAAATGTGAATGAATCTAATTTTAAGCATTATCTACATTAAAAGGTCGATTTAATGCCTTTTATGGTGAACCTTACTTAAATATAGTTTAGGTCACTTTAATACATTCTAATTGATCAAATAAAATCCTTCTTTAAAATGGGGAAATCAAAATTTACTTTGTGTAGAATTTTGGGGTTTTTCTGATAGAGTTCGTTTTTTAATGAATTGTAAAAATATTGAATTTTATTTCGAGAGTGCCTTTTAATCTAATTTATTTATATGGATATATTTATCTTTATAATTAGTTTTAAATTCTAAATAGAATATATTTTTACCATTTAATCCAATTTTGGTCATTGGAATTAATTTCACTTGGAAATTAGACATAAACAAGTGTCAATCGTTTGATAGTTATTGTTTCTGTAAAACACGCCGTTTGTTTTAAAAACAAGAACTAATTTTAAAATTAATTAATGAAACTTTTCTGTTTTGAATTTGGAAATATAAATATCACTTTGGAATTTGGAACAAAAAATATAGCTTAGGCTTAATTTTTTGTATTTTTCTGAAAAACTTCTATTTTTTTATGATTTTTGAAACCAATTTTTTTAAAGGTAAGGGCTGAAGCCCCAATTTATTATTAAAAAATGACTTTTTCATTTAAATGAAATTTTACCACTTCTGTGAATTTACTTTTAAAAATCTGACATACATGGTTTTTATAAAGAAGTTAAATGTTGTTCAATAAGATGAAAATAATTTTTGGTCAATTGTAACTTTTGACTTTTATTTACCACGGTTAAAGATAAATATGGTAATTCAAGGTAAAAAAGAATAATATAATAATACTAAATTACCTTAATAGTTTTCCAAACCTTATTGGATGAGCAATGGACGACCATGGGAATCCTTGGGTCGATTTTGGGACCCCTTGGAGCCACTTATGAATGATAATGACACTTTATATTAATTAATTTAAAGTAATGAAAAAATTGACATAAACAAGTCTTTTAGTAAATTAATTTTTATATGCTGATATATATTCCATTTTTTGGAATACATATATTCTTTAGAAAGCTAGAATAATTTCATTCATTATATTATGTTTTTTATAAATTTTTAGACATTGAATAAATTAAATTATAAATGACACAATAATGATGCCGTATTTACCTCACTTATAAATGATTTAAATAAATATGATTAAAATGATTAAAATATAATCCAAAACATGTCCAATTAAAATTTGATGATTTTATTTCAAATATAGGAAATCGTATATTTAACCTTAATTATTTTTGGACAATTTGAAACTGAAGATATGTTTATGATAAAATAATGTTTTCAGACTTTCCTGAAGAGCCACGCCTCTCCCTTATAAGAGAAGGCCACTTATAACCAATTCATCAAACCTCTCAATCCATTTGGCTCGTCCAAACACTTGCCAATTAAGCTCTCAACATCCCCCTACTCTTCCTGGAAGCCTTACCTTAGTCATAAGGCACTTCAAGAAGTCCTTCGGTTCAATACCAAATTGAGTTACCCAAATTAAAGGTAATGGTTTTTCTTAAATTGTTTTATTTTATTTTATTTTACATCTCCAACCCCTAAAATCTTTTTATTCATTTCTTTTGTAAAAAAAACAACATCCTCAATATAATAAGATGTTGTTATGAGAACTATTCAAACTACACATACACACACCTCCATCTAATGGATGAAGATCAAAATGTTTCTGTGGATGGCAAACTAACGCCTCGCGAAACGATGATTGTTCAATTATCTCCTACCACCTATCATGATGTCCATAATGATGGTACTATATTTATATATGATATATATTATGATTATGTTTTATTTATTCTTTGGTTTTTTCCATTTATAGATGCCTTTATGGTTTCCATTATGGGTAAACGCGATAATCTTATTAGAGGAAGTGCAGACTACTGCCCCTCAAAGGGATATTACTCGTTAATACCATATGTGAGATGTATATATGATGGAGTTAAAGATATTATATATTATATTATATATGAAATTATACTGGAATTATAATATACCTATGTATCATTATGTATCAATTCTATTAAAAAAAGAAATTGAAATGAAAAAGCGTTCATGCATACATACGGCTTATCGTCTCCATGAATGGTGTATTTCATTTCTTACCTTCAAATGTTATGTACTTTAATAAATACATGTATATACTGGATATATATGATATATATGATATATAAATAAAGAATATCATTCTGGATATAATGGACTATTTACGACATGGACAACTTGTAACATAAGGTTTTCATTTTTTACTCAAGTACCAAATATTGACAAAAAAACATTATAAACATAAATTATTACATAATGTTTATAAACTGGTAATATGTTATATAAATGGAATAATAAACATGAAAAATTTTCTTAAGAAATTATAAATTAACATTAGTTTATTTTTCAGGAGATTAAAGAACGACCGAGTCAAGTCGGACACGAGTTAAGGGACTTCGTCTCAATCTCCTTTCATTAAAGAAAATTTTCATTTATACACAAATTTCTTTTATACATTGTATAACCCCCATTGAATTTTACTCTTATTCAAAAGGAATATTTTTTTCTACAAATCATTTTACTAAATGACAAAAAGAATGTTCCTTTTAACGTAAGAGGTGACAATGACTTTTTCTGTTGCTGCGAGAATTATTTGATCTTTTTCTTCCACAAAAATCCCTAATGTTTCTAAAAGAAAATTAATACCATATACTCTTTTATGTATTTTTTGTTGAAAATGGTTTTGATAATAGTTTTGCTATGTCAATATATTTAAGTGATATATTGTGATTGAAATGTGGAAATGTTTTCTTTCATTTATATTTGTTGTATGACTTATGATTATATAATTGTACTTGGACATTGGACGGGTGTTTATGTGATAAAGAAAATGACAGGTGGTGCCGTGAATACTACGATGGGTGGTTACGTTATAACATCCAATGCATTGAGTATGGAAGTCAGCCGTATGGCTATTCCATTTAGTGATATGTGTGGAAGTTGACTATATGGTTATTCTATTTAAGTATGTTTATGTCCAAAGTCACCTTTATATGTTTAGTGTTCTTTATATGGGTTTTATGGTAATATTTTGGTTACAAAAGGGTAATCAATGATCTTTTATTCAGTGATGAGCATTTACTACTTTATAAAGGATAAAAGTATTACTAATGATTAAGTATTCATGGTTTAATTATTGTTTTGAAAAACTAACAATTTCCTTCATTGTGTATCCCTTATGGGGATTTTTTATACTCATCCCAAGTTTTTGAAATGTTTTTCACTAGAAATAAAGTGGAATAAGGTCAAGGATGGGATCATTAAAACATTTTTTTGTATAAAACATGGAACTAGACATTAAAGAGTTTTTATCTTATGAAAAAAATGGAAACTGAGTAGAAGTGTCTACTTTGTAATATTTTGAAATGTAACAGTTATGGCCTAAATCTCTAAAACTCTAAACCTGAAAAGATCCTCAATGTGAATTATTAATTTCTTTCAATATTATGTAAGGTTTAAGGCTGGGTCCTTATAATTCAGGTTTGATTCATACACATGGAATGATGGTGGGGTGGTTTATCATGGCTGGGACCAAGATTATAGTTTTAGGAATCCCTACGTATCTCATATGGATGAGAATCAATCCAAATATAGTTCTTGAAATAGACATTTCTCACAATAATTGAGTTTGATGTGGGAGATGAGGAATTTTATCACATTATGTAAGAATGGATAGACTTATGATACAAAAGTATATGAAGATGAAGCCATGTATCTTAAAAGAGAAATCTGTATAGATTTGAGTCATATATATGAAGAGAAAAGGGAAATAAATTTCTTTGTGGTTGTGACTGGGCCTAAGATTGGAGATCTATGTGTCTCTATGTAACTCATTGAAATTAAAAATCAAGCCACATGTATTTCCTCGGATGAGGCCCCTATGTAGATTTGATTCACACATGGGCATAAATGAAACTCATCTACCACTAAGGAGTTGTAATGATACAATTTTTTCTTGGCATGGAAGCACTTAACATTAAATAATTCATACAATAATCATAATGATTAATGTCATTTAACGAGGAAAAATATTGTCATGCAGTTTAATGTTGTGTGACCATGATATTGATGCTACACATTTTATTATCATGTATCATGGATGCATACTGATGTTATGATGTTTAATGTCTTACAACTAGAAATATTTCTTGTGTAGTTTATAGTCAGGAATCGAAGACATTACAATGATGTGCAATTACACAAATTACTTCATCAGGAATACTGCATTGGGTAGATTTGTAATAAGCTATAGAAGAATTTAGATTAGATAATTAGCTTCATTTGGGTTGAAATTATGAATAAAATAAGGTCCTTCCAACTTTAGCTCCAGAATTGGAGGCTTCTTTCATGGCATCATTAGAGTCCTCAGGACAAACACCATTTCTCCATGATGAAATGAGTGGATGTGAGATTTCTTGTTAAAATATCATAATTTTTTGATAGGCTTTTAAATGATGCATATATGAAATTACTTTTTTTCTAATCATTCTAGCACATCAGATCATTATTATACACTTCATCTATAGAGAAATGATCATAGATTACCTCACAGAGTGAAGGGAATTTAATTTCAATTTGAAAAACTACTTCTATTAGGCACACCAATGAATAAGGAGTTTCTTGAGTGTCATTACGAGTATAAGTACAATATGCCCATAATGTGTGGAAAATTTTATCAATCCAAAATTTCATATCTTTATCCACCATATTCTGGAGTATATTTGATAGGGTATTATGGAAATCCACTATTAATCTATTGGCCACCACATTGTAGAGAGATGAATGGTTAGATTTGATATTGTGATCCTGATATAACATCTTTACCTCAAAAAATAGGAATTGGTATCATTTTCCTTTAATATAGTATGAGGGACACCATATATAGTGATGATGTTAGCATTGAAAAATCTAAAAAATGTTTTGGCTCTAACTTCCAGGAGATGTATATCCTCAGCCCATTTAGAGAAAAAATCAGTAGCAATAATAATATATTTGAACTACTTATCCATAGCATGAGGATATGGTACTACTACATACATTCACCAACTGAAAAATGGAAATGAATATTTAGTTGTATGTAAAAACTCTGGAGGTTGATGAAATAAGTTAGCATGCACTTAGTATGGATGACATTTCATGGTGAAATCTGTGCAATCCTATGTCATTGAAGGAAAGATGTATCCAAGCCTTTTGATTTGATCAGAAAGACTATTCCCAGACAAGTGATCACCATAACCTCTATCATGTACTTCATTCATGATAGCTATAGTTTCTTCTCCATCAATACACCTAAAGAGTATTCCATCAAAGCCTCATTTGTAGAGGGTCTTCTGGTGGCCTAGATTATTAAAAATAGTGAAATTTGTAACTCAACATCAGATCTGTTCTTTATCAGCTCAATTTTGTAGAAGTATTCCACATTGATGGTATTCTAGGATGGATGTCATCCATCCCGTGGTATGACCATATGGATTCATAATAGGTCTAATTTCATTAATTTATTCCATTTGAGTTTGAATGAATGGTGAAAACACACAATGATGGGAAATACTAATGTAACGCCCCGACCCCAGCTACCCAGAGTCGGTGCATTACTTCGTAACATTGGCATGATCACAAAGGATCAAGTCTCGAAAGACCGATTAGTTTAGTAGCCTTGGAAACACTAGATACATTCATAAGTCTTTCATTACATCAAAAAGTGAAAAACTACAATAACAAAGTCTCCATAGTCCACACTCATATCCTCTTCTGACTATCCCTGCAGGTCATTCATAAAATACTTCTTCACATCCTGGAAAATATTAAAACATTGAAAGGGGTGAGCTCAAATGCTCAGTAAGGATAACAATAATGCGGAAGCTTTCATAAATAAACATTAACATTTAAGGCAATGTATAACTAAAACAAAAGCCTTTTAAACATGAACTTCAACATAATATGGCAAAAGTAAAATGAGATAATGCCATTTACTTCTTCACATGGATATTCTACTGGTCGAATAATCACATGCAATATCAATAACCACTTTCATAATGATGGAATGCATAATGCCAGACTATCATAACCACGTAGTCAAGGCCTCGTGCCAAGACCACAAATAAGATTTTGTCAAGGCCTTGTGCCAAGACACTAGTTTGTCTCATGAGACCTGCCGATGCATCGAGGAGCTATAGCGGGCTCCACCCGTCACTTATTAAGTCCAATGCATTCCTCATATGAATAGGTTTAAACATATCATAAACCATAACATAATCGTATCACATAAAACATGCATAAAGGAAACATAACATTTCCATATTTCAATCACAAGATATCAATACAACACATTGATATAATAAAAATTCTTTCAAAACCATTTTCAATACCAAAATAAAAGAATGTTAAAACATTGTATTTATTTTTCTTTTTTAAAAAAGGTATGGCTTGTAAAGGAAGCCGAAACTCAAATAATGTTCACGGCGGCGGAGAAGTCGTTGTCGCCGCATAAGTACGGAAAGAAAAACATTCCCTTTTTGTCGTTTAGTAAAATGCTTCGTATAAAAAGATTCCTTTTGAATAAACTTAAAAGTCAAAGGGGTTTATACACCGTATAAAAGAAAATTGTGTATAAAACCAAATATGCCTCAATGAAAGGAGATTGAGACGAAGTCCTTAAAAATATAAATTTTAAAATAAAATAGATCTATTATGTGTATTCACTATAGGTACACATAAATAATATAAAAATACAAAATAGGACATAATAATATCATGACATAATTTGAAAGTAGGAGATTAACCCAAAGAATGGAAATTGGGTTAAGAAGTTCCCTTACCTCGTGTCTGACTTGACTCAACCGTTCTTTAACCTCCTGAATAATAAACTAGAGTTAATATATACCTTATTAAGAACCATTTTCAACTTCATTATCCTTATTATATCACTTATTACAATGATATGAACATTATGTAATTATTTAAGTTAATAATGTTCATTTTGTCGGTATTTGGTTCTTAAGTCAAAAATAGGCTTCTTACACTTACATGTTGTTAATTTGGTCAAAGGTTCATTATATCCAGAATGGTATTCATGATGTAGATATCATATATGTCATATATATCCAGTACATACATTCATTTATAATATTACATCACATTTAGAGGTAAGAAATGAAATGCACCGTTCATGGAGACGGTAAGCCGTACGTACGCATGAACGCTACTTCCATTTCTATTTCATATTTTCTGGAATGGAATCATAGTGATATGAGAGTATATTATAATTCCAGTATAATAACATATATAATATCATTAACTTTATCCTTCACACATCCCACATATGGTATTAACGAATCAAATCACTTTCAGGGGGCGGTAGTCCGCGCTTCCTAAAATGAAGATATCGTGTTTTACCCATAATGGAAACCATAAAGGTATGCCCAAAATGAAAAAAAACAGAAGCTTAAGGAAAACATAACATATTATATATCATATATAAAAATAGTGACATCATAATGGCCACCTTTGAAGGTGTTAAATGAGTGTTGAACAATCATCGTTTCGGGAGGAAGAATTTCGCCATCCACGGAAACCTTATGTTCTTTAACCATTTGATGTAGTTGTGTGGAAGTGTAGCTCAAATAAATCTTATAACAACATCCTAGTATATTTAAGATACTGGTGTTGTTACAAAAGAAGTAAATAAAAAGAGTTTAGGGGGTTGGAGAAGCAAAATAAAACAAAAGGACATGAGAGAATGAATTACCTTAAAAAGTGTAACTCCTTTTGAGTTGAGCCTAAAGGCTTACTTTGAAAGGATTCTGCCCAAAGGGAATCCTCTAGGATGAGGAGAGGGATGTGGAGAGAGCAAATGGGCAGGGGTTGGCCGAGCCAATGGCTTGAAGAGTGTGTGAAATGAGGTAGAGGTGGGGGCCTTTTATAAGAGGAGAGGAGGGGCACTTTTGGAAAGTAAAGGAACATTACATTATTTGAAAATGTGTTTCGGTTTTAAAAGGTCCCACATTGATAGAATTCGTGGATAAGGTGATAAGGCATCGAAATCCACTCATCCAATTGGTTTTGGCCATGTGTAGTTCATAGATTTTATATTATCTTTCCATTTTATTTAAATCGTCAAATAATGATGTCATCGCTGCATCATTATTATGTCATAAATAATTAAATTTATTTAATGTCTAAAAATTATAAAAAAAATACTATGATATAGGAAATCTTTTTATCTTTCCAATGACTATTTATAATCAAAATTTGGACTTGTGTAACCCTACTTAAAATTTTTTTTAGTAAAACACTTTATGTTAGTGTCATTTTCACTTTAACATTAAATAAAAAGTAATTTATGTTATTTCCCAACAAAAGTGGATCCATGGGGTCCCCAAGTTAGGCCATGGCTTGTCTTGGTCGGCCATGACACAACCAATGAGGTTGGGACATGTGTCTAGGTCATTTAATATTATTAAAGTATTATTTATACCTTAAACTACCCTAATTACCACTAATCGCGATTAAGAACTTAATAAGTTACTATTCACCAAAAAATTATTTTTATCCCATTGAACCACATTTTACTTCTTAATGACAACCATGTATGTCGGATTTTTGAAAATCAAATCACAGAAGTGGTAATATTTCATTTAAACGAAAAATCAGTTATTTAACAACCACTTAGTGGTTTCACTATTCATCAAAAATTGAAGTTTTTCAGAATAAGGCCAAAATTTCACCCTAAGCTATAATTGATATTCCGAATTGAAAAATGATGTCTATTTTACAAAATTCCAAACATATTAGTTGCATTAATTAATTTTATAATTAATTCCCGCTGTCACAACAAATAGCGTGTTTTTAAGAAACAATTTATATCAAAAGATTGGCAATTGTTTATGTCCAATTTCAATGTTAAATTCATTATAATGACCACCATTGGATAAAATGGTAAAAATATATTCTAATTATACTTTAAAACCATCAAATATTATAATTTATCACTATAAATTATTTTGATTAAAAAAGTTGTTTTAAGTATTTTTCACTATTTATAAAATTTTAGAAGTTCTCAGAAAAATACCAAAAATTCAACATAGGCTAATTTCGATATAACGAATACAAAAATGAAGTCCATTTTGACATATAAAATTTATAATATTTCAAAAAGAAGGTATTACTATTCATAACGGCTACTTTGATTAGTCGCGGTGTTTTAGAACTCGAAGTTGCGTACAATGCAAGCTATTGTATTACTGAATGAGAAGCGTATCGTGGAAGCTCGGGGTGTTACATTCTCCCCTCCTTCAATAAATTGCGTCCTCGCAATTTGAAATTTTTCTTGGAAAATACAAGGTTGAAAAGAGAAAATACCTTTGAGGAAAACCCACATCGAAAATAAGGTTAATAAATATATAACATTAAAAGAAAGCAGGATAAGTACAAAGGTCACCCGATATAGCCCATTATAGGATTCTATGAAAATATGGATATGGAGGAGAAACAAACCATCAAGGTCTGATGGGGAGTTATAGAAAACAGGATTAGGAGAAAGTTTAACCACAAGAAAATCACAAACTTGTGATTGGTTAAACGGTCATTGAATCCCTAGTTGGAAAAGTTAACCGACAACATTTTTGTTTTAAGTTACCTTTTATAATGTTGAGGATTTTATTTAGGAGATTTACTAAGAACGTAAGGGAATATACATACTTGTTATGTATACTTTCATTCATTAATGAATTTTTACCACAAACCCATCTTTTACTCCAAATGGTAACAGAACTCAAAAATATTCTATTTATCCTAATTGTATAAGGTACCAAAGGTTAACACATACCATTTAGATTAGTAAAATTATTTTGTAATAACCAGGGACTTCCTGTAGGCTAGTGGTAGGAAATAAAGGCCTGTCGCACTATGATTGTGGGTTCGATTCCTGCAGCTTTGTCCGACGCGACGGGTTATGCCCCACCCTGCAGGTTGTCCTTTTCCTAAAACTATAGTATCATAATATTCCAAAAATAATATTCATAAATTTTTTAACCTTAAACAATACTATCCATGGTTCAACTTAATCCATTCCAACCTTAATAGTTATCCAAAATACTTCTGTCCAACTCACAGTCCAAATTTTATAAGGAAGGTAAACATAATGAAGATCCTTTATCCCACGTAACAACATGTGAACACCTTCATCATGTATTATTTTTAAACATACTGAATTACCATGATCCCTTATTCCTTATAGAATACTAGATATACTCCTTCTATCAAAAAATGTATACAAAACATCAATCAGTTTCAAGGAAGTTAAGTATATCCAATATAATTTATCCAAATCAATCACGTCTTATTCCAAAATCACAATCTCAGTATCAAAACCATATTATGGTTTATCTTTATCTCAACCATATATTTTCCAAAAATTTAACCTACTGTGGAGTCACTTTTCTTGGTTCCACACAATCTCAAGTCCTTGATGAAATAGTACTGCAGTACAATCCTTATATACTCCATAATTATTATAACCAGTACATCATTTATACAACACTCAAATTACAAAATTCGTTAACAATAACATAAGAACTCTAATCATTCCTCCTCATCTGTGGTAGTATCATAACTTGATTATTATCCAATAACATCATTTGGGGAATGCTCTGATGATTTGGACATTGGTTTGCGTAGTGTCCCCAATCCTTGCAGAAGAAGCATTGTATATTTGAAACCATTTTCTTACCCTTGCAGTCACGCGCTTTGTGTCCTTTTTCTCTACACTTATAACAAACTCCCATTCCCTTTAGGCAAGTTCCATGATGTTTCCTCCCACAATTACCACATATTGGAAAATTCTTCATTCCCCTCATCCCTTTATCCATCATTCTCTCTTCCATCCCTTTCATCTCTTGCTTCGCTTCAAAGCCATAGGACTCAGAGAATTCTTTACTTATCCTATTAACACATGATACTATTTCTTCATATGTTGAGAACACATGGGAGACTATTTCCCTTCGAAATGTTGGCTTAATACCGTGAAAGATACTATCCTTCTTACTCTTTGGATCATACATACTGCTGGAGTTCACATTCCTTCTACTGGGCGCCATTTCTATACAACGGCATAAACTAGGTTAGTTTATGAATCAAAATACATAATTCCATACTTGTAAAACACTTTACATAAATTGAACTATTTATGGATATAATCCATAATCATAAAAAGAAATGTTTTCTTTGAGAAAGTATATACTCATAACCCTTCATAGTGGTTTGTAAATAAAATGAGAATTATCCTAAGCATATCCCCCGGGAGTGTCGTAACCAAGAGTGCAGCAAGGCCCGTTGTCGTGCACCAGTTCCCGTTCGAGTCTAGCTCAAAGCAGTGTTTTTGGGTTTTACCCCTAGGTACATCTGTGCCAGAGCCGCCTCTACCTGCTCGTATCCAGACAGGGATGTATTGCTCGGAAAAGTCATAACATCTCTATAATACCAAAATTCTAGGAAGTTCTTCTATACTAATCCTCAAAGTCTATCTTCGGGATATGTGCTCTAATCAGAGTTTATCTAAATCTAGCTTCCAAGGTTAGTACTAAACTGCCTTTGATACCAACTGTAACGCCCCGACCCCAGCTACCCAGAGTCGGTGCATTACTTCGTAACATTGGCATGATCACAAAGGATCAAGTCTCGAAAGACCGATTAGTTTAGTAGCCTTGGAAACACTAGATACATTCATAAGTCTTTCATTACATCAAAAAGTGAAAAACTACAATAACAAAGTCTCCATAGTCCACACTCATATCCTCTTCTGACTATCCCTGCAGGTCATTCATAAAATACTTCTTCACATCCTGGAAAATATTAAAACATTGAAAGGGGTGAGCTCAAATGCTCAGTAAGGATAACAATAATGCGGAAGCTTTCATAAATAAACATTAACATTTAAGGCAATGTATAACTAAAACAAAAGCCTTTTAAACATGAACTTCAACATAATATGGCAAAAGTAAAATGAGATAATGCCATTTACTTCTTCACATGGATATTCTACTGGTCGAATAATCACATGCAATATCAATAACCACTTTCATAATGATGGAATGCATAATGCCAGACTATCATAACCACGTAGTCAAGGCCTCGTGCCAAGACCACAAATAAGATTTTGTCAAGGCCTTGTGCCAAGACACTAGTTTGTCTCATGAGACCTGCCGATGCATCGAGGAGCTATAGCGGGCTCCACCCGTCACTTATTAAGTCCAATGCATTCCTCATATGAATAGGTTTAAACATATCATAAACCATAACATAATCGTATCACATAAAACATGCATAAAGGAAACATAACATTTCCATATTTCAATCACAAGATATCAATACAACACATTGATATAATAAAAATTCTTTCAAAACCATTTTCAATACCAAAATAAAAGAATGTTAAAACATTGTATTTATTTTTCTTTTTTAAAAAAGGTATGGCTTGTAAAGGAAGCCGAAACTCAAATAATGTTCACGGCGGCGGAGAAGTCGTTGTCGCCGCATAAGTACGGAAAGAAAAACATTCCCTTTTTGTCGTTTAGTAAAATGCTTCGTATAAAAAGATTCCTTTTGAATAAACTTAAAAGTCAAAGGGGTTTATACACCGTATAAAAGAAAATTGTGTATAAAACCAAATATGCCTCAATGAAAGGAGATTGAGACGAAGTCCTTAAAAATATAAATTTTAAAATAAAATAGATCTATTATGTGTATTCACTATAGGTACACATAAATAATATAAAAATACAAAATAGGACATAATAATATCATGACATAATTTGAAAGTAGGAGATTAACCCAAAGAATGGAAATTGGGTTAAGAAGTTCCCTTACCTCGTGTCTGACTTGACTCAACCGTTCTTTAACCTCCTGAATAATAAACTAGTGTTAATATATACCTTATTAAGAACCATTTTCAACTTCATTATCCTTATTATATCACTTATTACAATGATATGAACATTATGTAATTATTTAAGTTAATAATGTTCATTTTGTCGGTATTTGGTTCTTAAGTCAAAAATAGGCTTCTTACACTTACATGTTGTTAATTTGGTCAAAGGTTCATTATATCCAGAATGGTATTCATGATGTAGATATCATATATGTCATATATATCCAGTACATACATTCATTTATAATATTACATCACATTTAGAGGTAAGAAATGAAATGCACCGTTCATGGAGACGGTAAGCCGTACGTACGCATGAACGCTACTTCCATTTCTATTTCATATTTTCTGGAATGGAATCATAGTGATATGAGAGTATATTATAATTCCAGTATAATAACATATATAATATCATTAACTTTATCCTTCACACATCCCACATATGGTATTAACGAATCAAATCACTTTCAGGGGGCGGTAGTCCGCGCTTCCTAAAATGAAGATATCGTGTTTTACCCATAATGGAAACCATAAAGGTATGCCCAAAATGAAAAAAAACAGAAGCTTAAGGAAAACATAACATATTATATATCATATATAAAAATAGTGACATCATAATGGCCACCTTTGAAGGTGTTAAATGAGTGTTGAACAATCATCGTTTCGGGAGGAAGAATTTCGCCATCCACGGAAACCTTATGTTCTTTAACCATTTGATGTAGTTGTGTGGAAGTGTAGCTCAAATAAATCTTATAACAACATCCTAGTATATTTACGATACTGGTGTTGTTACAAAAGAAGTAAATAAAAAGAGTTTAGGGGGTTGGAGAAGCAAAATAAAACAAAAGGACATGAGAGAATGAATTACCTTAAAAAGTGTAACTCCTTTTGAGTTGAGCCTAAAGGCTTACTTTGAAAGGATTCTGCCCAAAGGGAATCCTCTAGGATGAGGAGAGGGATGTGGAGAGAGCAAATGGGCAGGGGTTGGCCGAGCCAATGGCTTGAAGAGTGTGTGAAATGAGGTAGAGGTGGGGGCCTTTTATAAGAGGAGAGGAGGGGCACTTTTGGAAAGTAAAGGAACATTACATTATTTGAAAATGTGTTTCGGTTTTAAAAGGTCCCACATTGATAGAATTCGTGGATAAGGTGATAAGGCATCGAAATCCACTCATCCAATTGGTTTTGGCCATGTGTAGTTCATAGATTTTATATTATCTTTCCATTTTATTTAAATCGTCAAATAATGATGTCATCGCTGCATCATTATTATGTCATAAATAATTAAATTTATTTAATGTCTAAAAATTATAAAAAAAATACTATGATATAGGAAATCTTTTTATCTTTCCAATGACTATTTATAATCAAAATTTGGACTTGTGTAACCCTACTTAAAAATTGTTTTAGTAAAACACTTTATGTTAGTGTCATTTTCACTTTAACATTAAATAAAAAGTAATTTATGTTATTTCCCAACAAAAGTGGATCCATGGGGTCCCCAAGTTAGGCCATGGCTTGTCTTGGTCGGCCATGACACAACCAATGAGGTTGGGACATGTGTCTAGGTCATTTAATATTATTAAAGTATTATTTATACCTTAAACTACCCTAATTACCACTAATCGCGATTAAGAACTTAATAAGTTACTATTCACCAAAAAATTATTTTTATCCCATTGAACCACATTTTACTTCTTAATGACAACCATGTATGTCGGATTTTTGAAAATCAAATCACAGAAGTGGTAATATTTCATTTAAACGAAAAATCAGTTATTTAACAACCACTTAGTGGTTTCACTATTCATCAAAAATTGAAGTTTTTCAGAATAAGGCCAAAATTTCACCCTAAGCTATAATTGATATTCCGAATTGAAAAATGATGTCTATTTTACAAAATTCCAAACATATTAGTTGCATTAATTAATTTTATAATTAATTCCCGCTGTCACAACAAATAGCGTGTTTTTAAGAAACAATTTATATCAAAAGATTGGCAATTGTTTATGTCCAATTTCAATGTTAAATTAATTCTAATGACCACCATTGGATAAAATGGTAAAAATATATTCTAATTATACTTTAAAACCATCAAATATTATAATTTATCACTATAAATTATTTTGATTAAAAAAGTTGTTTTAAGTATTTTTCACTATTTATAAAATTTTAGAAGTTCTCAGAAAAATACCAAAAATTCAACATAGGCTAATTTCGATATAACGAATACAAAAATGAAGTCCATTTTGACATATAAAATTTATAATATTTCAAAAAGAAGGTATTACTATTCATAACGGCTACTTTGATTAGTCGCGGTGTTTTAGAACTCGAAGTTGCGTACAATGCAAGCTATTGTATTACTGAATGAGAAGCGTATCGTGGAAGCTCGGGGTGTTACAACTAATGATTGTTTCCAACTTGTTTGGATCATCCATGGTTGTTGCTGCATTATCTAGTGCACCATCATGGGAATTTTGTGATCGCGATACATAAGGAAATGTTGGATATGAGGTAAATTTATCCATTAACCCTCTGACATAATCAAACAAAGGAATTAACACTAATTTTTGGATATCATAATCTGCATTGATCTATGTCATGAACAACTCAAAACCACCTTTCACTTTCTGGTGGTTCACATGTACAAGGAGTGTTAATTCCAGGCCAAGGACAAGAGCATGATATTATACCTCATTGATGGTACCGACTTAATGAAATAGGATTGAATATAGAAACACCACCTTTTCTGGGGAGATAGGTACAATTCATTACCCATCTTTGTTGATTTAAGGGTTTTCCATTTTTTTCCATGTTGGGCATCTGGAAGCACCATAGAAGTACATTTTACCATGTTTGAAGATTATCTTTAACAAAGAAGTACTCTTCATCAGAAAGTTAATTATTCAAAGAGGTATATTCTATATGTGGAAGCTCAATATGGATTTCTTCCAAGGTTTGGCTTTTTATTTCCTTGTTAGGCACAAACTCGATATCAAACTATTTCAAAATAACTTCCCACTGTTCCAAACGTCCTATAAGCATAGGATGATAAGGGATAAATTTTTGCGGGTTATTGTGAGATGCCATGTGGACCTTGGGATGTTGCAGGTAGTGTCTCAATTTTTGAACTATAATGATTAATGTCAAGAATAATTTATTGACACATGAATATTGATTTCTTATGTAATGAATAGTTTGATTGAGATAGTAATGGCTATTATCATTCTCAATATAGTTATTTTGGGAAATTTCAGTACCGAATGATCGCTCTAAAGAAGTCAAATAGATTAAGAGTGTCATTATGTCAATAGGATGCATTAATACTGGTGGAATCATTAGATATTTCATGAGGGTATCATATTCCACTTGGTAGTATTCAGTCCTTTGATAGGTATCTACCTTGTTTATTAATCTGGTGAACAGTAAACACTTTCCTACCAAATTTTAAATAAATCACCAAATATAGGCCACGTTCCCTTGAATTACTCTTAATTCATAACATTTTCGACAAGGTGACATGCCAAGGATTTTTTTTCGTAATATCAACTTTGATGCCTTGATGGCGTAAAACGAAACAATGTAATTTTCCTGAAGTTACCCTGAAATCACATTTCAAGGGAATCCTCTTCAAATTATGTTGCCAATGTTTACTGAATATTGTCGTCAAATCAGTCAAGTGATTGAAACAATGTTTTTATTTAACTACCATATCATCGACATAACATTTGACAATATTTAATAAGAAGGGTTTGAAAATATGGTGCCTTGAATGTTGATATGTTAAACCGGAATTCATTAAGGAAAAGGGAATTACCGTATTAAAAAACACATTTAGGGGATCTTAAGTATATATAATCCTCAAACTTTGGGTCCATTCATATTTTATTGTACCATGAGTATCCATCCATTAAGAAGAGAGACTCATAATAGGCTGTTGCATCAATTAAAAACTATTTGATCAGAATTTGGAAGTCATCTTTGAAAAAATGCCGGTTAAGATATCCGAAATTTAGGAAAACTATGATCTTCCCTATCTTCATTTCTACTGGGACAATATTGAACATGAATTTGGGATATTTCACCTCCTTGAAAAATTTATCCTTAATATGATTTTCATCTCCAGCTTTAATTTTAGAGGAATGAGTAGGGTGTGTTCTTCTTGCTGCCTGCTTGAATCCTCAATGCTCTTCTGGAAAAATCAAATGATGAGAGGCTAAATCCGGATTATGTCCTATAATTTTTGTATAATTTAATGAAAATATATCTCAATATTTCTTTTGAAATGATGTATACATCTCTTTTTCTTCATAAGGAATAGCCTCACTAATTAGAGTGGGGTGTGGATCTTCTTCTCTACCCATATTTATTTCTCTAATCTCATCCACAGTTGTGGAGATGCCTTCCTCAAATATAGGAGGAGCATCCCTAATATCTTCTTCTTATTCTTCCATATGGTCCACTTCTTCCATTTCATCGTTCATAGTATGTAATGAAACAAAACATTCAACGATTGGGGAGGAGCCAGTAGTAGAACATCTTGAAATAAGTGGAAAACATTTCGTACCCACTTAATGATTATTGGTTATCCAATAATGTTGAAGTGGAGATGATGCGTTGTAAATCAAAAACTTTGCCTTCATATAGTATTGAGAAAACTTCATCTATCCTTGTTTATGAAGAAATGAATTGATGATCATCGGTGGATGGAATAAGGACATCTCAATTTAAGAATTCATCACTTCTGGGTAAATCAAAAATTTCACCCATGATTTATTGCTAAATTGCCACAATTGAAATTATATAAGTCACCAGATGGGTGCTTGTATTTGGGTATATAATTTCATTTTTATTGTTATGCAACACAAAATCTATACTCAGATGTTTAAATTGGTCAGTTCGGATCATTTCAAGGCCATTTGAATCATTTATTATTGTTACCTATTTTTCAACGGACCTTGTTTTCTTCATGTGATAGAATTATGCTACAATATACTGAGATTTACATGTTTTGAATTGATCCTTGTCACCATATAGTGGCTCAATTTGACCATTAATTTAATACTAGATACATTGGTGATATGATGAAGGAACAGATGCATGTTCAAGTAGACAATTACTTCCAAGAAGAATGTTGAAGGATGTGTCCTAACAAAAAACCATAAAATATGAATTAGACATAAGATCTCCAACGTTTGTTCTGAGAGAAATATTTCCTAGAGGTTAATTCTCATTCATGCCATAACCTTGAAACATTAATGTAGACGAGGATACGCCAGATTTAGTGAGGCCTGATAGATGAAGTGTATAGATAGGAATGAGGTTGACTCAAGATCCATTATCAATACATATTGGATGTCTATTTCATTAACCCTAAAAAATAGATACAAGGGATTGACATGTCCATGTAAACCATCATCTTCATCCTCATTCGTAAAAGATATGACAACATGACATTCTACAGGGTCATTCTTTATATGGTAAACCTCAGCAGCAACAACCCTCGGTTAAAACTATTGAGGACTTGACAAAGCCTCAATAAATTATTATCGACGTCCTTTTGACAGGTTTAAGGGATCCATGACTAACAACATGTAAGGTACCTGGTCTAACTATTTCAAAATAAATTACTATAGGTCAAGAGGTCGTCATTTTCCAGTCTTGAGATCCGGTTTCTTAGAAGCCTTGGAAGTTGATGCTCTTGAAGTATATATATACACTGTATCAGGGTAGAAGTGGAAAATAATTTTTTTTGAGAATTAGACTGACTAGGTCTATCTACATGCTGAGAGAAAGGTGGTTTAACCGCAAATTGGTTCTACAAGATAATATTTTTAAGACTAATCCTATCATACATGGTAGAATCTTCTTGTTCTTTTTAAGCCCGTTGATGGGCTCTCCCTCAAGTTTCCACTCCATACACTATTTGAGCAGGGGTAGAGTTAATTTAGTGGTTTCTAGAATATCCACGTCTTCCCCTATATTCTTGAACATGGATTCTTCCTCTAGTTCCCTTATTTGGTACTTGGAATTTTGGCTCATCATAACTAGAATCATCATTTTCATAGGGATCCGTTATGTGGATAATGTTAATGGAAGAAAAGAGAAATTCTTCATCTAATGAAGATCATTCATGACAAGTCAGTTTGGGTTGTTATATTTGGAGGGGTGGTGTTGGTACTTTTGAAACAGATGGCCTGATATCTTCCAAAGTCAAGGAAAACTTTGGCCCTGACATGAGCTCGTCATCTTCTAACTGCTCTTCATCTTTCTAATTATGTCTCTTATTTTACTATTGATCATTAAACGACTGATTTTTTATGAAGATATCATTGTAGTGAAAGATGTAGAAGAAGAAAAAAAATGACTGATTCAAATGTTTTTTTGTAATTCCATTAGTTTTATTGATCATTTTTCTATAATTCAATCATCATACTTCTGCACATTTTTTCCTTTTGACTTCCTGCCACTCGTCTTCTTTATCTGGGTCAGTAGCAGTAACATATGCTACTTGGGGTGATGAACGTTTCATTTTCATTTTTACCAATTCTCCCTTTTTGGAAGGATGTACTTAAAAAATTAATCATGAATAGAATTCCCTATCATTTGATTGAAGGAACAGTGATTTTGAAGATATTTCTCTCTTTCATTGATCGGTTTCTTGGGCCTTGTAACATGTTCCAAATTGTTTTCCAAAGCTAAAATGAAGTATCCGAGAACCAGTTCATTCCTAAAATAAAAAAAATTGTCCTTTAACACCTCTAACTATCATCTGCTATGTTGTTTTTGATCATCTAGATGATGGGACCGTTGCTGTTGACGCTAGAGAGGTGGATCCCTTCGGTATGATGACGGTTTTGAAGTAGAAGCAGGAATATGTGCTAGTTTGACTATGAATGTAGCAGCCTCTACATTTCATGTTCTCCTTCCCATGTTTTATGGAATTTCCTAATATTTTTCTTTCATTCCCATAGTGGAATCCTCCACTTTTTGGGCGATTGATGACAGGTCTTGAAACCCTCCCATGTATTTCACAGGGATCAATGGTGTGCGTAACTGATCACACAGATTTTCAATAATAATTGGTAAAAACAATTCATGAGGGAGTGACATATTTAATTAATATGATAATCCATTCCATTGAGAAATGAAAATTGAAACACATTAATTCTTCTTTATTTTGATATTTTTAAGTTCAAAAACAGTTTTCTTTAGCAGCGTTGAGAAGAATTGAAAAAGGAATTTCTGTCAGAGATCAACCCATCCAGTAATTGATCAAGATTGAAAACTTGTATACTAGACAAAAGATAGCCCCTATAAAGATTTAAAAAATAATCTCAGATTTAATGATTCTTGTTTTTGAGGGGTACCGATCATGGGATCAAAACAAGAAATAGAATGCGTTAAATGTTGCTCAGGATCTCCTAAACGATTAAATACCGGGAATGTATTATTCAGAATGTTTGGTGGGGGAGGGATCAGATCCACCCATTCATGGTAAGTATTCATTTTTGTTTTTATTGTGGTATGTTGTTCTTACATAGCATCTAATTGAGTTTTTAATGCCTCAATTGTATTTATAAGCATTTTCGGAATTTCGAGATCACCTGAGACCTATACAGTTACAACAGCTGATGAATTTCAGGTGCAGCGACTGGAAAAAATAATGGTGGTGTTGCTGCTGGTATTTTTCTGGGATAACCTTTTGAGATAGACCTATAAGTATATGTCTGATCCAATCCTGTATGTGTACCAAATGGAGGGAATTCATTATCCACATTTTAGTTGCAACAAATACTCTTTTCTAAGGAGTTCCTATAAGATGTGCAATTTTAAGATCTCCCTGGGGAGTAACTCTGTTAGAAATGATAATTCAAAATAACTATGTATTGACTCTTTTTAACTCCATCAGCTCTTATTTATAGGTAAATATTTCTTAAACAAAATGATATTGACATTTTCTAGTGGAAAATTTAGATGTTATATGACTTTTACCTTTCCCCTTGATTAGATGCCTTTCAAAGGGGTGGGAGTTAGTTACTTGAGGGCATACCTAGATTATAGTCAAGACTCTGATTTTGGGTACACAAACCTCCTTCATCTACTTCAGTTTGTACCATTTTAGGGATAATAACTTCATCTTCTAACTCCCTTCAACTAGACTCATTCTCTTGATGAACATCTACGATGGTATGAATGGAATTCAATAAAGCATAATGCAGTGATGGCGTTTTGTTAGTATCATTGTAATATTGTCACCTTATGTATCTTCCCTAGAAATATGTTCTCAATTATGCTGAATTTTCGGGATGATTTTGGTGGAATGTAACCCAAATAGAATCCATGGATAGTTTAGTAGTGCATTCACTTTTTGGATCCTTCCCTAATCGGGTGAAAACTGACTTCCATTGAGGAGGGTATTTTAGATGTAAAAATACTACAGCTTAGTAGGTTGGGGATGTTTCTATTTTTATTCGTAAAACATTTAAAAAAAATGATTGAAATTAAATGTTGAACTAAAAACTCTACCGACCCTACAGGATGGGCATGCTATTGAACTCATATTGCTGTTATTCACACATCTTATATTCTTATTTGGAAAATTTTGGTCTGAACATTGGCTATGTGAATTATCTAAAAACCAGTCAAATAACCTATTTTGGATGACCGCTATGTTATTTCAAACATTTGTTTCATCTGGTGGCTGACATCTTCTAAGAAGGTTAATGTTCAGAGTTTCTAGATGCCAAAGTTTCTCAACAGCTTGCTCTATTTGGGGATGACTCATATGAGAGCTAGTTGAGGAGTATATTTGGGCGTATACATGATTACACAAAAAAATTTGTTGATTTTATTCAGCCTGGGGAAATAACATTTTATTAGACTACTTTTGGAGGGACTTTCGGATTTTGGAGTGCATCGAAATTCAATGCTCCATGTGTGCCCCATGATCTGATATGAAAATCTAATGGGGTATCAGAAAATAATAGGAACAGCCTCTTTAGTGCATTGAGTCTTGCACACTGAAGTGTTCTCTAGTACATTTCATCCTTTTGATGTTGGGAAATTGAGAAGAATACCAATATGATTTGGCATGGAAACCCTTCTATTTCCTTTACATGAATTTGATATTAATCATATGGTAATACCTTGTCTTCAAAATGACTATGGTTTTTCCATAAGTCAAGGCATATATGATGAATGAGATCTTCCACCTTCAATTCTAGAATATTTTACTAAGAGTTTTCCATAGGCCAAAACATTATTGGTATTTCACTTTTAGCCAATTCATTTTTTTCTTGTACAATATATCTTTATAATATTTCTCTAGAGGTTTCTCAACATGGAACCACTCAAGTGGATGCTTCTTGATATTTTTATTGTGAGAAATTGAATAATTAGGGTTATTATCTACTATATTAGAATATAAATTAACCAAGCGAGGTTGGTAGAATGACTGTCTCCTTAGGACTTCTTCTAATTGAAAAAATATTTCACCTATTAATGACAAGGAATCAGAGATTACTGGCCTTACATTGGAAAGTTCCTCAAGATCTTTGGGATTTCTCATTAATAAATTTTTAATTAGAGAATAATTTTGACAATGCGGAACACTATTTCATACAGAACATTTTCATCAAATGTCGTCATGTGGAGGACCACCATGGTGAATTAAAAAAATGGATAAATACTCTTTCTCCATGGTCTTCTGGTCACTCAGAGGGTTTTGGTGGCTCTCATTTAGAGATAGATTATATAGCTTGAACGAATTTTCATTATAAAAACCTTCATGAAAAAGGGTTTGAAGGGGAAATTCGGAATTACAGCTGCTACTCCTATAATTTGGTAATGAGAAGTTAGGATCCTGAGCTTTAATATATAAATTTCATAGGGCTTCAAGAACTCCAGCCTTAGGAGGATCCAGAACACAGATTGGCTCTTGATTTTCCAACTATGTTTGGATGGACTTCATTATAGATGAATTTTTACATACAGATGGAACCACTATCTGGGATATGTGGTTATCATGGGTAGGTGTATGTTCCTGAATTGGAGTGGCCATCAGAATGTGGGGATTATCTATAATTAGAAAGGGTGTATGTTTTTGATCTGGTTGTCCATATATTATAGAGTAGTACGCCACATAACCCTCCTCGACTAAAACAGAGGTATGCATCTACTCTGAGATGGCATGCTGATGTGTTATCTCATGTGTCGGGAAAGTGTTTTGTGTCTGTTCCCCTAATAATGTTGAATTTTTTGTTATAATATTCTGGCATACTTCCAGAATATGGGCAAGAATGTGTGTCTTCACATTCACTACTTCTAAGAAATATTTGGTGGCTTCAGTGTCCAAAATGTGAATATATATTCGTTTAGTATTTGGAGAAGGTGTGTGTTCTTGTTCATGTCCAGTTTTTCTTATCCATGCATACTGGTAGTACTCATGTATGGGGGAAGAGTGTTGAGTCTTTCCTAGGTTTGTTTTCAGATATTTCTGACTGACTACTCTAGGTGCATCCAAACAAGGATGTTTTAGGCTTAATGAATGATGGTAGGTGTATGTACATGCTGGATCCTTTCTGCCAAGCATGTTTGATGGATTTCTCTCAACGATTATAGACAATACTGCTTTCAGAATTTGTGATTTTAAGAAGGTTTGTATTCCTACTTACTAGTTTCCACCCTATTTACTTGGCATGATTCCTTGTATGAATTCAGATGAGCCTACTAACTAACTGATTGTTTTAAATAGGTGTATTTTCCTCTGCAAATTACTCCAATGAATTCAACTGGTGGGATTGGTGGGTCACTAGAAGACCAGTTTGCGGGGCTACATAATTGGGAGAGACAAGTGTATGTGCTGGTACGTTGATTTCCAATATGTTAGGTTTATGGAATTCTCGGAAGTGGTAAAATGTAAGAACATGGTCCCTATTGTCTGGACGTTGAACCCGAATTTTGTTTTTCTTCGCCTGGTTCAGAAGGTCTGAGGCCGAACAACCAAAGGCAGAATGCCAATCATAATAGGGTTTCACTGCCGCACGATTATGATGAAGTTAATTGTCTGTGGGAGTCATCGGGAAATACCCATACATATTTGAGTTAAATCCATCAGTGACCTATTAATACACCTCACCATAGTATGAGAGGGACTTATTATTTCATTCTGGGGATAAGGACCTGAAATGATTGAATTCAGTGGATGGAATTTTCTGCTTTATGACCATCGGTCATCACTGAACGGGCGATTGAGGGTTTTGGTAAACATATAGAGCCAGTAGAGAAGACTCTAAGGTTGGGATAATACCAAGGGAAACATATAACCTTAGCAGTACATTGGATACCCAGCGTTGAAGGCACTGAGTTGGTGATGACATCCTTCCAACGGATAAGGATCCATGTTGAGTAGTGGTCGAATCATTCATAGGTGAAAACATGAAGGAATCCATTTTTAGTGAATGGAGTTCAGGGAAAACTAGGTAAATAAAATAAAATCCATCATTGAAACATTTTTTAGATGGATAAATGCATGATTTATTCCTTTTTCCAACATTACTTTCTTAATTGATTGGGGCCGGATAGATGGGTAACACTATGAACTTGGTTAAAGATTCATGTCGGGTACACAATTTTTTTCTTAGCTCCTTATAACATGTGTTCTAGTTAGGAATCATTGCTTCTATGTATTTTCCATTGGATTTATTTAAAGAACTATAAATATATAACATTTCTCTATTCAAAAAGGGACATGCTCTCCTAAGGAAGGAGTTCGTTGAGTTTGAACATATGATACTTAAGAACATTCATTGGTCAAGAGGCTGGGAGGTCAGACTCATCACTCCCTTTTGAGGGGAATTATTGTCTACTCCAAGACCCTCTTTTAGATTTGATATATTTTGATGAATAATTATTAATTCATCATGTATATAATAAGATTACCTTGGAATTTTCAATCAATTATTAGCATGATTTAATTTTAGAATCATCCATGCGTATTTGAGTTTATTCATTACTGAAGACATCCATATATATTGAAGTTATGCAACAATGGAATCCAATAATATACTATTTAGAAATTCTTTTAACCATTGTTCTGATTATACATGTTTTTTAATAAACTAAGTGCGGGCACACTGTAATTTATTATCATCCATGGAGGTGAAGGTTTTTTTTTATTTTGGGATTGTACCCATAAATGGGAATCCTATGTATCCTTGTGAAATGAATCAAAACCCTCGTTGTTCTGTTCCATTTATTGAGACACATAATACCTTTCAAGATCATGTGGTAAGGACCGGATCATATAGCTTAATTTCATGTGGTATGGACATATAAGAGAAAGGTGCATTGTCAGGGTATGGTTTGGTACTGTTTCTTATGTATCCCAATAAACATGGAATGAATGTGGGTTTCCATGTGGGGTTAGAACCTACTGGTAATATGGCCTAGAAAAAATATTTTTGATTTTATGTTTGGGTTTTAACCTTAGAGAGGCGTCCTACATATCACATTTTGATAGGAATCAAAGCCCACATAGTTCGATGGGTCTCGTAGGAGAGTATTATCTATTGAGAGAATTGATTTTTTGCAAAAAAAATTAAAATGATGCCTTGATGACTAGGTGGTTCTAATTTAGGGTTTAGTCCTATGGTGGATTCCCATTTATGGATTAAATGAGATAGAGCTATGGACTTAGTAATTCTTCTTGTGTAACCCAATTATGGTGGGACTGAGATTTCTCATAGTTCATGATATGGGAGATTGTGCGGACATTGTGATCATAAAAAATCTCTAAGACCATGTGTTTCATGATCAGTGAGAGAAATAAGAGGATGTGAAGGATTCCACAAAGGAACCCATAGTTTTCCTCCTCCACTGGTGGAAGAGGATGTGCCTATGGCAGCGACGGTGGAAGAGGCTGAGGAGGCGGTTGTAAGAGGGGAAGGCGACGAGACATCCCTCTCTTCACATTACGTTATAAAAGGGTATAATGTAAGGAAGGAGTGAAGGTCATGGAAGTAAAGAAGAGAAAGACTAAAACCTCTTACTTTAATGGTTAGGGGGTTACACAAGGATGGCTTCTCTAAGAGTGGTCTTAGTAGGGGTGGGAGACTTTTCATTTGCATGACTGGAATGACCAGTGAGAACTATACCTTCCCTATCAGAGACCCAATGTACCGGTGTTTAGATATGACAAGCAGAGGAGATAACCAAAACCCTTATTCTCCAAAATGGGAACATCTCAACACTATTCCTATGAGAAATGTCTATGTGAATGAAGATATATAAAGCCACACAAACTCCATTAATCCTAACACCATTGAATTTTTTTTGGAAATCTCAAACTGTGGATATAAAAACCCAAATATGAGACACACAAATGTTCCTTTGTCAATGTTTTGATGAGTTAGATGATTTTATTGGAGGTTTCAAGATAACCCCTTTTAGACAGTGGATCCAATAAATAAGAACATTTTCAATGAATATCTTTGAAGAAGGGATGATGAAAGGCTTTTAGAATGAAGGGATTAGGTGAATCAAAGAAGATATACCATGTAGGTATCTAGCGCACAATTATGAGTTCACATGTAGTCTTGAGAGACTTGATGTTCACTTTAGTGATGATAAACTAATATGATAATACTTGGGTGAGACTTGACTGAATCCTTCATGAGTTTCCACATGTATTCGTAGAAGTGGGGTGCTCAGCTTCCTTTGAGAGGAAGGGGTGGTGCACAAGTGTTTCTGATTCAGGGAGGTTGGGTACGTTAAGTGTGCAATTTTTATAGATTTCAAACACTAAACGAACTTAAGTCCTATGATCCTCCTTCAATTCCACTGCTCTAGGTGTTAAAAACTACCTTGATGGTTTTGGAAGTCTTGGGTGAAGCACTTGGTCGACGAGAGAAAAATTAGGTATCCTAGAAATTCATCCATACAAATGAAGGCCACAAGGAGAATGCTTCTTGGCTAGAAAAAACTTGAATTTATTCATGTGTTTTCTCCTCTTTTTTCTATGGAATTTACATTTTTCACTATTTATAATCTTTAATGGAATGGAGTTTCAATAGTCACTTATGTGTGCGGCACACTACCGCCTCATGAAGCATTGTGATTTTTTTTCACAAATGCTTTACATGGAAGTTGATAATGATAATTATAAATAATATATTTGTTATACATGAAATAATTAATATATTTATTAAATATTTATCATTATTAAATTATACTATATCATTTTATTTATTACAGTAAAATATGATTACCACATTCATGTACATTTGGACTATGACCTTCAAAAAATGTTTTGACTCTCTTTTCATCATAACACCACATGGAGATATATATGAGAATATTAAATGAAATAATGTGGAATTTATGATTTTATTATAATTTTTAATGAAAGATATTACATAGAAATTTTTCATAATGATAATTGAAAAATGAAAAATTACTCATGTATGTGCACGATATACTATCTCTAAGATTGTAACATAGTCCATTTTTCATAACCATAATACAGGATTGATTTTAGTGATATATTTATTGTAAAAACTTGATAATTATATCAGGATTATAATTCTGAATATAATAGAACAATATAATATTTTTTGTAACATGATCTTTCATAATGAAACACTCATGAGAAAATAAATATGTTAACACATGAAACAATGAAAATAATAATTGGTTTTTAAAAAAGGGAGATAATATGTTATTAAAGGATCATATATGATATTAAAAATATTAATATAGTTCTCGTATAATTTAATAACTTTTTTAAAAGAGTATTAAATTATTTTAATTCTCATTAAACCAATAGGAAGCATGAGGTAAGGGATATCATGTCAATTTCATTTCATTGAGGAAACTTGTAATGTTATGCACCTAATTTCTTTTACATGGTGTATATACCACCCATTTTACTTGAAATATCATTAATAATACATTATTCATGGTATTTTAGTTTTTAATTTCAATTATGTCATGTATGGGTTTTTATTTAAAAGTCACCAAGTTTTAAAAAATTTCATAACTCAAATTCTTTTCATAGATTTATATTACTCTGTAGTTGTATTTTACATTCTAAGATTATGTGTGTAATGAATTTTTAATATATATTATTTTATTTCCACTAATATTATTTTTATTTATAGTTTATACACATAATAAATTCATTAATAATTCATCACTTCATGTTTATGATCATTTTAATGGTTTATTTCATAATCTCATTTTTATCAGGATTGTTTATACCTAAATTAGGATTAAAGAAAATTATTTGATCATTGGATAGTAATCCATTTGAATTTATCATGACCAATATATTCATTATATTTTCCAATAACAATACCATTTTTATACTCTTTGGTAAAAAAACCGAGAATATAATTTTAGGGAAATATTGCTTCAGTTCTCTCTTCGATCAAAAATCTATTTTCTTCGAAAACCATGTATTCTAATAATAATTAAAAAAACAATTTAAAAATGATTTATTAGTGAATTGTTTATCCATTTTTAATAATAAATGTTCTAAGGAATATTTATTAGTTTTTTTTAACTATTCCTCTTTTTATTTTATGATAAATGTGAGGGGATTATTTTTTCGTTTACTAAAACAAGGCATATTTCTATCCTTTTTACAATAAAAATTGATTTTTTTAAACTTATACGTCATGCATAGAATTAACTACAATCATGAGACACTTTTCTTTGAGTAATAATTTTCATGTCCTTTAGTATCTTTTTATATATATTTTTAGAAAATTTATTAAATTCATAATTTTCAAAAGTGATTTGAAAAGTAAAGGATTTTAAAAAGTATTTATTTTTTAAAAAGAGATTTTCACTATGAAAAGGATATTTTACTAAATATTTTTTTACCATATTATATTGTATTTATATTCATAAATGATAAAATCTATTGATCTTACACATACTAACATAGGGATATGTTCTATTGATACCATTATTATTCTCAATCTAGATGGTTTACATTTATTTTGACCAAGGATAGTATTGAAATTAACTTTCATTATTCATTTTTGTAGTAAATAACATTCCCTTGAAATTTAAACTTTACATTGATAATTGGAAATTAAAATTCACCTTTATATGCCTAGTAATTATCATGGTTTTGTTTATTGTTGAAATCTTATAACATTTCTATATAAATTGATTTATAATGAATGTTATTTTTTATATGGGTAAATATTTATAAATAAATATTATTTAATCAATAAAAATATGTGATGACAGAAATCAAATTTTTTAAATTAAATTGGTCATTAAAATTTAGATTAATTATTTGGAAAAAAAATTAAATGGCCAAGTCCTAGTTAAAGATATAAACATGATGCTTCGAATCACTCATTAGGTTAATCATTAATCTATCATTAAATCTGTTTTCCAATGACAATAGCTTCGTACTGAGTACTATTAATTTATATTGTCAAATGTATTGAAAGTAGAGGTATTATGATACCTGAGATCATGGAATCTAATTATTAACCATTTCATTCCTTGACAATTTAGTTATTATTTTCCATGATATTTTTAAAATGATATTATCTCTGGATTAATTTCATTCATTGTTTATCAATTAAAAGGAACGTGTTTTCCATTATTTAAATTTTAATATTGATTAATCTTTTTCTATTTTTTAAATGGTCAGTGGGTATAGTTATTTACCTTTATATATTTATTATTCCATATCCAGTTATCTAAATGATATTTTTGTTCAATTATTTACCTTTCCATGAAGATAATGCTCATTTATTCATGATTTTATCCATTATATATAACCATTACCAATCATTTGTGCCTTCCATTATATGTTTCAATCACCTAGAATTAATTGAATTTTACTTATAATCATATTAAAGTATATGATTGAGGGGATAATGATATTATTTGAAAAAGTGTTATATTTTTATTTTCAAATGTAATTTGAGACTCAATTGTGTTTCTAGTTTACCAAGACTACTAAACAATTTGGTCCTTTGGAATGATATCTCTGGTTTATTATTCAAATGTAATGAATAAGTCATCGGATTTGGGATATAGGGGTTGTGGTCACTACAATTATTATCATAGATATTTTAGTAGAAAACATGGGAAATAGATTAAGGAAAACAAAGATTAAGGGACATAACACTATGATATAATTTGAGGATAATTATAGGAACATCCTAAAGATTTTTTAAGGTAGAGATTATATGGTATTTACATGAAATAAATCCCTACCAAGATACTATATGTGGAAGTTTTTTTTAAACTAAGGTACCTAGGGGTATTAAATTCCGAAGAAGGAATGTTGGGACATACCTAATTGTCACATGGGGTGTGATAACAATCATTACTGCGCACTTGTATTGAGACTCTACGGGGATATTATTAGGTTAATTCATAGTTTCATTACTAATAAATATGATAGATTTGAATAGATGATGACAATGAATTAAATAGTTTAATTTTAAGGTGTCTTAGAATGAAAAGAATGTTTCTCAAAGGATGTGGAAAATGTTTTATCTATGAAAATTAGTGTCCAAAAGATAATAATTGTCTTGTAAAAATGTAGAGGAAGATGGATTTAAATTAATATCATCCATGGATTCCATTTATAGTTTGTTGTCTCAAACGTGGAGAACGTGTGTATTATCCGAGTCAATTCACCCTTATGAATGATAAACCATGTACCATGGAAGGACCTATGTGGGATGAAAATGAATGATTAATCTATGTATTTTGATTCACAAATTTAATATTATATGTAATTTTCCAATTTTATTTTGGTTATAGCAATCACAAAATATCTATGTCATGTATTTAATATCAGAAGTATATATTTCATAATTAACTTAAGAGTTGTGGATTCCATATTTGTTTATGAGTTTTAAGTTGATAGTATGTCCATGGTTTGAGAAA
This sequence comes from Viscum album, assembly GCA_963277665.1. Taxonomy (NCBI): domain Eukaryota; kingdom Viridiplantae; phylum Streptophyta; class Magnoliopsida; order Santalales; family Viscaceae; genus Viscum; species Viscum album. Next base: position 1,464,618,310 of record OY728153.1, on the reverse strand, counting down.
ACCCTTTTTAGGATTAATGTGATGGAAGTATACCATGATTAATTATACATTGTTATAAATTTACAATAAGTATTTCTTTTAGTTCAAATGTTATTTTACTAATAATGTATTTAAATTTCATAGGAATATGTTTAATAATATTTATAACATTTAGGGTTAATATATTTATTATTTCCATTGTAATAATAATAAAATAAGATTATTATATTATGGGGGAAAAAATATTAAGTTTCATTGAACACAATAGTAACAAGTTTATTTAATTATTAATTTTATTTCATGAATTTCAATCAATTTTTATAGTCATAGGATATATATTTGTATATTTTAGAGAAAGGAAAAATTCATGGTGACATGTTGTCGCATCAGACTACATCACGGGGCTTGAAACCATGACTTAAGAATGATAATAGATTAGTTCATACCACTAGACTACACAATGTCCTCCTTAATATGTCATAGTTTATAGTAAAAATATTTCAAAAATAAATATTAATAATGAACCAGTACTGTTACTTTGAGTGTTGGTGATTAAATTATTATATTGGATAACGTGTACAAACAATATTGGTTTTGTAAAATAGTTAAAGATATAAGAACAGTTTGTCACAATTTTATGTATATTGTGTTATATTAATAGAAATTTAGTGATTTAGCACAAAAATATTATTTGTGGATATTAATTTCATGGAACAAGGGATGAATTAGAAATTTATCAAAGAATAACCAAAGGATGAAACTATTCTTATTAAATGTAAACATATCATGTAAGTATATTTAACTATATTCTCTGAAAATAAATGAATTCATCGATGTTATGAAATGAATATTTAAACAAACATGTTAACGTATTACATTCATACCTCATGAATTATGATTCCTTTTAATTTATAAAAAATTTATAGTTTTGAGGGACATAACATTCTATTAATCATTCACTTTATATTTTATAAATGACAATAAGCACTCTAAAATTATTTATGATTTTATTCAATGAATATATATCTACTTTAAAATAACGTTATCATAAATGAAAACTTAATTACTTGACCATTGTTCATCCCTTTATCCTTTATGACATTTTATTAACTATTTTTACTATGTGGAATCTCAACAAAAATAATTTCCAAATAACAAAACTTTTATTACCAAGAATAATTTTATATTGTAATTTCATAATTTATTTATGGTGGGGATAATGTAAAAACATGAAATTATAAAATTTAAACAATATATTCAATATTATATGCAGAATGAAACAACGAGATTAACTAATTAATGAAATATAATTATTTAAATCTAATATCATTGATAGCATACAAAACACAGAACCCCAAATCTAAATGAACCATAATATAGTGTAACTTTATAACATAGACGTTAAATTATTGTTTACTAATAGTAGTAATTAAAATATTAAAATATATTTTTCTATTTGGTTATAAATAAAATAATAATCTTTTAATAGAAAAGTAATTGTTTTCTTAAGAACAATATTTTTCTAAAATATGAATTTGTCGTGCTTTGAGCTCATAATTGATTTTTTTTTCAAAATTATAGAAAATTTATTTGTTAAAAGGAACTTATGTTTTAAAATCATATTATAAAAAATATCATAGTATGTATTTTTTGATTTTTATAAAAGTTTCATTTTTTGATTAATGCTGAGAAATAATGTTTTTTAATTGAAAACAATATTTTCATATAAAAATCATTTAATGTTAAATTTATATTTTTAATTAATTTTGAAGTAAAATTATTTCAAATTTATATAAATTAAGCTAATTTAGTTCATGGAATAGTTTTCACCTTGAATTATGATATAAAAACATTGTAAAATGTTTAACGTTTTCCCATTAAATCCCATCTTCTTATCACGTTTGGAGGGTTAATTTTAAATTAATATTTTTATATATGTGAATGGAATATTGAAAAATGGACTCAATATTTTTAATAAGATTTATTTTTAATGTCTAATAATGTAAAATAAATTTTTTACAAAAATAAATAGTAAAAGAGACAACTTTAAATTAATGTTGTTATGGTAAAAATCAATTTACTAGGGTTAAACTAAGAAGATATGGGTAAATATGAACTAATAACTTTTGAAACAACCATTTAAGCAAAATACATATAACTTATATATATTATTTTAAATAATTTCCCATTTATGGTGATTATTTCATGATTAAAATGTGAGAATGATTGACTCGTTTCAAAAAATTACAAGTGTGCCAATCAAATCACTTATAAAAGGCATCACTCTCAAAACATATTCACACCTTAAAACCCTTTTGAATCATATAATACCATCAAAACATCTCTAATATCATCCTTGAATCCGTATTTTGTCACGAACCTAACATATTAAGGCTTTTCATGCAATCCTAAAGAGGATACATGAAAAATGTAATGTTCTTTAATGAGCGTTTAAATAATATTTTTTCTCCACATCTTTAAGTAATATTAAAAACATAATGATATAATAAAATCATTATATTTTATATAATGATACATTTTTATGTCATTTTAATTATACAAAACTACCTCTACTTCCATAACATGGGTTATGAAATCACCATTCATGTTTACGGTGGACTTCCACCTCATGAACCAATATCATTCACTTTTTCATTAAGACATATCACGGTTTGATATAATGACTGATAGAAAGTATATATCTTATATTTATAACATATTTATGTCATAGGAATCATTATATCATTTATAATATTTTAAATTTCTATTTCATAGGGGATACAAAACATGCCTCATATGTACAGCAAACTACTGCCTCGGGAAGGGATGTGATTCATTTTTCACTAAAGCTTTACATGGAAGGTGAAAAATATAATTTTATCAAATATATTTGATATAAATTAAATTATTATGAAATTAATTACAAATTTTTTATTCTTAAATTGTAATATATCATTTTATTCCTTAACGATCATAATGATAACAACGTTCGTGTACATGTGGATCATGGCCTTCACAAAACGACATGACAATATATTCGTCACCACACCACATGGATGATATATAAGAGTAAAATTAATGAAATAATGAGGTATTTATTATATTATTATCATTATATATTGATTAAATATTACTTAATTCATTTCCATAATGATAATTTATACTGAAACTTTACTCATGTGTGTGCACAACCTACCATATTTATGATTATAGTGTAATCCATTTAATGTAATAACATTTCATAATTTGTATAAAGTAAAAAATTAAGTATAAATATGATAAATATGATATTATAATTATTATTTATATTATCAAACTATATAATATTAATAATAACCAGATCATTTTTGGTGAAGCACATATGATAATGTAAGGTAATTAACACCCAAAACAATGAAAATAATGAACTATTGTTGATGAATTGGCGATACAATTCTATAAAAGGTCCATATATGATATTATAACTATTAAAATAGTTATGTTATGTATTAATAACATTTTAAAAATATTATAGAATATGCTAATTAATGTTTAACCAATAGCAAAGCATGAGGTAAGGGATATCTTATCAATTTAATTTAATTAACACACATTGTAAGGTTATATAGTTAATTTCATCTATATGGTGTATATACCTACAGTTTTACTTGTAATATCATGAATAATAAATTATTTATGAAATTTTAAATTTCAATTTCAATTATTTCAACTATGTTTTTTTATTAGAATTTACCAAGTGGTACATAATTTCATAAGTCAATTTATTTTCATTAGGTTATATTACTCCTTTTTTGTCTTTGATATTCTATGATTATGTGGGTAAAGACTTTTGAATGAATATTTTATTATTTCAAACATTTTGTGTTGATTTAGTTTTGATACACACAATATATTCATTGAATAATCCCCACTACATGTTTATGATCATTTAATGGGTTTATTTCGCAATATCATTTTAAATGGGATAGTTTATACTTGAATTTCCATTGATCTAAATTATTTAAAAATTGTATAATAAACCCTTTAAATTTAATCTCTTATAGATATTCATTATATTTTCATGTAATAGTACTATTTATTCACTCTCTGGACTCAAAATAATTGATAAAACGTTTTTAGAAAAAATACTCCTTAATTTATCTCATTGGACATAAATCTAATTCTGTCCAAAACCATATTTTGAAAAAAAAAATTAAAGTGTTGTAACCTTATAATATTTTTAAATAATATATATTTAACCATTTTCCGGTTTTAAAAATTGTTTTAAAAATAATCGTTCGGTTTCTTTTTTAAAATTCTTTAAGTCAGGATTTTACATAAAATTTGAATTGTACATCCTTTTCATTTTATGAATAAATCACTTTACATAATTTTCTACAAGGTAAAAGTAATGATCTTTTTAACTTATACCACATGTATTGAATAACCCAACATCTTGAATATGATTTCATGGAATCTTAAATTTCTCATTTAATAGTCTATTTTTTAGGAAATATTTTTTCAAATATTATGGATATTGATTTTTTTAATAGTGATTTTCAATGAAAATAAGATTCAAAATGATTTATGTTTTAATATTTGATTTTTCAAATGAGAAGTATATTTTCATCAATAATGTTTTAAATAAATTTAATGTTATTTCAATTAACGAATGAGAAAAACCCTTCATTTAATATATACTACCCTAGGGATTTGTTGTATTGATACCATGTTTATTCTATATCAAGATAGTTTATGATTATTTTGGACAAGGATAGTATTGAAATTCACTTGCATGATTATTTTATGAAGTTAATAACAATATTTTTATATTTTAAATTTCAATTTATTTTTAGATATTAAACATCCCATAAATAGATATATTATTTATCATGGATATGTTTATTTTTTCAAATATATGTTATTTCAACATATGGGGTTCTAATTGTAATGTTATTTGTTTATCTGGGGAAAAAATTATAAATCTATATTCATTACATAATAATATTGATATTTGATGATAAGGAAGTTTTTTCTGAATTATTTGAATTTTTTATATATGATTAATTATTTAGACATGGAATATATGGGCGGTGAGCAGTTATAGATCTCCCCCAAATGTGTTAGTAGTCAAATGACTAGAATAAATGAGCTTTCCTAAATATATTTGGCCAATCCCAATGTATTTTTATCTAGTAAAATTAAATTGGCTTTTGAATGGTGTTGACCATAGAGATAACATGATACCTAAGATAATGACATCAAATTATAAAAAATTTCCTGCATTAAAAATTTAGTTATTATTGTCCCTAATCATTTCACAATGCTTTTTTCTCTGTATTCATTTAATTCCTAGTTTACGGATAACAGGGAATGTGTTTTCAGTTATTTACCTTGGCATATTGATTATCACTTATCCGGTTATTTAAATTCCATATGTGTTTTGTTACTATAATTTGCATATTTATTATTATTTATCTAGTTATTTAAATTTCATGTGTGTTTATTAATTTTCCTTTTCATGTTGATTATGATACTTGAATCAAGATTTCTTCAATTGTGCTTAACCGTGAGTGAGGAATTGATCTCACCATTATTTTGTTCACTTTCTCTATGATTCCATGAAGTGTACATAGAATAATATTTCACGAAATTTTGGAGGGAATATATATATTATTGAAAAAATGTGATAATTTGTGTTTTAAAATGTAAAGGATTACTCAGGTATATATATTGTACACCAATACTACCAAACCATTAAATCCTTTCGGATTCCATTATTTGTATCGTATAATAATGTAATAATTAAGACACCATCTCTAGGCTAGTGGGGTCAAGGTCACAATAAAAAAAAATCTAATAATTAAATTAAAATTAAAATGTTTACTATTATTAAAATAGGACTTCATTTACATTAACAGTTCCATAAAAACTAATTCCCCAATGTGAAAATTTAATAAAAATAAATAGAAAAAATAATGTTTTGTGAAAATATTATAATTTTTTTCTAAAATTTTATGAAAGGTTTTTATAAAATTAATATATAATTTTAAAATAATTATTTTACCTTTATAGAATATATTTTATAAGTTTTATTAAAAAATTCATATCATAAATGTAACAGTTTTAGTAAAAATGATATTTTCATTATCCACCTAAAAATTAAATATTTCCTCAAATCATAAATATCATTTAAAAGTAATATATTTTTTCTAAATCTAAAAAATACTTTCATTTTTTCAAATTTAAATTCTAAAATTTATAAATTCAATTGTTAATTTAAAATATACCATAGAGAGAAATATATTTTTTACAGAAAATAACATAGATTATAGTGGGTGTTATTTTTTCCAATTAATTACTATTTTGGATAATGGTATCTAAATATTATTGAATGAAATAATAATTATTCTTATTCAATCATAATTAACATAACTCAATGAAATAAAACAAATTTTTTCTAAAAATTCATTTTCTGATAATTAATGTGAGTTATGGAATTTCTGTTGAAAAGCAAAATAATTCATAATATATCATTACATATAAATATGTTTTTATAATCCTAATATATAATTAAGTAACATAATATGATATCCATCTAAAAACATAGAATCAGATAGGATATACTTACAACATTAGGTGGTGGTTTTGCTAGCAGTGATATTAAAGAAATATACATGATCAAGAACTTCTACTATATACGGGTATGCTGAAACTATAATTCATATTATTTAGCATTTTCTTGGTATACTAAAAGACCTAGAGAAGATGACTCTGATCCAAACTCATAAAAATGGGATTTATATAGAAGGATTCTACTTCCGAATTTTATTTCATAGTATATCTTTTATTTACTATTTAATATTGTTTCTTTAATTTATAGTAGCTAATTTAACAGTTTTGTTTTACCGATTATATTAAATATTCAAAATATATCCTGATTTTTACTTTTTGTTAACTATAGTTTCTGATAAATTATATTATATATATGATTTTTCTAGTATTATATATAATGAAATCTTAGTTAATTACTATTTTCCTATATATTTTAGATTAGATAATCATAAATAGATGAGTTTTTTAAAAATCTATTTTGTTCAATGAAAAATTAGAAATCATTGAATTTCACTAGGTAGAAAAAAATAAATTTGCATTCCTCTCCATTGGAACACCCTGAATGTTGTATCCTAACGTAATACTCTTCCTGTTTCTTTAGCCAATATAGAAAATATTTGAACATGATTATGTATTTTTGTTTTCAAATTTAATAAAAGAGGATCAATCACACCCACAATAAAAAGCATACACTCTTTTTCTTATCCTCTCATTGGGGAATAAACTCATTTTAGTCTCATCACCATGAATTCATATTTTTTAAAAAATACATTCATTGCTATTGTTGAATACTTCAGAAATAGTATGTATATTATGATTTAACCCATCATTATGTGTCATATGATTCAAATATATCTCCCCATGTATAATTTTTTTTAACCAAAACCATATATATTTAGTGAAACATCATTACAATATGTATACATTCCTCTTGTAAATTTTCAAATTTATTGATAACATTAATTCCCCTTTCATGTTAGAAGAAAATTTCACCCCATATTCAATTGGGATCGATTCTCATAAGATTTCAAAGAAAATTGCACCACAAGAGCTTTCACTTTTACATTATACTTCTTTAGATGAATATTTTTAGAATTATAATTTATACAAAACTAATTTAAAAATATGATAAGATAATTTTTATTACTATATATGTAATTGTCACATATTCAAAATATTCCCATCAACTTCTGAAATTAATTCTCTATTTTTAATTTTTTTTTTAATTTCAGACTCCCTCTAAACTTTTATTTATAGTGATTGTTGAATCCCCCTCAAAACATATCATCAAATTAGATTAAATTATAAAATTAGATTTTAATTAAACATAATAATTTATTTATATTTTTTAATCTAAAATAACACCAATAATATGAATAATATGTAGTTCTTAAAATATCATTATCGGGGGTTTCAAACTATAATGCTTACTATCTTTCCACACTGATAATTTTTATGTGATATTGTATAAAATTTTATTTGTTTCTCTAATATTATTTATTTTAATATCATTAATTTTATCCAATAAGTATTAGTTTTTTTGTAATAAATTTCTCTTTAAAGATCAAATTTGAAAAAATGATTTTTTGAAATTTAATTTTGAAGTTATAAATATGACTACCGTTATCTTTGACATTATTTTATAAATTGAATATATAAAATAAATACCTTTTTTAATCATTAAGTTATTTAATAATTTAATTAGTTAATAAAAATGATTTTTATAAGATTAAATAATTTTTATTTCTAATACATCTTACACTTCATCATGCCAATCTAACATTGCTTTTGCCTCTATAGATGTTGAAGGTCATAAAGAAAATATTACTCATAAAAGGGAGAGCCCCCATACTAGTTATACTTATTGGGACAATATATCCTCGACACACATAGAAGTTATAGAATACAAATGGGCTACTGATGTTTTTCACATAGCTGGTAAAGATGATATACCTATTGATCTTACACCTTCAGATGTGATCCAAAAGCATGGACTACAGGATGACAAAAGCTCTGAAAATTGACCTAAGATCTCATAGACCATAACAAGGCATATTGACAAAGTTATTGTCCTTAAATTCTATGATGGTTCAAGAGGAAACATCATGACCAATGTTAGGAAACCACAACCTCATAATATCATTGATGATGTGGAATAATCTTTCATAAAAAATAAAGGAGTTTGAACACTACAATAGTCTACTATTAGACTCCCACTAAATGTATAGGATGATAAAAATGGATTGAAAGGGACTTAACATCCTTATTGAATATGATAACCATCAAGGGTTAGTATTCTATCAATACACAACCTAGAAATGGAAATAGTATCCAACAATAATATCTTGAAATAAACAGCACATCCATGAATCATTTCATTCAAAAAATTGGTCATCATCCAAATTCCATCATTGATATAATGGTAGGTAATCCTAAAACCATTCCTCATGTTACATCTATTGGTAAACATGGAGAGGATACATTGGATCAATGTCCCAACAAGACTAAAAAAATCAGAATAATCTCTAGGATAAATAGCTTTGGGAATAAAAAATTGGAGGGTTCTAACAAAAATTACATGATCAAATGAATATATTATTTTAGAATTATCTGGGTATTTCTAACTCTCAAATAGTTGTTACTTTAAAAATATATCTTCATACTCATTAAACGGAAATGTTTTTTATTTTTGAGTAAAAAACTAAATTTACATATATTTTTTCTCACATGAATCATAGTGGTTATTTTTATCTTAGGACTAGAAACAGTGACACTTTTGTTGAACCTCTCTGGATATTTTCTAACAATTATTTGTAGAATGTTAGTGTTTAAGATATTTTTGACTGAGTTATCACTTGTGAACAAACCTAATCAAACTCCAAACCTTTTTTATCAATTTCATATGATATGAATAGGTATCAGGAGAGAATAAATCTTTTGTAGGCTATTTATTTTTTAGAAATAAAAATTCAGGAACTATAGATTGTGGTTGAGGACTTTTACACTACTCTTGGTCTATGGAAAAAATGGAACCGTCCCACTCCTCTATCTCCTCTATATAATTCAATTCCACTATTTAAGATAAAAATATAACTAAAATTAACCTTTTAGGGTCCAAAAAACATTGTATAGAAGGAATTAAATTATGGTTGTCCCCAGTAAACTAGATAGGGCTTTGGAAAATGAAAAAAAAACCTAAAAATAAGATTTAATATCCAACACAACTCTCCCAAAACATAATTTTGAACATCATTCGATAATTATCAGTCTCTACATAATAAACTCAATGAATTTTCTACCTTTTAGATTCAATATATCTTGGGTTTCTATTCATGATTCTGATAACACAAAACAAAATTCTTTGAACTCTATAAACTTAAATAAATATGATTACACTTGGACCATAATTTCAAAATTCATTAAAAACACGTAAAAGGATTGTGTAAATCCTAATCCATCCAAATTGATATTAGATAATGTCATTGGAAGGAAATATCAAAAATATTCAAACAACCACCACTAACTCTGATTTGACTATGGATCCTCAATAAAGAATTAATCATAAATCCAATTTTAATGCTCTCCTCTCCATTAAGGAAAGAATTCAGAATCATATATTTGGATATAAATGGATCATTAATTTAGACAATAACACAAAGATTTATAATTATATAAAAATAATTAAGAAATCTTGTAGGACTCACTCATTTTTATAATGATTGGGAAAACATCCTTAATAACGATGATATAATTTAAAATATTGTTGTTTCCTACTTTAGAAATATTTTAAATTGATTTGATATCAATAAAGACCTTCTTCTAATGTTATTGTTTTCATTATTAATGATGATGATAAGTCCTTCCTCCCTAGCATTAGTTTTTATCATGAGACCATTGATACTATCTTTATCTTTATTTTAAACAGTTACCCTAGGCCCTGATCGTTTAAATAATGGCTTTTTAAACACTATTGGGATTTTATAAAAATTTATTTTTGTTGGTTGGTTTATTCTTTATTCTCTAATGGTATTCTTCCACATAGTTTAATGCCCAATTATTTTCATTAAACCCTAAAGTATAAAATAACTTTTAGATTCATCTCTTAATAACTTTTTCTCTTATCAAAACTATCTATAAAATAATTATATAGTTTATTTTCAATAGACTTGGAAATATCACTAATAAAATTGTATCATGGTAAAAAATTTGTTTTTTAGGTGTAGAACCATTAAGTGTTATTCTTATTGTTTCTCTGAATGAACTAATCTCTTAAAAAACCACACAAGGAAAGTCATAGTTCCATTTAACATGACATCTGAATGGATTTTAATACAATTGATTTAATATTTATTTAAAAGGTACACCAATTATTTTATTTTAATAATCTCTTCAGTGGAATAATTAAAACACTTTCTAATTCATCTTGTATCTCCATTCTGATTAATGGCTCTCTGAAGGGATAATTTAATTTCACTGATGGTGTAAAAAAAGGTCACCCCTTCTCTGTATTCCTTTCACTATTTTGGATAACTAATTATGTTTATTGCTCACTGGTCTAGTTGAAAAAAGGAAACTAATGCCTATCCATGCTTCTAGGAATTTGGTTGTGCCCACACACAACCTATATGCAAAAGATATCATTGTTTTCTTACAAAGAGGTTAAATAAATATTTCCAAATCACAAGGCCGATCTATCTTCTTATGATGTGAAATATTGTCAAGCTGTTAGTTGACAAAATCCATTATTATCTTTAGAAAAAGGTTACCAGCCAATATGAAAGACAAATTTATTTAAAATCTATGATTAAAAGTAGGATCCTTCCCTTTCACCCTCCTTGATTTTCAAATATTTTAGGGGGGTAAAGTATATACTTCTCTAAGATGATTCACCAAATTTAAAAGCAACATTCTTATTGGACGTAAAAATCCATATCTATGGTAGGAATAATTTTTCATGTGAAATAATCAATTGTATCTAAAATTTTTTAGCATTTGATGTCCTCCAAATGGCACATTGGCCTTATCATGAAAATTAATAACTACATAAAAAGGTTTTTGGAGTGGAAGAACTCCTGAATGAAACTTATTGACTATATCTTGGTACAGCTACTATAAAAACCTAAATAAAGGTGTTTATATAATTTAAAACATCAAACATTTAAAATATTCCTTAAAAGTTAGTATTACATGAATCTTTCTTCATAATGACTCCATTCCTTTTACTTTCCATAAAAATAGTTTCATCTATAAGTTCAATAAAGGAAAAAATAAATCATATGGACTCCTCTAGCTGGACATCCATTAAACAAGAATTATCCAATATTATTTTAAATTCTATATGTATTTTTTCAAATACTCTTCTATGATTATTTGGATACATAACTGGTATGGTGATCCTATGATTTATATGTTTCACCCTAAACATGTACCTGCACACAATAATGTTTTTGTCAATGATTACTTATATTCTCCCATTTTGACATTCCTGGGAATATTCATCATTTCTTTGATAATTATCCCTTTTCTACCACTAAAGAAATATTAATTTGGGAACCTACTCATAATGGAAATTTTTATTCGAAAATATTTTATGACCACTATATTATAAATTTAGATAATGATTTCTTTTGATTAAATTTTGTTAATGAGACTTGGATAAAACCTTCAAGACTCACTCTTGTGTGGATAATTTCTCACAATAGGGTCCCCACTTATACTTGTCTCTAACCATTTGGGGTCTTGTTTTTTATAAATATTGTCAATGAAATCATCATATAGAAGTAATTAACCAAATATTTCTTTAAAATGCTACTTCTACTACTCCATGGAAATATATTCCTGAAATATTTGATTACATATGGTTAATTTGGATTAAATCGTCTCTCAAATTCAGCGTTCTACTTCATTTGATGCCTCTCACTAGATCAATAATCTATTTTTGGCTTCGCTTACTGAGATATGGTGTGATAGAAATTCTTATATACATCATAATATCTATTTCAGTCTTCATGCATTATGGGTGAGGATACTGGTTTACATACGTGATGCTACACAATTCATCAGGGGAATGACAATAAATCTATTTATGATTTCAGCATCTTACAGAACCTTGATGTAGAAGGGATTTATAGTTCTTCTCTCCCTACTATTGAATTCTTTGGGAAATTTTGGCTCTAGGGCTAGATTAATGTTAATATTGATTGTTCCCCTAAATGTATTCTCGGACACTCAGGATGCGGAGCAGTGTACATGAACCACCTTGGGTAGTTTCTTGGTTTCTTCTATGGAACCTGTGGCTTTTCCTCAACTTTGGATGTAGAAATGTTATGTTTTATTAATGAAAGAACCTTCATAGAACAAAAAGGATGTAAAATATCTAGATTGATTTTGATTCAATAACCATACTGTATTCTTTCCAGAATAGAGTGATGCATCTTCTGTGGCCTCTCACAACTCGATGGATAGATTACCTTCACTCACTCAAGGAGATCAATCATATCATTATGCATGAATTTTGTGTAGTGACCACAATTATGGATGGGTTTTCCAATAAAGGGGTCTTGTATGAAATCATATAGTGGGAATAACTCATTATTGATTGATTTATATTTATGAAAAATATTGAAAAGGAATCTGTTCTTTTATAATTTTCTAACCTTTATATTATTTTATTTAATATAATTTCTTTGAGTTTTTGACCAAGGCACCAAAATTTAAAAAGTATTTATTTTTTATTCATCACTAATTTTTTATAAGGATTTCTCAATGTTCAACTTCAATTTATTAAAATTATTTTCTACCACTAACTAACTTTGAATAATAGTTAGGATTTCTTCTTCAATCATTCTAACCATGTCTTATTTTTCCTAATTCATGTTCGTTTCCACCCAATAAAATAATAGAAAATATATAATTTCAAATAAAATCTATGAAATAATTCTTCATAGATGATGTCTTTGTTTTTTGAAATTTTAGAATAATTAGTCATATTATTAATCTATTTCTCAAAATATAATATCTTTAAAATATGTTACTTCATATAATTCATTGATGTAAACTCTATTTTAGTTTCATAAAAATTTTATCACCATTATCTTAATCACTTATGGATTATATATCGTATGTTTTTGGAAAACTATTAAGATAATGTTTTATAGATCACCATTTTAATCAAATTATTAGAATCTTACTTCATTACATAATTTTTTCCATCTAGAAAAACCTAGATATAAGTTTCAAGAATTTTTTAAATATTATCATTTTAATTAATACATACTTTATTTCCTTCTATTTCAACCTTCTCAGACTTTAATTCAATAAATTTATTTTTTTCAATATTTTTCACCTTTATAGTGCATCCATTCCTCAATTGGTAAGGAATTAAAATGATTTTACATTCATTCAATGGAATATTACTTCAATAAAAATCCTCATGTGTTAATATATTAACATAGAATCAACAATGAATGATATGAAGTATATTCATCATAAATATTGAAACATAAATATCCTCTCCAAATCTATTAATAGATATTACTTCATGATAGAATCCTAAAATGATTTCCCCAACTGATATATTAATTAATATTATATCATTGAATCATAAAACAATAATCTAACTAAAATAACATCAACATTGGATTCATATATATTTCCAGTTTTTATTAGATAACCAATGTAGTATTAATACCCATGAATTTAGTAAATTATATTTTGGAATGAGGTGAGTTTATAACAAATATTTGTAAAATTTCCATTATTTTTATGAATCATCCTATTAAGAAAAGAAATCGTTATACCATCCACATAAATAATATTCACATTTTTAAAAAATTAAAACACATCATGGATATTTAATAATAATTATTGTGGAATCATATCATTAAATATGTGATATTATATTCCATGAAATACATTATTATAATTCAGATTTACTAAATTAATATAATATATTTTTTAAAAAAAAATTAATAAATCAATTATGGATTCCTTTGAGGATGTTTTGATCTTATTGGTGGAATACTAGTACCCATGTAAGATAATAATAGTATTTACAATGATATGAATATGAAAAAGGTTCATAAATATTATTATGAGAAGAGTGTGTGGGAGATAATCAGTGAATAAAATTATTATTGTTTTTCAATCCAAAAATCCGTCACCACTAGCTATGATAAATGTATCAATTTTTGATTAAAAATAACCCTTATTCAATAGATAATTTTTATACAAATAATAATTTTAATCTAGCTACCATAGTTACTAGTCCATCTAATCACAATGAAAACATCAATGTATATATTTCACCATTAAAAATTGACTAATATATTCTCAGAAAAAGCTAAGAAATCCTTTGATTATATAACCTACTAAAATATGCATGTTGGATACAGTGAGATCATTTTAAAATTGATTTCATGATACAATAAAACATATCCTAAAAAATAATGATTTTTAGAACATGAATAATGTATTCCTCCTTTATTCAAAAAGGATAATGATCTTTATAAATATTAATAACAAAAATACTTATCATTATCACATAATAAATTCATCGAAAACCCATTGAAAACAATCTTATCATGAAAACCCATCATCCCCATTAACCTTTATATGAGATTTATTTATGAAAGAACATTTTTTCATAACATAAAATAATAATGAGATCAAATAAACATTTTCCAAAACATTACAATCTTCATACTCTTAAAAAAAATGTCATTATTGTTCAAAAAAAGATTCCAAACATTGTGAAATGAAATGATACATATCCTCTATAAAAATTCATTATTTATTTTTTCTTATAATTTATATCCTCTATAAAAAAATTCAATTTTCCTAATCCACATTCACATTATTATCCAAATTAATAACTACCTCTGTATTGAATTTTTAGTTTTGAAATAATTAACTAACATCAATAGTTAATTCCCTCAATTTGAATATGAGTCCTCAATATTGTATTGAACTTTTAATTTCCATTTTTAATTGATATATATGTCATATTATAAATACAATTTATCACATATACTAAATATCAAATCCACATACTTAAAAAAATTTAAAATCACCTTTACTATCAAAATATAATAGAAATTTGGGTAGATATATTAAATATATTCTGATGAACATCTCTACCAAGTTATCATATTTTTAGTCCACTATAATTATGGTTGAGGACTACAATATGTTTGGTGAAAGTTATGTTACAACATTCCACATAAAAATTTCCTTTGGAGTTTTTGTTTATAGCCCCTAAATACCATGTGGATAAAAACTAATGATGAATTTATCATTTTATATTCATTAATAATTCACCCAAATCAATGTATTTTTCCTATTTTTATCATTAAATCATAATAATCATAACGACCAAATCTTTTATTATCAAAAATCCTATTTTGATTGAATTAAATTCCCTATTATGTGTTATTATTATAGAAATCAATTCACTTCATTAGTTTTATTATATAAAATTATATTTAAAATACCGATGTTTATTATAACCATTGATAATATAGCCTTTGAATAGTGATCACAATATTAGTATAAGTATAAGTTGATTGATATAACCAGTTGGGAGAAAAATGAATTGACATCCTAAACCTCTATGATCATACATTATGAAGATCGTTTATCAGTTCCTTAGAGGGGGATAACATCACTCATATATTCCCTTTACCAAGGCCAAGATAATTATAACATATAAATCATTAGTGAAATAATTTATGCTAGAAGTTCAAGCTAATCAATATCACATTCTAAACCATGTACGTCGTACCACCCCATGAAAATATCAACATCATGAACAAGAACCCGATGGAATTTTCTATTTTAATAAAAGGTATATGTTTCAAGAACAAAATAATATGAATATTTACATTGTATTTTCAATAGAATAATAGTTATATATACTACATTTTATACTTACTTTACAATTGATTTTAATTTTGATATGATAAGACACAAATTTAGTTTTTTTCAATATTCAATTTTTCATAAATACATTCTATTTTGATGAAATCAAAAAACAATTATGATAATAAAATAATTCAACTATTTTTTAGAAAAAATATAAATGATAAAATATTATTAATGATGTGAAATTTAATTTTAATTGGGGTTCCAAAAATATTATTGTAAGAACCCATAATTTCATAATAAATGTGGATACTTATTTTATAATTAAAAATTAACATATTTATAAAATTATTTTGGTAAAATAAATACTATTTTTGGATTCATAACATCAAAATTATCCAACCATTAAAATTTCCTAATTTTCTGAGACTGTTGAATTTGTGGGTTAAAATTTAATACAGTATAAAAATATACTAACTATTATTTCATCATAATCAACAAAATGCAAAGTAATGTATGATATAATAGTTAGAAATAACTAAATATAAGTTTCAAAATTAAAATAATTTGATATTTATTTTTTTTAATATTATAAATCCATTAGTAATCCACTAAAATATATATTATATTTTTACATAATGAAATCATTTCACTAAAAAGATGACACACTTTTTTTTAAAGAAGGAAAGATTACATTAATGACAAAGATCAGCAGACGTGTAAGAGAAAATCCATGAAAGGAATTTTTCCAGCTAGAGCTTGTTGACATCGAAGGGACCTGAGGCTGCCAGCTAATGGGCTGCATTGTTTATTTCCATTTTGGTAATGGATAATGTACAACAAGAGAAGCCTTGGCGAAGCAAGTGAATTATACTGGTGATGAATCCAAAAGAATGGAGTCTGACATCGTAGTTGTTAATAGCATCAATTATGGTGAGGAAGTCAGATTCAATGATGATATCAACTCATCCACAATCCACATTGAGAATCATACCGGCAAGGATAGCCATGTCCTCCACAACAGCAGGCTCCCAGCAAGTCTGATGTGGTTCGTATTTCTCCGCAAGGATTTTCCCGGGATGATTTTGGTCCAGGAGGCCTAGGGAGACAAGCCCATCCTTTGGGAGCGACGTGTCCATGTTAATCATAAGGGTCCCTTCCTTTGGGGGATTCCAGTGAGGTGGAAATGAGGGGGTAGAACCTAGCATAAAATATCCATTGTGTTCTTTCCAGCCTTCAATCAAGGAGGTGGCCTGTTCGATCCAGAATTTGGGGGGTTTGTTAGATTGATGAAAAACGACATCGTTGCGCCGGACCCAAATAATCCAGGACAGACTACAAAGTGAACCAGAAGAAGCTGAGTAAAGAGAGGATCACCACTGTGTCAGTAGATGAGGAAGGTCAGAGGCCGATGCCATTGAAGCACTAGAAGTCAGGTCCTATTTATTACAAATTTGCTCAGCTCCCTGGCAGTGAGGGATGGAAAACAAAGGAGATTCTGGAATGTTCATGCAGAAAGGGGAAAAAGAAGTTCTGGCCATGTGTCAGTGAGTGAGGTGGCTCATGGTTGGGAAAGTACCCATGTAGACCTTCCACCAAAAGTTGTGAATTTTATGGGGAACATTGAGCTTCCACACCAAATTCCATGGTCCCTCAACTCGGCGAACTGAGTGGTTTCCAAGATCCAGTCTATAGCTGGACCTCACCGTGTATTCTCCCGAGGACTCATTGATCCAGTGAAGCTAGTCGGGGCCTGCATCAGGGACCCAGGGAATCCTAAGGATGATCATTTGATCCCTTTCATTAAACCGATCATGGATTTTTTTCCAGACACCATCCCTATCTATGGTCGGAAAGGAAGCGGCTGATAGTGGTGTTTTCAAGACCTGGTTGGATGGGGGGTGTAGCCTGCATACAATCCTTATCGATAATCCAAGGATGATTCCTGTTGTTGACTGATGAGACAAACCCAATCCTCCATCCTAGTTCTTTTTTCCGAAGCTTTTTATCCCCCCAGATGCTTCTCCTAAGGAAGCTAGTATGGGGACCAAGAGAGGAAGAACGAAAGTCTGTGTGGGGAGAGTACATAGCCTTGAGAACCCGTACACAAAGAGATGATGGGAAGTTAAGAAGTCCCCATCCGTTCTTGGCCAAAAGGTCATCATTGAAGAGACACAAATTCCGGAATCCCTTCCCTCCCTCTAATTTGGAATTGCAGAGTTTATTTGAGGCTATCCAGTGGGGCTGATTACTTCCATCATTCTTCCCCCACTAGAAATTGGCAGTGCGTGTGTGGATCTGGTCGACGATGAAAGTTGGGAGCTTAAACAACGACATAATGTAGCTGGGAATGGATTTTATGACAGCTTTGATGAGGGTCTCTTTTCCATCTTTAGAAATTACTTTATGGGACCATCCTAGAATTTTTTTCACAATTCTGTCCACAAGAGATGTAAAGGTTTCTTTTTTGGATCGGCCAATCATTGTGGGAAGCCCAAGGTACTTCTGAGTTTTCACAAACATATGGAAACCAGCTGATGTGCGAAGCTCATCCCTCTTAAGAAGAGGAACCCCAGAACTGAAATAAATTTCAGATTTTCCATGATTGATCGATTAGCCAGACGCCCTCTCATACTATGGGATCACTTTGGTGGTCACCCGACATTCATTAACTGTTGCTCTGGAAAACATGAGGCAATCGTCGGCAAAGAAAAGATTCGACACTGGTGGGATAACATGGAAGACATTTTCCCCATGAATAGATTTCGAGGATGAAGCCCTGTAAATAAGAATAGAGAACACATCAGCTACCAGTATGAAGAGAAAAGGGTATAGGGGATCTCCTTGCTGAAGGCAACGATATGGTTTGAATCCTCTAGTGAGCTCCCCGTTGGCCTTGATTTTGAAGGAGACTGTTGAGATGCATTCCATGATCATATCTGTCCATTTAGTGAAAAAACCCATTTTCAGAATGACTATACGAATGATGTGTCATTCCACTCTATCGTAAGACTTGGTCATATCCCGTTTCCAGGACATGGTTCTTCTTTTCACGGTGGAGCGTGATTTCATAGAATGGAACACTTCGAGGGACACAATATCATTATCAGTTTTCAGTCTCTTGGCCAAGAAGGCACTCTGATTCTCAGAGATAATATCAGGTTGTCAAGGTCGCAGCTGATTGACAAGGATCTGAGAGAAGATTTTGTAAGAGACTTTGAAAAGTCTGATAGTTTTAAAATCAGGGATCTCCAAAGGTTTCTTGATTTATGGAATGAGGGCAAGGACAGTTTCATTGATGACAGCAATGCTAGTATTCACATCCCAGATATTTTTTATCATGTTGCAGATGTCGGGATCGATAATGTGCCAGTAATGTTTAAAGAAGATGGCATGGAACCCATCTGGTCCTGGTACTTTAATGGGATGAAGTTGTTTTAGTGCCTGGTGTATCTCGTCATATGTCACATATTTGGTGAGCTATATAATGATCTCATCAGTGATCATGGGTCTGATACAATCTTCCACCTAGGCATACATGAAGGGGGTTCCTACAGTGAAATGTTCTGAAAATATTCTATCAAAGCCTCATGGATACCATTAGCGTCAGAGAATTTGCTTCCATCGGGTTGTAAGATGTATGAAATATCATTTTTCCTTCGTGTGGATGAATCTTTCTAGTGAAAAACCCATGTATTAGCATCCCCCTATTTAATGTGGTTATCCCACACCCGCATGGCCCAGAAACATTCCTTGACACGTAGGTCTGTGTCCATCTCTCTTTTTGTGGCTCCAATCATAGAGAGAATGCAATTTGATATTGGTTTATTGAGAAGGTTGATCAGTCTCTTTTCAAGGACACCACAATTCCGGTCATGGGGACGAAATTTCTTATTACTCCAAGACCTCATATCAGATGCGACCTATTGAAGATTGAGGAAACCATCCACTTGAGTTCTTTTCCATCTTGAACGGATCACCTCTTCGCATTCCTGATATTTTTACCAGAAGATCTCAAATCTGAATGGTCTTCAAGGTTTTCTATTTCATTTTCCTTGCGTGAAATCAATGAAAATGGGACAGCGGTCTGAGAAGTTAAGGGTTAGGTGGTCGATGTGAAACAAACTGAACAAATTGATATAATAAGTAGAGCCCAGAAATCTATCGAGGCACTCAGTGATGTGGGTTCCTTCAGAATTGCTACGAAACAAAGTAATAGGATTACCTGTGTACCCCAAATCGATTAGGTCCACCCTAGAAACCACGTCCTTGAAGTTTTACATCGAAGCTGAGGGTCGAGTGCATCTGCCCCTATTTTCCTTATGGAACATAATTTCATTGAAATCTCCACCGAAGAGGATAGGGCTCAGTAAGGCATGTCATAGCTTGCATAGAAAATCCCATGACTTCACCTTATCATTATGGGATGGCCAGCCATATAAACCCACAAAGTTCAATGGTGGGTGTGAGTCTTTTTGGGTAGTCGCAGTGACATGGTGTGAGGAGAATGGCAATATTTTGACGTCGAAATTATCATTCCAGAGGAGACAGAGGCCCCCCACATGGCTTTGTCTTGGCACCGGAAAGCAGCCTTGGAAGCTGCACTTCATAGCAATACCATTGGTGTCCTTGTTTTCCAATATGGTTTCGGACAGGAAAACCATATCCTGGCGACTTTGAACTCAATTTCACTTAAGCATGCGAACCGTTCGTGGGTTTCCAAGCCCAAAATTGTTCCAGCATAAGGCAATAATTACTCTAGGCAGGGCTGGGTCTCGCCAGCTGCCGCCTTTGGTTCCTTCGGACTTGTTTCTCCGCTTGTCATTTTCCATCTTTTAGTGGGATTCCCCTCTGGGTGGCCTATTTCATAATGTATTTTCTAGACCCCATGTTAGGGTATTCCATAGGACCATCACTCTCTCTTCGTTGCACCCTTTTCCAAGTTCAACAGGTATTTGGGCCTGGAAATGAATTCCTTGTAATTCCATGGGCCTCCATTGTTTGAGCGCCCACTACGGTTAGTTGTGGGTCAGGGTCTAGATCTGGTGGTTCGATGTGCATCAACATTGGCTTTGAGTAGTGCATTGGTGGTTCTATGTGCTTCGTCACCAGCTCTGTATATGTTTGATTCATGTCCACCTGGGGGTTAGGATGAACTCCTCCATCTCTCTAAGTGGGAGGGCCAGCAGAAGGGAGATCCACTAGTCCAACCATATGGGCTTTTTCTGGTATGGGTTCCTCCTGACGGGTATGTGCCAGTGTGAGACAGTCGTGGTCCTTTTTTTCCGTCTCAAGGATGACAGCATATTTATTCATTTTGGCATATATCCAAGGGCTATATTGGAGTAAAATGTTTCCTGATCCACTCTTATGATTTGTAGTGCACTATCTTTCCAGATGGCCAAGGCGACCATAGGAGAAGTAGAAGATTGGGAGTTTCTTGAAGTATAATGATATTCAAAAGTTGGTGTCTTCGATTTCCACAAACATTCCCCTCATTAGAGGCTCTAACACATCAATTTCCACCTTGATCCACACCTCGGGGCCCCATTGTATTGGGTCTGAGTTATCCCAATCAAGAAAGTGACCAACACAGTCCCCAATTTCTCTCGTGATTCGTTCTATTCTGGCATGGAAGGGAATTCATTTAATTTTTATACAAAAGGGGGATCGGGTTAGACTCACTCTCTGGATATTGTCCCCACTCTGAATAAATCCATAAGGTGGAGTTGGTTGTCAAAGGACTACGGTCTACCCCGCAAGATTTTGTCTCTATCTCTCTCATTAAAGAACTCAAAGACGAAGTGATTGATCCCCACTTCCCAGATAGCCACTCCGGCTTCCAATTTCACGATTATTTGTAGAGTGTTTTTGAGAGCCCCATGTTTTACCGATATATGTTCCACAAACATTTCAACCATGAGCAGAGACATGCACTTTTCCAAACATGTGTCTTCATTTCACACTGCCTCGATCATCGAATTTTCTTTGTCTATCAGGGACAACTTCTTCCATTGGTTTACAACTTCTGTATCCATAGAGTAAGAAAAAAGCTTGATTTCTCAATTCTCCCAAGAGACTGGCTCCCTGGTGGACCCCACATCCATGGAACCCTCGCCTAGGAACATGGTAAAAGCTCCAGAAAACACCCGGTGTGCAACGCCGGCCCTGTCCAGCCACACAAAAAACAAGGTCGGGTCCTACAAGAAGGAACTGGACTACACACACCTTCGCGGCCTCCCCATGTGGACCACACAGACAGGCCCACGGCCTTCGCGAACGCCCCTATCCTTTGAGAGGTCGCACCCAAATAACATGCACCGCGGTGCACCAGGGACGTCTGGGAGAAACACCTCACAGCTGAATCCTCATGGCTTCTCAGCACAATTGATGCTTCACCGATGCTTCGCAGAGGCACATCACGGAGAAAACACGACACAGATCAACACCACATGGCAGCAGCAACGTAGCATCCACTAAGCGACCATTATGCTTGGCGAAGCATCACGTTAGGTGCTTCACGGATCAAAACCATGCGGTAGGTGATTCGCGATTCAACGCGGAAGCGACTTCGTCAGCAAACACAATGCAACAGGAACTTTGCGAAGATGAGGACCTGACAACCGCCCACAAGTCGCCTCCTGGAACTGAAAGCTGAAAAGGTAAAAAATGGTCTAGTAATCCTAGAAAACTGGAAGATGTCTCTATATAAGCTCGCTCAAAACTGAGAAGCAGATGGAGGTGGAAGATTGGTGACTGGGACCGCGGGCCCTCTCCCGGATCTAGCACCAATGTAGTATGCCGGAGACGGGAAGGACTTCAAGACCCCAGGGGAGGCTGGATCAAACAAGGGACATCTCACTCTCTCTATCTATCTTATTTTCCATTCAAGAACACTCATTTTATTTGCCATTATTAATATATATCAATTTTTTCCTGAATTTATAAATATCCAAATTAATTAAAATTAACAATGATATACCCCTTATCCCCTATAATTATAGAATTTACCTATGTCGTTACAATTTTGAAATTTAGTAAGGGATCCTTTGCCTCTCCTCTTTATTCAAACATCTTCATTAATGTATTCCTTTTATTTCCAATTTACAATGTTGGTATATGTATTTACACATCAATATTAAATTCCATTTTAATTAAAATTATTAGATACCACTTTCCAACTCAATACTACATTTTATGAATATTATGTAATCCTGCTATACTGCTGAAATTTCACTACAATTTTTCCTTAAAAAACATTATAACATGAATACCATTTCTATTTTCACCCAAAATTATTACATTGTGACAATAATTAATTAATTTATTTTGTACTTCCATTTATTTATTCCACACTCTGTGATCATAGACATAAATTTGATAAAATTTGATACAATGTTGAAGGATCTATGTGGCACACTTAGGCATGTAAATGTTATAAAAGTGACAGGTGTGCCCAAAATTATAGATCACTCCAACTAATTTGGTATTGTATTATACTCATGAGACATCGATCAAGTGATTAGAGAGTAAATTTATTCATCATAGTAATTTTTCCACCATCTTGTGATGTCTTAGTGGTTATACATGACAAAAGTTTATGATGTCATGTTTAAATTTCTTTCCAATTTCCCATACTTCCTTCATGTTATAATGATATAGCATGACTCTTTTATAATGTTTATGTTTCACACCACTTTTATGTCCTATTGAATGTAATATTTTCTGTGATCTAATTATTTTATCTTTCTATGATATGTATATTCCCCAACTATGATTTATAGATCTCCCCGTTATTATATATATCCCCAGGTTATCCCATACTATTGTAAGAGATCAGCGATTTCTAAGAGAATGTAAATTATGACTACAATAATGTTGTGGTATCACTTGTTAAAATTATTATGATATGAACCTAATTATAAAATACACATGACATAATGATCTTATATGGTGTATTATTTGTACCATTATATAATAAATATTGAATTAATTTGTAATAAAGGGAAGGTTTGTCGTAGTTGGTTTTAGAGGAAAGTCTTTTTATTTTTTGGATTAGGTTTAGAAAACTATAGTGAATGCCTTATGGATAAAAATATATATAGGAAATAATACCTATATTTTGGTAAAGTATTGTGTATGTGGATTCCAAGAAAATTAATCGATGTCTGGATACTATTTGTGGATGTGGCTCTAGAAATAATATACATCGGTGTAGTACCCAATAACATCGTATTAAGATAGAATCATTCCATAACTAGTCTGTGACATTGATCCTTACGAAACACTATGTTTGAAATTCCCATTGGATATTCACTAGAAAATAAAATATATATTTTATAACAATTATTAAGTTAAAAAAATTCCATATGATTTTAATTTAGGAAATAGATCGTGGATAGCATTGATTGAAGGACAAATATTCATATGTTAAGGAAATAAATTCCATTTCTAAATTATCCCATTATTGTTATCAATTTCCTATTTTATGTGTCAAAAAGATTGCAACTATCATTCCTAAACCTATTTTGGTTGATGTAAATGGATATAACAACAATAAAAAGGTGAAATGAAGGGTTATCATCCATGCTCATATACATTCCCTCACATCACCCATGTTTAGTAGAACTATTCAAACACCACTATAGAGAATAGGATTATAGCTATCGGTGAAAATGGGAAATGGTAATTTATTGTATCCCAAGTATATAACAACCCCTTTAAAAAATTATGGGTTGACCTTCACATAAAACTTTTGATACTACCCTTTGAAAAAATATTTCCAATTCTTGTTTTGAATTGGCCTTCCTCATATATATCCTACATAAATTAATATGAGAAGGAAATCACTCGTTGTGTAACAAATCATCCTATTATTCTATACTAGTTTATGTAAGATGGATATTATTTAGTGAAAACATCTAAATAATAGATATTATTTTTGTATGTAGAATCACATCGAGATAAAATGATTCAGTCTACAGAAATGATCCTCCTTAATGACATGCCTATTCTGAGGGAATATGCCGAAGTGTTTCTTGAAGAAATTTATCTTCTTCCTCATAGTCGATAGGTTTAATTTTCAATAGACATTTTACCTATGGATTTTACAATAGCCATGAAAACATATAGAATGTTTTTAAACATTAGGAGTTTATGAAACAACTACATGAAGGTCTGGATAAAGGTTTTATATTCCCAACTGATTCTCATTGGGGTGAACCGGTCCTCTTTATCAAGAAGAAGGATGGGTTAATACTCCTTTTCATTTTTTATAATGAGCTCAAAAAATAAATATAAATAACATGAATTGTATACCAAATATTTTTGACTTTTACAATCACTTATTTTGAGCCAAATACTTCTATATACTGGATATTTGGTTACGGTATTATCATGAAATGCTGAAGAAGAAGTTTATCCCATAGACTACGTTTTGTACACATTATATGAAATAGTATTTCATAAAAATTACATTCAAAAACACTACTTATCCAATAATATTCATGGACTTGATTAATATAGTCTTTAGAGATTATCATACATATTTTTTATAGTCTTTATAAATGATATTTAACAATATCCAAATGTAATGTGGGGTATGAGGAGCATCAGATCATAGAACTAAAAACCATAAAAAATGATAATATTTATACAAATCATATAAAATGAGATTTATAGTTGAATGATAAATCCTCATTAGAGAATAATATAAAAAATAATGGGATACCTATGGACCCTTCCAAGATGGAAGCAATTGAAGGATTAGTGTGTCAAATATCTGTAATTGATATCCACTATTTCCTTGGAATGGATGGGTATTAACATCAATTTGTGAAAAATTTATCATAAATTTCAGAGCCACTAACCATGATGACACAGAATGAAGTAAAGGTTTATTTTTAATAATGAATGTTAATAAAACATTCTAGATTTGAAAAATAGTCTTTATCACTCCACATGTACTTACAAAAACCAATAGTGGGGAAATTTTAATGGTATAAATCAATGCATTGAAGAAAGGATTGGGATATATAATAATACATAATGAAAAGGTGGTAGTATATTCCTCAGTGAAATAAAAAATTCATGAATATAACTACTCATTTAATCATCTGGAATTCGATGTAGAAAAAATTTCCTTAAAATAATGGAATAATTATCTATTTGATAAAATGTTTGAAATAAATATGGATTATAAGTGGCTCAATTATATATTCACATAGAAATATATGAATATCAACCCCAAAAAAGATAGTTATAGATTATTAATTTCTATGAGTGCTCATTCCACTATTATTATGGGAGGGAAAATAATGTGCTAGATGCTCTAGGTAGAAAGTTTCTAAAAATTTTATCATGGATAAGAATTGAGAAGCATATGATCTTATTTTACTTGTAAATGAATGAAATGAGAATCATAAAGGAAGGAAAACCATCAATCCTCTCATACCCAATTTCACAAAAATATGTTCTGGATATGATAAATGATTCTAAAAGAGTTGATGTGGATATTCAAGAGAAGGATGAAGCTATAAGTATATAGAAACCCATGGAGTTAAAAATTAATTAATAATAAGTTGTATGATTTTTTTCATGACTATGTGTGGTATCAAATTCTGAGTTAAGGCAGGATATGTCGGATGATGTGCATAGCATGACCATCTCCATCCATCGAGTGAACACAAAGATGTATTGAGACCTCTGAGAGAAATATAGTTTAGAAAATATTGTGAAGAAGATCATAAAATATATATCTAGGTGTCTTGTATATCAGTTAGATAAGGATAATAGGTAAAAATTACAAGGGGATGATATAACAATTACCCATACCTATATGGAAATGAGAAATCATAACTGTGCACTTTTACACAGGTCATTTAAAGACATCAAGAGGAAATAATGACATATAGGTTGTGGCGGATTGACTTATTAATAATTTTTTCTTCACAGTAATATAAGGGGACTTCTCAGTCAATAAACCTAAACATATATACATTTAAGAAGTGGTGAGGCTGAATAGAACACCACTATTGATTATATCTGACTATTATCTATGATTTACCTTAATGTTTTAGAAGAGTCTCTAATATCCTCTAAATAGTGATTTGAACTTCATCATGACTTCTCATCCTCAAATAGATGGCCCATATGAGTAGACTATGTAGAAAATTGATAACATTTAAAGATCATGATAAATGGAATTCAATGTAGGATGGGATCAATATTTTTCTTTAATGAAGATCTCATAAAATAATAGTATCCACTCAAGTATCCAAATGTCTCCCTAGGAATCAATTTATAGTAAAATATGAAGTACAACATCATGATGGGATAAGGTTTGTGAACACAAACTGTTGGAACCAGAAATGGACCAAAAATATTTGTAAAGGTCAAGACCATTCATTAGTACATTAGTGTTTCTCATAGTTGAAATAAGAGCTATACTGATGGACATAGATGATTCCCTGAGATTGACATTAGAGATAATGTATTTATTTACATATCTTCATTGAAAAAATTCATGATATTTAAGATGAATGGGAATATCAAAATAAGATATATCATTCCATTTGAGATCTTTTATCACATCCGGGAATTGGCATATATTCTAGCACTCCCACCCCACCTATCTCAAGTACATTAATTGCTAAATATATCCCTCTTTATGATGAAAATACTAGAAAAATTAAAAAAATTTAATCTATAGGATGAACCATTTTAAATTTTCTTTCCACATGATGTGAGGTTGGCGATGATCATATATCATAGAGACAATGTTATATGAAATAAGAAAATAAACCTATTCAAAGTTCTATGGAGAAACCACATGTTATAAGAAGTTATGTAGGATCTGTAGGAGGAAACGAAATTGAATTGACATTCTCTATTTTAGTGTGTGAAATGAAAACTTTTATGCTAAAATTTTTGTAGGGGGTGATTGTAACGTCTCTATCTGTTATATAAAACATGACCTTTTGTGAATGAATTAAATTATATATTATGTATATTGGTTATAGAGAACAATTCCAATTTATTATTCTTACTATATACTATAGGAAATTAATTACCATTAGGTAATATAACTCTTGATAATATTGTTGTTTAATAGTGATGACATGATTAATATATACATAGGGGTTTGATAAATCCACTTAACACATAAAATGAAAGTGATTGCCTCGACCAGTAGGATCATACCTTATTAATATCAATTATCAAAGAATTAGAGGGAGATAAAATTACTAGGATTTTCCCTTGACCAATCCCAATCATATATCAAACAACTAAATCAACAGAGAAGCCATTTACTAAATAAGTTAAATATCATCTAGATCATGACCCAAACCATGTACACTGAACCACCAAATAGAAATATCACCGTCGAGGACCTTACCCATAGGCAATTTTATGGTGTAATAAAGTGAAATTTATCAAGAAAATAATAATATGAAAATTTATATTATATTTTCTAAACAATAATTGTAATATTTACTTCTAATTGTTGTTACATTAAAAATTATTTTTATTTTGTTATAAAAAAAACACAAATTTTATTTTTTTAATAAAAATTTTTCATTTTTGTTATTACTTTACTAAAAAAATTAATTTTAACAATAAATTATAATCTAATAAAATAATAAAAATAAACAATTTTTATTAAATATAAATGATAACATAATTTTTATGAAGTAAATTTAATTTTTATAAGGTGTCAAATAATTTTGTTGTAAAAAAGCCCAACATTTATCAATGAATTTTTATTCCTGTTTCAAATGTGATAATTCACAAATTTGAAAAATTATTTTGATAAAAATAAAAAAAATAGAATCCACATGTTTCAATTATCCAAAAATAAAATTTTCATAATTTTATCAGAGTTGAATTTAAGGGTAATAATAAATATGTTATATATATTGAGTGTGTATTATGTTGTCATAGTGACCCAAAAGTGATGTAATAAATTATATAAGAGGAATCATGACTATTTATATTTCTCTCATTTAGAATAATTTTAATTTCTGGTTATATGATTAATTTCATAAAGTATTTATGAATACATCAAAACCTATATTATATCTTATGGTTTTAAAGTCAATTCTTTAAGAACATGACTCTCTCCAACAAAAAAGCATAATAATTTAATGATTTAATCCACTAGACATAATAAATAATAAATAAACTCTTAATGGGAATATAAAATAGGAAACCCCATTGGATGGTTTTGGGTTTTAATTATGTCATTATATAGTCTACAAAAAATATGTTTGAGAAATAAAAAAGAACTCCCCTCTTTTTTCCTATATAAACCCAACCCATATCCCTTTTTCCATTACTCAAAACCTTGGGGAACATCCTTACTCTATAATAACGTATATATATTCCTTCCACAGTTCCCCCATTCACACAATAATCTCCTACAAAGCATTTGGATTAACCCTCTCAATGTAAGAGACATGTCTATCTCTCTTCTCTTTTCCATTGAAGAACTTTCTTTTTATTTTCCCTATTTAATCACAATAAATTATGTTTTCATTAATGTAATAATATAATGATATATTCCATTTGATTTACTAAAAATTTAATATTATTAATCTCATATCATTATGAATTTAACTAAAATATTACTTTTTTATAATTTAGTAAGGGACACTTCTCTTCTTATCTTTATTCAAGAATATTCATCATTTTATGCATTTTATTTCAAATTCCTAATGTTAGGATATATTTTATCACTTTCATATTACTTGAAATATCATTTGAAAATTATGAGAGAATCTTTTATCTCTCAATTAACCATTTTATGAGTCTTTATGTATTTTCGTTATTCAATAGAAATTTGAAATGGATTTTTCCATGTCAACCAATTTTAATGTCAATACCATCGCTATTTCAACTCAATGGTATTAAAAAAGACATACCAATACGTATTTTATTTGTTACATTTAGGAATTGATTCCACAATCTTGTATTTCTTGAATTAAATGTGATAAATACGATCCTATGTTGAATGATCGATGTAGAACAATTATACATGTAAAAAATATAAAAGAGATGGATACACCCTAAACTATATAGGGATCCAATGAAATGGGAAATATATTATTATCATGGGAATACATCCAATGGATTATGGAGTTTAGATAATCCATAATGGGACCTTTTTAACAAATTTATCATGTCTTGGTAGTTAGCCTTGACCTATGTTTATAATTTCATGTTTACTGTTGTTTCCACATTAACAAGTCACCATAATGTTATCATGTTATATCATGATTCATTGTTCGTGATTATGATTCTCAACAATTTTATGTCCCATTTAAATTCATGTTTTATAACATGTAATTTTTTATTTTTATTATTCCATATTTATCCTCTTAATATTAATTTTAGATTATCCATTTCTTATGTATTTCCCCAGGTAATCTCATGATTTTTAGGAAGATTGATGATTTTGAGGAGAATGTTAATAATATTTTGAGTAAGGTTATTTTATCCCATGTTCAATATGTTATGATATATACCTAACTTCCAAATACACTATAATTAATGATCCTATGCTCTGTATTGTGTGTTACTTTATGTAACAAATCGTGAATTTATGTTTAATAATTACAATGGTTGTCATTATAATCATCTGATTGAAGTTATTAAACATGATTCAAATTTTAATAAAACAATCCACATTCATTGACATAAAATTATTAAAACATGGAATCATAAAACGTTAAAAACAATAATTTGAAAGTTATATTCTATATATATAAATAAAACCTCTTGTAGAAGATGATTTGAAATGTTTATTGTTAGTTGATTCAAATAAAAAAAATTGGATAATAATCATATAAATCATATGAAAAAATTAATAAAATTCAAGAAATTAAATTCAAAGAAATATGATATTGGAATATGCACAGCTATTATCATTACACCGAATATCATATGGTCACTGATATAATCCATGGATCCTCAGATTAATTCCCCAAAATCCATCCAAATTGGCCAATTTATACTTAGAGGTGGAAGTATTTACATGTATAGTTTGTGTAGGAATGTTTCAATATAATATCACTGAATGAGATTGAATATAAACACAGATATAATGTTATATTCATTTTCTCTTGAAGAAAGTGAACTTTAATTGAGGAATCATAACATAGATTATAAAGAAAATAATTAATATAATTTAAAAATAAATGTAGTTTATAAGGATGGATATATGAACCTACCAAATGTAGTACATTTTTTTCCCACGATACAAAAAGGTGTAAATTCAACAACATAAATTAATTCTAAGAATATTTATGTTATCTCATGACATCATATATATTGTGGAGATGGTTAAAAATAACTAGCTAACCTCATCTGTCAAACACAATTTATGTTAGAATCACAATGAAATTTCTTTAAATTGAAGACCTATAATGGAATAAATCTATCACCTTCATGTGACTGAATAAAGAGGGATATAAACTATTTAGTCAAACCATAGAACAAACCTATCATTACAAAACCATGGAAAATATATAAATTTGTCTTAAAAAATATCTCATTTTCTAGATAATTGTGTATTAAAATTATTTGTATCATAATAAATATACCATAAAAATGGTTGTATAATATCTATTCAATAAAATTAAAATAATATTTCATTGACATCAATATTTAATAAATCCAAAAAAATAAAAAAAAATCATAATTAAAAATGGTGGAACCCATATTTTATATTGAAAATGAAAAAGTATTTAAATTTCATAACTATAATAACTATAATATCAATGTAATAAATTTTTCCCCTTAATAAAAATTCATTTTTCATTATCTGAAATTATAAATTTAGTATTATAAGAACGTTTCAAAGTTTTCTTTCCAGTTCTTGTATTATATCATCCTCTAATGGTTTTTTGTTCTTAGTTTATTCCCCAGGGCACAAAAGAACCTAGAAATTCTGAAAATCATGGGAAACAGTTAAAAAATATATCCATTACACACATATATGATTTTAGAAATTATATCATGAATTATTGTGAGTTTGAATGGATAAACACAAAAAAATATAAATGGTTCCAATTAATGTTTAATAATCTGACCTGGCCATCGATACTAAGAACCTAAAATAATATTTGGTATTACATTCACCTTTCCCCTATGATAAAAAATCACAAATGAAATACTAATAATTTATAGATGATTTTCTTTGTGAGGTAGGATAATAAAAGTAACATAGAGAAAATGGGAAGTATTTGATTCAAAACAATGATTTAAAAAAGGGAAATAAGGATTGTTTAGTTATAATTTATTTTTGGAATAAAAATATAGGATCAAATTTTTAAATTTTTTTGGGACATATTTTTTTTATAGAGTTCTTCAATGAAATAAAAAATGATTGGAAAATAGCCATCAATGTTTCTTCATAAACTAACACTCCAGTGACCCCTGAAATTTTATTATAATGACCCATTCCAATTCATCATGAGAACGTACATTCCGATATTTTTATGTAATCATCATGAAATTCACAAAAAAAATTCTTAATAATATAAATAAAAAATTTACATGATATTTAGGATTATAATTTTGATAAAATATAATAAATGTAAAAATGTTTTATAATCTACCTCCCATAATTTTCTTAATCCATGAAATGGATCCCTAGTCATCCATATTGAATAAATCCAGCAATAGAGCCCTCATTTCAATATTTCACAATTAGGACACCTCTTAAAACCACAATTTCTTACACAATGATTTATCATGTGGGATAAATTTCATATATAATACATTATCCTCCTAATAATTGACAATAAAATATCATTAATAAAGTAATATTCAACATCTTACTCCATATAATCTCATTTGAGCATATTTGATTAGTTAATATTATATTTTCTCATTTATGATACATCCTAAATATTATCTAAAAACAAGGATGTAACTTACATTTCTTCCCGACCCACTGACGTCATAAGGCATTTACTATTGAAAAAATGGTATCATCACTAATTATAAATACTATTAGTTGATGTCGAGGAGTGATTTATTATTTTTTATAACACTAATAACTATCCAATAACAATAATATAAGTTAAATAATCCAGTTTGTAATATTATGATTTGGTTATAATAGGTAAAAACCCTCCCATATTTGTCCAATATAAAACAACTTAACATGGTCAGATATATTATTCCATAAAATTTAATTTATATATTGATAAATAGTATTTTGGTTTTTGAAAAAATATATGATGATTATGTGAAATTCCAATGAATCTTTGAGACCTAAATTATTAAGTGGAATCAAATTCTTAACCATCATAATATTATTCTGTACCATCTTATTTATCAAAGGATGTTATGTTTCATATAGTGTTATCTATTTCCAAAGATCCTAAAAAAGTAATTATGAAATTATGGAATTAAAAATTGGATCATATCCTATAACTAGGCTCATAAGTTCAATTTAATTTTTAACATTCTAAATCATATATATTATTATATATTCTTCTAATGACACAGTCTCTTGAATAGGAAATAAATTATTTTAAATAACATGTCTATCCATTAGCACCCACTCTATCTCTAAATCCACAGATAATA
This sequence comes from Viscum album, assembly GCA_963277665.1. Classification (NCBI taxonomy): domain Eukaryota; kingdom Viridiplantae; phylum Streptophyta; class Magnoliopsida; order Santalales; family Viscaceae; genus Viscum; species Viscum album. Next base: position 1,464,584,278 of record OY728153.1, on the reverse strand, counting down.
TATAGAGCGTTGTAATGATCTAGATCATTATTGTATCCCTCAATAAAAATTATATGGTAATTTTTGATAGTGTCATTGTTGGGTTCCAATTAAAATAATTTTCTATATAATAGTTTAGGAATCATAAAAAAACTCTACAAAATCACATTTCATGCAAGACCGAATGAAGTTTCCTTGAATATTATGGTATATCTGGGTGAAATAGCAGTGAATTAAAATTATACTGTAATGTAATTATTTCAGGATTTATCCTTACATATTGGTTAGAATAACTACGTTTTTGTATATATAATGATGTTATTTCAAGTACAATGACTAGGAAGAGTGGTGTTCTGTGTCATCATGAATCTAGAGAATCATTATACAATTATGTAAAAATTCATTATCATTAATTACCATATCTAAATTTGATAATTTATTCCAAAAAAAGATAAAAATACCAACCTCTAATTCTTAATACCCTCAAAATAAAACTAAAATATTAAACACATGAACTTTTACAACACAATAAGTTATTATAATAGATATTCTTTTAATTTTATAATAAGATAATTTATAATTATGTTACTTTTATGAATTTTGTAATAATATTAATAATTAAATTTAATAATATAAAAAACCTAACTTCTCTTATAAAGATTCATGTCTCCAATAATAATATATTTTTATGGATTTTATGGTTTTTGTATACAAAAAAATATCATATGGATTGATAGTTTCTCCACAACATTAACCCTTATAAAACCACCTCTTTCTCAAAATTAATGGTTTAAAAATATTTATCATGAGACATAAATTAATAAGATTCATATGAAACCACAATACTAGGTTCCATGAGAAAGCATCCAATGAAAATATTTGAGCCTTCAATATACACCATTAACCTTTTCCAGATTTTAGAAATTCAAGGATTGATGTTATAGTGATGATAAAAATAAAGCTTATACATATTAGTCATTAGGGAAATATAAGGATTTATATTATTTTAATGATAATAATATACATTTTACCTTTTTTTATAAGGTTGTTATTTATATTTATAAAAAAATTAGTTTCATTCTATGATTTTCCTTAAAAAAATGTCTTCAATGTTTTCTATGAAAATGGTAAATCCATGTTATTTGATTATTATAATTAATCTTATTGGTACCATGTAAGGTAAATACCATGGTAGGGGAAGGGAGAATTATATTATGAAAATTTATTTAAACAAACCTTACCAAAAATATATTTCTACAATTAACAAGAACACATATCTCTAATATAATAGGTGTGGAGTGATTAAAAACAAAGCGGGGTCGATAATATTCTATAAGACACAACAAAACTCAGATGATACAATGTGTATAAAATGGATATGTTTTTTAAACCTAAATCACAAAGTTCACTACTTATTAAAATAATTTTTGAGGACACACTATCCCCAAGGTTTATATCTTTAAAAATAGGTAAATCATATCTCTCAATCAATTATATTGATCACCCCGTATCCAATTGAAATGATATTTTTACTAATGATCGAAGAATGAGTTTTATATTGACCCATACTATCAATACATTGATTTTACATAAAATATGAATAATATTCACTATAAAATAAAAACAATTCATGAAATGACCGTATAGGTATATAGTCTTTATAAAATTGGAAACATAAACAACTGGTTCAGAAGACATCTTCATTGCCTCTCTCTTATTTTTCCATATATAGACCCCTTTTGTCAAATATTACTCAATACCCTTATTCATGACCTGGGGAAGAGAAAAATATTAATGGGTGAGTTTAGATTCTTAGTAAGGGTAAACAAGGGAGATATCTATCATATAATAATTATATGATATATGAACATTTCATTTTCAAAATCTTATCCAGCATTAGAAATATCGTGATATCATGCCATAGGATAAATCATTGAAGTTTATAAGAAGAAATGAATATAATCCCAAAAGTCATAACATAAGACGTGAAATTTTATGGCACACTCATATGAATATAAAATCATTTAATATTTGATTTGGATCATTTCCCAGACCATCATAGCAGTCAAAGTCCATTATTGAAGCGAATTTAATCTTTGTTCCAGTCATGTATAATGGAATTGTGATCATTTCACCTTCTAATCAGGTTTGTATAACGATATAAAAATAATTAACCAATTTATTTAAGATAGATATAGTTCCCATGGATCTCATAATTAAATCATTCTTAGGTGTGCCACAACAACATAAATCATTCATCATAACATAACCCAATTAATTAAACATTTTACTTAAAAATCATTCCATTATAAAATAATCCAAAAAATCAAAAATATTTCATAAATAGATGTTCATAATAAACATAATAAAAACATAGGAATAATAGGGATAATATAATTTAAATATAACCCTATTTAATAATGTCATGTTAAATGGAATATAATTTTGATAAAATACATGAAATTAATTCTTGAGGAAATTATTATTTCCTCTTCAAAAATGTTCTCATTTCTCAAAATGCCACGAAATTTTTAATGGAAATATTTTAATTGAAAATAAACTTGAATTATTTTAAAGGATTATTCATGGAAATAAGGAGTTGTGAATCTATGTAAAAATCAGTTCATTTTGTATAAGTTCAAAGAGAACATTCCTCTCTTACTTTTGTTGAAAATTCCAAATGTACCTCCTACCGAAAATGACAAAAGATTCCTTTGATACAAAATAGGATAAAATATAAAATAGGTAATATTGACATTAATAAATTGTATAAGGATAGAAATAATATTTAGAATACATATTAAGGAAATATAGATGAGGATGAAAAATATACCCATGTGAATACTTACAAATAATCAGTCTCAGATAATAATTATATTACATAATTATCCCATAACTTATGTCATAATTTCATTAAATGTATTTAAACCTCATTTATAATGTTTTAAATAATGTAATTCACTTATTTAATAATCACAATAATTTTCATGATATTGTATATGATCATATTATCATATGTTTGATAACAACATTTAGTTGTTACTTGTTATTCGGGTATTAACTGCTTCATTTTCATATGCATGTTTTGTAGGGTATTTTTAGGTTATCCTTTATATGTCATAGTTATATCACTAAAAAATTATATTAAAATAATATACAACATATTTATTTATTTTGTACATTTATATATTCATTATTTAATTAAAACCATCTAGAATGAATCACATCGCATCGTGGACATGGTAGGTCGTACGTACCCACGTGCAATGAAATATTTCTCATATTTATTGAATTGTATTGAATTGGATGGTTTAAAATTTTTATGAATTAATAGAATTTTATAATAATTTTATATAGTTATTATTTACATCCCAATACCCTTCCATGTAAGGTGTTGTTGAAAACCCGATTACACCACGACATGGAGACGGTAAGTCGTACGTACACACGAATGGTGTTTTTTATTTTTCGTAGGACGGATAAAAGGTGGAATATGGTTGTTTGAAAATTATAATAACATCATAGTATAGATGTGATACTGAATTTATTACATTATAATGAAACAACTCATGAATAGCAAATATAAGAAGAAAGAAGTTTTAATGAATCTGTAGAGGAGTTTACATATTCTTCGGCATACTTCCTCTAAATATCCACTTAGGGAACCATAGTTGTTCATTGAATAAGAAAATAATATATATAATTTAACTATGGAAGTAACTAATTTTAAGGGTTAAGGTATGGCTAATAATGAAGGCTCAAAGTGTAATTAAGTGGTGAGGGAGTAGTTTCTCTTTTATAACTGAGTTGAAGGCAACATTTGGGATCCCCAAAAATATTAATTAGTAAAAAAATAAAACCCTTTACAAAAACCTACAGAACGACCAAAATTAGATGATGATATTATATAAGGTTGCAATCACGTCATCAAATTAATTTTTGACAACTAATTCTGACAATTTAATCTTTATCAGTTTAATTACCACTTAGTTGTTCATTTTACTTTTAAAATAGTGTATCAAATAATTTAACATTAAAAGTGTTAAATATATACTAATTTGATGTAACATAGACCATAAATAAATAAGTTATAACATTTGAAACATTTAATAATTATCACATATTTGAAAAAATAGTTTTGTAATATTTATATAATTTAATGAAACATTATTTTGATAAACAATCAATAGTGTCAATGTTAACACTATTTAATTCATTGATTTTAAAAATTATTACACCAAAAAGTTAAATTTGAACAAACATTATTATTATATTCATATTTGGTAATGGAAATATAAGAAATTCCATATATATATAAACTATGTGAAATTGTATTTATTTTAATATATTTAAAAACATTTATTTGTAAGCTCTATTTAAAAAATAAACACTACCATAATTTTGTGTAATCATATAATTTACATATTTTTGAATAAAAAATAAAATAAATATTATGATGAATATTAATCTACTATATATTAGAAGATAATTTTATTCAAATTTATCATTTGTAAAATCCATCATTTAAAATGTTATTCTTAATAAATTATGAATGTGACACAATTAACATCACTTTAAATAAAATAATACCAGTGCGACAATATCTTCTATAATGTTCCAAATGGTTTCTAACTCTACCATTGTATGGTTATGGTTGAGATATAATTGGCCAATAAAATTTTGTCTTGTTTTTTGGTCCTTTTGTAAGAACCTAGTTTTTCTATAAAAGACTTTGGAATATTCTTGATGTTATTCCAGAGCAGCGCCTTCAGACAGCGTGTGATTCCGAGCCCCAGTGTGGCTGGAATTAAATTTTCAGTGCGTTCACACTGGGCACGGAAAATAAATGTTTTAACTCATAAACGGTGATCTGGATCAGAAATATGAGTGTACGGATGGTTCCGAAATGGGGTGTTTACCCTAGGAATGACATAAAGCATGTCGGTGCGGGATGTTGGGAAACCTCGGCCGTTAACGGATCATTAAACAGATAAATTAATTAATTAATTTATTCGTTTAATGCATTAACTCAATTATATCTTAAAACGTAGCTTGGATTGGAAAACTGAGGTCACCGTTGAGTCCGGAGCGTGCTTTTTACCCTAGCAGTGGTGTAACTTTCGCGGGTGCGGGCCTTTTGTGAAAAAATGCCACCAGGGGCATTTTCGTAATATAGCGGCCTTGGTCGTTAGATTTTATAACTTTTGAATGAAGGCACGGATTAAAATTTTTAGACCGTCGTTGTGCTCAAGAGGTTGTTTTTACCCTAGTGGAGGCCTATCCTTGACCCTGCTGAGCGTTCGGGTACGGGACCTATGGGCGGGGGTTTAAGAGTTTTCAATTTAAACACCACCCCCAACCACTTCTTCCCTCTTCTTCCCTGGAAAAAAATCCACCAATGGAAAAGAATGAACCCCTATCCTCTCCTCCATCCCTCCAGAAAGGTGGTGACAGCTCCGAGGATCGTCGGTGAAGCGTCTGGCTACGCCCTCGCAGGTAGGCGGTCATTGTTTTATTTTTTAAATTTTGAACCCCTCTTTGAATCCCAATTGTAACGTCAAAATATTTATTGATCTTAGATAAAATCCCATACTTGTGTAGTATATTTTTTCAACTTTCTGACCCACTTTTCAGAATTCAAATCTGAGTATCGAGGTGATCGAAATCGACCGACAAAGTCCGAGGTGTTTGTGGAGTTTTTCTTGCGGCAGGGCGGAGCTCCGGTGGCAGCGTGCGGCGGACTGGCTTCAGCGGTGGTAGGGGACAAGGCTCGCAAGAAGTGGGAGGCCGAGGTCGAGGGTGTCTGCACAGGGCGACGGCTCCAGGAGGGGTGAGGCGGCGGCTCCAGGCGGGGCGAGGCGGCAGAGAATATGAGATGTTTTCAGGGGTTTTATCTTCCAAGATGGGGGCCTCGGTGGCACGACCCGTATGTTAAGTGAATTGACGTTTTTCTGGGGGTTCGTGTTTTGAGTGGAACTGACACATCTGATGTCTGTTTTGAGCGCCATTAGTGGCGTTGTGACCCTGGAGTCAAGATGAATATTTCCGAGGGGTGTTCGGTTGTTAATGCGAGAGATTAGATGTGGTCCCCATGGCCCGTCTTTTAAGTTGCGAGCAATGTATCACAACTTTATCATCAGACGTCCGTTTAGGGCATGCGAGTAGTCATTTTTGGGTGTTTTTCTGATGGCATTGAAAAGGTGCAATCCACCCGCTTTAATTCAGCACACTGGTGCGGGCCCCACAATTGCCGTTTTGGGAGATGGTGGTGATTTCCATCTTTATCACCGGGTGTCCGTTTTAGACAAGTGAATAGTCTATGTTGTGTACTTTTCCAAGAGGATCGCAATGGTGCGATCCGTTGGCATCATTTCAGGACCGGGATGTAGGTCCCACGCAGCACTACTCATGTTCAGTATGTCGGAATGCATCTTTTTCTCCAGATATCCATTTCACTCAAGTGATCAGTATTTTTGACATGATTTTCTGAGGGGATCGCAATGGTTCGTTGTGCCCGACTGTTTTTGGGATCGGGGCTTGGGATCATGGGATGTCCTTTGGGGGTAAAGGGTGTAGATGAATTTTCCTTCGGATGTCCATTTGAGGCGAGTAAAGAGTCTATCTCACATATTTTTTCACAAGGATTACAACGGTACGATCCTTTTGGATGTGCGGAGACTTTTATGGATCTCTTTTAAATGGGGACGAATGAAAAGGTGTACTGGTGGTGGTTCTTCCTACAGGGATTATATGGAATCCTTGGCGTGTGATCGTGTTCACTCTTGTGAGAGTGAATTTAGTGTTTGAAGAGATGTAGTTGGTCGTGCCTGGGCCGATGATGTGGCAAGTTGGAGTTGTTATGTTTACACCCTTCACGTTGACGTTGGGTGTTGTGTGCACGATAGCCTTTGGGCTGGAAACATGGAATACACTGGGAGTGTATATTAATGTTTGAAGTTACATGTGGTTGTTTGTAACTAAGAACATTTGTGTGCTTGGATGGAGTTGACTTGGGCCCACAAGTCGTGTGGGACCCATGTGTTTTTCGTGTTCTTCGTTGCATACCCTATACCTCTGCGATGTAGAGGGTCCCTCTATTCTCGTTTGTTTGACCAGCAGGTTTGAGTTTCCCCCTTGTTCTATTCTCCTTTGTTTGACCAGCAGGGTTTAGTGGGATCCCTCCATGGTTCTGTTCACGATGTTTTCATCCAGCAGGGTTTAGTGGTTTTCCCCTAGTTTGGTTCTCGATGGTTTGGCCAGCAGACTTTCTTCGTGTTCCCTGGTAGAGTTCTTTTGGATTCAGTGTGACCAACACATTAGTCAGGCACTGATATTCTACCCAAGAGGTTGTTTCCAGTAGGGCTATCCAGGATGTTGTTTCCAGTAGGGCTGTCCAGTGAGGTACCATCCATCAGGGATGGCCAGTGGGGTACCATCCAACAGGGGTGTCCATTGGGGTACCATCCAACAGGGGTGCCCAGTGCGGTACCATCCAGCAGGGATGGCCAGTTGGTTTCCATCTAGCAATGATGGCCAGTGAGCTACCATTCAGTAGGGATGGCTAGTACAGCGTTGTTCACCGAGCAGTACCATCCAGCAGGGATGGATAGAACGATTCCGGGTTTACCTCCAGTGCGGTTGGAATGTTGTCCCCGATGCCGTGTTTACCTCCATCTGGGCTAGGAAGTGGTACCCGATGATGGTTTTGGGCATCCCTCCAATGGATACCTTTCACGGGTCCGGGCATTGGGACCCATCGATGACTTTTTCCGAGTCTACCTCCAGTGGATTACCCTTTTACGTGACTGGACAGTGAGGCACCCGTCGAATTTTGCTGGGTCTCCCTCCAGTGGGAACCCATCGACATCCAGGGATTACCCTTCAGCGGGGCTGAGTAGGGGGTCGCATGTTGACGTTGAGGAGACCCTTCTACTTCGGGGCAGTGACAGGGTGTGGTTTGACATTCCCCAGAACTCTCAAGTACGAGGGGCACTTTCCCCATAGAGACATGTCCTTGTGACGTGACCTAAAACCGTGCGGGCGATTTAGTGCCGCCCAAAGCAGATAGTGTCAAGGTGCGGTGATTTGAGACTCTTGACTTGCAGTTTGGGGCAAATGTGCGGATACTAGGCATTGATGGTATTTACTTCTGGGACTGTTGGCTACACACATTCTTGGGCAGAGCTATTGGATTGAAATACCCTTACAATCTTGTTCGGGTTTCATAACAGAGCATATATATATGTATACCTTTTTCCAGTACCCACTTCATGGGTTTTGATTACTCACCTTCCAGGAGAGGCGATGATGCACGGGGTATGCCACATGCTTTCCGTGTCTAGCTTCTCATGGTTGGACGAGTCTACTCTCCTGCTATGGGCAGCAAATACTGGATGAGAAGTTCATCTTCTAACCATTTATAGCTCATTGCGTTTGGATGAGTCTACATTCTTCCTCTTGCTGGGTTGAACGGTAATCTTTACTACACTGTCGGTTGTACTCCTTTACTTTTCCCTGTTCGATCTACTACTCACCTCTTCAGTACCTTCTTTATTTCTCCCTCAAGACTTCAGGTCATATTATTGAGTATTTTTATACTCACCAGTGATTTTCCTTTTCCCGCACATAGTGCGCCTTGTAGACAACAGACAGGTTGGTTGTGACATCAGTGGATCTTATGAGATTGAGAGCTTGGACCATGTGCGGTGGTCGTTGTCGGGTTCCAGGTGTGGGACTCTCCTTGATAATTAGATTTGTTTACCTATTGCTGGGTTGTGGAACTTTTTTGGTTGGGCATGTCTTTTTCCCCTTTTCTTTTCAGTTTACCATCAGCACTTGCTTTGTACTATTTATAGGTCGATTCACTTTGTTGTTTATTTATAGCAGTTGGTACTTTACTTTTCTTTTTACTCTTCACTTCTGTATTGAGTGGGCTGTGTGTGTCTTTACAGGTACTTAGGCAAAGGCCTCCCTGTGTTGTTTATCCTTCGGTGCTTGTCGCCAACCCCTGGCCTATAGAGGCGGGCTTGGAGTAGTTACGGCTCGAGCCTTGGGTAGGGTCAGGTCGTGACACCTTTGATGGGTATTATAATTTTACTAATTTTTTATTTATCTTCAAATAATTATTTTTTACATCATCAAAGTATATGACCTTAAGGTAATTATTTATTTACTAAAAATTAAAAATATATTTCCATGATAATGAAATACGTATTACATTTAAAAATAGTATATATAATTGAATTTTACTTTAGTATATCCTTGTATAAAAAATGATATATTTATTGAAATTTGAGTGAGATATATTTAAAATTTTCTTTAAATAAATTAAATGTCACAATCTCAACCAAGTGGCATCCAAAGAACACAATTCCATCCCCGGGATAATCTAGATCATATCACAATCATCCCATGAAAATAAGAAAAGTGTTAGGGTAATTTTATAATAGTATTATTACACTTAATTACCCAATTAAACCTTTTGTCGTATTAATAAAAATTACAAATTTACTATTCATAATGCCCAAAAGTAAAATAAATATATTTAATTAATTGAGACCTATTGATTAAAATATAAAATAAATTTTATTAAAATCAAAATATAGAAGATGAAGTATTTAATTTAAAATTATTCTCAATTTTTGAAAGAGTTAATGAGTTTTTAAAAGTTAAAACATTGCAAAAGATTAGAATTTTAATATCTAAATTCAATGTAAAATTAATTATAATGAAAAAAATTATATTTAATGAAAAAAATATATTGTACTAATACATTAAAACCATTCAATAAAATAATTTTACAATATAAATTATTTCGATGAAAAAAGTTGCTTTCTTTTAGAATTTTGTGTATTTTTTAACATTCATTAAAATTTTAAAGTTATTAGAAAAATATAAAAATATTATCTAATGTAAATTTTTATATCCACTTCTAATGAATGATTTTATTGACATATAAAAATTCTTAATGTGAAGAAATATTAATTTAAAAAGGGTTCCCCCATAAAAGACTGTAAAATTTACCATTTAAAAGTATGGGTTTTTATATATCTAATAGGTTTTATTCATACCCTATGAAAAAATATCTATTGGATGAATATTTAAAATATATTTTATAAAGTATATAACATTAATATTTTTTTAATTTCATTTAATAATAGTAATTACCTCATTACATTAATACAAAAATAGAAATATAAATTTGATTTATATTTTTCATAAATAATTGGCATGGAATGACTTCATCATACATTTTTATAAGATAGTTATATTTATTCCTTCTAACAAAATAGAGATTTTAAAATAGTCAATTCATATTAATTATGTAAAACCGTTATTTTAAACTCATGATTGCATGTAGTGGAAGATATTGAAGAATGAAAATTATTTTGAGAAAATATTTCATATAAACATTCATGTGTTACATCCTACCCACCTTAAACTGAATTTCACCCTCGAAATTCATCACATTGATATAATATAACGAGGATACCTCTCCCTCATCATATCCTTATGTTCCCACATAGCTTCCTCAAATTGGTGGTACCTCCCCAAAACATTATCAAAATTAGTGGTCCTATTTTGCAGTGCTTTTTTGCAACAATCTAAAATCTCTGTTGAAAGATCTTCATAAGATATATTTCGATACAGTAGTATGAAATCTATGTTTAGTAAATGTGAAGGATTAGGTATGTACATTCTAATGATAGATACATGGAACACATCCTGAAGTTGAGAAATATTTAATTGAAATGCCAATCCTTTAGATACCTTCCTAATTCGATCTAGAATTTTAAAAGAATCGATATTCCTAGTACACACCATAATTTTCTAACCAAATATCATTACACTCTTATAGGGAGATATTCATTGAAAAATATGGTCAAAGACATGAATCACTAGGTATTTTTTCATTTTTTAGCATATTTATTTTTTCATCTCTGAAATTATCTTATGTGTTTTTGAATCGATCCAACCTCTTCTTCCATTTAATCAACAAGATTAGGCCCTAATATCTTTCATTCCCAAAATTTAACACTATAATTTGGAGTTTTTCACTTCTTCCATAAAGGGATTTATTAGGATCCCTATGATTAATGGAGTGAAAGCTATTTTTGTCCTAAAATTACACCAAAGGAAGTTGCTGAACCCAATAACCTTTTAAATATATAGAGAAAGTTCTCAACAAGTCTTCTAGAGTTTTAATTATCCTCTCAGACTAACCATCCGTATGAGGATGAAATTCAGTGCTCAAAACATTACTCTCTATCTAGAGCCTACTAATTTTTTCTCCATCTCTTCGAGGTAAACCGTTGATACCAATTAGATATTATGGAATGTGGTACTCCATGTAATCATACCACATACATTACATATATCATGTGAAGATGATCAAGAATTAAATATTCTCTAATAGCAATACTGTGATGAATCATTTTATTGAAATAAACAACAACACATATATAATTAGGTCCTTTAGATGTTTTGGGAAGTCCATTGAAAATTTACATAGTGAAGTTTTCCCATTTCCATTCTCATATGGGTAATGATTGTAACATCCCCTTAGAGATATGACTCTTAGCATTAACTTGCTAAAAACAAGAATCAATAGACAAATTCAACAATATATCTTTCCATTCCATCCCAAAAGAAATAGTATTTTTTGTCCATGTACATCTTTTTTTATTCTAGGTGGTTAGAGAATGAAGAATTTTGATCCCTGTCCAACATGCCATTCTTTTATTCTGGTATGGGAAGAAACCCAATTTAGTTCATAAAGCTTATTATTCCATCACAATCTGGGATTAATTCAAGAACATTTATCACCATTTTTATAGGTCGTAATATACCTTTTCTTCCTTATTAATATTCACTTGTATAGATGTTTGATTATTCATTTGATAAAGATATTATTTCTTCCCATCATTTAAATATCATGATCGATCCTTGGAAAATCCATAAATATTAGATTTTTTTATACTCATCATGGATATGCTAACATAGTCATTTTTAATGAAATCATCATCCACCTTTTTCACTTTACTAGGGTAGCAATGTATTAAGAATTCATAATCTTTAATAAACTCAACCATCTTATTTAACACATATTTAAATCCTTATGTGTGAAAATTTTACGAATCTGGTAATTCCTTTGAGGTACAAATCATTTCTATTTAAGTTGTTTGTAAGTAATAGAAGGAAAAAGAGGTTTAAGGCTAGTCTTTTGGCCTTTTACATGACTGACTGTTGGATACACAGTGTGTTATCCCAGTTAACGTTGTGTAATGGTCGGGATAGAACCCATTTATGATGTGTAAGGCATGTTAGAAGAAAAGGGGGTAACAAGAATATAAACGCCGCACATTTTCTATTATAAAATATGTACTTTGTTTTTTTAAAGCATTTAGTATCCTTTTTTTTAAGAAATGAACCCCTCGCCCCTGGTTCACAAAAATCAGTTCCCAAGTCTACTCGAGGTAGATTGGACTCTTGATTAATTATTTAGAATCTATTTTGATCACTATAACTTGCATTGGAGAACATTGGTGTGTTCTAGATTGCTATTATGTTTTACTTAATCTCATATCCTCTCATCCTAATTATCATTTTTGGGAATTTCTCCTCAATTTTTTGGATCTAATCCATTCTTGGTTGAATTAGATGTTGAAGATAGATGAGACGAATTGTATGACTTTGAGGTTTGTGGTATCGCTCCTTTCACTAATTTTCAAGATGTTAATATATGATAGAGTATTGTGCAATCAATTTTGGGTTGTCTCCTTTATTTATAATTGATCCTTGTAATTTCTTATTGATTTTTAGGTAATGGAATTTATATTCTTATTTATGTAATGGGAGGTTTACCTTGAATTTCAGCTACCCCATGTGTGAGCTTCCCTTAGAAGACTGTATATAGATGGTTGGCCTAGGATTTCTATAAGGAATACCATTGTTTCCCTTCATGTGTTGTTTAAAATGAAATTATTGAAATAAATTAATTTCTCACTTGAGATAATGGATTGTTTAGCCTTGTGACAATTTTTTCTACATGATAGGCTTGTTATATATAATTTTCAAGTGAGTCTGTTAATGTTAAAACCATGTAACAGTTTAATTTACATGTGATTTTTGTTATGAGAATTTTAACCATGTTATTAATTGAATGGAAAATCCTTATGTGATTGGTCTTTTCTAGAGATTATATGGGAAGAGTTTGGTTATGACCATTGCATACCATTGTAAATGTTTAATTTAATCTTATATTATAAAATGGTAAATAGTATTAGATGAACTATGGATTCAGATTTGAATTTCATGGATGGGTCCATGTCACAGTTTTACCTTATACCATAGGAGACCCATGGATCAATTTATGGATTCATGGACGGACCAAATGGGGGGTTTTATGTTTATTCCATGAGTGAAAAACGAATGTAGAGGGTGAGTTCATGGAGGCTTTCTTCAAATACTGAATAGAACATAGTTCTCTGGAGGGATTCCATGGACTATTTCTATTGGAACAATATATATTTCATGGGTGACACTTGGGTCTTATTTATAGGATCCAAGTACCTGATCAATTTACATATACTCACACCACATCTATAGTGATGTTAGATTCAAGGGAGGATTGTCGGGATGGGATCGTACGATGTTGTTGGGATTGCACTATGAGATATACTATAATCTCAACATCGAAATGTCAACGAATGACTAAGGTTATTATTTAAATATATAAATGGAATGACATATGACTCGTTTTTTAAGAAAAATAACAATGTTGGATTCATTCATCACATATACTAGTTTTAATATCCTACTGAGGTGTCTATTCTACTTACATTTATACGGGGGGTGTGCGGATTATGTCAGATCTTGAGACTTATATAATTCACTATAATTGAATTTTTAATGAATTTGAAATGAATGAAAATGGAAACAATATCTTGTATAACTATTTACTTTTATATACTTTCAATAATACTTATTTTATTATTATTCAGTACCAATTATATATATTCTCTGACTTATTTTAATAGACCATGTGAGTTTACCTACTGGGATTTCTTCTCACACAGTGTTTGGGTCATGTTTAGGTGCCAACCATATTATGTTGTTGGAGGTGTCGATAAGGGAATGAATCCTTATATAGGAACTTGATATGATTCTTAGGTGTAGGAGATCATGGGACCATATTGAGGCTTGTGATGCTTCAGAATTTCATATGTCCTTTGTGTATTATTGTTAATTATATCATGTATTATAATAGTGTAACTTATAGTGGTTGTGGCCATTGTAGGTAGACACCAGGTTCAAAGAAAAAATAGGGTGTATCATCTCAGGGTAGCTAGGCATTGTCAAAGGGTTGCAGTATAGGTTAGACATATGTAGTATAGCAGACCCAGCATGAGCAGGATCCCAGAACTTCTACTATTTGTGGTACTATTATAGTAGCCTTTGTTTTAGCATTTCCACATTTTCATTCAATGGATTCACTTAGTAACATTTATCTCCACTTTTTGGAGAGCCTAGGGCTCTGTGTTTTTTACTTATCATGGTTTTATGATGCTAGACACTCTGTTAGGGATTAGAACAACATGTGCGCATCATTGTAAGGAGTTCCCCTTGTGGTTGGAAGGTGACACATTGTATGGGATCTCTACATCTTCAAGATGAATGTCTTTTATTTCATTATCGGGATGGACTGGTAGTCTTCCTTTCTATTAGTTTTTTATTTCCACCAATATAGGTTGAGTTTTACATCACTAGAGGGAGGATTTTTTCTACAAATGGGTGAATAGGATGTCTAGGCGAGCCGAGACGGACCTGAGAATCATGGGTTGGGTTATATGATTGGATATAAAACATGTCTATAAATTAGTGACCAGGGAACACATCTGATGGATTTCCATTCTAGTGGTCAATCATTCCATGGATGTCTTATTAGATGACCTCTTGGGTTTACCATTGCTGAGTGATGTATATTTATCTATCAAGATAGTTCCAGAAGTTTCAATGGTATCCATTCCTCTATACAGGATGGATACGATGGAGTTTCAAGAATTCAATAGGAAAATATAGGATTTATAGGCAATGGGTTTAATCAGACCCAATACTTCTATATGTGGATCGTCCATCCTTTTTACAAAAAGGAATATTTTTCCCTCAGGCTCTACATGGATTATCAGAAACTGAACCAGGTGATGGTTAAGAACATGGATCCATTACTACGAATAGATTATATCTTCGACCATCTTCGTGAAGCTCGTGTTTTCAAAACGATCAATATAAAATCTTGTTATCATTAGTTGTGTGCTAGAACATCATACATACCTCACAAATCCTTTTAGAGATGTTGTGGTTTGTATGAGTACGTGGTAATGTTGTTCGGTCTTGCAAACATGGTGAGAATTTTTATGGAACTGATAAACCGAGTGTTCCATCCTTATTTTATTCATTTAATTTGGTTTTCATGGATGATATCTTGGTCTATTTTCATATTTGATACAACCCAACCAATGAACTTGAGTTCAATTTTTTGTAAATTGATTGTGCATCATTTATATGATAAGCTCAAATTGTGACACATTTAGATGGATTAGATTCACCTCCATGGTCACATCATCTTGGAGACATGAGTATTAGTGGATCTAGAGAAGGTTATTATATTAGTTTCCTATGAGAATCCTAATAATGTCATTGGGGTATGCATTTTCTTAGGGGGACCTGTTACTATAGGAATTTTATACAGGACTTCTCACACTTGGTGGCGACCTTGACGAGCATGAAAAAACAGGGTGTGAAGAATGTTTTGATAGAATACAATGAGAAAAACATATATGAGATCAATGGGATATTTAAATTGGAGCCAATACCGATGTTTCCAGAGTCGAGTAGGAGTTACACTATATATTTTGATGCATCAGGTATTGGGAAAGGAGAAATTATTATGCAAGGGGATCATGTCATCTTATACGAGTCTTAGAAGTTGAGGCCATATGAGACTAATTACCAGACACATGATCCGATGTCATATTTGATTGATCATGCTTTAAATTGATGGAAAAAATTCTTATTGGGACTTCATTTTGTGGTGTACACAGACAAAAAAAGGCTCATTTACATATTTTTTTAGCAGAAAAATGAATCTGAGGTAGCGAATTTCAGTGGAATACCTTAAATATTTTTTCTTCATTATAGACTGCATACCTAATAATGTAAATGTGGTGGCAGATGATTTGTTGGGGATAACTCAGTTGAAGGAAGTGAATTAGGCCAGTCGTGAGTTGTAGTTTATGGATTTGTTCTCTAAGATACATTTGGAGGTGGATGATAGTCAGGTGTAGACATTTCATTCTTCTTTTTATGTTACATGTACCCTACTAAAAATAGAGGGGGTGAGAAAGCTATCACATTCTGAAGGGATTGATGCACAAGAGAGTGTAGCTATTGAGGACCATATTTATGGGTGTACCATAGCTGAGGATTAGGTCCTATGATTACATGGTCATATAGTGGTTTCTGCAGACATATGTGAAGTGGTGATGTGGTATTTCCATGCCTCTCTATTGGAAGTTCATCTTGGTGTAACAGCCATGTATCAGGACTCACATCGTCAGTATTGGTGCGTAGGTATAAAAAGAGATATAGTTGGGTTTGTCATGATGTGATCCACCTATTATATGGTGAAGTAAGAACACTAGTGACCATGTAGTCTTTTACAACAGCTACACATTACATAGTGTAAATGGAATGATTTCATGATGGATTTGTTGATGGTAATACCAATTTCACTTCGAGGTAATAAAGTTTTATGGGTTGTTGTTGAAAGGATCACTAAGACTTAAAATTTACTTCCAATTAAGTAAACATTCAGTTTTAATGAACTTGGGAGGTTGTACATCAGTGATATTGTATGACTGCATAGGGTGTAACACCCCAACACTAGTTACTCAGAGTCGGTGCATTATTACAAAACATTGGCATGATCACAAGTGATCATGTCTCAAAAGGCCAATTAGTTTAGTAGCCTTGTAAGTACAAGATACCTAAATAAGTATTAAATTATATTATGAAATGTAAAAAACATTGTGTCCCCTTTGAACAAACTAATATCTCATAGCATATTCCTAGAGGTTAATCGTATCATATTTCTGCGCATCCTTCGAAAAATAAAACATAGAAAGGGGTGAGCTCAGATGCACAGTAAGGAGAATGATATAGCGGAAACAATCACAAATTAGCACAATCATTTGAGGCAATGTATAAGACTAAAGCACAATCCTTTTAAACATAATCATCAGTATAAAATTTCATTGATAAATCAAATAATTCCATTTACTTATTCACATGGATATTCTACTAGTTCAATAATCACATGTAGTATCAATTGCCAATTTCATAATGATGTAATTCGTAATGATGGACATCATAATCACATAGTCAAGGCCCCGATCCAAGACTAAAAATAATTATTTGGTCGTGGCCTTGTTCCAGGACACTAGTTTGTATCATGAGACCTACCGATGCATCAAGGATTTACAGAGGGCTCCACCCGTCACATACTAAGTCCAATTCATTCCTCATATGAAATGGTAGAAACATAACATAAACATTAATACTAAAACTATCATACAAAATGTGAGTACATTAACGATAAACCATTAATGGTATAAGTAAAAACACATCCATAGTCAAACATATACCCAAACCTTCAATAGAATATGGATTATTGTATCATAATAAATCTACTTCAAACAATTGTGAAATCTATCAAAGGATGTTGAAAAAGATCAAATAAAATATATTTGAGAGAAATATATTTTTCTATTTTTAAATAATTTAAAAGAAACATTATTATAAATGAATAAGATTATTTGTAAAATATCATTATAAGATTTTATGGGAATCGTTTAAGGTGTTATAATGGTAAAAAATAAATGCACTCTCTATATAAGTTAAAAAAACATTATTTCCTTAATTTTATCGAAAATGTCGTAAAAGACATTGTTTGGAAAATGACGGAATGATTCCTTTATAAAACTTTTACAAAAATACAAAGAAGAGTATAAATTTCTTCAACCCATAGTCTTGGAATTGCAAAAAAATATTTTGAAATACATCTTTAAGAAACACAAATGTGGATGATAAAGAGGTCCCAGTAGATACTCAAATATAAACAACCTCAAATAATGAAGGGATTGCAGAATTAACCCTTACCATGAACTTTTCCTTAGTTGATGGTACATAACATCCTATATAATAGAGAAATAATTTTTATTAAATTATACATGAACCACATACATAAATATGATATCATATATGATCTTCTAATATTTCCTGGTTAATGATATTTCAGTAGTATCATTTTTTCAGGTGTTAACTAATCTGTTTTCCTTTATTTGTTCTGATATGTTAGTAATGTTTTTTTATATATGTGATGTCTTTAATTAATATCCAGAATTATATTATGTTCTTAATCATTATTTTTATTGATAAAATGGATGTTATTCTTGAATGGTTGTGATGGTGAATGAATCTCATCGTGTTCGCATAGATGGTAATATGTACGCACACATAGGCAAAAATATAATTTTATTGATGGTGAAATCACTTATAATTTGTTGGTATATCATATATAAATAATAATTAACATGTTATATTTATTAATTAAATCAATTATACTCATTATTATATCCATCCAAATAATTAAGTTCTTAATAACAAACTACACCACAACTTGGAGACGGTAAGTCGTATGTACGTAAGTATGGTGACTTTGTCATTCATAAAATGGATAAATTAATGGATATGGTTGTAGAATATTATTAATAACATCACAGTATGTAAAATGTACTAGAGTTATTGTTTTGACTTGGAAACAAAAATGATAGAGGAAGTGGAAGAAGAAAAGAACATTGAAAGAGGTGATGAAATTATTACCTCTTCTTCGGGTGTTTCATTTTGATTTGATCAAAAGGGATCTTAAGTTGTTTTATGATCATTGGAAGGCCTATAGGATTAAGTGAGGGTAGTTGGTATGATATTTGAGTAGGTTTTGGTTGATCGAAAAGTATTATGATGAGTGATATTAAGAGATGGGGGAGTAGCCTTTTATAAGAGAGGTGAGGGTCACTTTAGAAAAAACCTGAGATATTAATTTATTATTACATCATATGAAGATTATAATGGATCTAATAGGATTTATTTTGATGTAATGGTGGGTTTGGGTATAAAACCTCTCACCCAATAGGTTTTAGATAGGTTTCAGTAACCATATTAACCTTATCTTTTAGATTTAACTCTTAGTTAAATAGTTTATCTTTTACAATGTATTATTCTATTATTATAATAAATGGTTAATAAATATACAATATAAATCCATAAGAACCCCAAGTGGTTCATTATTGGTATATCTGTCCTTATTTATGTCCTTTATCTGAACCATATATTTTTTGGAACATTTTATCAATTAATAATATAGTATTTGTTTTAAAGTCTCATTTATGTCAATTTTGATAATATTTAATTTATGGTATTTGTCACAGTAGAAAAACATTATTACATCAAAACAAATACATTAAATAAATAATAACATATAAAATTAATTTAATGCATAAAAAGTCTCCATTTATATTTATTTGGAAATTTATAAAATCAATTATTCTAATCTTTCGTTAATATGGTAATTACTACATCATCATTGTGTCATAAAAAATTTTGATTATTTTATGTCTAAAAATTATAAATAAATTTCCATTCTGTAGTAAATATTGTTATCTTTTGTAGGAATACTTATAATCAAATTCATCTTATGTATAACCCAATTTTAAAAATGATTTAGTTATAAAAATTGGAATTTTACACTTTTAACTCTTCATTAAATAAAATAATAATAAATGTCCTTATAAAATCCCTATGGACCAAAAGGATAATATTTTATTAATAAGGTTTAGTTTTCTATAAATAAGCTTATCACATATAATTTGGACATGTGTTAGGGTAATTATAATATCATTTGTACCATTAATTACTCGATTTACATTTTACCGTGGAAATTAAAATTCAAAAGTATGTATTCTCCAAAAATAATTTTCATCTTAATAAAAAAAATTACTTACTAATTTCAACCGTGTCACTCAGATTTTATAAATTCAGTTTATAGAAGTTGTAAATTTACGTTTTTTTCAAATTTTCAAATGTTCTTTGATGATGGGTAAAAGAATTTAAAAGTTCAATAAATTTATATATATCTAATCTTTTTATAAAATGTCTCCATTGAATTATATTGAACATTTATACATATTATTTATAAGGTCCCATTCAGAAACAGTACATAATCTTGAATTAAATGGATAATTCACATTAAGATATTTTTAGGTTTAGAGTATAAGAGAATTAGGTCATAACATTTACATAACAACATTAATATTACATGTAGACAATTCCACTCAGTATCCATTTTTTCATAAAATAAAAAGTCATGAAAAAAGAATCATGTAAATTCCATGTTTTAGACTATATGACTTTTCCTTGATCCCATCCTTGATCCTTATTCATCATTAAGTCCTATGTAAAACAAATAAAAAACATGGGATGAGCATAAAAAGCTCAGTAAGGTATATAAAATAAGGAATGAAAACATTAGCCTGTCAATAAATACAAAACAATGAAACCATACTTTTCAATCATAACATACCTCATGAAATCATAAGATTTATGAATAACACATAAAAATCAAACATTATAAAGGTAAATTGTAGAATCCATATCAAAATTATATTATAGCAATCTCAACTTCATAGGGAGTCAAATTCGGAATACCCATCACTGTATATTCCCTAAATCTCTTAGGAGAAACATTCATGTTTGCCTCTATCACGTTACCCAATGTATTGGAGAGCTATCGTGGGCTCACCCTACCTAGGTTTATCACGGAACCACTCGTATACGTAAAAATGCGTAATATCCAGAACATATTCATTACCCCTAAAACAAACATAATGGAAAGACAACATTTCCACATTGAAATCACAATATATCGTTCAAAAATATTGACAAAATCTAAGCTTTTATCAAACAATTTTCGAAACCATTTAAAATATTAAATAAAGATATTTTTGAATCAAAGTGTCCCATACCCCTTTGAAGCTTTTGAAAGAAATTTAAATTTAAAAACAATCAAGTACATATGAATATATCCTTAAAACCATTTTTAAAACAAGGACATTAATGTGAAATATTTAGAATAATAATCCTTTAAAACATTTAAATCGATATTTTAGTTTAATGAGTTTTTAACAAAACGAGAGACCCTAGAATACAAATAATTGAATAATAGCATTTAATCAGAACATAATAATGTCATGAGAATTACGGTATTCATGATATAATATTATAATGGAAATTATATAAACCATATAATAGTTAATTGGTTTATATTAACAATGAAGTGTCAATGGAAATGTATATTGAGACGAAATCCATTATAAAGACGGTATCCTTAGGTTAAGGATTAACCAATTACATAATTATGTGTGAAAAATATAAATAAATCCAATATAAGTGGATATTATTTGTAAAATAGTCATAGGTTATTCACACATATTCATAGCACGACAAAATCAAGAAGTAGATGTTTAACCCAAAAATTGAAATTGAGTAAGGAAGATTTCTTACAGAAATTCGATATCCTAACATCGTCACTTTAAAATTCCTAAAATAAGTCAATGAGAGTGAAAATGAAATATCATCATGTGGAAATAAAAGTTACATCAATATATATATAATAATATATCCCAACATAATAATATGTATATTAAAATACATAACAAAATGAAGTCTTTTTAAAAGAGGATGGTGAAAGGTTCCCTTACCGATATGGTAACTTAAAAAACATACACCCCATGAAAGAAATATCACAAAATTAATATGTAAATAGAAATAAATTAAAGTATATTACACAAATAATTCAATCATGGTCTTTACAACACTACACAAAAGGAAATAGTTTCCAATATAGCATGAATCTCACGTGATTAAAAAGTGAGATAAAAAACCCTTACCACGTAATCAATAGAGTCGTATGATAAAAATTTAACAACCACCCAATGAATCACTTAACACCATGAATATAAATAGAATCATGATAATAGATATCAAATGGAAGTACGCAATACACCACATGAAAAAAATATGTGGTTAACAATGGAAATCTCATGGAATTAAAAGTGAGATAAGAAATCCATCACCTCGTGTCCAACTTGAATCGTATTTTCCTTGTTCTTCATAATTAATAAACATAATTTAATTTACACTTTCTTCATAACATTTTTACATTTTATTATTAATTTTTTTATCACTTATTACCTTGTAATAATAGTTAGTTAATTATTTGAGTTCATATCGGACATTTTTTTGATGTTCAGAATTTGAGTTAAAAAATAACTTTCTATAATTACCATTTGTCCATGTGGTCAAAACTCCCTTATCTCCAAATTGATATTAATGATTTAGATATCATAAATATCATAAATATCTATTATATATATATATATATAATAGTATATAACATTTTGGATATAAGAAATGAAATGCACCGTTCATGGAAACGGTAACTCGTATGTACGCATGAATTCTACTTTCATTTCTAGTTAATATATATTTGAAATGAAAAAATAATGATAAATAGGTATATTATAATTATAGTATAATATCATATGATATATATCTTACATAATTTCATTAACTCCATCTTTATACGTTACATGTATGTCTTGAATGAATCATGTCACCTTGAGGGGGCGTTAGTCCGCACATCCTCATTTGAAATTATCGTGTTTACACATATTGGAAAGAATAAATGAATGTTTGTAAATAAAAATTATAGTAGCATATATAAAATAAAAACATAATATATATCATATATAAATATAGTTCCATATTATTGTCCACCATTAGAGGCTATATGAGATAATTGAACAATCATCACTTCATGAGACGTTAGTTTTCCATTCACAGAAACAGTATGTTCTTCACCCATTAGATGGAGGTGTGTTAATGTGTAGTTCGAATAATTCTCAGAAAAACATCATATAATATTTAGGATATGGTTGTGGTTATAAAAAAAGGAATAAAATTATTTTAGGGGTTGGAAAGTAAAATAAAATAAAAGAATTTAAGAGAAAATTTTACCTTTAATTTGGGTAACTCCCATTGGATTGAACCAAAAGGAATTCTTGAAGTGTCTTCTGCCTATGTTAATGCTTCTAGGAGGAGGAGAGGGATCATGGGAGCTTTTTGGAGTAGAGTTTTTAAAATTTAAGGGCCTGATAAGTGGTAGAAATGGGTAGGATGTAAGAGCATTTTTTAAGGCAGAGGAGGGGATTTTTATGAATGTTTGGAACAAATATTTTATTTTAAACTCATATTCGGTTTCAAAAGGTCACAAAATTGTTAAAGTAAAAGTTAAGATGACTCATGGTCAAAATAAAATAATACAACAAGAATTTTACCGGTTTTGGATATTGGTTTAATATTTTTAATATTATTTATTTAAATCATTTATTATTGAGGTAAATACTGCATCATTATTGGGTCATAAATAAATTCATTTATTTAAAGTCAAAAAAATATAAAAGAATACCATGATGTAGGAAATATTTTTATTTTTCCAATTAATATTTATAGTCTAATAGATAACTTATATAACACCATGTAAAAATTTATTTACTAAAAAATAATTGTTTAAGTCATTTTTTCCTTTAGATTAAATTAATTAATATAAATTTACATTATTACTCTCATGTGGCTCCATGGGTCCCAAATTCGAACCAAGGATTCCCATGGTCGGATATGTATTATCCAATAGTATTAGGTCATATGTAAATATACATTAATTTTATTATAATATAATATTTTACTCTTATTTACTATATTTACCCTTTAATCATTGTAAATAAAATATTTTCTAAAGTAAATATTTAATATATCTATAAATAAAAGTTATCTATTTAAAAGAAATTACCTACTGATTTCAAATATTTAATCCATTTTTTTTAAACTCAAAACACAGAAGTGGAAGAAATTAATATAAAATTAATTCCGGCTGTCAAAACAAAAAAGAGCGTTTTTAAGAAATAATTACTATAAAAAGATTGAAACTTGTTTATGTCAAATTTCAAAGTGAAATTAATTCCAATATCCAAAATTGTATTAACTGGTAAAAATATATTCAAATTACACTTTGGAGCCAATTAAAAAGATAAAATAACAATATAAATAAATTATATTAAAACACATTTTTGAATTAAAATACAGTATTATTCACTATTCATTAAAAAATGAACATTATCAGAAAATACCAAAATATTCATTCAATGTAAATTTCAGTGTCCATATTCTAAAAAAGAATTTTATTTTTGTCAAATGGAATAGATAAAAGTGAAAAAAAAATATTTATAGAGGGTTCTCCATTAAAAGGTGGAAAATAGACCTTTTTGTGAATATTAGAGTATTTTTTGTTAAAATCGAATTCTTTACTTATTTTATGCCTTTACCATTTATTGGATAAATGTAAAAAAATTCAACAAAATTGTGTAATAATATTTTATTTGGTTCTATTCATTCCCACTAATACGACGACTAGGCGTTAACTACCATTTAAAATAATAATAATATATTATTAGTGTGCAGTGTAAGATTTCAAAGAAACCCATTGTTGTGTATCATGTATGCCATCGAACATAGAATCCCCTTAAAGAATAATTAATTTTTAATTCATAAATATTAATAATTATGAAAAAATTAATGTTCCTTATTTACCAGGGACGATATATCATTCCCCCCTTCTGGGAATTGTGTCCTCACAATATTAAAAATGGTCTTTGAATCCTCATTAAAAGTCCCACATCAGAAACGAGTCAGTAAAAATATCACTTTAAAAGAATGAAAGGGAAGTACGAAGGTCACTCAAGATAACCCATACTCAAACTCCATGTAGGAAAACATGGATATGGAAGTGATAACAAAAGGTCAAGTTCAGATGGAGAGTGGTAGAAAACATGATTATGTGAAAGTTAAACGCCAGAAAGTCACAAACTTATGATGGGTTAAATGGTACTTGATTGCCCAATTGGAAATGTAAACTAACAATGTTTTTGTTTTACGTTCCTTTTCATAATTTTGAAGAATTCATTTACTACATAGAAGAAGAACATAATGAAATATACTTTCCTTCATTTAGAGATTCACACATTAATAAGTTTCTTTTAAAAACTAATATTTTCTCCAAGCAATGAGCATTCAAAAATTCTTTGTCAAATAAAAAACACAAGAATCATATTCTAGAGATTCACATAATCCACAAAAGAATAATTATATATTTCCCCTTTCCTTATACATCAACTAAAACAAAAATGGTTAGTACGAGATCATATAATCCTTAAAAAGGGTTTTCCTTTATAACAAAAAGTACCCAAAGTTCAAGAAAGACCATTCAATACACAATTGTCCATAAAATTCTTCAAAATAATCCAAATTAAGATTGAATCCCAAAACATAGAAGGGTTTTATCCCATATTCTTCCATAGTAAATCTTAAAATTTAACTCCAAAAACATATACTACTCTTATGGTCTCATACTGATGCATAATTAACCATATCACATATTCTCTTCGATACATTAATTATTTCCATAAATAACCCAAATCTATATATTTCAACACAAAAAATAAATATTCATCAAAATAACATTTCAACCATTACTCCACAAATTTAATCATATATTATTATATTTTTCATAAGCATATAGTGTTCTCAAAAGAGAGAACGTCTTCAAAAATCACTTTTATCACTTAATCAACAAATAATTTTATTTTCCTAAGGATATTCATTTTACAAATCATAAGATCCCAAATCAAATTATTCTTGATCATTTAAATCATATAACTAATAATAATAAGTCATAATAATCAGGGACATCACGTAGTCTAGTGGTAAGTGATAAATCTCAATCGTACTTTAGTTGTGGGTTTGATTCGGACAGCTATGTCCGACGCGACGGGTTGTCACATGGTATGCATGTTGTCTTTTTCATAAAACTCAAAAATAACCCGAACATGTTTTAACCTTAATGGTTTCTTTATACCTCTCATTTTCATCCAAAATCAATATGATCTCAACATCTTAATTATTGATGTTTTATATATATGGTCATTTTTTTATTTCACCTCCATGTGATAAAATAAAATGATCCCCAAAATAAAGAACATCACACCTTGATCGTGGTGTCCATTTGGTTTCATTGTTATCTTGTTCACATAGGTAGAAGGTCTATGCATCACAAAAATGATTTAGAGATCATTCAAAATCATTTTCTTCTTTCATCCAAATACACCTTGTACAACTTGGGTCATATGGATGTTGACAGGAAAATAGTTTGGGAAAATTATCATGCATGACATATAATTTCATAACATTTGATAAAACACAATTTCTATAAAATATTCAGACCAAATTTGAGTGGAAAAATTTATATATGGACCTTTTAAAATACCATAAGTATGTGCTGTGAGACTATTTTGTAAAAGAAAATATAAATAGGTTGTGCAAGGGTCTCTATCTTCTGGACCTTTTTCAAAATCTTAATATTCCTCAAAATCATGTGATCGGTTCAAATATTTAAAAATTCAATGATAATATTTAACTTTCTTGAAAATATGAGAATATTATGAAAATAGGATTTTTTTTTCTAAATACAACCCATGATCCATGATGATAAATAGGTATAGTGGAGGTGTTTGATATCTCAAACAACAAATTGCAAGTGAGTTGTACGCAAGAAATAGTTTCACAATCATCTGAACATGACTTTGCAATAATTATTTCAAGAATTTCATTAGGAAGAGATAGGAATGTCATTTGAGATCTTCCAAATTCCATTTGTAACTGACAATCTATGGTCTGAAATAGTTATAAAACAAAGATTTAATTTAAATAATAGACATAGGGAATAACCACAAGCCTAATGAAAACTCTTAATCCCTAATGTTGTCTAAACTGACCTCTGATACCAACTACAAGGACCTATTCATAAACATTACATAATCTTGAATTAAATGGATAATTCACATTGAGGATATTTTCAGGTTTAGAGTTTTAGATAATTTGATCATAAAATTTACATAACAACATGAATATTACATGTAGACAATTCCACTCATTATCCATTTTTTCATAAAAAAATCTCTGGAAAAAAAGAGTCATGTCAAGTTCCGTGTTTTAAACACCATGACTTTTCCTTAATACCATCCTCGACCCTTATTCATCTTTAAGTAATGTGGAAAACATTTCAAAAACATGGGATGAGCATAAAAACCTTAGTAAGGGATATGAAATAAGGAATGAAAACATTATCCCATCAATAAATACAAAACAATGAAACCATACTTTTCAATAATAACATGCCTCGTGAAATCATAAGATTTATGAATAACACACAAATATAATAAATCATAAAGGTAACATGTGGAATCCATATAAAAATTACATTATAGCTATCAAAACTACATAGGGAGTCAAATTTGGAATACCCATCAGTATATATTCCCTAAATCTCTTAGGAGAAACATTCACATTTACCTATCTCATGTTACCCAATGCATTGGAGAGCTATATTGGGTTCACTTGCACTAGGTTTATCAGGGAACCACACATATACTTAAACAATTCCCAATAGCCATATCATATCCATAACCCATAAAACAAAAATAATTGAAAGATAACATTTCAACAATGAAATCACAGTATATCATTTTAATATATTGAAAAATTAAAGCTTTTAGCAAACCATTTTCAAACCAATTTAAAATATAAATTAAAGAGATTTTTGAATCAAAGTGTCCCATACCACGTTGAATATTTTAAAAGAAATTTCAATTTCATGAAAATTGATGTCCATGTGAGTAAATCCTTAAAACCATTTTCAATACTTGAAAAATAATTTGAAATATTTAGAAGAATAAACCTTTAAAACATTTAAAACGATATTTTAGTTAAAGAGTTTTTAACAAAATGAGAGACCCTGGAATACAAATGATTAAGGAATATCATTTAATTAGAAGATAATAATATCATGAGAAATATGTTATTCATGATATAATATTCAAAAGGACAGTATATATGACATATAATAGTGAATTGGTGCATATCAACAATGAAGTCTCAATGGAAATTTAAATTAAGAAGAAATCTCTTATAAAGACGGTATCATTAGATTAAAGATAAATCAATTACATAATTATGTGTGAAAAATATAAATACAACCAATATAATTGGATATTAAGTGTAAAACAATCAGAGAATATTCACTTATTTTCATATGAAGACATAATTAATAAGTAGATGTTTAACCCAAAATTTTAAATTGAGTTAAGAAGTTTTCTTACAGAAATTCAACAGCCTAACGACTTTACATTAAAATTATGAAAATAAGTTGATTGGAAAGAAAAGGATATCTCATTCCTTGGGAATAAAATTTAAATCAATAAGGATATATAAGAATATATCCCAATATAATAAGATGTAAATTAAGATACATCACAAAAAAGAAGTCTTTTAAAAAGAGCAGGGTGAAAGGTTTCTTTAGCGATTTGATAAATTAGGAAAAATACACCCCTTGAAAGAAAGATCACACAATGAACATTTATATACCCATAAATTAATATATATTACACAATGAATACAATCATGGGTATTATGTCCACTACAAAAAGGAAATAGTGGTTAATATAGGATGAATCTCACGGGAATAAAAAGTGAGATAAAAAACACATACCATGTTGTAATCAATCCAGTCGTATGAGAAAAGATAATAACCAAAAAATGAATCCCAGAATACCATGAATATAAATAGAATAATGATAATATATATCAAATGGTAGTACAAAATAAAACATAGTAAATAAACAAGTGGTGAACAATGGAAATCTCACCAAATTAAAAGTGAGATAAGAAATCCATTACATCGTGTCCAACTTGACTCGAATGTTCCATGTTCTTCCGGAATAATAAAATTAATATAATTTATACTTGATTCATAACCTTTTTAATGTTGATAATTAAATTTCTATATCTTATTACCTGCAATAGAAATTAGTTAATTATTTCAGTTCATATCTGACATTTTGTCGATGTTCGGAATTTGAGTTAAAAATGAACTCGTTATAATTAAAATTTGTCCATGTGGTCAAAGCTCCACCATCTCCAGAAATATATTAATGATTTAGATATAATATATATAATATATATCTTATATATCCATTAAATATATATATATATATTTATAATAGTAAATAACATTTTGGAGATAAGAATTGAAATTCACCGTTAATGGAGTTGGTAAGTCGTATGTACGCATGAACGCCACTTTCATTTCAAATTAATAATTAATGGAAATTAAAACATAATGATACATAGTTATATAATAATTACATTATAATATCATATTATATATATATATATATATTACATAATTTCATTAACTCCACCTTTATACGTTCCTTGTAGGTCATGAATAAATCATATCACCTTTAGGGGGAAGTAGTCCGCACTTTATCAAATGAAATTATCAGGTTTACACATTTTTTAAGGGATAAAGGTGTGTTATTAAATAAAAATTATAGAAGAATATTGAAAAAAACAAAATATATGTCATATATAAATTCAATTCCATCTTAATGGAGACCTTCAGAGGCGTTATAATATAATTGAACAATCATCGCTTCATTAGTCGTTAGTTGTCCATTCATAGAAATAGTATGTTCTTCACCTATTAGATAGAGGTGTGTGTAAGTGTAGTAAGAATCCTTCTCAAAAAAACATCATAGTATATTGAGTATATTTTTGTTGTTATAAAATAAAGGATTAACAAGATTTTAGGGGTTGTAGAAGTAAAATAAAAGAAATGAATTTAAGAGAAACTATTACCTTTAATTTGGGTAACTCCCTTTGGTTTGAACCAAAAGGACATCTTGAAGTGCCTTGTGCCTAAGGTAAGGCTTCTAGGATGAGGAGAGGGATATAGGGACCTTATTGGAGCAGAGGTTGTATGATCCCAGGTCTTGATATGTGTGATAAATTGGTAGAAAGGGAAGGCTTTTCATAAGGAAGAGGAGAGCATCTTTATGAAAGTTTGAAACAATTATTTTATTTTAAACTCATCTTTGGTTTCCAAAGCACAATAATTAATTAAATTATAAGTTAAGATGACTCATGGTCGATATAATATCATCCAATATGAATTTTATGGGTTTTGGATATTGTTTTAATATTTTTAATCTTTTTTATTTAAATCATTTATTAATGAGGTAAATACTACATCATTATTGTGTCATAAATAATTTAATTTATTTGATGGCCATATATTATAAAAAAATTCCCTAATATATGAAATATGTTTTATTTAAAATGAATATTTATAGTATCAATGTATCTTATATAACCCCATGTAAAAATTGATTTACTAAAAGATAATTTTTTATATCATTTTTGTCATTACATTAAATTAATTAATATAAAGTGTCATTATTACTCCCATGTGGCTCCATGGGGTCCTAAATTAGACCTAAGGATTACCATGGTCAGATATCTATCCGATAATTGTATTAGGTCATATGTTAGGGTAATTTAATTTTGCTATAATATTAAGTTTTACCCTTATTTACTATATTTAAAATTTAATCATGGTAAATAAAATATTTACTGATATAAATATTTAAAATTTCTAAAAATAAAAGTTACATATTTACAAAATTTGCACCTACTAAATACAAATATAGAATCCTTTTTTCCAAATTCAAATCATAGAAGTGGGAGAAATTAATTTAAAATTAATTTTCATTGTCAAAAAAATCATGTTTTTAAAAAATAATAACTATCAAAAAATTGACATTTTCCTATGTCCAATTTCAAAGTGAAATTAATTCCAATGTCCAACATTGGATTAAATGGTAAAAATATGTTCTAATTACACTTTATAACCAATTAAGAAGATAATATAACCATATAAATAAATTAAATTAAAACACAGTTGTGAATTAAAATACAGAATTTTCCACTATTCATTAAAAAAAGATCATTATCAGAAAAATAACAACATTTCATCCAAAGTAAATTTTTGTGTCCCGATTTTAAAAAAAGAATTTTATTTTTAATATCGAATATATAAAATTGAAAAAAAACCATATTTAAAGAGGGTTCTCCATTAAAAGGAGGAAATCGACCTTTTAGTGAATATTAGAGTATTTATGCTTAAAATCGAATTCTTTACTTATTTTAAGCCTTTAAAATTCATGGGATAAATGTAAAAATATTAAAAAAACATATAGAATCATATTTTAGTTAGATATATTCATTCCTACCAATACAACGGCTTGGCGTTAACTACCATTTAACATAATAATATTATTTTATTAGTGTGCAACTTTTGATTTCCAAGAAACCCATTGTTGCGTATCGGGAACTCCATCAAACATAGAATCTCTTTTAAAGTATAATTAATATTTAATTTTTTAATATTAATAAATATGAAGAATTTCATGTTTTTTATTTACATGGGATGTTACATTATACATCTATTTTGAGCTAATATAAATTGAAATATAATTATTAATTCGTTAAATAAAAATTATGTTTCAATCAAAAACACAGTGTTTTTCAGTAATCATCAATAATTGAATGTTTTTAGAAAAATGCCAAAAAATTTACACTTAGCTAATTTTTAATATTCTGAATCCAAAAATGAGGGCCATTTTGAAAAATTAAAATTATAAAATTTCAAAAAATGGGTATTAATATTCAGAATGGCTAGTTTAATTGGTCGGGGTGTGCTGGAACTCGATGGAGCGTACAACACAAGCTATTTCTTTATTCAAAGAGAAACTTATCCTGGAAGCATGGGGTGTTACATTATTCCCTCCTTCAAATAATATCTCCCTCAAAATTTATAGAATACTACTGCGTAAAACGATTTGAGTGGTTCTTCCTCATATGTTACTTGGGTTCGCTCATTGCCTCTTCCATCATATGGTTTCTCCATAAAACTTTTACTAGACGAGTTGTAAGTTTTATCAACAATTGTTTTCTAGTATCAAGAATCTTGATAGGCTCTTCACAATAAAATAGATCGTGTTTCTATTCTATTTCATCCTAGGGTAGTAAATTTGTTGGGTCATGAATGTATTTTCTCCATAGTGATACATGGAACACAACATGAACTTTGGAGACACATTGTGGCACTGCCAAACGATAAGTTACAACTCCAATTGTTCTAAATTTTAATGGTCTGATGTACCTAGGACTTAATTTACCTTTCTTACCGAATCATACAACACCCTTCTAGGGAGATACCATTATGAAAACATAATCTCCTTCATAAATTTTCAAATCCTTCCTTCATTTATCTTCATATCTATTTTGCCTAATTTGAGTTCCTTTGATGTGGGTTTGGATAATCATCATCTTTTCCATTGTTTCCTCAACAAGTTCTGGGACTACAAATTTTCTTTCACCAACATCATCCCAAAAAAATGGTTTAAGACATCTCTTTCAATATAATGCTTCATATGGTACCATTTAAATATTTTAATGGAAGCTATTGTTATAGGAAAATTCAACCAAAGGTAAATATTGATACAACATACCTTGAAAGTCATGTGAGAAAGATCTCAACATGTCTTCTATGTTTTGAGTAGTCTGTTCAAATTTTCCTTCAGTTTGAGGGAGGTAGGCAGTGCTCAAATCAAGTTCAGTATCTTGGGCCTTCTGAAGATTTTTCCAGAATCATCAGGTAAAATGGGAGTCAAGATCAGAAAAAATTGATAGGAGTACTCCATGATGTCTTACAACCTCATTAATATATATTCTTGCTAAACTTTCAAGTGGTATGTCTACTATTATAGTAAGAAAAAGTGCTGACATTGTAAGACGTTCAATAATGACACATATTTCATCATTCATTCTAATAGTCTTTTGTAGCCCAATGACAAATTCCATCACAATATCAACCCATTTTCACTCAGGTATGGGAATATGTATCATGACTCCTCTAGGATGTTTTCTTCCAGCCTTAACCAGTTGATAAACCATAAATCTTGATACATAATTAGAAAACTCCCTCTCCATGTTGTCCCACAAAAAATGTTCCTTCAAATCTATATACATCTTAGCACTACCAGGGTGTATAGTGAAATTAGATCTATGAGAATAATCCAACAATTACATTTTTAGTTCAGTTATGTAAAGAACACAATGTCTCTTCCCAATTTTCAAAATATCTTATTCATATACAAAGTAGATCAGTCTCCAATCATTCAGAACATTAATTTTCTTTTGGAACTCATCATCATCTGTTTTAGAACTTTTTATCCTTTCTTGTAAAGATGGTTTGGAAACCATTTGAAAATGTATTGATGTATCACCTTCCCCGATTATTCCCATATCCTTTATTAACATATCCATTAACAAAGGATACCTTTCAAATCTCATCTTGTTCAAAACTCCATGAATCATTCTTTTTAAAGCATATGCCAACTTATTTTTCATCCAATGGTGGTAGTGTATAGTGAAATCATAATGTTTGAGTAGTTCAATACATCATATTTTCCTTATGTTGAGTTCTTTATGTGAGAAATTATACTTAAAACTCTTGTGATCGGTATATACATCACAATTTTTACCATAGAGATAGTGACTTTGTATCTTCAAAGAAACGATTACAGCTGATAACTCAACGTCAGCAGTGGGATTGGTTTATTCATTAATTTTTAGATGTCGTGATGCATAAGAAATAACCATATCATTCGGTATAAAGACATAACTCGGTCCTTTCATTGAAGCATCATTATAAAAAACCAATCGATCATTCCCCGATGGTAGATTCAATAAAGAGGCATTTACTAATCATTTCGTCAATTAATCAAAACATTCATCACAATCTTTTGTCCGAACAAATTTAACCAACTTATGTTGGATCTTGGTAAATGGGTTAGCCAATCAAGAAATATTTTGGACGGAGCACCGATAATAGCCTGCTAAACCAATAAAACATCATACCTCAATTATACTCAATAGTGTTGGCCATTCGTGGATTGCCTTTTTATTTGAAGGGTTAATATATATTCCATCCTACGAGATTATATGGCCAATAAAATAAATCTCCTGATGCTAGAATTCACACTTACTAAACATCCCATGAAATCCATTTTTTCTATGAGTTTTTAAAATAGTGTGGAATTCGTTTTCATGATATTTGTAGCTTTTGGAGTGTACAAATATATAATAAATAAATACCACTATAGAGTCGTCAATATATTCCTTGAAAACTATATTTAATAGATCCATGATGACAAAGGGTGTATTAGTTAGTCCAAAAGGTATTACTGTAAACACAGAATGCCTATACCTGGTACGAAATGTTTTCTAATGAATGTCTTCATTCTTCACACATGACTGATGATATCCACATCGATGGTTAGTATTTTAAAAATATTGAGATTCATGAAGTTTATTGAATAAATCATCATTTCAAGGTAAGAGATACTAGTTCTTTATTGTTATTTCATTGATCTCCCTATAGTCAATGTTGGGTAACGGGACTGAGAAGCAGAAGCCGGTCGGCCGGGAATTTAAAATTTTCTGCTTCAACGGAGTGACATAACCATGTCAACTATGGTGATTTTTCCCCAGCTTGGTCTGAGGATCTCACAAGGTTTATACAGATTACGAAAAATTAAACTGAACATTTACCTTGTTCAGAATTGACGTATGAAATTGTGCCGCAGGACGCCGGCGATTGTTGCTCTAAGACTCCAACTTCGAAGCCCTCTAGATTATCCACACACACCTCGCGAATCTTCTCGTGCACCATTCGTCAAGATCCTGGTTCTAGCACGGATCTTCGACGCTCACTTCAGCGCAACGATGATTACCGCAAATGAAGAAGCTTTAATCTGAGATGGCTGATCTTGAAGATCCTTATTTGCATGAGAGACTCACTCTCTATATTCCAGGAGGAGAGATAAGCTCTTAATCTTGACACATGAATTGCATTCATGGGAGAGCCACTCTCTCACTTATATAGGGAGTGTTTAAAACATGCAGTATAGGATCCCATCTCTATCGTGTAATAGACGTCCACTGTGTAAGTGATATAAATAATTATTTATGAAAAATAAAATTATTCCATAAATAATATTTCCAATTTATCACTTAATTATAATATATAAATATATTACGTGAATAATTTGAGTCTTTAAATCGACTCATTCCTCCTTCTAATATTAAATGAAGCTAGGATATTTAAATCCATTCGAATAACATTAATACTTGTATTTACATGTAATGAATAAATTCAACGAATTATTCTAAACTCGAATAATTAATGAATTTATTTATTCTTTGGTGATCCATCGAACTTGGATAGTGCTCGGACCCTTTGGCAGGGCCCACCATGTTCTAAATTCCTATTCCCAGAATAGGGCGGATTCTAAAGGTGTTATTGTGTGTGACCCTTTAGGCCCTTTTCTCAATAGTAGTGAATAAAACCACCGACCTAGAGCGGGGTCTAGTAAACCATCGAGGCCCCTATAGAGATAAGGCAAAGTCAAAGCAATGACTCCCTTCGAACAAACCCGGTCTGTGTAATATAATCTCTTCACCATCGATATATCAATAAAGCAGAATGCATACTAGTGTCATCATTATTTATTTTCTATATTTTGTTTGTTGATTTTTCCAGATGGTCTTACCTTAGACTACCATGGTCATGGAATAATTGAAGGTGCAACCATCCTAATCAACCAGGCCCGTGATATCTCTTTCGGAACTCTGAAGCGACAAAGCCTTTCTCGATCATTCAGTCAATGCCATGTCATAAATGACATACCTGATACAAACTACATCACCACGACTTTTTTGCCCTGGTTTTTGCCTTATATCAAATGTATGTAATTAAATGAAATTCATTGATAATGATCTCAAGTAAGGGGAACATTACACATGTTCGTAGATAGGAACATCCAATGACACCAAAAACATGTGGTGTTCCTATTAAGCTGGTATGCCCTCATGATCTCAATAGCTAGTGATCATCAAGTGAAAACTTCATGAGAAGAACCCTCAATGCTTATGAGCCCCCCGCACCTGATGGACACCCATCATCTATGTCCTTTCAGAATGATGTAACTAGACCATAGGACGTTACTTTAAGATTACTATCACGGCATCTTCGGGTTCTCTTCATATCCTGGGTCCTGCTATAACCATTTGATGTGATAGGTAATCTAAGGACATTTCCATAAACAAAGTGGATGCAGAAGTATCTACACTATCATGTCAAGATAAACACATGAATAAAAACAAACTGAATACATGTAAAAATAATCAAATTACACTACAAGTTTGGTCTAGGGCACCAACTTTCAACACTCCCACATGCACTAGAGCCAACTACAAACAGGTTTAAATCCGCCATCTCTCACATGTGAATCATGCTTCTGCTGAGAAATGGCTTTAGTCAGGGGGTCTACCACGTTGTCCTCTGTGGCTACTCTACTAACTTTTAGTTCACTTCTTTGAGTGAAATCCCTCAGGAGATGAAACTTCTGAAAAATACGCTTTTTTCCACTGGTGAGACCTGGTCTCCTTGGCAAGCACCACTATAGCATTAATATCACAATATACTGGAATAGGGTATGCACTTCTAGGTACAACACCAATGTCTGAGATAATTCTACGTATCCATACTGCTTCCATTGCTACATCGGAAGCTACAATATATTCAGACTCTACTGTAGAATCAGCAACCACCGCTTTCTTTGAGCTTCTCCAGCTCATTACACCACCATTTGGGCAAAAGATGTAGCCTGAATTCGATTTCATATCATCATGATCTATCTGGATACTTGCATCAGTGTATCCCCTCAAAAATAGTTCCTCATCTCCTCCATACACCAGGAACATATCCTTAGTATGCCTTATGTACATTAGGATAATTTTAACAGCTGTCCAGTGTAGCTCTCCTGTATTGGCTTCATATCTACCCAACATAATTAAATAAAAGGAAACATCAATGCTAGTACATAGCATGGGATAATTATAGAACCCACTACCAATGCATAACAGACTCTACTCATTCTGACAATCTCATCCTATGTTTGTGGACATATTTTCGTGGAATGAATTATACCATGTGACATAGGTAACAATCCTATATTGGATTATTCCACATTGTAATGTTTGAGTACCTTGTCAGTATATGTAATTTGACTTAGGCCAAGCAGCCTTTGAGATACTTCTCAATAGATCCTGATCCCTAGAATGTAGGCTGCTTCACCTAAGTCTTTCATGAGAAGAATTCATTTAATCCAGTCTTAACTGACTGTAAGACTTGCACCTCATTTCCCATTATTAATATGTCATCAACATATAAAACCAAGAAAATGATAGCATTCCCTTCAACCTTTTTATAGACACAAGGCCCATTTTCATTTTTGACAAAACCTAAATCTCTTATGGCCTCATCAAAGCGAACATTCCATGATCTTGATGTCTGCTTCGATCCATAAATGGATCTCTGCAACTTTCATATTTTATTGACATTCATTGACATAAAAAACCCTTCGGGATGAGTCATATAGATGTCTTCAACCAACTTCCCTTTGAGAAAATAAGTTTTGACATCCATTTTCCAAATTTCATTATCATGAAAGGCTTCTATTGCAAGAAATATTCTGATGGATTTAAGCATTTCCACTGGTGAGAAGGTTTCATCGTATTCAATGCCTTGACGTTGTTTGAAACCCTTTGCAACAAGTCTTTCATTATAGTTATTAACCTTACTAGCCATGTACAGATTCTTTGTGAATACCCATTTGCATCCAATGGGCTTTACATTAGCTGAAGGGTCTACCAAAATCCAAACATGATTTTGGTACATGGACTCCATCTCAGAATTCATGGCTTCTTGCCATTTAGTAGCTTCATTGCCTTCTACTGCTTCCTTATAGGTTAGAGGTTCATCATCCTCCAGGACTATTGTGTCACCTGTCTCGGTGACAAGAAAACCATAACACTCTAGTTCTCTAACCCTCGTGTAGACCTATGCAGTATCTATGTCTTAGGAACAATTTTGTCTTCCACTTGCTATTGTGGAGATTGTTCCTCTACCAACTCTTGTGTATCTAGAGCATTAAATACATCGAAGTAAATATTTCCCTCATTATTTACAGTAGAAATTTGATCCCATTAAAGAAATGTGGCATATCGTGCCACATTGACTTTTATATCTAATGGGTTATATAGGTAGTATATTCTAGTTTCCCTAGGATAACATATAAAGATGCACTTAGTTCTTCTGGATGCTAATTTGTCACTTGGTAATGTCTTGAAAAATTCCTCACACCCCCACGCATGCATATGTGTCAGATTGGGTTTCTTTCCATACCATAACTGATATGGAATCCCATCTGTAGCTTTAGTTGGTACTCGATTAGGGGTATATGCTACTTTCTACAAGGTGTATCCCTAAAAGGATAATGGAAGAGTTGTATGACTCATCATTGATCTAACCATGTCGAGCAAGGTCATACTCCTCCTTTCTCTAACACCATTATATTGTGGTGTATACGGAGGAGTTAGTTGGATTACTATCCCACACTCCTTCAAGTGATCAATGAAAACATGGTTAAGATATTCTCTACCTCGGTCTGAGTGAAGGGATTTTATCTTCTTACCATGTTGGTTTTCTATTTCTTTTTGGCATTCCTTAAAGAAACTAATGGAATATGACTTATACCGCATTAAGTAGATATATCCATACCTAATATAATCATCGGTAAAAGTAATGAAGTATAGAAAACCACCCCTTTCCTCTACTTGAAATGGACCACATACATCGGTATGTATTAATTCCAGCACTGCATTAGCTCTTTCTCCCTTTCCTCAGAAAGTTGATTTAGTCACCTTTCCTTATAAACAAGCTTGACATTAATCTAAGGGTTCTAACAGTACCAAGTCTAGATGCCCTTCATTATGTAATCTTCGTAATCGCTTCTCATTTACATGACCAATCCTGAACTACCATAGGCAGGTTTTATTTGAGTCATGTTGGCTGTTTTTGTCATGGATTTCCAATACTGTGTTTTCTAGTTCTATCACATATAAACCATTGTTAATATGTTCCATAACATAACATATGTTATCCCTATAAAAGATATAACTTTTATATCCAAACTTGAAATAAAAACCCATAGTTTCTAAACATGACACAGAGATAATTTTCTAGGTAAGAGATGGTACATAATAGAAATTGGTTAAAACAAGAACCAAACATGTTGGTAAAGTCAAGTGATTGTCTCCCACAGCTAAGGCCGCCAGACATTCACCATTTTCATCTCGGAGATCCAATTGAACTTTTTCAATCTTATTGAACTTACTCGGTTCCTGTATACGAATAAAAATTTGTGAGACACATGCCGTATCCAATACCCAACTTTTATATAAAGATATATTGAATTCAATGACAAAAATACCTGAAGTAGAAGTTTTAACAAGCTTCATCTTCCCAGCTCTGCAATTCTTCTTTAAGTGGCCTTTCTTTCCACATCCAAAGAAGACATCTTCCTGCTCATTGCTTTTCCTCTGAATCATTAGATTCTTTTCAAGACGATGCATTGGGGTCTTTGGCCATGACATGGCCTTAGAACCCTTTTTCCTTTCCATTTTTTTTTTCGTGTTCACCATATGGATAGTTGAATTGGTTTTTATCATGTCCTTATCATCTTGGCGAACTAAATGCAAGAGATCCGGGATCAATTTTTTCATATCATTCATATTATAATTGACAATGAAAGTAGATAAGCTTGACGGTAAAGAGGAAAGAATGAGATCCACTGCTAGTTCTTGGTTCAGATTAAACCCAACGGCTTCAAGCCTCTCAATATACCCAATCATCTTGAGTACGTGAGGACTGTCTTGGTGCCCTTCTGCTAGCCTGCACTTATAAAGCGCACTTGAGATCTCATACCTTTCTTTCCTAGGGCTCTTCTCATATAGTTCCTGGAGATGTGAAATCATCTTGTAGGCGTCCTCTTCCTTATACATTATTAGCAATTGGCTAGACATGGATGACAACATTATACATTGTACATCAAGCACATCATCTACATGATTTCTCCATTTATCTTTTTCTGTCCTTTTTATCCTTGAGGAGGCTTATCAAGAATTAGGGATTCCATCACATATTACTTCCTTTCTTGGCGTAGTACTATGCACAAGCGCCTGTACCACTCCTGGAATTTGTTGTCGGTTAGGATAATTTCTTTATCCATGATCTATCGTAGTGATAAAGTACTTGTGGTGTTGGTGATTTCCATTTTGAATCTACATCCGATAAACATTTATCAGTTAGTACTATGTCTTGATTACCTTTTGAAATTTTATTAACAATAAATTTTTATATCATTTAATGTCTCCCACTAAATTAACATACCATAATAGCCCTCACTATTAGATTCATAATACTCTATATCTTGAGCATTCTAGTGGCAAGGATCTGTGAAACCTCCCTTGTAGTCTACAAGATAGGGATATGCCACTACTTTTAGGGTTTCAAGGTAGGCGATATACTGGCCAACCACTTGTTCTTGTGGCTCCTGGAGTTGTTGTGTAAATTCCCAACTTTTGGAATCTAAACATTATTCCCTAAACCTCTTTCCTCTAATGTGATAGAAAGTTATCTAAGGCTAATCCTTGACTACTCACTTTTGTTAAGTCGACCCATTTCTCTCATGAAAATGCCTCGTTATTAAGAGGCACTCTCAACTAAGGCCGATGAGCACCCAAACTGCTGGTTTTGTTTATATGTGATAAATGGAAGGCATTTAGACTTAATATATCTTTGATGGATTTTTAATATTAATTGAAGAATATAATCTTTTTCTGATTATAATGTTCAAACTGTGTTGTCTCTATCACAA
The DNA here is from genome assembly GCA_963277665.1 of Viscum album. Lineage (NCBI taxonomy): Eukaryota > Viridiplantae > Streptophyta > Magnoliopsida > Santalales > Viscaceae > Viscum > Viscum album. The sequence continues at coordinate 1,464,543,266 of OY728153.1, read as the reverse complement.
CTGAACATTCAATAGAATATTATTCATCCCAACTTTATGCATTTTATCTTGTTTACTATTCTATGTGATCACACAATAATCATGAAGACATATAAAATAATAAACTATGCATAAAGTAAATCATGCATTTTGACTGGTCTTGAGCATTCTATAATGACCGATCGATAATTGATCAATCATCACCTAGGGGAATCCATAGCTAATCCAATACATGGCTCGTGTCGCTACTAGCCCCAGTGGAAAGCACCCAACTACTGTCTGGACTACCGCCTCAAGATGGCGGGGTCTGCCTCTCAGATCGTCACCGTGTAATTAAAAATATACTCGCTTGTAGGAGAGGGGGTCTGGGGTACAAAATACAACTAGGTAAATGGACGTGCATGCCCTTATACATATTTGAATTAAAAGACGATTCACATAACTTCATTTATCTAATTAAATATTACTATCATCGCAAGCATTGAATAAATAATTAATTAATTAATTAAATTCCATACATACACAGGTTTCTCAGTTTCTCAAGACCAGTTGGGGTAAATGCGCAATAAAACTAAATTGAAATAAATTTAAATAATGTGACGGAGTTATAATAAATTAAATGAATTTTATTAAATTCAAGTAATTTATTTTTCTCGGTTCCATTAGTTTAATTTAATTTTAATTCCTAAAATTAAATGAAACCATCAATTTTATTGTAAACATAAATTAAATTAATATTTTGGATTAAAATAAATTAAACCCCTAAATTAATTACAATTAATTTAATTTAAATAACTAAATTAATTAAAATTAATTCAATACAGGGTTACCTTTAGCCAGAAAGGAGTCCAGAAAAACTGCGTACCACCGCGGGATGTCTTCCTGGAACATGGTACCGCGGCATGACCACGACGTGACCGTGGCATCCAATGACTCCCACGATAGCAGAATCTCCCAGCGTGGTCTGAGGGGAGCGGAAGGAGGATATGGAAAGAAGTCAGCCATCCACATGGTCAGAAGCCCGCTGCTCCGGCAAGCCGGTGATGCGGTCGTCCGGTACGGGATGGACTGGACGGCACAGAGTGGTCCATCTGGTGAAATCGAGGTGGCCGGCTGGAGCCGTTCCAGTGCGGAATGGAGGCCGGCGTGGGCTCGGGGCAGCAGGCCGGATGCGGTCCGGTGCGGAAGGGAGGTCGGAGCGGGTGAGGGGCAGCCGACGCGAGTTCGGGTGGCCGGACGGAGGGGGTCTGGCGCAGAGGAGGAGGCCGGTGCTAGCACGAGCGGCAGGATAGAGGGGCTCCAGCGCGGAGGATGAGGCCGGTGGAGGCTCGAGTGGCCGGCACGAGGAGGTGCGGTGGGAGTGGATTCAGCTAGGTTTTTCCACACCTATGTGCCGCGTGAGAGGAGACCCCTTTAGAGTCTTCCTTTGTCTTTTTTTTGTTGAGTCGTTAGACAAAACAAAGCCATACTTTTTTTAAAATAAAGGTATAAGACTCCATTTGGGGGTCTTTGTATTACAAATTATTTGTCTCATTTAAAAGCAAGAAGACCCCAAATTGGGGTCTTGGTCTTGGTCCCCTTGCCTATTATTTTAATATTAATAAAAATTCCACAGACCTTTGTGGAAAACTATTTTATACTAAAATATTTTGTATTAAATATTTTTTTATATTTTATAATAATAAAATATATATTTGATGTCAATTCTCAATTTGAGATAAACATCAAGTGAACGAAAAAAACAACGTCGATCCGATTAAAAAATTTAAATGATCATAACATGATCCTTCGGAAATGAAACGCCACACGGTCGAATCCGAATGAACTGTTTTAACACCCTGCAATAAAATTTAATTAATTTTAATTTTGTTGACTCAGAAAAACCTTACGATCGCTCTGATTCCACTTTTGGGTACCAGGACAGGGCAACGGAAGCTGGTGGCATGGGAATTTAAAATTTTATTCTTCACCGGAGTGACATAACACTGTTAAGTCTGGTGATCTTGTCCCGGCTTGGTCTGAGGATCTCGCAAGGTTTATACAGAGTAAAAAAATTAAACTGAACATTTACCTTCTTCAGAATGGACGTGTGCCAGTCTGCCGCATGACACCGACGATTGATGTTTGAAGACTCCAACGTCGAAGCCCTCTAGATCGTCCACACACGCATCACAAATCTTCTCATGCGCCGTTCGTAAAGATCCGGGTGCTAGCGCGGATCTTCGATGTTCACTTCAGCGCAATGACGATCCCCACAAAGGATAAAGCTTCAATCCGAGATGGATGATCTTGAAGATCCTTCTTTGCTTGAGAGACTCTCTCTCTAGTTTCGATGAGGAGAGGGAAGCTCTCAATCTTGACACATGAATAGTGTACATGGGAGGGCCTCTCTCTCACTTATATACGAAGTGTTTAAAACACGCGTATAGCCCCCCCCCCCCCGTGTAATAAACATCCGCTATATAAGTGATATAAATTATTATTTATGACAAATAAAATTATTCCATAAATAATATTTACAATTTAACACTTAATTGTAATATATAAATATATTACGTGATAAATTTGAGTCTTTAACTCGACTCATTCCTTGTGCTAATATTAAACTAACCTAGGATATTTAGATCTATTCGAATAACATTAATACTGGTATTTACATGTTATAAATAAATTCAAAAAAATAATCTAAAATCGAATAATTAATGAATTTATTTATTCTTTGGTGATCCATAGAACTTGGATAGTGCTCGGATCCTTTGGTGGGGCCCACTAAGTTCTAAATTCCTATTCGCAGAATAGGGAAGATTTTAAAGGTGCTATTGTGTGTGACCCTCTAGGACCTTATCTCGATAGCAATGAATAAAACCACAGACCTAGAGCGGGGTCTCGCAACCCATCGAGACCCCTATAGAGATAAGGAAAAGTCAAAGCAATGATGGTCTTCCTACAAACATGGTCTGTGTAATATAATCTCTTCATTATCGATATCTCAATAAAGTAGAATGAATACTAGTGTTATCATTCTTTATTTTCTTTATTTTGTTTGTTGATTTTTCTGGACGGTCTTACCTTCGACTACCAAGGCCATGGATTTATTGTAGGTTCAATCATCCTAATCAACCAGGCCTGAAATATCTTTTCCCGAACTTAGATGCGACAAATCCTTTCTCGATCATTCAATCAACGTCATTCCATTAATGATGTACCTGATACAAACTACCTCAAAATGTCTTTGTCGCCATGGTTTTTTCCTTATATCAAATGAACATAATTAAATGACATTCATTGATAATGATCTAATGTCAAGAGACCATTACACATGTTTGTAGATAGGAACGAACAATGACACCAAAAACATGTGGTGTTCCTATTAAGTGGGTATGTCCTCATGATCTCAATAGCTAGTGATCATCAAGTGAGAACTTCATGAGAAGAATTATCAATGCTTATGAGCCCCCAACACCTGATGGTAACACATCATCTGTGTCCTTTCAAAATGATGTAACTAGACCATAGGATGTTACGTTAAGATTATTGTCATGGAATCTTAGGGTTCTCATTATAGCATGGGACCTGCTATAACCATTTGATGTGATAGGTAATCTAGGGACATTGCCATCAAAAATTGGATGCATAAGTACCTACACTATCATGTCAAGATAAAAACATGTATATAAACCAACGGAATACATGTAACAGTAATCAATGTACATTACAAGTTGGGTCTAGGGAACCCACTTTCAACAATCAATTCACAACCTCATAGATCCATCTTTTTTCGTAACAAAATGTACAGGGGCTCCCCATGGAGAAACACTAGGGGGAATAAATCCTTTATTACTAAATTCCTATAGTTGTTTATTTAGTTCCACTAATTCCACATTGTTGATTCTATAAGGGGACTTCGATATGGGCCTTGAACCATGACTTATGTCAGTTGAAAACTCAATTTCTCGTTCTAGAGGATGTCCAGGTAAACCCTTTGGAAACACATCAACATGTTCTTTCACAATAGGTACATCCTCTATTTGAACATTCATTCCTCAGCCCTAGTAACTTCATTCTCTTCCTCCACAATAATATAATTTAGTAGGGCTACTAGGGGTGGATCTATATTAGAATCAGATAGTGAAAATACTATTCTACAGATAAAGCACTCCTTATCATCATCGAAAATTGTACCCTCCTTCGTATTGAAATAAAATTTCTCATCATGGTCTGAAAGACAATACATGCCTAGGATTATATCAAATTTAATCATTTGTATGATTATGAGATCAGCTGATAAAGCACCTTTATCTTCCCTAATGAGATCTGATGCCCAAATGTTTGTTCCAATGATAATCCCCTTAGGAGTTTTGACAAACAAATCCCTTGTTAAATAAAATTGGAAATATCTAATTTTAATAGAAAACACTGAAGATATGAAACAATATGATGATCTATAATGAAATAACAAATTTTTTAAATTTGAGGAAAGCATTAAATTATCTTCATCCGCATTATTCGGAGCATCAACCCTAGCAGTAGTGATCACATACGCTTGGTCTGGCTCCATTGTACATTTATGAGGTATGTTTCCTTCATGCTTGGAAAATTCATTTTTATAAAGCCACAATTATTGACAATATTATCTTTCAACATTAACAACCTCTTTCTTCCCATTGTAATCACAAGACTGTTGGCCTTTTTAACAACACTTGAAACAGTCTCCTCACCACTTCAGGAATGTACCCGGGTGTTTCTTCCCACATTGACTACAGGATGAATATTCAACTTTTATCTTCTTAACCTTATTTCCATTTCTAGTGTGTTTTAAAGATCTGTTATTCTATTTCATTACTTTAAATTTGTAAGAAATAGAGAATTCATTTTCTGTTTTGATTGCACATTAGACAATGTCTTCGTACGATGAGAAGGATTGTGAGATTAATGCTCGATGGAGAAATGGTTTTAACCCATCAATGAATCGATCAATATTACTCCTTGGATTAAGTATATAATATGCCCCATACATTTCTATCTTTTTAATGTTATCCTCATAATTTGTAACATTCTCATCCTCCTTTTTCCTAAAACATTGAAATTGTCTTTCCATATCTACTCAATGGCCCCAAGAAAATTATTTTATAATAAAATATTTCTTTAAACTCCATCCATTTTTTATTTGATACTTCTTTATCCTTATTTTCTGTTTTTAATTAATGACCACCATTGTTCTGAATATCTTATGAGCTGATAAATTACCATGAAAACTTTTTCCCATTTTCTACTCCCCAAAGCATGAAATATTTTCTATATGGGAGTTATCCAAATTTTAGGTAGACATGGTTTTGTATTCACATTGAATTTTGGTGGTTTTTGACTCGTGAAGTGGTCAGACATTGATCCTCCACATTGTGGATTAGAGTTTTCCATATGGGTAATGTAATTATTCATAACCTGAGTTAGTTGTCCGAGTACGGTTATAAGTTGTTCATCACTGGTTGCATCACCAGCTCCACTATAATTATCTTCAGTAGGAAGGAAAAACCTACATGGATTATGTGCATTGATAATGTTTCCATTCCTTAATCTAGGTGCTATTTCTATTCAATGACATACACAATATATGTCATTGAATCACAATACAAAATTCCAAACTTGTAAAATACCTAACATAAATTGAACTATTTATGCATATAATCTATAATCATAAAAAAATTGGTTTTTAGGACGTATTTACTAGTTAATCTTTCATAATGGGATCTAAATAAAATGTGAATTATACTAATCATATCCCCTAGGAGTTTTGTAAACAAGAGTGCATCAGGGCCCCTTGTCATGTACTAGGATACCTTGGGTCAAGATCGAAACTCCTTGTCAGAGTTGTCACTCCTCGGTACATCTGTGCTCGAGCTACCTCTACCTACTTTTATCCAAACATGGATGTATTTATTCGCAAATTCACAAAATTACTACATTACCAAAATTATAGGGTGTTCTTCTAAACTATTACACAATATCCATCTTAGAGTAATGTTTTAAAAAAAATGTTTTTATATGTATAGTTTCCAAGGCTTGTACTAAATATCCTTTGATACCAACTATATCACCACAAGCCAAGTTACCCATATTCGATTCCTTATTACATAACATTGGCATGATCAAAAGATATCGTGTCTCGAAATCCCAATTATTTTAGTATCCATCGAAGTACTAGATACATTAATGAGTTTTACATTGTATTATGAAATGTAAAAACAAAAAACTTATTCCCCTTTGAACACAATTATATCCCTTAGCCTGTTCCTACATGTTAATCATAATATACTTTTTCGCATCCAGGGGAAAATAAAACATTGAAAGAGGAGAGCTCAGATGCTCAGTAAGAATAACAATATAGCAGAAACTATCATAAATAAGAATAATCATTTAAGGAAAATTATAAGACTAAAACACAAGCCTTATAATCATAAAAATCAGCATAATATGGAAATGATAAATCACATACTTCCATTTACATATTCAACTGGATATTCTACTAGTGGAATAATCAAATGTAATATCAATACCCAATTTCATAAAGATGGAATGCATATTGTCAAACATCCTAACCACATTGTCAATGCCTTATGCCAATAATAAAAATAAAGGTTATATCAATTCCTTATTCCAAGACACAAGTTTTCATCATGAGACCTATAGATACATTAATGAGATATAGCAGACTCCACCTGTCAAATACTAGATCCCATGCATTCCTCATATGAAAAGTTTGAAACAGAACATAAACATTAAAAGTAAAATTAGCATACAAAATATCTATACATTATCCATAAACCATGAATGGTATAAAATATATCACATCCATAGTCAAACATATCTCAAAACATTCAATACAATATGAAAGATTTTATCATAATAAATCAACATCAAACAAGTGTAAAATCCAACAATGGATGTTGAGATAGATAAAATTAAAACTATTTGAGAGAAATATCACTTTATATTTTGAAATCATTTAAATGTCAGATAATTATAAAAGATAACAATTATTTTTAAAATATTCTATTAATCTTGTAAAGGATGTTTTGAAGGTGTTATAACGGTGTAAAATAGCCTCACTCGCCATATATGTTTAAAAACATTCTTTCCATAACTTTATCGAAAAGGACGTAAAGGATCTTGTTTGGAAAATGACGAAAAAATTCCATTATAAACATTTTCTAAAAATAAAAATGAGGTTGTAAATGAATTTAACCCATTATATGGGAAATCGTAATTTTATTTGAAATACCTATATATGAAACATGGATGTGGATGATAAAGAGGTCCTAGTAGACACTCACATATAAACAACCACAGATAGTGAAGTGATTGTAGAATTAAACCTTACCTTGAACATTTCCTTTGTTGAGTGTACATTATACTCCTATATAATATTTACAAAATTTTTATTAAATTATAAAACAACCACATAAATAAATATGATATAATATATGATCATCTAATATTTCTTTTTTAATGATATTTCAGTAGAATAATTGTATTGGGTGTTAAATGATTCATTTTTCATTATATGTTTTCTTATATAATTCATGTTTGTTATGGATATGATGTATTTGATTAATATCCAAGATTATATTAACTTCAAAAAAAATATTTATTATCATCAAATGAAATCTATTCTTGAATGGTGATGATGGTGAATGAATCTCATCACGTTCGTGGAGACGACAATCTGTACGTACGCACGAGCGACAATATCATTATATTGATGGTGAAATAGTATGTAATTGGATAGTTTATCTTATAAACAGAATCATTAACATGTTATATTTATTATTTACATATATTATACTCATTATTATACCCATATGAACAATGATGTATTTAATTACAAACTACACCACAAAGTGGAGACGGTAAGCCATACGTACGCACGTATGATAACATTGTCATTAATAGGATGGATAGAATAATTAATATGACCACATCATATTTATAATAACAACACAATATTTATATGTTATTGGAGTTATTATTTTGGTATAGGAACAACAAAGAAAGAGGAAGTGGAAGAATAAATGATCTTTGAAAGAGGTTATGAAATTATTACCTCTTCTTCAGGGGCTTCCTTTTGATTTGATAAAAAGGGCTCCTTATGTTGTTTTCTGATCAAAGTAAGGACTCTAGGATTAATTATGGGTAGTTGGGATGATATTTGAGTAGTGGTTGGCTAATCCAAATGGCATTGGAGGCATGATATTATGATAAGGAAGAGTACCCATTTATATGAGAGGTGAGGGTCATTTTAGAAAAAACGTGAAATATTATTTTATTATTCAATAATATTTTATATATAATGGATTTAAAAGAATTTATTTTGAGGATAAGGTGGGTATGGGTCGAAAAAATCTCAACTCAAAGGTTTTAGACTGGTTTAGGTAACCATATAAACCTTATCTATAAGATTTAACTCTTAGTTAAATATTTTATCTTTTAGTAGGTATTCTTGTATAGTTATAATAAATGGTTAATAAAAATACTAAATAAAGCCAAGAGAACCCTAATTGGTTCATTATTGAAATAACTAAACTTATCTTAGTCCATTTCTAGAACCTTTTATTTTTAGGAACATTATATCAATAATAATTTAGTATTTGTTTTAAAAACTCATTTATGTCAATTTTGACTATATTTAGTATGTTGTTTTTTTGATAGTCAACAAAACATGAATACTTCAAAAAAAATACATTAAATAAATCCTAGAATGTCATATTAACCTAGTAATTTAGTTTAATTCATCAAAAGTATCAATTTATATTTATTTGTATATTTATAATATCAATTATTTTAATCTTTTATTAATTAGTTAATTACTTCATCATCATTGTGTCATAAATGAATTGAATTATTTAATGTCTAATTTTTTAAATAAAATAAAATTTTGTAGGGAAACATTTTATATTTCTAATTAATTTTTATAATCTAAATTATCTTATATATAACCCTATATTAAAAATGTTTTAGTTAATAAAATTTGAATTTAAAACTTTTAACTATTCATTATATAAAAAAATAATAAATGTCCTAATCTAATACAAGTACACAAAAAGGATCATATTATATTCCTATGGTTTATTTTTGTTGAAATAAACTTATACAATAGAATAATAACATGTGTTAGGGTAATTATAATATCATTTGGACATTTAATTTTTCTAATTACTTTTAACTGTGCTAAATAAAAATCAAAAGATACTATTCACCCAAATTTATTTTCATCCTATTGAACCACATTTTACTTAATTATTTCAATGGTGTCTCTTGGTTTTTTGAAATTCAATTCACATAAGATGTAAAATTGCGTTTTATGCAAATTTGCAAATGTTACTAGAAGGTGGGTAAAAGACGTTAAAAGTTCAATAAAATTTTATATATATAATGTTATTAGGAAATGACTCTATTGGATTAAATTGAACATATATATGTATTATGTAGCTAGTTTGACCTAAAAAATTAAATAAAATAAAAAAGCATTTTAAAAATAATCAATTTTAAAAAAAAAATGCTGGGTTTTTTCATTATTCATAAAAAATTGAATATTTTCAGAAAATTACCAAAAATTCACCCTAATAAAATTTTGATATTTTGAATCAAAAAATGAAGTCCATTTTGAAAAATAAATTTTATAAAATTTCCCAAATTCGGTATTTCTATTCATAAAGGCTAGTTTGATTTGTCGTGGTGTGCTGGAACTCGAAGTTGAATTCAACGCAAGCTTTATCATTATTCAAAAATAAATGTATTGTGGAAGCTTGATGTGTTACATAGTGTCCCGCATTCTATTATTTATTATTGGGAAAGCCAGTTTACTTATCATTTCGGGAATGGGATACATAGTGTGATGGGTACACAGTTGATCTAGAGAACAGATTACCACCGAAAACAGACGGCCAGTCAGAGAACTTGATTCTGGTGCTGGAGGATATTCTACGTGAATTTTTCATGGATTTATGGGGTTCTTTGGAGAGATGCATACCCTTTGTTGAGTTCACCTATAATAATAGATTTTAGGATTATATTAACAAGGAACCATATTATATTTTATACGGTAGGCCTTTCTGATCACCCCTATGTTGGATGGAGGTAGGAGAGGCAGCTATACTAGGACCTCATCATATCCAGGAGACCATTGAGTAGGTATAGTTGATTCAGAAGCATATGGATACTGTGTAGTATTGTCAAAAATCATACTCTGATCACCACTAATAACCTTTGGAGTTCATGGTTTGTGATTGGGTTTTTTTACATGTTTCACCGAGGATGGGACCCAAGAGGATCAGGAGAGATGGTAATATTTCACCTAGATATGATGGGATATTCGGGATTATGGATAGAGTTGGGACATTTTACTATCAGTTATAGTTACCTTAGAGGTACTAGGCTATGCACTACATCTTCCATATTTCTCATTTGTGATATAACTTTTTAAACAAATCTCAAACATTTCAGCCTAATGAGGTTGAATTTCAGGAAAAGGCGTCCTTTGAAGAGCACCCTATATGAATGTTGGATAATAGAATTATGGTTTTACATGGTTTTTCTATTCTATTAGTTTAGTTCCTATTATAGTATGATATAGTGGAGGATGAGACATGGGAGAGGGAGGCCGATGTATGATTGCAGTGGCTGGAGTTGTTCTTATATATTTCTTCACCACCCTTGGAAGGGATATTCAGTGACGAATTTCATTAAGGGTGGTGTTTCTAAGAACCAAGTACTTCATGTTATGTAAAAATATTTTCATTTTGGGTTGTAGTTAATAAAGAGGATGAAAAGCGGTTTATAGATAGGTTTTAGGCTTGTTACACAACATTACAGGAGGTTACACATTGTGTAATCCTAGTAAACATCATGTAATGGTGTGTCCAGAAACTGTTTATGATGTGTAAGTCATGGTTGTAGAAAAATGGGGGAACAATCTTACACATGATTTTTATTTTCTAGTACACACAATGTATTTTGTATTTTTTTCAAAAATGTGTACTATCATTTTTTTTGTTTAGAAGGATAGAACACCTCAACCCTGGTTTACGAACATCAATGCCCAAGACAACTCCAGGAAGATTTTCTTCTTGATTCTTCATTTAAACACTATTTTGATCATCGTTTGTTGGGTTGGAACCCCTTCGGTGAGTTCTAAAATCCTCATAATCCATTATTAATTTATTATCCTCTCAACCAAATTATAATGGATTGGACGTTTATGCTCATTATTCATATCTACTCTATTCTATTTTAAAATAGAGGCTGATGCTGGAAAATAAGAGTTGTACTAGTATGATGTAGGTTGTATTGTTCCTTTCACTAATTTTCAAGAGGTTTATATATGATGGAGTATTGTGAACCTGAATTTTGGTTTTCGCCTTGAGTTATAATGGAACCTCATCATTTAATATTGATGTTTAGATAATTTAATATGTTTTTTATTCATTTCTAGTGTGGTTTACCTTGAATTTTGGCCACCCTCTGGGTGTGCTTCCCTTGGATGACCGTTTATGGATTTTTGGACTAGGATTCATATGAGGCCCAAATTGTTTTCCCTTCATTGGTTTTTTAATATGATATTTGATAAATAAATTAATTTCCAATGGGAGATAATTGATGGTTAAGTATTGTGATAGTTTAAACTACATGATAGGCTTATTATATGGATTTCCTACATGAGTTTATTACTGTTAAAAACATGTAAAAGTTTAATTTTCATGTGACACTTGTTACATGAATTATGACCATGTGAGTAACTAAAAGTCCAATCCATGTGAGATTGGCACTTTCATGAGATTATATTTGATGATTTTGGTTTTGACGTTTTCATGCAAGATGAAATTTTTAATTGAATCTTATATGAAAAAGATTCAATGGATGCCCCAAAAGAAAACACCCCACGCGCCCAAGGAGTTTCAAATTTTTCGGCAGTTTCCATCTTTCCCTCAGCTTTACCTACTACAGTTACCCCTGTTTTAGATCCTCCCACTCTGGTCGATTAACTTTTATCTTAATGGGGATCGCATATTGGCATCAGGCCTTATGGGTCGACGTTATCTTTCAAAGAGGCTCTCTGTGGGCCTTTCGTTGACTCTTTTCAGACTTGATTCTTGGAGATCCGACCAGTCTACCATTCAGTTCCATGGGATGTCTTGAGGGTTTCGATGAAGGTTTGATCTATGGCCTCCATGGAGGCGACAACCGAACTCATGTGGACCTTGTTTTCTCTCTTCATCTCTATTCACCTTCCCCTACCATCCTTTAAGAGGTTTGTTGACACCTGGGGTCTCCACGCTCTGTCCCGCATATCCACCATCCTCAAAAAATCATTTTTCTAGTTCCTCAACTAATAAGTGGACCACATCTTGGCATAGTGAAAATCCCCCTGCAATTGGGGTCACTGGTTGATTGGCATGACCTGATGGTCCATGGAGGGGTAAAAGGGAAATAAAGGCTCACATGCTGCGGTCTGGATATGTCTATTGGGTCTACTACTACATTTCTATAATGGTCCCTTGTTCAAGGCTATCGAAGAATCACATGGTGGATTTATCTGTACATATGTATTCAAAAAAAGGGAGAAGAATCCTTGGTGGCCACGATATGCATTGACTTGGATATCTCGCTTCCCATTTCATAAAAATTTTCCTTCAAGGTGCAAGATTCATTCGTATGGAAAAATAATGTCTTCTACCCATTGTTTCCCAGGTATTTTCCTTCCTACTAACTCTAGGGTCACACTTTAAAAATCTATAGAAAAAGTCACAATGACACTCGGAGACCTATTTCTAGATATCCTCCAAGAAGTGACCCGCCCCCAACTATAGGGTGTGGCAGGGGATATGCCCATGAGGTGCCTTGGACTGAACCATATACTTTGGTGGGTAATGGTTAAGACCCACCCATCCTATAGGGGACTCCTTCTCCCACCAGTACCCGAGACCAACACCCCAGCCTAGCATTAGTCCTATACAACAAGGATGTTTCCCACCCTGCGATCCCTAGAGGCGAAAATCGTTTATGCAACCCCTCTTTGTGCCTTCTGAACAGTTCCCTACTAGATTGATTTATAAGTTCACCAGTTGGCTCTTTGTTGTTTCCCAACTTCATTCCCTCTATTCCAGCACCCTCCCCTAGCCCTCACGATGGAATTCTGACCCTGGCTAGAAGATCCGAAGATCCTTTTCCCCCCATACATTAACAAATGGCTCGAGACATTGAGTGGGCCCGCATATATCATGATGCAACGCAAGTTCCCCATGATGACCAGTTGGCCAAAAAATCTTGGCCCTGGAATCTATTACCACTTAGCGGGGTGAGGGGTAAATCTATCAAACCCTCACTACACCTTCAACTGATGACCCCCAATCCAACTGCTCAGAGCCCAACGATGTGTACAGGGCTCCGATTGAAGAAAAAAAGACCCAAGAGTTCTCCTCCTCCCAATTCATAGAGAACAAGTTTCCTAGGGCCAAATCCATGCATTACTATTCCAAATGATACCAATTATCATATGGAAGTTCAGTGGCATCGGTTCAATTCATAAAACTAATTTCATTTCCTCGGAATCAAGGAACCACAAGGCCCAGAATATCTCCATTCTAGAACACAAAAGAAACCCATAATAGATTAAGGAGTTCACCCATAGAACCAGGATGCATTCCTCTATCCATGTAGACCCTATCAACAAAACACATATGGGTTTTTTGGAATTGGGATACTTTGGTTAAACTATTCCAGGAAGGAGAGAAACAAATTACAACAAGTGTCGCCTACTACATGAGGACTATCCATTTGACCTTCATCTATGGAAACTGTGATGCACAAAAGAGGGAGGTCCTATAGAAGGAACTCAATGTGTTCGACCTGAGGGACCTTCCTTGGATCATTGGGGGTGAATTCAATGTGGTCACAGAACTGGAAGAGAAGAAAGGAATAGGGGGATTTCCCAACAAGATGAGTATAGAAATACTCTAGTTCATGGATGGAAAAGGATTACTGGATATGGGGTATACGATCAACCATTTAAACTGGTCCAACAATCAACGTGGGACTAAACCCTGCTAGAGATGGCTGGACCGCTGCCTTTCCCACATCCAAGCTCTTTCCATGTTTCCAAACACCATATTTAGACACCATTTCTATGGTATATCTGATCACCCACTATTACTTCTCTCTATATCTCCAACACATTCCATTAATGAACGATTTAGGTTCAGTAGTCAATGGAGTGATGACTCAGGTTACCAATAAGTAGTTAGGGATGAGTGGGGAGAAACAACTAAGGGAAAAACATGGATGACCATCCACAACAAGTTGAGAGGACTGAAACATAGGTTGTAGTTGTATGCTAGGGATCTTACTCCAGTCTATTAAAACATGATGGATATAATAAAGGATGTGATTCACCTAGAAACCTTCCTATAGGAGGACTGGGATGACACTATTTTTTCAAAGCTACTCGATAAAAAGAGATTCCTGGATGATCTTGTTCTCACCCAGGAATGTCAGGCCAGAGAAGACTCAATGATTAAATGGCTCTGCAAGGGTGAAAAAAACACATCTTTCTTTAATGTCTGTGTTGACCATCCTTTTTCATCACAGAGTCCAAAGGAATGTAAAGGGAAATGACTGAGCTCAAAGTGATTCATCCTTTGAAGAAAATGTCAAAAATCGAAAAAGGAATGAACAAGGATAAGATTTCCCATTAGTCACACAAGTTTCCACATAGTCGAGCAAGTACACTTGCATGACGCATTATGGTCGCGCAAGTGACTTTCACGACCTAAGTGATAACTGCCTGAGGTCTTCTCCTGTCTCTAAAGAGACATTGTGGGCCCCCCCATTTCGAGAGGATTTTTTTTCCAAAAACTCATATTTGAGCTCCTGGCGCCCTAGTCTCTTCTCAAAGCTTCTGAAACACTTATAAGGTAATTTTTTACCTATAACGGAAGATCTAAAGAGGGGGAGGAAGGCCTAAGTGTTGAAACTCATCAACACTTGCGAGCCTGAGTGGCCAGCCCTTAAGGGAAAAGGGCCACACTTGCATGTCTCCTTACTCCTTCAATAGATCTTTCACGCCCCTCTTCTGTAAGAACCTCAAGAAGATTCTAAAGGATTTAATGAAGAGTCACTCAAGTATTACCCTGCTGGTTAACCGTCACGCAAGTACACCATGTGTCGCGCATGTATACCTATGCGACCAGGACTTACGCACCCATGAAGTACCTGCGTGCCTACCAGGACTTGTGCGCCCCTGCCTTTTTGGGTGCCTTTCTTGCCCATTTCACCCCTCTTAAGCCATTACAAATTTCTTATTCATGATTCAGTCTTCAAGACACTCTTAAAAGCCATTTATGGCATGATTTCTTGATTTTACTTCTTTATCTGAAAATAATTTTGTGGAGTATCTCTCAAAACCTAGTGATTTACACATCTTTATGTCAATAAAGATTGAGATTTCATTCATTTTACCTCATCCTTTAAGATGAGAGATCCCCTAACCTAGGCCTCCTTTTTAAGAGTAATTCCTAGTCATAATTCCATTGACCTGGGCTTCCTTTTTAGGAGTAAGTCCCAGTCATAATTCTTAACTTGGTCATCTTCCTTAGGAGTAAGCCCCAATTCTTAAAGTTCCCAAATCTGGGAATCCTCCTTAGGAGAAATCCCCAGTCCCCTAATCTAGGAATCCTCCTTAGGAGTAAGCCCCATTCCCCTAATTTGGGCATCCTCCTCAGGAGTAATCTCCAAACCATAATCCTTGACCTGGGCCTCCTTTTCAGGAGTAAGACCCCGTCTTAATTTCTCTTAACCAGTCCTCATTTACATTTGATCTAGGATTCCTTTTCAGCAGTGAAACCCAATCATAAGTATTCTCCTAATTTGGGCCTCCTTTTCAGTAGTAATCCCCAAGTTAGAGTATTCAAAATCTCCATGAAGCACATATACCTTTATGGACCAAGTTCCTGGATTTCTTCCCTAAAGTAAATCCTAACCTTCATTTATCTGGGTAGTAATACATACATAAGCCCCATATTATTTCTTATGATTGCATATTTCATGGAACAATTGTCTAATTTCTTCCAATACCTCTTGTTTCTCACACTGAGCATGACTCATGTGAGCTTAGAGTGTAAAAGTAATTGTGACATCCTTCTTTGAGCCATCAATCATAAACATCATACTCCCTTATTTGAACTACGTGGGTTATGATTCCTTTTCTAAACAAAGGATACGTAGGTAGCCCGCCTACGGGTTTGATCCCAACTCTAAAATAATCCATGTCCTTCTGAATGAAAATAAACTTCAAGTGCCCCACTGAGTGGCTTTAAAACCAGCATGGTCATCATAATGACAAAGAGACTTCTATATAAATGTGTCGAAGGGTACCATTGACCAAGAATCTCTAATAAATAGAGATGATTCTCTATCGATGAAGAACCTCGAATACATATAAAAGATTCTCTAAATTTCCTACATATCTGATCATTGATTGTCAGATCTGAAGAAAAAATCATTTTATACTTGGTAATGTAATAAGGATTCACGAACATAACTTAAATCTATAAAGAGAGTCCCAGGGTAGACAATAATTCCCCTCAAAAAGGTGTGATGAGTTTAACCTCCCATCCTATCGACCAATGCAAATTCCTAAGCCTCATCAGTCCACAAACTAATGAGCACCTACCTTTGGAAAGTAGATCCAAATAGATGTGGAATCATTTTATGTTTCCGGTTCTACGAAAAAACCCGTTAGAAACCGATCGGAATGTTTGAACCTCCCATCAAGGCAGTCATCCCTAGATTCTGAGGGAAACAAAAATGGTGAACCAGACGTGAATACTTAACCAAGTTAAAATGATGTCTTACCTATTTGTTAGGACCCTATTTAAAACTCAATAAGAGGGCCAACAAAAAAATCATTGACATATGTGGTCATCCAAAAGATGTAGTGGCTAAATTTATCTTGATTACGACCGTTATATCAAACAGGCACTCTTTTCCCAAGATCTTCTGCATTTCTAGAATGGTTGCTCTCAAGTTCACACTTGTGAATACTACTGCTGCGAATGCCATTGTTGCTACTCCTACTAGATCATCGTCCATTCTTAGGATGATGTCACCTACTCAGCGTCTTCAACGCTGGGTATCAAATGCACTGGTTAAGGAGTACTGTCAACACGGTACCATCCCAACTCTAGAGGCTGCCTGACAAGCCCTCTGAGTAAACAACTCACATCGGTCCTCTAGACAACGGCGACCAGTGATCAAGAAGCAGATGGTGCTGACTACAGTCTCCAACCATTTCAGGTCGTTATCCCTGAAATGCAGTCCCCATTCGCTCCCTTATTCTAGGGAGGTGAATGAACAGGTCCCTCATGACCTTAATTCAAACAGACATGAGTCATTCCTGAGGGATCCCACCAACAATCGCTGCCAGACTCATGCGACAGTGTGCCCTCAACATGATGAGGGTACTGACACCAGGCATTCGGATCAGGTTCCTCGAACCCGAGCAAGCAAGACGAACCACCAGAGGTGGAATCCAGTCAACAGTGAGCAGGTTCTCATCTCTTCCATCTCCGGAGAAGTCCACCAACCTAACTTGGTGGGAAGCAATGAGCAGGCACATACACCTGCCCATTTTAAACCCGTTGTCCAGCAAACTCGTCTGGCAGCATCACGCCAATCCCTCTTGGCAATTCCGGTGGAGTACTATAGGCAGGAACATACACCTGTTTATACATCATTAGATAGTCAGCAGGCTCGTCTAACTACATATTATGGATCTCGTCAACCATGTTTGGCGAAGTGCAATCAGCAGGCACATACACCTGCTAGTATTAATCGAGCCTACCAGCAGTCTCGTTTGGTAGCATTCATAGAAGTTAGTCGAAAAGCCCCGACAACAAATAGGAGACAGAATCAACTCTCTTCCCCCACACTTGAGTACTGTCCAGATTCACTAACAGGAAAAGGAGGACAGGAGCAGGCACATACACCTGCTCCAAGCCCGGAATGGACATATATTCCCGTTCCGGCAGCTGAAGTCACCAAGAATATTCTATCAATGGTGAAAGAGAAGAAGAAAATCCGTGCTCATATTCTGGATACCTGCCAGGATATTATAACAACTTCAGCGGAATCTCAGGGAAAGACACATAAATCTATCCCTACCAATGGAGTGATACATCAACAATTCACTCCGGTACAGACACACACATATGTTCCATTCCAAGAGGGTTATGGGGCATACTCCCCCATATCATACGGACGACCAAGTTAGGCACATACACCTGATTTGAGAGGAGATCATCAGCCTAACCAGGCCATCTTTCCTGATCAGGCACATACACCTGCTCAGAGCATCTTCTTTCGTCAACAAGTGGTTTCCAAGGAAAATAAGAAGGCGTCTAAGAAAAAGACCCGCCCAGCATAGTCAGGAGATCAAGATCCAATCTGTAACAAGGCCTTGCTCGATGCTAGAGTTCATGAAGCCTTTAGACAATTATCTGTTGGAATTCAAGATTCTACTCCCTCAGTTCCCAACAGTGGGAATATTAATTCCTAAGGTCTTCAACAGACACTTCCTCGTGAAGGTTTACTTCATGACAATTCAGTCGATCTCGATGTTTCATCTTCAGATGAGTTACACGGGAACCCTCTGTGTGGTCAGAAGACCAAGGAGCAAGAGATCTCATCTTTTAATGTAACCCATTATGGTGGTCCTCCTCATGATGATGAATTTCTCTGCAAAAGTCCTCTCCGCAGTAGTGATGCACATTGCCCGAAAAATGCTCCAGTGGACAATGTAGTGCTAAGAAAACCCTCTTATCTTGAGGCACCTGAAAATGAAAAACTAGTCATGTCTGAAGCTTCATCGCTAGCAAGTGAAATATTTTCTCAATCAGAAGATAGCTCAGGGTGTAGGTCATTCTCTGAACCACCCCTAAGTCATGCATCTTCTAGTTTGATCAATGATTTTTCTACCAATCCTATTGAATCCAATGAAGCAACAAGGAAACACCAACTTTGGTCAAATTAGGCAGAAGAATACTCATCAAATGATAAAGAGGAAATGTTGCATATTAGAAAACAACTAGAAAAGGGTGAAGTGCCAGTCATGTTTTGGCCTCTGGATGACTCTCAGTATAATATTCCGGAAATGTTGACGGAAGATGAAATTAATGATATTCGTCTCAACATATGGAAAACTATTTGTCAGTTAAAAAAGAAATTATTATCTTATGATGAATATGAAAATCATCTTATGATAATAGCAGGGTTAAAACGTCAGATTGATTTGGCGTCTCTATCAGTCTCTTGATATCTGAAGGCTGAAAGCAGTAGAGAGCCCTTCAACGTTCATGCTTTGGCGCACTAAGAAGATTGTGTCAGTTAATTGCCAATTCAACATCTGGTATTCATGTCAGAAGATGGGGTGTTCATGGAGCTTTTCATTTCACGGTGCTCTCCAGTCAGCAAATTCCGCCGAAAATGGTCTCATGAAATGTTATTGCCCATGGCCGGCCACAGTAAATAGGTTTTATTTTTAATCAAAAGCTTTCCCAAGAACATGATTCAACTAGTTCCTCTCAAAATCAAGAATACAGAGAACAAGTTATTGAATTACTCTTGCATCAAGAGAATGAGAATATTGAACATGCCTCTCGTTTGGAGCAAGCACTTCACCAAGTGACAGAAGTGTCGGAAATCATCCAACAGTCTTTTGAACCGGGTGATAAAAGTGGATACCGATTAATGCATCCAGCTAATTTCCGGACTAAGGTTCGCAAGATCAGGAGGACATTCAAGAAAGTCTCAAACATAGCATGTCATGAACCACCCCAGCTCACCAGATTGGGGACCCTTTTAATCCAACCCTCAGAATCAACAAAAAGGATTCTGGGAGTTGAGCGAGAACAGCAGGAATAACCCCAGTCCACTAGACTAGTGGCTTTTTCAAATCATCAATCCCCTCCTCAGAGAATTTTGGTCTTTTCTCGATTGGGGAAGAAACCTCAAGAGGAACGAAGTGCCAAATTATCAGGAGATTCCCTCCAAATTACGGTTCGTCAAGAAGTTCCTGAGGGATTGAATCAACAAAAGGCAATGGCTCATCAAAGACATTGAAGAAGACAATATCACAGAAATGATGATAGAAGGTATGTGATGAGTTCTGCATCGATTAATGTCATCAAATGCCATTTTTGCTGATCCACCAGATGAGGCTCACTCAGGGGACTCAGATGAAGAGGTTCATGCTCAAGAAGATGTACGCACCGACACAAATGAAGAAGTTTTGCGTACACAAAGTCAAAGGATTACTCAGAACATAAGTAATCCTTCGAGTAACCCACTTCCCCCTCTCTCCGAAAAGGATCCAACAAAGGGAAGGGAAAGAACCAGGTTACAAATCCTTCCTTTGGAGAAGGTCAATTGCTTTCACTAGAGGAGAGGTTTGCACGACAGGAGGAAGAAATGAAGGAATTAAGAAGGTTGAATGCAGAACTACTTTAGAGTAGTCTTCTTCTTAAGCATGTTGGAGTTAGTCAGCCGAAGCAATTTGTTGTAGCTAATGAGATGGATCAAGAATATCCTCCTCTATCAGTACTCCCTCACAGGTCTAATCCTATGGGTCATGTGCAACAACAATTGGTAGTGCTACCATCAGTTGCAGTGCCAATCGCCACATCGGTCCAAGCTCCAGTCATTGCACCTACCCAAGTCCAAGTTCAACCGGATGTTTCTCAAAAGTTAATAACTACTATTGAGTCATTAAAAGCATGGTTAGAAACTATGGAAGGGAAGCGTGCGCATGTTAAACTAGAAAAGAATGTTTACCCTGAATGGGTAGATTCAATTTCTCCTCCATCCAGTTTTGGGAACCCTATATTCCCTATTTTCAATGGATCAGGCGATCCTGAACAACATTTGACGCATTACGTGTCTTGTTGTGATCCTATGATGGGAACTCCAGAGCAGCAAGAAGCAGTGAAACTCAGATGCTTCGTGTGAACCTTGCAAGGACTAACTTTTGTTTGATATAAAAGCTTGCAATCCCGATCAATTACCAGATGGGAGGATATTCGCCAAAAATTCCTCCTTCAGTTCAGCTCAACTTTTCCAAAGGCAACTGTTTTCGATCTTACAAACTGTAAGAAAAGGGAGAATGAAAGGGTCTCTGATTTCATTGCTCGATTGAAAGGATTAACATATTCCATGAGTTTATAACTCCCTCAAGAAGAATTGTTGCCAATATGTCTGGAAAATCTGTGTGACGAATTAAGCACACTGTTAATCCCTGTAAAATACACAGGAGGGTTTCGATACCTTACTTCAATCACTCAGCAGATTGAAGATTCCCTTATACCGGCTAAGGCTAAATCTTGTGTAATTACATCAGCTCCAGGAAGGAGAATGGGTAAAGTAGAAACTGATATAGTTATGCTCAAACAAGCACATGTACCTATTTCTACCTCAAAACCTTCATCTTCTCGAAGGGCTCCAACTTCTGAGCGCCAACAACTAAGGCCTTTTCCTCAAGATGATCAAAAATATCAAAGACGAAAACAATTTGAGGATATGAAGGGAAAAACATACTCTTTCTGAAATGAACATGTTCCTGGTTATTTCATTTCAGCTCTGGAAAACAATTTGGTTCAATTTCCAATACCCAAGAGGCCAAACAAGAAAGGAGATGAAGACAATCCTAATTATTTCCCTTTTTATCAAATGTTGGGGCATCCCATCCAGGAGTGTTTTTTCTTCAAATACCTCATGCAAAAGATGGTCGACTCAGGACAGATCACATTGAAAGGATCCGCAGCCCAGGTAGCATGTGTCACTTCTACAGTTCTAGAGGAGGAAGATGAATGACAGGAAGTCAAAAGAAAAAATGCCCAAAAGTATGATGATTGGATGGTCAGAAATACAATCAATCGAACTCATGCTATTTTTCGAACACAATTAAATAAAACCAATTCTGTCTTCTGCCATGAATGTTTCAGAAAAACTCTCTTCGTCAGAGGGAATGTCCTCAATGAAACGAAATGAAAAGAAAGAAAAAGAATCAGAAGAAGATGAGTATGTGTCAAAGCCTATGTTGTCTTTGACTTTGGTGGATTTCATGCCATCTACTTCAAATCCACGGGCACCGCCCCTCCAAACGGCAAATCCTAAATAGGCTAATCAGGCAAAGTCTTCATTAGATGAAGATTTAAACTTTGCTTCTGTTAATATGATTCAATTAATAGATCCATATTCCAGTCGCAGTTTCGATTTCAATGAGCCTGAATTCCCTGTATCAAATAGAGGAATCAGAGGAAGTTCTAGGGGCTCAGGATACAGGGGAAGACGTGGTTCTTTCAGATGCCACTATTCCAATTTTACCCCTGCTAGAACTGTGTACGTAGCAGAAACTCGTGGTAGTGCCCTTCAGCGAGCTCAGCAAGAACACGAAAGTTCTTCTACCAATAGCAAATTCAGTCCTGGCACATTTATTTTGGAAGACCGGTTGAAGGTTCCATCTTCTTCCTCTCTGTAAGTAAATAGATCTAATCGGTCTAATCTTCCAAAACCAGGAATATTGCCAACTCCTATCCCAATACCAGATACATCAACTTCTAAAGCATCTTCTTCCAAAGTACCTGCTAAACCACATATTCCTGTTGGGAAATGCAGACCTCTGGATCAAAATTATGATATATTGAAAGACTTCACCCACATACCATCCATGTTATCAATTCTAGAAGCTTTGAATCTGTCAAAAGATCTTCGGGAAGCACTCATCGAGGCTTTGTCAAGTCCTCAAGAGTTTGAAACTGAAATTACTGCAGCTGAAGTCTATCATATAGATAATAATCCTTTATAATTCCATGAAATAATATCCTTTAATTATGAAGATTAAGATGATGTTGTGCATGTACATATTATACCATTGTACTTGTCTGTTAAGGTCAATGGCGTGGATGTTCGAGGGGCTTTCATTGACAATGGTTCAAGAGTCAAACTCATGACCATTCGTACACTTCGTCGATTGGGCCTCAGGAAATATGATTTATCTCCTTCTACCATGATGTTATAGGGATATGATAAAAATGAACAAGAACCACTGGGTGAAGTTACACTCAGAACTCAGTTTGGAGATCTTGTATCCAATTCAGATTTCATGGTTGTTGATCAAGACTCAGCCTTCAACGTCTTCCTTGGAAGACCCTGGCTAAATCAGCATGCAGTTATCCCTTCATAATAACATCAATGTCTCAAATATTGTTTCGATGGTCAAGTTGGGACATTGAATGGTGATAAGGCCCCGGTCAAGACATGTGGGTCTCAATAAATTGAGGTGGAATTCTATCACATGGAGCAAAGGGAGAAATCCATAACAAAGGAGATTACCAAAGTTAATGCTCCATATCGTTTGGAAAAAATTCCAGTAAATCCATTTACAATGTGAGTACAGATTATCTGTTGCCTATTAGTAAAATTGACAAGATAGAACCAAATTAGAATTCTCTTATGGAAAGATCCATAATTTCAATTACAGCAATCGAGCCAGACAACATGGGAGAAATTGGTAATCTACCAAGCAGTGATGAAAGCACAAATGTTGATGTCTTCATTTCATCTACTGAAATCCAACAAGTCTATGCTTCGCCAATTAGGCAAGAAAAAGTTATAGCAACATCGGAGGTGAACAATGATGTCGATTCTCAATCCGTCATCTCTTCTTTATTAACCAATGAAGACCCTTCATCATCAATCGGGTCGGAAATGGAAGCTTCTTTTTCAAGATATGAAAATTTTGACATCTATTCAGATCATGAGAATCCTACTTTATCATCTACTATGCAAGTAGAAAAGTAAGAAATAACACATGATGAAGAAGAAGAGGAAGATCTCATAGATGCTCCTCCAGCATTTGAAGAGGGTATCTCTACCACTGTGGATGAACTCAGAGAAATAAATCTGGGTACAAAAGAAGATCCACGCCCCACTTTAATCAGTGCGGCCATGACTCTTGATGGGAAAGAGATGTATATTTATTTTTTAAAGAAAAATAGAGATATATTTGCATGGAACTATACAGAAATTCCTGGGCTTGATCCTGATTTTTCTACTCATCATTTGGGTCTACCAGAAGAACATCGAGGATTTAAGCAAGCCGCAAGAAGAACACACCCAACTTATGCTTCCAAAATTGAAGCTGAAGTGGATAAGCTTATCAAAGCTAACTTCTCCAGAGAAGTTAAATATCTCCAATGGTTGGCTAATATTGTCCCTGTAAAGAAAAAGAATGGACAAATTGGAGTTTGCATCAATTTTAGAGATCTTAATCGGCATTATCCTAAGGATGATTTCCCAGTTCCGATTACAGAACTTCTAATTGATGCAATAGCTAGCTATGAAGCACTTTCCTTCATGGATGGATATTCCAGATATAATCAGATCCAAATGGCCCCAGAAGATGAGGAATCTACAGCCTTAAGATCCCCTCAGGGTGTGTTTTGCTATCGGGTAATGCAATTTTCCTTAAAGAATGCAGGTGCAACTTATCAGCGTGCCATGCATCGTATATTCAAACCCTTTTTAGGAACGTTTGTTGAATGCTATGTAAACGATTTGGTAGTTAAATCCAAACAATGTTCTAATCACTTGGCTGATTTGGAAGTCATATTTTGCAATCTTCAACCACATAATTTGAAGATGAAGCCCTTAAAATGTGATTTTGGGGTAACCTCAGGAAAATTTCTCAGCTTTGTTGTATTCCGTCGTGGTATTGAAGTCAATCCTGAGAAGACCATGTCAATCCTTGGTATGTCACCTCCTCAAAATTTGAATGAATTAAGAGGACTTCAAGGTCACTTAGCCTATATTTGGCGTGTCATCACCAATTTAGTAGGAAAAAGTTTACCCATCACCAAATTGATGAAGAAGGGAGTCACTTACCAGTGGACTTATGAATGTCAAGAATAATTTGATATTCTCAAGAAATACCTCATGAGTCCACTAGTACTCATGCCACCTGTTGATGGAAGACCACTTATCCTCTATGTGACAGCTCTAGAGAGATCATTGGGTGCCTTTATTGCTCAAAAGAATGATGCTGGGAATGAAAATAGTCTCTACTATCTCAGTCGAACCATGCTTGAAGCAGAAACCCGGTATTCAAGTATTGAGAAGTGCTTCCTGGCATTAATCTTTGCAGTTCATATGTTGAGACACTACCTGCAACATCACGATGTCCAATTGGTACCTCGCAATAACCCGCTCAAATTTATCCTAAGTTGTCCAATGCTTGCAGGACGTCTAGCAAGGTGTGATGTTATTTTGCAGCAATTCGACATTCAGTATGTGTGTCAACAGGCGATAAAGGGCCAAGCTCTGGCTGATTTCCTAACAGAACACCCTTCAGTGGAAGACACATCTTCAGATATTGAACTCCCTGATGAGGAAGTCTTCTCTATTAAAGAAAGTCCTCAAGCACGGGAAATGTATTTTTATGGTGCTTCCAGAAGTCCAACAGGGAGGAAAATTGAAAATCCTAAATTCAACAAAGTTGGCTTAGGAATTGTTCTCATTTCTCCAGAAAAGGCAGTGTTAGCTTATTCCTTTTCATTTTGGGAAAGTGGTACCAATAGTGAAGCAGAATACCATGATCTCATCATAGGTTTGGAATTAGCACTTCAAGCACAAGTGAATCGTGTAAAGGTGAAAGGTGATTCAGACCTAGTAATCAAACAAGTCAATAAGGATTATTCCATCAGAAAAGAAGAACTAATCCCTTTGAATGCTTATGTCAGAGAGTTAATGGTGGAATTCCCTTTGGAACCGACATTTTCTTATGTCCCAAGATCAAAAAATGCTCGAGCTGATTCATTGGCTAATATAGCCACAGCTCTGGAAGATCAAAATTGGGACGAGACAACCATCAGTATTGCCCACCGTCATGCAATTTCACCTTATATTCAAATCAGAACAGAGGAAATTAATGAAATTTGTCCCATCCCTGAACCGTATAGTCATACCACAGGATGGATGTCACCTATCAGGGAATATCTTCAAAATGGAACACTTCCACCTGATAGAGCTGAGAATGAACAAATCCGGCGATGTGTGGTTAATCTTACTCTTTATGATAGCCCAGATCACCTAGATAAAATTCTCTACAGACGTGGTTTTCATGGAGTTCTCATTAGATTCATTGATGGTGAAGAGACAATGGTTGTCATGAAAGAAGTTCATGTAGGATTCTATGGTGCCCACCAGTCTGGATATAGATGGTCTGATCAGATTCTAAGGCTTGGATACTTTTGGACTTCAATGATAAGAGATTGAGTCGATTTAACAAAGAAGTGTCATTCATGCCATGTATATGCCAACGTCATTCATCAGCCTCTAGAGTTGCTTCATACAGCTAAATACTCATGGCCATTTGCCACATGGGGAATGGATGTGGTGGGACCGTACCCTTCAGCTACGTCCAAGCAGTTTAAGTATATTCTTACTTATACTGACTTCTTTTCCAAATGGGCCGAGGCAATACCTCTCAAGGAAGTCAGTTATAAATTCATTGTTAGCTTCATCAAGTCTAACATCATTACCAGATTTTTTGTCCCTCATAACATATTGACAGACAATGGCACCAATTTCTGTTCATCCAAGATGAAGAAGTTGTATCAAGAATACAACATCAAATCCAACCATTCAGCTCTGTATCATGCAGCGGCCAATGGCAAGATAGAAGCCTTTAACAAGACTCTTTCAAATATACTGCAAAAAAATGGTGGATAAAGATAAGAGGTCATGGCCTGTTAAAATCTTCCAGGCTTTATGGGATTATCAGACTACCACCCGCACTGCATCTCGGTCAACTCCATATTCTTTGGTATATGGAAAGGAAGTCGTCTTGCCCAATGAAGTTCAACTACCCTCACTTATAGTTTCCATTTGTGATCAATCATATACATATGAACAATCTCAAAAGCAATTGAATGAATTGGAACGGTTAGACGAGAAAATATTGTGCACTTTGCACCACTAGGAAGTCTATTAGAATCGAATAGCACAAGCTTTTAACAAAAAAGTTCGGCTTCGGTCATTCACTCAGGGAGAATTGGTATTAGTTCTCAGAACTCCAATGATACCAGGAAAGAAACCTCCCAAGCATGAGCCAAAATGGGAAGGACCTTATTCAATACATAGGGTCTACTCCAATGGAGCTTATTCATTAATCTCAATGGATGGAGAACTCATCACTACTCCAACCAATGCCAGATTTTTGAAGAAGTATTTTGAATAAACTCCAAAGTACCACCTTCATCGTCCTTTCTATATGACGTTAAACTATACAGCAACGGTACAAGCATATGACCCTAAACTGTTTTCACATACATCCAACATGACGTTAAACTGTGTCACCTTCATCGTCCTTGCTATATGACATTAAACTATACAAAAGTCCTTTAATACATCCTACATGACATTAAACTATACTTCGTCCTTGCTATATGACGTTAAACTATGAAAAAGTCTTTTAATATGACCTACATTACATTAAACTGTACTTCGTCCTTGCTATATGACGTTAAACTATACAAAAGTCCTTTAATACGTCCTACATGACATTAAATTGTACTTCGTCCTTGCTATATGACGTTAAACTATGCAAAAGTCCTTTAATACATCCTACATGACATTAAACTATACTTCGTCCTTGCTATATGACGTTAAACTAGGCAAAAGTCCTTTAATACATCCTACATGAAATTAAACTGCACTTCATCCTTTCTATATGATGTTAAACTATACAAAAGTCATTTAATACAACCTACATGACATTAAACTGTACTTCGTCCTTTCTATATGATGTTAAACTATGAAAAAGTTTTTTAATACATCCTACATGACATTAAACTGTACTTTGTCCTTGCTATATGACGTTAAACTATTCAAAAGTCCATTAATACGTCATGCATGACATTAAACAGTACTTCGTCCTTGCTATATGACGTTAAACTATACAAAAGTACTTTAATACATCCTACATGACATTAAACTGTACTTCATCCTTGTTATATGACATTAAACAATGCAAAAGTCCTTTAATATGTCTTATATGACATTAAACTGTACTTCGTCCTTACTATATGACGTTAAACTATACAGCAACGATCCATACATATGACATAAAACTATTTGTACTTTTGTCCCACTTGACGCTAAACTATGAAAAAGTTCCCTAAATGGTCTGGTATGACCTTAAACTGCATCATCAATGGTCCATTCATATGACCCTAAACTATTTGCACGTCCCTTACGTCCAGAAAGACGTTAAACTGTGAGGTCCTAACTACATGACGTTAAACTATATAAAAGATTCTTACGTCCAGCAAGACGTTAAACTGTGGCATCCTAACTACATGACGCTAAACTGTATAAAATTCCCTTACATCTGTAAAGACGTTAAACTACATAATCATCAAAGGTCTTGTATAACCTTAAACTACACCACTGTCCAGCATGAAATTAAACTGCACCATCCACGGTCCATGCACATGACCTTAAACTATTCGCACTTTCGTCCAACATGATGTTAAACTGTATCGTCCCTTTTTCATCCAACATGACATTAAACTCTATTGTCTCCATCGTCCTAACTACATGATGCTAAATTGTAGAGAAAGTCTATGATAGGTCCTACATGACATTAAACTGTATTTTGTCCCTGCTACATGACACTAAAATGTGCAGCACCAATAGTCCTAACTGCAAGACTTTAAACTGCATAGTCCCTTTATATGTCCTACATGACATTAAACTATGCATCGTTAAGGTTGTTGTTACCTCTTCTTTCTCACACTGAGTATGACTCACGTGATCTTATAGAAAACCTCAACCATAACACTCTCTCTGGGCCGCTAACCATGTGTATGTCCCAACATCATTTTATAGGTCGTTGTCCCAAAGAACAACTTAATCACTAATTCATTCTTTAATTGAACTACAAAGACATTGATCCTTGCCTTCTAGGCTGGGTATGTAGGCAACCTC
This sequence comes from Viscum album, assembly GCA_963277665.1. NCBI lineage: Eukaryota > Viridiplantae > Streptophyta > Magnoliopsida > Santalales > Viscaceae > Viscum > Viscum album. Next base: position 1,464,514,196 of record OY728153.1, on the reverse strand, counting down.
CCATGGTTCATGCCCAAAACCAATATCTTCACGTCGGTTCATCTCCATCTCATTCGATGTTAATTTGTGAAACCACATTTAGAATCAATATCTTTACATTGGTTCACTTTCGTCCTTGTTATACGACATTAAACTATACAACACTTTTTTCCAGTATGACTGTAAAATACAAATTTCTTTGATACCCTCACCTGAGAGGGAACCATTATTTTCATTTATTCTTCAATCATGTTTCATTTCAAAGACTACGTGCATACATGGCAATGCCCAAACCGTTTATCTTGGGTTAAACCATCATTGCAATAAAGTCCCCTTTCACCCTTCACATGTATGAACCAAATTTGTACAGAGGGAATTTCTAGAACTACGTGGGATTGATTCCCATCCTTATGGGATACGTAGGAATGTTCGAGTGTACGTCGAATCCAGCCCCAAGCCTTTGGGCCTAACCCCAAATTCCACTTTCAGTCCCTTGGCTGAAAAGGCCCCATGAAAACACACATTGTGTATTTCTTACACAGGTGCAAGCTCTATGACCCTAAACTATGATCTCTAATCCTTTTTTCCCACACGACGTTAAATTGTAGTTTAAGAACTACGTATGGATTGATTCTCATCCTTATGGGATACGTAGTGACGTCCAACATTTCAATTTAGGACCCAGCCACAACATGATTATGGTTAGCATTGATCTGTGTATCTCTGTATACATTCAACAATACCCATATTTATGTGTCATAATCCTAACCTTAAATATTTTCAGATCCTCATAACCCTTTTCATGACTTCCAGTCACAAAAAATCTCAAACTTCTAAGAGTTATTTTTCCTGACTATGCAGCATGTGCCCATAGGCGGCCTTGCATAAACAGTCTACATAACAGACTTGTTAGCCAAAAGGTACTATTATTTGAATATGCAGCCAATGCACGTAGGTGTCCCTACATAATTCAACCCACTAACGGGTTTTTCAGATAGTGGTAACTTCATTCTTGCGATGAATTCCTCTTTTTCCCTTATTTTTATTAAATGACAGTATGTAGGGATCTGCAAAAATAGACATCCTTAACATATTTGTCCCATATCCTTTTTCATGATCTGAATGTGTTCAAGTATATGGCTTATATTCTCCTTCCCTACATTTGGGTCAGACCATCATAGGAGTGATATTCAGCCAGTTCTTCGATAATCTTGTTTGGAAATATCTTTTCCACATTCAAGTACCGTTTTCCATACAGAAAACTCTATACTTTGGAAGATTTGAATTTCCATAAACATTCACTGGATTTTAGCACTAGGAAAGTAAATTTCTGAGAGTTCTTTTTCCTGACTATGCACCACGTGCCCATAGGTGGCCTAGCATAAACAGTCTACATAACAGACTTATTAGCCAAAAGATACTATTTTATTTAACTATGCAGCCAATGCCCTTAGGTGGCCCTGCATAATTCAACCCCCTAACAGGTTTGTTAAATAATGGTAAATTCATTCTTGGAAACTACTTCTTCTATTGCCTTTTAGCTCTTTTCATATCATTCCTCAGATTCAAATATTCTTAAGTCATAGCTTACATAGTTTCCCTCATACTTGACTATGGTACTATGTTTTCAGATGATTTGTCAAGGAATTCAGTCAATTCTAATCCATTTCGTTCAAAGCTATTTCGACCTTAAACATTATCCTTTTTTATATCCAACATGCATGACTCTAAACTTCCCACCAAAGACAATGGAACTCTGAATAAAAGTCAAGTTCCCAGCTCTATAAACATACCTTTTTTATAATTTAGGTAACATTGAGAAATTAAAAGGTTTGATGTTTGTAGGGTTATATACATTAATCCTAGTAAAAATCAAACTATGCTTACTAGGCCCATTGGCTTAGGTAAAATCTAAAGCATGTAGAAAAAGAGAATACAAGTACAAATGATTGAAGATGAAAGTGTTTTTCATTGATGCACAAGAGTTATAAGGACATCCACATACTGGATTCTCTTCTCTTTTCAAAAATTACAAGAGGCTTTCAACATAGCTCTTCATTTGATTTACGGCATCTCGATCTTCATCAGCAGCCACCTATAATTCATTCATTCAACTGGATACAATAAGAGATGCAGTGATACCAGCCCTTCTTGGAACAACTGTAAAAGGATGTTCTTGAGTGCGGTTTGAGAAAATTTTCTATTGATCAAACAGTGACTTTGTTTTTGTCCAAGAGACATGGAAGATGGATATATGGATTTGAGAATGGAGCATTGGAAGTGAAGAGCCATTTGGAGAGAGTACTCTTTTCAGATATCGCTCTAATGCCATGTTTGTCTTCTCTCCACCAATCGGTAGCGGAAAACATTTCAGCCTATGGGTTTTCCATTTTCATATCTGCAAGGAAATGACATGGAGAAAGAATTTGAAAGTTCACACAATTTTTGTTGCTCTTAATGCACAACATAACCGAAATGAAGGAGTAGTAGTGCAGCTGCATTTCAGGTGTATAGTTCTTTGCATCTGGAACATTGACTCCTTGCAGATGACCATGACCATATATAGGCAGGTAGATGCTCTGTGGGAAATTAAGATGATATTTTTTCAAGTACTTAAACAAATCTGGGAGAGTGCTGTCGCAGATATCATAGTAATCGTGGCCAATGATGTTCATCATATCATCAATCTGCTTGCTAGCTAGTTCATCGACTATTCCGGGTCTAATAGCCATTGAATCTGCACAAAAGCTAAATAAACTAACTCTTAAATGGGTTTATTTTTCATAAACTTTGTGAAAGAAATTTGGAAAAATGGCCAAGGCATTAAGGCGCGCAAGTATGTATGTGACACACAAGTGTTAAATGTGCCGCACAGGTTTTTGTCACGCATGTTTACACCGCGCAAGTCCTATTACATTGACAGCAGTGCGGCGGCGAGGAAACAGCGGAAATAAGATGACTTGCGTGGCAAGAGATCGAGAATTTGGAATCAGGTGCGAAGCGCAGCCAATGACCGCATATTTATAGGCTAGGCGGCCTATCTGTGCGCCTACAACCAGTGCGCCCAGGCCCTGCGCGATGCACACTTGCGCGCTGCCCTCTGCGCAATCAAGACTTGCGCTCCACCTTTCCTTTGGATGTCTTCAATTTACTCAGAGTCAAATCCTCATTTCTTTCAGATCCAACTCTGAGGAGGGAATTTTGTTGATGCTCCTTTTTCATCACAGATTCCAAAAGAATGTAAAGGGAAATTACTGAGCTCAAAGTGATTCATCCTTTGAAGAAAATGTCAAGAATCGACAAAGGAATGAACAAGATAAGATTGCCCATAATTTGCGCATGTTTCCCCATAGTCGCGCAAGTACACTTGCACGACACATTATGGTCGCACAAGTGACTTGTGCGACCTATGTGATAACCGCCCGAGGTCTTCTCCTACCTATAAACAGACCCTGTGGGCCCCCCCATTTCGAGAGATTTTTTTTTTCAAAAACTCAGATTTGAGCTCCCGGCGCCCTAGTCTCTTCTCAAAGCTTCTGAAACACTTCTAAGGTAATTTCTTACCTAGTAAAAAAGATCTAAAGAGGGGGAGGAAGGCCTAAGTGTTGAAACTCATCAACACTTGCACGCCTGAGTGGCCATCCCATAAAGGAAAAGGGCCACAGTTGTGCGCCGCCTTACTCCTTCAATAGATCTTGTGTGCCCCTCTTCTGGAAGAACCTCATGAGGATTATAAAGGCTTTAATGAAGAGTCGCTCAAGTATTACCCTACTGGTTAACCGTCACGGAAGTACACCATGTGTCGTGCAGGTATACCTGCGCGGCCAGGACTTGCGCACCCATGCAGTACCTGGGCGCCTACCAGGACTTGCATGCCCCAGCCTATTTCGGTGCCTTTCTTGACCATTTCACCCCTCTTAAGACATTACACATTTCTTATTCAAGATTCAGTCTTCAACACACTCATCAAAGCCATTTATGTCATGATTTCTTGATTTTAATTCCTTATATAAAATGAATTATGTGGAGTATCTCTCAAAACCTAGTGATTTACACATATTTATGTCACTAAAGATTGAGATTTCATGCATTTTACCTAATCCTTTAAGATGAGAGATCCCCTAACTTGGGCCTCCTTTTTAGGATTAAGTCCCAGTCATAATTACCTGGACCTGGGCCTCCATTTTAGGAGTAAGTCCCAGTCATAATTCTTAACAAGGGCATCTTCCTTAGGAGTAAGCCCCAATTCTTAAAGTTCCCAAATCTGGGCATCCTCCTTAGAAGTATGCCCCAGTCCCCTAATTTATGCATCCTCCTTAGGAGTAAGCCCCAGTCCCCTAATTTGGGAATCCTCCTCAGGAGTAAGCCCCAAACTGTAATCATTGACCTGGGCCTCCTTTTCAGGAGTAAGACCTAGTCTTAATTTCAATTAACCAGTCCTAATTTACCTTTGATCTGGGATTCCTTTTCAGGAGTGAAACCCAATCATAAGTCTTCTCCTAATTTGGGCCTCCTTTTTAGGAGTAAGCCCCAAGTTAGAGTATTCAAAATCTCCATGAATCACATATACCTTTATGGACCCTGTTCTTGGATTTCTTCCCTAATGTAAATCCTAACCTTCATTTATCTAGGCATTCATACATACATAAGACCCACATTATTTCTTATGATTGCATCTTTCATGGAACAATTGTCTAATATTTACCAATACCTATTTTTTCTCACACCGAGCATGACTCACGTGATCTTATTGTGTAAAAGTAATTGTGACATCCTTCTTCGATCCATCAATCATAAACATCATACTCCCTTATTCGAACTACATGGGTTCTGATTCCTTTTCTAAACAAAGGATACGTAAGTAGCCCGTCTACGTGTTCGATCCCAACTCTAAAATAATCCATGTCCTTCTGAATGAAAATAAACTTCAAGTGCCCCACTGAGTGGCTTTAAAACCAGCATGGTCATCATAATGACCAAGAGACTTCTATATAAATCTGTCGAAGGGTACCATTGACCAAGAATCTCTAGTAAATACTGATGATTCTCTACCGATGAATAACCTCGAATACATATAAAAGATTCTCTAAATTTCCTACATATTTGATCATTGATTGTCATATCTGAAGGAAAGCTCATTTTATACTTGGTAATGTAATAAGGATTCACGAACATAACTTAAATCTATAAAGAGAGTCCCGGAGTAGAAAATAATTCCCCTCAAAAAGGTGTGATGAGTCTGACCTCCCATCCTATCGACCAATGAAAATTCCTAAGCCTCATCAGTCCACAAACTAATGAGAACCAACCTTTGGAAAAGTAGGTCCAAATGGATGTGGAATCATTGGATTTTTCCGGTTCTACGAAAAAACACATTAGAAAATGATAAGAATGTTTGAACCTCCCATCAAGGCGGTCATCCACGGATTCCGAGGGAAACAGTCTGCATCAAGGAAAGGTGTTGGTTAATCATACCCCACATAACACTAGTTGATGGTACATACACTAGTGATGGTAAGGTGGTAGGTGATATGACTGATAATTACTTCAAAATCTTATTGGTAGGCCCTAGTATGACAATTCATAATGGATATCCAGATGGTGGGGTGGAGTTTTGGGGATAAGTGCCAAGCTCGGTCACTATCTGTGAGAGTGAATCAATTGAATAGAACCCTGGGGAAGAATAGATCTATAATTCCATGATGAGGCTCAACCCTGAGAGTTCACTTGGCCTAGATAACTTCCCTGTATTGTTCTATCGGGGCTCTTGGGAAGTGGTTAATAGAGACAATTCTGTTTCAATACAAAACTTTTCCCGAGGTGGTGGCCTCTAACACGTGGGTTGTGATACATCCCTAGATCGCGTCCCAAAGATCAAGGAACCCCCATCCCTTCTCCAATATAAACCTGTGTGTATGTGAAACATCCCATAAAAGATTCTATCTAGCTTTTACAATGCATGGTTTTCAACTCTTCTCCTATGGTGGATCTCACCTGAGAAACACAGATTTGTTAAGGGTTGCTCGATACAGGGGTGATAGCCTTGTCACAAGTGATGCTGAGGAATCTAAATATAAAGAATCATTGTTATAAAGTTTCTATCAAGGAGGATATGACTAATGAATATCAATGTATGGAATAATGTTACATCAATAGGGTTTCGGAATGATTAGGCTTCTCGCCTTGGGCATGCGACCTCTTTTTCAGGTGTTACAGCTCCTCTTGGTTGGATATCAAATTCATGGGGAGAATGTATGGCTTCTTCATGGTGACATGTGACCTATGCCAAGGTGACCCCATCTTCCCCAGTATCTTCATCATTTTCAAGACACTGTCAATAATATGGTCAATAGAGATATATTCATTGGATTCATCCAACCTTATCGAAGGAAATGGAATCGTCCCTCATTCCCCCATCTGATTCTTACCGACGACACAATCATATTCAAGAATGAACGTAAGATGTTTAAATGGGGTAATGTACAGATCCTCAATTCAGACTGCCACTAGAGTGGAATGACTATTCACAAGGAAAAAGTAACTTCTATATATCAAATAGTTACCACAATTGGAGGGATTCACATTTGAGTAGAAGGATGGGCATGCCGCGAGGCTCCTCTCCCATGGATTGTCTAGGAACTATAGTATCCCCAGGTCATTCACCTATTTGGGAGTCTGACCATGTGGTACGTAAGATCGCGGGGCAATTTATCAACTCGAAAAAACAGTTTCTCTCCTTTAGTGGTCGGATTACACTGGCTAACACCGTTTTATCGGTGATCCCTATCCAAGAACAGGAGGCCTACAATGTACCTAAAAGGGTCATGAAGTGCATCGATAATATTCTATATAGCTTTATCTATGACGCTAATATAGAGCAGAAAAGACACTGGTCCACTTGAGAGAGGATGGAAAGACCTATCTAGGATGGAGGAATCAACAGGAAGAACATGGCGAACACCATCCAAATCATGCACGTGATACTCACATGATTCGTGATCGAGGATCGCACATTGTGGGGATAGAGTATGACACATATATTTGGAGGTAACATGGGTAGTGCACCCATTATTGGCTCCCCACTATGGTTCTTAATTAGGATACTCATACTGGGCCTCCGCCAGAACATGTAGTGGGTCATCATAGAGAGGAAAATCTGGTTCTGGCATGATTGTTGGGTTGGCGATGTGATCAGCTACCCAAGCATCCACGCTCCCAACATCAGCTTCAATGAGGTGAGCCTCCACAATTTTTTAATCAGGATAGGTTTGAATAAAAAACAACAATAGGTGTTTGAACTCATTATCTTCATCATGGAGGCATATAGGTGTGTGTTCACCCCTTCAACTTCAGAAATCTTCAACATGAAAGACTTATAACGGATGGTTTTCCCCATGCCCAATGAGACAGGTGGAATGAGGTTGTATGGTTCACCAAAATACTTACAAAATAAATCTCCCTAACATGTATAATAATAAATCATGCTATCCTGATGGATGAAAACATAAAAAAGTTGGGCATTAGTACGGCCTCAAGCTATAATTGATGCAGGAACAATCACGTGGAGACTATGCAACACCACTTCTTCAAAGGAGGATGGGAACACGATCTATAGAGTTTATTTGGTGCATTTACCATGTATCGAGGCAATGACCATTAAGATTATTCCTTCATAGAGTTCTGGTACAAGGTTACATATAATACATGACCCGAATGAATGGTGAGAACCATCATATTCAATGTAGGGTGCTAGAGTTTATGGAAATCCCGGATCCAGCCAAGGTAAGGGGGGATTATTTCCACATGGATATCCCTCGTTGTACACTCTAGAATCCTTATTTCCGACTGGGTGTCCCACATCAGCAACTAGAGATACACACCCTCACTCCCTCTTATGCACAGTTCATCCCCAGTGACTCATCCCACGTCGCAAGGCCATTGGGAACCGTAGATGCCACTGACAGATGACTTCATGTTGGATAAGAATGGATCATCCTCTTTGGGTTTCATAAGAGGGTGTGGTGTATTGAGGAACTACAGGGGAAGATTTGTCCAGGGCTTCATGTCTCACTACAAGAGTGGAAGCTGTTTACAAGGAAAGGCAAATGCGATCATGATCGGGCTCACCCTTTTAATGCAAAATGGGGTTAGCCTCTCCAACGTGGAGATTGACTCAATGATCATATATGAATCATTTCTTGTAAAAGGGTTTGTACCTTCTTCCATCTATAAAATCATCAGGAAGTGTAATCCTCTTATCACCGATAGTATTAAAGTCACACATACATGGAGAGAGGGGAATAAATTAGCGGATCACCTTGCTTCTCTAGACGGTCCATCTTTTGAGGAAACCTATATGTAAAAAATCACATTATTAAACATGAGTGGGTGAATATGATTAGATTGTAGCCCTTGGCATGTACAACTTTGGGTCTCTTTAGGTCCCGTAGTCCCTTTGGCTTGTACTATATCTTGAATAAAAATGATATAATGATGAAGATGAAGATATAAAAAAGGGTAAATAGCATTGGGGGAACTATCGATTCAGATTTAAATGACATGGATGGTTACATATGACATTGGTACATTATACCTCAGCTGACACATAGATCCATTGAGTTGTTCCATTGATAGAACAAAAGGGGGTTATATGTTTAAGCCATAAGTGAACCACGAATGTAGTGTATGTGTTCATGAAGGTTTTAGATAAATGCTGAATGAAACATAGTTCCATGGAGGGATTCCATGTACTAGTTATATTGGACTTGTTTATATGTCATGGGAGTAACTTTGGGACTATTTATAGGATCCAATTTCATGGTCAATTCTAATATACTCACACAAAACCATGAGTTATTCTAGGTTCATGGGAGGATTGACGGGATGGTCACATAAGATGTAGGTGTAATTTAACCATGAGTGATACATGAATTCCAAACATAGGAATGGAAAGGATGGACTTAGAATATAATTTAAAATTTTAAATGGAATGACTTATGACTTGTTTTCCATGAAAAATCACATGCTAGGATTCGGACTTCACATACACTTGTTGAGAAATCATTATGAGGTATATGTTCTGATTACTTGTATACGAAGATGCATGGCTCATGATGCATCTCAATACTTACATAATTCACTGTAATTGAATTGTTAATGAATATGAAATTAATTTAAATGGAAAAAAACTTGTATTACTTATTTATTTTGAGTACATTATAGCTTAATTATTTCATTAATGTACACTTCAGATTGTATATATATTCACTAACATATTGAAAAATACTATGGGTGGTTGCTTTATAGGATTTACCCTCATGCCCTAATTGGGTCATGTTTTTTTTTCAAAACAGATTATATAGTTGTAGGTGTTGATATGGTAAAGTGACCTTCTCTAGGAACATTATATGATGCTTTGGAGCAGGAGAACATGGTACCTTTCTTAGAATTGTGATGCTTGTAAGTTTATTTTCATTTATTGTATTGTTGTCAATTATATCAGGTATTAATGTAGTGTAACCTACTTTGGATGTTTTCCATGAAAATGTAGCATGCAACATCATATTTTAAATAATATTACATCATGTTATTTATGTTTTCAGACTTCTTATATTTAATTCTATTTTATTGTATTACTGATTCTGCAGTTCGTTGTCATTGTATTCTTCTATCTTATACTATAACATTGAGGGAATTGTCTCCCCACTATCACTCCAAATACCTCACGAGAAGTTAGTTGCCTCTGGTGTTTGGGGAGATGCTCTTGAGGCCATGTTGACATCTGGGTTTGGGGTACCTTTGAGTGGAATCCAGATTCAGGACATTAAAACAATATACTTTAAACTTTTATAATCAGTATATATATCATACCATTAACAAAAAAGATAATGTGTCCATATCTTTAGTGTAAATATTACTAAATCTATCTCCAAATCATGAGTTGGGTAATTTTTTTCATGTATTTTTAATTGTTATGTGGCATAAGCTATCACTATAGCATTTTCCATGGGAACACATCCTTTACCCTTTTTGGACACATCACTTTAGATCACATAACATTCTCCACTACGAGGATGTGTGAGCATTGGTACATCAAGAGATCATATTTTTAGCTCTTTGAAATTATCTTCACATACCACCATCCACAAAGAGAACACATTTTCTAGTCATATTGTTGAGTGTATTTGATAGTCATTAAAAATCATTCACACAAAATATCTATAATATCCCAAAAAAAACGTTGGATCTTAGTTACTATTGTTGGTCTCAACAATCATTCAATGACTTTTTTTGTTGGATCCACAGATATCCACTCACATGAGTTTCTGTGACAAAAAAATTTGACTTTTTGACACCAAAACACACATAATTTAAATTATTCATAAATATTCACTTTTCTCTGGGTATTCATTATAATTATAATGTTATCATCATGTGAATCCTTTATCTTCAAATATATAAGAATATCATCTATAAAGACTACCCAAACTGATCAAGATAGTCTCTCATGACTCTATTCATTATATCAATAATGTTATCGGGGGAATTAGTAAGAGAAAATAGAATCACTATAAATTCATAGTGTTCTTACCTTGTTCAAAATGTCATATTTTTTTATCATCCTTCCTGACCCTTAATTGTTGATAAAATAAACAAAGATCAATCTTGGAGATGTATTGAGGTCAGTGTAGTTGGTCGAATAAGTCATCAATGCAGGAAAGATGATATTTTTTATGATAGCAATCTTGTAAAGAGGTCAATAATCAATGAAGAGTCTCATTGATACATCATTATTCTGAAATTATTGAACAGGTTCCCCCAAGGTGATTCACAAGTGCATATTAATCGCTTTCCTTGATTCTCTTTGAGTTGCTTCTTCAAAACCCACAACTATATTGGGGTCATTCAACTAGGGTTCTTTGAAATAGGCATAATTCCTTTTAGAAGTTTTTTTTGATATATTATCCTCATGATGTAGTGGATGACCTATAAATTATTCTGAAAATACATCATCAAATTCCCATACAATGGGTGTATTCTTAATTTTATTTTTGTCCCAAACCATTTGAGATAGATAACCATAATTTATAGGGATCAGTAGGCATAATATGGATGAAATTTTAACTCGAATGTCATACTCATCCTTGCATCAATTAATGGTCATAAATTGATCCGGAATATGAAATGTGACTTCCCTTAAAATGAAATTGATATGATATCCATATATATAAATTCCATACATAACAAGAATCACATTATATTCCACTATAAGATTGATCAGAAAATTTTGATGATGCATTTTCCCACAAACATCAATAGGAAAGGAATTGTAAAATATAATTCTATCATTGTTCCATTAGGATTTGTCATAGATAACTCAACATTTAATTATTGAGATAATATGTAGATACCTTTAGAAATTTTTTCATAAATAAATGACTGAGTGGATCCAAAATATAATAAAATATTTTCTACTTTAGAGTGGATGGTATTTGTACCTTTTTCCATTTCATTATCACACTCCATAGTGTCGATAGTGATTGTATATGACCATCCTTTGGCCCGAATAGTTATCTTTGTTCAATCATCATCAATAATCCTTTGGTTAGGGAATTTATTGGAATGATTACTCATTTCCTTGTACTAGTAATAATGAACTATATGAGGTACATTCTGTGTATCCATTTCTCTATTCATGTTATTAGATATATTCTTCCCATAACGTTTGCATTCAACTTCTTAATGAAAATTTATTCTACACATAAAATATTTACTAGTCCCTTTAAGTGAATTTACTCTATGTTTCTTTCTTCAAGTTGAGCATAATAGAAAAATCATCTTCCTTTCAATGCGGTCTATATTTTTTCACTTCAATTCCATTTTTCTCTTCTATCAAACCCATATTACTGGTGGGTTACTCCAACACCCATATCAACTTGGAGATCATATCGAATGATTTCTTTGTAGCTATTGAAGTACCTTATGGATAATTCTTTTCAGAGACTTGGTTTTATGCTAATAGAGAATCAGCAATTTTATTTTTTATTTGGATAATTATTCCAGAAGTGTAACATTCATGTCTTGTAAAAAAATTTCCGTAGGTACCAATGGATTCATCATGCTTTTTTATAAGTTCATGGGACTCCTTCTCTATAATTTTTTGAATAATATGAGAAATGAACTTATTAAAAAATAAGTTCATGAAGTCATCCCATTCCATTTATTCAATTTTATCTCTTTGTCTTGTATTCTCAATAATTTTCTACCATTGATCAGTTTCAACATTCAAATGATAGACTAATAAGATAAATTTATCATGATCTTAACACTGGAGAAAGAAAAATATATTTTGAATGGTACTCATCCATTTTTCAACCACTAATTGATCAGAAGAGCTACTAAAATAAGGTGAACGCTACCTCATGAAGGAATCAATATAATATTATTCCTTCCTATTCTCGTTTAGAAGCCCAACATGATTCATATCACGAGAATGTGGTACCAGCAATGCTACATTATTTTTCAACACAGCGACTATAACATGTTTTTTCTTAGGAGAAGAATGATTGCATTTACTATCTCATCCAACATTAACACAGTTCCTTCTAGTTGAATCATTTAAATAAAACCAAGAAACATTGTGTGAGAAACACTACTCATAATGGTAAGACCACATAAAAAAGAATAAAATATCAATTTATGAAAATTTCATTTTTATCCTTGGTAATTCACGATCATTTCCAAAACACTAGGATTATAAAAGATACTTAGACTTGTATTTTTTGTTCTTACTAAGGTTTTCTCATCTTAGTTTCTAAAGATTAACTATACCATTCCCACTTATTTTGCCATAATTGGACCTCTTTTTTATATATCTTACTTAATACCCTTCTTCATGACCTGGGGCAAAGAAACATATGTAAGGGTGAGTTTAGATTCTTAGTAAGGGTAAAAAAGTGAGATATAAATCATATCATAATCATAATACATATGGACAAAATATTTGAAGATCTTATCCTATATATGAAATATTATGATATCATGCCATGGGATAAATCATGAATGTTCATAAGAATCAATGAAAAAAATTACAAAATTCATAACAAAAGATATGATTTTTTGTGGAATACACCTATTTATAGAAATAATTTCATATTATTCAAGGATCTTTTCCTTGACCATCATAGTGGACAAAGACCAATACTAAACTGAGTTCACTCCCCAATATTGTCTGGTATTAGTGAACCGATATCATTTCATGTTCCATTCATTTATATATCATGAGATATAAATCATTACCCAATGGATTGAATGGAGATATATGTCCCCCAAATCTCATTATAAAATCATTATTATGTGTTCCATTAAAAACATAAAAAACTGATCATAACATAACACATGGAATAAAATGGGATTATTAGACAACATTCCATCATAACATAATCTATATAAAACAACTGTATTTTATAAATATAAGTTTATAATAAAAAAAATAAAACAATATTAATAACAGGGAAAATATACATGAAACATAAAATTAATAAATAATTCCATCTAAGTTTGAAAATATTTTGAATAAAACAATTGAAATTATTTGTTGGGGAAAATATCATTTCTTATTCAAAAATATTCTTTTCTATAAATGATGCCCAATAATAATAGAAAAGATTTTTTTTGGAAAAAAACATGATATATTATAATGGAATTTTAATTAAAAAAATTTGGTACGAAACTATAAAAAATCAGTTTATATAGTATAATATAAAAGTGAATATTCCTCTCATAATGTTATCATGAAGTCAAAAAGTACCTCGAACCGAAAATAAAAAATATTCTACTCATACAATTTATGAAAAATTCATCTGTGGGTAAGATTTACTTAAAACATTTCTAAAAGGATATAAATAATTTTATGAATACATATAAAGCAATCATTGGTATGGATGTTATATATACCCCAGTAAATACTTTCAAATAAAAAATCTGAGATAATAATGAGATTACAAAATTATATCTTACATTTGGTCAAATTTCCTTTGTATGTATTTGAACCTCCATTATATAAACATAAATAACATCTTTTTATTTTTTCAAAATCAAATTAATTTTTATGATATCATATATTATAATATTATCATCCTTTTGCTAACAACATTTCACTATTAATTGTTATTAAGGTATTAACTACTTCATTTTCTTATGCAAGTTTTGTATAATATGTTCTTGATCTCATTCATAGGTCATAAATATATAATAAAAAATGATATTAAAGTAATATATATGATATTTATTCATTATATATATATATTCATTCTTTCATTAATATCATGTGTAATGAATCACCTCTGATCGTGGGGCTGGTAGACCGTACGTACACACACGCAATGATATCAATCCTATATTTTTTAAATGGAATTTAATTGGATGGTGTATAGTATTTAAAATTTTTTGTAATGAAATAATAATCATATAAATTATTACTTCCATCATTATACCCATCCATATAAGGAGGGGATGAATAACATATTACACCATGGCGTGGAGACAATAATCCATAAATACACACGCATGGTGATTTTAATTATTCATACAATATATAGAATGTGTAATATGGTTGATTTATAATCATAATAACATTTTGGTATATAAGTTACAGTATAGTTATTACTTTATAACTAAATAAGTCATGAAGAGGAAGTAGAAGAAGAGGCAATTCTAAAATAATTGGTAGGGGAGATTACCTTTTCTTCAACGTGTTTCCTCTAAATCTCCTCTTATTGCACTATATTTTGTATTTTAAAAAGACTAGAATCTCTATAATGTAACCAGGAAATTTTAGTATGGAAAATGGATGGGGATGGATGTGATTTGGGGTTCAAAGTGTAGGGAATAGGTGAGGGGGGAGGTGCCCGTTTATAATTGATATGTGGGGAACTTTTCTGATTTCCAAAAATATTAATTTATAATAAAATAAAACATCCATCGACCTAAAAAATGACCAAAATTATAATATGAGATTATATAATCTTTCTATATCATTCTTTTTTGGAAAATTATTTCTGTTAATTTAAACCTTATCATTTTAGTTAACACTTAGTTATTTTTTTTACTTTTTAACTAGGTTGAGAAATAATTAAATATTAAATAGCACAATATATACTAATTTAATGTAAATTATAAAATAAATTAATAATATAGAAAATTTTAAACCATTTAATAATTATTCTATATTTTTAAAAATGTTATATAATTTACAAATAATTTATTAAATGATTATTTTGATAAATACTCAATAGTTTAAATTTTGACACTCTTAAAATCATTTATTTTAAAAAAAACATTAAGATAAAAAAGATGGCCTATTAAAAACTATTTTATTATATTCCTATGAGGTCAATGTAATCAAAAAAATAATTATACATATTAATTACCCTAAATTATATTTATTGTAATATTTTTAATAAAATTTATTTACCATCCCTACTAATAAAATATTTACTACATCAATTTTGGGTAATTATTAAATATACATATTATTCGAATAAAAATTACAAATAAAATACTATGGTGAAGATAAGTTTACTATATTTTATAAGAGTGTTTATAGTAAAGTTAATTTTCTGGAAATCCTACATTTAAAAATTTTTAATTTAGAAAATTATGAATGTGAAAACTATAACATCACATTCAATAAAATAATTTAATTGTCACAATATCTTATACAATGCTTCAAATGTTCCCTAACTCTCCCAATGGATTTTTATAATCGAGTTATACTAAAAAAATAGGATTATTGCCGTTTTTTCGTTCTTTTATGGTTATTATAATTTTTAAAAACTTGTTTTATTAATTTTTCAACAATTAATTAATTTATAAATCATCAAAGTATATGACATTATGCAATTATTTATTCCCAAAAAATTGAAATAAAATTTCCATGATAAATTAAAAAAAGTACCTTTTAAAAGTGTAGTTATAGTCTAATTTATATTTTGCATAACCTCCTATAAAAAATAGATATATTTATAAAAAGTTGAGAAAGGCATATTGAAAATTATAATTTAAATATATTAAATTTATTATTCTCAACCAAGTGGCTCCCAAAAATCACAATTTCGATCCAACGATGCTTTAGGACGAAACAAAAGCATCCAATGATATTGAGACATGTGTTAGCGTAATTTTATAATGGTATACTTACACATAATTTCTTGGTTTAAAGATTTATCATATTAATAAAAATTACCGAAGTTACTGTTCATAATGCCAAAAATAAAATAAAGTTATTTACATAATTTGGACCTACCAATTCAAAATATGGAATCCGTTTTTCAATATTCAAAACACATAAGTTGTAGTAATTAAGTAAAAATTATTCTCATTTTTGGAAAGAGAGAACATGTTTTTAAAAGCTAAAACATTATGAAAGATTGAAATGTTTTTACATCTGAATTAAATATCAAATTAATTCTAATGACATAAATTTTATTTTATGGTAAAAATATATTATATTTATACATTAAAACCACTATATATTATTATTTAACTGAAAATGTCATTTCCATGAAAAAATTTCTTTTTAGATAAAATTGAGTGTATTTTTAATAGACATAAAAATTATAATGTTGTCCAAAAAATAATAAAAATTCATCCAAAGTAAATTTTTATATCCCTATTACAAGGAATAAGTTTTTATTGAAATATAAAAATTATTAATGTATCAGAATCATAATTTAAATATTATTTCCCATTGAAAGGATGAAAAATTTCCCTTTTAAAAATACACGCTTTTATACATCACAAAGGGTATATTCATACCCTATGAAAAATATATCTATTTAATGAATATAAAAATTATTTTATTATTTAAATAAAATATATATTTTATGAATTTTATTTACTAATAGTTATTCGCTCAATTTATTAACACAAAAATAAAAAATATAATTGATATATATTTTTCATAAATAATTAGTATCGAATGAATTCACAAAACATTTTCTTACATTATATATACTAATTACCACATACCTAACATCTAGGTTAAAATGGTGATTTTAGACCTAGGGCATATTGTGGTTTTTTAAACTCATTGTTTCATGCAATGAGAGATATTTGAGAATTAAAATTATTTTGGGAAAATGATTAATAAAAACAACCGAGTGTTAAATGTATATATCATAAAAAGTGTATTAAGATTCTCTAGAATCAAAAACATTTTAAACATCAAAATTTCTGAATGTGATATAAAATTGGATGTATCTTCATTTTTTATCTTGAAATTAAAATACATACCATTAATTACTCTTCTCTAGTCCTCTCGTTTTGTCCTATGATCTTCCAATATTTTGAAAAAGGATACCAGAATAAGTCTTGGCTGATTGCCACGTTTTTATACAGAATTTCTGAGAGCTGGTATTGTGTGATGTATTCTAATTAGAGAAATTAAACTACCCATATATAATTTCATACAATGTCATTTTAAACTATAGATTAATTTAGAAATAATTAGATCAGAGATTGGCTTTCTCTTCATGGGGTGATTCTTAATGAAAAATACAATCCATGAAATCCACATAATTTTTTCAATATAAATAACTAAAATATCATACTATAATATGTTATTAATTATTTAATGACATTATTCCCATGTAATAAAAATATATTAAATAGACCACATTATCAATTATATATTATGACTTCTAATGTATATTATAATCTTTGGTTTATTGACTCTTCACCACAAACAGAATAGAAAATACACCTATCATATTATAGATTTATACATTTAAATAGAAAAATTATATTATTTAAATTTCTTCTAGATATCCATAAAATAACTCATTAATATTGATCCCCTTTACACAATTTTTACATTTCCCATTTCCCATCTAAAACACCATTATGTAACAGATTAACAAGTCATTCATTTTTCTGAATTGCTCATATGTATCTGTATAGCTATCATACCGTTATCATATTTTAACACTTATTAAAAAGATAATTTTATATATAAATGGAGTGTTACTTGACAATAAAAAATTTTCAATACAATATATCATTACATTTAAGAATTTTTTAAATGTTCTTAACAAAATTATCTCTATTATGTAGCCTTATTACCCTTACGTCTGAGACTTTTATTAACATCAAAAATATTCTTTAAAACATCATGAAAATTTCCATACATACCTCATATAATTTAAAAAATCTGTTCATATTCAAAATTTATAATTACAAATAAAATTAATGGCCTTTAAATATAAACGGAAATATATTCGATTTTTATCATTCATAAAACTCTTCTCAAAGTCTGACAATTATACTCACACCATGGTTTATTCATGAAAGTTATAAAATATAACATATCCATTAAAAATAATATTTTGATCAACTTTAAATCATCATACATAGTGACATTTAGATATAAACTAAATAAAAATTATTAATATATTGAAATCATCATCAATAATATTAGTATTTGTTATTTAAGAAATTTTATATCCCATATTTATCATTGAAAATAATGAAAAACTAAAATACTCAAAGTGTATTTTTTATTAATAGAATCCACCATTAGGTTTTCTAGAATGTTCAATAAAAACTTCTTTTTTTCATCTTTATCTGAAAAACATAAAACTAACTAGAAACACAGTGTAAAGACTCTTTCTTTAAGATAGTGTTTCAATGATTTACTAATCATAATGTTTAAGCCCCCATGATTTAATACATTTATAATAATCCTGATTTAAATAAAATATGTACCATGATATAACTTACATGATGTTCATACTCATTAATAATTCCTTCTACCCACATCAAATATTCTGGTACACTCCCCCTCTCTAATATTTCAGTATGAAATAACTCCCCCTTCTAACTAGATATGACAAACCCAAATGCCTTTAACTTAAACAAATAGTTATATTATACAAAGATACTCTTGTAAAATATGTAACAGTTTATCAAAAAACCCAAATAGATCATACATGAATGTTAAATAAAAGTTAATTTAATCCAAACATTTAATTATTGGGACACCATACCATTCTAAAATTAAAAAATTACATGGGGGAGTGGGGGTCCCTTATCTAAAAAATATACTGTAATAGAGATAGTTGTAATCCACGACCTAACTTTTGAATCTCAATGTTGTCCTTGTTTATATAAATTTTCAAAATTTTTACAAATATATTGTGTGTAAATTCATACTTCATATTAACAATTACATGCTCTACTTTATCAATTATGAACTAATAATTTACCGTAATGTTATTATTTCTTTTAGTTATGGAAAATAATTTAACTAATATCAATGATACTCAATCTATCACACTATATTAAAATATGAGATTTAAATTAAAATCCAACATCTAAATTTATTTCCTCATCCATAGAAATTCAGCAAATTCTTGAGTTTCAATTATCTACTTATATTCCACAGTGCTTCGTAAAATGTATTCCTATAATTTACCAAACCACGAAATTTATAATCCTTCAAAATTGAATTCAACACATTGTTTCAACTTGAGATAAATCACTAAACAAGACACAATAAAAAATTTGTATCCAAATAACATCGTTGGATTTATTTTATGAAATTAGTGTCTTAAATCAACAGTGTTATTGATATAATATAAAACAATGATCATTGATATCAAGTTGATTTCCTTAGGATATATTTGGTACAATTAATCTCTAGAATAGGTAAACATGGTTTTGGGTCATGTTTTTGGTTAGTATAATAGGCTTCAATAATTTTCCAATATTTTTATTTCATAGACGTGTTTCCCCTCGTTATCTCTTTACATTTTCATACAAGTACCACTGGTGTTTTTGATATTCTGCAATCACCTATTCAATTCAAATTGACTATCACTTTGGTGTATTTAAATTGAGAAATAATCATGTCCTCACCTCCTAAAGTATCATATATACAATGGTAAATTTTTCACACTTCAATATAGGTCTTCCCAATATTATAAATTATACATTCTAAAAATAGTTTACATTATGTTTCCTCTAATACTTAAAAACTTATGCTCTATATATAAATAAAAAACTGAATCCATTGATCATTATATTTCTTGATGTATAGATTGTTATAAACTCCACCTCAATGAAATATAGTATTTGTAATGTATTGATCAATCCAAGATTTATTTTCTCATTATGCATTCATTTTCATGAAAAATAAATTCTAAATAAATAATTTTCACTATAATATTAATATATAATAAAATTATCAAGTTGTTTGATTTAAAAATACTGCATATTGAATCTACAATGGAATGCATATTTGATGTTCCTTTAGAAAACGATAAATGTTCCTTTCACTGATACTTCCATGAGTATTTAAATAGTTTCCATCCCAAATATAGATTAAACTACTTATTCAAAAAAACATCATAAATATTGGAATGTTCTTCTAACACCAATCCTATTTTTATAAGTAACCATTCTATATACACAAAGTTTCATATAGAACACCCACATAGTTTCAATGGAATTATTATCTTGAAGCCTTACAATATTTTCTCATACTGATTATTCTAAATTTTTCCTTGATATTTTTATATCGCATTGAATAAATTAAAATATGATTCATCCTCAAAAGAAATTTTATTATCTAATTAATAAAATATATACATTTTTGGTAAATTATTGTTCCTTCATGTTTTCACTAGAGTTTTTTGATAAATAACAATACTTCTTCAATTATTTTCATCATGAATAATTTTTTGACTCTTTTCTAAATAACATGATTCAATTTAATAATCATAATTAAATTTATTGTAATATTTCTCACCATTTTGTTCTCCCAATCATCTTCTCACAAGATCATAAATTTCCTTATAATGTTTTTCACTATTTGATTTCAAAAAAAGCTCACCTAATTTTGAATTATACTCATTTACAATAATAGTGATTAATTGACATTTATTGAATTTTTGATCCATTTTTTGGAATTTATATTCTATTATTTTTGATGAGTAGAGAAGAAAAACTCTTTCATCCCATACTATAATCTAGGATTTAGTTTATTTACTAATTAAGAATAAGGAACTTGCTTCTAAAAATCCAAAACATTTCCGTGTTAGATTATTTCCTTATCACATATCGTAGGGAGTATTTTTTTTAATTCTGAAATAAAATTGACCAATTGTAGATATATTAAAATTTAATCATTTATTACTTCTAGTTCACCTCTCATAAAATATTCTCAATGTGTGTCATCAACTCCATGATGTTTATAATCCAGTTTCTCCTCCAACATATAGAGTACTTTTAGGAATCAATATTCATTAAATTGGATGACTTCCCAATGTCAACATGAGAATTTATTATATATCTTTGATTGTAAATTAAATAACATTACACTTCTTATTATTTATGAATTATCATCCCAAAAATCCTTTCACAAATCTCTATTAATCTATAATAAAATAAAATACATTATATTTTTTAGATATAACCTTCACAGATTCCAAAATATAGAAATCATATAAAATAAAACATATTACCTCTTTCCCCCTAGGTAATTGAGCAATTGGTACAAACACATCTACTTGAGGTAAATCCTAAAATTACAAAGAATTATTGTAATTTTAGTTACAATATTCTTTACCAGTCCTCTAAAATGAATTAATCACAAAATAAATGAAAATTAAATCATCTTACATGAATATTCATTAAATATCACAATATATAACCTCACAAAACATATAAGTTATTTTTATTTTATTAATAGATACATAACCATATTATGTTACAATATCATTAATATCCCCCACAAATAGTATTTTCACATCATTCCCTTTGATAAATATCATGCATAATATTTTATTTTTAAAACTAGGTAATGGAAACTTGAAAAAGGATAAGATCAAATGTAATGGTATACATGAGATAATACAATCATGCAACATTGGTGTGCACAAGATTAGCATGTGGTTATGAGAAATAGTCAAGGTGCATGGAAAAAACAAAATAAAATCATACCAAATAAAACCTTGACCAAAATTCATGATACTTTAAAAAAAATTATAACATATTATATGACTCATATTAATTTAAAAACACAGGTCAATAACCATGAGCTTGGAAAAAATTATATAAAAATATTTCAGAACATAGAGTTATGGGATTATAACAAGTCATATACACTAGAATATAAACTCAATTCATATATTAATGTTAACTAATAATAACATCATCACATAGTAGAAAATATACCCTAATTTATTGGGTTTAATTCTCATTCCATACCATTTATGCTAATGATATATAAGGAATTTCGAAATTCATTTAGGGTTATATTATTCTAGGCCCTCCTGTCACTTAGTAGAAAATTTTCTTTAGGGGTTTAGGTTCACTCTATATTCCAGGTTATGTTATGAGATAATATTTTTGTATAATAAATTATACGGATATAATGTACCAATATTTCAACTAATTTTAAACCATTTATTTTTGTGACACATGAACATGATAACATTTAGAATTCCATTACAGTCTGATTAAACAATGGGAAATAAATGAGTTTCTAGAAAAAATCAACAAGAACTTATCATAATACATATGGAGAAATATAGATGATATTATTATAGAATATCCCATGTGGATAATTATAAACTATAAATGAAATTTTAGTAGATTGAAAAAGTATATATGGGGATTTTAAAATTTCATTAAAAATTCAAAAGAAATATCCTTTACTTTTAATAAATATTATTTTTTCAAAAGATAAAATTATTAATTAAATGACAATATAAATTTATTTAGAAATCTAAAAAATGGAAATGCACAATAGAAAATGAAATTGGGGAAGGCAATGGGAAAATGTGTTCATGTTGAATATGATAAAAAATATTTCTATCCCACCATTTATTGGATAGTCAATGTTAATAAAAAAGACCCATACATAGAATGTTAAGAATGGATTACTTTAAAACATTTTTAAAGAGAGATGAGGAAAAAATAAAACAACCTTAATGTATCATAAAAGTATATATAAGGACATTTTTAGAATAATTTAATAAATATTTCCATGGAGGATAAATATTTCGATCACAAATATTAGATACTATCAGCTCCACTTACATGAAACTATTAGATTTAATTTTCAACAAAATACAATAACGAGGGTATGAAGACATATATACCCAATTATTAAACATATTTTTAGAAAATATATGTGTATTAAGAGATAAAGACCATATAATTTCCCAAAATATTATTTTGAACAAAAAAATATTAAATTCAATTTGACATTTGATATATAACATTACGATTACTCCCTGTCTCTAGGAATACCCTTTAACATATTATATAAAACCATATTAATCAATTACTATTATATTTATTAACAATTTTTTTTAATATTAAATTATAGTCATTCGCTTCAAATATTTGTTTTTAATTAAATATTTTTGTCATCGTATGTAAGTACCTTTTATTGTACATGTTTCTTAAGGGTTATGAAAATCTTAATTATTCTATATTAAATTATTCATTCCAATATTATTAATGGAAGTTGAATTATTATTATTAAATGATTTATTTAATAATATGTTTATTTAATGGATGGTTCGAGTATGCTTTTCAATAATGGAATCCGTAGTGATCATGTTTCAGGTAATTTACCGATATCTACGAGTTATATTATAATGTTGATTATCTTTTACCATTATAAAAAAACTAAAAACATTAATTAAACATTAATATCATATATTTAAAAAATTAATGTCTCAATACATATTAATTTTGTAAATGGATGTGTTAATATATCATGGTTCATATTGGTGGTCAAAAAAAACAAGAAGATGTCATTCAAATTAAAGAGTAGGTATCTAGGGTCATTAATAAAATCATATTATAACAATAATAATTATGTTAATATAAAATAATAATAGTGGATAATAATATTTATAAATAGTGTATATTACAATGTAATTGAAAAATACTGTGAAATACTAGGTACTTAATTTGAAGAAGTACCTCCTTCTCAAAATCGATTCCTTAAAAATAAATATTTTAGGCATCCTAATTAGTATTATTATCTTAATAATGTTTAAAAATATTTATTATAGAGAAATTATGAAGGTACCTATGAAATAAATTATGTAAATGTGTGGCAGGGAAGGGTTAGAGGATGGATCCATTTATTTTTTATTTTTAAGTACTCTTTAAATTATATTCATTCCATAATGTATACGGAAAAAATTATAAATGTAAATTTATAAAATTTGGAAAAATTATACATGATATTAATCCTCCCATAAAACAATTCATAGATAATGTTTCATGATAGTTTATGCCTTTATCATGTAGTTCAAAACAGTTTAGCTCATTTAACCTTACAGTGGAAACTCAATTTTTACCTAAATAATATTTTTATTCCAAAAAATAATGTTGAACATAATTCCACTTTTAAATGTTATAATTAGATATTCTATAATGAATTAATCTTATTTTATTTATAGGTATTGAAAATTTACTTTTAATTGAAAATAAAAAATATATAGAACAACTATTTTTATATTAGATGGGATTTTTAAACGTCATGTAATATTAATCATATTTTATATTAATGAATAATTGGACAAGTGTTGATATATTTTTAAAAAATAGAAATATTCTATTAAAATCATCATTTATATGTGGTCAATTTAGTTTATTTTTTAAAAATTTGCAACAATTACAAAAAAAGAGTTCCTTTAAAAAATATCCCCATTTCACATTAAATGATTTCAAAAACATCAGCCTAAAATAATTTTTTAATTATAACTAATCAATTTTATATCTCCATGTGTACTAGAATATTTCTAATAATTTTTTAAAGACATAAAATCATGTTTTATTTCAATATTATTCATATTATTCATATGAAATGAAAAATAATAACAGTTTATAATAATATTTATCCCAATTCGAAAAGTTTCTATTATTAATGAAATTTTTTATTTTTTCAAAACAATTCTACAACATTAACGTGACTATTAAATTTTACTATATACAATGACCTAATATCCAACAACCACATATCTAATCACCATATTTATAAAGAAAATTTTTCCAATGAAAACATTTACAATTAGTATATGTCTAAATGGTATAATACATTCCAATATATAGCCTTTTATACATATCTATATACATTCATCCTATTCATTTACATCATTCCAAAAATTTCAATTTTATTTCAATGATTTTATTTCATTAAATATTTATAATCAAAGGTATGACCATCAATATAGGCCATGAGGATAACTATTTCTTATTCATTGTATTTTTATTTACCTTGGGAATTATTCAACTTGCAGTTTAATAATTATGTTTTATATTGTGTTATAAAATTTTATTAAATTATAACTTTTATTGTAATGTTTTATCTCAATAAAATACAGTGGTTCATTTTAGTTTAGTGTTTAATGTATTATAGATATCCAAAAAAAATATTAATTAAATTTAAAATAGATATTAAAATCTTTAGGTGGATTATTATTTTCCATAAATGATTTTTACCTTTAAATTTTATTATACTAATGAATACAATTAGGATATTTCTTCCTTGTTGCATCTTTTAATTCCAAACAAGATTCCTAAAACTTTTTATTTCTCCATATAACTTTAACTAGGTGAGTGGTCTAATTTCAGTGTAAATTATCAATGTGATCCGGATTTCTACTCATTGTTCCTAATAAAAGCTATTATGTTCAACTCGTACAACCTATGTGTTCAGTACATGTAGAGGTTGTTTTATGAAAATTGTCAAATGTGATTAATAGAACAAATTCACCACTTAGTATTTTTTTTATGGACTATAAAATGATATTCCACCATCCCTAGATGATAAAGTATATGAAAAGGGGAAATGTATATTTAGCACTGTTTTATAATTTACCTGATTCACATAATAATATATATTATTTCTATTCAAAGGAATATCATGTCTCTGATATCAAAATATATATTTACTCAATGAAATAATATCTTCTAATTATATATTTGATGAATAATATATTATGTAGATATAAATCATAACATATAAACTTATAATACTGTTTCACCATTATCAAGGTCATTATCATAATCCTTAAATAATCTTCACATTCTCACATCAAAAAAATGTTAATTAGCGCGTTTCAAAGTGTCTATAATTTATTAACTAGCATTTTTATAAAATCATCTCAAAAAAACATCACTAAATTTGTGATGTTTATAAGAATATCTTTTTAGAGACATCTTATTTACAGTCAATTTTTTAGAAATTATGGTAATTAAACATTTCTAAATTGGGATTTTTTGTATACATTACTATTTTGTAAAACCACATTTATATATGTTTTTAGAAAAAGTGATTTATGACAACACAGTTAATGATTCTTCTAGAAATCGG
Organism: Viscum album; assembly: GCA_963277665.1. NCBI lineage: Eukaryota > Viridiplantae > Streptophyta > Magnoliopsida > Santalales > Viscaceae > Viscum > Viscum album. The sequence goes on along the minus strand of OY728153.1, from coordinate 1,464,487,816 downwards.
TGTTATTTTTTCAAAATTTTAATTTTTTAAAATTTTAGTATTTATTCAATAGTGAAATATTACACCACTCCCCATCTCTAGTAGAACACCTTCAATAAAACAACCTTCACACCTATATAATTTCCCCCACAACCCCTATTGTGCACTGAACTTCACACCTCCATGACACCGCAACCTCTTACCTAATCCCTTTTGTACACCCACCTTCACAACCTGATAACCTATAGAGCCCACATACCCTCCCATTTCCCCACTATCCCTCACTCTTTGGGGGAAAAATCTTCCTCTAAAGGAATTAAAAACCCACAACATACTCTAAATAAACTAAGGTGTCTGACCAACTCACCTATTCTCTTTTTGAATGTAAAATTATATTATCTTATATATACATATTTAGAAATTTAAAAATTGAAAAATATATATATATAATTACATATATTTATATAAATATATATAAACATATATGTTTATATTTTATAATTATATACAAATAATACCTTATATTATACTATATATATGTTTATATTTTACGTATATGTTATATATATAAGAGTATATATATATAAGGTTATTTATCTTTGTGATTATATTTTTTATTATATATATTTGTGTTCATTTGTTTTTTTATATTATACATTTATATTTTTTATATTATATATTTATATTAATATGTATATATATCGGTTTATATTTTAATCTATTTAATAAATATATATATATATATATATATATATAATTTTCTATATAAATGTACTTATATTAATATATATTTATCTATTATATTTAATGTTTATGTATATAATTTTATATTATATATATGTTTTTATATATATTATATTTATACTATAAATATATCATATGTTTTTTGTTTATATATATCATATGTTTATGTGTGTGTGTGTGTGTGTGTTTATATTATATATATGTGTGTATTTTTATGTATATGTACATATATGATTATATATATGTTTATGTTTGTAAATATGTATATGTTGGTATATATGTTTATACATGGCGGTGTGTGTGTGTAAATCTATCTGTATGTATACATATATAAAAATAGAATTATTTTAAAGCACTAGTAAAAATGCCACTATAATAGACATGATTTATTAAAAATGTGATGAAATTTAAAAATATAGTAGTTTTTATTTTTAAATATATGTGAATAAATATATATTCATATATTAATATATATCTGTGTGTGTGTGTGTCTTTATATGTATATATATGTGTTTATATATATATATATATGTTTCTATATATGTGTATGTGTTTATATATATCAATATATATATATATATATATTTACATCACTATGGGAAGATGAGATATATAAATATATGTATTTTTTATTATTTCAAGAAAATGACTTTTATTTAGAAATATTTCTAGAAAAAAAATGTTTAACTAGAGACTTTAAATAACAAAAGTCACTAATTTAGACATGTTTCATTAAAAATGTCACAAAATTCATGACATTTTCTGAAAACACCACCAAATTAGCGATGATTCCTGGAAAATGTCATTAAATATGGGACGTTTCAAGGTAAGATATTTAAATTAGCGGGGTTTTCTTGAAAATGATTCTAAATTTAAAAAATTTTGCAGGAAAAGTCACTAAATTTAAATACTTGCATCATTTTCAAAAAAACCATCACTAAAAAATGTCTCTAAATTTTGGGGTTTTGTAGTTTCTTCCTTACTAATAGATTATAAAAAAATATCATATATAAACACTACCACGAACTAATCACTTAAATATACGAGGAATCGGTTCATCATATCTATGAATATAAGAAGGAATTTTTTATGTCTGAATGATATAACATTGAGTTCTAATTATCAATATCTTTAATGAATCGTTATATAAGTTATATCCTCCATTTCTTCCAATATTTTTGAAACCAATATCAAAGGTTAATCATTATGAATTTTTTATCCCGTTTTAGTTAATCCAAAAATTCATTAATACTGGATAAATAATACATGAACCTGATCATAATAAGGTTATGTTCAAGAAAATCAATACAAGGTTACATTGGTCAAACATGTTTCTTAACAAATATGACAGGATAACCCCCTAGTTAAGCACATGGTTGTATATAACCATTATAATTATCCCCTTGTATTTTTCTCTTTAATTTATCATATTCAATGAAGGTAAATATATAATGGATATTTGATATTTTTATATCACCTAGAATGAGTTCTACTTAATACTGAACATCATAATCTGGGAAATGATTGAAAAAATATTTAGGATAGACATAATCCTATTCATTATATATAGACATATGTTCAATATTGAGTTTATCCCCAACCATTTGGGAAACATTACTCCAGGATTTGGTATTAAGACCCATATAATGGATTTTATTTCTATATGGAACTCATGTTCATCCGTACATAAATAGATGATTATGTATTGATTCAAGATTTTAAATATCCCTTTACTATTCCAATAATTAATATATTACCTATTTTTAGAATGCCAAACCATTACTAAAAAACCATCAAATTTGACTATAGGGATATTAATATTACACTCATGAAGTACATTTCTAGAAATACCTATCAAAGATAATTTATACACATGGGATATAATCATCACACAATTATAATTTTTCACTAATAATAAAATATCTAATCATTGTAATGTTGATTGTATTATTATAAAAAAATTTATATATAAAGGATTGGTTCGATCTGGAATCAAACAAGTAATTTTTAGGTCTTAATTGGATAATGAGTGTACATTTCATTGATTCATTTTTGGGACACACTTTAGTAGTCATGATTTTATATGGTTCCATTTTCCCACATATATTTGGATGATACAGAAAAAAATTATCACTATTAAACATTGTATTAGTGATATTTTTCAAATAATTTCTGTTATCCTTATAATTAAATCATTAGATTGTGTTTAGTTTATTATTCTATGAATTGTTTTCATGCATTTCATCTTTTTTTATTTTATATCTATGTGTAATTATTATACTTGATGGAAAAACATCCATATATGAAGAATTTACCTATCCCTTTAATGAAATTCAGCAAATTCTACATCTCACTTTTTTTACATATAATATGATAAATTTTTTTCCGCTATGAATTTTATCAAATTAATTTCTTTGAAACACTATATTTTATTCTTACCCCCACAAATTAGAAAACAATGGGAGTTCCCAATATACATTTCAATATTAACTTATTTAATTTTTGATTTTCCACTCAATGGTTTTTTTAAGTTATATTCCTTTTTTCTTCACATACTAATCCAGAAAAAATAAATAAACCCCATTTTGATTCTAAAAAAGGAAAATCAAACAAAAATAATATGTATATTAAAATATTTTATATTAATATTGATTACATATCACAATATATCACACCCTATAACCTATAGTTTTAGTACCTTCAGAGATTATTTATATAACCATGATATTTTAAAACATCTTCAATTAATACCATATATTGTATTCTTAGTTGATACCCTTTTTTATATATCATGTATAATATTCGACTTTATTACCCGAGGATTAGAAATATGAATAATGGAAAAAAAATATTTTTTGTATCCTTAAAGACGAGTGAAAAAAATTTAAGATCATAAGTGAGCATAATCTTGTTATGAGAACCTAGTCAAAGTGCATGTAAAAAACATAAAATAATAATAGAAAATAAAATATAGATCAAAAATAATGTTCCATTGAATAAGGATTTTAGAATAAAATAATACATGAGGCATAGGAGAATAGAACTATGATTCAATAATGTAGATCCATGAATACATAACATAGTAATATTTCATAAAATTGAGTTCTGGAATAACAATATGGAGCATAAATAAGCCTAGAAATTCATTTCTTATGTCAGGTCTCACTACCAAGACAATCATCACATAGTGTAAAGAGTCCCATAATGTATCATGTTTAATCCCCAATACCTTACATGTCAACTAATTAGAAATAAGCTATTGTTTAATTCATTTGAGGGGGTGTATAATTTTGTGCCCACCCTTCACAGAGTGGAAATATTTCCCTACTTGGTTGGGATAAATCCCCAAAAATGGTTAACCATGGACATAATACTCTACCAATTGCATTAGAGGCCTATAATGGTCCCACATTATGATGAGATAACCCGAATATCCTCACAATATGGTATCTAATTAGATATGTCACAAACCTAAAAGGTGTTCTTGATCCCCATGGGCTTGAAACTGCCACCCAGACATCTAAAAACACAATATGAGTGATTTTTTCCAACATGATTCAATGATATGGAACATATATACAAAATATACAACATCTAAAATCATTAATACATGTCTTAAATGAAACAAAACTGCAGAATCCAAACAACTGGAGAGTAGAAAAAATCTCCTTGACGGGTTCCAACCACAAGGTACAACAAAAGAAAGAAATACAATTACTAAAAGTGAATGCATTGGCATAATCCAACCATCTCACCACCATCCACACAACTCAACTGATAGAATACCTCACCACATAACTATGATGTCTTGCACTTACATGCATGAAAATTCATAACCCGTTCTATAACCAACCAAATAGGCACACAATGTGTGATCTAACATTCTTAGTACGGTGTCACCTAGGTCATCCGTATCACACCACTGAACAATAATCCAAGCATGATCAAACTTTAATGGAAACAATGAGTGATAACAGTTTGATGATTTTTATATTACAATAATGGAGAAGGATATTGTTATTACATTTTTACACATTTCTAAATAAGGATGGAAAATCCATTTGAATTCGTTTTATTTCCAAATATATCATCAGATAAATTATTTCAAAAAATCATGAATCGTTTCTCATATCATGTTTACGGGAGTATAAAAAATAGAACAAACAAAATAAAGAAGAATAGGTGACATCCCGCCAGGGATCACACCTAGTTAGGATATCATGGGAAATCATAACAATCCTAGGAATTTACATACCCAACAATGCATTATAGATATGCATCCAGTCTAGAGAGCATAGGTACAACCCAGAATGTGAACCTCCCAAATGCTCTATCAATTACAAAGAAAAAATTCCATAGGGATAAGAGGAATGTCCCTTCAGAAAACCCCCAAGATTGAATGAGACCTATTATTATAACTTCCACATTAGTACCCAAGGCATCACATGTGCCCTATTTTATAAATCAATTATTCAAACACTTTCTATCATTTTCATTCTTTAATGACCATTTCAAAATGCTTTGAAAATCATTTTCCATTTACAAAAACCAAATGAAATCCCATATTTTAAAAAAACCATATCCACACACACACACACACAAAATCAATAAAATCATTCAATTTTATATAATTGAAAAATTTATCAAAAAATAATAATGTAGTTCACCAACACGGGAATGAGATAGAACCACTTACCTCAAAACATGGGGTCACACATCATAAAAATGGAACCTAGCCCAATAGGAATCAACAATGATAATGGTGTCCCTATAAAAAATTATAACATCTTAGAATTGTTTCCATTTATTAAAAGAATCAATAGATAATTGAAATCAACACGTACCCATGAACACAAACCCTCCACACCACGACTAATGAAAGAATGAAACATGTAATGAAATTGTACAATGGATCTAGAAGGAAGAAATGATGAAAAATAACTAAAGGTTGGTGGATATGATAACACAATGCAAAAAAAAGAACTGGGTCCAAAAAAACAAAGTAGAAGTAAAGATCACTCACCCAGAGAGATGAAAACCTACCATAATAGCGATCAATCACAGAATATATCAATCCATACCAAAAGGAGACCCCCAGAATCATTGACGAATCCTTCTTCATTGTGAACTAGGGGAATTGTGGATGAATGAAAACAATTTAAAATGAGTGGCTCCCTAAATCCAAACGCTTGACATTTACACAGTATGTAATCCATTTAAACGTCATGAAATCACTGGGACTCATATAGGCTGGTCAACCATCAAAGTTTTATTAAAAACCAATTTCTAACATTTCACGATGTGAAATCAGTAAAATGTGTGTACTCAACTCAAAATATGCACCGAATTCATGGAATCCATGCTCAATAAAGTACACATCAATTAAATCCTGGTACATATTATGTACTACACCTACAGACAACAAAAAATATAGATTCCTATAAGAAAACAAAAAACACCTAGTGAATCATTAGAACTCAGGGAGAATCATAGAAAACCATTTAATTGTTTATACACAGACACCATTAATTCAAACCCACATAGATCCCCATTAATTAAGTCATTTTCACCAAAACATTCTTTATATCCACATAATTCCAAATATGCACCCTATTAAAGTGGAAGACATGTATATAGAAATAAATTACATGAAAGTGGGTAATAGGATGTTACAATCCCCACAGAATAAGAATTTCCTTCCCTAGGAAGCCTTTTGGAATAATGAGTTCAGTAAATTGGAGAGGCCACTTCTCTCTCATCAACGACTCATGGTCCCAAGTCTCATGAGAATATGATCTGTCACACCATTACACTATCACTAATGTAATGTACTTACCATGTAATGCTATCATATAATAGTTAGTGATCTCAATTGGATTCTCATCGCTGGAGACATCTTACCCTAACTGAATCTCTTACCAACTTAGTTCATGATAGGGTTCAAGATGGTATTTTCTGATCTGTTTAACATGGAAGATCTCATGAATTTATTCTAACTAAATAAGAAATTCCAACTGATAAAAAACCATCCCAACCTTCTCAATGACATCAAATATCCAACGTATCTAAAATATAAATTTCCATATTTTCCAACCTGACAGTGACCTAACTGAGGAGAAACATCAATGAAAATATTTTATCCTACATTTAATTCCAAAATATGACTACATTGAAATGATAAATATTTCTGTCAACTCTAAACTATAAATGAATGACGATATATATCATAAACCCTCATAGACATCTCCAAAACCAAAATTGTCCCACAAAATAAGCATAACCCATGTATTACTAAAACATTATTGATCATCATAGGATACCATAAAATACCTAAAAAGGATACATTCTTATTAAAAATGATTATTTTTGTGATAATAAAAAACAACCATTCCTCGATGGCTATCCTAAGTTCCACCAAAATCCAAGACCTAATCACAAATAATATCCTCTAGAACCTAAATATCATGATCCATATTACCATCTACCTGTAGTTAATAAGTTTTACCTAATAAGACATGAGTCACCATCACCTCTTGGAGACATTACCATATCCATGAAGTAAACGAAATGATCCCTATTTTAAACTAATGAAGATGGAAACCCATGTAACCTCACAATTTCATGCACAAATATATTACCGAGATCTTCAAAAAATGTAGTGTCACTGATCAGAATAAATTGAGCTAACTTTGACACATGATCAATCCCCACACAGATATCAATTCTCCTTTTGAGAGGTTGTGACAATCCAATAACAAAATACTTGGATACCTCATCCAATTTTCAAAAAGGCACTAGAATAGGCTAATAGAAACAAAAAAATTTCAGATCCTCTACCTTAATCTATTGGTAATTGTAATAGTGGGAAAAAACCAGTAATGTCACACTTCATACCTAGCCACCGGAATCACTATATCATATCATATTACATCTTCATAGTACCTGAATGAATGACTGATGAAGAACTATGAAAATAAAACAAATCGTAAATCCTTATAGATGTTGGGACGGTAAAGTGATATCCAAAATTTGGGAATACCCTCTAAAGAGAGAGACTAGACATGATTGGTCATCAATCCATATAGGTTTTCTAGAATTCTTATGAAATCATCTTCCTACTAATGACATTTCATAATATACATAATGTGACATGGTGATAACATACCACTGGTTAGAACCATACCAAAAACATCCTCATGAGGAACCAGATGAAATCGTGGAAAAGACCCATAAGGTTTCTACACATGCTTTAATTACAAAAAATATTGTGACATAATGTTCATGTTAAGAGAATTTAATGCGACATTCATATTCCCTAGGGTGTAGGTGATATCGAATTCAAAAATCATAATGCATTCCACTCACGACTACTATCTATGATTCAATTTTTTCAAAAAAAATACTTATCTCAAACTCTTATGATCATAAAATACTATCAACCATTCCCAAGTAAGGTAATATCCTCAAAAAATAAGACTGTTCATAACTATGGAAAGAAATAAATCACCAGTATGTAAATTATTCTAATGCATTTGAAGATGAAAACAACCATAAGCCACCATATAATCATCATGTATAAGCACACAACCCAAACTAGCACAAAAAACATCAAAGAAATCCACATATCCTTTATAGGGGTCATTTAAGATCAAAATAGAATCCAATTTTATAATTACATTCATCTTGTTGAAAGAGTTATAAAAAATTTCATCCCATGGGAATTTCACTACTTAATTGGTATGAGTAGTCAATGGTGACAAAAATTTTGAGAAATACTTGACAAACAACTGATAGTATCTACTAAGTCCTAGGATGCTCCAAATGTCAAAGATAATTCATGGATCCTCCCATGAAATGACAATATTTACATCCTAAAGGCCATTTGATAAACAATTATCTAAAATCATGTTCCCCTATAATTTCACTAAATGAATCCAGAAACTTCATTTTGTATGATCTCAATAAAAATACCTACTCCTATAGATTCTGAAACAAAACATAGATGGTGCTTATTCTCATTAATGGATCATAAATTAACCAATATTTCATCTACTTACATTTCAAAACAAAAAGTGTCACAAAACTGATTGAATATATGATTAATCAAATACAAAAAATCTATAGGATAATTATTCATACGAAAAGGCATCAAAATATAATAATAATGGAAATATATATTCTTTAATGTTGTCTTTGGCATATCACACTCCCTAATTCCGATCAGATGACATCCCAAATAGAGATAAATCTTCATGAAACACTTTTACCCTAATAAATGATAAAAAGAATCATCCACATGAGGTAAAGGATACGTTTCTTAATTTTATCCCAGCTCTTCTTATAGTTGTCCACACCCAATCGGAGTGAACCGTCTTCTATCATAGAAAAGAGAAATGAGGCATCCCATGGAGAATCACTAGGGTGAAAAAACAAAATCCTTTTCATGTCATCCAAATGAATATAGTGCTTTTTTTGCTATAATAGTTCCATAAGATAAGATATTATCAATATAAGATGCATCCATATAAATAGTTCAATTGTAAACTTTAACTCCATACTTATATGAATCCAGGGGAAATTGTCTTGGAAAATTAACGAAAAAATACGAAAAGAGGAAATAAGATCAATAATAGAAGAAACATTATCTAGATCAACTACAAAATCTGGAAAAAAATCACATGATATGGGAAGGACTTGCATGGACAAACAATATATACCACTCTCCCATAAAAACCAATGATCTCTCATAGGCCATATGAAACGAGACATACCGATGATAAGAATTAGCATCAACAAGATGATAAACCATCCAATCTATCCCAATGGTGATGCTTGAAAAATCCATACCAACAATAATAAAATCCCATACTAACTCCGTATTAGATATTGATAAAATGTAATAGGGAAACTGAATCCACTTCATTTTCACATTCTCAAGAGGTTTAAATAACTCCATAAACAAGGATATTATTTTTATTTGAATGCTATGAATATTGAAAAAATGGATAGATACAAATGAGTGAGTAGCAGTGGTATCAAATAATGAAATACTTATTAAGAATGCAATAATGATGGTTCCTATCACTGTTACATGACCATCATCTATCCTTGTTATAAATTCAACTAATTCATGGTTTTTATTAACTCTTGTGGCATATAGATACATCCATGTAGTATTTGAGGCCTCTAACAATGCAGCAATATATTTACAAGTCGATGATCCATGACCATATCGAGGAGTATACATGTGATGAATGATAAACTCTAGATAACGATAAATTCCATATTATTTACACATATTTGTAAGTGTATAATCAAATCATTGTGTATTTACCACCATTCCAAACTTATAGAAATTTAGAGGCACACCACTAGTCTAAAAGGAGGTGTCAAAGAAGGCTGTTTCTATAAACCACTTTTACAAGTCCAGCAATGATCCTACCGGTTTCTCTTCTTCCCAGGAACGCCACTAAAGGTTCTCCGAGGTGGAATGGAATGGTTCTAATATAAATACTTATATTCCATATTCATTTCACCCATCATAGCCATGTACACTACCTTCAAATTGGTTTAATGATTCAACTTAAATACCTATATTCTGAAATCTGGTCAGAAACCCTATTAGTAATTTTTAGCCATCAACTGGCCATTATTTAAAACCATTTGTGAAAAATGAACCAGCTTAGAAAACAAATTAGTGTATTTTGATAATGAATGCTCCCCATATTGTAATGAGAGGAACTGTATATACTATTCCATTATCAGTGACTCTATACAATACTGCAGAAAGAAGAAAGTCTAAAAACACTTCTACTACAACCCATATTCATATCTTCCTGTACCATATAATCCCACAAATTCTTTTTAGGAACATAATGTATGATTATATCACACATATCTTTTATAATATCAAGTGTATACATTAATTTTATGATCTAATTGACTTTTTCAATCCATTTCACAACCTCTTTTGGTCGATTCATACCTTTAAATGATTGTGGATTATTTCTCATAAACTCGCTTCATAAATCTCTTCCTCCTAGAGCTCATAAATATAATTCTACAATTACATTCTAAAATTGTGGAAAATTGAAGTAAAAAAAACACTAACTTCTCAAAAAATACCCTTGATAATGTTATGAACTAACATAGGATTCCCTAGGGAAGAATCAATTTCACCCTCCCGATGGACATACAGAATGCATCTCAGAGGAATTATACAATACACTAGTAGAAAATAAATGATCTTAAAATAGAAAAAATAAAGTTAAAATAGAGAAAACATAATATAAAACTATGATTTACAACTAGAAATCATGATATGAGACACACATCCAAACATCACTAGGTAACATGACTCTAATTACAGAAAGATCTATCCAGTAACTGACAATAATATACCTCTCAAGTACAGAAAATACTATCTTTAGTATACTAATAATCCGAAGACAATGAATCTTGACTATATAACACCTCAGATACAAAACTATGATGAACCGACCTGAATACCCTCTCCCGAAGGTAGCTGAACCTATATGTCGCATTCTAAAAGGGCATTCCCAGTCCCCACATGCTACTAATTAGAACCCAGGAATAAAATAGCAACCAAAGGTAGTGATTTAACCCAACCTAAGGTAACAATAATGAACTTATATACAAAAGGGACAATAGTTGAAAAAATAAATAGATTCCATAACTAATATAAAACAGTGGAAAATAAACAGCTAGATATTATAACTAATTACATATTATATGTCCAACAATAAAGGACTACGAAAGAAGGAAAAAACTACTGCATGGGATATCTTGGGTAGACTCACACCAAATAACTACCAGTAACTCAAATCACCTAACAGAAAACCTCACCACTTCACTACAATGCATTGTATCTCCCTACATCCAATGATATAACTAGTTATATGCACCATAGAAGAGGTACACATGGTGTGAGATGACATGATAAATAGAGTCCCACACATGATTTTCATATCAGGTCTATAAAAAATAATCCAAGTATGATCTATATTAAAGAAATTAAGGCTTTATAACTATTTAACAGTTTTGATATCAAAATCAAGGAAAAGTTGTTTAAATTTCCCATTTTCCTCATTTTTATATAAATCTAGAAAATAAATTTACATTAATTTTATATCCCTATATCTCAGTATATATATCTAGTCAAATCAAAATAAATAATGTATCATTTCTAATATAAATTCTATGGTAGTGAAAAATAACTGCACAATCCAAAATCTAAAGCAAATGTAACATCACGACAAGGATCGAACGTTGATATCATATATAGGAAACTCATACATAACATAGAAATTATCTACTGATCAGGCCACTAGACATACGCATCGAGTATAGAGAGTAGAGGAACCCCCAACAATTGAACCTCCCAACATGTCTAACCAGTCCCTAGAAAACTGTACCTAGGGAGCAGAAGAAATCCCCAATAGCAAACCCCCCGACAATGGAAGAGACCTATAAATATACATTCCACCTAAGTACCCATGTATTACCAAGTTATATATTTTGAAAATAATTTAAGCACACACTTTCTATCAGTATCATTCATTGAAATCCATGCCACTATTCATTAAATATCATTTTCCATTTACCCAAACCATGTGGAAAACCCACTATAAAAACGAGTTTGACAAAAAAAGTGAAAATTAAGAATATCAATCCAATTAATTTACTAGATATATTTATGAAATTTGGAACAATTAAATTAACCAACACATGCTAGAGATGGAACAATCTAACATAAATCATAGTCTTCATTGACCCACAATAGAGCCCAACGAAAAAAGGATTCTGCATTTACAAAAGAGGCCATAATACTAATAGACAAATCTTAGAGTAGATTCTATTTACGAAAAAGATCATATGAGAAGAGGATTAAACACATTCCTCATGAACATACGCCTATGCCACCACAACCAGTAAAATAGTGGCCTTCAGAACAAGATCTCAAAATGGCACGATAATGAAATAAGAAGAAACATCACCACATGTCAAAAAATATGATAACACAACACAATGGCTCTTCCATGACCAATGAAACAATGAAAAAGAAAGGTTTAATCTCCCATATATATGGAAGAAAATAAAAAATGGTGATCATTCACTTAATGAATCAATCGTGACTAAATAAAGAATATGAAAATAACAAAATATTCTATCTAGGATAAGAGATGTGTGAGATAAAGATGAATGAAAAAAATTTCAAACGAGTGACACCTTTAAAATAAACACTATGACATTTACATAGCATGTAATCCATTTACATATCGTGAACTCCTTATGGTTAAAATATGAAGGAAACACCCATTTCCTTTTTATAAACAACTAATCTTTTAACAGTATACATCGTGCAATATGTACACTTCATGTACTTACCTCACATTGTGTACTAGATTTAGGGTCTCTACAATGAAGAACTTACACACCATGTACTCCCATTACTCGATATATACTACTCTTACAGACTGAAAAAATGATATATTCTTACATGAAAATAAAAACCTCCTTAGGAATCCTCCAAAATCATGGAGTACAACGAAAATGAATACAAAATTATACCCATACTCGATTTATTCAGACCAATATACGTCCATAAACATTATGTTTTCCCCCATCAAATTTTATCCATCCTCAAGAGTTCCAAGACAGATCCCATTAGAGAGGAAAAAATTTAAAGAGAAGTGAATTTCTTAAATGTTCATAATTGGATGTGAAACACCCTTCACATAATTATAAAAAATATATATATGTGTAACATGAACAAAACAATATTCCTAATTCTGTCATATCTTACTTAACAAATATGAATGAAACACGATCCTGTAAAAAATTAATAATAATTTATCATATGTCATCTAGATAAAGTAGTTGAATGTTATAATTATATAATTCCCCAATAAAATAACATAAATCTTAATGGATGTTGACATAGCTGAAAATAAATATTTTAGAAGAGTTTTAGAAAATTTCATTTAAAAATACAAATATTATATATTTTTTATAACAATCATTTCCCAAAATAAAAATATTTTAAAAATCAATATGAAATGATATTTCTTTGTAAAAATATGAAATCATGGAGGTGAATATAAATATTTAATAACAATTATTATTATTTGAAAATTAATTCATGCATAAAATGTTAAAACAGATTAATTTCACACCATTGTTATGAAATTCAATGACAATAGAAAATTATATCCATGGAAAAAAATAAAAATTGATTCCATTCATAAAATTTTTAACAGATGTAAGTCTAATATAAAATTTTAATAATATGTTATATAAATATAAATAATAATAATTATTAAAAATTAAGTATTGTGAATATGTAAGAGAATGAATCCCGACCAAAATTAAGAGATAAGGTTGACTCCACATATACCATTTGGTGAATTTGTGAACTAATGGAAACTAAAATACTAATAATAAATTTAACACATATAAATAAGTTGAGAAAAAATATTTATAGGATTTAGGGAGATGGAATTTAAAACTTCCCCAAATATGTATTTAAAAATTTGCAGTCTCAAATTCCATGTGATTTTAAATTAAACTATTACCTTTACTCCCAAAATCCACGAATGTTATTTAACATCATTTGGATAAAAAACCATATTTATGAATAATTTAATAACAATAAACATATTTATTTCCATTTACACACTTCAATAAAAATCAATTATTACACATATATTAGTTTTATATTATTCAATTTCAATATAATATACTATGAATTTGTTTATGTACATATTATGTAATGATGATTGAAATACTAATTATTTAATATAAAGATATTCATTCAAAAAATATTCATCGTTGATTTATAATTTTTTTCAATGATATATTCAGTGCCATGTTTAATTTATGGATGGTAAAGGAATGGATTATGAGATTTAAATCCATGAAAAACATGATTAAGGTAGTTTACCAATAAATATTAGTTATTTTTTAAGAGTATTCATTTTTTTCCCTTTTAAAACCATATTAATAAAATAAATATTATTCAAATTAATATATTCCTGGTATTAATGTCTTCATACTATGAAAAATTGAAAATGTTGGTGACTGTATAAAAATGATCATTGTGGTGGTTTAAGCAACACAAACAAGAACAAGTTATACTAATAAATAAGTAAGTTTCAAGAGTTATATTATAGTGGTATCATTTTATAATAATAAAATATATGTTAATTTATCATAATTAAAACGTATAATTATATTTCAAATTTGATCATAGTAAATGCTAATTGAAATAGATAGAGAATAATTGGGTACTTTAAGGAATTATTTCATCCTCCAAATGGGTTCCTTTAAAAAAAGGTTATATGTCTCTTTCATGGAATAATAATTTAACAAAAATAAAATTATAATTCAACAGAAGAAAATTTTTATGGTATTAAAGAGATAAATCATGGAATATAGTGGTTTGGAATATGTTGAGGAGGCATTCTTTTTAATGTGAGTTTGGTGTGACATTTTCATAAATAGAAATTCTAAAATATATAATACATTAATTTTAAAATAAATATTGATACAAAGGGAATTAATAATGGATATGATTCATTCATTCCATTATATACATAATCTAGATATAATAATACAAGATATTTTATGTCTTTATCACTTATTTTAAAAAAACCATCCATTTAACATTATCATAGGAAATCAAATTAAAATTCGGTAAGTTTGTTTTACTCTTAAAAATAATAATCATCTCCATAACTAATATATAAATTATAATAAAAAAATTTAAACCATTTAATTTCATTAAATTCCTAAATACGTGATATATGTCTTTAAAATTAAATTATATATATATATATATATATATATTTGGTATTAAATTTATATATTAATTATAATATTATCTTAACCAAATTTGATATAAATAAATGAATAATTCATTGTTAAAATATATTTTCAATAAATTGAAGCATTATATTGGATTCATCATTTTAAAGTAGAAAATTAACTATTTTAATATAAAAATTCATAACAATTAAAAACAGCTCATTGAATGAAATCACCTTTTACCGATGAATGATTTTGATCACATACCCATAAATTTGAATACTTTTAGTATAACTAATATGATTTTCCATTTGATTGGAAGAATAATATGTCATTTAAATTTATAATCACATAAAATAATTTTTTATTTATAAAAATTTATAATAATACAATTAATAACTACATGTAATGAATAATAATAAAATATTTCAATTAAATGTTACCTTATATATATATATATTGAATAAATTTGTAAATTATATTATTTAAAAATTTTATAAACAATTTGAATTCAACAATGTGCTTATTTGATTTGGTATCTACAGTGAACATATATACAGTAACCATATATCCAATAACATTGTGTCTAATGGACATATGTCCGTAGACCATATGGAATACCTTGAATTAAAGATCATTTCTCAAATTAGAACAATGGTTATAAGGAAAAGCATTATTAATACAAAATATATTTTGATAATTAATTAAATGAATTAGATGAATTACTATCTTCTATTTCAATGTATTAAAACATTAAAATATATTAAGGATTTTTTTAGTTGACTGTTGGATGTATTACAAGATATAAAACACACTATATTTATTTAAATGGAAATATATACTAAAATATCAGGTTGTTATATTTTTTTTGAAATGTATCACACTTTTGAGAGTGATCCCATGTGATTTTAGTGATATGATGTTCATTTTAATTATTAAATATATTTTTATATATATTGGATTTATTGACTAACCCATTATTTCTATAAGTTATTTTCTTATTCCAAATATAAAAACACATGTCTTACACTCCACCAATGTGGTAGAGGTTCTCATTTGTGAAATATCCTATCATGATAATTTAAATATATCTTCCTCATATTTTGAAATCAAAATTGTTCAAATTTAATTCATACTATGGGTCATATAAGTGACTTCCACTTAGTAGACTATTACTATGGCCTTAAACAATAAATACCAATATATCCCTCATGTATTTACCCCTAATTTTAGAGTTTCACATACCAATTATCATAAAACCCCATAATTTAAAAATATAATTACGTATTTAATGTTTTACATAATCCCCATCACAATTTTTTTTCACTTCATATGGGAAGAAAATCCACTATGAGGGATCTATCCTATCTATTTATTTCAATGAAATTTATTTCTTTTTTGATTCTCATCCATTTTGATTTCTTGATCCATGTTTTCTAATTTAATTACTTTAGTGGTAAATAAAAATTTTCAACTTCAAGCTCTATTAATTCATATACATGTTCTATGGATGAAAATTAGTTATGATTTTTCCTCCAACATTATATTTCTATAGCTAATGTGAACAACTTTTTTCAGAAACTTCTTTGGATCATATCTTTTTAACACTATATTAACATTAAGTATTGTGGTGTTTAAACTTTACACCAAAATCAACAGTTGTCGAAAACATAATGAATATAAGAATACATGATTTTTTTTTATTTTATACCTATAAGTGACTTGATTTTTTGGAAAACACATACTTTGTATACCAAATACCTACACAATAAATACACTATATTTTTGGTGTCTTATTTCATTTCTTTACAATAGTATCTGTACTATTAATGTTATTTCATTGATTATGGAAATATATATTCTTCTATGGTGTGAGTGCTTATGGATTGGAATCATCCCCAAATACTTTTTCATTAAATCAACCCCAATAGTATATTTTACTTTTTCATTAAGTCACTTAACTTGTTGAAAATATTGTATCCTTTACATTGAATCCTCATATTCTTCCATTGATTTTATTATAAAATCTACAATTTTATTTCATGATTTTATATCATGTGTTATAATATCTCTTTAATATCAATAATTCATAACATAATCTTATCTTTACCTTCAACATCCTCAATAAATTTACTATGATTTTTAATAGAATTTTTCAATACATTTCTAATATAGACATGATCGTCAATTTTGAAATTGAGATAAATTTCATTCTTTGATCTTCTAGAATTTAATGAAAATATTCAATCAATTTCAACCATCATCGGATATATTAATTTTTGTTGATTCTTGTTATATATTTTAAAATTATCTTCAAATCGATTAGATTTATTAATTTTTTCATTCCAAACATTAATAAATTCATGATAAATATGTAATTTTTATTAGAATAATAATCATCCACCATAATGAGTGATTTTATCATCACTTTACTCCGATTATGGTATATTTTCGAAGTCCATTGGGAATATTTACCAGGGTAATTGTAATCCTCAAATTCTTCTATATATGTTTCTTTCATTCAATCATATTCTTAAGGAATCATGCTCTACCACTTGAATAATTTTACATACAAGATTATAATATCATTAAGACAATGTTATGAATTCTTAATGGGGTCTTAATCCTAACATAAGATTTTAAATTTGTTTTGTTTTCGGTATACTGGGTTCAAATTTATTAATATAGATAAAACAATTCTATTCATATCTATGTCTTTTTACCATTGAGTTCCCCAAGGCAACTCAGATGTGTTTTCCAAAAGCTAGAATAACTTTCCTAATTATGTTCTAGTGTATAGGAGTCCTAATATAATTTAGATGTAGGTATCCGAAAATGATTCAATTGAGGGGATCTATGATGGTGGGAAATTATCTCCCACTAATAAAGTAGTGTTTGGTTTCCAAGATGGTAGGTTGAACCAATTTGAGAATAGATATTCATCATATATGTGTAATGAGCCATATATTTTTTTTGTTGAAATTATAGTGAGAGTAATTTTATTTATTGGATATGAGTACGTGTGTCATATCGTCTTAGCTCACCCCATAACAACAACCGAACATACTGGACATACTCCCTCCATCAAACCTCTATATATTCCAGAGGCTGCCAACATGCTGTGAGGCACATGCGGTATGGTGGGGAGAATATGACAACATAATAAATAGTGGAACATATTGATAAATGATATATTAATAAAATGTAAAATAATATATTGAATTACAGTTAGTAAGGTAGTGGAAAATGTATAAACATATGATTCATAAATAATCAACTAAAAAGATAAAACAATAACAAATACAATGATTATGTCGTGTCTCAAAAAATGTCTCAATAATACATGGAATAAAAAGATAAAAGGGATTCAAAGAAACACCAATACTATCCCAGAATATCTTGAACTGGCCAGATTATCTACTACTAAGAACCCATCCCAATACATGATGTCACATATCCATACCTAGACACATCCACTAATCAACGCAAGACATTATATAAACATCATTGGTACCATCAGTAGACTAAATAGGTTGTCAGATATAATTAGTAGTCCACCACAAATGATGTCTTTTAAAATACAATTTGTGATTATAAACTGTATAGTTTGTAGGTATATCAAAGTAAAACTGAAAATCAATACAACCCATGTCATGCTCAGGTCTGTAATGGGTCACCTGCTGGAATATACTCACTTCATCATGTGTCGGATTCCTCCAAGAATCTCTTTACCTAATTACTCAGTCAGTGTATCCAAGAATTTAATACTAGTGATGAAGGGATTTAACGATGATAAGATAAAAATTACCCATGGAGGAAATAATGAATTCTTAAACATAGAAGGTCAGGGTAGCATAATGTATAATACCATGAATCCCTGGAAGTAGGTTTTATGTTTAATCAAAAGTGATATACAAAAATATTTATGCTGGAAATATGTCTAACTGAGCCCATGGATCAATTCAATAGTAAATCCTAGGATATGAATTACTGTAGCTAAAGGGGAATAATATGAGGTGTCATATGTCATAAGAAATCATGAATAATCCAATATGTGCATCATGATTTATAAAATAGGGATCTTATAGTGTCACATTATAAATCCTCTAGTAGAAAATGACTATGTTCCAATGTGGTGATCTACCTAGGAAACTAACTTAATGAATCAGAATAGAATCATATGAGTGATTAAGGAATTCCCTCAAGAATCCAAGGAGAGCTCAAGTATGACTATTCCGATAAATATGAAAAGGTACATATGTGATAGGCACTGCATATTCACAATTAATTGAAGGCCATGTACTGACCATTCATATTACTATTTATATTGGTTCATTCTAACTCCATTTTATTATAAAAAATTATGAATAAGGGACATGAAACCATAAAAAATTAATTTTATTTTAAAAAATAAAAGTCATTTAGGATTTAAATTTACCAATTTATAATAAATTTAATTAAACGAATGATTTTGATAGTAAAAATATGTAATTTTATCCCAAATGGCATTCTAGGTAGTCTCAACACTGTATATCAAAGGAATAACTAGGAATATATCCTAATTAGGTTGTTGGAATTATGTTTTTAAGCTAAATCAATGCCAATAGGTATTTAGGATAATTTTTTGAAAATTTAATTTCTATAATATGAATTTTAGAGGCCATTCAAGTTAAAATAGGTGTGTGGAATAGTGATAAAAATTCATAACTTTAGGCACATTTTGAGAATAGTCCAAGACAACCTACCTTATGCATGTATTATAATAAATCTCTATTATACATCATTGGTTCTTCTTGGAATGATAGAAAAAATAAGAATATAAAAAACCCTTGAAAATACGGCATAAGATAATGAAAAAAATATTACAAATATGGTGATATAAATGATTCAAGGAAAGAAGAGAATAGATGCTCATACCAAGGGAAATCAAATGAGATGAATGGTGGTTCGATTAAAGTAGAGATAGAGTGGTTTATTTAAAGACTATAATATCTATTAAGGAATAGAAACCAATTTTTTTTTTGTATATGAGGAATAAAAATAAAATATGGGGTGAGGGCGTAATGTGATGGAGGGAAATGGTAGTTTCATCAGCTTTTTTATAGGATTAAGGTTTATCTACAAGGTTGGACAAACCATCAGCCAAAAATGTTCCGAATACTACCCATGGATAGAGCCCCACACTATATGGGAGAATGGTTTTTATAACCATTATCTACCAGTGCACTCCATTATAAGAATCCCTCCATCACCTTCATATTTTTTCAACACCATGTGTCCTCCGGTTCAAGGTTTGGCCAAATAGTGCACCATGACTTTTCAACTATAACATAAATCTCTATAATCCAAATGACCATCTGACACAACTAAGAGCCCCTTAGGGTATAGGTGACATTATAATGATAACATTGCGGGTTTCAACCCAGAATTCCAGTGTCAATCCATTAAAATAAAAATCAACATATACAACATTCTCCCATTAAAACAATTGTCCCTAGA
Organism: Viscum album; assembly: GCA_963277665.1. Lineage (NCBI taxonomy): Eukaryota > Viridiplantae > Streptophyta > Magnoliopsida > Santalales > Viscaceae > Viscum > Viscum album. The sequence goes on along the minus strand of OY728153.1, from coordinate 1,464,466,768 downwards.
GTTTCCCTTCAATGTCTGGTAAATAAACATGTGATAATGACTCCAACTACAACTCACATACATTATCCTCTCTCTGCCATGTGTCATTTTATATATGGCTATGCTACTATATAAACAATAATAAATGGACAAACCTTCCCTGAAAAGTCTTCATTATCAAATATATGATATAGATTGTATTATCATTAATGTAATGATGAGCCTCCAACTCAACATCCTTATCATAAAAAGTAAGAAACTGGTTTTCCTAATATCGAAAAAGGTATAATATATGGATGGTGTGGTGTGTGGATTGATACCTATATGTAAGATCTATTTAATAGGTTATTATCTTAACTTCCTCTCTTATTTTGAATGCTCCAATAAATTTAAGTGTAAGATTCTCATTCCTTGGTTTCAGTATATGTAATACTCTGAGGGAAACATGCATGAAAACATGATACTCTCCCTAGAATTTTAGATTCCATAAATTTTGATTGATATAAAAATTATATTAGACTGAGAAGTAACCACGCACTTTTGGATAATATTCCCCTGCTATGAGGTATTCTAGACAAGACGAGGTGCTATTAGAAAAACCTCTCCAAACTATAACCCTGAAGGAGGTGTTTCTAAAGTCCTACCATATACGGTCTCATAAAGAGTCATCTATATGGTCACCTGAAAGATATTAATGTTGGAAAACTCACAAGAGGTATATGTTTATCCCATGAACCTATGAAATAAATTAAAAACACCTAAATCATGTCATCTAGTACCAATATTGTATACTTTGACTTTCCATCAATATATGGGTAAATTTATGCTCTCAGATGTTTCTATGTACACACTGATTTTTGTAACCCCTACCAATGTCCCATTGTAAAATGAGTGTCCCTATTAGAAATGATAGTACAAGGGAACTTATATAGGTGTCCCATGGATGTATAGTCTCTGATATTATCTATTAATAATGTATCTTAGGTATGAAGGAATGGGTATAACATCAGTTGTCTGTCCATGAATACCAAAACTACATCGCTACATTGAGGTGACTATAGTAAACTAGTCAAAAAATCCATTGTCACGTCATCGTATTTATATATCGGGACTGATAATAGATTAAAGAGTCCAATAAGTCACTATTCACCCACCTTATCCTAATTAAGGCAGAACATCTACTTATAACTCCGAAAATTGGATGTTTCATCATAGGACACCACTGCTTGAATCACATTTCACAATACATCTTGGAAATCCCAGCATGTACTGCCCATTGTGAGGCAGGTGATACTCACATCATATACTCTAACATATATAAAAGAACCTTGATACAACCATATATATGAAGGATTTCATCTATTTTGGACTCAAAAACTAGATAGTCAATATTTTCATGAAATAATATCTTTTAGGACCAATCATTTGGGATCTAATAAAGAAATCGGCTTCACTTTATAAAAATGTGATGTGCGTACATAAAATTGTAAAATATATGAGCATTTAAAACAATTCTGAATCACTAGATGAATCTCAGAGAGAAGTGATATCATCCTCCATTCATCAAATGCTTCCTTAATATATTCCACCCGATTCTTTAATCTTAGAACATCGCCTAAAAAATTTCCCTTAATAGTCAAATAGTTAAGCTCAAAATGAATAAACGAAGATATTTGACCCATATTCATTGTATGAGGTTGAATTCTTGATGTGTTAAGATATAAAAATGGATTTTTAGTCCATATACTCAACGAATATATCTCTTAAAAAAGTATCTACAACAATATAAGTCATGTGAAACTTATGTGACATCACGATCATGAATCTAATAGTTACACTAGTGAGGCCTCACCAATTGAGACTTGTATGAAAAAATTTGATCCTCCTATTTCATAACTAAACATTTCCTGATTCTTGAGGAATAAAAAAACATTTCATAGCATCTAATTGGCTCTGGTAGTATCATGATTTGGACTAAGGTAAGTCTTCCCTTCAATTCAAGAAAATATTTCATGCATGATTTAGACCCGAAAAACATGGTGCCTTTCTTTCCCAATATTGTAATCCATGCTCAAATATGTGAAATATATTATAAAATTTCTTTAATATCAATTCATCCCAATTAATTTTCATATATGAAATACATTCATTGGATTTTCCAAGAAAAATACATCCATTACCTTTGTTGGTCAATAAACACACCTGATTCTGATTTAATATGACTCGGGTAGTGATCCTTATTAATCCAAAAGTGTAAATTTTGGAGATTGACATACCACCTATTGTATATCAGGGTAATCAAAAGGATATAATGGTTTTTTACATTACTATGTAAATGTTTTGAGAAAAAACATATCTTATATGATGAAAACAATGAAGGATCACAGGTATGGGTGGAACAACAGATTCATGACGTCTTTGAAAATGTTGGAAAGGATTTCATGTCCAAATGACATAACCAAATACTCATAAATACCATAAAATCTATGAAATAAATTATGAGGAATATATATAGGTATAACATGTTCTTAATGACAGAATGACCACAAATTACTCTTAAAAAATACTCTACATACTTAAATCTCGTCAAAATGATCAAGTTTTTTTACATTCTTTCTTCAATATTAATTATTATTTCATGTATTATTATTAATTTTGTGATATATTATATTCAATTTTGTTGAAAATTGATCATGAATTTATATTATCCCCAACATATAACGTTGTGATTCCCTAACCCTGCTCACCCAATAACATTAATTGAACTAGTTGGCCACATGGCCTCCAGCATACCTCTGCATATGTCAGTGGCTACTGACTAGTAGTGGGGGTTGATTTTTGTAAAATGAAGATACTATAAATTCTTAATTAGACAAGAAAAAATGATTAATAAGTACAAATAATTGTTGAATAATATATGCAATAATAAATTGTAAGGCTTCAAAACAAGTATAATCATCAGGGTCAAAAAAAATTAACTCCAATGATGAAACAATACCATTCACAATAATGATTTCATGTCTCAAAAAAAATTATCAAGCATAAATTGATGTAGGAAAATAAAAAATAATCAAAAATACATAAAAACTATCCAATCATCTCAATAACTTTCCCATTAATCATCTACTAAGATCCCATCCTAATATAATAAGTAACACATCCATAACTGGATGCTTCCCCTTATCCACACCAATAATACTATAATATTCATTGGTACCCTCAATGGTATATATAGTGAGTTAGATAAAATTATAAGTACACAACCAATTAAATAATCAAAAATACCTTATGTGAATATAAATTGAATAGTGTGAAGGTATATGAATTTAATATATAAAAAATCCAAGAAGAGCCTAGGTTCCTCAAGGGACACCTAGACAACCACACATGCTTAACCATATGTTGAATGTATCTAAGCATGTATTCATTCAATTTTTTAATCAATGGATTGAGGTATATAAAACTAGTGACCATGGAATGTGATGATGATAATAATACATAGGATCAATGGGGTAATAAGGAATCATTGACCTTAGATGGTTATGCTAGCTCATGGTATATGACCGTGCATCTGAGAAATAAGGGGTTAAGTGTAATCCAAATGGATATATTCATGTAATTAATTTTGTAATATATCTAATTGATTCCATGCATCATTTATATGGTAAATTATGTGTTTATCATGATCGGATCCTAAGGAGAATAATCCATGGAGTCACATGTCCATAGGCATCATGAAGAATCAATGAGGTGAATCTAATGAATTATAAATTTCCTTAGTAGGATTGAGATGTTAGGTTTTAACACTATGAATTCACTACTAGACATCTATTAAGTTCGATTGTGGGTATCTCCCTTGGAAACTGGGCCAATTAACATGAATGGCATCATTAGAGTGATATAGGAATTCCATTTGGAATCCATGGTGGGCTCATGTACAACCTTTTCTTTTAATATGAAAATCATCATTTCAGTAATACACCAAATACTCAGATATATATATATAAATATTCATAAGAAATCATAGTAAATTTAGTAACCATTATAATTAGAATTTACATAGGTTCATTCTGACACATTTTCATTATAAGGACAAAGTTTAAATGAGGGACAGGAATCCAAAATAATTAAATTATATTTAACTAAATTCACATGATTTAGTATTGAAATTTAATGACGTATAAGTCATTGAATTAAAATAATGACTTAACATTTTTTAGGTCATTTCATACTCAACCAAAATATGTTACAAGATTTCACAACATTAGTAATTGAATTAATAACAAGGAACACACCACAATTAGGTCGTTGTAGTCGAGGTCATAACCTCCAATGGTGTTAATTATTTTCGATAGGGAAAAAATAGAATTAAAAAAATTAATTTATTGAATAATAATTATGGAGGAACCACATTGTTAAACTTACACGTGACACAAAAACAACAATCCATACCTAGTGAGACAATTATGTAAAATTCCTAGATTACATACATAATTCATATATTAAATATCGTGTCTAGTTTCAACCCTTGCATCAAACTAGAACTAGAGAAAAAGTTGATTATTCAAACTCTATTAAAATATTGAAAATGATATTTCACAAAAAAATGTTCTAAAATGGTGAGGTAAAATATCAATGAAAGGAAGTGGATTAAATCTCTTAATGGTGGAGATCAAATGAGAATAACAATGGGTTTTCTGGAAATCATAAAAAATATGTTTCCTTATATACATGATTAGGAATAGAGGATTATCTCTCAAAAGATGGTTGATATACATGGTAGAAAAAATAAAAATATTGGGGGAGGTATCAATGGGAGGGAGTAAATAATGATCATTTCACAATGTTTTTAAGAGGTTCATGGTTTGGATGCTTGGTTGGACAAACCATGCACTAACTGTTTTCTAAATATTTTCCATGGATAGTTCCCCACATGGTTGGGATCATGGTATATCTAACCATTCTATACTCGTGATCTCCCCTCGGTGGAGACCCACAAAACCCTGTATGGTTTTCCACATGATGCATCCTCCATTTCCTGATTTGTTCAAATCATTCAGATAGACATTTTCTCCATAACACAGATCTTTGATCTCCGAACAAGCCCTGGAAACTCCTAATACCTCTAATATGATATAGGGATCCTTTATAGGGATAAAATAAAGGGTTCAAAAAATATTAAAGGGTAGGTATAATATAATAATAACCAGGATCTTACTTTCTACCCTCATTAAAGAAACTCATCCGCATGTTTCCCTTATAATGGTGGGAAGCCATCTTATGACAATAAATCTGGCCATTGAGCATGTAAATCGAACACTCCCTTCCATGTATCATCTTATACATAGTTATGCTTCCATAGTATTCATACTGATAGTATAAACCCTCCTCATTGATAATTAATTCTCTAGTATATAATAAAAATACGATGATCCTAAAATTAAGCATAAGCTTCTAACTCCCCATCCTGAAGACCAAATGTTTGAGGTGTTTCGACATGATTTCAGTTATGTTATAATATATAGAAGATTATGTGCATTTCTAAATACCTATGAGGATTCCCTATTTCATCTTCTATTGGACTGAATGCCTATAATATCTTGAATGTTCAAATAATCTAAGGGCTGAGCTTCCCTTTCCTCGGAATCAATCTTTGCCCCACTCAAGGGGAAACATGAAAGAAAAAATGATCCCTGGACTCTAACCCTAGTGTTTATATAAAAATATCGATATAAATATAAGGAGAAAATCTATGAGAGGGTTATAGGTATATCTATCAACCATACAAAATAGATTGGGTGGTTTTGGTATCCATATTCATAAAACAATACTATTTCATAATTCATAACATACATTTACAACAAAAAAACTCAATGATCATGAGGTCTGGTGAGTATTTGGAAGAACAAAAACACACATATATTTACCTAAATATATAAATATTATCTTTATTTTAAATTAAAAATAGTGAATCTATCTTACATAAATATACAATAAATTCATAGGATATCAATGTGAAAATAAATAAACTGGTGAGCTATAAATCCAAATAGGTGAATAAATTCTTTATGAAACCATAACATATGAGTCAATAGGAAGAAAATGATATCATAAAGATGATGATAATAAGAATAGATACATTCCCTAGGGAAATAATATCATAAGATCATAAACATTAAAAAACATAAAAAATAAATCACATATAAGAGCCAATGGTTACTCCAAACACAATTATTATAAAGTAAAAAATGTACCATCTTAAATTTTGTTCACTCCATATTCCATTACATAACGTATCATTTTATATAAATCATTAAAATATTACATACTTGATAATATAATTACGTAATCACATATGAAATAAATGAAAAACATACACATGTATTCCACATGATAAAAATAAATAGAAAATAATTCATAATCATGACAAAAACCATTGGAAGGAAGTGTGTATAATAAATCTTAACCTAATTTTACAACAAAACAGGTCAATGATATAGGGGTCTGGTGCATATTTGTGATTAAATTAACACATATATATCAACATTAATTACAAACATATCGTAGGGGTAACTCTCAACAAGAGATGAGAAATATGAATATTCCATTAAACATGGTTTATAATAAACTGTGAATTTTGAACTGAAATAAAACATTTATAAACCAAAAAATAATGATTTTATTTTACTAGATAAATATATAGGGTATTCATATAAAAATATAATATGTAAATGATAATAATATTTCATAAAATTATGAAACATAATGAGAACTTGTCATTGAAAGGGCACGAATAAAGTTAAAGAATATCCCATTATATGATTCAAAAAACCTTTGTTGAAGTCCCACATTGTAAAATATGATAATATATGATTCATTCTAAAATAGGGTAAGGTAAATATGTTATAACCATGATAATACTCGTAAATATGTGTCTAATTGAAAATGAGAAATTTGTTTAAAGGTTTGATAATGAGTTGATGTAATGTTTCCAACTTCAAAATTATTTTATAATATTTATATTAATGGGGTAGTTGATAATCCATACAAATTATCGTTAGTTTACAATATCAAAGCTTGACTCAATGAAGGTTGGTTGATATGAAAAACATTTGACTTAAGAAACATTTTAATAAAACCACATGAAAGAGATAATGTTTGAAATTAATGTTATAATACCCATAAATATAAATTTGTTGTATAAAATATCCAATTTGTAGTATATATCCCAATTAAATAAAATTGGAGAAAAAAAAAAGAAAATATGTCTCAAAGACTGAAATTTTGAGATGAAATCTTTACCTCGAGTCTGAAAGTGCTCTATACTAACACATATATTCATGAATAATTCAACATATTAATTATATATATATCCTTGAACATTATTAATCTTTATTTAAATTTTTAATGAAATTTTATAATGAATTCACTGAGGCCCACCATCCCATTGATATGATGTGTGTGTGTGTTAGTTGGTGTTTCCCTTCACTCATACTTTCCAATGTTAGGTAACATTCATCAAATTCATTGGTGATGTCTACAAAATGATAAAAACGGATAATGGGATGTTAGTTCATACATACATGGGTTATTCCATAAATATCATTTACTTTTATGGGTCTTCCATATAGATTTATGTCTTGTTTGTTGACCTAATTATCTGAGCCATTCCATTGTGGACACTAGTTCATTACAATGTTTTTTCCTAACAAGGAATAACCCATCAATTAGGAGAGTATTCATGATGGGAATCTATGGTCATGTCAAGACATTATAAAAATTGGTCACCTATAAGTCATAATCATTGGAGGAAAACTCAAATGAGGCATATTTGGTGTGATATCCAATTCCACAAAGGTTGATCATGAGGTAATTGACTCCAAGGGCATATTTATGCCATTTTTTTCTAGAATACCATAAATATGTATGGTGTAACTACATTGGAAGTCTTCAAATACTATTACATCAATTAATATGATGTTTCATTGAACTGGGTAGGTACAATGGGTTAGGTCACAATTTTTACATCCTGTGGATATGGATATGAACGTCTAGATGAGATGAATTGATGAAATATTTTAATAGCTTCTAAATAAGGGCATAGTGTTATAGTCATGTGAGGAATGACTAGGTAGACCAGAAAACCCCTAGATGTGGATCTTGGGTGGATGGATCAAAACACCCCTTGGGGTGGATCCAATGTTCTATATCATATATCCCCTTGAAGAGGATCTAGGGTGGATGGATCAGAACACCCCTTGAGGAGAATCTATAGTGGATGGATTAGAACATCTATTGAGTATGGAATATGTCACAGTTAGATGGATTACATATTGATTAGAATTCCCCACGGAGGAAGACCTATATGTTTTATTAAAATACCCATTCAGGCGGATCTATGAAGGATAGATCATAATTCCCTTTTGAGGTTGATCTGGGAGGTGTGTTCCACGGATAGAATATGTCACAATTGGATGTGTATGATTATCTAGACACCCCCTGAGGTAGACTGGTATTTCTGGATTATATCTACTGTTGATGTGAATCAAGTAGTCATTTCACTCGGAGGGAATATTTCACACATGGATCTTTACCATTTTTATGGATCCCCATAAGGCAGACCTATTGTTTTGGATTATAATTCCCCTTGAGGCATATCCATGTGGTTTTTCCTTTGAAGGGGAGGCATCACACCAAAAGTTTTTCCAATTTTATGATTGGTACTCGAGGAGGCATCCAATTTACCCTATTTATAATATATTAATAAAAACCCATGTAGTTCAGTGCCCCAATTTATTGTGGTGTGATAGAACTGGACCATAATGTTTGACATCATGCGGTATTGATACTGAAGCCATGAATGGAGCTTTGATGATAAATGGTGTGGAGATTATCTGTAGAAGTTTCAGTTCACAAGAGTATTTCTCATGGTGGGATTGGTGTGGGGGGTCTATGCATTGTTCTTACATATGGTGTCAAGATATGGGGGAAATCCCATAAAGGGGGGGTAGTGGCATCCCATGATGATCGTACATGGTTCATCATATTTTTATTACACATGGTAAGGATAAAGTTTTACACCATGTTACAAAAAAAAATTCATGTAGTTTAACATCTTACGACTTGGATGTGAATGTAGGTAGTTTTTCATCATTTAGATCAGATTTGGGAGAAGGGGCTCACTTCACTACACATATGATTAAGTGACCACCACTCATGCATTATTGGGAAGGTATTGTCAATGGAACTTCTATGTATTATTGAACAACCGTGAGTTCCATGTTAGAATCTGCATGATTAGATGAAAAATGGGATAGAGTGCCAAAGATAAGAAGCAATGGGTAAGGTAACCATTTAATTAATGAATATTGGATGTCAGGTAGGGTACAAGTAAGTTATTGTGTGGATTTTGGTTGGGTTAGGAACAATAATTGTTAGAACATAAGGCTCTGATTGAAAGGGAATTAGTGGAATCAAGAGGCATATGTGTGAGTAAGTTATTGTGATTTCCCATAGATTATAGTTACATGTAAGAAGGTTCTTTGAACATAGCTAACAATCATTAGGGGTACTGGCGTGATGATCAGTCTATATTTGACATGTTATGGTTGGTCCCATTAGATAATTTTCATAAAAATAAAAAACCTTTTAAGATCCATGATCAATATATTTTCACATTGTTGTGGATAAATGGGGATTTCACATAGAAGAGCACCACATCATTTTTCGTAGTGCCTCCCCATGACATGGGTGATCTATAGTTTAAATCTGAAATTATATGTTGTTCGTGCATAATCCCTTTGAATTGAATTGAATTTTAATTATTATTTTTTAAATTCAACTAAACTTTTGGGATCACAATGCCTTTGGATTGACATCACTTTTGGCACGAAGAATGATCATTCTGTGTGAATATGTGACCCAAAGTTTCAGTTTGAGAAAATCTTGAAATTATTGTGTGCATGGGACATGATCAAGACATTGGCTGATTGATCCTTCATTTAATGATATGTCACCTTTCATGTGGACATTTCATTGCATGTGGAATTTCTATTTTGTGTGAACTAATCGATACTTGCGATGGATCCACCCATCATCACTGAAATGGTACTTCAAGGAAAGTAGTGGAATTTGTTTACCAAAAACAAGATGTTGTAGGCCATAGATTAGATTTCAGTTCCATGAAATTCCCCCCTCATAATTTGAGCTAAAAGTGTATAGGATGGTAATTTTCTGGGGAAATGCCAAATATGGTGGGTCATTCCCACTACAGTATGAGAATTCGGATTGAGTCATGGAAATGAGATTTATCTCTCGGAAAAAATGGTGGTTTTCTCTTATTAATAGGCCTTGGGGGACCTTGTACTGCACTGGGACTTCTCTTTCCATAAGCCATTATTGTAGTGCAAGAATTCCACTTTATACTTGTCTCTATGGGCTTTAACATTCATTTTTAAGAAGTCCACATTTCCATGAAAAGGTTATATTATAGAGGCATGATTTTGTACACACATGTCCATATTTGCATGTGACCTCCCCTGTTACATTCCATAGCCCCTAAAATGTGTGGCGTGTGCTTTAAACCCATGATTCTTTTGGAAAAAACAACCAAATAGATTAGGCTGAGATAGAAACTGTCAATTTGTCTAAGAAGTAAAAATAGACCAAATCATAGAAACTTTACAATAATAGATGATATTTTACAACAATCAGGTACTCTTGATATTGTTGACTGAGGCTCAAAGTAACTACCCCTTGAGATTCCACATCCCATTATGGAAGATCAAAATGATAGAAAAGGTGAACAATTCCAGAATTGATGTCAACAGACCATGGTCTTATTTCATGCATGAAGATGAGATCAACAAATAAGACATTATTTTACATTGTTTCCCTACCTGGTATCTTAATGAAATCATTTTCTACCAGTTGAGTGGAAGAAAGATGAAAATTTTGGAGGAAAAACCAAAAGCTAAAGAGTCCACATCCCAATATATGATCATTATCTAGAGTCTCAAGAAAGAAATATCATATGTTTGGAATAAACACTATGATATGTGGGAAGGTGGGAACTTTTCCATAGAATGGCAATTGTTATACTGTGTATGCTACACCTGCATGGAATATTGGGTGGAGCTATGCAACATCTAATTTGTTTAGGTAGTGTGGACATACTATTTTGTTTTATTTCATCAACAGAACCTTCTTATGGATCTTTTGAGATGTTATTCTCTAGATACCAACATTTTCCACCTTTACTATGTGGTGGTGGGAATCATCTTGTGGGATATACCTTTCATTGGTATCATCCCACTTGATGGATACTAATATGGTGAATTCTTTATAGAACCGAGTCTCTGGGCTGATAGGTAGTACTCCCCTCTCCTAATGAAATACTTGTTGGATAAATGAACTTGTGTGTTAAACCATCATCACAACATTCATAAGAATAATTCAATCATGATATGGCTAAACATTTTCTTGAAAAGGAAAAGAATGTGAATATGTTAGGGAGGACAAAGTGATTCTCATTGGGGAAAGAGAGGGGGAGGAAAGACTCATACATGATTAATTTATTTCATATATACTAAAAGTGTTTGGGAATTAGTATGGTGTAATTTTAATAACCACTCATTCGTTGTGACACATTCCACATGAAATTATTAATTGATTAACTTCTTCCATTTAGGGATAATCACATGGATTTGTGCCTGGTGATGCTGGTTACTATGTCAATTACAGAATCAAGTAACAGGAAAAACCTGAGTGTTCCAGTATTATATTGGCACTAGAGCTAGATAGTGAGAATTGCGAGGGGAGGTGGGATCCTGAGGATTTATGGACCGTTCTAATTAATTCAATCCTGGGTCATAGCTCATTTTGGTGGCTATGAGTAACTGAAAACCATCAGTCCACTAAAATCCTACTTAAAACCCTATCTTCTCAAAATTTAAAGGGTTGGGATTATGATGATCATATCCACTAGGGTTACAGTCGGCATCAAGAATCATGAGAACATCAACTTCCACCATTTCTCGACCCTAGTTGGTGCAATAGTGGACAACCTGAAGCGGGAAATGGGGAAAAAGGATTATATGCAGTCTTTCTATAGTGGGGTGCTAGTGGAGAGGATTGTCGTTAACATCTACTATGAGCCATACAATCCATCTTGGTTTCCCAAAATAGTTTGGGTGTCTCTATTATTAAATGAACGAATTATAAATGGGGTTCATCAAGGGAAAAATACATGTATCATTTCACAGTTGTAGTGGATGCTGATAAGAACAAGCTCTTTAGAGAAGATCATGCTTCCACACACCAAGGTGAGTATTGGTCCATCACAAAACAATTTCAACAACCACGTGGAAGCGTATCATGTGGTGAATTTTTGATAATTCATCAAAGTGATCACATAGAAAACAAAGGATATAATGAAGTGAGAATTTATGTGGATTACTCTCTAAGTGGATTGTTGGATCTCGGGAGAATCTCATGATAAAGTATTAGTGGGGGTAGTGAAAGGTGTGGTTTCATCCCCACATCTAGAGGAGAGGGGTATTATAGTGGTATTAGGAGAATGTTGGGGGATCCCATGACGGAAGTATCATAGAAATAGAGTCCCAAAAAAGAAATATGAAGTTCCTATTTTAGCATAATACTAATGATATCTTCCGCATTCTCTAGAAATCGTGGAGGACACTATATGTTTCCATGTAGATTGAGGAAATTTGGAAGAAGTTGATCCATGATAGAATTAAACTGTCAACAGTTGGATGTTCTTAGGTCATGGAAATGCTAGCTTCCATGAAAGGAAATCAAACCTGATGTACATAGACACCTTTATATGTCAATTAGGGTAAAATGAACTTTCTTCCACCCTAGTGTGGGTATTGTTTAGTTGTGAGCCATGATGGTATGAGACACCCCCTGTCGACCACTCTTTTGTGGAGGAGTAAGTAATAGATGATGCATAGGGATATAGTAATATTGATTATTGGGGATTACCTGCCCTTCAGGGGAGTCCTCAGTAGAGAGAAAATATTTTGGACTCAGCTGATGACTCATTCAAACGTCTCAACATACACTTATTAACTAAACTACCTCTCTCAATCATTCCATTTTATTATTTAGGAGCTCTAACTAATATTTTTTTTGTAAAGGAAAAACCCGAAAATTTGAAAGGGGGCCATTCATACTGGGGTGATGACACACCACTGAGTTCTGAAGTGTAAGCTCTAGAGCATGTGCCTAATACTGGAGTAGTTGGCGGGCTAGTAGAGGAAGATATACTGAGGAACTAGACGCCCCATGCCCTCCCTATGGTCTATGGGGGACCACACCCTGATATTCCAATGGTGACACCCACTTCAAGGGTGGTTTCATTCTTTGGGTGGATTAACATTTAAATATTTATACATCAAGGTAAGAGAGACTCTGACTTCACTTGGATGTTCCCAAAAATTCACCGATCATTTGAATCAGTGTGTTTGACTATTTTCATGAAGATCATACTTAACAAATGTGAGAAGATATGCCATAATCCATGAAGTGATGACCATTATTGAGGGTTCTCCTATTGTATAGGTTTGTGTGAAGACCCTAGGGATAAATCTATAAATTGTCATCTTTTATAAGTCTCTCTATCTCTCACAAGACATGTTTTTATCATAGTTTCATTTCAAAGCCAATTTGAACTGTTTCCCCTCATTTAAAGTAGTAATTGAAAGATTGTGTTCCATGAAAGTGGCTTCTAATAGATCCTATGGGGACCCTTGTTGGATGGTCATGCCAAAAACTAAAGAGATGTTTTCTCATGTTGAACAAATGTTGGGCTTGGAGAATAGTCTATTGTGGTCAAAGGTGATGCCACTACTGGGGAAAATCATAAAGTTGGTGGAGATGGTGTTGTGGAGGTTGGGTCATGCGAAGATATCCATAGTCTTGTTCTATATAATAACATGACTGAGAGAATCATTAAATATGACCATCATGGTTCAATTATCATGTCTTTCCAAGAGTACAGGGTAATTACCATTATAGAGATGGATGAATATGGATATCATGTTGCATATGAGAATCGATTAGTCTGGAATAGGTCATGAAGGATAATTTAATTATTCATCACCCAGACTAAGGATCATACTTGGTTATCTATATGGGTTCCCTCTACTACTGGTTGTGCATCTTGGGAATAGAATGGGTGATCTCTCGCACTACTCAAGATCTAGTCCTCAACAACCTTATTTGGTGGGTGCGTGAAAAAAAATCAACATCTAGACTTATCCTAGCATCAACAATGTTCTAAAAGCACTAAAAATATCTAGTATTCCATCCAATAAATCCAACCGATAATTTAGTGGAAAATCTATGTGAAAAAACACTCTAATTTCAATCTGAGTTTATCATCCAACTAATGGATCATCTATTGGTGGTCAAGAATAAAGAAAAGAATATAATTTCTCAGATAGTCGGGCTCCAAGATGAATGAGACTGGCTGCATATTACGTTTCATGAGATTCTTCCTACTATTGAAGAAGATAATGTAGAGCTTCATAGGGGTAATGAGGTCCCTAAAGTAACTAGACAAAGGCTATTAGAATTTGATAAATCAATTTATAGGGTGGATCGATTGGGGAATTGTTTCAAAGGTGAGGATCCAATGTGTGTATTGCCCTTTAAATATTTGGATAGTTTGTTTTTTTCTCATCCATGACTGAACATATTCTTTTTTTATTATCTCACATTGATCATATTTCTATGATAACCAAAAATCAATCCATATGATCATGTGAGTTATACTCAGTGTGATAAATAAGGGAAAATCACGCGACTTCTCATTCATATGACAGTTTTAGACAATCATCAAACACTCAGTGATAAGATATTTTTTACTAACCACTATGTTGGTTCTGGTAGTGAGTGGCCATGGAAGGAGAACAACATATCAAAATAACTAAATTTATTTTCCAACATGTTCTAGTTCATGAATGGGATAACTCTAGCGGAATTGAATTCAACTTGAACAATGGGGATGAATATTGTGTATCGTGATGCCCAAAATATGGAGAAAAATGGGAGTGGCACGACGATATAGGATAACTGTTGACCATGTCCAAAACTAGAAATCTATATTTCTTTGACCAAAATGGGGATGAATTATGGTAGACTGCTGTACATGTTCGAAACATAGAACATGTCATAGAATGTCTTTCAGATTCCTTTGAGACATTGGTGTAGGATGGTAGGTTAGCCATTATGGCCGGGTACTGTTTTCATTGGTGGTGGGGGGTGTTCATTCATACGTGGATGACTATGAAGATCCCAATAAGGGGAATGTGAAGAATATAAATGTAGTGATGGATTATTAGAATAGATTCCAACACTCCTTGAATTATTCCATTGTGGATTAGAGAAAATTGGTGTTGGTGTATTGGTATAAGGAAAAAGGCCAAACCTATATCCCATGGGGGAATAATCTTAGATTATTAGTGAAAGAGGGGGAACATGATCAATGAGGTATATTTTAGACTCTAATAGAATGAGATTATATTACAAGGGTATAAGATACCTTTGACTTATAGGTCGTGAAAAGTGGATGATTAAAATGCATGTTTAACCTCATATGGTAATGATATTGAACACACATTTTAGTGTCATTCGGTTAGGATGATACATTGTATAGTTTACCATCATGTAATCAGGATGCATCACATAGTTTAACATCATGTCGTTGGGGATTTAGAATGTGTGGGAATTATATATTATGCCAACCAACATTTAATCTTCATGTCATACGAAGAGGGCATCCCATATTCACTGAACATTGTAGATTTATAGTTTAGTGTCATACAAAAAGGGACGTAGTGAAATGATTTGAATTGAACCTTCTTAAAAGTGAGAGATATGGAGAATAAGGTTATAATGATTGAAGAACTCATGATGGGAAACCTAATCTAGGGTGATTCACATATAGTTTAAGGTATTGATGCTTGGAGAAAGTATTTTATTTTAAATTCATGAATCTTGGATCTGTTGAAAATAGTTTGAGGTTGGGTTTCATAGACCATGGGGAGGATTTCTTGATGGATTGAATGATACACTGAATTAGGGTTAACCTATGTGAATTTATCATCCTATGAGGCCCCTAAATGATCTATAAATCCACATTAAGATAAATCACATATAGTTTAAATTCATTATGTTCAGACGTGGGTTTTTCTCTTAGATCAAGGTTATATAGTATAGACCAACGTGATATATAAATTTTATTATGTTTATTGAAACATAATGAATGGTTGGCTGAGAAATCACGTGTTCCATGTGAAACATAAGGGTAATATTGAAAACATTGTATGATCATATATCATGGATCATGGATTTTAGTTTGAGGCCATAAATCATGGATTGTGAAAATAGGGAAGGATAATTCACCGAGGTGAATTGATGAAGGTGAATGAACTATGATTAAATATATATGTGTTACTATGTATCCCATGTTGATAGGAATCAACCCACACATTGTTTTAAAATGCATTGTGGTTGAATACTAGTGCTAAAAGTGGGATAACCTATCAAATGAAGGTATTGAATATTATCATACATAGATATTAGGATACCCAAATTATTAAAAGGTATGGTTATAGTTTAACATGGATGTTCTCCCATCACATATTTTTCACACTGGGAATCCTGATGTGATACAGGGTTAAATAATCTCTTATTTAGTGGCATCCCATACTTTTCTGATGTAAGACTAAACATTAATGTCTTGTGTTGAGAATGTTGGAGATATTTCACATTGGATAGATAATCCTTTTCAACCACATCTTGGGATATAAGGGAATCTAACCCCACATATGGGTTAAGGTTGTTTAATGTGGATAACACCTAGATGGCATCCCTTGGGACATTTTTGTGTGATTTCACCAAAGATAACAGACAGTTTTATAGTGAATCTATAGCTAGTCTCAGAGAACTTAATTATAGTGGCCACTACATATCCTATTAGGATGGGAATAAATAAAAGCATATTTATAAGGGTGATATACATATTTTATGGTCTTACAATCTAGAGTAGGGGATGATGGGTGTTCATTAATATTCATATTGTGTAGTTGTTAAAACCTGATGTGACTGAGGTAAGGAGGCCATACACCACAGGAAGTGATACTGAAGTGGATTGCACACTATTTTTTGTCATATGATATTGACCATTGAAAATAATTTGAATTCATTTATCATGGACTATGAGTAATCAATTTAAATTCGTGATGTGTGGACTATAAAATTTTTAGTTTCAAGAGTTTTTATGATTTATGAATGTTGTAAGACTTGATGTGAATGGAGATAATGGATGTTTATTTACCAAAATATTTCAAGAGAAAAACCAAAAATATTAATGGTTTTAATTATGGGACTCAGGTAGTAAATAGTTTAAATTCATGAAAGTTGGATTAAGGGGCCAAAGCGTCGATAAATTTGCAGCAGAACCTGAAGGCGATAGATCTGAGTGTCACTATGTATCATATAATGATACGAATCTACCCACATGTGGTTTTGGATAATGGTGCGGTAGATTAATTACATCAGTAGGTTCAATCCTTTATATATATGAAATTTGAGGCATCCCATGGTTATCATTGCAGATCCCATGATCATGGAATGAGGTAAATATCATCTCATTTCAGTGAAATAATGTGTTATAATTTGTTAAACATCATATCTTATTTAAAACATTTGAGTCATCCCAATTTGAAATAGGTTAATACTACAGTTTAACAACAGGCGCTGAGTATTTGATGATATCTACTTCTAGTTTATAGGACTTAGACTAAAGGGGGATGCAAATAGTTTTTGGTCATAATTATATGAGTTGATGCATATATTTTAATGTCATAATTCCTATAACAGAGGCTCTTATTTTATTTAAATGGTGTTTGGGCCATGTATAGTGGCCTTATCAATTGGATATATATAGAAAAATGAATTGAAAATTTCAACTTGAATGAGGACTTTAAAGGCTCACACAACGCCACATATTCATTACAAGAAATGTACATAGTTTTATGTAGTGATTCTTTAACAATGAGGTGGATATTAGGTTGAGTAATTAAATATAAAACCATGTTGTGTGAACTCTAAAAGGGATACGAGTAGTGAAACTAGAATAACCTAATATGAATTAGTAACTATGAGGACCTACATTCCACAACCCATTGCGGAGAGAACTCATATACAATTTTATGTCATGATGTTGTGACATAGAATTCTTGTTGAAGTTCACAGATTTTCAACCATTTTCTCACCTTACTCAAAGTACTTTTTTAGAAAAAAATGAATTAATGAGAGGTTTGATACAGACTCCATCCATGGTGTATTAGAGTATGCATTATTGGAATTGACCTTATGAATTTTGTAATTTTCAACTACTTGGGATAAACGTTTTGTGGATTCTTTACAGATATCACTTGAATTTTGAAAGAAACTATAGTTTCACCCTAGAGGAGGAAATATAGTAAAAGTGTTTTGTTGAAAACCCTCACTATCCTACTATAGAGCCTCACTTGATTATGAAAGTCCTAGATGCTATTTTATGTAAGGGAACACAGCTTAGCTAGATATAATTTCATGATTTGTTTGTCATTTTCTTGTGGTAGATAGCAGTTTAGAGCGATGGTTATAGAAACATGATGGGAAGGGCTACATTTTTCTATATTCAATATAATAGGGGGTCACCTTGTTGTAATTTTGAGTTTTTATCTGATCTTCGAAAAGTACTTTGGGGATATTTTGTTGCTAAAATTTCTTATTCATTACCACCATCTTCTGTTCAATAATAGATAGGATCATATTGAATAACTCAATATGTACATTCTACTACACAAGGTAGTGGGATGCATGGTTTGATAATATTTTATAGCTTTCATACAATATTTTCATCCCAGAAGAACGAATGTTTTTGTTTTTGTTGGTTAGAATGACACAAGTGACTCTGAATGAGAGGATGATATGAGACCTCAGAAATTCGATCACATATTAGGCCTTGAATTCATTAACGGGAATCACATCCAACAACTAGGAGAAGGAATCATTCAGGGTTAGAATGAACATACCTCGAAGTGATATTTACAGTCTGTATGACTATGTAGTGTCGAGTCCCCATAGTGAAAAGGGATAAAAATATTTGGTGGTGTCGAGGAGATTCAGTGGCTGATGCACAAAGTCTTCATGGATGTGACATGCATGAAACTACTTGGAATGTATTATTAAATATTTAAACATGGTGGTCCATAAGTATCCCAACCTCCAAAAATTGTGGGAGGGAATCAAACTTACTTTACAAGACATCCTGGATAACCTAGGGAATCATATGCCTTTAGATGAATGAAAAGAGAATCCCATAAAACTGACATCTGTAGAGAGTTGATTATATGTTAGTCCCTCTATGAAGGATAAAACGCATAGAATACTGATTGAATTACTCAATCATGGATCTATATGGATGAATAGTTAAATATTGGAGGTACTCAACAAATGGAGTTATTCAATTAGAGGTTACTCCCTCTTAGGGGGAACCTTTGTGTCTTCATGTAGAAGTAGTAGAATCCATTTGGTTTACCTTTTATCTATCACCATCTTTTGAAATGATAGTATCAATGACCCTCTAATACGCCAAATGAATAAACATTGCATCCTAGTAGGGATCTACCATAGACATGGCCAAACTATTTATGGAATCAGCTCGACTATTCTATGACCGAGGGTCATGATTCATTTCTGGATGAGAAGGGAACTAGGTTATCTGCTAATGAGTGGTCCCTAGAAGGGGATGACCTATTAATTTTTTAGGATGTAGTCTCCATTAACCAATTTGAATACTAATTTAATGTTTTCATTCACACACATATGGGGAAATTAATCTTGAGGGACAACTGGAGACAAGTAATGAGATCATGATGCTCTACCTCATTGTTAGTGATGCCTTCCAATTAAAGGATTGAATATGGCAGAATCACATGGGTTGAGGTGATGAAGATGATCCCCATGTATACATTGTTGATCATTGGATTATTGTTCCTTCTACTAGTAGAGATCCATTAAAAACCATAGAAATGAAATTGACAGCACTGTATAGCCTGATCCACTAAGAGGATAAACTCATATGGGAAATTTCAACCTTGGGGATGTTCTTTAGGGGCCAAGTGGGAGGTTAGAAAATCGTCAAATGCCTGTCACTTTATGGATTTTTTAGAAGAAACCTACTTTCAAACTACTTAAGAATCTCCTAAAAATATGCCAAGCATCCCATTAACATGGGGTGATTCAGGATATACATAATAAGGTCATAATAGTACAACAAATGTATATTGGGATGCAATATATAATTCCACAACTTCAACAATAAAAAAACTCTCTCATGACATTTCTTCTTGATGAGGGAGTATCAGGTCTCTGTATCGAAGAGCATGTTACTGGGATGGTATAAATTGTTTTATCTTCCCTTATTGTTCTTATAGACAATAAATTCACCAAGGTAAAATTATAGGCAGGTTAGATAAGGGACCAAAGGATTCACTGAGATTGGTGGAATTAGAATCGAAGGTTGAAGAAAATAAAAATTGACTTCCTCGTGGTTGGTTTGAAACTCCTCGTCCCCTTGGTAGACTATTCCTTTATTTATCATCCACAAAAGGGATCATACATTTTGGTTAGATTATTTATGAATCAAAATTAGTAGGATAAGTGGCCTTAGAGTTCCCACAACAACAAAAGGTTTCTCAGAGGTGGAATCTTGTTGATGTCTTTGATCTTATTTTGGGGGATTTTGACACCTATTCATTTGATAATGAAGAAGACAAAAATCCACATGGTAACCCATACATCACACATTAAGTGTTTCATAATCAAGTGATGAGAGCAAATGGAGTCTGAATATTACTTATTATCTCATAGATGGTATAGGAACTGGTGGGATTTTACCATCAAGTCATACACATAGCATTGCACTAATGTCCCAATTATCAGCTTGAAGATGTGGTGCATGGTCCACTAATAAGTAGATCCCATGCTCATTATAATGAATGGAACAATATGATATAAAAATGATTTCTTCCTTGAAAGAGGTAGGAATCTCATCTTTATGGGACATCCAAATCTACCTATACCAAGAATATCCATCTATGATGGAGAGATCTTGGAACCCAACTATAGCATTGATCAATAGTTGTTTCACCAGAAGGGGAAATACTCCTTCAAACAATGGAGGATTAGGTCACATAAGTTGATACATACTCAAATATGACTATTATTCATCCTGGTTAGGATGATGTTTTCCATCCATTTGGTGTACAAAACCTCCCTAAAAAGTATATATTTGATAGGATTTTCATCTTCATCCATGATCATGGAACCATGGGAGTGATAAATTTTCTTAGAAGGATACATGAACCCATGATAAATCACTAAGATATGAAGGAGGTGGACTACGACCTGAGGCTATGGTCATGGAATATCATCGATGATAGAAGAAAATAAATCATGATACTACATAAAGAAATATATAAAAAAAATTGCTCCACTTAAGGCATGATTGTGTTGATAAGTGTTGGCCTCATGTCATTCTCAGTTCCATGGTTCACATGATTCAACATATCAACGGTGGTTGAGAATCCATATTCAAATGTAGTAGGATATTCTTCAAAATCTTCCTCATCATCCAAGGGAGGATAATTGGTGGGAGGAGGTTCTTCCAGGCCTGCTGACATAGGGGGAGTACTGGTTCTTGCTTGGGTGGACACGAAATCCCCATTGAGGGGTTCCTATTATGGTGAAATTGTGGACATATAGGCTATCATTACGATTCCATCCAACCTTTTATTATAACCACATGGTCCATGATTGATATCAAATTAATGGTGGTGTGTTGGATTTTGTTGAGTCAACACTGCTCTACGGAACATGTAGGAGTGGTGTGGTAAAGTGGGCATAGGGTGAACATATTTAAACTTCACCATTATGGGGTTCTCTAGTACCACCTGAGATTTTTCATTTGTTGGAGTATGAGGTAATATTCATAAATTACATCATTTTATGGCCCAAAAAACATTCTACTTGAATATGACAAAGTAGATTCCCATATCCAACATTGTGAAATCTAGATAGTGAATCCGAAGGATGAAAGAATCATCCAAGTCTATATATGGATTGGACAAGCTGGTGGTTAAGTAATTTTTACACTGAAGACCATTTTTATAAACCTACTTCCCCTATCTATTATAGTATTAATAATATAGATAGAGTGATTCATAGGATTCAAAGGGTGAAAATCACCTTATAGTACCCATAAACAAAATTTTAGTGAGTATTTGAGGTACTAGGGATATAAAGAGTTGACCACCACCTGAAGATGAAGCAAATTCCAAGACAGTATCATGATGTAGGTCGTGTATTGTGATATTACCATAAAATTAGTTCTTAATACCAAACCACTGAACTAGGACTTCATTCAAATCCTTCCACATGGTTTTTCTTCAGTCCTATGATACCCAGAATTTTCATGTCAGAAGCATTCAAAAATTCCACATTAAATACCAACCTATGGTGCATCTTGTTTGGGATAATATTGATCCTATAGTCTCATTCCAATAATAAATTATGGATCTCCATGCCATTTAACTAGCGGAAAATGTACGTTGGGTAGATTTTCCCATGCTTGAGGGAACTATCATCTTCCTCAATGAATGAGATGATGGCTTGGAATTTCTCTTTCTTAGCCTCCTCTTTATAGTAGAACTCTATGATAGCTACCTCTACATTGTACTAGAGAAGGATTTTCATGTATTCATAAAGGGACCCATGTCTTCATTTCCAAAGTAAGAGGGCTTTAAAGATTGAGTGCCTTACATGTATTCTAGTGAAGTGTTTCATCATGTTGTACTTCCATTACAAGGTAATAACATTTCATTAAGGGTGAATATATTTAGAAGGTAAAAAGAAGATATTTTTGGTTGAACTACTATGTTTTGGCTGGTTATGTAAATATCATGCTATTGATAAATTAGCCTGAAAAGGACCTCTATAGGATGACTGTTGGTTGACTGAGGTTTAGCTCTAGGAGGATGCAGTCTGTCACAGTGCAGTCATGTGTGCTCTGCTCAGTTAGTGAACACAGCTGGCTATGGATATTTATTAGGTAGAGTATTCTAGACGTACTATAACAACTGAGGTATGTGAAACACTTATTTCCTAGTTTTTTATCATGCCCGACTCAGTCTGAGATACTAGCCAATACATTATTATAGTTCACATTTTCTTGGTCTTTCTTTAATTGGAATTGGATGCAGGAATCTAGGGGATATTCCAGCCATTCCCCATAATTGGGATCTATGAAGTGGGATACTATCTTGATGAAATACATTTAATCATTCTGATACTCATCATCATACGGGTATTCCAATCATGAGTAGGGCATGGGAATAATTCCATACTCATGAGGCTTGAAATCATAGAGGGTGAGGAATGGATTCAACATCAGGAGGTACTAATTTCCATTTCAACATTTATGTATAAACATTTGAGCTTTATAAGTACATGACCTATATGTAGAAATGATATTCGAAGAAGGCATGAAAACCACAGGTGGCTCTAGCATAACTAAGAAAGAATATTTGGTAATTTTTGAGTAAGATATTGCTACATGACCCAACCATCAACATAATTAAGGGTTCTATGGTTGGAAGATGATAGAAATATACCTAAACTTTTACAATAGCTATTAGGATCGGTGAAGATATGCATCACATATGTCAAGATGTCACCAAACATTACTAAAACATAATCCACATGGGCCTAAAGAAAATCCCTGGACAAATATAATTCCTTTATTGTATGTACATGGATCCCATGGTAAGGGAATTGGTCGGGGAGGTAAGTGATCCTCACTTCCTGGGGCATCCTACACTCTGGAAGCATTATGATTCCCTACTAGAAGGCACAATTAAAATAACCCAAAACCTATGAACCATTCAAGAAATTTGTCCTATTTTATCATTTTATGAAGATAAATTGAGGATCTTGGCCATGATATGGGGCCTGATCCAATTAAAGGGCTAGTTCCACATTCTCTCATATAGGTGGTTCTCCCTGATGCAGTTGTTCCTAATAGTTTTTCAATGCATGATGCATTGGTTTATAAGGATGCACTCGAATAAGCTCCTCTATTACAATGGACTGAAATTCTAATTGCTCAGGGTCCTCTAATTCTAAATAGGTTGTCATGACTTCTTTGGAATTACTTCTTATGGGAGTTGGAATAAGTAATTGATGTCACTATCTAGACTATTGTAAGACAATCTCTAGATGATGTGATTTATTAAAAAAATCCAATAACCCACAAGGAATGTTTTGGGTGATGGCGGTAGGGACCAACTCAATTTTGAAATTTTCCACACACATCATTAGTAGCTTCCCATGGGCCAGCTGTAAGTTGATTGATAAGAGAGGTCTTTCCACCTAGAGAAAAAAAATCTCTTACTCACATATCATGAAGTATATTGAACATGATTAATTAAGATAAACACTTCCTCTACATTATGGAGTGTAATTGGTAATGATAATTATTCTTAAGATCATTCAAAACAATGATAAATCATATGGGTAGCTGTCTTTACCAGACAAACGTGGGTCCATCCACCTTCTGAATGATACACTAGAGCTTAGAGACCTCTGATAACTCTTGGGTACCCAGCATAGGACCACACCTTAAACTAAAGTGTGAATAGTGTTGTAAAATGTCATCCATCCCATTGAAAATGGAAAATATAGGGTTCTCAAACATTAAGGATACCCTGATTCTATCTACCCATGTTGTGTACGACTTTCATCCATGTGAGATTGCCCCCAACCACATCTTTAGGGCCTTGAGGTGAGATATGAAAGGATACATCTTGTATCTCGAGTAAGAATCCATATATTGATGATGAATCACTACCCCCATTGTGTTGATTGTATAATAATTTTTTAAGTGGTCCAACTGGATTTTGGATCGTCTTGATATACATCTTTAGGAGGATAATTATACTTCTCCAGAATGTTCAACATCCCATTCCTCCGTCGCTTCCCATACACTACTGTCTTTTCTATTTCTAGATGCATGACATTACTGGTCCCTACTGGGGGCATCTAGAAAAAGAGGACTTCCTTCCCTATTAGTGTAGAAATGGGGTCCTATGGTCGTTCACCATAAACATGGATCCAATCATAAATGAGTTATTCAATGATTCATTTCTTCTCTTCAACCTCATAGAGTAAGAAGGATACCATAGGATCAGAATTAGTTTTTGGTACAACCATGGATTTATAAGAGGTCCCAATATGTTTGTTACGCTTGATGACGTTCATAAGTGTATAAAATGATGCCTTGATAGAGGGATGATGGAGGTTGATAACCTGTCTTTGAAGGTGAGTATGGACACATGTATGACATTCTTCCTGGTACTGATCCACCGCTTGTCGAGTGTTATCCCCGTAATGATCTACATAAATTTCCCTATTCCCTTAATAATTTTTATTTTGGGGATACACATTTATAGTATAAAGGAATCTAGAGGGGATACCTCATTAATGATGTGAAGGTCCTAATATCAAAATATATTGATGAATAAGAGAGAAGAATATTTCCACTAGCCTCTAAAATGTACAGGAGTAGTTGTCTCTTCATTAGTCTTGTAGATCACTATGAGGCTCCTAATTCATCTACTTTAGTGGGTCTTGTGATAGAAAATGAAACTCACTCACTGAGAAATTTGGACTGATTCCAACTCAACCCTCTAGCAATACTAACTGATTACCTCGAAGTTCCCCCGACAACCTGGTGGGACATTTATCAATCACGAGGGCAGTGAAAAATCTACCATATGATCTTGAGAAAAAATTGGCCCAAAATAGGGTAAGAGACTATTTTATATACATGCTGGTGTTTTTTTTGTTTCCTGAATATAGTCGATAGTTGATCAGTTGACAAAGCTTCAACTAGTACATCTTGCTGGGAGTTGGGCCCCTCTAGCTGGTCAACACAAAAACTAATTTGCACTAGATTAAATACAGATCGTAGAACCTAAATGGATTGATAATGGAGATTTCTGACGAGAACCAATGTCACTATGAAATTCATTTATTCACTGCATGTCGGGAAATATCTCGAAGGGTGTACCTACACCATTATTACATCCCTATAGGATTGTGTGTTTACCACTTCCATATACGCTAGGGAGGCGATGCTCATATATTGTTCAACATCCTGTTCTCCATATTTTGGGTTAATAAAATATATAAAACGTCTTTAATTTATTAATTAGACATATAGATGGTAAAAACTAGTGGGGATGATGATGGTTCCACTGTGAACCCCTTAATGGGGGTCAGAACATCCTCCACCTTCATGTGCATGTAGATAGATCTAATAATATGATGGATATTATGCTATAGAATTTCTAATATTACCTATCATTATCATACCCTATGCTATAGATTTCAGGATGGGGTTCCATAAACGAGTTCTATTTTTTATCAGAATATGAATGGTCGATGAGGTCAACAACAAATTGGTGTTTGTAAGGATTTCACCTTCGTTTCTGAGTGGCCGACCGTCTTCCCTAGATAGTAATTATAGGTAGGGTACCACTATGCTAGGGGGAGGACCTCCATGCGTATGGGATGGATCATTAGGAAGAACTCGGTGTTGTGAATCAAGAGTATGAGTTGGACCTCTGTAATGTTTGTTTAATGAGCGAGAAGGATATTTACATGGGTTGGTTCTGGAGTTGGAAGATCCTTTGTAATGGATGTTGGTGGCTTATATAGGACCTCCTTGTTTATTTTTGAAGCGTTGGGGAGGAACTCCTCCTTGTTTTTTGAAAATTTTGGGAGAGCCTCTGCATTTCATTTCATCATTACGGGTCGGCCCATAACAGTTTTCTTTAGTGCCAGTGACTGAAATTGTCAACACAACCATTAAATGAGGTGGGTCGGGGTCTGATCTCAAGTGGGAAAAATAGATACAATTATTTTCTATTTAAGTGATCAAGAGAGATACTCAGGAATTACATGGGGCCACTAGATCCATACAATACAATTACCCTTCTCAGTCATTCTCTTGAAACATCCCTAGATGTTGGAATTTGGTGGCTTAGATAGGGGCATGTGGAGAAGGGAAATTGTCCACCTATTCATTGACATGAGGGACCAGTCATTGCTGGAATTGAAACATCATGGTAAGATCCCTCTTTGGAGGCTCCTGATAATTATTCAAGGATGATGTCCCTCAAGCATCCCACACCTCCTCAGGGAAGGTAGAATCATAGGATCACTCTAGAGAGAGACTCTAAAAGCAGTTTTTTGATGAAAACATGGATGGTTTCCCCTTGCATAACCCTTGGGGATGGTGGTTTCAGTGAGGTGATGAAGCCTCTAGGTCCATGTAGTCCATTTACCATGTGGGAATGACCTGCTCCCATTCCTACAATAGCTCGAGAACATTAATCACCATTTTCTTGATGATCTCAAATTATGAGATGGGGTTTGGGCACCCACTATTCAGAGTCACAACTGATGTCGAGGAAGGGATGGAGTTGGGTGATATTGTCAAATATATATTTCCCCTTTATTGAAACTTTTGGGAACTCAGTTGCTAGCTCCCGGTAATGTAAGTCTTGAAAGGCATGTAGAACATATTTTCAGTATAGATTCAGGGAAAACAGTTCCTAATTCCCCAACATTATTTAATCTACCTAAGATGGGGAGGTATCCATGAAAACAAGTCATCAACCAATGATTCCCATTTACTAACAACCCCAATTATCTGGTGAGTTACTTTTTGACCCCACAAATTTCTTGGCAGTACCAGGCACACTATTCATGAATATTGGTAAATGATAATTTGTTAATGATCCAACTTTACTTACCCCAATATTGAGGAGAATAGATTCCAATCAGGTTCACCATTTCTGTTTCTGAGAATTTTTCTGGGGCCCATATACGCATCGACGTGATATATCTGTCTGATGGATGTTATATAAATGCATTACTACTTTCTAAATGGGGCAGTTATTAATCAATTTCATTGGATATATCTACGTCTTGATTGAAAATAGATGATGGGATGTTTGTTCCTACTTTAATGGATTTCTACGTTGTGATTGTATCTTATTATGGGTATCCTTCATAGATTTATGTCGGGTTCATGGAACTCATTCTTATTTCCATCTCTTTGTGGGAATCAGTTAATTATTCTTCTTCATCTTGGTAGGGAATAAAACTTCAGATATGATAGTGGTCACATTGGGAATCTTTTGTCTTGTATTGGCATTGGGCTCATTGGTCACTTGTAAATCTTCCCCTTATGAGGGCATCTCATATGAGGAATATTAGGCACACAACCCTAAGAATCACCTATTGATCAAGAGGTAACTGATGTCAATGGAATATTTCATTCGTGTATTTTAAACTCATGTATCCCATAAATACATATTATGTGCGTAACCTGAATGTATTCTAAGGATTTTACGTTTAGCATCCCATGTTTGTTTCATGGGTTTGGTACTCTGGATCATGCCACAAATTATATGTCATAGGGAAATTGATCAAAATGTCTTTTTGTTATGGATTGAGAAACAATTTTAACTTCTTTTGAAGCTATTAACATGGTTATGTTTTTGTGGGGAAATTTTGAATAGATAATAAAATCCATGGAGACGGGTTTTATGAGGATGGATTAGAATGCCCTTTAAGGTAGATCCCAGGTTTTTGTTCGAATCACCCATTTAGAAGGACCTGAGGTGGATAGTCTGTAATTTAAATTGAGGTGTATCCGAGAGGTTTGTCTCTATTAGGGGATATTTCCCACATTTACAGTTTAGCAATGGATTCGAATTCCCCATGGATGCAGATTTTGAAGGTTGATCAGAATTCCCCTTGAGGTGTGTCTCATATGGATGGACCAGAACTCCCCATGAGGTGGATCCGAGGGGTGTGTCCCAAGGATAATAGATTTCACATCCTAATGTTTACCACTTCTGGGACACCCCTTGAGGAAGAACTAGAGTTTTGAATTAGTACACATCTTGAGTCCGATCATTCAAGTGTTTCCATAGGAGGGAAGATTTCACACCTATAATTTTTTCATTTTTCGGGACTCTGCAAGAGGTGGTCCATGATTTGTGAATAAGAAAAACCCTAGAAGAGGATCTGGGACGTGCGTACTTAGGAGGAAAGGTGTGACACCTAATGGTTTACTAATTTTGAGACTGAACGGTCAGGATGCTTCCAACATACTATGTTTATAAGACATGTATCAAAACCTATATTGTTATATGGCACATTTTAAGGTCACATGACTTGATTGATCCATGCAATTTAACTTCATGTGTTAATGATTGTCATTTTACAAAAGGATAATCGATGGGGGATGGTGTGGGGAATATGCATAGAAGTTTCCCTTAATACGATGATTTCACTTTGGTAAAAATGGTTTGGGGATTATGCATTGAGTTACCATAGGGGTTGGTCATAAGGGTGAAATTATATGGAAGGGGAGGAGTGGAATCCAATGCTTATCATACATTGGACATCCTTTGTTTAGTAAATTGGGTAAGGATATATTTTTATTTCATTTTTCGGACTCTTTCCTGAATTTTAACATCATACGACTATGAAATAGTGAGAGGAAATTTTACTTTATGTATATCATATATGGGGTGGGGGACTCACTCTATACCCCTTGGGAATATTTGGACACTATTCATGCACCTATGGGAGTGGCATGGTGTTTTCACTGCCACAGAGGAGTGATAAAACTCGAGATCCACATTAGAGTCCCCATGCAAAAAAAAGGTTTATAGTACCCATGCTCAAAAGAAAAAGGTTTTGTAACCATTTCACTAGAGGAATTAGGGACGTCCAGTTGAGTACAAGGATGTTTTTCCATGAAATTCAGTTGGGATGTGTGCAATAATTGTGTGAATAGGGGGATTAAGTATTAAGGGAACATGTGGAATCGAGGGGCCTATGTTTTCATAAATGATTGATATTTAAAAAAGGATGGGGTTCCAGGCATGAAACTTCATTGTACACACCCAACCTGCCTTATTGGTAGTCTAATGAGGATAAATCTATAGTAGGCCATGTTAAGGTTGGGAATATAGTTTTTTTATCACACAAATAAACTTCCGTTGAAGATCCATATTCAATGTATTTGCAAATTGTTGTAGAAAAATAGTGATTCTGTGAACCAGGGCACCACGTCATCTTCTAGAATGCTTTCCCACTAGAGGGGTGATCCTCTGTTTATAGCCAAAATCCTCAGTTGTTGGTTAATAATCCATTGTCTTGGAATTATATTTTCATTACAATTTCATTTTTCAACTGATGTTTTGGAACACACTCCCTCTAGATTGACATCCCTTTTGGAACAAAAAAATATTATCACATAAAAATATGAAAACCAAACTTTTGGCTTGAATGAAGCTAGAAATTGTTGTACTTATGTATCCTTGTATAATTCATTTTCCTCTAGAGAGTCCACATAATGATATTTCACATTGGCTAAAAAATATCATTGCACGTGGAATTTTGGTTTCGTGTGAACTCATTGCAACTTGTGTGTGATCCCTCAAACATAATTGGAATTGTCCTTTGAATAAAATGAAATGATCGGTTCACCCAAACCCTACCATTTGAGGGCCCAAATGAGATTTTTGTTCTAACAACCATCTATTATATTTTTTTCTTATTTTTAATATAATCCTCATATATGATAGTTACATTGCTTTTTTCATTGAATTGTTTTAATAAATCCTTATATATATTTACCATAGTCGAAAATGATAAAAAATTGTCCATAATATCAAGAATCAAAATATATTTATGGAAATAATTTTTCATAAAACATATTTTTTAAAATTCAACAATTAAGGGTCATGATGAAATATGTAACTCATTGCTCATGGAATTGGTATTTCATATGTCCCTATGATTTTTGATTATATTTCTAAATAAATTAGAGGGAAATAAGTAAAATGAAAATAATAAATTTTCATAAGAATTTTTGAATTATATATATCATATTTGTTCAACCACTATATCATTTTTATCATCCATTAATGATAGTGATGAAAAATAGAATGCATGTCTCTGTGGAGGCTTTTTTCCATCTAACACACTAACAACAAATTTGTTTTTATTATGATATGGAGTTAAATAAATATTTGTTATTCCATTAATATATTAACATATTAGTATAATAATTATAATAATTTAATTATATGTTTTTCTATATAATATATTTGTAAGAAAAATATTGATGATAAAAAGTGAAGAAAAGGTAATACTTTCATTCGAGACATGATCATATCTTTGAGATTTCATTGGATTTGAAGGCCTTGATATATCTCTTATAAAATGAGGACATTTGGATGAGAAAATGACATCTAGGAGAGGAATCATGGGTTTATTTTGATAGGAAATTTTAATGTAATGTTTAACCACGGAGCGGTGGAAATGACCCCCTTTTATAACTGAAAATGGAACTTTTGGGAACACCCTTTAAACATTATTGATATCAATACACTATGCATATGACATGGACTCCATAATTTCATAATATTGGAGTGTGGGGTAATATTGGGTCAATAAATACTTTTAAAATATTTTCCAGAGATGTTCAAAATATGTTTCATTTATTTTACCATATGTGTTATACATTTTTACATTTTGTTATTTACCCTGGTAAATACATTTTAACTGGTTAATTTTTATTTCAATTAAATACATAGGTGTAAAACTATTAAAAAAATGATTTTTTAAACCCAAATTTAATACCCATTTATAATAATTCAATTCATTAATATTATAAACAAAACATTAAAAGTAATGTACATAATATATAAAAACCTTTTTTTGTAGAAAAATGACTTTTAACCATGATGGGTTCAAAATATTATTTATTACTATTTAATGATTATATTATTGTAAATATAACAATATGTAGGCTTAAAAATATAATTCTATTCATCATTTAAATTCAATCACATAAATTTAATAGATAAAAATTACACAATATAAATAAATATATACATTTAAAAAATTGAATCCCAATTGTCATGGTAATTAACATTAATCTATCTAATATTATATTTATTATAAAATTGAAATTGTTATATAATGTTTATATATTTTACTCTAATTCGAGATAATTTTTTTAATATTTAATTTCTATATGTGATAAAGTCAAAATTTTATTATTATTATGTAAAAACATGTTTGAGTTTGAAATATGACATGAGATTAAAAAATGATAAACATGTTTTTTATAAATTATTTATTTTTAAATTATTTTTATCAAATATTAAATATATATTCTATATATAAAATAATTCCTAAACTATTAATTCATTTAGGTATTATAAAATTGATAATTTTTTAATAATCTAAATATTTACTATTCAAATACAAATGAAATATTTCATAAAATCTGAAAAACTCATTTGTGGATAATTTTGATATAACAAATTATTAAATGATATTTATTTTAGAAAATTAAAATTATAAAATTTTAATAGTTATATTTTATAAGGAAAATGTTATAAATTATAAATTAAACATCTTTTTTTTCAAAATGGAGTTTTTGAATCTTTTGATTTCTTAATATTTATTCATATCAATTGTTAATCAATGTGATGTTAATATACTCGATCATATAAAAATAATATTATTTGTGTCAATTAAGTCAAATATGAAAAAATATCAAACACTTATTGAAACAGATGTCTTAAAATATATATTACTTTTATTCTGAATATGATTTAAAAATAGTAAAAATTAATTATTTATATTCTTCAATTTTTTACTACTCCTTTGATATTGAAATATTTTTTTGAATTATATATACACAAAATATGATTTTTAGTAATTATAATAAAATTAATTATATGTAACATGTAAATATATATAGATATATATATTTATATATATATATATATAATATTTTAGTATAATATTTATATTCTATTGTGAGTTATGTTATTGAAAAAATTGTACATATCAATAATGAAATTTAGTATTACTATTGGATTTATAAAAAATAAATATTATAAATAGCTATATTTGCAACAAAAAAAATTTCAACACCAATATTTCAATTCTATATATAGTCTTACTAACCATTTTTCATTTACACTTATTCTTTATGTACTTTTAAATTTAGATATGAATACATGAATTCTCCTTTCATGGTTTTATTTAGCATTATTGGTTTTTTTATAGTAATAGTTATTCTTAAAGGTGGTGTTAGTCTATTGAATTTTCTTTTCCTAATGATATTTTTCTTATCAATTTATTATCCCCTATGATTTTTGATTTTTAAAATTGTAATTGTCTATGATGTGTAATAATCAATTGTATGTGGCACATGGTTTCCCTTACCTTCACATTAATGTTCCACTATAATTGATTACTATATTTTTATTTTGGTTTATATATTTTTTGGCCCAATATTGTAGTCAATATCCACAATGGACAGAGAAAATTTATTTATAATTACATGTAAAAAACATAGAGATCCTAAAACTAAGGGCTTTATTGTTTTGGAATGGATTTTCAAGGAAAAGATTTATTCTCTGGGGATAGATGCACACTAGGTATCCATGATGCCCATTTTTTGCATCGGTGAAGTGGTACTCTGTGAGTCCATTATGAATTATTTTAGTTGGAATGAACCATAACATTGTTGTGGTTAAAGTGTAGTGCTAATATACTAGAGGGTATAGCGGCCCATGGGTCTTGACACTTGTCAAATATTTAAGGGATTAGGAAGGGTGATGTTTGATGATGTTATGATGTCTATTTTGGAGAGATTATAGTGAATACATATATTGGGGAGGGAAGTATTTTTGATAGAGAATGTTATACCTGATAGGATGGTATTGGACAACCATTGGTGTTTTATATTAGTGGACAAGTATGATGATGTGGCAATATATAGTCATTTGTAGGTTAGTGGATAGAGGATGGTCCATGGAGATCCGTACATGGTTTTGAGGATGTGATATTGTTACCCCTATGGTTTATAGAATTATATCAATCATGGGGGAACATCTCTCATGGAAGAATGGTCGAGACAAAGTCAGACTATTCAGTATATGGTTAGCGTAACACTAGGAATGTCGGTATATGATAATATATATTTTTATCTCATTTCATGGTATGCCATATATTATAGATTCATATGTGATGTTAAAAATGGGATTCAATCTAATAGTAGAGATGAGCTGATCTTGGAATCAGTTATATTTTTTATGGGTTGGTACTGAGGGTTAGGGCAGGATTATTGTTAAGATGGCTGGTGAACCAATGATACCATTATACTCTGAATTAGGTTTAGTTGTTTTTCTAGTATCATTAATGGTCTTATGATTCCTCTATAAGATAAGTCATCGTGAATGAGGTTTTTTGGGTTTGTGTTTGTGGTTGAGGATGATTTTTTGGGATAAATTTATCTAGATGAGGATTCATGTGTTGGCTCAAGACTAGTAATAGTGATGTGAAAACTTCCATGGGAGTGTTGTACAAGGTATGTGTGATGTGGTCAATGTTAGGATTGGGATTTATTGGAATCAAGGCTAGTGGATCCAGGATTGGTAGTTATGAATCACAAAAGAAGAATGTAGTGCATTTTGAAGTGGAATATAAGGTTATAAGGGGGATTAAATGATGGTTTTATGTTCTAGTTATGTCTGTAGAACTACTATATTCTTCTCTAATTTGAGAAAAAACTAATTTTGAGAGTTTATAGTTATCTATTGATTTTTAGGTCAGTATTTTGAGATGGGATTTAATTTATTACACCAAGATAAGGGTCTTTTACATGAATTGATGTTACAATATCCATCATTAGTGCTGGGTAATATTGAAAGAGAATAATTAATATACTAATTGAGACCTTACTAGAGTTACATGAACAATTTTGGATGTTTGATAATTTTTAATAGGTCAAGATAGTGAAATTTTTTAGTAATAGGCCTTTCAAGAAATTACATGGTTCATCCAAGTTGTGAAAGGATTTCAAAAAGGATCTCAGGTTGTGAATGGGGATTAAAAAATGTTGTGTACCATTATCTGGAGGCAATAATGATGTAAACTATATTTCATACCGTGAAAATAGATTTTTCATGGGTTGGGGTATCCTTGTACCCATGTATCTCATGGAATATCCTCTTATTCATGACCCTGATGTGTGTTGGGTGATGTTTTTGGATTAGGGAAAGATGGTACTTTGGATGCCAGGAATTGTGGGTTTTGAGGTATTTCTCTTGATGAGATGAGGTAATGTGATCACCCACTTCTTTCCCCTATGCCACCATTAGTATCCTATTATTATGTAAGCCTCTTCGTGAGACTTCATAGAGATCTGGGTTTTATTCTAACGTATATATCTGCATATTATTTTACCCTTCATCCTAATGGATTTCTTTTAGTTTTAGATGAGTGTATGGATTGGATTCTACTAGAGCATTATTGAATCAGGTGATAGAGATAGGGATTTTTCATTAGTTTTATATAGGACATCCCAATATAGTGTCTATATTCCAAGGAACACTATTTTGGAAAAGGAAATTAATTAAATGAATTTATTTAGGGTTTTTCCTAAATTAAATGAAACTATTTGTTATCTCTTTAGAATCCAGAATTTTTAATAGATAAAAACAATAATTATATAGTACAATATTTAATAATACATTGAATATTTTTGGGTTTTATTTCATAAAAATTATATGCATTGTACATGGAAACATAAAATTTATGAAAATGAACATAAAATTAATCATCATAGATTAATCATAGATTTATTTTAGTATACCTCCAATTCCAATGAAAATTATTAAAAGAAATTGGTGTGCATAAATCCTAGTTGGATAAACCAAAAGAAATATTTAGTATGTGGTCATGAGGTATAAAAATTGGGATTGATCAAAATAATATCCAGCATTTTATAATAGAATGATCATGAATCAAAACATAGAAATTTGGATATACAATATAAATTATCCATTCATAAGAATATCACATTTGTTTATCAACATGGTGTCATGGACCTACATAAAAGGTTATTCACCAAGGTATCATGAACCACGTAATGTATAATGATTAATTGTTTACCCAATGCATAGTAGTAATATCAGGGGGAACCCTTTATATGTTTAGAATCATGTGTTCAACAATAAACATAAGAAAAAAATTCAATTATAACAAACTGGAAACATTGAATGGGTTCCATGTTAAAGTCATTAACTTGAAAAAATATTAAAACATGAAAAATACATCATTACTAACCTATGAAAATTGAATGTGAGTTTTATATATTGAATTCCACAATCACTGAATGATGGATAAATATATATGAATACTATTTAATAATGAAATGTGTTGAGTATTCACAATATAAAAATATTTCCTATAAAAGTGAGAAATCAATGAAATGGATTTGGCTACATGATAGGTACACAATGAGAATTAACTAAATGGAATAATGGAAGGTAAAAAGGTATCTCATAGGAAAAAAGCTAATTTTGAAGGAATTAAGAAATAAAAATTACATGAAAGGAATGTAATTTATCATTTTCTAAGAGAAATTATAAAATATTTACTTAAATGAAAAATAAGAAGAAGAGAGTTCCCTTAACTTAAGAACTGCATTCCAAAACCAGAGAGAGTGAATGTGTATGACCCTTGAGAAACAATGGAGGGAAATTAGAGAGAGAAAATTATTATAATATCCTTGTTAATGGATTTGGAGGGGCATGAAATCATAGGATGAGTTAGTATTTATAGAAAAAGGGGAAGATTTAATAAATAATTTCTAAATTTTTTTTGTAGAAATCTATGTTAGAAATAATGAAAAACTATAGGTCCACCCTTAGATTTAAATAATTATTTTGACATCTGATTTATATTATATAATATTTTAATCCATCAGAATAGAGATCCACTTTTTGATATTTATTTAGACAAGGAAAATTAAATTTCGGAAAAATAAATCCGTTTAAAATCATAATTTTTATTTTACACTATTGGAATATATATTATACTTCCAGAGATATATTTAAATACATTAAAGTAAAAAATATTAATAAAATATTCTATTTACACTAATGGATTCGGTTTTATCAGTCATTAGATCAATATTACACATTTATGATTCCAGAAAACATATATTAAGCACATATTTATTTTTCATTTCTCAAAAATAAAGTATTTTATAAATTTCTCAGAATTTAACCCTATCATAATTTTGAGGTGATTATTTAAAAGAAAATGTTTACCCTATCTAAATAATTTATTAAATTTAATATTTTTTTTAAAATGATAAATACATATTTATTTAAAAAAAATATTTAATATGAAACAATCAACTTTTTTACACTTATTAAAATTTCCTTGGACATTATAAATTTATGTTAATATTTATTTTTAAATATTTTTTATTTTTGAATAATATTTTATTAAGTTAAATTTTATTTCAAAAATATTAATTTATTAAAAATGATTATATTTTTTCTAAGATACAATTATGATTTATTTGTTTTTATAAAAATATTTATCAAAATAATCATATATTTTACAGTATTTTATTAGATAAAAAATAAGGGAAATATAATTTAGAGAAATAAATATTTTATTTATAAACAGGAAATTAAAATTTCATGATACTGAGTTCTAGAAACCTTTCCATTTTTAAAATAACATATTACATAATGGTATGGTAGGAATGGTTGGTAGTTTCATTTGGTGGATCATATAACATTTACCTAGTGGTGATCCCCACTAATTTTAACCTCCCAAGAATAATATTTCACTGAAGCCCAAAATGATGAAGATATACTTGGTATTGATCAAGGGAGAACACCGGTAATAACATATAGTTATCATATTCTGTGAAATGGGATTTATAAGGCAATACACTACTTATTGTGTCCTTTATATAACTTTTTTTCATTAATTATATTTTTCCTTTAACCATAATAAACAATAAGTATAAATGTAACATTATTTCCAATAATTATTTATCTAAATGGTGATGTTTAATAATACTTATATTGATAAATGTGCATATTAACCAACTATTAGGGAACTGTTAGATCCTAATGGCGACTTTTCCATTTATAACATATATATACTCTCCCATTCATATACATTTACTACTTCATTAATAATAGTTTATTTTTAATAGTTTGACTGTTTAAATTATATTATTAATGGTCCTTTTTCATTTGATAGTTTTAATTGATGTTTTAATCTTATTGTAAGAGTTTGATCATTCAGAATATACTATTTTGTGATCTTTTTTTTTGTTTTTATATCCTTAATCTATTCAAATATATAGTAATCAGTATTATAACATGAAATGTTATATTATTTATTATTATTATTTATATATACATCTAATGTTAAATATATTGATATAGTTGTTATGAAACAACATTTTTTTATTAGTAAAATAATTAATTTTAAGGTCATTACATTCTCACCCATAAAGAAATTGGATTCATGAAATTTGGATCTTTCTTAAATAAATGGGTGTATTTTTCCTTTATTTCACCTTTATGTTCCCATGTATATTATTCAAAATTTTGAGTTCTCTTTCATAATTTTACATGTCTTTTTCATGTTCCATAATAATTATTCACATATTCCATGAATCCTGAACAATTCCACTTAAAAAAATAGTCGAGTTATAATTCCACAAAATTAATATTAATTATATGAGTTGGTGCAGACATATACATTACTAAAAATTACATTTGGTATCCATCACGGTCATTGGAATGTTTTGGATGTAGTTAGAATCACCATGCATCTAATCCGACATGATCCAAAATCAATAATGTTCCTTTATGACATAGAATAAAATTCCAAATCACTAAAAATATCACAACTCTTTTCCACAGTGATATATTGTGATAAAATGAAACCATACATGAAATTTCATATCCTTCCTTCAGCTAAAAGTATATAATTTCTGTTGAATCTTTGTACACTTGATGTGTTTTTTAATTAATTTCAACATTTTTATAGTCTATTTCTTAATGTATAATCCTAATAGTTTCCCTTCTCTAAAATCACCCCTTCTGGTTAAATTTATAAACCTTTTATTTTATTTGATTCAAAAGGATCCATTTTAATTATTGAGTGGAAACTATTATTATAGGAGAATTCAATATGTAGAAGAATTTTTTCCCATATCCTTTAAGTATCAAGTGAGATATCCCTTAGATTTTCTTTTAATGTTTTAATTTTCCCCTGAAAACACCAATTAGTTTAAGGATTATATGATTTTCCTTAATTTGTATCTTTATTCATATCATTTTAAAGGGTCTTCTAGATTATAGTAGTAAATATTGGATCTAGACCACTAATAATTTATAACAGTACTATATGGAGCCTGAATACTTATTAAATACTGAGGTGAGCTATGTTCTTGAGGAGAAAATCATATATTATTGAAATTAAATGGACAATCTATGTAAATCTATCAATGATTACTCGCATAATATTTTCTCTTGGATTTCTATGGAAGGACAATGAATATTTTCATAGTGATGTTGTCTCGATTATTAATTGGTATGTGTAGTGTTTATAATCCTAATAAATGTATTTATTGATCCTCATTAAAATTTTGAAATACTAAGAACCTTTTATTTTAATTAGTGAAATGTATTTTAATATTATCTAATCAATAATGATCCCAATAGAACTAACACATTTTAGTGTTTTTTGGATTTACAAAGAATGTACTACTATGGGATCCATTCATCAGTTAATTTTTTCTCTATGGAAAGGATTTAAGGAATAAAATTGTACTGAATTTTAGTACACCACAATGATCTATATGACTTAAAAAAATTCATGTTTTCACATTATCTATCTTTTTTTCATCAATGGACAATGTCTTTGAGAGTTCTTGATATTAACTATTAATGACTATTTAGAAAACATTTGGGATTGTTTTGATGATATCCCACCCCTTATGATCCCCATGTCCAGACTTACTATACCCTTAATCAATGTATCACCTTAATTCCTTCTTATTCCATGAACAATAGGATTTTCCCACTGGATACATCTAAGAATTAGTTTTCTCTATTGTGCAGATAATTAAAAGAATAATCAAAGACATTAAGAAGCTCCAACCATAACCTTTATCCCATGTTCAATTCCTTTTTGTTTATATATACTTTAAAAATTGTTTTTCATGTACATATCAAAAATTTCCAAATAAAATTACTGTATCAATATCATCCACACAAAAAATGGATAATGCTACCCCTAATTCATTTATAAAATAATTCTTCTCCCATGAATTTACTATTTAGAAGCATGGGATATAACTTTATAATTTTTCATTAATACAAATCCAAGACCATTTAGAGATTAATCAATAAAAAAACAAATAATTTACCAATAGAAGGAACAGTTAGCTCATGTTTACCATCAAACTTCTTCTTCAGTTCATAGAAACCTAATTCAAACTACATTTTCAAGATAAACATAATCCATTTTGTGTATCTTTGTTACATTATTAGAAAGAAATGAAAATATTTTCACAAACCATTTGTTATATCATTCAAGATTACTGAACTATAAATCATTTTTACCTTTGTAGGATAGGTAATCTCTAATATATCCTTATTATATATAATATCCACATTCATTCCATCATTGGTAATGATTTACCCAAAAATGATACTTATTTTTATCATATTTATCATTTACTGATTTTAAAAAATTGCTTCTCCTTACTCATATTTTTTAATATGACCCTTACATGATCCTTACACATCTCATAAATATTTGAATATATAATAATATCATCAATAATTAACACAAAAAACAAATATTGGTAGTATTTAAAGACTCTATTCATTAAATAAATACATATGGAAGAATAATATGTATTTTGAAAGGGAATATATATAAACTCATAATGAACCTATCTTTTGTTGATGATATTCTTGGGATATGTATTTTATTCATTATAATATAATTTTATTTTCATATGAGGACTGTCGAGATGAATGGATATCCATGAAGTAGGTACAATAAATCATTAATCCTTAGGAAAGGGTCTCAGAACATTAAATTGATTCCATTATACTCTCTACAATAAATACATAGCCTCATAAAAACATATTTATTTATTATAATTAAGGAAATGATATTCTTAAGGAGATACACTTATTTAAATATATGATTTTTACCATAATAATAATAGTTCCTTATTTATTTCCTATAACTCCATATTCTTCCTTCTATATGAGAACCTAAATGTTGTCTTCGACCAACTAATTAGTTAAATAAATAAATTTATCTCTATTTATATGGGAGTTCCATGTAAATCCATAGGAAATATCATGTATTACAAAACCATGTCCATATATCCAGACTCAATAGTTTCTATTTATTCTCCTTATTCACAAATGTTTCACATAAATAAAAAAATATTATGGGGCTCATTGTATGATTTGAGATGGGATATATCCCTTATCAAGATAAAAATGGGTTTCCCATTCATGAAAACATAAATAACTATTTTTCTAAACATTATATTCGAACTATACTTTGAAATCATATCCATCCCATGTATTATGTAAAATTAAACCTTATAAATTAATGCCAGGTTTTTGGAGTGATTACACTCACAAAAGAATAAATGGGTATCCTTATATATCAATAATTCGGGAAGAGATCCTATATATTTTTAACAAATTGTTATCAAAATAGTTTCTTAGTACTTCAATTGATATTAATTTAAATCATGAATGAAATAAATGAATATGTAGAACCATAATAAATAAATGTACTCATTAGCTTTGAGTACATGTATATTTTACCATCCAAAATATAATTTAGATAATAAACACAATAATTTTTATTTAAAAATCCTGAACAATCTCTTTTAGTGTCTTCTTGGGTTAATGGTGGCTTCTCATTGTTATCTTATAATTTTGGAATTGATTATAGAAATGTCCATGATCCAAAAAATAGACTCATTTTATGGTTGGTTGTTCTTTCTCCTTGATTCATTTTTCACTGGCATTCCAATGTTGAATCTTAACATCTCCATGACATTTTCGAGTTATGTGTCCATCTCTTAAAAACATGTAGAAAATTCCCCTCGAATTTATAAAATTCCCCAACTATTTATGCTTATATTTTGTCACATGGGATGTTGTATGATTTTCTCATCAAGATTCATTCCCAAAACATTCACCATCCTTTTTTTCATTGCATACATGAGTCTATAGGAATATCAAAACTCCATTTCAAAATTTCAATTAATATTATAATATATGTTTATAACTAATAAAGTATTTTATTCCCTACTATTTATGTAGATTTCATCTTAGCCTACAAAATAATCAGTCAACATTCCCACTACAACTGATGAGAAGTCTTGAAGAATATCCCACAAGCTGTGTAATGTTAATATCATAATTCCCCAAAAACTTATTATCTCATTTTTTAAACTATTGAAATTAACTCTACATCATTGTCTGTAGGATATGAAGAGAATACATATTGAAAAATAATTTTTTGATATATTCCCATTCCATGGATTCTTCATCATCCCTTCTCTTCATTCTGTTGATTAGTATCCACCACCGATCAAATTCCCCCTATATTTTATATATTTATAACATAAGTTTCTCCTTTTCAAAATATTGGATTACATAAAGAAAATTTTGATCATGTTGATCAATTATTCACTGATTATATTATACGCTAAATAGAAAAGATGTTGTCATTGGGTCATAATATAATTGTGAACTAGGAATTCTATCAATGGTGAAGCTATACAGTCAACCTAGATTAGGTTTTTATTCAATAAATGAGTAAATTGTTTCATCTTCATCATGTTGTTTTCATCTCTGTATCCCCTATATTGTGATATTTATTCAATTGTATTTTATAATCCATAATGTTTTACACGATTAATTCTATTTCCATCGATTTAATTATAAGAGAAGAATACTTATATGAGATACATGATTCTATTAAAAATATTACCATATTTAAAATGGACATATTAAGAATAAATTATTAAAATATCATAGTTGTAGTTTGAAATACTTTAATAATAAAATTATGTTCATGTTATTTATATATATGTCTTAATGGTATTTAAAAAACTATGATTTACAATAGGATATCCACTGGGAGTGTAAAATTCTGTATATATCAATGTGTCATTACTGTGAAATAGTTGAAGATCACATTAATAATTAATATAAAATTTTCATGGTTTTTACCCCTAGGTGTAACTTTTCTAGAGATGTATAAAATTTTAGTTTCCAGCCATGGATTTCATTTTATAGAAAAGACTCTCTTTATACATCACTAATATCTTATGATGTTTTTATACATTTAGATTTACCCATATGGATGTCAGGAATGTTTTTCTTTCATAATTTCCACAAATATGATAAACTAATTTAGATACCAGCTTTTGAATCCCACCTTTGTAATAAATAAAACATTCATTATATAGTAAAACATTTTATAATACATAGAATCTACTAATGATTAATTTCTAGGAAATTAGTCACATAATGAAAATAAAAATAAATATTATTATACAAAACAGGAATATAATATTCATATATTACTACTAGGTTTGTTTTATATCGTCTTATAACTTAGGGACATACATTTAAGAAAAGGGGAGATAAGAATCCTAATAATGGAATAAGAAACAAAATATTTAACATGGGTTTAAGAGGAATAATGAATGATAATGAGAATAAGAACATGTAGAATATCATAAAATAACTGTCATGAATCATAACTTAGAAATATGGATACATTTTCAAAATGATACATTCATAATAATATAACCATATATTATCACCTTGGTGTTATAAAATATAATCACATATGATAGTCAACTGGGTGTCATAAAACATGTCATTTTTTAGATTTATTATTTACCATATGTGTTAAATAAATATTTGGGTCACCCTTCATATGTATGAATTCATGTGTTCTACATAGATCATAAGAAAACAGATCCATACTATCCCATGGGAAACAATGAATGGATTTCTTTTTAATGTCAATATTTTCATAAATTTTTAAACACATTTAAAATACATCATTTTTAATCAATGAGAAAGGAATAAAGGCTCCATATTTTGTAATCCCATAATTTAATTATTTCAAAATATAGGGCGAAAATAATGAAAAGAAAATTGGGTAGAATATTCACAATATAAGATTATTTTATATAAAAGGGAAAAATTCATGAAATTAACTTGGGAACATGATGGGTATATAATGTGGATTATGTTATTGTAAAAATGAAAGGGAATGATGGAATAATATTTATAAAAATCTATTAT
The DNA here is from genome assembly GCA_963277665.1 of Viscum album. Lineage (NCBI taxonomy): Eukaryota > Viridiplantae > Streptophyta > Magnoliopsida > Santalales > Viscaceae > Viscum > Viscum album. Next base: position 1,464,422,342 of record OY728153.1, on the reverse strand, counting down.
ATCATTAAATGGATAATTAAAGATATATTAATACAATGTAATAGAAGGTCTATAATTCATAAAACTTAATAGGTACATGAAAGAAAAAAAGAAGAAGATAATTATTGCATACTTTGGGATGTAACATCGTAAATCCTAAAGAGGGAAACCATATGACCTTGGATACACCTTTTAGGGACTTTAGAGGGAGAAAATGAGAATAATTTCAGGTTTATGGGATCTAGAGTGGATAGGAATGATAATATAGGTGATTATTTATAGTAAAATGGGAGGAATTAATTAATAATATAAAAATTTATGTATTGGGATTCTAGGTTCTGGAAAAAGGAAAATAATTGGATTACCTTGGGATTTTTCTCGTGGTTTTAGAAATTTTATTAATTTATTAGAGTGTTAGAATATATAAGAATATATATCCCAATTATAATATTTATTTGGAAATGGAAAAGTAAATTTTGTACAAAATATAGTTTTTAAAAGATCATATTTTATTTTCTAGATTTTGGAAAGACAGGTAATGGGTTATAATTTGGATTAAATATATTAAAATATATAACATTAGTAAAATGTTAAATTAATGGTTTTGGATTCAATTTTATTGATTAATATTTAATTTATTAATATTTCAGAATTTATAAAACATAAGAAATACAAACTGTAAATTTATTGATGACTAAAAAATAATTTTTTTCTAAAAATTATTAAAATATTATCATAACCAGATTTCAATGTGTTGATTTCAAATAAAATGATTATTTTATAAAAATAATTCATCAATTATGATATATTTAATTTTTAATTGAAACATCCATATTTATTGAACAATAATAGTTTCTACAATATAGTCTGTTTCCTAACACTTAGTATAATTTCATAAGACATTAGAAAATTATGTTATATTCTATATTTAAATAAATAAAATAATAAAAAATATTTTTCTAAGATAAGGTTTTTAGAATGACTATATTTGTTATAAATGTTTATATAATTTATAGTAATTAAATTATATTTAATTTGTATGTAGAAATATATGTATCAAATTCACATTAGATTCATGTATTTTTTATCAAATTAAACAATAATGAAAATCAAATTTGAAGAAAAAACTATTTTATTTATACAAATGAAAATAGAATTTCATTATTATATTGTCTAGATAAATAATCCCTTATTACAATAGCATATTCCATAATGGAAAATTGTGTGATTGTGGTAGTTTGGTTGGGTGGATTTGATATTATTTCCCTATAGGTGATCCCCAATAATATAAACATCATCCATAGGTGATTTTTTCAAGAATCACTTGATGAATATTTTCAACTGATTGGTCAAGGGAGAACTTCTGTGACACTAAAGCACTCCCAATTTTATGAAAATGGGATTCAAAAGGAGTTACTATACTAGTTGGGGACATCTATTCTATATTCAATATAAATTTTCATTTTTCAATTCTCTTTATAAAAACTAATTTTAATGGTAATAGTATTTATAGTGGTAAAAATGACAATTTTTTATGTAAAAAAAAAATTATATTGACCAACAATAATATTTACTAATGTTCATGTAATAGTCAGATCCCAAAGGATAATTATTCTTTTATAATATGTATATATACTCCCATTCATTGAAATTTACTACTCTATTATTAATTTAGTTTTCTAATTTTTTTGACAATGTAAATTATTATATATAACCTCGTTTTCCTTTAACTATTTTCTATGGAATGATTAATCATTCATTTAAGAGTTTTATCATATAGAAAATTCCATTGCCTGCTAACAATTCCTCATTTTTTATATTCTCGTAATAGTCCTAACTTTAGTGATCTGTATTATTACATGGAATGTAATATTATTTTATGATATAGTCCTTCTATGAACATCCAATATGAAATTGTAGAAAATAATACTAATATATGTCCAATTATTTTATCGATAATAGATGGATGATTCATGCTATTACATGATCAGTATAGAGTTTAGTGATTTTTCTTAGGTTTGTGTTTTTAATATGACATAAATCTATTATTTGTGGTTTGTTGCTATTTTAGAAAGTGGATGTCACATTAATTTTTTTATGGAAATTATTATAATTAAAATAAAATTATGAAATTATTTATAATGGTTTATTATTAATATAATTTATATCACTTGGTGTGATATTATTACTACACAAGGATGATGAGGATTTATAGGATTGGACAAGGATACATTGAACTTGTAAAGGAGTTAAATTCATGTTCCACGTAGGTGGATCCAATGATATATATAAATATAATTTCTTATGAATGAGTTTATATTCTATCATGATTATACGGATTCCGATATGGATAATAAGTACTATTAGTGTCATTTAATTTGATGATAGGGTGTCTTTGGACCCTTATACATCATGAAATTGATCTACATCACTTGGATAAATTGTAATCACCATGAGACAATGTCTCCAAGTAGAAAAATTATCACATAGGTAAACATGGGGCCTTGGGATGATATAAGGGTATGAGTAGAAGTGCAGGACATACTATGATTGGTTCTTAAGTCTACATGGGAGGAATAAAAATCATTAGGATGATTTTAGATGGGTGATATGGTTGTTTGTCTTATGAAATATAAGAATCTCCCTCATGAGGGTGGTGGTGAGTATTGTTTAGTATATTTATTACTTAAAAACTCAACATGTGTTGTGAAGAGTGGTTTCTTCTATGTGATGGGTTGAGGGATATCCCTTATAAGGCGTGTTATGGGAAACTAGTGTTGGTCATGGGGTTTCCATATGGAATGTTATTTTCATGGAAATGTAAACTTTAGTATTTCCAATGACCCCACCAGATTAGTTTACAATCAAAAGGATCCTACGAGATATGAGGTCACCTATAGGTGATGGGTATGGGTTGGTGTTATGGAGTAGATGAAAATATGGGTATGGAGGACTCTTCTTGACACCCCATTAGGATGAATGAGTTGTTTTTTTCTATGATAGTCAATCTGGTGGATAGTCCTTATAAATATTACCTAAAGAGATCTGTGATTAATGGTAGGATTTGTTTGAAATGTTCTTTTTATTGGAAACAGATTGATCGTTAGTGTCGATGGTTCTTGAGTAATGACTTCACTATTAGTGAGAAATAATTTTTGATAGTCACATGAGTGTGATATAAAAACTTATTGTTCTTGAAGCTGTCCCATCCATGTCTGATATGGTTCACATGAGATTTATTGGAGGACTAAGGCATTAATACTATTCAGGGGAATTATTGGGTCATCCATGAGTGAGATGGTTGAATTGAGTGTGATTGGATATCTATGAGTGAGATGGTTAGACTTGAGGAATAGATGATGTACTACCATGAGTGAGATTGGATCAAAGCCCATCTTATTGTATTGTATAAGATGGATATACCCAACAATTATTGCGAATGAAGAGTTCGAGCAATAGAAATGAGACCTTCCCTAGGAGAAAAGATGGTATGGATTATTATTATGAGATCCTCCCATGAGGTGGGAATTGGTAAATACATAATATATTTCCTACACTACATCATTGAGTATGGGAATGTACTTGTAAAAGATGTTACAATGGGGGTTCTTCATGGTGCTGATGGAGTTATGCTATGATATCGAAGAGGATCTGTTAGCAACTAAATGCTGAATGTGTGTATGCATCTTATTTGGTGTCATAGTTCCATTGTGTTTAAATTAATATCTGATGAGAATTTTTCTTTATGTATTTCTTCTATATAAGAGTACACATGAATATGAAAGAATCTATCAAAATGCTAAGGGATAACTAACTGTGTTATATTCTAAACCACTACATATGAACTATAGTGAAGCTATATACGTAAATTTTAATCTTATTTTAGATAATAATATGTACAGTGGGTCATGTTAGAGTAGCTCTAGGGGGTTTTAGAGACATGTTCTATTGTTTAGACTAGGTGTTGAAATTGTGAAAATTTGTATACTTTTTTCATTGTATTATTCATTAATATGGGTTCTACCCAATGGGTGATTACTATATGTTTTATATGACTACATCATGAATGTAATTAGTTATATATTTTTTATTCTACATACTATAATGTGTATTTTTCATAGTTATTTATTGTTATTTTTTACCAGGATGTCTTGTGTATTGACCACGATTCATTTTTAGGCCCTTGATTCTACGGGATTTTCTCTAGCATATAATGAGGCTTCTTTGAGGACATGTGACACTTTTCCTTAGACCTGAACTATTAGATAAGGTCTTACACTTAATGCCTTACTCATTAATTCTTTTAGAATTCCAGTCTCCTCTTAAAAGAACATGTGGCCCCATTACAATTTTTTAGTTACCCTTCGTAGGGTTCTCCCTCACCATGTCCAATGCGGTTCCCCTTATAAAAATGTTGTTCTCCGTCAATTCCCTCTAGTTTAATCTGGAATCCCATGATAGTATAACTAATGAATGGTCAGTCATTTTCTTGAACGGAGTAATATTATAGGTAAATTTGGATCCATATCCTTCCACTGTTAATGGATTATGTCTAGAGGAATAGTTTTATATTGATATAATTATTTCCCCAATTGGTGAGACTCTATCCACATCAAATGGGGAGGTTTATCTAGGTGAAGATAGTTCTCCTTCTTCACTCATACAATTTGAGAATCCCTTGGAGTCTATTAAATAATGAGTCACATTCATCTCCTTGAACTATTTTGTAGTAGTTTATTTGGTTATTTATGAATTAAAATTGATTAATCAAGTATTATATAGGGAAGGTTAGAATTTTTTTTGGCTTAATACAACAAGGAGCCTAATCACTAACTTAATGTAAAGATGGTTCGATGATATTTATCTTTAAAAATACCATGGTTCTTCAGTGATAAAGAATTTTCTTCTTCACAATGGTTGCCCTAAATTTTTTAATTCTAGTGGTTTTGATTCTTTAATTAAATGTGAATTTTTTTATAAGTTTCTTTGGCACAACCACATATCATTGATAACACAAGTAGTTCGTTAACATATGGGGAGATGAATTAATTTTTAATCATTAAGATTTATGTGTGTAATCTCTTTCATGGGTTCTTAATCGACTGACATGTTTGTTTATTATATAATAATTAGATCTAGATTTATATTATAAATGTATCTTCCTAGTATAAAAATATTATTTTCAATATGGGATCCCAAAATTTTTTCATTTTTATTTTATATAAAAAATATCAATCCATTGATAGATAAGATCCATGGAAATCTTTATCATCCTTTATTATAAAATCAAATTCAAAGATCCTTTTGGGTGAATTATTTACCATTATTAAAAAAATTGGGAAGGATAGAGGGGTTACCAACTCTATAATAGAGATAAAAGGGTGTAAAATCATTCCATAGTAAAATAATTTCATGGATATATGGTTCTATACTAAAAATTACAATTATTATAATAATAAATGGGTAAGTTATTGTGTTAGTTGGATAGGTTTCATAAAAATGTATAATAAATATTGGGTTTTTATTCTCATTCATTACACATTTGGTTTAGTCCTTATCAAAAAACGCTTTTTTATAATTTTGATTTAAAATACCCAAGTTGAATACCACTGATTTACCTTTTCTAATAGTTGGGTTGAAAATTATTCCATTATTTTAATAAAAAGATTCTCATGGAATGGTCTTATTCAAGGACATGGTTGGTTAGATATTCAAAATAAACTCAAAAATATTCAAGGACTATTCATTGAATAGAATTAAAAAACCCCATTTTGTAGTTCTAGTATGATAGTTCTAGAATAAGATATCAATCAATTGGATTGGAAATCATAGGATCATTCGGATGAAGATAACTTCATGATTTTATCTAGTAAGAATACTCTTGTGGAGGAATAATTGTTATCATATGTGAGTGGTTACAAATCATCATCTAGAGTGAGGTAGTTGAATGAATGCTGATTGAAATATTTTATATTTTTATCTGGGTATTAGAAAGACAAAAATTGTGAAGAATTATTTACAAATATAAGAAAAATCTTTTACTGGAAGTGTGAACATAATGTTTCCATGAAATTTTTCTCTTTTTAAGGACTTCTTATTGTCTTATAGAGTTGTAAAAATACTCAATAGGGGTGGGGTTAATTGTGTTCTTATATTTTAAGAAACATAAAACCTACCTCCCAAATAAAATTTCAAATCTATCCAAAAATTATCAATGAAATATTAAGTGGAAAATAAAAATAAAATTTAATAATAATAATATAGAATATTAATAGTGTTTCAAGAACAAATATCCCCTAGTAGCATCTAATTACACTATATTAGGATGTTTGGTAATATTCATTATACTGACCCTTTTCATACTGTCACCTCACCGTGTATAAGAACATTTAACTTATTATAATGATAAAGTGATTTATTGGGATCATACATAAAATTATTATAGATATACTTAAACTACACAATTATTAATGAGTTAACACGTACATTAACAACGAAAATATGTGTATAAAATATAGAAACTTCAGTGACCATTTTTAAGTAGAAATTGATTGTATTTGTTGAATAGTTCCATGTATGGTATGAAACATTGATGTATAGCTCCAAAGGATTTATCAACTATAGTATATGTTATATGAAATTGTGTAAATTTATAATAATTATAAAAACATATATCAATGATAATCATAAATTAAATAAATGTTGAAGTTTTATTCTTCAATTTGAATATCAACTTCTAAAGAAATTATATTGTTATTAATTAATAATTTTAACACTTATAGATTTATATAATCATTTAAGTGAAAAAATTATTATCATAAAACCTCTAAAATTTCATGTTCCCCTATTTTCTGAAAATAAAAAACTAGAGGTATCAATTTTTAACAATTATGGTATCCATCGTAATTATACCCTTTTGTGGAAAAAGGATCATTATTTAATGTTTCCTTTTAATATTAAAAAAACTAAAATTTCTATAAAATATAATAAGTAGTATGATTTTCATTGAATAATATATTGGTATTAACTTACTTGAAATATTTATTTAATATTGATAATAATATTCAACATTAAAATTTATCTTTGAACATAATTATTAAATAATTTCTTTGATCTAATATCATTATTGTTCTCGAAGAAAACATGATCCCCATAATAATAAAGTAATTTCTATAATAATATTTATATGAAAGAGTTATCTTAAAAAATCCTAATATAATTCCATTATTGTAGTATACACTTTTCTATAAACACTATTACATAAGATAATTCTTACACTGTATAACAAGTCAGGACTCTCTAAGATAATTTAGTTTTGTTTATGATGATTTTGAACGATGCAAAAAAATAGAAACTTTAAAATATCAATATTTTGTGTTTTTGAGATCATATAGTACTATACACATGAGGTATCCAATGAATATGTCTATTTTTGTTCCATATGACAATTTTCCAATTAACTCCCCTTATAAGATAATGTTATTCTATTGTAAGATGATATTTTATATATACATTAGTTATTTGATTTTGTTAATGAATTATGAAATTCACCATGAGACAAAATTTCATCCCATGTGAAAATTTCACTCTGAAAAAAATAATTATTGTAACTATAATATAATACCACTATCTCAATTGATAAATTACATAGGTGAAATTCATCCCAATTTACAGTATCATAAGGTAAATCAATTAATGTTATTTCATCAAATGTGAATAAAAACTATTTGAACTAAAAGACCCCAAAATGAAACACAAATGATGAAAATATATTTTAAGAAATTTAAATAACATGTGGTAAAATTATTTTCAATATAAATATATATTTTTTCAGAATAAAAACAATGGAAATATTGTGAATTTAAAGATCCTCGTATGTGTTTCCAACAATATCCCCATTATTGATTACTATAAAACCATTTCTATTTTTCACTGCGATTTTAATTATTTAAAATAAATAACCTTAACATTTTCTTCGTTTTATTATCTCATTGAGTCTATATTTTTCTTACACTTAGGGTTTCTCCACATTTTTTATATGAAAAATAATTAAAATGTATTGAAATATAACACTTTTGATGTATCACATTTAAATTGGTAAATTTTTTAGAAAATAAATTACAAAAATTTATAAAGTATCATTTATTAAATTTTAGGGACAATGAAAAATATTAAATTAATAAAAAATAGTAACAAATTATAAAAAACAATGTGATGCAGAAGGAAATAAATTAAATTAGACAATTGAAATGTATGAATAAAAACATTTATTGATAATTCCAAAAATAAGATATATTCTAATAGATATCAATATTTTATCTCAGGATTATGGTTTATTATAGGTTGATATCATATAGGTTTAGGATTAATAGGGGTTCCTTCAAAGAAATAGTTAGTGAATGATTTGGTTACAGGAAAACTGAGACTCTGAGATATGGATGGTCCATCTCACCGAAAAATTACATAGGAACTATAATCCCTTTAATACCCAACTTTTATTAACATGTACTGTATTTAGGTTTTATCCCTTATGATTTCATGAGAGTCCAAACATTTATCCTTATCATACCTATTAGTTGTAGTGATGGAGACCTTGGAAGGTGAGGCATATGGAGGGAGTGGAATGGTCTGGTTTGTATTTTTTGATTCTATGTTTTGTAGAATGTTGGAGGATAAATGATAACTTATACCTTTTTAGTGGCTTTAAAATATTTATCATGAATGAAAAAACCTAAAGATATTCTCACTCATAGATGAAATAGAGAACTTTCACACATATTTAATCACTTGATGATGAAATATTAAAAATATCATGGATAACTGAATAAATATCCATATATTGATGACATATCACCCTGCCTTAATTATATATATTTAATTTGTTGTCATAGCATATCATTTATGTATACATTTATTCTATATAGGATTATTAAATCATTTATCGGTTTATAAAAGAAGTACAAATATGTTTATGTGCACTTGTAAAAACCATAATGCTTACATTATAAGGGTATTTATAAACATGAAAATCATATTCATAAGGCCTCTCTTTAGAATCATCATATATAAATATAAGATATGCCTAAATAGTCATATGACTCCCAGTAAACATAGATGCATAAATTTTAATGTTATAATAAATTAAATAAACCATGTTCTCTAGGTATTTTAAAATGAAATGAAATACTATATGTTCCTTTTATAAATACTCATTCAATGTGTCAATAGTTTCCTTGTCAAAAGAACAATATCATGAAATGTTTTATCTATACATTGAATAAAATACTTATAAAAAAACTAAGACTCCATGATAGTACATATTTTATTTATTTTATTTCCTAAAAATTGCCTGAAAATCATGGATTCCACTAGTATTGGAGTTATTATTTTAGTTAATGGAAACCAATTTTGATGAAGGAACAACCAATTTTTCCCTAATAAAACTTTAAATAGATGAATTTCATGGTAGATCTGTTTGAATTTGCTACACATCATGGGTAGTGAGGATCCATTTCTTACATTCAAATAAAGATATCATAATCTTATTTTTGATATATAGATAAACAATGGAAACTATTTCAACTTTCAAGGATTTTAATTCATCCATATATTTTTATGCTCAATCCATATACTATTTGTTTCCACATTTACTCGAACGAATTCAGATATCTTATTCTCTTTAATGGTTTGAATATAACTATCGAATTTAATGCTTACACTCCCATGAATGGGTGGATATCATTATAACCATACATCATCATATTCATCAAAATATTGGTAAATATTTTTATATCAAGAAAAAGAATATGTTTTTTCATCATCTACATATCCTAAAATAATAATATCTATTGGGTAAAACAATATATATCAGCTTTTACTACTTTATTTATTATTATTTTTATATAAATAATTATTCTTTCGATAGGTGCGAAGACAAATTAGGGGAACCATTAAAAACTATATGATTCTATATCTCACCTATTTCCAAGAAACATGTAGTCTAATCAAATTTCAAAATATATATTTGATAGCATATATTAGAGTAATAGGAGTGGAAAATTTATCAGAATCCCCTATCTCAATATACTTATTGACCTGAATCAAAAGTATAAGTTGCAAATGTGAAAAAACAATAGTAGTAGGTAAATAAATTATAAGATTCTCTATAATAATTTTCTCAACTTTATTAACACTAACATATTCAATTGCATATACTATATTATTATTCACATTTTGGTTATACTTATATCCATTATATTTAAGTAAGATATAATACATATTGGTTAACTCAGTGAACTTAATGGATACCACATGAATATTCATGATGTAAAATATTTTAAGGAAAGGATTTAAAATTCATCCAAAATGATTGAATCCTAATGCATAGTTATTAAAATTCTAAAAATACCCAATATTTTATGTTATATGATTACACTCAATTTAATCACTATTTCATAAATAAAATACACATAAAAAACATTTTTCAAACTCTATTGAATATTGAGTAACAAAATTCAGAATGAAATTTACTAAAAAATAATTCTTAGGATAAATTTTATTCATAGAATTTTTTCTCTATATCTGATTCTCCAAAGTGATATGTTTTTATTTCTGTAGGCCCTAACTATTTTACAATCACAAGAGAGTTAATTAACTATAAATCACCTTTACAAGGTAACTGAAATACATGGAAAATAATAAATGAGTTGAATGATAATTATTACCATTTATCAATGAAACTACCAAGTCTATAGCATCATTGACACTAAATACTATATTTTTTTACAAAAAATATCCAAATTATTTCAGAAAAACATGGTAATTTTATCATTGAAAACAATCTCCCATCCTTGTTAGTTGAGAACATTCTTGAGTAAAATATATATACGGTCCTTCTAGTTAAAATGGATTATTTTTTATCAATATATTCACCCAAAAATTAACACTAAATGAACATCTAAAATCAGTATACACTATCCTTTTCCACATCCCCATTGTTGATTAAAGATAAGTGATTTGAGGTTTAAAATATTAGTTTTGGGGAGGAATGAGTTTGGATTCAAGGGAGAATAAATTTCAGGTTTTTATATATAGAAGGTTAATGAGATAGATTATATAATAATTTTACAATGAATATTAATTTTCAATGAGACTTATGTAATAAAATTAAAGAATTTAAAATTCTAAAAAATATTTTTGTGTGATACTGTTGGACATGGAAAATAATTTATTTAAATTAAAATTAATTGATGAAGTGGAAATATCTCTTTTTTATAATAAAAATGACATTAGTATAAAATTACATTGAAAATATTTATTTAATTGAATTTAATTGATTTTTAAGAAATTAATTTAAAATCAAACAATCCCACCTAACATTTAATAATATCAAATCGATATGTAAAAAATGGATTAGTAAAATATTTCGTGTAACTAATTTTTGTAACATATGATGTCCACAAATATATCACCTTTGTAAGAGTGATCCCTTAACAATTACAACATTTATCACTTTGAATGGTCATATAATATCTTATTAGATTTTATGAAATATTTATTGAATAATGTTTACAAAATTAAATATGAAAATAAATAATTTAAAATTTAAAATTCATTAATAGTTGTTTCATCCACTACAGTTGTGACCATCATCTACTAGCTACAATATACTCATCTTCAATAGTCAATAATCCAACTATGTTTTTCTTCTTTCTAGACTAAGGATCCAATGATATTAATAAGATGTTCCATGTTCCTGATGTACTCATTTTTTTCTAACTGATAACCTCCAAAAATCGTATTAGAATTTGAAGGTAAATCAAATCCAAAAGATCATGAAAAAAAAGTATAATGAAATATTTCTTATAAGAAATCATAATTTTTTGAAGATGTTAAATTTCATTCTTTGTGATTTCCCTAAAAGTTTTTACATAAGAGTATATAAAATATGATATTTCTGAAAAACAATTATATATAAAATAAATCAAATAAAAATATTATATATAATGTTGTTAAATAATTTAATAGATTCATTCAAATCATGTTTATCATTATAATTTAATTGATTAGCATGTATCATAATATTTTCATCTCTAAATATCTTCAAAAAATATTGTATTTTTTTCATTAAAATACATAATTCTAAAAATATTTTTGATTAATCCCAAAACCAAGGAAAATTTTAAACACAACCACAATGATAATTTCAAATTCCATTTTCATAAGCTGTTAAAATTATATAAAAGTTTTTTGATTTATGGATCAAAACATGACAACAAAAACATATATTAATAATAAAAATATCATTTGGGAAGTTTTCCAAATTAAATTGGGGATTTTGAAGACCATAGTAAAAATGTTTTAAATTAAATTATTTCGAATTTTCATTCCAAGATCTTGATTATTTTTTATGAACATAAATGTATTTAGTAAGTTTCATAAGTGAATTTATAATTTGAAAATTATCTGAAAACTGAGTTTTCACATCATAACCATCCCATTTTAAAAACACATTTAAAAAATATTTATTTTACATCTGTTTAAAATAATATTAAATTTGTAAATAATGTACATTCTAAATTTATTCTAATGACTTATATCTTATAAAATATATTAATGGGTTCTTCATAGTCTATTACTTCTTCTTGGTTTTGATATATAGAAATTAACCTATAATTACATATAGTGATAACACTTTTATCATCCAGCTTATTTTAAAATACACATTTAGTTGCTATAATAGAATAATGAGAGGTTCAATTAAGAATTTCTCATACCTTGCAACTCTCTATGTTTTATAGCGACTCTTGTAATTAAACTACCAAACTGTAATCATTTTATGCATTTTCTGTAGTTTTAAGTTCTATATTGGATATAAAATAATAAAATTTATTATGGTTTCTAGACATCTTCTTTCCCTTATGCTATAATAAAAATATTCAGTAATAGTTTCTATGGGATGTTTCAAAAGGTTTCATGGTCTTCTAGGCACAAAAAATTTAGGTTCACTCATTTATAACCTTTTAGGAATGGTCTATTTATGAACATATTCCACACCATCATTATCTATGTCAACAAAGGCATATTTATGTCAAGGGATATTTAAATAAACACTTCAGTCATCAATTTGATTTTTCTAATGATAATATGGAGGATGTTAATCAAATTTTACATTATAATATTCTTTAATAATACATAACATCTTACAAAATCCTTAATAAGAATTAAATGTTGTATTATGAGAAACAATTTTTCATCCATCATTATTTTAGACAAACGTTTATAGAATATTTTTGGTTTTTAAGATGTCCACATTTCCTCCAAATAATATTAAGAAATTTAGATTTGGATTTGAATTTGAATTATTACACAACTTATAGGGTTTTTTTCAAATTAGGCCTTAATAAAACATTGTTAATTAAATTGCATGTTATGTTAATAGATTCATCATAAAAATGAGCGGGATTTCTATATTCACATAAAATAGTTCTAGAAATTTCATGTAGGTTCATATTACCACTTTTAAAAATCATTCTATTTTGGTGTCCAAGGAGAATAAAATTTATGTAAAACTATGTTTTCTGATAAAAATGAATTTAATTCATTATTCTCTACCACATAGTAGGGTAATATTTCCAATACAAAACATTAGTACTTATTTAATTTTTTTTACCGTCAAGAAATACTTACTCAAGGTATGACATGATTAAAAAAATAATAATTAAGATATAAACCCATTTAAATATTTCGAAATCATTATCCTAAAAAATGATTTCCTACTAGTGTTTACAATTGAAGAGGAACCAAATATATCCATATAAATATGTTCTTGTCATCTAGAAGTTTTAATGTCTTGAATTTTATGGAATGATGACTTGTGTTTCATTTTCATTGGGTAGGAATTACATAGTTTCATTCTTACTCATTTTTCTACCATAAAATATGAAATAAAATATTTCATTGATATTATTATGAATGGATGGAAATTTTAATTTAAAATACATCTACGAAAAATGTAAGATTTATTAATTTCAGCATCAATTTAGTTTGCATTTTTTCATTACAATAATGTAAATACTAACTATAAAAATTATTTATTATAGGTTATTAAAATAGATAATATTTATTATCAAAAATATAAATATATTTATTATAAAAATTATTATAAAAGTATTCATCACAATGTTGAGAAATACTTATCAGGTTTTGAATTATGGCTCTACTATAATAAATGTTATTGGAAACAACTGTCTGTGGATCTCTAATAAATCCAACTCTAGATATTGTCCCATTGAAGTTATCATAAAATTTTACATACCATACATAAATATTTAATAGATTGTGGAAGTTATAGAAATCTCTATTTAGATGTCTCAAATAACTATTATCCCTAAATCATGTTTAATTTGTATTTCTGTGTATGTTAACCTGAATAAAAATCAATGAAGATTTTTATATGGTACATTAATGTTCTATGGTATGTTCAATTTATATATTAAATATTTGGGAATCCAAATATATCTAATCTTTAAACAATTTCATGTATTAAAATTAGACATCTATCTATAAATAGAATCATTATTTACGCAAAAAACAAGGATGTCCTAGAAAACAATCACAAGTATACAAGTATTTTATACCATAGTGGACCGAAGTAATATTACACATGTTTCTATTTTTTGGAACTATGAAGAATTTATTTCTTATATAGGTTTAGTCTTTCTCAATTAATGCATATGATTTTATTAATTTTTGTGATTTGGTGTCACTAAGAATTAATTTGAGGTAATCCGTTCATATAGTAAATACAATTGAATTATATTTTAGATTTTTATCATTAACCATTAATTACATAATTTTTTCAGCGAAAATAACATTCTAATATGAAATTTATAAAATAGATCTCATTTATGAAATTTGATGGGAAATATAACAATTTTCAGTTAGAACATTATTAAATGATTTCATTATATAAATTTTGATTCATTTAAGATATTAAAACATATCTTATAATAAATAGTTGTACTTATTTAATTCATTATAAGTGTAGTTCATCGATTTAGCATTAAATTCATGACTATATAAATAATAATATTGTACCTTAGTTCAATACATAATTAAATTTTTTCCTTTTATTGATTTGATAGTTAATCGTATATATCTATTGGTAACATATCAGTTGAATATTCTGAAGCACTCTGTATTGACATAATTTAAATTTTATTCATTTATATAGTAATAAAATATTTTATTGAAAATCACTTATAATTTCTTCTCATATTTCACCTATAAATATTTGGTTTTATATACCCAATATTTTCATATTCGAAGAATAATAAATACATATTATTTCATTTATATTTATTATAGTTTTTGAAATAATTCATAAAGCCTTTTTTTTATTTACTCTTTATCTTTCTTTAAAACTTTTCATGTTCTTCATCAGATTCTATGCAACCTGAATTTTCATGATCAGATGAGTTGGATAATAAATTTATTTTGAGATTATAATCATCATTTGATATAGATATTTTCAAATAATTACATTATTTTTTTATCATTGTTTTGATGACCCACTTATTTTATCTCTAAAATAATATATAACAATAATTACAGCAAAATTTATTATTATTAAATCCTTATAATGCATATATTTTCAAATGAAATTTTTTTTCCACTCTATACGTAAGGTAAAACACTGAGTTCAATCAATGATATACTTGTTTCAATAAATGTAGTTCCCAAGGATGAAACATCATTGATAATCATAGTGAGGCCACCATTCATTTAGGCTAATATTCTATAATCTATCATTGTGTAGCTAAAAAAATAAAAATATCTTTTTCATTCCTTAGATTTTTGAAATTTTGAATTCCTTAATGGGTGAAAAAAATAGATTCACATATTTCATTATTTGTGGGGAATCATGAGACTTGATTGAACACAAATGGACTATAACATTCCATAAATTACATACATTGTTAATACTTCAATATTGAAGTACACTTATTACAACATATAACAAACCCATGAACGGACCGTATAGGTATAGTGTTTATAGAAATAGGGAAACATAAACAACTGGTTCATAAAGAATCTACACTGTCTCCCATTTATTTCATCATATCTAGAGTCCCTTTTGGAATATCCTACTTAATAACCTTCTTCCTGACATGAGGAAAGAACACATACAAAAGGGTGAGCTCAAATGCTCAGTAAGGGTAAACAAAATAATATCAATCACACCATATTCATAAGAACATAACATTTTGGAAATCTTAACCAGCAAAAGAGATCGTAATTTCATAACATGGGATAAATCATGGAAGTGAAATGTAATCCCAATAATCATAACATAAAATATGAAACATTTTTTCATACACACATAATTATAGAGAATCATTTCTTATTAGTCAAGACTCATTTCCAAGACTATCCTAGAAGACAAAGTCCATTTCTGAACCGAGTTCACTCCTCGTTTCAGTCCTGTTTCACTAAACCGTTTTAACCTGCCATTCCAGCCATGTCTATCTCATGAGATATAAATCTTTACCCAATTCATTTGAGGGAGATATAGGTCCAACCCATCTCATAATTAAACCATACTTATGTGTGCCAAAAAATCATAAATCATACAACATAGCATAACCCATGTAATAAAAATGGGAATCTTAAACATCATGCCATCACAACATAATCCATATAAGATAAAAGGACATCATAAAAATAATTCCATCATAACATTATTAAATAAATGTAAAAATATTTATAGAAACAGAACCCAATATTATCTTAGATGGAAAATAATTTTGATAAAACACTTGAACTCCATTCTTGAGGAAAATATCCTTTCTACTTCAAAAACATTTTCCTTTCATAAAATGTCATATAATTCTAAATTAAAAGAAGTTGATTAAAAATAAACTTGAAAAATTTTAAAGGAAGATTCATGGAAATTATGTTCTAAAAATCCATTCATGCCGTATAAGTTAAAAAAACATTCTTCTCGTACTTTGGCCGGAAAAGTCAAAAAGTACCTCATACGAAAAACGGCAAAAGATTCCTTTCATATCTTTTACTAAAAACTCACTGAAGGGTAAAATTGGATTTTAACAATTGTAGGAGGATACAAATAATATTAATTATTGAGGAAACATATATGTGGATGATAAATATTACCCAGTAAATTCTGAAGTATAAACAATCTCGGATAAAAATTGAGATTGTGAGATTTTCCCTTACCGTAGGTCCGATTTACTTCGTAAGTGTCCAAAACTCCTGTATAATGATTTAAATAAAGTCATTTAATTATTCTAGAATCATAATTATTGTTATGATATCATATATGGTCACATTCTTAGCTTCTTATTAGTAATATTTCATTTCTACTTGTTATTCGGGTGTTTATTACTTTTTGCTCTTATGCGAGTTTTATCGAATAAATTCTTATTCTTTTCTTTATCTTATAGATACCTCATTTGCAGAAAGTCATTTATATAATCATTATGCAATTAAGATCATGTAGAATGAGTCGCAACACATCGTGGAGACGGTATTCCATATGTACGCACGAGCGATGATATCATTCCCATGATCGTGAAATTGTATTGGAGTGTATGTATACTATTTTAGAATCAATATCACTTTACAATAATAATAATATATAGTTATTATTTAAACCATTATACCCATCCATGTAAGGTGGTGGTGGAAAATGGATTACACCACGGCGTGGAGACGGTATTCCGTACGTATGCACGCGCGGTGATTTTGTTTTCCGTAGGATGGATAGATTGTGAAATAGGGTTGTTTCATACTTATAATAACATATCCATATATGAGTGATACTGATGTTATTACTTTATAAAGAAAAAACTAAAAAAGAAGAATTTGAAGAAGAAGTAAAGTTGAATGAATCGGTAAAATACATTAACTCTTCTTTGAAACGCCTCTTTGAGACTTCCTCTTAGGGCACTAAAATTGGTCTTTGAAGAATCCCATGACCTCTAGGATGTTTCTAGGGAAGTGGATAGAATAATTTGGTAGGGTTTGGCTGAGCTTTATGGCTCAAAGTTGTGTAAGGAAGAGAGGGAGGAGGTGCCCTTTTACAATGGAGGAGAGGGGCACCTTTGGAAAAACTAAAAATATTATTTTATTATAAAGTCATATTCAGTTTTTAATAGCTCAAAATTGATTTATTTCGAATATAAGGTGGGGATGGTTCGAAACCCTCTCATATAATATAATTTAGACAAGTTTAGGTTTCTATTTTAACCTTATCATTTAGATTTAACTTTAAGTTAAATAATTTTACTTTTACCGTGTCTTCTTATTTTCTTACACTATATGGTTAATAAACATAATATAACAAGACAAACGAAGCCCAAGTTGTTAATTATTAATATATATAACCGTATCTAAGTCATTTGGCTGAACCTTATATTTTTATGAATAAAATAACAATTAATAATATAATATTTGTTTTTAAAAATATTTTATGTCAATTTTGACACTATTTGGTAATTTATTTTTGTGAAAATCATAACAGAAAGATTAGTTCTAAAAAGGTTAATAAAATCAATACTAACATGTCATATTAACCTATAATATTAGTTTAATTCATAAAAATTCTAAAATTACATTTATTAGGGTATATATAACATCAATTATGTCAATATTTCATTAATAAGATAATTACTACATCATCATTGTGTCATAAATAAATTAAATTATTTAATTTCTAAAATTTATAAATATAATACCATTATTTACGAGATATTTTTATCTTTCTAATGAATATTTATAGTTGAATTTATCTTATGTATAACCCCATATTATAAATGTTTTATTTATAAAACATTGATTTTAACTATTTTAACTATTCCTTAAATAAAATAATATCAATTGTTCTAATCTAATCCAAGTGGACCTAATGTAGAGACCCGAATCTAGAAGTACATGGACATTACATTAATTTTTCAGAATACTTAATACATAACAAAAAAAGACAGACAAGGATCGTAATAGTTTAGTGTCTTTGGAAACTTGGAATATAAACTTCTAATCATGTTGAAAGAACTTAAACAACTCCCATAACGATCTTCCCCTTTTTGTTTCCTTACCTAAAACCTTTCTTTATTTCCTGGGGAAGGTAAAAAATAAAAATGGTGAGATCAAATTCTCAGTAAGGTAAAACATAGAGGACATCAAACAATCCATAAACATTTGAAAGAAAAAACTTGAACATGAAATTTAAACATCAAAATCTTTAGCAAAGACATAAATCATGGAAGTACATTAGTCATATATCATAATGGATCATGAACCATGATAAAATATAATGGGAATAAAACATGTAATTATGGAAACCATTCAGAACATTTTATGATTTCCATAGTAGCCAAGGCATTGGTGCCACGACCATCTTAGTGGACAAAGTCCCTTTCTTAATCGAGTTCACTCGTCTTTTAAGTCCTGTAACACTGAACCAGATTAACCTACCTTTCCAGCCATGTCTATCTCATGAGATATAAATCTTTACCCAATGCATTTTAGGGAGATATAGGTCCCACCCATCTCATAATGAAATCATTCTTACTTGTGCCACAAAATAAACATACATCATTCATAATAACCCAATAAATAAAATGGGTTTCATAAACATCATCCCATCATCACATAATCCATATAAAAGAAATGGATATCATTTCATAATAACAAAATTGAAATCATGTAAATCATATAGACATGATACTTGAAACATACACAGAAGAAATAATGTCATCTTAGATGAAAAAATGGTTTTGATAAAACACTTGAAATGAATTCTTGGGGAAAATATCCTTTCTTCGTCAAAATCATTCTCTTTCCACAAAATGTCATGAAATTTTAAAAGAAAAGGATTTTGTTGAAAATAGTCATGAAATATTTTTGAGGAATAATAGAGAAAATAAGGCATAATAAAACCGTAAGAATCATTTCATGTCGTATACTTTAAAAAAACATTCTTCTCGTACTTTTTCCGGAAAAGTCAAAAAAGTACCTCGTAACGTAAACAAAAGAAAGATTCCTTACATACCATGTAGTAAAATTAAAAAATGGGTAAAAATGAATTTAAACATACACGAAACCATTTTTAGAAAATAGGTACATGGATGATAAATATAACCCCAGTGAATACTTATGAATAATCAATCTTGGATAAAAATTTGATTGGAAAAGTTATCCCTTACCGTAGGTCCGATATGCTTCGTATGGATCCGAACCTCCTGTATAATGATTTAAATAATTTCATTGAATTATTACATAATAATATTCATTTTTATGATATCATATATGTTTCACTTATGACTTTATATTACCAGTTATTTTGTAAATTCCATGTTAAAGTAGCATTTTGGGTAAAATCATTTCATTTATCGTATGTGTTTCGACTTGTCGTTCTTGATATTATTACTTATATCCTGATTTACATAATTCCATAATGTAAAACATGATTTATATATAATATATATTCATCATATTCATATATATAATAGATCGATAAAAGTAATGAAATACACCGTTCATGGAGACGGTAGGTCGTATGTACGCATGAACGCTATTTTCGTTTCCTTATTGAATTGAATGGAATTAAGTAGATGACATACATATATATATATACATAAATACAGTATCATTATTATGTCATATATTTCATGATTAATTATTATATATACTTTATAATCATTAATGAATGGTTAACATGGAGAATGAATCTCATCGCGTCGTGGAGACGGTAGTCCGTACGTACGCACAAGTGATGATATCGTTCCAATAATTATTGAATAGAATTGGAGTGGATGGTATAATATATCAGAATCAGTATGATGTTATAATAACCATATATAGTTATTATTTACACCATTATACCCATCCATGTAAGGTGTTGGTGGAAAAACAGATTACACCACGGCGTGGAGACGGTATTCCGTACATACGCACGCGTGGTGATTTTGTTTTCGGTAGGATGGATAGAATGTGAAATAGGGTTGATTCATATTAATAATAAATATAATTATATTAGGGATACTTATTTATTACTTCATAATGAAACAACTAAATAAGAGGGAGTAGAAGAAGAATGGAAGTTGAAGAAAACGGTAGAAGGTATTACCTCTTTCTCGAAGTGCATCCTTTAAACTTTCTCTTATGGAACTAGAGTTGGTCTTTTGAGAAGACCACTACCTCTAGTAGGTTTATAAGGAAGGGAGGAAGTAAAATTGGAAGGGTTTAGTTGAGCTTAAAGGCTCCAAATTGTGTGAGGAGAAGAGGGAGGAGATTCCCTTTTATAAGGGAGGACAGGGGCACCTTTGGAAATATAAGAAACTATTAATTTATATTAAATCCCAATCCCACATAAAAACATCCAAAATAACTCAAATATGAATATTAGATGAGATATGGTTTTAATATCATCAAAAAATAAAATTTTTACATGTTGGTAATTTATTTTAAACATTATCAACTTGATTTATCCTTGTTTAATCAATTTAATTTTATTTATGGTAATAACATTCTAAATTTTAAATTATTACAAATAATTAATTATTGGTTGTGAATTGTCCATAATTAGATACTTTATAATATATTAGACCATATAAATTTAAATTTATAATTTTTAAATATTTTTTGTGATTTTTAAACAATTTTATAATATGTTATTTTTATAAAATAACAATAGTTTCAAATTTGACAGTATTCATTTATTTGAATTTAAATAAACAATATACAGAAGATATGTTAGAAATAAAAGATTTAATAGATTCATAACATGTCATATGTTTCTAGAAAAGTAGTGGAGCACATTAAATAGTTATAATATTTATTTTAATATTTTTAAAACCATTTATTTGATATTTCTCTTATTAAAATAATTTCATAATAACTATTATGTCACCTTTAATGATAATTATTTAATCCCTAAAAATTATAAATAAATGCATATGATGTTGATAATTTTATTAGATTTATGTATACTATTCATGTTTGAAGTTTCAAGACGTTTATCACTAAATTAAAATTAATATACTTATAATATTTAAGAGAGTGACATGTTATCACTTTCTTTGGTTTTAATAATAATTATATTATTTCATTGTCAAAATTCCATGAAATGAATCTAGTCCGACCCTTAGGTGATATGGGTCTACTTTTATTCATCCAATATGATTTTTCCAAGTGTTTGGGTAATTTTATAATCTTATTTTTACCCTTAATTACCTGATTTACCTTTAACTGTAGTAAATAAAAAATTACCATAGTAACTATTCATAATATCAAAAAAATAAAAGTAACCTATTAACATAATTTGGACCCACTGAATCCAATTATGGAATCCATTTTCTAAAATTCAATACACAGAAGTTTCAGAAATTAAATTAAAATTAATCCCGTTGTCGAATGAAAATGGATTTTTTGTTTAAAACATTGCAAAAGATTGAATTGATTTAACCTACGAATTCAATGTAAAATCAATGATAATGACATAAATTATATTAAATGGTAAAAATATATAATAATTATACTTTAAAACCATTCAATATTATAATTAGAACATATAATTTATTATGATGAAAAAAGTTGTTTTTAATTAAAATATAGCGTGTTTTTACTATTCATTAAAATATGAAAGTTATCAGTATAATATGAAAAATTTATCCCAAGTAAATTTTTATATCCTTATTCCAAAGAAGAATTTTATTTTGTCAAATTGAACTTTTAAACATGTCAAAAACTAGATTTAAAGTGGGTGTGTCATCAAAAGGCTGCAAAACTGCATTTTTTAAAAAATACTTATTTTACCCGAAAAATTTATTTTGTTCTCATACCATGTTCTAGAAAATGTTTAAGATGAATAATAATGCTATAAAATTAAAAAATTAGTTAAAACTATTCATAATGGCTAGTTCGTGATAATATTATAACCATATATCGTTGTTTAGTGTAACCCAGTATTGCGTACAACACACGCTATAGAGGAAGGTCGCGATTGCATGTAATGCAAGCCAAATCAGGGTTGCCTGTAGTGAAATACTCCTTTGTTGTTGCATAAAAAAAAATACAATGATATTTCATTTATACATTGAATATATATATATATATATACACATACACACTCAATGTTACGTAGAATAACAACTATCAAACAAACATGAAATTGTGTGTAGCATGATCCAAGAATAATGTTGCGTATACTGAAAGCTAATACAGTGCTGCATATAGCACAAGATAATATTGTTGTAGCATAAAACACATGACATCAAATAAATTAAAAAGAATACTTATCATAAAATATGAGGTTTTTACATTCTACCCCCCTTAAAATGAATTTCACCCTCAAAATTTGTCGGGGTTATACATGGTTTTCTACATGAAAGTTTCTATAATTGAAACCCAGATCGTAAAAATTAACAAAACATAACATTAAAAACTAAAGTATTAAAAATAATGGTTACCCAAATAAACTAACCACTAGGTTTCCACATAGGAGAACATAGGTGAAAATATGGATATGGAATAGAAATCTAACCATCATGTTCTGATAGAGAGTGGTAGAGAACATGTCTATGAAAAAGCCAAAAATCACAAAGCCATAGATTTGTGATGATCTAAGGTACCATATGATTCTTCGGATATAAGAGCACTAGGAAAACATTTTTGGTTTTCAATATCATTTCCCTAAAGTTGAAAATTGTGAATTAGAAGAAATACTTGCTTGATTTTGGTACAATCACACTATTGTTCGTGCTTTTAACAATTTCCACTTCATCTCATAAAGAAATGAAGACGAGTTTTTTATTCGTAAAGTACTAACAGATCATGTGATAGAATGATGGGACATTCCATCTATCTCAAAGAAAATGATAGAAAAAGTTATCGAATACATAAGTCCATGTATGGTGAGGTTAATCATATATGATTCCAAACATGGACTTATACTTCATCTATCACACCACGTAATAAAATAAAACTAGTTTCTACTAACCAGGGACTTCTTGTAGGCCAGTGGTAGGCGATACAGGCCTGGCACACATCGGTTGTGGGTTCGATTCCCACAGCCTTGTCCGATGCGATGGGTTGTCGCCCGTCCTACAGGTTGTCCTTTTTCTAAAACTACACTACTATAGCATCCCATCAATAATATAGAAAAATGTTCTATCCTTAAACAATACTAACTTATGTCCAACATAATCCATTCCAATCTTTACGCTTATCTAAAGTACTTCGGTCCAAGCTCATAGTATAAATAAAAAAATTACTAGAAAGGTTATCTAACAAGAATGTGAATATAAGAATTTATCTCACATATATCATAATATATATGTTGTTGGTTGCATTCCAAACACATGAATACCTTTGTAATATATTCTCTTGAAACATAAATTACCATATAACCTTAGTGAAAACATGAATACTATCAAAAGGAAACTCTTTCCACATACCAAAATCCCAAAAAATCTATATAATCAAACCATAATATCACTTAGTCCTTATATCAGTCATAAGCTCATGAATACAATCATACATATCATTATCTTCTTATCCCTTAATTATGCGCATATCATCTACATTCCAAAAATATATGAATAAACTTCCATGGTTACTGGTACTATTCAACATATACTTTCAAATAATTTAGGAAAAACAATAGTTTAACAATCCTTAGATGATTCTTTATTCCATAGTATAATACATTATTCTTTTATAAACATACAATCATTCCACGAACTTCTTAAACCACTGACTGAGCTTCATCATTTCTTTCATCTCATATTTCATTTGTAGTCTCTTCATCCTCATCCACATAAATACTACTCATATGACCATGATAATTCTCTTCATGAGATTTTCTCTTAGGGAATTTGTTTGCATAATGCCCATACATTCCACATTTAAAACATTTAACTGTTGTTGATGTCTTAGAAATACCATTATCCTTGTCCATGGTGTTAACTAAACCTTTTCCTTTGAAATTACTGGCTTTTTGTCCTTCTTTTCCACACCCAAATAATCTTCCAGTTCCTTTGAAACATTCTCCCTAATTCCTCTTCCCACATGATTTACATGAAGGGAATTGAACTTTCTTCCCTCTATGATCACCATGAAACTCCATCTTTATCTTATTAGCAGAGTCAGGAAACGTACCAAAGTTGAGATTATTGATCGTATTATGAGATTTCTAATTAGGCATAATAACTATATGTGGACCTCCAGATCCAATTTCATTTGTTTTCCTATGAATAATTTCATTCCATTATCCATCATATCATTCATTATCGCGAATCTTCCTGTTTCCAGCCATTTTCTAAAACCCAAAAAGAATAGTGTGAGACACAAAAATCATTCTCAGGAAAACAACATAGTAAAGAGGGAGTACCCTCAATATCTAACATCATAGGTTGAATTATAAGATTGTTACCATAGTTCTAGGACTATATCCTATATGTATACTTATCCTTAGGGACATACCTAGACATACCTTAGAAATATCTCTAGGGATCTCACTAATGTTTTCACATCCTAGTTTCCAAAGGTTGACTAAACCTTTCCTCAACTATAGAGAACAGAAGCTTGACGTACATGGAAATTACATTACTTTTGATGAATACTTAATACATAACAAAAACAGACACACAAGGATCGTAATAGGTTAGTGTCTTTGGAAACATGGAATATAAACATCTAATCATGTTGAAAGATCTTCAACAACTCCCATAATGATATTCCCATATTTGTTTCCTTACCTAAAACCATTATTTATTTCCTAGGGAAAATAAAACATAAAAAGGGTGATCTCAAATGCTCAGTAATGGAAAACATAGAGAACATAAAACAATCCATAAACATTTGAAAGAAAAAACTTGAACAAGAAATTTAACCATCAAAATCTTCAGCAAAGACATAAATCGTGGAAGTACATAAGGCATATATCATAATGGAACATCAACCATGTTAAAATATAATGGGAATAAAACATGTAATTGTGGAAACCATCCAGCACATGTTATGATTTCCATAGTAGCCAAGGCATTGCTGCCAAGACCATCTTGGTGGACAATGTCCATATCTGAATCGAGTTCACTCATCTTTTCAGTCCTGTAACACTGAACCAGATTAACTTAAAATTCCAACCATGTCTATCTCTTGAGATATAAATCTTTAAACAACTCATTGGAGGGAGATATAGGTCCCACCCATCTCATAATGAAATCATTCTTACTTTTTCCACAAAATAAATATACATCATTCATAATAACCCAATAAATAAAATGGGTTTCATAAACATCATCCCATCATCACATAATCCATATAAAAGAAATGGATATTATTTCATAATAAGAAAAGTGAAACCATTTAAATCATATGGAAATGATACTTTAAACATACACATATGAAACAATTCCATCTTATATGAAAAATGGTTTTGATAAAACATTTGAAATGAATTCTTGAGGAAAATATCCTTTCTTCTTCAAAATCATTTTCGTTCCACAAAATGTCATGCAATTTTAAATCAAAAGTATTTTTTTGAAAATAGTCATGAAATATTTGGAGGAATCCTCAGGAAAATAAGGCTTTATAAAACTGTAAAATTCCTTTCATGCCGTATATGTTAAAAAACAGTCTTCTCGTACTTATGCCGGAAAAGTCAAAAAAGTACCTCGTAACGTAAACAAAAAAAAGATTCCTTAAATAAAATGTAGTAAAAGAAAAAAATGGGTAAAAAGTACTTTAAACTTACATGAAACCATTTTTATAAAATAGGTACATGGATGATAGATATAACCCCAGTGATTACTTACGAATAAATAATCTCAGCTAAAAATGAGATTGGAAAAGTTATCCCTTACCTTAGGTCTGATATGCTTCGTATGGATCTGAACCTTCTGTATAATGATTTAAATAATGTCATTTACTTATTAAATAATCATATTCATTGTTATTATATAATATATGTTTCACTTATGACTTTATATTACCCGTTCTTTTGTAAATTCCATGTTAAAGCTGCGTTTTGGGTAAAATCATTTCATTTATCATATGTGTTTTGACTTGTCATTCTTGATATTATTACTTATATCCTGATTTACATAATTCCAGAATGTAAAACATGATTATATATAATATATATTAATCATATACATATATATTATAGATTGATAAAAGGAATGAAATACACCATTCATGGAGACGGTAGGCCGTACGTACGCATGAACGCTGTTTTTGTTTCCTTATTGTATTGAATGGAATTAAGTAGAAGACATAAATATATATATATATATACATACATAAAACCAGTATCATTTTTATGTCATATATTTAATTATTACTTATTATATATACTTTATAATCATTAATGAATGGTTAACATGGAGAATGAATCTCATCGCGTCGTGGAGACGGTAGTCCGTATGTGCGCATGAGTGATGATATCATTCCCATAATTATTGAATAGAATTCGAGTGGATGGTATAATATAGAAGAATCAGTATGATGTTATAATAAACATATATAGTTATTATTTACACAATTATACCCATCCATGTAAGGTGTTTGTGGAAAAACAGATTATACCACGGCGTGGAGACAATATTCTGTATGTACGCACGTGTGGTGATTTTGTTTTCCGTAGGATGGATAGTAGGTGAAATAGGGTTGTTTAATATTTATAATAACATATTAGTATATTAGGGATACTTATTTTATTACTTTATAATGAAACAACTAAATAAGATGGAGTAGAAGAAGAATGGAATTTGAAGAAAACGGTAGAAGGTATTACCTCTTTCTCGAAGTGCCTCCCTTAAACATTCTCTTATGGTACTAGAGTTGGTCTTTTGAGAAGACCAATACCTATAGTAGGTTTATAAGGAAGTGGGGAAGTAAAATGGGTTGTTTTTGGCCGATCATAAAGGCTACAAATTGTGTGAGGAGAAGAGGGAGAAGATTCACTTTTATAAGGGAGGAGAGGGGCACCTTTGGAAATATAAGAAAATATTATTTTATATTAAATCCCAACCCCACGTAAAAACTTCCAAAATGACTCAAATCTGAAGCTTAGATGAGATAGGGTTGTAATCTGATCAACCAATAAAATTTAGAAATGTTAGGAATTTATTTTAAACATTATCAACTAGACATATCCTTATTTAATCAATTTAATTTTATTTGTGGTAATAACATTCTAAATTTTAAATTATTACAAATAATTACTTATTTGTTGTGAATTGTCCATAATTGGATAATTTATAACATTTTAGACGATATAAATTTAAATTTATAATTTTTAAATATTTTTTTTTGATTTTTAAACATTTATATAATATGTTATTTTTATAAAATAATAATAGTGTCAATTTTGACACTATTCTTTTATTTGAATTTAAATAAAAAATATAGAAGATATGTTTGAACTAAAAGATTTAATAGATTCATAACATGTCATATTTATCTAGAAAGGTAGTGGAGCACATTAAATAGTTCATATAATATTTATTTTAATATTTTTAAAACCATTTATTTGATATTTCTCTTAATAAAATAATTTCAACATCACTATTATGTCACTTTTAAAGATAATTATTTAATCCCTAAAACTTATTAATAAATTCATGTGATGTAGATAAGTTTATTAGATTTTTTAGACTATTCATGTTAGAATTTTCATTAGTTTATCACTAAATTAAAATTTATATACTTATAAGATTTAAGAGAGTGACATGTTGTCACTTTCTTTGGTTTTAATAATAATTATATTATTTCATGGTCAAAATTCCATGAAATGAATCTATTATATACCTTAGGTGATATGGGTCAACTTCTATTCATCCAATAGGATTTTTCCAAGTGTTAGGGTAATTTTATAATCTTTTTTTTACCCTTAATTACACGATTTACCTTTAACTGTAGTAAATAAAAAATTACCGTAGTTACTATTCATAATATCAAAAAAATAAAAGTAACCTATTAACATAATTTGGACCCACAAAATCCAAATATGGAATCCATTTTTTCAAATTCAATACATAGAAGTTTCAGTAATTAAATTAAAATTAATCTCGTTGTCGAATGAAAATGGGTTTTATGTTTAAAACATTGCAAAAGATTGAATTGATTTAACCTACAAATTCAATGTAAAATCAATGGTAATGAAATAAATTATATTAAATGGTAAAAATATATTATATTTATACTTTAAAACCATTAAATATTATAATTTAACCATATAAATTATTACGATGAAAAAAGTTGTTTTTAATTAAAATATAGCGTGTTAATACTATTCATTAAAATATGAAAGTTTTTAGAATAATATGAAAAATTTATCCAAAGTAAATTTTTATATCCTGATTCTAAAGAAGATTTTTATTTTTTCAAATTTAACTTATAAACATGTCAAAAACTAGATTTAAAGTGGGTGATCCATCAAAAGGCGGCAAAACTTCATTTTTTGAAAAATACTTATTTTACACGAAAAATTTATTTTGTTCTCATACCATGTTCTATAAAATGTGTAAGATGAACAATAATGTTATAAAATTCAAAACATAGTTAATTATATTCATAACGGCTAGTTCTTGATAATATTATAACCATATATCGTTGTTTAGTGAAACCCGGTATTGCGTACAACACACGCTATCGAGGAATGACACGATTCTGTGTAATGCATGCCAAATCAGGTTTGCGTGTAGTGCAAGACTCATTTGTTATTTTGTACAACAAAATACAACCATATTTCATTTATACATTGAATATATATATATATATATACACACACACTCAATGTTGCGTAGAATAACAACTATAAAACAAACTTGAAATTGTGTGTAGCATGATCCAAGAATAATGTTGCATATACTGCAAGCTAATATAATGTTTCATATAGCACAAGATAATCATGTTGTAGCATAAAACACATGACATCAAATAAATTAAAAAGAATACTTATCATAAAATATCTGGTTGTTACACTGAAATGGTCATATTTTATTCCTAAGGTTGTTTTTGATCAAATTACACTTATCCAATAGAATTAGGACATGTGTTAGGGTAATAATACTATCATTTTTACCCTTAATTACCCTATTTACTTTTAACTGTGGTAAAAAAAGTAAAAACTTACTATTCACCAAAAATTATGTTCATCTCATTAAACCACATTTTAGTCCTTAATATTAACCGTGTTTCTCGGATTTTCGAAATTCCACTCACAGAAGCAGTAAAATTATGTTTTATGTGAATTTGGAAATTCTCCTAGGAGGTGGGTCAAAGACGGGGAAAAGTTCAATAAAATTTTTATATATCTAAAATTATTATAAAATGATCCAATGAATTGCATTGAACTTATATAGGTATTATGTATCAATTTTGACCTAAAATAAATTTAAATAAAATAAATTATTATTTAAATAAAAAGTCGGTTTTTAAATAGTAACCCAATGTTTTCACTATTCATCAAAAATTGAAATTTTTCAAAAAAATTCCAAAATTTCACCCTAGGCTAATTTCGATATTCCGAACCCAAAAATGAAGTCCGTTTTGAAAAATAAAAATTACATAATTTCAAAAAGAGGGTATTACTATTCATAATGGATAGTTTTAATAATATTTTAATAGCATATCGTTGTTTAGTGAAACTCGGTATTGCGTACAACGCAAGCTATCAAGGAAGGTCATGTTTGAGTGTAAAGCAAGCCAAGCTAGTGTTGTGTGTAGTGAAAGATTGCTTTGATGATGTATATAACATAAAAACAAAATATTTCTCATAAAAGTCTCGGGGGTTTCATGGACCATGACCAGAGATAATATAATTCAATACTATGAAATTTAAATCATAATATTCTTTTGAGAATCACAACATAACATAAGATTGTGAGTTGGCATATTTAAGTATTTTATATCATATAGAATCTATTGAAATAGTAGTTTCATCATATATATAATCATTATTTCCTTACATCATCCATAGTTTTCTAAATTAAAATAATGATATAATCCCAAAAAAATCATTCTTTTATGTTGGCCATTATGAAAATAATAGAAATTTGTCTTAAAAATTCAATTTGTAATGGATGGTAAATCCAAAGTCACTTTTTCTAAACAAACTATTACCTATGTGAGTTTACAAAATACTCAATAGTGGGGTAAATTGAGTTCTTAAAAATTTATACTATTTATAACAACCCTTTAAAATGCTATTTGAAATCAATCCCTTATTTCCACATTAAATATGAAGTCAAAAATAAAATAAAAATAAATGAGGATGGGAACTATAGTTTTTTAGTTCTATGGTAAGAATGATCTCCTAGTACCCTCTGAAAACACTCTCTTAATGAGCATGGTTATTTAATTATTCCATCATAGGGAAAACCCACCTTAGTGGAAGCCGATACCATTTGGTATAGTAGTTATGATCAATTTTTAGGGTCTTATTTATAAATCATACATATAGCCTCTAACCTATCTATGTTAAAAGAGTTTAAACATAAAAATAGAACAATAATATGTAGAGAAGAGAAAAAAAATTCTGTTCGTAGCTGCAAGCAACAATTGATTGTTGATAAGTATGAATTTCTGGGAATATATACAACTTCAAAGTGTAGCAACAAAATATTCTTCTATTATAATATATAATATAAAACATCGAAACATTTGTAGATAATTACATAGACATATATGAAATATTATCGCATGAAAAATAGGGTATGTGTTTTTTTATTCACCAATATGAATCAAATCATCTATAGTAGTAACAACATGCTTTTCTTTGAAAATTTACTCTTCTAAATATTTTAAAATTGACTAATGAATAAAATATTCATAAAAAATATCACTATATTTCATTTTTCATTATTTTATAAAAATTTGAAAAAATGTATCTATTTATAGTATATTTGGCCTTTGATGAAACTATTTATTTTCATAGAAGTAGTTTTTTATATTATTTATTTTGTCTTCATTGAGAAATTTCTATTTTATATAAGGAAAAATAATGATTATAATATTCCCATACTACTAAAATGTTAATAAGGTACTCAAAATAACATTTAAATATTGAAAATAATATTCATCATTAATATTTATTCATTGAACGTCTTTATTTTTAGGTTATTTGAATTGGTATCTCTAATAAACTAGAAAAAAATGTTCTCCATAGAAATAAATTGTTTTCAATGAAAAAACTAACATATATATATGTATATTAAATATTTATATGATAATTTCATAACTTATTGATATTGTTTTTTGGAAACACTATTTATGAAAAAATTGCCAACTTAAAATAGTTTGAGAATAAATATGATCATTTAAACAATCACATATTGATTTTGACGAATGTAGGAAAATTAAAAATTTTAAATATCAGTGCATTAATGTTCTTAGATTAATGTATAATCTATATACATGATATCCAATGTATAATAATGTCTATATTTATAGAATAATTTACCAAAAAAATACATTCCCCGAATAATGTTTATCACCTATATGATAAATTATTTAGGAAGACTCTCAAAAGATATATTACTTTTTCGAATATTGACTACATAGATGATACACATTGTCCACCAAAAGGGGATGCTCATTGTATAAGATGAATTGTAGTAATAGTAACATAGTTCCCTTATCACATATGATAAATTACTTAGGGAATATTATTTAAAAATTATTATAGTATAAGATATATCCTTTAAGGGGATTTCATTAGAGGTTAGACAAATTTGATCTAGTGGTATCCAAAGGAAATACTAATCAAATAAATATATTGTATTAACCTAATTTCATGTAGTGTGATATTACATTTAAAAAAATTTATTTGATCATCATAAAAACATTTTAAATATATTTATATTTTGGAAAACCCTATGTGTGTCGAACACTTCTTATTAAGTATGTGACATGATATTAGACATAGGTATCATATAGAAATAACAGTTGACCATTTCTTTGATAAATTTTTTTTTCTTATTACAGGGACATATAATAGAATAAATATATACTTTTTAAGCAAAATATCTTCATATATATTTATAGTATTGAACTATATTGTGTAATGTATCATGATGTATTTCCCAGTTGATTCTACATTATGGTCTGGGACATCATCAAGGGAGATTTGATCAAAGTTGTATAGTTTTTTTTTTTTGAGGATCGATTCATAGATTCATAATGTTGGATATTCACATTTTGGTAAACAAGGTTATTCAACCAAACAACATTAAAAAATTTCATCCAATCTGTATGTGTAAATTTTCTTATAACCAGTTTAATGTTATCCTAAACAGTGTTATATATTCAACTCTCCCAAAAATTATTTGAAGGTAACACCAGGGTTTCCTTCAGGGTAGGAATATATAGGTGGTGGTCAAATTCGATAATTAATTTCTTTTAGATCACCACATTATGGTGGTTGGATCCCATATCATGGTAATGGTGCAATTAGAGAAATTTTAAAATAAAATTGGATGGACATTTATTTAAAAAATAATCCAAAAAATGAAATTATTAGGCAGGGTATATTATATATTTTTGGTTCCATTTCTCACCATGGTTCACAATTCCTCTTATAATTATAAGTTTTGGATTCTTCATGTTAGTGAGGGATTTTCAAGAAGGGGATTCTCCATATCTAGGAGGGTTTTCATTTGATCATGATTTTCATAGTGGAACAATAAGTTGACAATCACAAAAAGGTTTTTTATTTTTTTTATTGGTCGGTGTAGATTTATTTTCATATACCATCTCTTCTATTTAAATGATTTGTGAATTTTATCCAAGGGGAGAACAAACAACATTATAATGATCGATGAAATTTTGAATTAGTATACGTATAGTAATCCCCAATATATTAAAGATTCTTTGATTACTATTGTTGGGATCCACTAGTTTTAATGAACACAAATCATGCCTAACTATGATAATAATTATTTATTAAGATACTATGTGTTTAATCCTGATCAATTATAATCTCAACCTCTAGTTTTAGTTTTTACATCATAAAACAACATTACGAATTTTGTTTAAGTATGACCTATTGATAATTGTCCTACTGATTGAAAATTCAATGATAGATGAGCTACAAATGGAATAAGTTACTGATAATCCGAGTCACCGACATAGGGACTTTGAATTTTTTCTAAGTATGAGTTTCTAAAAGTCCGACCTACCTATTGTCTGACATACTAATGTATGACATACTGATATAGTGAATGACTAAAACTCATAATATTTCTATGTATGAGCTACGAACAAAGGAGAAACTGACACATCATCTACTGACATACATGTTGTACCAAAATAACGATCTACTAATAGAAATGTTCGACAAACAACATGATACACTGACTATCTATGATACTGACAGACTAAGTCACCGATAATTTATCTATTAAATTTTAACCTACCAATAATGGTCATATTTAAAATATTTAGTACTTCTTATTATATTAATGAGAATTTCTAAATTTTGTAGAGACCATTTAATGATGTAAAATACTTGGACAAGATATGAGGTACAAGAGAACATGTTGATTCTATGTATAAAGGGAACATCTAGATAAACTAGAAATATTTTGGAAATAATGATAATTGCTTGAAACTGTTCATGCACATTACAGAAAAACATGAGTGTTGTCTATTGTGAAAACACAAAGACACTACTAAGAACCAAAATTGAAAAAAATAACTAAAACAACAAATTAGCGGACAAGAACACATTGGGTAAATTTTACCTCGCTGGGAATAGATCACGAAATCAACCACAACTCTCTGTTTTGTTGTCCATTTTTAGAGGCGACTCCAGTATCAAATCAACTATCATAAAGTAGTCCAACAGCCTCATAAAACAGCACACATATAAATCTAAACTATTATTTTATTTTATCTCTACATGTGTAATTTAATTTAACATTTTGTGTAGTGTGTGTATCAGTTTTTAAACACACACTTACTCCTATTATAAACTGAAAGATAAAAAGACATCTTAAAAAACTCTCAGATTTACACACACATTAATCAGAGCGAAAGAGGTCCTTGTGTGGCCTATCTATTTGTTTTAAAATACCAAAAAAATTTGTATGAGGTCCAGTGGCCAGGATAGTTTGTATACTATTGATACCTCGATCCAGGGTTTCGATAAAGTTTATTGTATATAAACTGCATAGTGGTAGGTTATCACCATGTGGAGAGGATTAAGTCTAGACTTCACACTGAACATCTTGTTTATTTTTGCGGTGTGATTTCATGTATTTTATCTATGATCTTATTAATATATCAAAAAATTATACTTCACATTGATAGTTAATATTTTGTAGTGTTTATATCAGAAATTGAGTTAGTAAACTGATATCAAAAGTTGATATAATAATGTGTATTTTTTTAATAATGAAATAATAAATAATTAGGAAATATTTTTAACAATAAAAACTTTAATAAATCAACAACTTTGTTTACCTGTTTTGTTTTATTTGAAATAGGAGAAATCTTAAATAATTTAAATATTTTTAAATAATGGTATTAAGAATAAATTTTTATAATGACTCAATTCCCCCCCTCAAGAGTATCATACACTAACCAACATATAGTATCAAATGTTTTTTAAAATATCTTGAAAAAACCAATTATCAACTATAAATTTACTTGGGATTTTAAATATGTATAAATTTCTATCTGTTCTAAATTTTTAGTTCATTAAAAAGGTATTTAATTATTCAATATGGACAATATATAATAATTTGAAGCTACCAATATACCTCTCTATTTTAATGGCACAAATTATTCTCAAATTTAAATTAAGAAGAAAATTAATTTGGAATGTATGTATTTTGAAATCAGGTATTCAATTTAGATTAATATAAGATTCCTTATATTTCTATGAACACTTTGGATGATTCCACTATAGAATACAACAATAATTTATATAAAGGGATGGATTCCTTATACTAATCATAATGGGATGAAGAATTTAATAGGATTTCTGTATTTAAAACAACACCAGAAATTTGGGATCCAATGGTTATTTCAGATGAAGGAACAAATAATGTTAAGAAATGAGACTTAATAGATATACAATGAAATATGATAATTTCAAAATGAAGCCTAATAAAACAATTTTTATTTCAATATTAGGTTCAATGAGATAGTTAATACAATGAGATCTCTTAGAAATACAGTGGATTCCATAGAAAAAATCATGTGGCTATAGAGATGTCTACTAGAAAGATGGCGATGAACCTTAATGTCAAATATAGAATCCTATGATATCAATAAGTTTCCAATCAAGTAGCTGATATGTTCTCTATGTATTTTTGAAGAATAACTAATGGATTACAGTGAAGAGGATGATGATCCCAAAATAATGTTAATGGTTTTCAAAACCATTGCCTCACAGAAAAAATAGAAAGTAGTAGTTCATATTGAATGTTATAGTAATGAAGAATCTCCATGTGATAGTGATGA
Source organism: Viscum album (assembly GCA_963277665.1). NCBI lineage: Eukaryota > Viridiplantae > Streptophyta > Magnoliopsida > Santalales > Viscaceae > Viscum > Viscum album. Next base: position 1,464,385,862 of record OY728153.1, on the reverse strand, counting down.
ATAATTGGCTGAGATAGACAGAAAGTTCAAAATGATCTATATACAGAAAAAATTCATTAGAAAACCAAGGTACAATAGAAATTACGACAACAAGGGAAACTGTAAAAATGACTGAATGAAAACTGAAAATGCTAATGAGATAGCCTGCTATGATTTTAAGAGAATAGGACATGTAAAAGATGATTTTCCTAAGATAATGATTAAAATAAAATATAATGAAAAATATAAAAGATATAATAAAGTTGAAAAGGCCATTTGTAGTGATTCTAAGGACTCCTCAAGTTACTAAAAGTAATCAAATGATGAAAATGATAAAAATGATCATATGTGTTTCATGACAAACACATCCCAGGTAACATTATATTCTCAAGTAAATTTTTTTATTAATATGGAGATGAAGATTATTCAACCTCTAAAAATAGTAAAAATGGCGAAATGTTTGAATATTGTAAATTTATTGATGAAAGATTCAATGAACTACATGATAAGTATAAATATCTGAAGAAAAAACATGTTGTTACTGTTGAATCAAAAAAATAATATTGAAAAAGAAAAGAATGATAAACTGCTCAATGAGGATAATAAACTCAAACATTCTAATGATAAATTAAAGAATTATCTTGATAAGTTGACAAATTGTAATGATACCTTACTTCAAATTCTTGGAAATCATGTTTCTCCTAAATACACTACTAATATTGGTTTTCAACCAAAAAAAGAAATGTTGTTAAAACCACGTTTTTATCTAAGTATTGATAATCATGTTTTATACCTAAATCTCAAAACGTTGATGCATGTTGATGGACATTAAATGTATATACTCTTTTTGGTTTTTCAAGACCTAGTATATTTGATTATTCTAATATTTTAGAAACTTATTTTAGGAACCCCATGAATCAAATATGGGTTCCCAAAGATTTAATCACTAATATTACCGGACCCAATAAAATCTAGGAACCAAACTATTTTCTTGGTTAAATTGTTTTGTAGGAAACCTTCTCGAAGAGAACCTATAAATTAATGTGGTACACGGATAGTGGATGTTCCAGACACATGAAAGGGGACTACTTAAGCAACATGAATCCTATAAAGATTGATGTTGGTAATGTCAACATTAGTGACAATGCTAAAGGGAAAATAAATTTCCATATCCAAATTGGTAACACTAATTTGATTTTAATTTATAAATTTCTTGATATTGATTCTATTAATTATAATATTCTTTGAATCTCATAGTTATCAGAGGATAGATTTTATGTTAAATTTGACAATTATTCTTGTAATTTTTTTAATTCAAAAAACGATTTTCTATCTTTTGATTTTTGAAATGAAACATTTTATGTATAAATGTGGATAATTTAGTTTATAATTTTTTTTGATTAATTTACATTCACATTGAGTCTTGGATATGGTATAGGAGACTAGTGCACTATAAGATACACTCCCTTAGAATGAATACTATAAAAGGTTTAGTTAGGTATCTACCTAAGAATGAGTTTCCAAATGAATAAAAAATATAATCCTTATCAAAAGGGTAAGAAACAAAAAATATCATTCAAACCAAAGAAAGATGTTTCAACATCTCATCATCTTGAGTTCTTTCACATGGATTATTTGGGACCATATAGAGTTTCTATCCTAAATGGTAAGAACAATGTCCATGTTCTAGAATTTGACTTTTTCTTTATATACATGGACGTTCGTTTTTGCTCTCAATAGTGATACTTGTTCTTACTTCACCAAGTATTCCAGATATATATAATAACAATGGGGTCTTAAAATTAAAACCGTAAGAAGTGACCATGGATAGGAGTCTGGAACCAAGAGTTTGGATCATTTTTCTATCAATGGGGCTATTGTCATAATGTCTCTACACCAAGGACACCCTAGTAAAATGGATTTTTAGAAAGATTGAATAGAACCATTGAAGAAATTTCTGAAACTATGATAAATGAATATGACATAGCTATATAATTTGGTCGAAAAGTTGTGAGAACAAAATTTTATATAAATAATATTGTTTTGATTAGACACATTAGTAAGAAAACACCCGATGATATATTGAATAATAGGAATACTAAGGTTAAATAATTTATTGCTTTTTATTGAAAAGAATTTATCCTTATAAAAACGATACTATTGAAAAGTCTATCTCTATGAGTGATGAATGAATTTTACTTGGTAATTTAACCTCTAGAAAACCCAATAGGGAGTTCAATAAAAGGAAAAAACAGTGCGGAAGAATCTTTTCATATCAAATTTGATGAAATATATCCACATGAACCTAATACATACTTGTAAAATATTGAGGGTGATATATATGCTATATAATTAAATTCCAATCCTTCTGACCCATCTGTTAAGAAGGCTATAAAAACCTCCAATTCTAGAAAATCTACAGACTCTGGTCATAGTGAAATCGAACCCCTAGAGGAACCTGAAATAATTATTCCATCTTTTTCTAGATTAGTTAGAACCCCTAAAAACCACCCCTTAGATTCTGTATTTTGAGACATAGATGTAGGGACACATGTTAGAGATTCTCTAAGAAATTAGGTCAAACATCATGTTTTCCCCCACAAGAACCTATGAACATCAATGACACAATCAATGATGATTTTTTTGTGATGGATATTCTAGAAGAGTTGAATATGTTTGAATGAAACTATGTTTGGAAACAAGTAGATAGACCCAATAATCATTGAAAATAGGAATTAAGTGGTTTTTTAAGAATAAGGTATATGAAGATGGTGCAATAGTAATAAAAAAATATACACTATTTTCACAAGGATATTTTCAAGTGAAGGAAATTGAAAATATTGAAACTTTAACACAAGTTTGTATACTTGAATCTATTATAATTCTGCTATCTTATGCAGCACATCTTAATTTATAACTATTATAAATAGAATTTAAAAGTACATTCCTAAATAGGTATATACCAGAGGATGTTGTTTTTGATCAACCCCCATGTTTTAAAAACCCTCATTTTCCAAATCATGTTTTCAAATTAACAAAATCATTGTGTGGCTTAAAATAGTCTCTAAGCTTATGGTATGATAGGATTATCCCTTTTCTCATTTAAAATGGGTTTTCAAAAGATATTAAAGATCCAACTCTTTTTATAAGAAAAATGTCTAAATATGTTTTAGTTATTCAATTATATGTTGTCGATATTATATTTGGATTTTCAAAACATTCTTTATGTGATGAATTTTCAAAAACGATGCAAGGGAATTTGAAATGAGTTTAATGGGTGAACTAAAATTATTTATAGGATTTAAAATTTTAAAAATAAAGGAGGTATAATTTTAAATAATATTATATACACTAAAGGTATTTTGAACTAGTTTGGATATGATTGTACTAAAATTAATGACAATCCAATGTGTACACCAGGTAAATTTGATCTTGATGGAGATAAAAAATATGTTAATAAATCATATAAAAGAGGTATGATTTGAAGTCTACTCTAATTGACTAATAGCCGGACTGACATTATGTTCAATGTGTGTAAGTTTCCATGTTTTCATGAAAATTCGAAATAATATCATATATATTCTATTAAAAGATTTTTCAAATACCTCAACTATACTATGAACTTAGTATTGTACTATCCTAGTGGAAAATATTTTTATTTAGTTAGATATTTTGATACTGATTTTGGTGGTTGAAATTTAGATAGAAAAAGAACCTCTAGAACATGTCACTATTTGGGAAAGTCATTAGTATCATGGTACTATAATAAAGAAAAATTATATTTCATTATCTACTATCGAAGATGAATAAATATATAATGGTAGCTGTTGTACTCAAATTTTATGGATGAAGCACACATTACTAGATTAATTAATATCATTTTAGACAAATACCTATAAATTGTAACAATAAATGTGATATCAACATTTATAAGAATATAGTTTATCATTATAGAGTAAAAAATATTTATGTAATACATCACTTTTTGAGATATCGTTAACAAAAAGGGTGTTTAAATTTTGAAATCATTGACATAGAACATCAATTTGTGGATACTTTTACTCAGCCATTAAATTGTGAAAGGATGAGTTACATCAGAAATGATTTAGGAATGATCAATTTTTGTGGACTCGCTGAGGATGTCTAACTGTCATGACTCACCAATTCTATATCACAGACCCGACATACTGATGATGTCTCACATTTGTGAATCACCAATTTTGTCTCACCAATGTGACTCACCAATAAGTCTCACCGATGTATCTCACCGATTGATATTTAATTATTTAATTTATATGATTATAATTTGAAACGTCATTGCTTTATTTGTTTTATTTTAACGCTCATTTTGTATTTCATGTTTTCATATCCATAAGTGAAAGCATTATGGTTCGATCTAATAATATTTACCCTCACTATTAATCTCAGACTCTTTCTATCAGACTCTTACTTTTTAATCAATATCTCCTAATATCCATTCTCTCTTGATCAGAAACCCTCAAACCTATCTCAATTGATTATGTCATGTGAACCTTCCAAGGATCTGAGGATGATTACAATCTATCCATGAAAATAAGATGAATATCTAGTTATCATAAGCCTAAGCTTAAACCTATTCAGCCAGAAGTTGTGAATTGTATTTTGACCCCTGATAAAGAAGTGCGTTCAGAATGGATGTTATCTAGTATGTCACTTCTGTTAAATGTGTTGAAAATACCAGGGTTGTTGGAGTGGTTCTCCAACAAAGAGAGGTCATATTATCTGAGGTTTTTGCATGAGTTTTTCTTGAATGTTGGTTTTCTACTAGAGGGGTCTGAACTATTTTGGATAATGTCAAAATTGGAAGGAAGGTGGGTGTCCTTTTCTTCTATTAATTGTGAAGAATGCTTGAAAGTATACTATGAGGTTGTTTGTGACGAACATAAATGAATTGATCCTCCCACAAGTGACCACCTCAGTTATTTGGATGTTTTGTCTATGTTTCCACGAAATGGAGTGAATATGAGGAATATTTCTTATAGAAGACGATGGTGAGTGAAAAAGTTTGTTTATATTAATCCAACATCGGTTATGTCCTTGGAATAGTGAATTTTCTTCACTTAATATTCTAGATGATTAATTTCTTTATTGGTGGAAAATATCCATATGGTTAATGTTTTAAAATGTCTACTAGTTCATATCAGTGAGATGATCAATCCTTATTGCATTAAAAAATCTTTATTCTACCATATAGTTATCTCTTCCATATTGAATGAAAAAATATTTGTAAATGAAAATGACGAGACAATTTATGCTTTTGAAGGTTTTTTCCTGAACAAGGTTATCAACAAGAGGATGAATATTAATTAGATTCTCAAGTAAATGATGTGGGTTTAGGATAATAAAAATATTTATGAGAAATTGCATCATGTTGAGAATGTTTCATGACTGAGGAACATAGATGATCCAGGTCTAGGACCAGTTAAATCTAGAGAGTATTTCTAATGATGATAAAGATGTAGATGAGGAAGTTCAACAAATGTGTCTCATATATATGATAAGAGTGATCCTAGCATTGGTGACATTCTATCAAGGATGTATTATGGTCCTCTAAGGCCAACAGGTTCATTAAATTCTAAGGATCCACTTCAGCCTGAGAATAAAAATGGAGTACATTAGAGTCTAAGAATGATGAGTATGAGAGAAAATCTATTAGTGATAAAGAAGAATCTGGTGAAGAAGAAAATGAAAATGGAGAATCGGGAATGGATAATAGAGAAGAAGAAAATGGAAGTGAATATGTGGTAGATGAAGAATAATTTATGGTGTGTGATGGAGAATATGAAAATTAAAGGGAATTTGTAAAAGGAGATGATTAAAATAGTAGATCGGACAATGGTAATGATGACCAAGGTCCAAGGTGGGATTTTATTGATCTAACCCAAGATCATGTTGAAGATGAGACTCCTGATGATGGTCCTATATTAGAATTGGAACAAGAATATACTGTGGTATCCCATGAGGCCATTGAACCTGTTTTATTTGAGGGAAGAGCTTCAGATGCTCATGTTGGGTTAGCATTGGTCAAATAATGAGCTCATGTTTTCCATGTTACTGATTAATTTATATCTATAAGAGATATTTTTGTGATTTTAGTTAGGTTTTTTGTTTTTTCAATAATGAGGACATCAGCTGACGGGGTGAGGCAGGAAAAAAGCATTTTTTTATGTGATTTCTTCCATGGTTGATATTGTTTACCTATATAGTGGAGGGATCTAGGGTATGTGTCTTTTGGATTTAATTATCCAAATCTAGATGATATAATGTATCCCACTCTTTTGGTTGGTTCAGAATCTGATGAATATATCACCAAAGATGATATTAATGCCTTCCTGGAAGAGCTGCTAGCTACTATTCGATCAACTCCTTCATAGCCTCGAGATCCTATATCAAAAATTATAGAAAGAGATTTTGAGTTGATTACAAAGATAATTTTATCACAGGTTGACCCAAGGATAATAGTTATTGTGGAAGCAATTATTTTATATTATCAGAAAATGGGATAGGAATTTATTGTTATGGTCTCAGCCATAAACAAGTTGACAACTGAATATAAAATTCATCGGATATAGTTCTAAAAGAATTTTATGATACATCATAAGAGTCTTAGGAGGATTTTTCTCATCCTCCTCCAACACATGATCTATACATTTTGAATTATTTTTCCAAATATGTAGTGAATGATGCTTCCACATCAACAACTCCTCCATCTACAGCAATTGATCAAACACAGGTGAGACCAGATATTATAGATATCATTCTATGTGCCTCCATCACAACTGGTTATATTGCACACTATCCGGATTATGTGATGGCCAGACATGTGATTAGAATGGAAATTCATATTATGATGGGTAGCACTGACCCGTAGGGTCATTCTAAAATTAGGCAGAATTATCATCAAATTTTTAATATGGTTATGTTTTATTTAACTGGTTCTATACTACTCAAGAAGAAATTACAAAGAATGTACATTTCTATTTCAAAATAATTTACACAAAAAAACAGTTAACCAATAACTTCGAGTATTCAGTGGATAATTTTAGATTGCCTCAAGTGACTTATGATTTGGAAGAGAATGTTAAGGAGTAAAAATACATTACTCATACCCATGAGAAGTTCATGGGAAATAAGAATGATTTTGTGAAGGAAATAAATTATAGCGGTTACATCATCAGTGACACCATCAATCTTTTCAAACCTATCTGCACCATCATATCATAGTTATTATTTCTCATCATACTGCTCATATCAGACCATTGTTTCCACTTTATACCTCTTCTTCTACACACTTACCACCATTGATCATTACTCCATCTTAAGATCTCAGTCAGATCAGACCTACCATCCAAAAGTAACTCAAAAGTCGGGCATCCATTTCTAGTCCCAGCCTTTCTCCATCAGTATTCACAAGAGTTCCCCTTCCTTCCGTCACTAACCACAATAATTCACTAACTACTACCTTTTCAAATTCATCTTCTCATCCATACTCTACTTATGATAATGTCGAGGAATTGATGGACTGTATCATTCCCAAGAAGTAGTTGGATCTCTTTTTTATATGGATTTTATGTACTCTATTTTTTTGATGTACTATTTCTGTTATCCTTGGTTCTACATGATTAATTGAATACCTTTTTAAATTCATATGCATGTTCTTTGGGTTATTTATTTTTCATTTATTATTTCCTCTTTGATAATCACAAAATGGGGAGATGTAATTTTCCTTCATTAATATGTGGATCTTATAATTATTATTAAGATTAAAAGGGAACATATATTTGGAAAATTATGTTTAAAAAATAATTTTAATTATCAAGTAATCAAATCCTATGTTTTTAAAAAAATTCATCTCAATATTCTATGTACTATGTTAAATATTTTTTTTCACTGATCATTGTAAATTAATTCCAATTAGTGCGGCCTATAATGAAATGATTTGTGATCATCAAAAAGGTGGAGATTGTTGGCCTCATATAGTTTTAATGCTCTCAAATCATGCTTAATTGTAGAAATTTGATATAAACCGATGTAGTGTGTTAAACATGTTCAATAATAATATTAACCTATGTTGTTAGTGTTTACATCATAAAATAGTATTACAAATTTGGTTTAACTATGAGCTTATTATAAATGTCCTAATAACAGACAAGTCTCTAATACATGAGCTACCAATTATATATTCTACTAATAAGATGAGTCACTAATAGTCAAAATTTTGCTAAGCATGAGCTTCTGACTGCTGAGCTATCGATGCCTCATCTACCAACATAAATGAACTATCGATAGAATGAGCTACATTTTAAAATGATCTACTGACAACATGAGACACTAACAGTCTAAGGTACAGATAGATTGAGTCACCAATGATTTGTCTACTAAATTAAATCATACCTCTTTCCATTATATTTATTAAATTTTGCACTTCTTTTTAAATTATTGAGCTTGCCTGTCTTTTGTAAAAAATGATTATTGATGTCAGAGACCTGTATAGGGTATAAGGTACATGAGAACTTTCTTCATCTCATTATAAATGGAATATCTAGATCAACAATAAAGCCTATGGATAATTTGAGACTTGGTAGAAACTATTCGTGCATATTGGAGAAAAGCATTAGGGATTCCTACAACGTATACAAGTAGACAAAACTATGAATTAATAGCCCAAAAATATCTGCATTGAAAAATTGGAAGACAATAACAGTTAGAGGAATATTTAACCTCATAAGGAAAAGAACACAGAAGAAACCACAACTCTTTATTTTGTTGTATATTTATGGATGGAGACTCTAGATTCACTTCTAACATCCAAAAGGATTACAGGAGACACATAGAACATAATAGCGATCATTCTAAAGTCTTATTATCTCTTTTCTCTTCCTGTGTACCTTGATTTTACATTTCATTCAGTTTGGGTCTATATTTTTAAACACACACTAAATACAATGTTAAACTAGAAGATACTTAGATATATTCAAAAAAATCTCACATTTACACTCCAATATAACATTATGGAAGAGTTCCCTATGTTGAATGTCTATATTTTTTACACTTCAAATGATACTATGGAAGAGGACTAGTGACCTAGATAATTTTAAAAAAAAATTTACCCCGATCCATTGTGAGGTTCATGTTTATTTAATATAAAATTATTGGTTGTAGGATATCACCTGGTGGAGAGGATTAGGCCTTGTACTGGGATTGAACCTCTTAAGTAGTTCTACTATGAGATTTCATATTTTTTCATTATTGTTATTTGTATTTAAGAAAACATTACTACACTTTGATAGGTAATCGTAGATTGTGTTTATATCACAATCTGATTTAGCAATTAAATACATTTAAAATGTTCATATAATAATGTATGTTGTTTTAACTAAGAAATAATCAATCTTTGAGAAATATTTTGAATAAACAAAACATTTCTAAATATTCTACATTGGTTAACTAGGTAGTTTTGTTTTAAATTTGTGAACTTTTATGCAATTTAATAATTTTAAATAAGGTTTTTATAATTTTTTATAGGAACTCAATTGACTCCCTCTTGAGTGTCCTACACCAACCTTCTTCTATATACACTATGTAAAAATGATCATGTTGTCCTGGAAAACATATTAAAAATATGAATAAATTTGTCGTCTGATCCATTTTTATTGATTATATGGGTTCCCCTCTTTTAAAAAATGGAATGTGTACCCCCTAATTTTGTGTCATGATTAATAAAATAATAGGAAGGTTCGTGAACTAGAAGAGTCATATTCTTTCTTTTGGCGGTATAATAACTCTTGTTAACAGTATCATTAAGCCTATTCCCCTAACTGTTCTATCAATAATTCAAGCCTCTAATTTTTTTCAAAAGAAAATTTGAATATAGAATTAATGTTTGTATATGGGAGTTAAAATAATTAGAGGAATCATAGATAATGTAGGTATTTATTGGAAAAATATATATAAGAGGAGGGGGTATTTATAATATAAGAGTGGATAAAAATTTGAAGTTCCTGGAAGATTGGTCGGTATGATATGTCATGTCATGTTATTCCCTATAATACATCATCTAATGAAATAAATATGGGTAATGAGCCTCATTATTTATGAATTCATCTACTAAATTACCTCAATTTTGAACATTCATTCATATTTATATCTACACCCTCATTGGATACTAATTATGTATAATGGTTAGTATATATTTTTCATTCTAGAAAGATAATTGTTAAGGTTCCACTAATATTTTCCAAGTGTGTATTTCCCCTATGTATATGATCAACCTTCCATTATGGATATAGTTCATAAAAACAATCAAATTTGGAATTATAATTAATCAAACTGGTTGATCTCCTATAAGTTTATCTTTTTACTCATCCAACTAAAAGAGGAATTAATTCACTATATTACCACAATATTATTTATAAGTGGAGAAGTGTGGTTAAAATTATAGTTATATTTGACTTTTTATTTATTGAGAAAATGAAACATATTTGTTTTGAGGGTTCCTAAAAAGGATATTATTGTGGTTGTGTTAGAAGAAAATATTTATTCTCTATATACTCAAAATTTATTTTTGTATACATTTTAGTAAATTATAAATCCCTTGCATGATTACTGCAAATGATTTGGAGATATTTTTCCAACTTCTTCTTGAGGGGTAAAAAGTTTCAAATTTTCAATTCTCTTCAATCGACCAAATAAGGGATACCAATTTTTAGTTCAATTCAAATGGGTATGCAGACATATAGGCACAATGGTTACTCTTCTATGATGTTAATTAGAGGGTATATGATTTATTTAGTGTGAGTAATCACAACGTAGTAGGGCCATCTGAATCATATCTAAGTGATAAATTATTATTTTTTGGTGATCAAATTATTTTCAATGTATAGTAACATTCCCCATCAAAATTATATTGTAAACATCAGTGATTTTATGAACCATACATTTGATAAATATCTATAGGCATATACCCATACATTTTAGGAATTAAAATATCTAATTAATGGTATTAAACTCACCACGTAGAGATATCTTGTTAAAGGAGTTATCCATGAAGGGGGGAGTATTTTTGACAACAAATTATTGATCATCAACACTTTCAATTCCTAATATTATGATTGAAAATATACTATTGTTGAATATTTGTGGTTTCTAGTGGTTTAATGATTTTAAACTCTAACAACATACTCCTTTCGATGATGAAATATAAATCAACATTAGTAGTGATGAGCTTTTCGGGTCTGTCTTCCATTCCTTAGATAATTTACTACCTAATAATATTTTGAAGAGGATTGATCCTGCAATGAGTGAATATTATGAAATCTTAGAAGAATGAAATTATATGGAAGTCTATCCATATTCAATAGTAGGACATGTGGATTATCTGATTACATTATCTAAACATTTTCATTTCATATAGAATAGAAGATAATTATAAGTGGGAAATCCCAGGGGATTCACAACATTAAACCACCATGATTATTTAATGTCACATTCGTTTCAACACCTATTTCTACATTTTTATTTATTCATTAGAAAAATATTCAAATTATTATTTATTATATTTCACTGGATAAAGCCCATTAAAATAAATCAAATTATTTTTCATCTATATAAATTTACATCAGGTATTTTTCTATTAATTTTACAACCGACATGAAAAATGAGCTTACATATATGGAGTCCTTGTAGGCATGAATTTAGAAATATCTAGACTAGAATTTTTTGTTATTATTCCCATACTAGAAAATGTTTCTAATAAATATCATAAACCCTTTGTGTTTAGCTACTGGTTTTATTACATAGAAGACATATAAATAAATCAAAACCATCATATATTATAACACATACTACCCTATGGAATAGTAAATACCATTAGGGGGTGGATTAATTAATTTTGATTTTATTGAACTGAAACTCACTAAAAATTATTTTTTCATTATTATTATAATAACATCACTACCAATGAGTATATATGTGGTAATAAATAATATAATGATGGAAAAATGAAATTATACATGGTTAAAGAAATCATATATAATTTAATGAAAATAAAAATAAATATAAAATGATATATAATCATTTCAAATAACATTTCTTATTTTAATTTTTAGAGAAGACACGTTTCCCTTAGTTTAAAACCATCATAAACATATTACTCACTGCTCACAATAAATTACATTATTCACTACTCCACTGATAGAAAAAGTATTTTTCACTCATTAATTATAAATGGGTTAACACAACACTCATGTATCAATACAGTTCACCTTAATCGAGTTTATGATATCCCCTATTTTTAGATCTATGCCCTCTATGATCTCCTCTATTTTTAAAACATTCAATAACTCATCTGGTATTTTTTTATCCGCTACTTTATCTTGGTCTATGATTTTTTTCATCATCTTGATGAAGGAAATATCTATTTTCCAAACTAATTTTATAATTTTCAATAAAAAATTGATGTGAGAAATTTTAATTTTATAACATATATTTGGGTGGAGTGAACTAACCAAATTTCATTTTTTTCTGTTCATTGTAATTTATATTCATATCCAGAATTAACATAATCAATGCATTATTTTATCTTCATGGCCTGGTATATTGTCAATATTCTAATCTATATATTTTATATTATATATTTTATTTTATTTTGTGAAATAGGAATAAATAATACACATTTAATCATGAAATGATATCTTTCTAATAAAAGGAAAAAATAAATAATAGGCTACATTGTAAATTATCATTTAATTTGTAAAGTACATAGTAATCGTAGGATTTCATACTATTCACATAAAACATCAAATAATAATAACATTATTTATCATCACATTTTCATTGAAATCACACTTATGCATTAAGAAAATTACTCCTACATATCACCCAATTTCTGACCTTTTTTATTTTTCTGTCAAGAAAATGCTCAACTATCGTGTTAATGACACGAAAAAATTGAAAATTTAATTTTATGTAACAATGTGAGTGTCCATAAAATTCTAAATGACGTCACTTATTTAAGTGTTACACTTATATATAGTCGATTTATTCTAGGACCTTCCTATATTTTTTAAATATGGTTCCCATTATAAGTATAGATTTTATAATTTTGTTAACCAGATACATTCAAGTATTATCATTATATATTTTATTTATAAGGTATTTTCAATTTTCAAAAATAATATCATCCATTTTAATTAATCCAATCACCTTATGTTTTGTAATTAGTATAAACCAAATAAATTCAAAAATGAAAATTTCATTTCAATTTAATGACCATTACATAATTAGGGAACTCTATGACTTTTATAAATTTTAGGAAGTACCCTCAGAGAGTGACCCTTTTACTGAAATAATGATTTATTCAGAAAAAATCTAAAATATATCTTAATACTCAAAAATATGCCAAAGAGTTATAAAATAAATTTCATAACATCTTCAACCAATCATTCAGATAAACATACATAATTCAAAAAAATAGTCTTTTAAAATGTCTACAACTATTTTTTGTCACACCATGCTTCTTAATTTTGAGTTTCTAAGTCACAACAAGAGATTTATTATCAATCAAAAGAAAAAACACACCATGGTGATTTTTATAAAAACTCCCTTCACTGAACAAGTTTATACAGTGATAATTGGCCAAAACTATCCATTGTCATATTGTAAATGTCTTCATAGAATATCATTATCTCTTGTGATTAAATATTAATAATTTTGACTCAAATTTGGTATGTTACCATGCAATATAAGAAAATATTTACCATTTATAAAATTTAATATAGTTCCATAAAAATTAAAATTACTAAATATTACAAAATATTATTTTCATGATTTCAAATATTTTATATTTCTTACTCGGATCAATCCATTTTCTAAAATTTTATTAATTAGTTATTTTACACATGAAACATAAACACAATACCCTAAATTAGTTACCATATATTTAAAAATAAATTATTGTAAGAAACCAAGATCAAATCATAATACATATACATATAATATATTTTTCATAATTCGGATTGTAGAACTAATATTGGATAGTCCGTCATCATTACATTTAAATTACTTATCCATAAATAAATGATTTCTAGATCCCTATTATGGTCTGATGACTAACACTTATAACTATGAAAAATCACAGATGATGTTGAGAGCATTGTGTGCCTGCTCCATTAATTTAACAATATCTCCCGATGAAGATTTTTAAAACAATTTATTATGGTCCACCAACATTAGTGTGTTATGTATTCATAAGAGTTCAGACATCATTATTATCCAATTAGTATAGGTTCATCTAGTATCATTGTAAAAATTCAAACATTCTAGAAACATTTCACCAATATATATCTAAGGGATAATGATCGTATATTTATCCTGAACAAAAATACCATCAACACACAATTTAAATCCTTACATTATTTGTTGATGAAACTAATTATTTATGATATAGGGTAGTATAAACTCCAATATTTCCTATCATGTTATATAAATACATTATATGAATCATAATGCATTTATTTTTAAATTTTATAGTTTCAATTTTAAAATAAAATGAATAAGGACAATGTAAATGATCTATTGTTCCACTAATGATTTGTATCATCCAATATTTACATACTCACAACCTTAAATAAGAACAAAAGGTATAATATTATCATTCCTAATCATATATGGAGATGAGGTACCATATCAAGAATTGTGACATTCTTATCAAAATATAATACCAATTTTAGTGAGAAATATGGAATGTTATTATATTTGGTATCATATTCCATCATGAAATATACCTCATGATATAGCTCAAAACTCATATCAGTTTTTCATAAAAAATTTATCATGATAAAATATACCATATAAAATTTCATTGAATAAATATCGTTAAATAAACTCATTCAATTATTAATAAATTATTTACCTTCACTAGTAATATGCTAGACTTTCAAAATTGTATGATAAAAATATTCTGAACATTTACTTTGGTGTAAAGATCTTATCAAATTTATGATACATACTATTAAAACCCCACCATGTTTTATGATTGTAGATGAAACTAATTTTTTTTCATTTTTCTTACGAAATTACATTATAGTATTGATCATTCATACCTCTAATCCATGTATACAAATATTTAGGGATATAAATACATGGTCTATAATATAGTCATCACATCCAAATATTAATTGTTTTTTGACTCACTCAGGATGTAATCATAGTGGAGTCAATCATGAAAAATAGGGCACTATGTTAAAATTGTTCATTATAAACTTTGGGTCTCACGATAATTTTTTAGAAACCCAATAATCACATAAAAAATATATTCCATGATCCCCATTCCAAAATTATATACACTGATTTTGAATATAATATCAATAAAAATATACATCTTAAAATAATATTTATGCTTTTAAATTATATAAACCCTGTAAAACATAAATAATAACACATCAATATGAAATCCCACCTATCTTCCAAAAAATTTATCCCAATTCAATAAATAGTAAATTAATATTTATGTAATAAATAGATATTATTTTCTAATTAATTATTGGAAAATATTTTACTTTCAATTATTTATTAAAATTTAATCTTTACTCCACATTTCATAAAATAATTCATATAACCGTATCAATATCAGCCACATATAAGCACAAACATTATTAATATGCCTTGTTTTTACAATATAGTTCATGATATTTAGTAAGTGTAATCCAAAAAGGGATATAAATGAATAAAAATCACAAAACATTAAATAAAATAAAAATTCAATATTAAAATTAAAATAACAAAATGAATAAATAAATAAATTATTTAATTATTCAAACATATCTCACATTTCCAAATTCCAATGAGATCTAAGCAGCTATTATAATTATTTTATAATGTAATTTTAATAACATATCTATGTACTATAGAGATTACCGGTCACTACAACTATATATAAACCGTTGAAATTTAAAACCACTATGATCAAATTATGCTATGTCCAAGCCTAGGAATGAAGACACCAACAATGTTATAGAATGGAATAGTATTAGGTGTATATCCACGACAACTAAAGAATTGTAAATAGTGTTATTTATTATAGTCGAACAATTTTTGTTTGATTTACCTCAATATGCAACTTTTCATTATATAAAAAATTGAAAAAAACACAAAGGAATACATAACATTAATATAAGAATTAAATCAATAAAATATATAAATAACCTTTTATACAAGTAGAGAATATATTTAAGGTATCAATTGAGTCATATAATAAATAACCAAGATTTGAAATTATATTTATTGGATAAAAACAACAAGAAAAAATTATATAAAATAATAATAATAATAATAATAATAAGGAGAACATAATTATGAATAGTGAGAATCATGTTTTCTTATAACTCTGACTACCATTCTGAATTCCATGTGGTCACCTTCCTCATCAACCAATCATCGAGTCCATTACTACCCATGTATATAGAATTCATGATTTTTTTTTTAATATATATATTTTATTTCCTTAGAATAGTTCCAATAATGTTAAATAATATATTCAATGTTAAATATTCTTCTCTTGTGTTTGTATTTAATTCTTGTTAAACTTAGTGAGATTTGAATTTTTTTAGAGATGCCTGACTTGAAATAGAAACCAATATATAGTGAAATCATAACATTTAATGATAATATGGGGTATATAATAAAAGGAGATTGTGAGTATAGTGTTTAGACAAGATTATCTATGGAAATTGTAAATTTTTCATTCTGTTTTGACAGTTTTTCAATTTCTTCTTTTTCTATAAAAGGTATGGTCAAATAATTTTTTTTTATAAAGAAAAATTCTCATTATATTCCCAAATAATATCCAAAATATAATAATGTCAATTCATATAAACTAAAAAAATTTTAAAAAATCACAAGTAATGAATTTGATTTGATATTCCAGGTTCACAGAACTTAATTTCCGGGGAATATTTTAATCCTTCTTAATTAAATGGAGATTCTTTCAAGAATTTGAAAATCTTGGGCCATGAATCTGTAATTTTCTAGGGAAATAAAGTTGGAAACCTAATAAATAAAATGGATATGTCCCATAATTAAGATATAATGAAGCTTAAACTATAATTTTAGATAGGGAATATTTTAAGAAACATTTCATTCAATTATGTCATAGTATAATTATATCATTTAGAAGGTGATTCAAGAAAACCATACTGATGTTTAAATTTTAGGTCATATTTCATGACCCAATTGATAATCCCAATATTTGATGTATAAATTCAACATGAATAATTAAAATGGGTTGAAATATTACTATATATAAAAAGACATAGGGGATACATTTTTATCTTCAATGTGTCATCCTAATTCTTTCACCATATAGATCATTTCATTCCATCAATTAAGGGAGGGAAAAAATCATTTAACACTTAGAATGATGGAAATTATTGTCTCCACCCATATTCCACCACCCTTCATTCCTACCCTAAACAATATGAACAATTAAAAAAGGATTAATAAATACTAGAATCCAAGAATATATTTACTTTGTTAATTTATGGGAGGGAATATGGGTATTTAGTTTCTTATTCGTTATGTAATATTATATTAAAAATCCTTAATTCTATATTTCATATTCATTTATAAGTAATAAAAAACCACTATAATCTTGTAACTATGATTTTGAGGTCATATTAATTTTTATTAATACATTCTTATCATTTAAATACATCTTATTTCAATGTTTGAATCCTTCAAACAAAAATAACTGTAATAATTTTTTGATTTTTTATCTTCATCAATAAGAAATATCTGAGTTAACATCCCAATTCTAATAAGACAATTTCATCAATAGAGGATAATCCATTTATGTGTTTATATTAGGGGGCCATAGAAACAATTTTCTTTTATTTTTTTTTATTTAAACCAATAATCATCTCTTTAATTTTAGATTTTTATTTAATTGACTATTCAATTATTTTTCTTCACTTAATTTGAAACTATATATTTTGAGTGGTAGTAAGATCATATAAATTGGACTAATCATGGAATTGATACTCTAAGAGCCTAGGTGAATATAATTTGAATTATCCGGCGTCTTAATCCTTGAATGATAAGGTCTGTTTATATCTAATTGAATAGATACTTCCTATATTAATTATTTGATATTTTAAATGTAATGAAACTAACATAGCTCACATAAATACCTAGGATTGACCTAACTCATTATCATCTAATTGAAATATTATGATATTTTTTCATTAAATAAATTGAATAAAAATATTTTTCTCCATAATTACTCTCACACCCCAGACATGGTTTCTTTCTCAAGGATAGATCCATGGTTGGAGCTGGGGTTTGGTTCCCAATTTAATTTTTATTAGGATTAAGTGTTTTCTGTGGGTTTTAGGCCAATGTGTGGGCAATGTTTGGTTAGAAAAAACCATTTGGTTAGACTAGGCACCTATGAAACCCCTTCTGGAATTGGAAAAAGCTACCATATTGTTCGCACACGGTCGCTTGATCCATGTGAGGTAACAACACTTTTTCCTAGTGTTTAAAACAACTTAAAAAGTACAAGAAAAATATAATAGGATAAAAAGTATGTTTAATAATAATTTTAATATCCATATTATTATTATAAGTAATTATTATTATAATTATAATGATTAATATTATAATTTTTTTAATGTTAATTATTATTATTATTATTATTAATTTTATTATTATAACAATTATTTTAGATTATTATTAAAATTATTAAGTTATTAGTATATTTATTAATATTAAGTTTGTTTTTTAGGGTTTCTTTTACCTTATCCCCCTCTCTCCACCCATCACCTCCATCACAATGCGCTCCCCTCTTCCAGGATGGGTGAATGACCCCACTACTAGCCATCCTCTTCCAGAGACCTCCTCTTCGGTGCTCTTCCATACCCTTATCCCTATTCGGCTTGCGACAGCCACCCATCCAGCGTCTCTTCCTTCGATAAACTCCTCTTCTCTGATGAAAAACTCAGCTATCGTGGCTCCCTCTTGTAACATCCCGATATTTAATGATAAGTATTATTTTTAATTTATTTTATGTCATGTGTTTTGTTATACAACAAGATTATCTTGTTCTATATGCAACATTTTATTAGCATGCAGTATATGCAACATTATTCTCGGATCATGCTACACACAATTTCAAGTTTGTTTGATAGTTGTTATTCTATGAAACATTGAGTGTCTTCGTGTGTGTGTGTGTATATATATATTCAATGTATAAATGAAATATGGTTGTATTTTTTTGTACGCAACAACAAATGAGTCTTTCACTACATGCAACCCTGATTTGGATTGCTCTACATGTAATCGCGACCTTCCTTGATAGCGTGTGTTGTACGCAATATCGGGTTTCACTAAACAACGATATATGGTTATAATATTATCACGAACTAGCCATTATGAATAGTATTAAATAAGTTTTTAATTTTATAACATTATTATTCATCTTACACATTTTCTATAACATGGTATGAGAACAAAATAAATTTTTCGGGTAACATAAGTATTTTTCAAAAAATGCAGTTTTGTCGCCTTTTGATGGCGAACCCACGTTAAATCTAGTATTTGAAATTTTTATAAGTTAAATTTGACAAAATAAAATTCTTCTTTAGAATCAGGATATAAAATTTTACTTTGGATAAATTTTTCATATAATTCTGATAACTTTTATATTTTAATTAATAGTAAAAACACGCTATATTTTGATTAAATACAACTTTTTTCATCGTAATAATTTATATGGTTAAATTATAATTTTGAATGCTTTTAAAGTATAAATAGAATATATTTTTAACATTTAATATAATTTATGTCATTATCATGGATTTTACATTGAATTCATAGGTTAAATCAATTCAATCTTTTGCAATGTTTTAAACAAAAAACATGTTTTCATTCGACAACAGGATTAATATTAATTTAATTTCTTCAACTTCTGTGTATTGAATTTGAAAAAATGGATTCCATATTTGGATTCAGTGGGTCCAAATTATGTTAATAGGATACTTTTATTTTTTTGATATTATGAATAGTAACTGCGGTAATTTTTTATTTACTACAGTTAAAGGTAAATTGGGTAATTAAGGGTAAAATAAGATTATAAAATCACCCTAACACTTGTAAAAATCCTATTGGATGAATAATAGTCGACCCATATCACCTGAGGGTCGGAATATATTCATTTCATGTAATTTAGACCATGAAATAATATAATTATTATTAAAACCAAAGAAAGTGACAACATGTCACTCTCTTAAATCTTATAAGTATATTAATTTTAATTTAGTGATAAACATCATGAAACTTCAAACATGAATATTCTCCAGGAAGATAATAAAATTATCTACATAATATGAATTTATTTATAATTTTTAGGGATTAAATAATTATCATTAAAGGTGACATAATTGTGATGTTGAAATTATTTTATTAAGAGAAATATCAAATAAATGGTTTTAAAATTATTAAAATAAATATTATATAAACTATTTAATGTTCTCCACTAATTTTCTAGATATATATGACATGTTATGAATCTATTAAATCTTTTATGTCGAACATATCTTCTGTATATTTTTTATTTAAATTCAAATAAATGAATAGTGACAAAATTGACACTATTGTTATTTTATAAAAATAACATATTATAAAATTGTTTAAAAATCACAAAAAAATATTTAAATATTTTAAATTTACATTTATATGGTCTAAAATGTTATAGAGTATCCAATTATGGATAATTCACAACAAATAAGTAATTATTTTTAATAATTTAAAATTTAGAATGTTATTACCACAAATAAAATAAAATTGATTAAATAAGGATAAATCAAGTTGATAATGTTTAATATAAATTCCTAACATTTCAAAATATTATTGTTTGATGATATTACAACCCTATCTCATCTAATATTCGGATTTGAGTCATTTGGGAAGTTTTTAAGTGGGGTTGGGATTTAATATAAATTAATATTTTCTTATATTTCCAAAGGTGCCCCTCTCCTCCCTTATAAAAGGGCATCTCCTCCCTCTTCTCCTCACACAATTTGGAGCCTTTAAGATCGGAAAAAACCTGCCCATTTTACTTCCCCACTTCCTTAGTAACCTACTAGAGGTACTTGTCTTCACAAAAAACCATCTCTAGTGCCATAAGAGAAAGTTTAAAGGAGGCACTTTGAGAAAGAGGTAATACCTTCAACCGTTTTATTCAAGTCCCATTCTTCTTCTACTCCCTACTCTTTAGTTGTTTCATTATGAAGTAATAAAATAAGTATCCCTAATATATGTATATTTTATTATAAATATGAAACAAACCTATTTCACTTTCTATCCATCCTACGAAAAACAAAATCACCACGCGTGCGTACATACGGAATACCGTCTCCACGCCGTGGTGTAATCTGTTTTTCCTCAAACACCTTACATGGATGGGTGTAATGGTGTAAATAATAAATATATATGGTTATTATAACATCATAATTATTCTTATATATTATTCCATCCACTCCAATTCTATTCAATAATTATGTGAATTATATCATCACCCGTGCGTATGTACGGACTACCGTCTCCACGACGTGATGTGATTCATTCTCCAAGTTAACCATTCAATAATGATTATAAAGTATATATAATAAGTAATAATGTAATATAAGACATAATAATGATACTAGATTTATGTATATATATATGTATTTCATCTACTTAATTCCATTCAATTCAATAAGGAAACAAAAATACTGTTCATGCGTATGTACGGCCTACAGTCTCCATGAACAGTGTATTTCATTCCTTTTATCGATCTATAATATATATGTATATGATGAATATATATTATATATATATCATGTTTTACATTCTGGAATTATTTAAATCAGTATATATGTAGTAATATCAAGAACGACATGTCGAACCACACACGATAAATGAAATGATTTTACCCAAAACGTTGCTTTAACATTGAATTTACAAAAGAACGGGTAATATAAAGTCATAAGTGAAACATATATGATATCATAACAATGAATCTGATTATTTAATAAGTCAATAAAATTATTTAAATCATTATATAGGAGGTCCGGATCCATACGATGCATATCGAAGCTATGGTAAGGGATAACGTTTCCTAACTCATTTATATCAGAGATTGGTTATTTGTAATTATTCACTGGGGTTATATCTATCATCCATGTACCTATTTTCTAAAAATGGTTTCATGTATTTTTAATTTCCTTTTTACCCATTTTTTAATTTTTCTAAATGGTATGTAAGGAATCTTTCTTTTGTTTACGTTACGAGGAACTTTTTTTGACTTTTCCGGAAAAAGTACGAGAAGAATGTTTTTTTAACTTATATGGCATGAATGGATTTTAACGGTTTTATAAAGCCTAATTTTCATGAAGCTTCCTCCAAAATATTTCATGACTATTTTCAAAAAAATCGTTTTCTTTTAAAATTGCATGACATTTTGTGGAAAGAGAATGATTTTGAAGAAGAAAGGATATTTTCCTCAAGAATTCATTTCAAGTATTTTATCAAAACCATTTTTCATCTAAGATGACATTATTTCATATGTGTATGTTTCAAGTATCATGTCTCTATGATTTACATGGTTTCACATTTCTTATTATGAAATGATATCCATTTCTTTTATGTGGATTATGTGATGATGGGATGATGTTTATGAAACCCATTTTATTTATTGGGTTATTATGAATGATGTATGTTTATTTTGTGGAACATGTAAGAATGATTTCATTATGAGATGGGTGGGACCTATATCTACCTCCAATGCATTGGGTAAAGATTTATATCTCATGATATGGACATGGCTGGAATGGTATGATAATCCGGATCAGTGTTACAGGACTGAAACAATGAGTGAACTCGATTCAGAAAGGGATTTTGTCCACTAAGATGGTCTTGGCAGCAATGTCTTTGCTACTATGGAAATCATAACATGTTCTTAATGGTTTCCACAATTACATGTTTTATTCCCATTATATTTTATCATGGTTGATGTTCCATTATGATATATGCCTTACATACTTCCATGATTTATGTCTTTTCTCAAGATATTGATGTTTAAATTTCATGTTCAAGTTTTTGCTTTCAAATGTTTATGGATTGTTTTATGTTCTCTATGTTTTCCCTTACTAAGAATTTGAGCTCACCCATTTTATGTTTTATTTTCACTAGGAAATAAAGAATGGTTTTAGGTAAGGAAACAAAAAGGGAAAGATTATTATGGGAGTTGTTGAAGATCTTTCAACATGATTAGAAGTTTATATTCCATGTTTCCAAAGACACTAAACTATTACGATCCTTGGGTGTCTGTTTATTATATGTATTAAGTATTCCTAAAAAGTAATGTAATGTCCATTTACATCAATCTCAGGGTCTCTACAGTTGGTATGAGAGGAAAGGTTTAGTCAAAATTTGGAAATTAGGATGCAAAAAAATTAGTGAGATCCCTAGAGATATTTCTAAGGTATGTTTAGGGATGTCCCTAAGGATAAGTATACATATAGGATGTAGTCCTTGAACTATGGTAATGATCATAGAATTTATCCTAAGATGTTATATATTGAGGGTACTCCCCCTTTACTATGTTGTTTTCCCGAGCTTGATTTTTTCCTCTCACACTATTCTTTCTGGGTTTTAGAAAATGGCTGGAAATAGGAAGATTCACGACAATGGAGGATATGATATACAATGGAATGATATTCTTAATAAGAAACCAAATGAAATTGGATCTTCAGGTCCACATATAGTTATTATTCCTAATCAGAAATATCATAATATGATCAATAATCTCAACTCTGGTAAGTTTCCTGACTTAGATAATAAGAGAATGATGGAGTTTCATGATTATCATAGAGGAAAGAAAGTTCAATTCCCCTCATCTAAATACTGTGGGAAGAGGCATCAAGGAGAATGTTTCAAAGGAATTGGAAGATTCTTTGGGTGTGGAAAAGAAAGACACAAAGCTAGTAATTGCAAAGGAAAAGGTTTAGTTAACACCATGGACAAGGCTAATGGTATTTATAAGACATCAAAAACGGTTAAATGTTTTAAATGTGGAATGTATGGGCATTATGCAAACCAATGTCCTAAGGGAAAATCTCATGACATGAATCAGCATGGTCATATGAGTAGTATTTATGTGGATGATGATGAAGAGACTATAAATGAAATATGAGATGAATGAAATGATGAAGCTCAGTCAGTGGTTTACGAAGTTAGTGGAGTGATTGTATGTTTATAAAGAATAATGTATAGTACTATGGAATAAAGAATCATCTAAGGATTGTTACAATATTATTTTTCCTAAAGTATTTGAAAGTATATGTTGAATAGTACCAGTATCCATGGAAGGTAATTCAGATATTTTGGGAAAGTAAATGATATGCGCATTATTAAGGGATAAGAAGATAATGAGATGTTTGATTGTATTCATGAGCTCATAACTGATATAAGGACTAAGTGATATTATGGTTTGATTATATAGATTTTTTGGGATTTTGGTATGTGGAATGAGTTACCTTTTGCCAGTATTCATGTTTTCACTAAGTTTCTATGGAAATTTATGTTTTAAGAGAATATATGACTAAGGTATTCATGTGTTTGGAATGCAACCAACAAGATATATCTTACGATATATGTGAGATAAATGTTTATATTCCCATTCTGGGTAGATAACCTTTCTAGTAATTTTTTTCATTATACTATGAGCTTGGACCGAAGTATTTTAGATAAGCCTAAAGATTTGAATGGATTATGTTGGACATAAGTTAGTATTGTTTAAGGATAGAACTTTTTTTGAGATTATTTATGGGATGTTATAGTAATGTAGTTTTAGAAAAAGGACAACCTACAGGATGGGTGACAACCCATCACGTCGGACAAGGATATGGGAATCGAACCCACAACCAAAATGCTCCAGGCCTTTATCGCCTACCACTGGCCTACAGTAAGTCCCTTGTTAGTAGAAACTTTTTTTTATTAAGCGGTATGACAGAAGAAGTATAATTCCATGTTTGGAATCATATCCGAATAACCTCACCATATATGGACTTATGTATTCGATAACTTCTTCTTACCTTTTTTTGAGATAGATGGAATGACCCATCATTCTATCACATGATCTGTCAGCACTTCACAAATAACAAATTCAACTTCATTTCTTTAATAGATGAAGTGGAATTTTTCAATGCATGAACAACAGTGAGATTGTACCAAAATCAAGAAAGTATTTCTTCTAATTCAAAATTTTCAACTTTAGGGAAATGATATTGAAAACCAAAAATGTTTTCCTAGTGTTCTTATATCTGAAGAATCATATGGTACATTAGATCATATCAAATATATGGATTTTTTATTTTTGGCTTTTTCATAGCCATGTTCTCTACCACTCTCTATCAGAACATGATGGTTAGATTTCTTTTCCATATCCATATTTTCACCTATGTTCTCCTATGTGGAAACCCAGTGATTAGTTTATTTGGGTAACCATTAAATTTTATACTTTAGTTTTTAAAGTTAAGTTTTGGTATTTCATTTTACGATGTGGGTTTCAATTATAGAAACTTTCAAGTAGAAAACTATGTATAACCCCGATGAATTTCGAGGGTGAAATTAATTTTAAGGGGGGTAGAATGTAACAACCCAATATTTTATGATAAGTATTATTTTTAATTTATTTGATGTCATGTGTTTTATGCTAAAAAATTATTATCTTTTTCTATACGCAACATTGTATTAGCTTACAGTATACACAACATTATTCTTGGATCATGCTACACACAATTTCAAGTTTGTTTGATAGTTGTTATTCTATGCAACATTGAGTGTGTATGTATATATATATATATATATTCAATGTATAAATTAAAAATGGTTGTATTTTTTTGTACGCAGCAACAAAAGAGTCTTTCACTACACGCAACCCTGATTTGTATTTCATTACACGCAATCGCGACCTTCCTCGATAGCGTGTGTTGTACGCAATAATGGGTTTCACTAAACAACGATATATGGTTATAATATTATCACGAACTAGACGTTATGAATATTATTAACTTATTTTTTAATTTTATAACATTATTATTCATCTTACACATTTTCTAGAACATGGTATGAGAACAAAATAAATATTTTGGGTAAAATAAGTATTTTAAAAAAAATGCAGTTTTGCCGCCTTTTGATGGCCCACCCACCATAAATATAATTTTTGACATGTTTGTAAGTTAAATTTGAAAAAATAAAATTCTTCTTTGGAATCAGGATATAAAAATTTACTTTGGATAAATTTTTCATATTATTCTGATAACTTTCATATTTTAATGAATAGTAAAAACATGCTATATTTAAATTAAAAACATCTTTTTTCATCGTAATGATTTATATGGTTAAATTATAATATTTAATGGTTTTAAAGTATAAATAGAATATAATATTACCATTTAATATAATGTATGTCATTAGAATTGATTTTACAATGAATTCGTAGGTTAAATCAATTCAATATTTTGCAATGTTTTAAACAAAAATCCCATTTTCATTCGACAACAGGATTAATTTTAATTTAATTTCTGCAAATTCTCTGTGTTGAATTTGAAAAAATGGATTCCATATTTGGATTCAGTGGGTCCAAATTATGTTAATAGGTTAATTTTATTTTTTTGATATTATAAATAGTAACTACGGAAATTTTTATTTACTACAGTTAAAGATAAATCAGATAATTAAGGTTAAAAATAAGATTATAAAATTACCCTAACACTTGGAAATATCCTATTGGTTGAATAAAAGTCAACACATATCACCTAAGGGTCGGACTAGATTAATTTTATGGAATTTTGACCATGAAATTATATAATTATTATCAAAACCAAAGAAAGTGACAACATGTCACTCTATTAAATCTTATAAGTATATTAATTTAAATTTAGTGATAAACTTCATGAAACATCGAACATGAATAGTCTCTAGAAAACTAATAAAATTATATACATCATATGAATTTATTTATAATTTTTAGGGATTTAATAATTATTATTAAAGGTGACATAATAGTGATGTTGAAATTATTTTATTAAGAGAAATATCAAATAAATGGTTTTAAAAATATTAAAATAAATATTATATGAACTATTTAATGTTCTCCACAAATTTTATAGAAATATATGACTTGTTATAAATATATTTAATCTTTTAGTTCGAACTTATATTCTGTATATTATTTATTTAAATTCAAATAAATGAATAGTGTCAAAATTGACACTATTGTCATTTTATAAAAATAACATATTATAAAAAATTTTAAAAATCACAAAAAATATTTAAAAATTATAAATTTATTTTTATATAGTGTAAAATTTTATAAAGTAACCAATTATGTAAAATGAAAACCAAATACGTATTTATTTGTAATAATTTAAAATTTAGAATGGTATTGCCACAAATAAAATTAAATTGATTAAATAAGGATAAATCAAGTTGATAATGTTTCAAATAAATTATTAACATTTCTAAATATTATTGGTTGATGAGATTAAAACCCTATCTCATCTATTATTTGTATTTGAGTCATTTTGGAAGTTTTTATGTGGGGTTGGGATTTAATATAAATTAATATTTTCTTATATTTCCAATGGTTCCCCTCTCCTCCCTTATAAAAGGGCATCTCCTCCCTCTTCTCCTCACACAATTTGGAGCCTTTAAGCTCGGCAAAACCCAGCCAATTTTACTTCCCCACTTCCTTAGAAACCTACTAGAAGTACTTGTCTTCTCAAAAGACCAACTCTAGTGCCATAAGAGAAAGTTTAATGGAGGGACTTCGAGAAATAGGAAATACCTTGTACCGTTTTCTTCAACTTCCATTCTTCTTCTACTCCCTCTTCTTTAGTTGTTTCATTATGAAGTAATAAAATCAGTATCCAATATATAATTATATGTTATCATAAATATGAAACAACCCTATTTCACCTTCTATCCATCCTACAGAAAACAAAATCACCACGCATGCGTACATACGGAATATTGTCTCCACGCCGTGGTGTAATCTATTTTTCCACCAACACCTTACATGGATGGGTATAGTGTTGTAAAGAATAAATATATATGGTTATTATAACATCATACTGATTATGATATATTATACCATCCACTCCAATTAAATTCAATAATTATGGGAACTATACCATCGCTCGTGCGTACGTACGGACTACCGTCTCCACGATGCGATGAGATTCATTCTCCATGTTAACCATTCATTAATGATTATAATGTATATATAATAAGTAATCATTAAATATATTACATAATAATGATACTGGATTTATGTATATATATATATATATGTATGTCATCTATTTAATTCCATTCAATTCAATAAGGAAACGAAAACAGCGATCATTCGTACGTACGGCCTACCGTCTCCATGAATGGTGTATTTCATTCCTTTTATCGATCTATAATATATATGTATATTATGAATATATATTATATATAAATCATGTTTTACATTATGGAATTATTTAAATCAGGATATAAGTAATAATATCAAGAATGACAAGTCGAAACACATACGATAAATGAAATGATTTTACCCAAAACACTGCTTTAACATGGAATTTACAAAAGAACGGGTAATATAATGTCATAAGTGAAACATATATGATATCTTAACAATAAATATGATTATGTAATAAGTAAATGACATTATTTAAATCATTATACAGGAATTTCATATCCATACGAAGCATATTGGACATAAAGTAACGGATAACTTTTCCAATATCATTTTTATCCGAGATTGTTTATTCGTAAGTATTCACTGGGGTTATATCTATCATCCATGTACCTATTTTCTAAAAATGGTTTCATGTATTATTAAAGTCATTTATACCAATTTTGTTACTTTTACTAAATGGTATGTAAGAATCTTTCTTTTGTTTACGTTACGAGGTACTTTTGTGACTTTTACGGAAAAAGTATGTGAAGAATGTTTTTTTAACTTGTACGGCATGAAAGGATTTTTACTGTTTTATAAAGCCTTAATTTCATGAAGCTTCCTCCAAAAGATTTCATTACTATTTTTAACAAAATCCTTTTCTTTTAAAATTTCATGACATTTTGTAGAAAGGGAATGATTTTGAAGAAGAAAGGATATTTTCCTCAAGACTTCATTTCAAGTGTTTTATCAAAACCATTTTTCATCTAAGATTACATTATTTCATATGTGTATGTTTCAAGTATCATGTATATATGATTTACATGGTTTCATTTTTCTTATTATGATATGATATGCATTTCCTTTATATGGATTCTTTGATGATGGAATAATGTTTATGAAACCCATTTTATTTATTGGGTTATTATGAATGATGTATGTTTATTTTGTGGAACAATTAAGAATGATTTCATTATGAGATGTGTGGGACCTATATCTACCACCAATTCATTGGGTAATGATTTATATCTCATGAGATAGACATGGTTGGAACGATATGTTAATCTGGTTCAGTGTTACAGGACTGAAACAAGGAGTGAACTCGATTCAGAAAGGGACTTTGTCCACTAAGATGGTCTTGGAAGTAATACCTTGGCTACTATGGAAGTCATGACATGTGCTGAATGGTTTCCACAATTACATGTTTTATTCCCATAATATTTTATCATGGTTGATGTTCCATTATGATATATACCTGACGTACTTCCATGATCTATGTCTTTGCTCAAGATTTAGATGTTTAAATTTCATGTTCAAGTTTTTGCTTTCAAATGTTTATGGTTTTTATTATGTTCTCTATGTTTTCCCTTACTCAGCATTTGAGCTCACCCTTTTTGTGTTTTATTTTCCCCAGGAAATAAAAAATGGTTTTAGGTATGGAAACAAAAAGGGGAATATCATTATGGGAGTTGTTGAAGATCTTTCAACATGATTAGAAGTTTATATTCCATGTTTCCAAAGACACTAAAGTATTATGATCCTTGTGTGTCTGTTTTTGTTATGTATTAATTATTACAAAAAATTAATTTAATGTCCCTTACTCCCCTCTGTTATTTTCTTCCTCCTCTTGTTTTGGGATTTTCTAGTAATCAGATTCCTATTTTTATCATTTGAACATAAAATTAGGGGTTTGATCATGGTGTTTAATGTTGGATATAACTCCCCTTGGGTGAGGTTGAGCTTCAGTGGATTTTTGCACTAGTTATCCATAAGTTCTTCATCACATGAGGTAGAATCCCTTTTCACCCATCCTTTAAAATAAATGTTAGATAGTTTTCTTGATTTTTTCATCTACCATATTTATTAAATATTGATATTTCTTTCTTTTAATATCTGTTTTATGTAAAACGATGTTGTTTTACTGGTTAACATTGTTTATTGAAACTATTTTTATTCCTTTATTGACTCATCATTTTTTTTATTGTTATATGTTGTGAGAAAATGGTTTATGATAGAATTAAACATGAATTTGATTCTAAAGTGGAATTTTATTTAAAATTTAGTATTTTAATGTATAAACCCTTAATGTTTCACTTGATATTATATTATAAATCATGAAATTCATTTATTAAATTATGTATGGGCATTGAATTTTTTTTCATATGGAATTGATGTGCTTTTGATTTTCAAAGAGGGTTTTAGGTGTATTTGTACGGTAAATTCCATAATGGGTTTCTCAAAACGATTTTATAAATTGTTTTAATTGTTTATTAAATTATACAAAAGTGTGAGAATATTTTTTAGAAATTGTCTTTTTGGTTGAGTATGATTTCAAAATAGATTTTCAATGTGTGATGTGTATTTGTTGAGTTCTGACCTCCCTTGTGTAATAATTATTTTATGGTAACTGACTACCCATGAGGTGGATGGGGTGGTTCAGGATGTGTAATTATATGATGAAATATATATATGGATTGAAGATTGAATTTTCTAGAGTAAAACTTTGTGAACATAGCATGGGAACCTTACATAGCTACGAGTATTAGTGAGAAATACTTCTACACTAGTCAAGGATATGCACTAGATAGTTTCTCATAGCATAGGTATAATTTGTTATTGTTATTGCAATGGGAGTGGGGCCCTCAACCAGGTCATATAAGTTGAATGTCTAGCATTTTGAAATTACTATTTTATTAGTTAGGGTATGACTTTGGGATGAGTTACTTATATAGTATGTTCTTGTTCTCCTATGAGTTCTTAGGTATTCATGTGTTTCAATGAAACTAGTATGGATAATGTCGTTTCAGGCATTGGGTAGAATTATTTTTCTTGTACTTGTTCTTGGTGATTTCTAGAAAAATAGTGAATGTGTGTCCTGTTAAAAAGGATATCAAGAAGTGTGTTTCAAATGAACAAGTATTTCCATTTTTCACTTATATAAAAATGGTAATTTTTTACCTGGTACCAGTTTCCCTATTTCTCTTGTGGATTTTTTTAAACAAGAGGGAAATGGATTGTGATTTAATTTATTTATGTTTAAAAAGTGTGAAGAGAACTATATTTTTTAATGTAATTCAAATATAAAAATCATTGTTAACTAATTAAAGGTTGTTCATTGGGAATTGAATTATTTTGAGCCTAACTACTGAGTTGTAATACTCATGCCTATAATGTTTTCTTTTTTTAGTGTCTCCTACAAGTTTTGGTATATGTTTGATCACCTAGTGTGAAGGTTATTTTTAGTTTAGAGAGTGACCATCAAGGTCACATATAGTTGTTTTCGTTGTCATGTTCGGTTAGGTTTTCTGATATAGTTTATTGTAACATTAATTGTGATGTAAGTAATGTAATGTTTGGGAAAACATATATAGATTGATTCATTTTTTAATCCTAATACCGAGTTAATATTATTGTGATAAACCATTTCCATTTTCTCTAATGATTTCCTTGGTTCTTGTCGCTAATTTGGGAGGATCTAGAATGCCTCTCATACCTTTCCACTGATCAGCTTGGGTGACCGGTTCAGGGTTGAACTAAGTTGGTAAGTGAAAAAATGGTGTCAAAGATAGTTAGATCTATAGTGGACCATTCTTTTTACACTATAAATATTTATTATGGGATGTTAATGTAGAATGAGTAGGATCACTTGTGCTTGAGGTGCAAGAATAAGAATGATATCATGATCCCAATCTGGTTATGAACCACGGGTCACTATGGGATGTCTGTGTTTGTTACTGTCCTTTGATTTTTATGTTTTTTTGTCTTTGGAAATAAAATGGTATTTGGGAAGTGACCTTTGTGAGATCACAGGTTCTATTAATCAATGTGTATCAAAGGACATTACCCAATAGTTCTCTCTATTATGGTGGCTTGACTGGCATATGAACACCATCCATGTGTTTAAGTCACCCACCGACACTGGTTTCCCCTTCGGAATTGTTCGGATCATCCATAAATCTGAAAATATCATTGAAAAGTATTTTTTTATAGTTAAATGTTAAATTTAAATTTTTATGGTCATTTGGAATCGATTTTGAGTGGGATGAGATGTTTTGAAAATAAAGGTGCGGAGTTCAAAAATTGTTTTGATCACGTGGATTGTAAATATTTGGGAATCATTATAAAATTTTGAAATAAATAAAATTCCATGAAAATGAGTGAAGTTCTAAGGAATTGGTTTTCAGTTGAATGGTTAAAAACTTTCTTGAATGTTTTTGTGAGATCCGAGTTTTGTTTGGGGTTTTGTGACTAGCGGTTTTTGAAAAGAGAATTTACGGGGTTTGAAAAGGATATGGGAGTTGAATGTTTTTCATTTAAGGGTGTTTTTACCATTGGTGTTCCATGGGTAATAGCATACATCATAATTTATGATAATGTGGATGGGTTCCCAGCAGGGCACGAGGATATGCATGGGTGAGGACCATGGGATTCTATTAGTGGGCATGCAATCCTTTAAGCTTGTTCCTTTTCAAAAGTGATTTTAATGGAATATTTAATGTATTGTATGCGTGTAGTGGTGTGGTGTATCCATTTTATTTCGGGATTGAAATTACTTTTATGGTTTTTGAGATGAAGAACCCATATTGTTGGATTTTCCTTTATTGGGTTCCTTATTTTCTTGTTTCTTACTGTCAGCCCTCACAATGATTTGACAGATATCTATGGTGAAGCTTTGGGTGGTTAGTATTTAGTAAACACTCTAGTTGATAAACCAATAGAATTTTTTTTGAATTACAGTCTAGTAATCCTCCTCTATTTTATGTTCAAGTGGGTCTTCTTGAAGTGGGGGTGTGGCAGTAAAGGGTTTAGAGGGACTTTGGTTTCCTCATGGTGAATAAGTTACTAAAGGTAAAGTTTAGTACCTTTATGCTTGAAGGTCTAACCAGGAAATGGTTGAAGTATGTGTCTCAAAGAAATTCCTAAAAAGATCTTATCTAAGATTTCTTCATGTCCTCATTCATCCAATAGTAATTTTCTGAGATGATGAAGTAGAGAAATGTATTAGTGTTGTGTATTCTTCAGTAGGTTGTTGGATCAATATTTGAAATCCATCGATGACTCTTAGAACTAATTCCGTATAACCTAGGGTATATCTCAAATGATCCCATGATTTCTCAACATTTTGAGTTTGGGATTCATCCTGAACAGTAGTCTAAAGTGGTAGATCTCAACTTAAAAATGATTTCCATAACAACCCAAGCCTTTTACACATATTATTACATGATTTTAAGAGTAATTAAGCATCATATTACAATCCATGGATCATAAAGTATAGTGTCTTGGAATTCTAGTCTCATAAATCTTAACACAGTGGAATAAATAAAAAATATATTTATTAGACTTCACAAATAACTCCTATCTCACATTGATCCATTACTTCTATATAAGATAACATGGGGATCTCATGAACAAAGGGATGAGATAAAAGACCAGTAAGTGAATAAGAAAAATAATAAATCATTCGAACAAAGGTTAGAAGGTAAGGAATAATGACTTAAAAAGGCATGGAACATTTCAAATCATAACATATAAACGAGGTATTAAATACACATGGAGTCATGATAAAGTGGAAGAAACAGAAATCATGACATTAGAATTAGTAAAGACAAGTGGGAAATAGGGGATCACAAGTCAAGGTTTACCTCCATGAACATTTCTCATGGTAGCATGAGTCAAGGCTTAGCACTAAGATCATTGCACATAATGTCTAATGAGACTCAATTTTACCCAATGAATTGGAGTGGTATATAGGTGCACCAATAATATCATGTTCATGAATATGCTTTCCCATATTAAATCATACATTATCAATCTTAAATAAACATAGGGATACCCATTGGAAAGAAAGGGGTATCATAGTCAGGTCAAACTACATAATAGATGGGTGGGTCAAAAAAGTGTCCATTAATGAATGGATTTAAAACATACATGGTCATTGATAAGGGAAAATCAGAATATATCATTGTAGGTGATGTCAAACAGAAGTGGAAGCAGGTTTCAATAGTATGTCAAATTTTATAAAATTTATATTTTTTAGTAAGGTTTAGAAAAAAATAATAAAAATCAATTAAAATTGAAAAGAGAATAATATTTTATATAAAACTAGATATGAACCAAGATGGTTTTCATAATAAAAAGTTTATTTTTAATAAAAACAATGGTGCCTTAAAACAGACGATATAGTGAACTTGAAATTGGGTAAAAATTTGGGAGGATCCATTAAAACATGATTCTTATCGAGAAGTACTAAGTATGGATCCACATAAAATCCTGTATATATGTAAAATAGAAAAATTAAAGGATATATATATGTGATTTTTGAACATGTAAACATAATATATAATATGTACATAATTATAATAGATAAATTCTTTTTCGTAAAAATTATGATAGAACAACTCAACCGAAAAATGAAGGTTCAGGTACATTCTGGTACCTTAAGTCTGATGGTGTATTTCAATTGATCTAAATGTCTTGGATAACCAAATTCTATTCATTAATTAATATATCTAGAACATCTAAATTATGAAATTTATTTATTTTAACAATATTAAGTTCATTCATGTCCTTTTTTGATGGGTTACGAGGATTAATTTGTATTATTAGGGTTCGTATGTTTCAAGATTGGTTTGCTAATATACATGATAATATAGTCATGTAAAAGGTTGATGGTTGAGAAGAATTGGATTTATATTTTTTTATTGATCATACAGAAGGATACATGGCTGTAAATTTAATTTGTTTACTTGTTGTGAAGATGAATTGTTATATAAAACATTAGGGATAACATTTTGGGTTAATTGGTGGTTTTTTTATCACAATGAACACATATTGGTTTATAAATAAAAAACTTGTGAAAAATAGATTAAAAACAATAGATAAAACATAATATATATATATATTATTTTCTATTTAAACTAGAATAATCCTTTTATGACAAGAATTTATTATGGTAATAGAAATAGAAAAACTATCGTCCTTCAATGTGGTAAATTAAAAAATCTCGAATGCCATTTTTACTACTAGTATGAATGATGGGTAAAAGAGATTTATTAATAAGTTATTACATTAGAATAAAAAATTAAATTTTATTTAACTTAATACATTTTACATAACATTTGTATGAGGAGAGGTTATGATAGAAAATAAAACATATGAATTTTAAAAGAATGTAAAATAATTGAAAAGGTGAATTTACCTCTTGAATTAATCTTCCTTGAGAGACCCATTAGGGGAGAGGATATGGATGTTTTAGTAGAACAGCGGCTGATGGACGTGGTGGTGGAGCATGGGTAGATATTTGAGCAGAATATAGGTAAGGCATAAGTCTTGAGAGGAGTGAAGAGAAGAGCGGAGTGAGGGCTGTTTCTATAGTGGAGGGGATGAGGGTTTTCTTAATATTTATAAACATTAGTTTTTTATTTTTTGATAATACAAGAAAGATTTATGATTCCATCAAAAATAATAATGAGTGAACGTGATTTCTCAATAATGGTGGTAACATTTTCCGAACATCACCGATGAATCAATAATTAATGTATTTACCTTTTTTTGTAAATTATTGTTTTTTAATATTCAAAAAAAAGTCATATATTTCACAAAAATCAAAACAATACACCCTAACCATTTTTCAATTCATAGAATCTATAAATACAATCAAATATGGTAAATTAATTATCTAAATATGATTAATTTAATTTTTAATTAAAATCATAATTTATTTAAAAAAATATATATTTTAAAACTATAACTGATTTATAATGCTTTCAAAAATTACCTAAGGTATTATAAATTTATATTAGTACAAGAAGACATATAATTGATAATTTATAATCACCTTTTAGAAAAATAAATTTTAATTTAAATGATCTAATTTATTTTAATTTATTATTTATGACATAAAAAAATACCATTACATTTATTAGGGTTATATAATAATTTATATGATGCATAAATTCTTTTTATAAATTCATGGGTGAGGTTACTATTAGTTTGGATGATTTTATATTCATAAGGGGTATAATACTATTCATAGGTGTAGGCTACTATTCATAATGGTATGTTACAATTCACCAAAAAATTATGTTTATTGCATCAGACCCAAAAAACACCCTAAATGAAACCATGTACATTAGATATTCAAAATTCAAGACATAGAACTTGAAAAATTATGTTTAAAAGTAACATAGAAATTAACAGTTCATTGTGTTATAATTTCATGTAATTATATGACATAATTATAAGAAGATAATTTCTATTAATTAAACTTTTTATCCTAACATTCTTCCCCCCTTATGAAAATTTTTCTTGGAAATTTCGTTTTATATTCTATTCTATGAACAGGAGTGGGTAATTTTCCATCATTGACTCCTCTAGTTACAATGGTTCTTCTTTGTACATATGGTTTTAGCATAGTATGTTGACCAGGTAAATAGTGTTGTTTCATAGAAAATTATCTCTACAATCAATGATCTTAAGTGGCTTCTCCTAGTAAGAATGATCGTTATCCAACTGTATTGCATCTGAATAGAGGACATGTGAAGGGTCCAGTATATTCTTACTTAAGATGGATGTGTGGAATAAAAAATATAGTTTTGACATGGTACGTGGATGTTCTAGTTGATTGGCCACATCTCCAACATGATAATGAATCTATAATTTACCGATGTACTTTGGACATAACATTCCTTTCTTCCTAAGGCTCATGACCTTCTTCTATTGAGATATACAGAGGAATACCATGTATCCAATATTAAACTCAATATCATATTGATGATTGTATGCATAACTCTTTTGTTGAATTTGGGATTCCTTGATTTTCTTCTTAATATTTTCATCTTCTCCATCATTTCATCGACCATTTCATGTCCTAGTATCATGTGCTCACTAACTTCACCCCAAAATGTTGGTGTTTTTCACCTTTTCCTATAAAGGGATTCATATGGTTCCATTCAAAAGAACGAGTAGAAACTATTTTTGTTGGAGAATTTGACTAGTGGATGATATTGGTGCCACACTAATTTGATGTCCATAGAATAATCTATCAACATGCCTTTAATTTTCTGAATAGTTCACTCAGATTGGCCATCAATTTGAGGGTGATTAGTCATACTAAAGTTCAGTCTATTGTTTAGAGCATGTTGAATACTTTTCCATAACTTCAAAGTGAATCTTGATTCTCAATCGAATGTAATATATTGTGGTACACCATTCATCCTTAACTCCACAAAGATATATATCCATGAAAGTTGATCTAATGAGAAGTCCTCAAAAATTGTGATAAAGTGAGAAGACTTTGTAAGATGATCCACAATGACCCATATAACATTGTTTCCTCTAGATTTCCTTGGAAGTCCAGTGACAAAGTTCATGGGGATTTTCTCCCACATGCATGTTGGTATGGGTAGTGGTTGCATCACCCCCATAGACTTATTTCTTTCATCCTTAACTTGTTTACATACCAAGAATATTGATGTATATTCAGAAATATCCTTCTTCATATTTTCATACCAAAAGCTCTATCGGATATCTTGATCCATATACTTGTTCCTTGGGGGAATATAGAAGGTTGAGATATGTGCATCATTCAAAATCTCCTTCTTTATCTCTAGATCGGATGGTACACATAATCATGATCCAAATTTGACAACTCCATCCTCATCAATATCAAACTCATTGGATTCCCCATTTCTGATAGCTTCAACCCTTTTCTGAATTCCCACATATTTTAATAGAGCATCATTTATCTTATCTAAGTGTGGTGGTTGAGAAACCATTTGTGAAAATATTGATTGTGTTCCTCCCTTAATGATTACCAAGTCCATCATATGCTTATATTTAAATATTGGATCATTTTCAATTGCCATCATTGATAAAGATTCATGATCCTTTATAAATAGAGCATCATCCCGATTATATTCTTTATCGTGATAGTACTGGATGGTTCACTCATAATCCTTAATGATCTCTGACCATATTCACTACTGGATGTTAAGCTCCTTCTATGTGAAAATATATCTGAGACACTTTTGACAAGAATATATCTCAATCTTCTCCCTATAGTGATAATGCTGGAAGATTTTAAATGCAAATATCATAGCCTCCAACTCAAGAACATGTGTGGGATAGTTTTGCTCATGGATTTTCAGAATCTGATATAAGTAGCCTATCACTTTTTCAATTATCATCAACACACCACCTGATCCTTTCTTTGAAACATCATTTTGCACCCCCCCCCCCCAAAGAGTTCTCCACTTATTCGGAGTGTGAGTATTTGTGTTTTGATAATCCTCTTTTTGATATACATTAATATTTCCTCATGTTCTAGAGTCTATAAAAACTTCATTCCCTTAAATTTCATCTTGGTCATTGGATTCCACAATCATGAATATTTTTTTACATATCATCAACAATACATTTCTAGACCCCGAAAACTGCAAATATCCATTACGGATGTTGGTCCGGGCCACTCTTCAATTGCCATTGTCTTGGAAGGGTCCACAAATATTCATTTTCCAGTCACTAAATTCTCCATGAATGATACTTCCTCCATCCAAAACTCAAATTTACTGTTATTTGCATAAATATTATCCCTTCGCTAAGTCATCATCATAGTATGCAAATGATCCTCATGTTCCTCCATTCTCTTGGAGTATATCAGAATATCATCGATATAGACTACCACAAATTTTTAGTGGCAATCCCAATAGACTCAATTCAGTAAATACATTAATATTTCTAGAGAATTAGTGACACAAAATTTTATTACTTCGAACTCGTAGCTTCAATACCTCATTCAAAAGTCATTCTTGCAAATATCACCCTTCCTCATATATAATTGGTGATATACCGACCAAAGGTCCACCTTAGTGAAATAACATTCTCCACATAGCTAATCAAAAAATTCATCTATCATTGGAATTGAATACTTTTTCATTATCATGATTTTATTAAACTCATGATAATCAATACAAATGGGAACCAATCCATCCATATTCTCAATAAAGTGGAGTAGCTCACCCCATGGTGAAGAACTCAGGCATATAGAACCATTCTTCAAATTCTCTTGTAACTACTTCTTCATATACTCCAGCTCAAAAATTTCTAATTTATATTGTTCATTTATAATATATAGAGTTCTAGGAAAAATTTTGATTGTGAAATTGACCTCTCAATAAGGATGATGAATAGGTAAATCTTCTAGAAATACATTTGTGTGGTCCCTTACAAAGGGCTTGTCTTCAAGTGTGATTATCACCTTTGTCTCAATAATTATAGATGGGCATGTATACTCATTAGGTAGTAATATCAACACATGAGACAATGATTCAAAAGGAAACTCATCTTCATCATTACACTTGTATATAATTGGTGTATGATTCGGGATTTGAAAAGTATACTCCCTTTCCCAACTATTGGTGTTGGATTTATGTAAAGATACTTGATCTATGCCCAATATAAAATCAAAATCCACTAAAGTCTGTATGGAATGATGTTATAGGAGGTTAAATCCATAAACAGTAAACGAGGAGGAACTATATACTTTGGAAGGAATAATTACCCCATTTTATATCATCATAGATAACTAAATCTCCAACTTCTGAGGTGGCGTTGGAATATTTCTACTAAACTTTCTAGATGTGAATGATTTCAGAAAACCAACATCAAATAGTATGTTTGTTATTTCTGAATGAATAACTAGAATACCTATCACCATGTCATTTTCTGGATCCACCTCAGTAGTAGTGATAGCAGAAGGCCTTCCTTGTTGCCTTAATGGTTGTTCTTGATTTCCTCTGAAATCCCCTAGCTTAGGAAAATTGATCGCATAATTCCCTTACTCCATCCATATTTAACTCATCAAAATAAGAGGAGTTTTGATATGAACCTTTTTTTCTTCATTCACATTATTAGGATTCTTCAAATCTATATGGTAGGTCTTTAATAGATGTCCCTTCTTTTTACGTTTGAGGAAATTCATCGTTCCCTTTCAACAGTTCCCATGATTATTCTTCCAACAATTTCAACATGTGGGGGGTTATATATTCTTTCCATCATGTGATTTATCTTCCAAACCACCCATATTAGACTCCATTTTCATCTTTTTTTTCACTTGTCCCACAAGTCCATTGATATTTTACAATCTCCTTCTCAACCTTGAGGGCACAGTGGACAATCTCCTCATATTAATCGAATTCACTAATTTCCAACACTTTTCGGATACATAGATTAAGTCATATAAAGAAGAGATCTACATAACATTCTATGTTAAGGAAAATGATGGCGGTGTATCTCAAAAGTTTTGTGATGTTTGCGTCATATGCCACAATGGACTCATCATCCTTCTGTTTAGTCTGAGGAACTCTCTCTCCATATTGAGGTTGAGGGTTCAGTTAAAATATTTATTGAAATACATTTCCTTGAATTCCTTCGAATCCATGGAATCAATTTCATTCTGTGACTTCTTATTCTTGAATAATGTCAACCATTGAACATCAACTCAATTAAAAGGAAGGTCTCCAGCACAAATTTCTGTTCTTCTAGGCACTAGAGGATAGAGAATATCTTTTCAATGGAGTTAATCCAGTTTTCTGTGAGGAGGGGATTGTGAGATCTACTAAAAATGGGTGGATTTTGTCACATAAAGGATTCAATGTAAATTTTATATTTCCTTTGAGGGGGAGTTAGTTCCACATGATTCATGTTATTAATCATAACTTGAGGCAGCAGAGTTAGTGTTGTCATGATGTTTTGAGAACCTATTATAATCATATTTTTCATATCTTTAGGGAATCTCCACATTCAATATCACTTTTATTATTGGAATTTTTTCTCCTATTTCCCACCATTAACTGTAGAAAAAATCTTATAATTAGGAGGCTTTAATAATTAGTTTAAAATCATTGAAATAGAAAATAGTAAATAGAAAATTATAAACTCTTAATGGAAAAGTACATCGTAATATGTGATTCCCTTGGTTTTAATATAGGTTATTCTTGATTTATTTCTGAACTTATATTATTATGGGATTAATAATTTTTATTCCCTTAATAATGGTTTATATAAATCTTTTAACATTACCAATGCTTATCCCATGGGAGTGTCAAATGAAGAGTGCATAAAGGCTCGTTGTCTTTCACCTATTCCAAATCAAGTATTACATAAAGGGGTGTTTTTTGGTTTTACCACTACATACATCTATGTCAGATCCACCTATAATTGTTTTTATCCAGACATGGGTTTATTTTCTAGATAAACCACTTATTCTTTAAATAAAAATATTTAGATATGTTTACTTATACTTTGTTTCATCCTTAAGTTTCTTACAAAAGTTCTCTATTCCTAATCGCCAAAAATAACTATAACTTCCTCTAATAACAACTATATTCACCCTATCCTTTTACACATATCATTTCATGATTTTATGCATTACAAAGCATCATATTACATGAAAAAAGTTGTAAAATTTAGTTTATTGGATGACTAGTAAAATAAAAAGTAAAACATGGGACTAATTTAAAATTTTATTTATTTAGTCTTCATGATGAAATCATAACTCCCATTTGGCCCTTACATATTCATAGGTTTTCCTGGGTATGACATGAAAAAAGGGAAGATCAAAAATCCATGCAATGGAATATTAATAATAACAAATCTTTAGAACGTGGTTTAGAAGACATTGAATAATGATATAAAACGTCATGGAAAATGTGAAATAATGACATATAAACATGAGATCATATAAACAAGGAGTCATAATAATGTGGAAACAACCTAAAATATGATGTAGGTAAAAATCAAGGCTTGTTGCACATACATGATCAGAAGTCATGTTTAACCACCAAGACTGTTGCACATGGTAGCACAGTTAAGGCCTAATAGTGAAGACTTTTTCACATGACATCTCATGACACTACAATTAACTAATTGCATTGGTGTTTTTTGTGAGATCAGAAGTCATAACATATACATGAATATGAATTCCACATATATAATCTGACATAAATAATCATACATAAACATAAGTGTATCTATGGAAATAAATGGGTATCATAATCATGTCATAAAGCATAATAGATGGGCATATCATACCAGAGCCCATTAAATAAAGGAATTAAAAATTAAATGGAAATTGTTAAGGTGAAATAGTAATACATCATGGTATGTTATTTCAAACATAAGTGACAACATGTAATAAGCGTATTTATGAAATTTTAGCATTGGAACATTTTAGAAGGATTTTAAGGAAAATTCTTAAGGGCCTTTAAATTAAGAAAGGCATTATATTATATATAAATTCAGAAGTGAACTGAGAAGGTTTTTATAATAAAAATACTGATATAATAAAAACATTGTTTACTTAAAATAGATTATAGAGTTCACTTGAAATTTTGTAAGAATTCAGAAAGTTCCCTTAAAACGAGTGTGCTTGCCAGGAAGTATTGAGAATGGAACCACTTAAAAATATGTATATCCATGAAAGAGAATAATGAAAATATATTTATACATGAGATTGGATCATGTAAACAAAATTTATAAAATGTAAATAAAAAAATATATAACTCCATTTGGGTAAAAATAAATATAGAACAACCCAAATGAATACTGACTGTTCGGGAAGGGTCCCTTACCTTATGCCAAGTGGGGTCCTTCCCTTGATCTTAATGTCAATGAGAACCAAACTAAATTCATTAATAAATATTTGAGGAACTTATTATTTATGAAATTTATTTATTATATCCTTTTTATGTTCATTAATGACCTTTTTTATTGGATAAGATGATCAATTTCAATTTTTGGGTTCATTTGTTTCATGATTGGTTAACTTTTATACATGAATTGATAATCATGGAAAATGAGGATAGATGTCCAGATTTAGAGATATATTTTAATATTGAACATCCAAAAAGTTACATGGTTGTAAATTATTTTGGCTACTTATAGTGAATTATATCATTACATAAAACATTAGTGATAAGCTTTTGTGTTAATTGGTTTTTTTATCACAATGAACACACTCGGTTTTATATATCAAAACCAT
Source organism: Viscum album (assembly GCA_963277665.1). Classification (NCBI taxonomy): domain Eukaryota; kingdom Viridiplantae; phylum Streptophyta; class Magnoliopsida; order Santalales; family Viscaceae; genus Viscum; species Viscum album. The sequence continues at coordinate 1,464,342,321 of OY728153.1, read as the reverse complement.
GTGTACAAAACATTTTAGAACCATATATGAGACAAAATAAATATATTATAGACTCGTTCAACCATAAAAATGGTTTAATGAAGTGAATTGAAAATGGTAATTGAAATTGAAAACCAATCGTTCTTGAATGTGGTAAATTAACGCATATCAGATGACATTTTTACGACTAATATAAAAGAATGGTAAAGTAGAGATGATGATAAATTATTCTATTATCATAAAAATATTCTATTAAATTTATGTTAATAGAGTTTTCATAAAATTTGGTTGAAGAGATGTAAGGATAGAAAAGAAAACAAAGGAACTTGATAATAATGTAGAATAATTGAAAGGAGGAATTTACCTCTTGAATCAATCATCCATTATTTACTCTTAAGGGTAATGGATTTGGCCTTTTTAGGAGACAAATGGATTCTGGATGTAGGGGAAGTGCTTTGGATTATATTTGAGAATAAATTTGGTAGGTCATAAGTCTTGAGAATATTGAGGATAAGAGGGGAGTATGGGTTGGTTTTGTAGTGGATGGGATGAAGGTTTTCATAATATGTTAATCATTAGTTTAGTATTTTTCCATAAAATAAGAAGTAGTGATGATTACATGACCAAAAATAGTATCAAGTCCATCTGTGTTGGCACCAATGGTGCTTACACTAGTATAACATCACCCATGAATAAATAATTAATGTATTTAACTTATTTTGTAAATTATCAGACTTCATTATTCATCAATAATTCATGTTTTTCATAAAAAATCAATAAAATTCACGCTGAATGTTTCATGATGTGTAAAATAAAAAAATGTTTTTTATTTTGTCAACAATATTTTCTTAAATATGGATAATTTAATTTTTTATTAAAATCATAATTTAAATGAAAAATATAGATTTTAAAACAATAAAATATTTTGTAAATCTTTTAAAAAATACATAAGTACTTATAAAATTATCATAAAAACAGAAGACATAAAATTGATAATTTATGAACAACTTTTAGGAACATATATTTTCATTTAAAAAAATTATTTTATTATATTATTTTATTTATAACTAACAAAAATAAAAATACTTTTACTATGGTCATATTATCAATTATAAGGTTCAAAAATTTTATTTATACATTCAGGGGTGATGATCCTATTCTATTGAGAGATTTACTAGTCACAAGGGTCATATTTCTATACATAAGGGTAGGTTAATATTTAGAAGTGTAGGTAACTATTTACCCAAAAAATTATGTTTGTTCTATTAGACACTACAAATAACCTTGAATGAAGTCTTGAATGTCATATTTTAAAAATTAAAGACAATAAATAAGAAAAACATTATGTTTAACGGTCTCATAGAACACAATTGTTCATTGTGATGTGATTTCTTGTTATTATATGACTTAATTATAAGACGAAAATTTCCATTGATAAATCTTTGGGTCGTTACATTTTCCAATGTGGTGAGGAAATCTTTCCATCTTGAAGTTGAGTTAGGAGGCGGATTAGAGATAGATAATCTTCGTCTTATCCTAGGAAGTGGTGAGTAGGATGTCGATAAAAAGAATGTGTAGCACATTGATGTTGGTGGTGCTAGTTAGAGAATTAAGAGTCCTTAAAACCTCTTATCAACCAATTTAGGTCCTAATGTCGTTATTTGTCATCATTTTGGAAAACTCGGTCACAAGAGGCCATCGTGCTCAAGTGCTTTAAAACCCTACCACAACTATGGATGCTTGGATCACATGTAGCGATTTGGTCAGGGTGTTTCCAACAAATGTTGTGAAGCCAGACCCAGTATTTCGAAGGTCACCCCAGTCCGTTTTCATGAGTAGGGTGATGTTCAGGATTAGTTTGGGGTTTTATATCTACATTGTTCCGTGGATGTAATATCTGAATCTAGTGTTAGTTTTTGTGTTCCTTTATATTTATATTGAAACAATGGATGTTGTTGAACCTTTCAAAATATTTATTTTAATGGAATCCTACTTGTGAAATTCTAAATCATGTATCTTGTATATGGGTTTCTAATTCCTAACTACAAGGAATGAGATTCTTCAATCATTTGAGCCTCACCCTAAGGTCCCGGAGTGTAGTTGATGCAGTGTTAGGAACCCCCATGGGTGAAAAGTATCCTAGTATAGTGCCTTGATATAGTGTTGGAGGTGGAAGTAGTTTAATATGTCGGTGTAGATGCTTCATCCTAAATGGTCCAATTTGGTGGAAATTGACATAGGGCCCTTTTTTCCTTAGAGGTTTATGTGGGTGGAAGTGTTCCACCTTAGTTATACATATGTATGGATATCTCGTTTTCTTTTGCCTCAATGATGGTTCTCTGCTGGCTATAAATATTCATGATGTTATCCATGCATGAACAACCTTGTAAATCTGTCTTGATTTCAATTTAGGTTAGGATCATCCAAGGGTGGTAATGCCTATGGGATTGGAAAAACACATAGTCTCTTCTATTTGGATTGTGTTTTTGTTAATTAGGTCCCTTACGATGGGATATTCGGTGTACGGGTAATTACCAAGTTAACAATGATGGTTTTTATGTGTTGGTCTATGCTAATCAGTTAAGCTGGTTAGTTCTTATGGTGGGGAGACACGTAGTGGGACTTGTAGATTTACTCATGAAGTAATTCAGTGTTAGCATAATTCTTATGTTGGGGAGTCTATTCGGTCTTACCCATGTCAGTACCTTGGTTCTATTAATGTTTTAGCCTTGGCTATAGTTGGTCTCGTTCAGAGCTATCTAACCTGAAAATCGTCCATTGAGAAAATGTTGGGACCGAAGGGAACCCAAAAGATTAATTGAATTAATATCAATGGGGTATTCTTCCATATTTCATTTGACCATGTTTTCTTGTTTCAAGCTACTAGTGTCAGTTTCTTTAATTGGGTATGAGTCATTTTAGTTAAATAGGATGGTTTATAGCATGAGAGTTATTTCCAATGATCGATTAACTAGAGATGTCTTAGCTTAAGGGGGTGGTTGTCACTTAGTAGGGATTCCATTTTGGGTGTTCTTATTTTATTTATTATTTTTCCTTCTTTGTTTATAGTGATATTGTCTCTTCTTTTTTGTCAATTATTAGGGATATCCTTAAACTATGAAGGAGTATCAATTGTTATTTTTTGGTTAAATCATATTATGGATTTTAGGGTAGGAAAGAATTATGGTTGGGAGAATAGTAACACACTAACCACATGTTTTTTATTTCTCACAGTTGGATCTTTGGATAAAGCTTCTGTTTGGGGTACGATTTAAATTTTCTATGTATTGGGTGTTTTTGGGGTATGGATTAATTATTATTATTATTATTATTTAATTTTTTATTAATATTATTATAATTTTATATTATTATTATTAATTTATTGGTATTATTATTATTATAATTATTATGTTAGATTTATTTATTTTTTAATGTTTAATTTCACTTCTCCCCCTCACTTTCCACCATTCACTCTCTCATGAAACACTCCCCTATTGTTTATTCAGTGTCTGAACCCCCTACTGGCCAACTCCTTCTTGCAACCTCCTCTTCGGCGTTCTTCCCTTCCAGCGTCCCTCTCTTCCACGCACCAGCTACCCAGCCAACGACTCTCTCTCTCTGGTGGCCTCCTCTTCTCTATCACACAACTCAGTCAGTTCGGCCCCCTCTTCGGCACGTTCCCATCCTCTAGAAGCATCTGAAGAAACTACCTTTAATCAGTCATCCATCACTAGGGCATGGTCATCCTCACTTCCTCCTCCCCATTATTTTCTTCTTCATCTTTGTTTGGTATTCTTCTAGAGCTAGGATTCTGATTTTTAGGGTTGAACCATAAACATTTGTGTTCGATCATTTTGTTTTAGGTCACATGTAACTCACCTTTTATCTAGTTGATGTGCGATAGGGTTTTCAAAGAAGTTTTCTAGATTTTCTTCATCATATGAGGTTGGATCCATCTGCCCCACCGAATTAAATTAGAGATTACATTATTTTCTGGATTTTCTCTCATTCATTTGTTATTAAATAGAATTGTTCCTTGCATGGAATAATTCTTTTGAGAAAAGATGTGGTTTTAGGGGTAAATATTATTTTGTGAAATTATTTTTCATTTTTTATTATGTTATCATGTTCTTTGATTTTCATATGTGGTGTAAAATTTGTTTATGATAGAATTAAACATGTGTTTGATTATAATGTTTTATTTCTATGTAAAAAATTGGTCTTTTTCATGTGTAAACAATTTATGGGTCAATTTATATTATTTTATAAATCCTGAAATAGGTTTATTAAATTTTGTGTGGGTTTAAAATTATGTTTAGATATGTTGTTGTTGTGTGGTTGTTATTTAATTTGGGGTTTGGGTGTACTTTTAATGTAAAAGCTTTTGGTGGTTTATCAAAATTGTTTTATAAATTTTTTTAATGGTTTATTAAATTATAAAAAGGTGATAAACATGTTTGGGAATATTTTTAGGGGTTTATATAAATTTAAAATGGTTTTTGAATGTGTGGTGTGTACTAGTTCAGTTGTGCACACCATGGGTTGGTTAAATTTACTGGTTAGATTTTGGATGTGGGTTGTGATCTATCAAATAATATTTTTTTATATGTAATTTGAAAATCTATATTCCCCTATAGACTATGTAAATATGTTATAGACGTTATTGGTGGTTTTTAATGATTAATGGGTTTCCATATGTTTGTTTGGTTTGAAAAATTTCTTGCATGGTTACTATGTGAAAATAAAATTTAAGTGGAAATGTCCTAAGTCCGGTTTGGTATTTTGGAATGGTAATTTTGAAAAGCCCACTTAGGTGAGGTCACTTGCCTTGTTGGTTGATTATGAGATGGTAGGGTCCTTATTATGGGACCTCCATTAAGAAAAACTTATTTTAAGGTCATTGACTAACATTGAGGTTGTTGGGTGGTGTTAGTTGTGAAATTTTATGATTAAATATATATATATGGATTATTTCCTGAATTGTTTGGCACACCCCATTGTGAAGATATCAAGGGATCCTAGAATACATATGATCATTAATAATAATAATTATAAAACAGTTTTAGGATACACACTATCTAGTGGCACACAGTAGGGTATATTTTGTTATTATTGTTTCCATGGGATTGGGACCCTCGACCAGGCCAGGTATGGAAATGTTCTGGTATTTAGGCATTATGAAGTCATTAGGAAGGTCATATCATTGGGAAGAGTCCCAATTATGGTATATTCTTGTTCTACTCCAATTTCCATGGTATTCCTGTGTTTCTTGGATACTAGTATGTTTATAGAAATTTTCAAAATTCTGTAGAATTATATTTCGTAAAATTAGGGTTTGTGAATAATTGAAAAATGGTGAATGTGATGGTTATTAAAATGGTTTTCAAGAATTGTTTTCTTAATGAACAAGTATTTCTCTTAATCACTGATTTGAAAAATTATATTTTCTTACATGGTACCTCTTTCCCTTATTCCCAAAATAATTTTTTTAAAAATAATAGGGAAATGGATTATGAAGTGATATATTTCGTCTAAAATAAAAATTATGGGGAAACTATATTTTTATATTGCATTTCAAACTAGAAGACTAATGTTTCTTTATTTAAATCTTTTGAATTGTAATATAATTAATTAAGTCCCACATAATGAGTTTTTATAGTCATTCCAATAGTGTTTTATTGTTTTTAATTTTTGTTGTAGGTTCCAGCTTTAGTTTGATCACCTCGTGCGACAGTTCGTCGCATATTGGAGAATTAAACTCAGGGCCAAATGGATTAGTTTTGGGTGTTAGGTTTGATTCAGTTTCCAATTATATATTTTTGTAACTTTAATTGTGATGTAATTAATGTAAATTTTTTGAGACCTTATTTAGTTTGGTTTCCTATTTTTTTATTCTATAGCCTTGTCTATTTTATTGGGAGAAACCAGTCCCATTGTCTATAAAGATAACCTTGGTGCTTCTCACAGGAACGAGAGAATCGGGAACACCTCTCAGGCCTTACCACATATCGACTCAAGTGGCTGGTTCAGGTTAAACCTAGGTTGGTTCATTAATATTATAAAAACCATGAAGAAATTGTTTCCAGGTCCTCAGATCAATTATTATATCTCCTCAGAATCAATAAGCCCAATTATTCTCCAAGAGACCACTTCTACTAGCAGATCAAATTAATGGGAAAGCATTTTTTAACAATTTTTATTGAACAAATTAAGAAACATAGAAATTATCAATATAATTTCACTCTAATTTCTCAGTTTTCACCCTTATTTATATTATTTGACCTATTTCTTTTAGTATATCATTTTCTATATATAAGAATATTTTACAAGCATTGTTTGTGTTTCTTATCCATGGTGAATGTAGTTATGTAAACATATGGTTTTTCTATTATTATATCCAATTTTTCAGGAGAATCATGATTGTAAATTTGAGTTAACTACACATGAATGCCATCCGAACGACACCATATTTAAAATTTATTTGATTTTGTTTATGAATAAAAACATGGAATCCCCAAACCTTGGTTGTTTTATACCTCAACCCATGAAATTGTACTGCCCACCTAATTGGCCCAAGGCCCCCTTATGCATCATATATATATATATCCCATGAATAATAAAACTATATAATTTGACCATGTATCCTTGTACACATTCCAACCATTAATGGGATAACTTCTGTTATTCCTTACATTAATGTCAAATAGTTTAATGACTTTGATGAGACCATGATTCCCCATTGTCAAATCAATTTAGTGATGTAGATAGAATTCCACCCCCTAAATATCGATATATAGATGGTAAAAACTATTTGATGTAAACATTTATACATTCATGGAACCCTTTACATATTGTTTTTTACAAAGAAAATATATCCCCTAACACAAGTAGAATGCATTAAAAAAATGAAATTTAAACATTACTGAAAAATGAGAAAATATTTTTATAAATTAATCATAATGGGATTAAGATACCTTACTCATAGAAAATATTCATAGGTTTTCAAACCAAAAAATAAAAACAAATTACTGAAGTGTTACTTATTATAGAAAAATCAAATATACAATGTGTATCATGGACATCAAAAAAAATTCCCCAGTGATTCATATTAGTATCTAGAAAGCCTATTTGAAAATAACTAAATATTTTGAACCTCACCCTATTTTGATAAGCCTTCAAAATAAATTATTATTGAAAATTTTGTAAATGGTTCAATCCTCAGCTTTAAATATAAATCCCCCTCTAGGAAATCTAAAGTGATGGACCTCAGGAATGTATGTGGTGTTTAATCTGTTGACACTATTTATTCAATTTTTGGTAAACGTGATCATAAAATTGTTAATGACCAATGAATTTCAAAAATAATGAATGTTTTTTAAGAGTACCCTCAATGCATATTAATTATAAAATTTTATATATCCTCCAAACCCATGAAATTTTAATCCATGGTACAATAACCATCATGGAATCCATTGAAGGGATAATCAATAGGTGAATAAGTTGTAGGTCCCAAATACCTCTCATCCAAAATATTTTCCAAATGATAACTAGTTTCAATACAAATGAGTCCAAATAAAACATAACCAATTAAATTATAATAAACCATCAAACATCTCATCTAAAAATCCAATTATCTTCATAGGGTAAACTAAACAACTAAACCCTTATTCTGATATTCCTGACAACCATTATTTGAGAATCTATGGTAGAATATAATGAAAATGAATTATTATGTTTAAGCACTAATATTTGAAATAAAAATAATTAAAACTAGAAAGGATCCCTTGACAACTAATGATATAACTACAAAATCCATAAAGGGAGATTCTAGTTTTCACTAAACATTCAAGTAGAACAACAAAATTTTATCCAATTTATGGAATGTGGATACTATTTTAAATTCATAACCAACCATTAGAAAAAAATCAGGCTTAAAAATATTTGTTTTTTAACAACCATAAAAATAATATATTTTATTCAATGTTTATTTTTAATCAATTTTTTAAGATAATAAAGATAATATCCCAATGGATCTTGTAGTTTAGTTGTCTTAGGAGAAATGATACATTTATGATTTTGAAATAACCTTGGAAACAGAAATCATATCTTATAAAATTCATAATAAAAATTTTTATTTAATTACATCTATGAAATCATTTTATCATTTCATTATAGTACATTGTAGAAATGTAATTTTAATAAAGGGTTTTCTTAGAAATTTAGTAAGGGAAATCATTAATTGATATCTATCATGAAGACACATGGAATAAAAAATTGTAGATTCAATTGTCAATATATGTTTCATACAATAAAAAAATGTTAATGAAATATATTAGTGGATAAAATCATAGTAGTTACATATAAAATAATTAGGGATTTCATTACAATGGAATGAAATTTTTTGGATAGATTAATCTTTTAGTCAATGCCTACCAAACAAGACATCATCTATATCTTCATGGCCTCCCAAATAAGACATATAACATACCATCAAAACCTCTCAACCAAGACATCATACCTAAATAGGAAATGCATATAACAAATACTAAATACCGTTTATTGAATGAGTAAAATCTATCCTTCAAAGATTTATAATGGGCCCCAACCATCACATATACATGTCCAATTCTGGACTCATATATTGAATAAATAATACAACACAAAATCAATATCCATTATCGACTAATAAATATATGTATTGATTCATGTATACAGAATGCCATTGTTCCCTAGTCAAAAGAATATCATGATCAAATCCCATTTGGTGAAATAAGTTAAATGGTATCATTAAATAATATCCCTAATGAGTGATAAACCATTTTAAGTGATGATTACCTGGATGAAAAATATGATTCTAATGTCATTATAAAGTCTCTTTTTAAACAAGAAGAAACAATATTTTCTTTTTAGAAATATTTTTTAAAATAAATCTAGAAAATCACAAATTTTATTGAAAAGGATGTTGTTTTATAAATATTAGAATATTTTAAGGATTATAGATAATCGATAGTGGATATGTTGTATACATAAGTTTCTCATACTATAATTGTCAAAATAAATTCACTTTTTTAAATAAATTAAAAAACTAATTAAATAGAAAATATTGAAAATATTTTTTTAAACCATATAAATAAAGTCAATTTTTTTTAAATTATAATTATTAAATTATAATTTAGTAATAATAAATTTTTTGAAATATTTCATATAATATTGATATAAATAGATGATTTTTAAATGATTCAAAATAGTGTATGTTAAAATATCCAAGTCATCTTTTAAAACCAAAAAACCCTTGAATGAAAAATTGGATAATGAACATAAAATTCCATGAGTATGAAAAAAATCAGGATATAATATTTAAAATAGGTATTATATAAAACATATTATCAATATAGGTTTATAATTTAAAAACATGTCCCATAGAATGAAATTTGAGATCAAAATTCGTACTTTGGATTCTAATATTGTTGGATGTGTATAAACACATGTATAATAAATTTATATATATTATTAATCTATATAAAATATAAAATTATATAGATATATATTTATATATTTATATTAGGTTACCATTTATGAAAAAGTTATTTATTCGTATTTACTCATAATTCATTGTCAAAATTAATTAGTATGGTGTAAACACTTTTTTATCATGAAGGAAATATTCATTTTTTTTAAATAAAATTGGAAATAAAATAAGGTAGATAAATTTTTATCATTATAGAATAATAATAATAATATAAATATTTTATTTATATATTAAAATAATCCTTATGACAATCCATGTGAGATAGAAATGAAACAAAAAACATCATTAATGAAGGTGGTAGTCTGCAGATACGAAGGAGGGACATATTCATTTAAAAAAGGAAATAAAATAAGGTTGATATATTTTTATCTTTATAGAATAATAATATTATTATAAATATCTAATTTATATATTAAAATAATTCTTATTACCATCCTTGTGATATGTAAAATGAAAATATGAAATGTGTCATTCCTGGAGAAGGAAATCTGCAAGTACGAATGAACAATTTTTCTGTTTTACAATAGATAGGATTAAATGAATTTAGATATTATATTGTATGTAAAGAATAATTAATATTTCATAAAAATAATTTATTTTCATTAATTAAATCAATATAACCATACGTTAATGGTGAGGATGAAAATGAAATTAATCACATCTTAGTGAAGGTAATCTACACATGCACACATGTGAATTCTCATTTTTTTACATTGGATGGAAATGATGTTTAAAATAGTATTTTGGTCAATTTAATAACATTAATGTATGTTATATATAAATATAACATTATATTTATTTGGTTAGAATAGATTTAAATGAGGTTAAATAATAAATAATCATGAAATAGTTCGATAAATACTTGTACACATTCCCTTGATATCCTCTTTTAGTTTGAACATCAGGCCCTTGGAAGAGACGATTATGGTCACAAGAAAGTCATATGAACTTGTTATGATAATTGTGTAGAATAATTTGGAGTATTTATTGGAGAAAAATAAACTCATATGTGCCTTATAATGCAAAATTATCTATACTTTTATAGGTAAAAATCAATGATGCCTTTTTCCTAATGTTATGTATTTAACTGTATTGAATATAAAATTAAAAAAAAGTTAATCAAAAATATAATGTAGATGAAATTTTAGACCATTAACCATCCAAAATACGCTCTAATAATAATTTTATGATTTCTATATAAATTAATAATATACTCATTTACTTTAAATTCTTTTATATAGCCATTTTTGGGTCTATACACATAATTTGTTTTTTAAAAACATCAAGATAACAATGAAATTAAATTATAAGCACTTATATAATAAATTAATTTACATTATTACATATAAATTTCATGTAAAACTATAATTCATCCATACAATATCACATTTAATGTCTTCAATATAATTTACTTGAGTTTCATACTACTTCCGCAAGCGCACTGTTGACGCAATGTAAGAATTTTATATTATTATAAATCATTCAAATAAAAATCAGAAATTTCCAGAATAAATTTAATTTAGTCATCATAAATATTATAATGTATTAATTTTAAATTTTTATTTATTTTCATACCATAAATTGGAAAAATTATTCTGGGAGTGAGAGTGATAGTTCTTTTAATATTAAATTTATTATCAAAATAAATTTCACAATCAATTAAAGTTGAACTGAATTACCTATGATTAAAATGTGCAATAAAAGAGGGATTAAATAAAATAATATAATAAAATGTATATATTATATATATATATTAAGACTTATATCTTAGTTTTACAGTCTCGTTAACCATTATTAACAATTATTTTCGTTACATGATTTTACCCTAGAAACTATTTATTATGTAAAAACTTGAAAAATAACATATCAAATTGTTTCAATATTATAATTTTTAATTTGGAATCTACTTTTCATAGTTCAATATATAGATTTGGTAGAAATTATTTCCAATATAAGTAAACATAATGTAATGGAAATCTATTTATTAGAGAAATCCTTTTTAATGTTTAAAAATATTTTTACAAAAAAGGTATACATTGTATTGATCTTTATGAGATTTATTTAATTATGGATGAAAATAGAATCTTTTTATTTTTACAATAACTCCAAAAATAAATGGATCATTTTGAATACTTAATTAATAGAAATGTACTAAAATATTTTTTTGTAAAATAATATAACTTTTTTTTAAAAGGGAATGAATGAGTTTTCAAAATCAATATAGTAATTTAAAATTATTTATATTACTCCTCAAATAAATATTTTGTCAATTTGATGGTTAAAAATAGTTAATATTTCTTACTTATATCATATTAGTGTCATAATTTGTGTTTGTGAAATCCATATTTTTCACTATTCGCCATAAGATACACCTTATTATAAAAAAACCCAAAAATAATACTATGATAAATAGTATATAATGAATTAAAAATGATTTTTATTTTTGAGAAATAAAATTATAAAACATGATAGTTTTTTTAATGAAAATATTATATATAATAAAAAGTTATAAAAAAATTATAAAAAATCACCACTATAAACTTATACAATCCTAAATCTTATTTCATATGAAATTATAACTAAATATTATTTTATTAGGTAATGTAGTTATATTTTATAAAAAATAATAATTAAATAAAATAAAAAAACATTAAATACTATTCTTTCAAAAATATTCATTTTTAACATATAATGATTTTATTAATATTATGTTAATTATTAATATTCTAAATTAAGTGGGTAAAGTAAAATAAATATTATAATAATTTATTAGTATATTTATTTTTACTAAAGTTTTATTATAATATTTCATACCTCTTATATTTTCTGTTTTTCTCATACAAGATACACAACATAATTTTTATTTAATGAAAAACATTTACTACAGTCATATGTTATAATATTCTTTACCCCTTAAATATATTGTGTCCTAAAAAATTCATTTATTTCATAATATTGAATTTAGAATAGAGTACCGATAAGATAGATAATAGTTTGTATGTAATTTTTAATAAGGTATCAACATCACTATATTTGGTAAGACTATGAAACTTATCAAAAATATTCCTTAAAACTTATCTATATAAATATAAAACATATAGTTATGTAAGTGTTTAGAAATTTTAATAACTTAGTTATATGTTTTTCATAAATAAAATTCATCTTTATATTAAAAGTATTTAATATATGAATAGAAAACATGATTTATATATAGTTCATAAGTGAATTTTTTCCCATTTTGTTTATTTCAATATGTTTATAATTGTAATTATAATTACGATTTAATAAGTGAAATATATCTTACACAAATAATGAAAATCATGTTTCATGGATCAAAAGATACCTAAGATAATAAAAAGTTATTGAAAATATCTAAAACAAAAAGGGTCGTAGAAGATAATATAATAATCCATATGAATAATCTTTTATGTGAAGAATTAATAAATTAATTTGATAAACATTAATATTACCAATATAATAGTTTATACTTTAAGGTATAAATTATAAATAATAGCACTAGTTCAATATATATTATTTTTTAATTTGTCTACTAATTCTTCATTTCCTAATACTGAAATATAAATATTCTATCAAAGTTACCCTTAGGTATTTCAACCATATTTTACAACAATGAATATACATGCATCTTATTATAAACCACTTGATATATTCAGCTTACAACTAGGTTAACATTATCTGTATTTATTGGAAATTATTTCCTTTGAGTGGTGAAGGATGAAATAACATCCCTTAAAATTAAATATAGTGCCTAGATCTAGAGTCAAATAAATAATTTGTTTAATGAGTACCTTAATTTACAAAATAACCGAATTTAACATCTTCTTTAGTTATTACATAATCCTAAAATTTCCTTCAGAATAATTGCAAATATAAATTCCCAATATGATTTGGGAATGAAATAAAAATTTCTCCATCTTCTTATTTTTTAAATACTTGATATTCATGTTTTATTTATTTCCATTATAGTCGTAAGACTTATATCCTTTACCCCTACACAAGAAATAGACCCTCATTTCCATTAAGAATGTAACATTGTGTTTCCTTCCAAAATCATCACATGATGGAAGTTATTTCATTCACATATTATCTAATTCCATAGTTACCATTTTCTTCATTGATGACCATTATAAAATTCTCTTAATTTACATTGAAAATATATGACTATGATAATTATTTTTTATTCTTGATGACACATGATACCATTCCATATACATATTTAATTTGTTTGAGGTTATCATTACCTTCTGAGGCATGACATCACTCTATCAAAAGAATGACCATTGTTACATTCTAGATTAAATTTATATTCCATAATAGGTCATTATAATCTTCTAAATTTTACTTAATGTGAAAAAACAATACTCATTAATTCTATCTTAAATTATTGAATTTTATATCTATATCATCTCGTATCCCTTGTGAAAAATATTTATCAATTTATTTCAAAATTAATGTCTCACAATACATTATATTTACATCCCCAACTAATTTTTAAATTTAATAAGTAACCACTATTGTTTAATATCTCCAATCAAACAACACACTTTTAGAATAGAAATTTATCTTTTATTAATTCTAAAATCCATAAATATCATGTAATGGTAGTTGATGTTTAGTTCATCTATCAGTAGATTAGCTGTCAAATTAAATGATTGAGGTTTATAATAAATTAAGTAGTCCAACAACATTACATCATGTAGTTATGTGACTAGTTGTTTTATATAGTAATGTTATTAGGTCAAAACATTAGTTACCAACCCTAATATAGACATAATCTAATTTTCTACAACATCATCCATTTTAACATTACTACGAGGGACATACCAATATAGATAATAGGTATCCATACAGTTTATAATATTTCAACATGGTTCGATCTGTAAATAATTTCATTCAAATAATTATCAAAAATCAATATCAAAATTTATAAATAATAGTTAATATACCTAAAAATTATTGAACAACATAATTGTTTATAATTAAAATTATGGATATGTGTTTTATTTTAAAATATAGTTCCCAAGGTTACTACTAATTTTTCTTTAAAACCAAATGTTACCATAGTGACTCCAATAGCACCGATAAAGTGTTTTTTATGATACATTAGAACAATATACAAAACATCGAATCATAGAGGATCAAGTAGTTTAACAGCCTTGGGAGACTTAATACATAAATTATAACAAAATAATTTCATAATCATAAAGAATAAATTGAAATTATAATAAATTCATTGTCATTCATTTTAGTACATAAGTGAAATTATTCAGAGATCTGTCCATGGTTCACTAGATAAATTATTAAAAAATTATGGGTGATAAAAGAATCTTAGTAAGGGATACTGTGCAATGGACTAAATTATGAATATATGTGGTGTAAAATATATCAAAGAGTAAATAATCAATATATTTTAAATGTAATCAATAAAAAGGGAATAAAATATATCCTTAAATAAAAAAAACCATCACATGGAAAAAATTATAGATTTCATAATGATAAAATAAATAATTATAAACATCTGAATCAAATTTTTAAGGATCCTTGACAAATAAATCTTACTAAATGTCAAGGAACCTCAACCAATACATCAAACATAAAATTAATACATCTCAACCAGGATCATAAAAAATATTTAAGGCTTACATCCAATACTAAAGTAGGTTGGTATCATTTTACCTCAAAATGAATTAGGGGGATACAATGATCCCCATGATTTACGAACACCTTTCAAATATAATATTCATGTATTGAATAATTTGTACACTAAAAAATAAATAAGGAATATCAACAATTAAATATTCATATTCAATCAGGATTATAAAATATCAATATTCCCCAGTCCATAACATATCGGGATATGAAACCATCTATAGAAATAATGTGGTTGATATTAATAAATAATTTACATAATGTGGTATTAAATACATTAAAGGATGGAATCATTGATGAATAATAATTTATAGATTAATTATAAAGCCTCTTTGAAAATTCAAATAAATAACATTTTATTGTCTGAATATTTTTAAAAAAAATTAGAAAAAAATGTGTAAATGATATTCATTGATATCCCATATAGAAATGTAAATTAATCTTGATAATGAATAAAATATTTAAAAGTGGGAAAATATGGTCATTTCATAATCATAAAAAAATATTTTTCAATGCATGTAAAAAATAACTTCATAGAATTTGTTGAAAATATTTTTTTTATAAATTTGATAATGAATTTAAAAATAATTTGAAAATTAATGTTAAAAATTATTAATATATTAAGTATAATATTCTTGAAAATTTTAATGAACTTTTATATAGAAGAAAATTACTTAAAAATTAAATTAAATTTATTGAAAAATAACTTACATATTTTAATATCAAAATCAAATTGAAAAAAATTAAAATAGAAGGAACTTTATGTATGATGAGTATAAAAATAATAATTATATAATAATTCAAATTGTAGAATTGTACACTGTATAAATGAATATTGGTTCATAAATAAAAATA
The DNA here is from genome assembly GCA_963277665.1 of Viscum album. Lineage (NCBI taxonomy): Eukaryota > Viridiplantae > Streptophyta > Magnoliopsida > Santalales > Viscaceae > Viscum > Viscum album. Next base: position 1,464,326,288 of record OY728153.1, on the reverse strand, counting down.
TATCCCAATGAAAAAAAATTGAGAAGAAATATAATTAACACTGATTAAAACATGGTTAGATGTGTTCCAAACTACTATATAACAAATTATTATTTATAATTAATATATATCAAATCAATTTTTTTTTAATTTTATTTTTGGATATTATTTATTCATTACTTTTTTTATCATTTTGGAATAATGATTTTAAAAAATATTATATAGGAGTAATTTGTTGTGTTTCTCGTGTATGTTTTGATTTGGTAGTTCTAATAAATGAACAATATCAATGGTTTCATAATATATAACATATTTATCATGAATTATTTATCACATTTTTAGATTAAATATAATTTTAAAAATAGAAATCAAATATAATTATGAATAATTACACAACTCATTCATCGATTCCATAGAAAACCTATACTCATGGGTAAAATTTCCATTTTTCCTAGAATAGAAATAATAAGTAAGAAAATGGTTTTACTTTTAAAAATATTATGATAATTATAAATATAATATTTAATCAGTACATATTTTCGTATGTCCATCCACGTGAGATGGTAATGAAAAAATACATCATTTATGGATTTTTTAGATTGAAATTATTTATGAGTGACATTTATATTATCTAATGGACGGGGTGGGGTTAATAAAGTAGATAATATTTTATATTTTGAAAATTATATATATATTCATTAATTAATTATTTATAACCATCACTATGATACAATGATGAAAGATGAATTGTGTGACTTCATGCATATGTTCATTTGAACATATGCATGTTTAGTGTTTTCATTTTTAATTGGATGGAAATGTAAAGGAAATATTTTTAACATTAATAGTATATAATTATAATGTGGAAACGATATTGATTTCAATATATTATGTTGGTGATAATAGATTTTATGGAGGTTTAAGAAGAAATAAACTAGACAGATTTTGGTTATAACTTATACCACTTATTTTGATATCTTCCTTTCGATTGAACAACTGTCCTTTGGAAGAGAGGTTTATAGTCACAATAGGTTACTCTGAACAAGTTATCAGATGTTTTTTGAGGTATATTTTTATATTTAGAAAGAATATATTACTCATATGTGTCTTCAAAAAGGATATATTATGTCACATTTTATATGAAAAAATCAACCGGGTATTCCGAAATATTCAGTCATCATATGTATTAAAAGTAACTATATAATAGAAATGTTGATAATGAATGATAAATTGTAAATTTATTTTACCATTAATCATCAAAAAAGTATTATAAGTATATTTTTAATAAATTTTAAATCAATTAATTAAATACTGTTTAAAATTAAATATCCTTATAGTAAATTTCAACACTTTAAAAAAATTAAATTTTAATCCATTATGATAATAATGAAGTTTAATTATAAACATATAGATCATAAATATTACAATATCATTATCTATTTAACTCATGTGATAGTATAATTTATTAAAAATTATCTCTCTGAATGTTTTTAAATTTATTTAAATGATTAACGTATTGTTTTCATAATTGTTGTGATGATGTTGTGTAAGAAGTTTAGATAATTTTACAATAATTTGAGATTTGAAACCAGTCACCGATATAAATTTAACATATTCATCATTAATATTATGATTCTTATGCTTTTATAAAAAAAATTTATTCTTATCAATAACATGATAAAGTATTAATTTATTGATATTGGCATTTATTAATATTAATTTTTTAATATATAAGAAATATCATAATCATAAAAAGTGTCCCAAAATAGAAAATATTTTAATATATTTAATCATAGGGTATAAATACAGTAATTGAATAATTTTGTGATGAGTTTATATATATTTAGAAAAATATATTGATGTTTAACCACATTTTTAAAAAAAATTATCATTTATCAAGAAATTTATCTTTTTCCATGGTAACATTTCATTATTTGTAAAAATTAAATGGGACTTCATACATAATTTTATAATGATAATTTCCAACACAGAATACATTTTAAAATATAAATTAATATACTTTGATGAAATTAATTCAAATATAAATATGAATTATGCAATTAAAATAGTTTTTAAAAAAATTATTTTCCCCTCAAATGATTATTTAAAACCACACTCAGGTATATAATTTATATCTAGGAAAATTATTGAATACAGAAGAAAAATATAGATGTTTCATTCAATTAAAATAAATAAAAAACCATAATAGTTAAAATTTTATTAAATTCAGAGGTCTAAAATTGTTTTTTATCATTAAAATGTATACAATGGGTTCTAAAATTTCGATGTTGTTTTTCCAAATTCAACATAATAGTATCAAATGGGTAATTTTAATCCTTAATATCAATTTTTTAGACTTTTTTTTGATAAATTTTATGTTCAAAATTAAATCAATATTATTTCATATATTTTTGTGGTTCTGAAATAATCATTTTTCATTTTTCACCTAATAGTAAACCATTTCAAAAAGAAATCACAAAATTAACCTAAGATAATTTTGACAATAATAATTCACAAATTAAGATAGATTCCTAAAATTAATGTTATAAAAAGAGGAAATTTAGATTTCAAATGATAAAGATAAATATTATGTATAAACCATTGTAAATAAATGTCCTCTTTAAACATAAATTGTTCTTAATAATTTTTATATTGATTTATACTTGAGTGGTAGTTTATTACTTTGTATATTGTGGTCCGTTAAAATTAATAATTTTTATAAAAGAGATCACCTCAAAAATTGTTCTCAAAAAATTATATTGTCTTTAAATTGAATGGTTTTAATAATAATACATTATTTATTTATTTTCTAATACCTAAATTTCAATAGTAAAAAATTAATTTTTTAAATAATTGATTAAAATATTTATAATTACTAATGGTTTAATCTAATATATTGTGACTCATTTTTGTTCAGTGTTTCATGTTTGGCATGGTAATCAGTATTGAATTTATTTAAATTAAAACACATAATTAAATCATGTGATTTTATAAAGAGATTTTTAGAGAACCATCCTAAGAATATAAGATATATGAGGTGATCATAGAGGAATAACTTCCTCAAAAAATATAATTAAAATTAGATTCGTTACATCATGGTATGAGGGGAAAATTTAAACAAGATACGAGTGTAACTGTAAGGGAAATCTTCCATCATGTTAATGTCAATACCATAATTCCTAATTCGATCTAAACCATTATAATGGGAAATCATACGTTCTAAAATTTTGTTATTTTAAAAGGAGGTTCTCAAAAAATAAATAATACAAATCATTTTGGCTTTGAATATGAGCTCCACTATATTGGAAACCATCCACTTCAGCTAAAAATCTCTCGGTATCCATACATTAATAGTGAACAAGGAGAGAAAAAACATGGAAAATACCAATCTTATCTAGTATATTTTGATAAACATAGTCCTTATGTCATGTATAATACATTAGGATTTGACTATCGACATCCCACACAAGTAAATCTCTAACATGTTGATCATAGTGTTCGAGTACCGTAGGTTATCTTAATGGATATTTTTTAAAAATGTGAAAATATCATTTCGACTAATTACTTAATTATCCATGAAGATAAACATACCATTATTCCTATGGATCAATACCTAATAATTCTTTTACATACCATCTTAGGGACACTAAATTCCACCATATGTGTTAGGAATATTTACATGACCATATAATTCAATAACATGATCTTGGAGATAAATATTGATAATGAATACTTGTAAACTAGGGATGATGAAGAGATATATGAGGTTAATTTAATAGGTAGTGGTGCAAGTGATACTAGGTAAATCAATGAATTATTTGAGTTAGTTTATATCAAGATAAAAATTATTTTCATTATTCCACTGAAGAGTACATATCTACTTAACTTGAATATCATGAATATACATCCTCAAATAATTTTTTGGGATGATGATTTTGAAAACACATAGAAGAAATTATGAACTCAGATTCTATACCCATTCATTACATTGATCCAAAATATTTCTTTGCTGAAATAGAAGATCTAAAAGAAATAAATTGATCCTAATTACAACTCTCAATATACTTCTTGTGTTTTGGACCTACCTGATATTATACATAGATAACTTCACATCCAATTAATTTTTCCATTAATATTGGATTACCACAACCTCTATGTTTCCATTTAAATTTCTCTCAAGTCTAGCCAAGTGAGAATTCAACCTAATGTCATTTGTATGAATAGTAATTCAATTAGATCAACCAAATATGTTATTTATATGATTATACAAGTCCTTGGGACCCATATATTATTTCTTGAAATATGATATTTTTATTATGTCCAATCCCTATTTATACTCAATCACAATATAATATTAGTAGTGTAGTAAATATATATTTATGATATTGAATGTTTTTTTAGGTATGTCGGGTGGGGAGGGAGTCATCTCAACAGAACTATATTAATGTATTTGATTTTAATGAAAAATTTCCATATTTTTATATTTTTTCTTTTAATATTTTTTTTCATTCAATTGATATAATATGAAATAAAAATGGTACTTGTTTTAGATCCTCATTTTCTTGTTTTGTTTTAATTATTTAAAGGACCCCCTTTGGGTCTCCTGGATTCTCTCATTTTATTATAATTAGAGATTCAATAGCTAAATAATATTTGTATTCTTAATTTATCCACATGCATTATAGAGTTCAAACATAATAATCCATAATCCATGAATATTCATCATGTTACATGGAGTCATAATGATCAATTGCTTATTTTATGGTATTTATAGTTAAACCTAATGATTCCATTCCACAATTATAGTTTAAATAAATTTCTTGTAATTTTATCCACATTAATCTTAATACTAAATCCATTATTTTATCTATCAATAATTAAGGAAGAGACATTCTATATATAGGGGTTAGAAAATGATATTTCAATAAAAATATTGAATCAATGAAGAATAAACTTTCAAAGAATTTCAATGTGAGAATATAATTATAAAAATATTCAAACAAAATTTTAAATGGGTTTTCATTCTTTTATATTGATATTTATGCATGTTTACATCTAAGAGGATAAATTTTAATAAGCAAGGTAGTTTGATGTAATTTTTCGTAGTCTAGATCTTTATCTATTAAATCAAATAATTACAAGGGACATTCAAGAAATTGGGTTACAACCGATGTGTTGACATATCACAATAGAGGTAATGAAGATCTTTATGCCTATTGGAAGAATGATTTTGTAAAAAGACACATTTTATACATCTCCAAAGTTTTTATTAAATAAATCAAGACTGTATTTTGGGGTAAGTACTCATTCATTTTAAAAAAATATAATAAACAACCAAAAAAATGACCAGCTAAAGAATTAGATGCCCAGAAATTATAGCATTCTCCACACGTGGATTGTGACACCATCATTTTATTTTGTAGATTTTGACTATAGATATATATGATAAAATAATAGACTGGTATAATATGTAGTTTCCATGACTTGGGGATAGTAACTCAATATATTTCTTTAATATATTTGGAAATTTCATCTATATTAATGTAAACTTTTTTGATAATAATTAAATGTCTGAAATATGTTTTTTCACGAAGAACATCTATATTTTCACCATAAAACAACCCTTATGTATTTTATAATTTAAACCACCTTTTAATTATTAATTAGAATTGGATAAAGAGTATCACAGTATCTGATTATGGGTATGAGATTTGGAATAATTAATTCTTCTATATATGTCTTTTTAATGAATTTATACAGGTTTATTTATTGCTTGATGTGATGTAATAGTGAACCAATTATATTCTATATTATCTCTGGATAGAGAAAATGAATTTTGATAATTATGTGAATGTATGTAATTACCTAGGTATTTTAAAAATGCAAATTTATGTGGGATAATTAACTAATGAATGGATATTATTCATTAAATTAAGATGACTTTTAGTGGGATTTGTTGTTCTTAAATTCAATGGTTTATTCTTTTTTCAACTTCAATATATGTTATTAACATATGAAAAATTCATTGTTGTAAAGTATTATTCTCAACATAATTAAATATAAATTTATAATAAAATATACATGATTTAAATTTTTGATTTTAGGATCAATGTACACAATTTATATGGAGTATATTTTCTTCATAAAGTAATCTTTTATTTTTTTATTCAAATAAACCATATTGGTCTATGAATAAAAAAATTGGAAAATAAAATTGATCACCCAAGAAATAAATTTTATATAGTGGAAAACATTAATGTCAAAAGGAGCTAAAATTTTAATAGATGATATAGAATAATTTATAAGTGTTTCATTAAATTGTGTCTTAGAATAATTCAGTATTTCAGAAGGTTATCCAAAAGTCCCATGTGAATGCCAAAATATTAGCTGAAATCTCGTGAAACAAAATTTCATCCCACCATTTTGGTCCTAATATAAAAATGGATAGTCAAATTTATCAGAAATGTTTCCTTCCATTAGAATAAATATTGGGACATATTTTCCCCTTATTTAAATCATTTTAATATTAATTTACGCAATTTATTAGATCTCATCAATAGATATATGTATGTATAGTGTTCTCCCCATCCAAACTCCAATAATCCTGGGTATGGTTACTAGGATAGTGTTGGAAAATCATTGAAAATGTGACATCATAACCTATAAAACCCTTCATTATTAATATATATAAAACTTCATTGTTCAAGTATATATATTCCCTAAATATAACCAACCACAAAATTATCCTGTATATAATCAACTAAACTATATAAAACCAATATATGAGGTATGAAATTAAATTATAATTCAAAATAGGAAAATAAAAAAGGAATTTTATATCATTTAATCCTCTAAAAATTATAGTCATAAGATACTGGAAACCTCCACCTCTCTATGTTTACTCCGAGCCCAATCTCTAGGAAAAACAGTAATCACCACCATAATGAACAACTATTATCCATTATGTATATTGAAACATTACATGGTATCATATTCAATAAAGAAATACCAAGTTCATATCTACCAATACCACATATAATACATGTATAATTATAATATAAAAAAATTTGTGGGAACACATCCCATGTACGGGTGATTACAAGCTTACATAGTATGAGTCCCTACGACAAAAATGGGAAATAAGGGTAAACAATCATCTCAAAATTCCGTGTAAAAGATATAATTTATTTAGAAGAAAATGAGGGTTTTATATCCACACAACCGTCATAATTCTAATGTAATTAATTAATTCATAATAACATAAACTCCTAACCAAAATGGTTTGTATCTCAATAATAACTATGGATGCTCATAATATTAAAATTTTCATAATTATTCTATTAGATATCCAAAATATTCATCACATCTCAAAAAACCCAATGGGTTCTTGGGGATTCTCTTATATCAAATGATAAATTCTAATATGTCACACCCTTATATTTTATGTATTGAACATGGCATGTTTTCATAGGAGAAAGGGATAAGTTGACCTAATTTTTCATGTGGAACTCGATCCTAGGTTGTTGTGCTTATCTTCAATCATGGAGACTATGGTTGTGGTGTTGTTGTGGAATTTCATCTTAGCCATTATATTTATTTTTTGTTCTTATATTGACATATTTGAGTAATAGATCACAAGGTATGGTGCAATGTCTTGGAAGGTGGTGTTTAGTACATTCTTCCAATTTCTGGGTCTCTATGAAATGGAGCTAGGCTATGACATGAACTTATTGTTTTCCTTAGAATTCCACCAAATGGTGGTTACCGTATTATGTGGTCTCTTCTCTAGTTTCATAGGATCATAATATATACTAGATCATGGTTATTGGTTGTTGTTTTGACAAGAACCATTTTGGTGTAGTGACATACTTTTCAATCTTGTATTTTTATTTGTTGGTCCCCATTGAATCGTGGGGTAGGGTTTGCGTTTTGTTTTTATGCATCCCATTTTTCTGATAAATTCTTATGAATATTTCAAACTAACCTTTAATTTATATTACTTTATATCCTAGCTGTAACCCTATGATATATTTCAACCATTTCTTTAATACAAGCTTATCTTAGCAGATTAATTTTTTATCTTCCATCAGGTAAGATTCATTCTTTGTCCCTATTATTCTTCTAGAGTTAGACATGGATCATAGATATTTTTCTATATAAATGATTTTTTATAATATCTAATAATTTATTCCCAGAATTTTGATAGATTGAAAATTATTTTGGTGGTTGGAGGTCGTTCCATGAATAGAATCTACGTACACTATTGATTGTAGGTCTCCTTTGGATCAATAGTGTGTTAGATTGATCCAGTTTGTGTCAATGATGGAGTTGTGTATTAAATCATGGAAATTAATTAAGTTGACGTTAATACACATGATATAGTACGTTCATTACAATTTTGGTCCCTTTTATAGAATTGGTTCTTGATAATTCATGCAGGCATGTTTCTGTGTAGAATGTGATTCCCCACGCTGGATATTAATCATATGTGTGTCCATGTGTAGCTCATGGTACACAATATAGATAATGATCTCATGTTTATGTGAATTCATGGGTTTCTATGGTTTCATATACCCATGAAAGATATGTTACTTTTTGACTATTTAGTTATTCCTTATTACGTGTGAATGTATCCCATTTCTATGTTTTTATTCATGTAGATAATGACAGGTTGACCATCATTGATTAGTTGTACTTAGAGGGAGAGAATGAATGAAATATGATATTGAAGATTATAATATATGAAACATGGTAGGGTGTGATGGTCATGAGGCCTGACATGAGGTAGTGATAGGATATGGTGGTATTGGGGTCTACCTCGAGGTAAAGATGAGGTACGACTGACCTGTGGTCTAACCCATGATTGAGAAGGGAATTAAAATCATGGTGGACTAACTGATGATATATATCATTAAAACTGATTTGGGATATACATGATTTCCTTATTGATAATTTACAAACACAAATTATGTTATGACCATTTTTGTTGAATATAGAAGAAGAATTTGTTATTGGGGTTCAGGGAAACATGGATATTGCATCAGAAATTGAAACATGATGGATTGTTATTATCTCTTTAATTTATATATTATCATGGAATTCACATATTACTAATATAAAAATATATTATTGATGAATTATTGGTGTCCTTCATGGTTCATATTCACACCATGCATTGGAATCTCTATGATGTATTAGACATTATAATAAGGGATCCAATAAACAAAGAGGTCCCAATTATAGTGTGTTTATGAGACAATGAATGGTGTTCTGAGGTTCTACATTGATAGACTCTAGTTTGTTTTCATGAGGGAATTTATTTCCATATTTATTGTTTTAATATACTATATCATACATAACCACAATGTGGCTCATTGTCTTATTATTTTTCATGTCTGGAGATACATGTTGTAAAATATTTATAACTTTGTTGTGTCCATTTTTAGTGGTATATTTATTTGTTATTCATTATTAGTGTTAATATTATTTTATAAGTCCATTAAAAATGAGGGTGTATTCTACCAATTATTTAATTTAGACCATCACTATTAGTCGAAAACATCATTTTTACAGATATACGTTCATGAGGTAATTAGGAACTCTAATAGAAACCAGCTAATCTATGTTGGGGAATTACAAGTTGTAATCAAAAAACATTTTCCATTATTTTCTTCAGGAATATGTTAATGGTAAGGTATAAAATAGTAAGGCATTGTGGAATGAGGGGAGTAGATTTACATATATTCATGGTTATCACTTATGTGATGAATCTCTAAGTTACCAGTAATGATATTATTGTTATTGTTACGGCTTTTTCAGTTTCATAGTGATCCCAAGTATGATGTGCAATTTTAGTTTAGGGAATATTGGTGCATTCATGAAAAATACTATGAACATTATATCACATTCTAAATTCAACTATTTCATTATATATATGGTATTCCATTTAATTAAATGTCTTATGTCTTTGTTTAGTTTTTATGGTATATGTTATGATTACATTTATCATATTTGAACAAGAGCATGATTGTTTTTATGTGTATTTGGTTATCCCTAACATGCTTGTTATTGATTAGTATTGTTATATGGGTAATACTAGGATGGTTTTTCCTTATTATTATGTATAGTATCGTTGATTAGTTTTATTATTTATATCCATTGGGTTTTAATAAATACTAATTAGGATGTTATCTTAAGTAAGATGTTACATGATTTCTATGTATGTATTTGGAATTATAGACAATGCCTTCAATATAATATCTTAGAGAAACATTGATAAAAAAATTATTATTCTCCCAATTGGGAGTACATTTATGTTCCTTCTCTAGTGACTTGTGAAGAGAAATCAATACAGTATAGAGTCTTTTGCTTAGCCCCTATTCAAGATGGATGTGATCCAAGGAAAATGTCTGGTTATGCCCATGACATTTGGCTCCAGCATCCTCCATCCATAGAGGGAACTTGGCTCCATTAGGCTAGTTTGGACTAGATTGGTTATATTAAGGGGATAATTAATCTATTGTGGACCCTAGTGTGATGATGGGTACTCTAGGATGATTTTATGCTTCATTGACCAATCTAAAAGTTTTTGGGTGTCTTGAACTAGTTTGGAAGACATCAGGGTCTTACATAGAAAACCCCCAAAGGGATAATTTTTAATGATATTCTTCTAAGATATTATGAATACAGAGTGTCGTCACGATTTTATAGGGGTTCTATAGTGACCCATGTTGGTCTCATATTACTCTACTATCTTGAATGTTTTTCTTTGATTCTCTCCTCTCTTTGATTAGAATAAGGCATAAAGGCATATAAATTCATGATCAGTCATTGATCGTAGATGTGGTGTAAATTCAAGAGATTAAAAATGATGAAATCTATATAGGTTCTTCATTATTATAAGAAAATCATGAATGGTATAGGTTATAATATAATTTTATGTCTTTTTATAGCTTTTAGTGGATCAGTTATTTTACTTTCCAGTGCTGTAGTGGTTGTCTCTTCTCAAAGAAAAAAGTATAAGATGATGAGTTGAATTGTCGTGGTATTAGAAAATTATAAGAGATCAATTTTTATTTATCCTCATATATTGGACGTAAAATTTTCCAATGTTTCAATTATAGACATGGAGTGCATTATTTTAATGATTTAATCAGGCCAATGAATATGTGCGGAGGATGTTGAATGTTGGGACATATTCAATAGTTCAACATAATAGAATTTTAGAAATTTCCTCAATGTGGATCCGGGTTTGTTTAGACCGTGACCTTGGGATTTGGTCGGGGTTCTATCTAACAGAATCTGACCCCACACAATTTTGTGACCCAAGTATGTTATAAGCCTCAGGGAAGGCCAATGGAGAAGAGGGATTCATTGTTGACGTAGTATACTAGGTTCCAAAAAACAATGTATAAAGATTATAAGCAATATTATGTATGAACTTTTTTACATCTAAAATAGCATTTCTGTTGTTTTATATTTGATATTCACCTTCATTAATATTTTTTTTGATATTTTCATTAGAATTGAATTAATGTTCAAGTTATATTTTGAGATTCTCCCTCGTAATACACTAGTGAGGAAGAAAGTGGATTATCTTTTTAAAGGTTCCAAATCTCAAATTATGGTTTATAGCCAAAAAAATTCATGGGATTTCATAATTCTTGAAATGAAATATTTTTATGTGATCTTGGTAATATAAATTTTTACTAGTTAACTGGGGCACATCAACTACTCTAGGATATGTGTATCAATTATTATGCACATGGGTGAGAAGTTTGTGGTTATCGGTGAATGTGAGGTCAGATCAGGAAGAATGAAATATGACTTGAGCTAGATTAGGAGTATTATAGAATATGTAGTGTTATTGGCTCTAATAGTAGAGCCAGTAGTTGCATTATTCTTTTTTATTTTAGAGGAGTGCCCATATTGGGATATTTTCCTCATGATTTCTCCAGACTCACTCTTAATAGATGCATTGACATCTAGATCAAAAAAATTATTTGATTAAATTATATGATTATAACTATAAATCATATAGATTTGGAAGAGTTACATGAACTCAATGTAAAGATTGAGTATCTGGACCTAGAGATGGTAGATGTCATCATGTCAGTGTCTTACCAAAAAAATGTATCTTATAATATAAGATTCCATGGATTGCATAAGTATTACAGATAGTTTAAATATGACTTCTCTCTTATAGAAGCACCTATATAATTCTATTGACATTATTGGAGTAATTGTTTTAATGGATATAGTACTATGAAGTGGACATTATTTATTTTAATTCAAAATCTAAGATCTTTTCAATCATGATATTTCTAAATCATGGGAATGGATATGCATTATTCTGAAATGACATGACTATTCCATTATGAGCTATGATAATTTATATGGTTAATTTTCTGAAATATGGTCTATTCCAGCTATGAAAACATGTGAATAACTCCCTTACTACTTACATGGAGTGAACAAATTTGGTTTATTCTCTTAACTGTTCATAGTGTTATCTCTTCAATGAGAACTTTTTTGTATACATGAATACATAAATTATGTCGTACATCATATTCAAGTCATATTTGAATCAATAATATAGAAATTACATGGAGTATCTAGATACTGTTTAAAGTGTTATGTATTATACTGTGAGGAATAATAATTTTGTTACAAATTCACTTAGTATTAAAGCACATGAGATTGTAGAGTGCTATTATGAGGAGGGTTGTTTGTTGGTGAGATTATAGTATGAATGGTTATTGGATGAATACGAGGACTGAGTGGTGATAAGATGTGGTCCCTTAGTTATCACATCATCATTATTAGACTATTTAATGTCTATATATGAATCATATCCCAAATACTTAGTGAAATATGATTTATTTTAAATAATTAACCCAGTTCTAGGGTGGTTGATGGATAGTGAAGACATAATATATATCCATATGAGAGTTATGGTTCACAACTTCATGAGGGATGAGATTATGAGAGACTCCAATGAAATTCTATATGAATATCACATAGGATAAACAAATATTTATTAGGATATCAAACATCCCTTCTTATGGTATGGAATTCGTAGAAAAATAATGAGATTTTTCATTAGTTTCTTAATTATTATAAGGATTAAGGGGGACTATCAGAGAGTAAAAGGATTACTTCTATTGCACCAAATTACTATGTGGTCATTGGATTATGTGATTATGGACATCATGGTGGGGTTTCTCATTTCCCATAGAATTTATGATTCTATTTTGTGTAAAAAAATGATAGGCAGAAAACAGTGTCACACTTCATGAAAATTCATGAAATATAGTATACAGATGATATGGGAATTATTTTTGTCTAATAAGATGTTCGGATATATTGAGTGCCTTATAGTATCACATCCTATAGATGGACACATTTTTAGATGTTCTTTTGGAAATTCTATCAGATGGCTTTGGGGGTTCTGTTAAATAATTGTACAGTGTATCATATTTAGAACAATGGTTGAAGGAGATAATGATCTATATCATTGAAGATTTACATTGTCCATGTGTCCCAGATTATATTTAACTATTTTATGATCATATGGTATATGTTTATTTTTTTATAAAATAAATTTTTCTAATAATCAATCCATATGTACACTTTTGAGTGACATTATGGGCGGTTTTATCACTCAGTACTATGTTAAAACAAGAAGGGAGGGAAAAATATTGTGGGATGAGTATATGTTAGGAAATATTTGAGAGGGTATAGTTAATTAGTGAGTGTATGGAGACCACATATAGTAAAAAAAATTAATATTCCATGTGGAAGAGATTATCATTGGTGTTCACTATGAAAAAATGTGGTTCCATACTAGTGTAACACTGATTATGGGATATTTGTTTGTTTAGTTATTGAAAATAGAAACCACAAATTAAATTTAAATTACCATATTACATAGAGTTAGGCGAGGCAATTACCTTATCATTTTCCATGATATTATTTGGAATAGTAGTTCCTATACAACGTGGTCTCCTTTCAATTTTTATAGGATCTCACTGTGGAAGTTGAAATTTTTCTGGATATACTTTTTCCAGAATCCTTATGAAGTAGTACCTTTAATTTTGTTGTAGTTATTTACCACATACATCCCTTTTCCCCATGGTATGGGTATTTTAATGACCTGTTAAATCTCAATGTCTATCTATAAAATCTAATTACATATAAAACCTAGTCTTCTGATCCTATTCATAGGTAATCCCAATGAATACCCATGAGCTATTTAATCCCAATTTTTTTGGTATAAAACCATATTTTGGTAGATGTATCTCTTGGATTCCAAGTGGTAATACATATTCTCTATTTATTGAATTGACTTTTTCTTTTAAAAATTTTCTATTGATATAAGCTATATTTTTTTGATCTGTGAATTATTTCAGGTTCTAATGAAGAATTGTTTAATTGTTCATAGATCAGTAGAGATATAGAATGATGGAGAATTTTCCTTGGATTAAATATAAAACTATTATTGATGGAATAGTTAAATGCAATAATTTTCATGAAATCTTGATCAAGTTGGGTTTGAGAGTGAATTTGGTATCAAATCTTTGAAATTTTTTTTGTTGAAATAAAAAATGATGAGGTAGAAATTTCTTTAAAATTCATATCCATTATCTGTATATATTTTTTTTGATAATGAATTACTGTGTGTGCATGTGTATCCTATGAAACCATGATTAATATTTATAGCATGTGTTTTCATTTTTATCATGTGAGACCCATATTTTATTTTGATCACATGTGAGTGTATGGATTCTATTACTCTAGATTTATATTTGTTGTTTTTCCTATATGTGTTATTTTTTATTGTTTTTGAATGTATAATTTTTAAAGGTTTTACGTATGGTAGAAAATTAATGATGGGCCATAGTATCTTGGTTATCCCTTATGGGGGTAACTATAATATGTGCTGATAAATATGATGGAATGAGTCATATGTTTTGGGTGTGATGACCTTTAGTCTTTACTCGAGGTAGTGGAGGATATGATTACCATGTGACCCGAACCAAGGTAGTGATGTGATACGATGGCATTGTGGACTGACCCATGATAGGGATGGGGATCGACAACCTTATGGAATATATAAGAAAAATATGAACATTCAAGAATATTACATAAAGTCATTGTTAAAAGAGTATATCTCACAAACAGTTGAACAACCCATGGATTGAAAATTTTACTATCTAGTGTAATAGTTATACAATCATCTAATTTTACCAAATAGTATTGAAATTTTTCAAAACTTTAGTCTCTTAGACCGTATTTATGAATCATTATATGATATAATAAATTTCATATCTTGGGTAGTTGAATTATTTGAAATGGGTGAGCTCTAATACTCTGTAAGGGGAGATAATCAACTAGTCATAACTATTGTATCACAAAACCTAGAGAAAATGAGTAAGGGATAAATATATATTAAATGGATTAGGGTATCATAAGTTACAATCATAATACATGATTTATAATTATGTATAATGGCTTAGAAAAACAACACCCATGATTTTAAATAAAAAATAGGTTTTAAACAAATATAAATAAAGTAAATAAAACATGAAATCCTAACATAAGATAGAATAATTTATATGGATGAAGGATTTCCAAAAAACAGATATCATTTATTCTAAATAATTAAAAACACCTGATAAATATGTGTTAACAAAATATAATAATATTAATAAACTCATAGTGGATCATACATCACCACCTGATTCAAATAACATGGTGGAGAATGAGTCACTACTTGATTTCCAAGGTGAATCACTCATTTATAACTCAATTAATTTAATTTCTTCATTATATATAGAACAATAAATAATGAAATATAGGGTTATGAAGTACCCCAAAAATTAATTATAATATATTACTAACCATGAATATTGTAGTGAAAAAATTAATATACCATTCTTTGAAGTTGGTAGTCTGCATGTATGCATGGATGATGATTTTATTTCCATTAGACTGAGAGAAAGGGATATTAAGGTTTATAATTTTTTTAACCTAATTATTTTATAAATATAATAAATATATTTTACATATCATATTATTTCCATCACTTTATGGAAAATAAGGAAAATGAAACATGTTATCTCATAGCGGTGTTAGTCCGTACATTCTCATGATTAATGATTTCATTATTTTTATGTCACAGAGGACAGAAGTGTAATGTTTATCACTATAATAAAAAAATTATGTATATAATAAATAATTATTTCCTGATATTATATTATGTAAAATAAAATTTAAATAGAAATAAAAATTTAAACGATGATTGTGAGAAATTGAACTTACCTTTTGAACATCTGGTTTCATTGTAGGAATCCTTTTAATGAATGAATTAGGGTAATATATTGGGACTAGAAGCTTATGATAGTGAATTGTGATTACATGATAACGAATAAAGGCAGTTTTTTAAGAGGAGATATAATTTTTAGTGAGTTATGTAATGGGTGGTGAGAAGCATGTTCTATATGTATTAGGAACGGTATTTTTGTAAATATTCCAACATAATATAAAGGGATAACCAATATAAAAAGGACAGTGGATCTAAAAATTGATTCGTATTTAATAGAGGGTGAGATGAGGTAAATTATATCATAATAACTCAATTATAAATAATTATTCAAAACTTTCAATCCCTCTATCAGGGGACATATTACTTTTTTAAATTATTATTTTACCAAGATCAATAGATTTTACATGAGGTAACTTATTTTTTATTCCTATAAAAAATTACTTCCTTGTTAGATATTTTGGACCCTCTATTTATAAATTATAAAAACAATATTCAATTTTTTGTTAACCAAATTAAATTAAATATAATAAATATAAGATATATTAAATATTATTGTATAAATATAAGATGTTTTCTAAAATATCAAATCTAGGATTGAAAACAGTTTTAAATATATTAAAACGTATAACATCCATTATAAAATAAATAAATTCCCATTAAAAAGTTTTCATGACTGTTTAATTCTTATCTATATAATTATAATACCATAAATATAACATTATATGTAAAATGGTTTATTGAACTATTCATATAACAAATATTTTTTTTGTCATGCACTTAAAAAATCATTATAAGTCAACGATAAATTCAAAAATGATGTTTATTTTTTAAAATAAAAATCTTAAAATTTTGAAATTGAATGTTTAATTAATAACATAAAATATAATGAAAATTTATTTTTATTGGATAATTACTTTTAGTATATTAAATATTTTTTTCATTGTAAATTAATAATTTATCTATTTTTAAATTATTATTGATACAATGGAAATATATTGTTATTATTTAATTTAATATTCATTGTTTATTGGAATAAAATTCTAATATTATAAAAAAATGTAAATTGAGAATTGAGAAAAAAATGTAACATTTTAAAGTAAAAAAAAGAATGATAAATATAAATGTATAAAGATTTAATTATATTTAGATATAACCCAAATTTATAAATAAATTACCCATTATGATCTCTATATAATATGTTTTATTTATATAAGAACTACATGTAGTTCCACATGGTGGTTCAACTAAAATGGATCTTGTGTTAATCACTACAAGACTAAACATCACCTGGTAATGGATTGAAAATCATAATCGTTGATCACTAGAACCCACCTTCATTGGATAAAATTTAGATAATTCTGTGTGAATATATAAATTATGATTTTATGATTTTATATATATCACACTTCTCCCCATAGAGAAAATTTCACTTAATCGTTAATTTGAAGATAACCATAGCCAATTGTAGACAATTAGATAGGTAATTATACTCATTGATATTTAGTAGGTAGTAGGTATTGGCTATAACTTTTACATATTTCATGAGTTTAAAACCAACTCATTTTTTATTCATCAATTCATATCACAATTCCTTCACCGCTAGTGGGTAATGTGTTCATAGATGTAGTGATTAGACTCTTTTTTGGATAATTAAAACATTCATCAAATTCATAATTCCATACAAACCTGAATCATTTCCATGTTATTTTGGTTTGGGGTCTTTTAGATCATTATGATTTTGTAAAAAATTGATCAAAGTACCAAACTAATCAATTGAGATTAGATATATTCATCAAAGAGTTTGGTCTTCTCCATCATTGAAGTACCTATATTTCTAAGGGTCCACAGATATTCCTTTACTGGTGATAACATTTCATAGGAATCTTACATAGTCGTGATTTAATTTTTTTGTGAAACATAACCTATCAGCATGGTGTAAGACCTATAAATTATTCATGAAACACATCATAATGTTCCCTTACAATGTTCATTTCATCCAGGATGATATTTTCTTTAGTCACAATTATTTTATCTTGATACGCTTCCTCATAATGTTGCATTATCTATACTTGATTAGATGATACCAAATGAGACTCATAATCATCCTTTCACTTTTATTGAATCTTATTGTGATTCATCATATAGAGGGTGAATTGCACATCCAAAACAGATATCGTGGTTTTATAAAAAGTTAACCATTGCATAAATTATAAAAAGTAAAATTACACTATAGGGATATTGATATGATTTCGAAGAATAAAATTCCCCCAAAATTAATCTTCTAATACAATAATAATATAAGTTATTCCAAATGTTATAAAATCACACTAATTGATGATACACTGTTCACAAGAAAATAATAAAGATACATGAATGTGGAAATAATTCAAATACAATATGAAAAATAAAATATAGGAGTACATTCTATTTATTATTTAATCATCATGATACATCTTAGTATAGGGATTTCCATTTTTTCATTTTGTTTGAGATTTTTGGTGCTCATCAGGCTTTTTATCCAAAATAATATAGAATCATCTTGGATAATGACCAAATAATACACTTGTATGTTATTAAAATATCAGTGGAACCTTTGACTGAAATGTTTTCACTTCATCACAATATTCATATTTCCACGGATGTTTTCCACTTTCTACCTTATGATTCACTCGTAAAACATATCCCGTACCTTTTTGACTTTTCCCATAGTTTATTTATTTAATTTTTTTCACAATGGAACTTCTGTATTAATTTTATTATCACCTTTATCAAATTATCATTCTTGAAATGAAATCTTATTCTTTTTTAAAATGTGCGGACATTAAATTATGTTTGAGTTGTTAATTGTGGTTTTTTGTAGATATTATAGAAGAATCATAATATTTTTATGGTTTCACACATTATGTTTATAACCTTATTCGGGATTTCATCACATTTTTTCTCACATTGTTTATTGACTTGATTTAACATATTTCTATAAATATAATAGAAGAAAAGTAAAATTAGGTATGCATAATTTTCAACTATTATGTCGAAAAAATGGGGACCAAAAGAAATTAATAGAATAACTAATAAATTATATATATTTGTTAATATATAAATTTATTGGATTCAATATATATTATCAATGATTTATTTATAAATATAAAATATTATGTGAATTTTTATTCCCAAAATAATTGAAATTAATGTCCTCTTAAATTTAACAAACCATATCCACCATGAGTGTGAAACATGGTGGGATGTGAGGATCGTTTTTTTTTTGCACTAGTTCATGATAGATTATATTTCAATACTCAATTTTTAGGTTTGTTACTCTTAGGTAAATTTGATCTAGATCCACATCCAGTTTTAGTATCTAGAATGAGATTTATTTTTTTGGAAGACACATAGTTTAAATTTTTTTATAAAAATATAAGAATATTTTTCTGTGTTTTTTTAATCCCAATGGTTTTCAATTGATATATATAATCCTATTAACTAAAAATAAATATACTTGTATTTGATATAAACTATGGAAACCCATAATACAGAATAATTTATTTCATGATTTATTACATAATGGTACACATAAAAAACACCCAAAATAATATGAATACTAATGTCTTTGGGAGATTAGGTTTATAAAATATTAAGATGATATATGGATACAAAAAAAATTACTAAAATAATTCATAACAATATCAAGAATTTAATTTCACTTTTAAAATATCATGGGTTAGGCTGCAGACCTATAAAAGAAATGGTTGAGAAATAAATATGAGTAAGAGAATAAAATAATAATATCATGAAGAAAGTATTACCTAAATTTATATAGGAATTTAAATTGGGGAATGTGTTGGGATAATCATAAACCTTAACATCGAAGCATGATATAAAATAATAAGATATAGGAAACAAGAAAATGTGGGAGCACCATAAAATATGGAATCATAAACATATGTGATGGCCAAAAAAGAATACAACACCACATAGTGTCATTTGGATAACCACCCATTAACTATATATTGAAACTTATTAGATTATAAAATTATACAATGTATTAGAGACCTATATAATTCGCAATCCACCCATCACTTTCATATCATGTATATTTTGAAGTCTCCCACATAGATCATTCAACATATAATCATATTTCGTCACATTTTTTCCAATATTATAGATAGTTTAATACATGAATATAAATAAACAATGAATAATGTATAGGTACATCATATTGATTACCCCTCAGTGTAAATGGGGATGAAAATTCAGAAAAAAAATGTTCACAATGGAAAATCACAAGACAATTTTTACATAATAATAGGGGTACTCAAAGATTCATGAGAGGGATTAATAGATGTGAAATTGGGAACAAATAACTCTGAAATCATAAGACATGTAAAAGGGATATTTAAGAACAGATTCCAACATGAATGTTTTTGAAGAAAATATTATTAGATTAATAAGGTGATTTTTCTTGATTATACATTTTAATGAGAGGATCACATTTCACAAGAGGGTCTTTCCAAATGATTGAGAGGAAATTGTTGAGAGAATCTGGGAACCTGGGTAGGACTCTATAGCGGCAATGAAAGATCATATTAATAATCATATGGTACTATGTGAATATTAATGAGAACTTGGGTGTTCTTATATTGAAAAAAGTGGGAGTTATTTATTATATTCCAAATATATTTTTTTGACTCCATAAAATAAATTATTTGAATCCACTGACCTTACCATGGGTTTTTTCTAATTGTTTCTTCAAAAGTGAAATTTGTTTGATTATTTTAGAAGACAATTGACCAATATCATAAAAATTTAACCCATAGTTATGTGGAAGTTATTAATGTTATTAAAAAATTTGTTTTCACCCATTTAAATATAATATATGTTTTCAAATATTTATAATTGGATTAAAAAAATATTAAATAACCTAAAACACAATATTTTAAATGGTAATATATATTTGGTATTGTATACACTTTTTAATATATATTACCTCATTTATGGGTCATTATGATATCATAATAAATGACTTATATTTATACCAAATTTAATTTATACCCCAAAATTCAATTGTCTCATAGAATTCTGAAAATGAAATCACCATTTCCAAATTTAAACATGTTCATTTCAAAAATAATAATTATTATACATAAAAAACATATAATCATAAGTATGTAAACATTTATATCTATATAACACCATTTTTGTAAAATTATTTTGCAATACTTATAGTTTATAATCCTAAAATAAATTGTGTTTTGTGTTTTTATAACAATATTATTATTTATTTTTAAAAAAAATATATGATAATATTATTTTATTAATGTATCCTTGATTTTCACGTGTCCTGAATTCATTAAAATATGATATCTTTATTGAATCTAGATATTTCCCTAAAAAATTAATGGTTTTAATATAATTTTTATCAACAAATTATAAAATCATTAAATCAAATAATCATAAAACATAAATATAATAATAATACTATAAACATATATAAAAAATCAAACTATTAGGGTCATGATACATAGCACTTTATTGGTATAACAAACATGTTAAGTGTGTAGTGTATTATCAACAGATTCTTTTCTGCAGTTCGGTGAACATGATTTGTGTTGTTATTTATATGAGCTTGAACATTTACCAAAAATAGATTCAATATTTCTTTAGTTGTTGAATCTCATTTTAGGCATCATTAAAGGAAAATGATTGTGATTTTATCTCCCTTAGATTCTATCATAAATGGGATTCATATTGTATGATCCTACTATATTAGGACATCACTTCTTTTTTCTGCATCAACTGGAATTTATCATCTCTTAACATATATATTCCAATCACATAATCAATGTTGAATGGCTATACAATAAACTATTATGATTCCTAATGATTTTTAAATATGATATTATATAACATTCAAAAATATATAAAGTTGTGCATTTTTTTCATTATACTCCTTACTTGATATGTAATTATATATTCAAAAGATAGAATTTTATTTATAAAAATTATAATCATTATATCCACGACATCCAAAAATTTATTTACATAAACCCTTACACTAACTGACTAACATAAATTGATTCTATGAAACATGGAATGTATCACTTCCCTTTTGCACACTAGAAAATCATAAATTAATTGGATTAGTGAATTTCAATAAAACAAAAACATCCATTCAACATCCAGATTGACATACCGTTCGAAAAGAATATATTAAATAAATAGTTATATCCCAACTTGATTCTAAAACCATTCCTATGAGAATGAAAATAGGTCAAAAAGTGTACATATCTTCTATCACATCTTGAATAAAGTCACCCAGTGTTGATATCTACCTTTATTTTCATCAATATGACTTCTTATAGGAAAATTATTATGAACCAATTTATTTTTCTTTATTATAATAGATTCTCAGACCACCATCACCTTGTCTCCATATAACTCCCATAATTGATAAAACCAGATCAATTAGGACAAAAATGATTGAATTTACAAAATTTTGTAAAAATTAAATTTAATATTTCAATATGGACCATACCATTTTTTAAAATAATTTCTTAGAAGAAGTGAACACCCAATAAATAAAAAAAAGAACAAAATCAGAACATTTTTTTGTAACTTTTCATTTATCTCAAATGAATTTCCAAACACCACTAAAAAAACAAAACAAATTGGTAATAGATCCATTATCTTGATAGATTTTGAATATAAAATGAATTCCCTTTCACCAATTCTATTTTCACTCAATAGATTTTGAATAGACAGAGTTCACCACTCACTAGAAGTACATAGTAGTCCTCCCGCTGAGAAAAACACCTCATGGATATGGTCCTTCTAAAAATAAATAAACTTCTCACTAGTATTCTACAACCAAGAAGTGATACAACTTTTTCTTGAAATTCCATCCCCCAATATCTGAAACACAAGTTTACCAAAAAACATGTAGGGTTAAATACTACCAAATCAGAATTATCTAACTTAATAAAACTAGAAGATACTTTCAAGATTCAAACACATAATATGTCCACTAAATTTTCCAATTCATGATGCTAACTCAATATACTCAATGTTTGAAACTATGATTATTTTGAACCCTAATAAATAGTGACTTTTATCTTATCTAATTCGAATGACATATGGTATTTTTAAGAGAATTTTTAAATCTTGAAAAAAGAATAAACTTATGACATAAAAGAAGCACACCACATTATTTTTGAGGTTTTAAAAAATTATTACTCTCTGGGTGTACACTACAACCTTTCATTCAATGAAATGGAATCAGGATATAACATGGGTTTCAAGGGGATTGAAATTAAATATCCCTCCAAGGTAGTATCTCAATATAACCTACATGGGAATAAGAGATAACCTCTAGTAATTCCTTCATTGAATCCATTCATCCCAAAATAATAATTGTAATATAATACTCAAATAGAAATCATTGGCACTTTATTATCTTGAAAAAGTTTCCCAAAATCGTAGCTTATAGTGTTCGTACCCAATATCCATCATGTTCATTCCATTTCATTACCATAAACCCTTCATGGATGTCCCCTAGATTGATCAAGGTGACTGCTTTTTTACGATAACATCACATATTCTAATTGATTAAAAGTCTAAGCATTATATTCTCAACTAAATTTAATATAAAACCACAAGTTGTTATTAATTATTTTTTTCGAATAAATTAAAATTCTTTGATGGCTTGGGTTTCATGCTACAACAAGTTATTCATTAACTATTTGTGGAACCATGTTATTATTTTACCACAATAAATAATGATTTTATATTTTGGTACATGGAACACTTGGTTTTTCTTATTTTAGACACAATACAGAGTTCCTACGATTGCTTTCATTTACACACAAGACCGAGTATTTTTAAATAAATTATACTAATAATAATATTATTATGATATTAATTTAGTAATCACATAACCATTTGAATGGATAATATGAATAGGTTTAAATAAAATATGAAACTCTAGTATAAACATGGCTCTAAAATTAATTCTTTGGATATCAATTAATTATAAATAAAAATACAAACCAATAGTATATAATGGATCTGCCTTTATGAAAAAACAAATTAGGACCATAAAGGAATTTTAACTTAATAAATTAAATAAATAACTAATATATAGATATATTAATAAAATTAATATATTATAAATTAAAAAAACATACATTAATCCAATAAGTATGATCGTCATAAAATAAGAATAAATCCATTTTTATCCATAATAATCAATAATTTTTTAAAAGAATGTTCATTTCGCCATATAAGACAAGAATGGTTTGAAAATTATTTTTTTAAACATTTATAATATTCATTTGAAATATTAATCATAATTTTTAAAATGAGTGATATTATAATTTATTTTGGGTGTATTATAGGTATCTTCTCAAGAGGTTAAATTTTTTGATCAACAGTGAAAACAAAGAATTTTAATTGATCAATACTTTTTCATCTATTTACTAATATAGATAAATTATATTTTATAATTTTTTTAATGAATAATTAGTTAAAATATACATTGATAGATCATATATAAGTTATTTTTGACAATTTATCCTTGAAATTGGATATTAAAGGTTTCTATATGTTGACCATTTAATTTAAAGAACCTATGGTTACACCAGGTCTATTGCATTAATTTGAATCTAAATTATACCAAATCTCATATTATAATTTGAAAAAAAAAAGGATTCTGTATTTTGAATAAAAACAATTTATATTTTATAGCAAGGTAAAAATAGTTTTGACAAAAAAAATTAGTGAAATTATGTAAAATTAATTATACCGATGAGGATAAAAAAAAGTTCACTTAATGGATAATCATTAAACATAAGACAAGTATTTCCTACAAAATTCACCAAAATAAATATTAAAAATATATTCACCATATATGTATTTTATTGGAAATTTTTCATTAATTGTTTCATGTTATGTAAGGAAGACACCCCAGCAGTTTTTACCTTTTAGTATTTAATGGAATGACACTCCACCCCCACTATAAAAGTGAGCCCCCCGCAGATTCACAATTATATATTCTTTTTGACCATAAAAACAATGAAAAAATAAATTCCCAACACCTAAAATGTCAACCCATAAACCTCACTTTGGGAATGAATAATACTAAGTAAGTTCATTGGTGGAAACCAAAATAGAGTTTTTCAAACAAGAAGTTATGTTCTTCAAGGAGAACTTTTGTTTTATGTTTTTCACCCATTTATTTATTATTATATCATGAATATAATATAAAATAAGTATATTAAATATAATTATATTATATTATATTAATTTTATGAACTAAAACTTCAAAAACATCCATCAAATGGGATATAAAATCAGTGTACGTGAGTACAATAGGCTAACACCTTGTGAACCGATGTCACTCTTTCTTCCATTATAACATTTAAAGGTTGGTAATAATGATGGATTACATTTTATATTTGAAATATATTATATTTATTATATGTTTAATATTATTTAAAGATTTTATAACACACACCATTCATGAATTCCATTTTGTGATAATATGATAGCATCGTTTGTGGATGTATGGACTACCACCTCATCAAAGCAATGCGATTCATTGAGGCTTTAAACAAAATTTATTATGGATGGTTGTAATAATAATATTATATATATATATGATGTAAAAATAATATTTAAATGATAATATATATATGTGTATATTTCATTTAATTTTATTTCTTTCGCAAAATTACAAAATTGAAATATCATTTATACATACGTACGACCTACCATCTCCAGGAACAATGTATCAAACATCCTATGTATATATTTTATAGATTATTATAAATAAATATAAACTGAATATATATTATATTTATATCATGTTTTAAATTATCGAAATAAGTATATGATGATATAAGTAAAAGGATTATGAAAATCAAGTCAAAACATGTATGAAAAACAAAGCAATTATTATTCAAAACCATACTTTAACAAGGAATTGTTAATAAAAAGGTAATATAAATTCATAAGAAAATCATATATAGTAATATATAATTTAATATGGTTCTTTAATAGATATATAATAACATTATATTTATTTTTCATGAGTTTTGAGAAAGTATGATGAGAGTCAAGACATTAGGAAAAGGATTTCCGTCTCACTTTTAGGTTTCATGATACAAAAACCATGTTCACCACCTATATCATTTATGTTATGTATATAATTACCATGAATGTGTTTCATTATTATTATACATAACATTTTTGCATTTATATATCAATTTGAGGATATCTCTTTTATGGATTTTATACTTTAAATGTTACCAAATCTTTAAGAGATTTTTGACTTAATTTTCCTTATTTGAGAGACATGTTATGATATTAACCTAAATTATTTTATGGGGTGTATATAATACATATTTTTCATTTTATATCATTAATATAGTTATTTTATGTATATTTTATGCTTTATTTAATTTTATTCTTTTAATTGGGATTCTTATTTGTAGTTACCAATGTGGTAAGTGTTAATTGCTACAAACTCATCATTTATCATGATTGGTTATAATTGTACTTCAATTGATTAAATATTATGATCCAGATCTTACTAATTAACATGAATTTTATTCTACTATGATTATTCATGATATATTAATGTAGTGGTATAATTTATCACTCTTTGGTACTTATGATAACTTATATTTTTTTAGGAAAATCTAACCATATATCTCTCTTCGGCAAGAAATATGATTTAATCAAAAACCATGTTTTCCAAAAACTATTTTAAAAAATATTTTTAAATGATATTTAAATCTCATTTTAATGGAAAATGTTTTAAAAAATGTTTTATTTTATAAAATGTTTTTGAAATTGTATTTAAATATTCCATTATATTTTTCAAAATGTATAATGATTTAAAAAAAATTAAAATTAAATTGATGTTTTCCTCTTGAAATGTTTTAATTTTTTTAATTTTAATTTAAAAGATTGAAATGTGTTTTAAAATTTTAAATATTTTGAAAATGTTTTGTGGAATTTATTTAAAGATATGTTTTTTTACTTAATAAATAATCCATGTTATCTTTCATTATACTTCACCATATATGATGACATTGTTTGATATAGTATATTATTTAATGAGGATATGATCCATGAGTACCATTTAAATTCTTTTTTCTCAATAGTTTTATATAATTTTTTATGAAACTCATTTCTCTTCCATGGATTACATGCTTACGAAACACACTTATTTTCATAGGTTTCACTATGATTATCAATCCTATATCTTTTCTAGTGGTTATGATATAATGAAATGTTTATTATACCCATTTAATTTCATTTTTTATGTTATAATAAATTTTTATGAACTTTTGGAACACATATGTATGATATTATTATGTGAAGGGTGGGCCCTTTACCTCCTTCCATTTCATTGTGTGAAGATTTATATCTCAAGAGATATAAATGAGAGACAAGTCGATGGGATTAATAAAAAAATTTGAAACATGTGCATATTGATCCATAATGGTAAATTGGTATATCTTGATCCATAATGGGAAATATGTTCATCTTGATCCAAAATAAAAAATCAGTTCATCTAGATCCACCATGGGAAACAGGTGTGTCCTTATCCACTATGTTGATGGTTTTGGTAGTTATTCTTGACACACAAAATGGTTTTCTATATTTATAAGGATTATATACTTTTATGACATACACATATAGTTCATGAATCATTTGTTATGGTTTCTCACACTTACAAATCATGTTTTCTAAAATGATATTGTTTTACTTCATGACCATTGCTTTTAATTTATAAAAGAGTCATTAACCATACTAGGTATCTGATCCCACTATTTTTTTATGTTTCATCTCCAAGTTATGAGCAATGTTTTATGAATTATATTACAATTAGGAGTACTAAATGTGATGATATTTGTGGAAAAAATTGAAGATATTTCACCATGTTTTGATATTGTATCCCATGTTTCCAAATACACTAAACTATTACAGTCCTCGGTCATGTAATTTTGTAATGTTACAAATATTCATCTAAGATGATTCAATTTCCATTTAAATTAATACTACGTATATTTAGTTTTTATTAATGAAAATTATTATTTATCCTTTAGAAAATATTATGAGAAAGCATAGTGAGTTCCCTTGGTATATTTCTATGTGTATGTTTTGGAATTCCTCTAAGGATGAGGCTAAGGATGAGTTAAAATATAAGAAAATTCTCAAAAATTATGGAAATGGATAGAGATAGTTTTTTTATATAAATTAATCCATTTTTTTAAACTATAAGTGGGTATGGATCTAGAAGGGATTTATCTAGGGGTAAAATCCACAAGAAGACTTTTTATCGAGCTAGACTCAATTCAGAACTAGTGCACAACAGCGGGCCTTATTTAACACCTAGTTTAACAGACCAGAGGGATATGATTATAAAATTCACAAAACTATTTACAAAACATCATGAATTATTTAAATAGATTATTATTTTGAATAACCTATTAAAAAACTAAGGTTTCATAGATTAAAGATGAATGTTTAATGATTTGCACATAATATATTTATCTTTTCAAAAATATATTCATTTCCTCTATGATATATGTTTCTCACAATATTGTTTTTGGGTTTTAGTAAATGTATGAAACAAAAAGGAATCATTTTAATGCTTAATATAATTCACAAAGTGATTATTATCTTCCTGAGAAACCAAGTGAAATTAAGGCAAGGATTAAATTTTATTTTGATATGATCAATCAAAATATTTAAGATATAAATCATATTTAACTTACAAATGATAACTATAATATATAATGTTTTATTTTTTCATAAATTGTACAATGACCACATAAATTTAGGGGTTCTAATAATCCACTACTTACTATAAAATGTATCAGTACCAATGAAAAAATCGTTTAAAAATTCAGTGCTCAAGGAATGAAAATTGTAATTTTTGCTACTTATCATTTGGAAGGAGATGCATATCCATGGTCGAATATTGTTATGAGCATAGGAGAAAAAGAATAAATTTAATCTATGGAATGGAGAGAGTATAATGGTTTCTTGATAATTAATTCTCATGTATTGTATGATAAAATATGTAGAATTAATTCATTGAGCTCATTACAAAGGATTATGATTCTATTGAACCTATGGTGCTAATTTTACCAGACATTCATGGTATGTTTGTTGTTTAATCATTAACCCAGAATAAAAAATTAAAAAATTAATTGGTGCATAGAAACCAATTATTCAAAAGGCCTTATTGATAAGAGACATTAGTTTCCATGAATAATTCAGTTGATGTAAACTAGATGTGGAAATGGAATTTGTATATTGCCACCATTCCTCTATTTTTAATATGAAATAGAAGATTGAGTATCATGAAGGCTAAAATGGTGGACTAAATTAAAGAAATATTTGTTCCCAAAATTTGTGATGAATCATCATGCGAATTTATACAATGGAACCAGTAGGTTCTTTAATTTCTAAAAGGTTGGTCAGGAAATCGGTGGATGATGAAATAAAATTAATGGGATAGTTTATGAAATAGATGGGTATATAATGTCAACTATTTTACCACCCATGCGTCAGTGTTTTATAGTGTAAATAGATTTAGAGTTATGTGAATCAATTCCCCAATTTAGGGGATATAATAAATGATATGCCACAAAAACCAGTTACAACAATGGATAATAGAATGCAAATAGAATCACTATAGATGATGTAAATCTTCATAATTAGGAAAAACATATTCTCCCTTCCTTTGTTTGGAATTTTTTGTTTTGTTTTGTATGAATAATCCCAATGAAAATATTATTTTTAATCATTTATTGATGTTTCATGTGATTATCTCCATCTAAATTCATTATATAATAGTTAAATCATATCTAATATTCTATGTATACAAGGATGATCCCATGTATCAAATGAAAATGTTTTTGGTATCTGTTAAGATATTATTTATGTAATAATGGGTGAATTATGTTTTGGAAGGGTTATTAGGTTAAAAAATTATGTAATGGTTTGTGATAAAAAATTGGTGAGGTTTTTGAGATTAATGTAACACTTCATCATATGAATATTTTTGTATATTGGATAACCTATACTATCCATTTTTCTTTGATGATAATGAAATATGTATAGTATGAATTATCATTCTATTTATGGAATTTATGAACCATTAGTGATTTAGGCACAAAAAATTCACCTTTATTTATCTAGTAATATAGGAGGTGGTAATTGTCCAAGATATACCAAAAAATGTTAGATTGTGCTAATGAAATGGAATGAAATCACATATAATATTTTTGTGAAAAATTCATCGACATTAGGAATATGGGTGTTGAAATAAAATATTGTTCAGTTATCATCACTTATTGTGATATAAATGAACATTTTGAAGCCTATTTGGTTTATGGATTTTTTATCATTAAAATTATTTAAACCATATTCGCATTCACTCTCCACCAGTATTGGTAGTAATTCTTTTCTTCCATGTCTATATTTTCATTTTCCACTTATGTTCTCCAGTGTGGAAACCTAGACATGAATTACTTTGGGTAACCATTATGTAACCTTGTTCCCTTTTTTAATGGATTTTTTGAATTATATTTTATGATCTGGGTTTCTATGAAAGTATTTTATATTTATTGAATATTTTATGACCCAAATGAATTTCGAGGGATAAAATAATTTTAATGTGGGCAGAATGTAACCCCTAAGTTTTTTTGAATTATTATTTTTTCGAATAAATTAAAATTCTTTGATGGATTGAATTTCATGATACACCATTTTAAGAATAATTTATATGGAACACCATGTTATTATTAGGCTACATGAAATAATGATTTTAGATTTTTGAACATTAAACACTAATTATTTCTTCTCTTATATCTGATATCGAGTTCCATTTATACATTGTGTTACACACAAGAATGATCTTTACTGAACTATAATATGTAATTAATATTATTATAAAACTATTATATTAGTTATAATACAGCTATTGGAATTAAAGATAAGAATATGATTAACTAAATTATGAAACTATGTTTTACACATGTTTAAAAAATAAATTATTTAGTTATAAATTAAATATAAATAAAAATCAAAAAATGAATATAACTGATGTTTTTTTTTTGAAAAAAACTATTTTTATGTTTCTAAAATAATTTAACCTTAAAAACTTAAAATAGAAACAATTAGTAAGAGATATTTATGACATTTTAATATTATATATTCATCCAAATTTTTTTACATTCATCTAATTATTTTCATTTGTATAAAATAAGAACAAGTCCAATTTTACGCATAAAAAACTTTATTCATCAAAAAGGAATATTTCAAACTTTTATCGAAAGAATTTTTTAAATATGAAAAAATTAAAAGAAATTTTTGGAAGGTTATTATCCTAATTTAATTTTGGTGATTTTATTGTTTTTTTAGAAGGTATGTTATTTGATTGAAACTGAAAAACATTGAAATTTAATTGAATAATATTTTTTTCTACAAATTTATTTATATATTTAAATTATATTATAGTTTTTTATTTATAATTAGTAAAATTATAAATAACTATATCCAATTTAGGTAATTTTAATAAATTTCACAACTAAATTTTATATGAACACATTCCAAACATTCGAACTTTTTTACATTAAAACCACATTGTTACGTCACATCTGTGGGATTAACATTAAATTAAATCCTTCCACTTCTATGGAATAAATTTGAAAAAATGGATTACATATTTGTAACATTGACATTCAATAATCTATATTAAATTCATCATATTATTTTTACCATAAATACTATGGAATTAAATTAAAATTAATTATAGTGATTACTGTAATGACGAGTTTTCTTAGTGGTAAGTCTCTAAACTTATTGTAAATAATGGCCTGTAAAATTGTCAAAAACCCATTATATGGTCATATTTAGATCATATAAAATATTTTACTGAAAATGGATTATTATTTTTGGTATAATATTTAATGATGATGTCCCAATAGTTTTATCCTTTTTGGTATTTAAAAGAATGCCCCTCCTCCTCCAATATAAAATGGAACTCACCCCACCCCACCTGCACATAATCACTCCTCTAAATTGTTTTGTATCATCCCAAAACATAACAAATAAAATCCAAACACCCATAATATCATCTTATAGACCTCAATTTGGGCCTAATGGAAACTAATAAATTGCTTTACTATAAAAAAAAGTGTTACCTGAAGAGTAGGTAATGTCCCGCAACAAGTAGTTTTGTTTTATTTCATTCCCAACCCCTTAAATTATTTTTATATTAATTTTTTATAAATAAATTAGTATATTTAATTTTTCATGATTTTTGTATTATATTTTTATTACATAAAACATAAAACAATTCCATCAAATGGGATACACAATCATTATTCGTGAGTACATTAGACTACCACCTCAAAACTGATGTAGTTATATCTTCCATTCCCAATTTTACTGGATGAGAATAATGATGTAATTATAGTTTTTATATGATATGTATTAAATTTATTAGTTAATAATTATTCTATAATTTTTTAACACATAACTTCATGATTTTGATTATTTTAGAATATGAAAACATTTTTTGTGGACGTATAGACTACCGCCTCCTCAACGTGATATGATTCATCCATGAATTACAACGAACAGATTAAAGATGGTTATAATAAAAATAATGGATATATTTCATTAAAATGGATCATTATAATATATATAAATATATATATATATATTACATTATCTTTTATTTCTTTCAATACGATATTGAAATGGAATCTACATTCATGTATATGTACGACCTACCGTCTCCATGAACAATGTAATTATTTTATTATTTGTATCTTTTATATATTATTATATATATATTTATAGTAAATATATATGAATAATATATCATGTTTTACATTATGAAACTAATTAAATCATGATCTCTATAAGAGGATTAAGATTAAAAATTCAAAACATGTATGGAAAACAATTCGGTTTTACCTAAAACACAATATTATCATTGAATAATCAATAAAAGGGATGTATAATGTCACAAGTATATCATATATGGTAATATAAAAATTAATATTTTTATTTAATTGATGTATAATAATGTGATAAGTATTATACAGGATAGTTGAACATGTACAATGACAGTCAAGACTTAAGGTATGGTATTTCTGTCTCACTTATATTTTTTTGGGGGAAATGACATGTTCCCCACTTACATCATTTATGTGGTTTATATAATGAAATGTAATTTATTTATTCATTAATATTTTTAAAATTATTTTTATTTAAATATCCATTTTATGATATCTATTTCATGGGTTTTACAGTTCAAAAATTACGGAATATATAAGATATTTTTGTATCATCTTTTATAATTAGAGAAAATTGTTATCTAATAGACCTATATTATTTTAATAAATTTATATACTACCCACCATAAATTTTTATCCCTATTTTTTTTTAATCTTCATGTAATTTTTTCCTTTAATGTGTATTTTGATTCAATGTTACGAAACTGGTAATAGTTTATTGCAACTAGCTCATTTTTTATCAGGATTGTTTATGATTTTGATTCAATTGATGAATGATTAAGACCCATATCTCAATAATATTTATTAATTTATTTTTCCTCTGGTTAATTATGATATATTAATTTTATGGTTGAATTTTTCCTCTTATTTGATATCTAATATAATTAAGGTATTGTTTTGTTAAAATATAAACTTATTTAGCTCTTCGATCGAGTATTTGTTTCAATAAAAATACCTATTTTATAAAAATGTTTTAAAAAACATTTCTAAATGATCTTATGAGATAATTTTCATTGAAAAGTGTTATAAAAATGATTCCTCTTTAAAAAAGTTTTTATAATGGTATTCAAATATTCCTTTATAAATTTTCATAGTTATTTTAAAAGGAAAACGTTTTCAAAATGTTTTCTGAATCAAATTTTTTTAAAAGATTTAAAGGATATTTTCCTCATGAATTGATTTAATTTTTTTAATCTATGTTTATATGTTTTTGAATTGGTTTAAATGAAAAGAATTTTTAACTTTTTTATGAATCGGATTTCAATGAAAAGTTATTTTCCTTCAGAAATGATCCACGTGATCATTAAAAATCTCTCACAATATAATATGACATACGTTTATATAATATATTCTTTACTCGGGTTATTATGAAATGTTTGCATTCATATTATTTCAATAATGGAATTCTGTTGATGTCATGTTATTTATGATATATTTTTATCTTCCATGGGTTATAATCTTATCAAACCCACTTCTTTTCATTGGTTGTGTTATGATTATGAATCATGTCACTTTTCCACAGGTTATGACATGATGTCTTGTTTATTATACCCATTTCATTTTTTTGGGT
The DNA here is from genome assembly GCA_963277665.1 of Viscum album. Taxonomy (NCBI): domain Eukaryota; kingdom Viridiplantae; phylum Streptophyta; class Magnoliopsida; order Santalales; family Viscaceae; genus Viscum; species Viscum album. The sequence continues at coordinate 1,464,291,589 of OY728153.1, read as the reverse complement.
AATGATTTTATGAATTTTTATTATCCTATCACACACATAATTATGATATCATTATGTGTTGGTTGAAACCTATATCACCCTTCAATTACTTGGGTAATGATTTATATCAACAAGAGATAAAGATAGGAAACAAGAAGATAAAATTTATTCGTAATGCGAAATACGTTCTTCCTTATCAATATTGGGAAATGAGTGCATTTTGGGCCATAATGGGAAATGGGTGTGTCTAGATCCACAATGGGAAACCTGTTAATCCGATTATACTATGGGAATCTTGTGCGATATGATCCACTGTGTTGATGGAATTCATCGCTAACCTTGAAACCTGAATCTTTTATCTATATTTATGATGGTTCCACACTTTCATTGCCTTATACTATGGTTTATTATTATTTTTGATTGGTTATCACTATTATGACTCATGTTTACTATAATGACAATTTTTATTCAACGACTCAATTATATGATCTATGAGAGGTTTGAGTATTTACATAAAATGTTTTCATTCATTACCACATACACATATTCTTATATTCTTCCTTATATGTTCAAATATGTATATATGTTAAGTTTTCCCTTAAGGAAAATCTAGGATCACCGTTAAATATATTTTCTTCTAAAGGTTATGAAGTAATTGTTAGGTATGATATGGATCAAAGGAATAATAAATGGGATGAAATTTTTGGGAAGTATTGTATATATTTCAAAAATTTATACGATTCTTATCCATGTTTCTAATGACACTAAATAATTATGGTCCTTGGGTAGATAATTTTATAATGTTCTGAATTATCATCTAAAATGTTATATTATACATTTATGTTAATCATGTGTCTCTATATTTAATAAGTTAGGAAAATATTCTATAAACACATCATCCATCATATATACCTGATCCCATGTTAATATTAATCATTTTGTTAATATTAATCCTTCACATCATCTTTTCAATAATCTTAAATAATACAAGTCCAAACTATCATTGCCATCTCAATCAATCGGATTTAGTTATTTATGACTCCACCACATTCTCTAAAAACCCATGTCATATCTGAAACACTTATAATATCACAACATACAAAAGTTATTCCTATTAAATCCTTTAATTATAAATCCCCTTTGACTTTCAATTTTTCTAGATTTTTGGGGAGTGTGCTTCCATTAGCTTCCACCATCTTCATTTTGAATATATGGTTTCTAATATTACCAGATTTATCTAAAAAATATTTCTATAAGGTCCTAGATTTAAAATAACAATTATTATTTGGTTTCAGAAAATAATATAAATTCTTAAACATTTAGGAACTTTTTAATTTTAGATTTTTATATAATAAGGACATAAAACATACATAACATCATATAATCATACCTGAGGATTCCACTAAAATAAAATCAAATTCATCAAAAATATAATTTTTTTTAAATAAAACATGTTTTATTTGACAATTATTTATAATAATTATGAAGGAAGCCTGCATTCTATTACAAATACATATAATATACAAAAAAAAATAAAAACGAGGGATGATAAATAAATCTCAATAATGGATACACATAAAGAAATCATTAGTCAAGTGATAACATAAAATCCTTATAAAATCCATTTAATTAAAAATAGTTAGCATGCATATAAATATCTTATAGTTTACATGGTACATATTAACAAAATAAGTCTTAAAAACACACTTACACATGGAATAACCATTAGGTCAACTTCTATCTCTAGAGTACCCAGAGCATAGGAGAGCTATAATGGGGCTCACCCATCATATATTGAGCTATAATGGGATCATCCAAACATATCATATGCGATAATGGGGTCATAAAAACATATATTGAGCTATAATTTGATAAAACCAACATAAATATGTCTAGGGAACGTATCATAGAAGTAAATGATCCCTAAATCACGAGAAATCGCTCATTCATTATATAAAAAAACCTATTTGAATTTCAATAAAGAGAATTGTAAAAGGATTTTAAAACGAAAGTCCCTAAAAATATAATTTATTTGAGAATTAATTGGATAGAATGGATATGTTTATAAACTATAAATTTAAAATATACTATATTATATAAAAAACCATGATCACAAAAATAATCATAATACAACATAAAGAATAAAGTAGATGGTTAATAGCAAGATTGGAAATTGGGTTAAAAATTCCCTTACCTCGGGTTCATCTTACATAAAACATTATTAATCCTCAAAAAAAATTGATATAATAGTGTTAATAATAATGTAATAAAAACATAAAAATATTTATAACACCATATATGATTATTTTATCATATCATTCCACCCATTAATTTACAATATTTTGTTCTCTACAATGTTTTGGGTGCCTTCTTTACTAATTTTCCATGGTGTGTTCGTAATAGATTTCCCTATCAAATGGAAGAGAAACTCCAGTAGTGGAATGAGACATTATTAAAATGTTTAAATAATATTAAATGATTCCATAAATACATTTTTTTATATTTTATGAGGATTAATTAATAGATAATGAATTTGCGATAATCGTTTATTTATTTTGGTGAATTTTGATCACTACAAACCACTTTTGTTTAATTAATTACCTGTATGCATAAAAAATGATTCTAGAACCTAATATATCATATAATATATATATATAATAGAATTTTATTTAACTATATTAATGATTTTTTGACAATATATGAAATAATTATATTAAATTGAAGACACATCGCCCACGATGACAGTAAATCAACACATTACTGATGGTGTTTTTATTTTGAGAATAAGATTGGGTGGAAAAAAACAAGATGCTGAATTTTCCATAAAAATAACAAAACAATACTATATATATGGTATTGGAGGTTTCATTCCTCTTGGATAGGGGTATGGGAAGATTGTATAAGGTATGAAAAAGAATTTCAATGATAATAAAAGAAAATAAAAGTGTATTTTTTCCTCTTAATCTTTTCTCCTTGAGATCCTCATTCAATACATTGGTATTGGCCTTCTAGTGACACTATAAGGACATGAACATGGAGATGATCCTTGTAAATATTATTGGGACGAATTTATACAATGTAAAAATCTTGATAGGTTTGATAGGAAGAGGGGGTGAGTGTGGTATTTGTAGTGGAATAGAGGACAAGTTTTCCATTATTTTATTCATTAGTTTAATATTTTTGCTCAACACTCTGAATAGTCTTGATTACTGTGAAAAAAAATATTAATAAGATCATGTGGGTAAGAAAGAAGTTCCATTTACGTCAATCAGGACTCATGAATGATGCATAAATTCATTTATTTAGCACATTTTGTAAATTATCAAATTTCAACATTCATAAAAAATTCAGGTATTAAAAAAAATCCAAAATATTCACCATTAATGTTTTTTTCATGTAGAATTTAAAAATGAACTCAGTTTTAAAAATATACTTTTTTTAATATAAGAACATTAATTTTTATTTAAAATCAAAATTTATTTAATAAAAGAAAAAATTTAAAAAACAATAACTCATTTTATAAAACCTTGAAATATTAATTTTGGTCTCATAAAATTATCATATAACTATAGGATAATAATTTCTGATTAGAATTATTGAAAATTATTTTTCATTTAAATTATTTATTCAATTATAAATTTTTAATTAAATATTTATGACTTACAAAAATACCAACACTTATACAATGATCGTGTGGTCACTTATAAGATGAATTTTTTATTATACATTCATCAGTGAGGTTACTATATACATGGAAGATTTACTATTCATAAAGGTTATATTACTATTCATAAGGGTTATTTTACTATTCATTAGGGTATGTTACTATTTATAATTGTATGTTACTATTTTCAAAAAAATATGTTGTCCTTTTCATACTCCAAATAACTTACTGATCGCAACTGTGTTTGTCTGTTTTTTCCAAATTCAAAACCCAGAAGCATAAAAATTTGGTTTAACAACTAGTTTAAAATGATTTTTGTAAAAAAAAGATTCATTATGTAGAGACTCAGTGTTTCATGTGTTAAATTAATTTTTTTGTAAAACCTTGGTGTGTTAGATTCTCCCCGCCTTTTTGAAATTGAATCCTTTCAATTTTTATTTACTTATTAAACAAGATATTGTACCTTTCTCTTATTGCATTTTTAGAATCCCATGTTGCTTCTTCAATATGTGGTTTCTTCACAAAACCATTACCTATATGATTAGCTTATTTTTCAATTATTTCTCTCTATGATCAATTATAAGAATATGTCTCTCTTCATAAGAATGGATATCTTCCAGCTATACTACTTCTGGGCTCAAAACATGAGATGAATCTAGTATATACATTCGCAACTTCGAGACTTCAAATACATTGTGTCTCTAATATAAAAATGGAGGAAAAGCTACTCAGCATGTGATTTGTCGAAACTTAATCAGGATTTCATGTGGTCTAATGAACCATGGACTTATATTTCCTTTTTAAAAAAACATTTACCACTTTTATAAGAAGTTATTTTAAGGAAAACCTGATCACCTTCCCCAAATGAATGGTCATTCCTCTCATTATGTACATAACGTTTCAGCCAACTCTGAGTTATATTCATGTATTTCTAGACCATCTTCACTTTCTTAGCCACTTCCTTTACCAATTCTTGTACGATCAATATCCTTTACCCAACTTCATCCCAAATTGATGTAATTTGACACGTCTTTCCAGAATATTCCTAAAAATGTTCTATATATATACTTGAATGAAAATAGTTAATATAAGAAAATCATACTAAATAAATATATTGCCCCCAAATTCACTGGTAGTCCACCGAACACACTAGAAGCATATCTTCCAATGTATAAATTTTTCTCTTGGTTTTTCCATCAGATTGTGGATTAAAAGAAGTACTAGAATTCAATTTTGAGACCAATGAATTCTAAATGCCATTCAAAAAGATAGATGTGAACACGATATCATGATCAGATACGATGGAATGATGAACTCCATTTAACCTGCAAATGACTTATAGGTACAGTCGATAGTGCAGATCCAAATATTTAGTTTCTAAAATAGGACGTAAATGTAACGATTCATTCGGGCGAACAAAAATTACCCAGAATGCATTGTTACCATGATATGTATTTAGTAGTCCAACAATAAAGTCTATGTATATATTTTTCCATTTCCAATATGGCACTGGTAAAGGTTAAAGCAGACCCTTACATAACATCAACTTTTCATTAACCAATTGATATTTCAAAAATATCACTATAAAATAAGCAATGTCTCTTTTCATTCAATCCCACAAGTAATGCATTCTATGATCTATCTATATCTTTTTTCGTCCATGAAGAGATAAAATTGGATAACTATGTGCTTCACATGACAAATCATTCTCTAACAGAGAATAAAAAGAAACACATAATCTCTTCCCAAACATTAAAAGATAATCCTTATCAGGGATGAATTTTAGATACATAACCATTTTTACTAAATCTACATTTTTCTATAAATCTTCACCATCTTTGTGCACTTTCTTAATTTTTTCTAAAATAGATGACTACAATAAAACATGAAACCAAAAATAGGGATTTCATACACCAAAAACATCAATCCAATGTTTATTAAATCATTCACCAGATGGTTACATTCAAAACGTATCATTGTTAATGTAGTATTACTTATACAAATAAATGCACTTTCCACTCTGTTTTCTTTTCATGGTTGGTAAGGAATCGTGAAATCATAATCATTGATTATTCCTATCGATCTTCTCTATCTCATGTTTAATTTTTACTGAGTAAATATATATTTCAAACATTTATGGTCAGCATATATTTCTAATTTTACTCCAAATAGAAGATGTCTCCAAATTTTTAATGAAAATACCCGAAAATAATTCCCAATCATGTGTAGGGTAATTTAACTCATGATCATTCAATTGAAGTGTGATATAAGTAATTACCTAACCATTATTCATCAAAAAAACCATGTCCCTTCAATGAAGCATCATTGTAGAGGAAACATTCACCCCTTCAAGAAGGTAGGATCTGAATGGGAGCATTCACCAATATTCAATTGAAATCATAAAAACAATCATCACATTGTTTTTTCTATATTAATTTAACTCCTTTTCGAGTTAACATAGTCAATGGGATAGATAACGATGAAATTATTTCAATAATACTCCTGTAATTGAATTCAAAACTAAGAAAACTATGAATATCAATTACATATGTTGGTCATGGACATTCAATAACAACTTTTGATTTATCAGGATCAACTTTTATTTCATCCTTGGAAATAAGGTGACGATGGAAAGAAAATTTTTGCAACCAAAATTCACACTTTATAAATTTTCCATATAGTTTATTTTATTTTATGGTTTTAAAAATAGACTTTAAATGTTTTTTGTGCTCTTATTTATTTTTAGAATACACCAGAATGCCATCAATAAACAAAATAACAAAATTATTCTAGAACTCATGAAATATTCTATTCATAAGATTTGTGAATACATCAGGTAAAATATTTACCCAAAGTGGCAGAGATACAAAGTCATAAGGACTATATTTTGTATAAATCATATTCTTTAGGATTTTTTCATCATTTACATTCAATTGATGGTACCCTAACCTCTGTTCATCATTTGAAAAGTATTTTTCTCCCTATATCTGATCAAAAAAATCATCAATATGAGGAAATTGTAACATGTTATTAACAATTATGTTATTAAAGGAACTATAATAAATGACATTTATCATTGAACCAACATTCTTTTTAACAAAAATGATTTTTGCACCCCATGGTGAAGTGATAGATCAAAGGAATATTTTATCTACTAATTTTTGAAACTAATTTTTTAATTCTAAAAGTTCCATTTGAGGCATTAGATAAGAGGGAATATAATTTTTCTTGACATATAGAAATAAGTCAATAGTAAAATTACACAATAGATTAGTAATAACACCTAGAAAATTGTTAGCAATGAAATCTAGGCATTCATTTACCATGGGTACATCAATGATATAGATAGACCCCTCATCATAAAAATTATGAGTAAAATAACATTAATTTATATATTTTATCCGTGTCTTAGCTTTGTGATATATTATCAATGGTATGAGATAATTTTTATTAACTAACATACTCTATTTATGAAAAACAATATTATTTTATCTATAATATATCTTAACCTGATAAAAAGAGATCCATCCCATACCTATAATCTCATCAAACTGTACTAGAAGAAATACATCAAGGATTTCAGGTAAACTCTTTCAACTAAAAAAGATAGGTAGATTCTTATAATTTCTTTTTCCCATGAGGTTTCCACCATATGTTTTTACCATGAGTTTTATTTTCTTTTCATGATGTGGGATTCTAAGTTTTATAGAATCTTTAACAGAAATGAAGTAATGTGTAGACCCCAAATCAAACAACAAATTTAAAAAATCTGCTAAAAATGAAATGTACGTGATACCACCACATTTATTGGCTCAATGACTACTAAATTAGTTGCAAATGATTTCTCCATACACTTATTCTTCCAATATTGGTGATTTCTTACCTGAGAGACTAGATTTGAACACACATTATCAAAATAGGCCAATTATTTATAGTTAAATAATCATAAATTCATCTTATCATTAATTTTTGTATCATTTTTCTTTTCACTCACGGGATATGTCCCAAACATTCCACATCATTATAATTTCTAGAAAATTACATGAAATTCACCAGGATACATTTAACCATACTTTCCATAAGAAGAGAGATTTTTTTTCATACATCAATACTTATTGGATGAATTCTTTCTCAATGCCTACCAACCAGAATGATTCATATTATTATTATCACAAGGCACACACATGTTAGAAAACTCCATCTTAGCTTTTTCAGTACAACTATCATGTTTCTCAATGCTTTTAAACTCCAATAAATCCAAATTGATTTGTAATAAAATTCAAACTATAGTAAAATCTATTAATTTTAATATCAAAATTTCAAGTAAAATCCGATTTTTACATAGAAAGTCTTGATAAATTGGATTTATATGCTGCCGCATAATCATCTTATTTCTGATTTAGTCCAATGAAAATTTTCTCCCTTTTGAGTCAAAATTTTTTAGGAAAATATTTTTTTATTAAAAGACACATAAATACATCATATTCCACACTATCAATATTAGATATTTCTCTCATATTCTTAACCAAAGACCACGATTTATCGGATTCAACTTCAAAATGATAAATGGAATGTATTATATTTTTACATTATGAACATCCCATGACATCAAATATCCTTTCTAGAGAATTGATCTATCATTCATCTATCATTGGATCTTTTTTCCACTAAATAATGGAACATTTTTCCTTATAAAATTCTAAACAAAAGACATGTTTCTTTTTGTGTATGCCATGTACCAATAGATACCAGCACCATTTATCACCTAATTCAACTACTATTTTTCCATCACCAACTGCTCGATTATGATCCCAACTATTTGATGCTATAGATTCAGATAAATATCAGCCTCCTCGTGCCTTCCAACTTCAGCTTTCCTATTTCTTCTATAGAAATCCATTCTGAAAAGGCATATCTCAGACAAAGCAACGTGATAATATTTAAATGATATATCTTTAAAAACAAATATATCATGAAAATCATTTATGATATTCTATTAACATCCTCATAACCTTGAATTTATCTAAACCATCCTCCAGTACAAACTATATAGATCTAGCCTTAAAATATGATATAATTCCGAGTTTTAGACCAAAACATACATTCTTACCCATTGAAGATCTTTTCAGGATTAGTGTTCAAGAGAACTAAGACATAAAAAATACATGACATCCTAGAATCATACATGAGGATACCACTAAAACATTATCCATTTCATCCAATATCTAAATCATTTTAAATAAAACATGATTTCTCTCAAAAATATTAAATAAAATTATATTAATATCATTATTTCTCTTACACCTCCTTAAAAAGTGTAAAAGTCATTTAAAAACATGGGATGAGAATAAAAATCTCAGTAAGGGATATATCTAAAGAAATCGTTAATTAAGTGATAATATAAAAACGAAGGAAAACCCATTTGACAAAAACTTCTTACTATGCATATAAAGATGATGTTATTGATTAAGGGAATATTTACCATTTTACTCTTACAGTAAAACATACTCATGGAATAACTATTTTTCTAACTTCCTTCGTTAGATTATTATATTCATTAGAGATCTATAATGGGGATCACCCCTCATATTTTGAGATTTAATGGGCCCAGCCCCACATATATTGAGACATAATAGGCTCAAAACAACATATATTGAGATTTAATGGCTGTGAACCAACATAAAAATGTCTAACGAACATAGAAAAGTAATAAAAAATAATTAAATTAGGAAAAACCACTCATTCCATATATTAAAAAAATTATATTTTTGAATTTCATTAAAGATAATTTTACATGGATTTTAAAAGGAAAGTCCCTTATAAATATAATTGGAGTGAGAATTAATAGGATGAAATGGATATGTGTATGCACTATAAATTCATATAATAAAAAATAATATTAACCAAAATTCATGACACATATAATATCAATACCACATAATGAATAAAGATGATGGTTAACTGAATGAATCGAAATTGGATGATGAATTATCTTACCTCGGGTTTGTCTTAATGGAAACATGAATTATCTTATAATATAACTCATAAAATAGTGATATTAAAACTATCAGAAGAATAATAAATTTTATAACACCTTATATGATCATTTAATAACATCATTCCACCTGTTAACTTATACTGTTTGGTTCATTCCATTTTTTCAAGTGTTGTCTTTCCATGATTTTCAAGGTCGGTTCGAAAAGTATTTCCTTGTCGAATGGAAGAGAAACTCCATAAGTGAAATGAGATGTTATTAATGTGTTTCTAGAATATAAAATGTTTTCATAAATATTTTTTTATATGGTATGAGGATGAATCATTAGATAAAGAAATATTGATAGTTTTTAGTTTAGTTTGGTGAATATTGATCATTATGAAACACTTTTGTGTCATTAATTAATAGTACTTGCAAATAGTAATTCAATAACATAATATATCATATAATTTTTATAATAAAATTTTATTTAACAATATTAATGATTTTTTTACTAGATTTGAAGGATAAAATGTAAATTTAAGAGACATCGCCCACGATGTCGGTAAATTGACACATCACGAATGATGTTTTTATATTTAAAAGAAGTGGGATAAGAAAAGAAAAAAGTTGATGATTTTTTCATAAACATGATAAAATTTCTGTATATATATATATGATACGGTAGCTTTCATGACTATTGGATAAGGGGAGGAGAATAGAGTATAAGAAAGTAAAAATAATTGAAATGAAAAAAAAAATGAGAGGAGATTTTGACATCTTGATCTCATCTCCATGGGATCCTCTTTAAGGCCAATGGTATTGGACTTTTGGTGAGACCATAAGGTCTTGATCTTGGGGAAGATACTAGGTAAGAATATTGGGTAGAATGTATAAAATTCTAAAATCATGAGAGTTGTGAGAGGTAGAGGGGGTGAGGGTTGTATTTATAATAGATAAGAAGAGGGGTTTTCCATTATTTTAATCATTAGATTAATATTTTTTCACAATACTATGAATAATATTGATTTTTGACACTTAAAATAGTAATAAGTTCTTATGATTTTAAAATAATTTCTTTTTAAATCATCTTTGTCTCATGCATGATGTAGAAATTCATTTATTTTTCACATTTTATAAATTATCAAATTTCACATTTCACAAAAAAATAACGTATTTCATAAAAATTACAAAAAATCACCAAAACCATTTTTTAATGTGTAGACTTCAAAAATAAACCCCAATTTATCAAAATATGTTTTTAAATATTTAATGTTTAATTCTTATTTAAAATCAAAATTTATTCAAAAATTATAAAATCTAAAATCTATAACTGATTTTATAACACCATGACAAATTAATTTATGTATCATAATATTATATTATAACCATAAGATATCAATTTATAAATACATTTCATGAAAATATTTTTGAAGTGCATTGTGTTGCATTTGTTGTCAATGAGGTTGTCAATGAGGCATGTTGTTGTCTTACAATGAATGGAAGTCAAGGATTGTCAAGATGTGAATGAAAAAGGTTGTGATGGTGTTGGTGGTGAAGGAGAATGGCCATGGAACTTAGAGGAATGTCACTTAGGAGATTCACTAAGTGGAATTGGAGAATATGGTTGAAACATTCTCCATGTAAATCTGACGATTGCTGAGCTGCTCTTTAAGTTCAAAGAACTTGTATCATGATGATACAATGTCACAATATTGTTTGAAGACCATGCATTGTCTTCACAATGCTTGAGGAGATGAAAGATGATCCATTCACATGTTCTAAGTGGATGAAGTGGTTTAATGAAATCCATGCACTAACACTTAGTGCATGTGAATCTGAAGAAGTCCCAATTTGATCTCTGATTAGATCAACAAACACAATTGAAGAAGTTATGTGATTTAGGAGCTCGGTTGATGAAGAACCTTCGGGAATTCGATATCCTAAGTGAAGATCATATGAGAGGAGGATTGATGAATTTCTAAGAAGAAGAGAGAAGACATGGCTTAGAGGAGAAGGCTTGGAGTGGCTCTTGGCATTTCACATTATGTATGTGGTTACTTTGTTTTTATACAAAGTACCCTATATTTACTTTGCCAAAAAATTGGGCCACCAAGGAGGCCAGCTGAGGGTCATCACCCAAGGCACATGTGGGACTCAAGGTCACCACGCCCATGGGGAACCCTCAAGGCCAGGGCAGCATCCTTGAGGCAGGGGCGCACCCCAAGGACACCGCATGGGCGCAGGGGCACGCCCGGAGGAGCGCAGGGGGCCGTGTGTAAGCCCCCGAGGGCACGCGGTGGTGAAACCCGCGCGCCGGAGGAGCATAGTGGGCGCTAGGAGCGCGCCCGCAGGAGCAGAGAGTGGGCACAGAGCGCGCCCGCAGGGAGAACACGGTGCGGGGCGGCACCGTGGAGGGAGGAGTTTCAACTGGCCGTTCAAGGGAGCGGCTGGGTAATAAGCCGCGAGAAAACTGGGCGGCGTTTCGATGTGGGACGCGCAAAAATTCCCGGGAGCAAATCTCCGCCGTCCGTCTCATCGCGCGCTTGATCTGCGCCGCTCATCTAATCCGCCGCGCCCCCGATTTAATTCGGCCGTCCGATATATCTCAAATGCCCGATCCGACGGCTCCCGCCTCGTCCTCTTCCCCGAGCTCGGCAGAGGTCTCCCCGCGCCTTCCCGCGAGCTCCGCTCAAACCAGAGGCAACCTGAAGCCGGTTTTCGAGTTCCCGGCCACCTCTGAAGGATCTAAGACCTCCATGGTGATCGTCTGGGCACACTGAACACAGCCATGCTATAAAATGGATGTGCATGCAACAAATGAAGATTTTCGATGTAAGCCGAGGCAAACGGAGTTGCCGAGGCCATGAGGTGTTCGTCCTCTGCATGGATTGGGTTTAAACAGAGGCTTTGCATGCATGGGATAGAAGAGGCGAAGGCCGTGCATGCGTTATAAATCGCATGCACGAGGAGAAGAGAAAATAAAAGATCCCGCGTGAAACAGAGGATAAAAATCACGATTTGGAAATGTCTTTGAAGATCCGAAGATTTCGGGGATTCAAGATTTATCCCACGCGGAAGGCAGAGGCTCTCCTCTCCTATATAAACGAGGCCAAGGCTCCAAAGAATGATGCTGATCCTCTGAAGAAGAGAAGTCCCGTGAGTGCACCTTGTGCCTTGCGAAGCCAAAGCCCCGCGCAAACACCCTTGCGCGGCTGTTGTCCCGAAGCCACCCGAGGCTTTGAAGTGTTCCCTGCGCGCCTACTCCCTTGCGCGACAGGAAGAACCAGAGGCCGCTTCCTTGCGCGCCCGAGGCTTGTTCCCTCTCTGCCCGCATCCTTGCGCGGCAGGAGGAAGACCCCGCGGGTGTTGCACTTGCGCGCCCCGCGGGTTGGAGGTCTTGTGCGCCCCTCAGCCAGTGCACCTTGCGCACCAGAGGCAGCACCACTCTTGTGGCTTTCGTGACCCAAGGCCACCACACCTTGCTCCATTGAGAAGGCCGAGTATTTTGTGTGCAAGAATAAAGAAAGGGCCGTGGACAGTGTGTGTGCTTAGTGTTGAGAAGTTTGGCCGCAACCCTTGCGCGCCTGCACACAAGTGGGGTTCGGGTTGTGTGTGCCAAAGAAGGCCGAGGCATAGCCTTGTGTGTGCATCAAGTGAAGACCACACCTTTTGTGTGTGCAAAACAAAAAGAGGACCTACGGGCAGTGTGTGCACAAGAAGTGGAAGACCACACTTTGTGTGTGTGAGAGGTGAAGAAGGAAGGCCAAGGCTTTGTGCCTTTGTGTGCAAAAAGAACAACAAGTGGCCGTAGCCCTTGAGTGTGTTCCAAATTGAGGAACACATCTTGTGTGTGCTAAGTACCCTAAGGGCAGTGGGTGTAAGCAAGACAAGGCCATACTTTGTGTGTGCATTTGAAGAAGAAGGCTGTAGCCCTTGTGTGTGAAAAATGAAGAACCAAGTGTGTGCATAAGTGAAGTGCACACTTTGAAGAAGATTAAAAGAACAAGGAAGTGAGTGTGCTAAACAAGTGAAGGCCAAGTCTACAAGTGTATGCTAAATGAAGAATTTGTGTGTGCAAATTAAAGAAGTGGCCGAACCTAGGTGTGTGCACTAAGAAGTGTGTATACACTTAGAAGAAGAAAAGGGAGGACATCCACACTAAAGTATAACACACATTCTAGTGTGTAAGCTAATTGCATAAAGTGTGTGAAGTCTGAGAAGTAGGTGTGTGCTCAAAAGTGATTACACCCTTTGTGGGTCTACTGCACCAAGAAGAGGAAAGGGAAAGTGCATGCATGCATGCATGCACGTGCACACGTGAACAGTGCTAAATCAGTGGTGTGCATCTGAGGAGTCCAAGACTTGAAGATCTTGAAGATATTGTGATGCCATGCATTCAGTGCATGAAGTTGAAGTGAACTGAGACTGAGCCAGACTGAAGTTAAAGAGAATGGTTGTCTGAGTTTTCAGTAGATTGAGAAGATCCTGATCATCACAAGTGATCAGAGGTACAGAGCAAGGCCAGCAGTCTTTATCCCAGACTGCTGAGGATACTTGAAGAAGCTTAAAGTGAAGAAGAGCTACTCGTGTGACTCGAGGAGCCAGGAGAAGACCCTGTGGGACTCAGGGAGAAGAAGTCTTCAGTGGGATTCTGGAGCAGGCCAGTGGGACTCTGGTAACACTGTGGGACGCAGTATAAAGACCCTCCTGTGGGACTCAGGAGAGATACGGTGGGAAGCTGTATCGACCATTGTAATACTAACAGATTATAATGGGAGAATCCATGCTTGGAGAGCATGGCAAGGATGTAGGCCTTTGGTGCCGAACCTTGTAAATCCTTGTGTCCTGTGCCTTTTCATTACTGCATTATCCGGGAAAGGTTGAGAGATACAAGAAGAGTGGATCGAGGCCTTAACAAGCCATAGAGGTTTAATTGATTAAGAATCAATTAGTAAAAAGTTTTAAAGGATCACTGATTCACCCCCTCCCCCTCTCAGTGATTCACACTGATCTGGGCACTTCAATTTTTCATAAAAATTATTTAATTATTCATAAATTTTTAATTAAATTTTAATGACTTACAAAAATACCAATACTTGTATAATTATCTTATTGTCACTTATAATATGCATTTTTATTTTACATTCAGGGATATGGTTTCCATAAATTTGGCCAATTTACTATTCATAAGGGTCATATTGCTATTTATAAGGTTATATTATTATTAATAAGTTTATGTTACTATTCACCAAAATATAGACTATTCCAATCAAAATCTAAATAACATACTAATACCAATCGTGTATGTCCATTTTTCAAAATTAAAAACACATAATCATGAAAATAATATTTAATATCTAGTTATTAACAACATACTTAAAATAAAGATTCATTATATAGAGACTTAGTGTTTCATGAATTAAAATAATTTTTTTACAACCTTATGGTGTTATAATTTCCCATTAATAACATAAAAAATTGATATGGGAAATGTAAAAAATAAGTTGTTAAGTTAGTTGTATTTATACATGATGATAGAGTTTGTTTGTGGGTGTTGTGAGTAAAGGAAATTTTTTCTCTCTAAATAATTATTCATACCTGTTATTTTTATGACCACAACACACATTGGGAGATTATTTTTATATTTTAAAATATATATATATGTTTATATATCCTCTTGTTATATCTGGGCATACATATCTATTCACCATCCCTCTAATTAATCATTCATAAATAATAATAAAATCCATTTCTCGTGGAATTTTTCATTACCATTTATTTTCAATTGGTAATACTTCTCCTCGATGTCCAGATTCATTATATTTTTTCATGAATGTCACTTTATGAACATAATTGATATCATTATTTCACTTTTTATTAAAATTGTATTATTTATAATATTTTAAGAAGAATAATTTACACTATCATCTAATATGTTTCACATCATGTTTTTTTCTTCCCCCATTAAATTCAATTTTGTATAAAAAAAATTCACTTTAAATTTTCAGGATTGAAAAAATTATTTTTATTATATCATTCATCATGATAAAACTATTGATTTATAAAAAAAATTAATGCTTTCAAAATTAAATGGATTTTTTAATAATTTTAAAAAACTGTTTTTATTCTAAAATTATTTTTCAAATCAGTCAATAACTTTTAATGTTTCATAAGTTCCATTGGGTTTTATGAGTAAATATAATAATCCAAATTGTTCTTTAAATACTTTATTTATAGTTCCTCTATTTATTTTTAATAATTTCAATTAAATATATTGGGTTAATTAACCTTTAATAGAATTATGAAATCATTCATTTTAATGTTGAACATTTATTTTTTTATCATTATATGATGGGATGACATGAAATTAAATTGGACTCTAATTAATTGTGTAAATTATTATGTCTAATTTGGTGTCTATTTTTTGGACATGGGACACATAAAGAATATATCTTGATGTAAATGGAAAATACATTACTATTTTGGATTACTTAATACATGATAAAAACATATTACAAAATACTAGAGTAGTTTAGTGCATTTTAAAACTTGAAAACATAAACAACTATTTCATAAAACAACTACTCCGTCTCTTACTTTATCCATCATATCTAGTACCCCTTTTTAACAAATATTACTTCATACCCTTCTTCAAATATTATCGAAAAATAAAATATAGAAATGCTTGACCTGAAATTCTTAGTACGGGTAAGCATGGAAAATATCATAAAAACAAAATAAGAATGTAAAAATGTGAACATAATGATTAAATATAAAAATCGTGGGTGATGAAATTAATCTTGGTTGTTTGTAAAGAATAGATCAAAAAAGAAAATTAACCATGATAAAATATCATTGGCATAAAAAATCAGACTATGTAAAATAAATAATCAAATAATATGATTTCTGTAGTAGCCAAGGAATTACTTCCAAGACCATAAGAGCGGACAAAGTCTTTTACTGATTCGGGTTAACTGGTCGTTCCATCCATGTATTACTAAACAAGATTTACTTACTGTTCCATCACTGTATTAATGAACTAAATTTTCTTATCCTTCCAGTCATGTCTATACCATGAGATATAAATCATTACCCAATGAATTAGTGGAAGATATAGGTCCCACCAATCTAAAAGTGAAATCATTCTTACACGGTCCAAAAAAAACAAAAATCATTCATCATAAAATAACACATGAAATAAAATGGGTTCCTTAAACATCATTCCATCACAATTAATAAAAAGTAACTCCACTTCATAAAATAATTCCATCAAAAATAGATTCAAAACAAAGTAATAATAGGGATATAAAAATAACACTATGTCATCTTAGATGGAAAATAATTTGTATAAAAAAATGAACATAATTAATGAGGAAAATATACATTCTTCTTTAAAAACATTTCATTTTCTCAAAATGTCATTCAATTTTAAGTGAAATGTATTGTTTTGAAAGTAAATCATTAAATCAATAGAGTAAACATCATGCAAATAAGGCATTCTGAATATGTAAAAATTCTTTCATGCCGTATAAGGTAAAAAACATTCTCCTCATAGGTTTTATGAAGAAATCATAAAATACCTCATATCGAAAAACACCAAAAAATTCATTTCATGTTATTTAATAATAATTTATCAATGTGTGACATTGATTTTAATAAATTTTATAAGAATAAAAATTATATTACATATTTAGGAAACATGGATGTGGATAATAAATATACCCTACTAATTAAACCTTTTGTATGATTTCATTTTCTTGTGTTTGAAACTCCAATATAATGGGATTAAACATATAATTAACTTATAAGAGAACCACAATATTGTTTCTGATATCATATATGATTCACTTATAGAATTATATTACCCTTTTATTTATCAATTCCATGTTAACGGAATGTTTTAGGTAATAGTCATTTTATTTATCATACGTGCTTTGAATTTTTTTTCATAATACTGCTAATTAGATGTGATTTAATTACGTATAAAACGTATAAAAATTATTTATGTATCATAAAAAATAAGTATATAATGTCACAAACCATCCCCCTAGGTCCCGTGTTGTGACTACCTCATGCCCTCCTTCCATAGGTCTGGTGACTAGCACCTGAAAGGCATATCCCAAAAAGGGAAAAAGTTTCCTTTAATCCTATACACACAGTCACCCAAACACATCCCAAGACATAGAAAGGTGGAAAGAGTATACCACCAAAAAATATTTGTGCAAGTAAAAGTGAAAGTTAGTGGGTTGGAAGAAAACCGAACAAGGAACTGAAAACAGTAAAGTACAAATGGAAACTCAAATGGCCAGCTTCGAAAATTCCCACCTAATCATGACAGTAATGAAGGTACAAAAATCTGAAGTATTATTTCCTTTCCACCTTGTCCTACTGTAACCCACCTATTCCTAGGCCACCAAGTCCACCTCAATAGCCTCTGTAAGTCTCTTCCCCCACAACACATCTATCTAAACGTCGATCGTCTCCACCCGACCCAACACGTGCGAGGGAATCCCATGCATGGGTGAGTATAAAAATAATCAGTAGGGACCTAGATACCACTGGATTTCTCTCATTAATCCATGAAGGGAAACACCACTAATTAAATACCACATAGCTAATACCACCAAGAATTACCACAACCACATAGCACAAAGTAAAAGACACAGCGCACACTAGTTATAGCACATCTATAAAAGTAATGTTGATTATATGTAAAGAAATATCATTTTATTCTATCGAGGGGCTCTGCTGCTGACCAACAATGGGTCACTCAGTTCTATCCCAAAGTGTATTGCTAGGTTATGACCCGTAGAGGATCAATAGGTGCAGACCCACTGAGACTCTCTACGTGTGGACCCACTAAGGCTCACTAGGTTCTAACCCACAGAGGATCCCTAGGTGCTGACCAACATAGGATACCTAGGTGATGACCCACATAGGATCACTAGGTGATAACCCATAGAGGCTCTCTAGGTGATGACCCATTGAGGATCACTCAATGCTAAACAGGAGAGGATCATTAGGATCTAACCCGTGGAGGATCGCTAGGTGATGACCCATAAATAATCTATATTAGTTTTCACGTCACAGCCAGCCATTAGATTCCCACACTAAGTACACTTGTTTCCAAGATGATCTGATCCTCATGCCAATGGTAATTCCTGAACAACCATGAAGTCATAGATAGATTAATCCTAAAGTACCATATCATCATAAGGGTCTCAATGCAACAAACTTCATGTTGACCGGACGCCTGGTCTGTATGTTATACGCTTTTAGTAGAAATGGACTAGTTTATTTCGAGACTGATCCAACCCGGAAAAACACCAACTTCTGTGAAAACTGAAGTAGAGTATATCATTAGAATAACCTGTCGAAAGGGTCCTGAATCCACTGAAGGTGCGTTAATCAGACATGTGGTCTAAGCTATACATGTTTTTTTAAATAGGTTGTAGGTTGTGTCCATGCCTAGTCTTACCCTACTGAACCAATAAGTAATGAGGGTTCCAGTTACCCCAGTTCAATTAGACGGACTCAAAATTAACCAGTTTGGCTTGGGGTCGGTCAGGCCTGTCTTGAATAGTGGGCCAGGCTCAATGGTCCTCGTTGGACCTAGCCCTGTTTGGCCGAGGGTACAACCCACAGCGTCGCCCAGCAACCTAGTCTCATCCAGCCCTCCATATGGGTAGGGGCGTGACACTCCCGCCGAGGACGTATTGCGCGATGTGGCTGGTGGCGATCCATCTTACTAGGACATGGAAACCATGATGTGTCTGGCCCTCACTGTCCCCACCAACGCGGGGCCTCCTCCATCCATGGTCAACAGATCGTGACTCGCCTGCTGCCTGGACGGTCGGGACATGAGTTGTCCCACCTCGTGGTGCCTGCCTGGCGCCACAACTCCCACTACCGCAACAGGTTAGCTACGGCCAACTACTATTGTGGTGAAACGATGAGGCGCATCCACCCTTCGCATGTGACCACTAACTCGGGCCACTACTGCCGGTGCCGATAAACCAACAGATTTCTTAGCGGACCATTGAGCATTCATTGGGGGTCCATTATTGGCACCGCCTCTACCTAAAACTTCCGAGAAAATTCCTCTTCAACATCATTTTCTCCAAATCATCTTACCGACACTTCGGAAAATCCGTTTAGAAAGAGCGCAACTGTGGAGGGGTCTGGGCCTGTGTTCCTGTCGGCCTACGCACTCTGTGTTAGTTGTTTTAAATCCAAAGAGGCTCAAGGGATATGTTCAATATTTTCAAGTAACGTTAAATCTATGATAGTCAAATACCCAAATATTGTTACCCACCTGCTTAAACGCATGAATCACAGGTCATCATGTTCTTGGGTGGATTTTCGTTCTTCGTTTCAAGAAAAGAACGAGTATGAACATCAAATTTAAACCACCTCTAACTCATAGACATTATATGATGATGTTTTCTTCCTCGAGGATTCAATAAGTTGAATTCCCTTTCTGTTCTGTTCTTCGAGGCCCATCGAAGGCGATAAAGTATCATCAATGTTCGTCTTTCTTCATTAGAGAGGAAAACTACCGGCAGTTCATCATAGAATCCCCACAGTTTTAATTCCCCATTCTCCCATGTGTGGGATTATTAAAAGAAAATAAAAATCACAACAATTATTCATCAATTAATTATTCTAATTAAATGAGACATATTTATTTTGAAACATTTATTCAGTCATTAAGATAATAGCTTCACAGTTTCAAAAGATCCATTATTGACCTTCCATTAATGTGCCTCATAGTTGAACTGCAGCGTCACTGTCTGACACTCAACTGTGAGAATGAAATAAAATAATTCTTTTAAAATATTTTATTTTTTCTAATGTTCAGGAAAATATCCTTTTTTAGGACCTTGCCGACCGAAGTTAATTCATTAATGAAGAATCTCATCATTTGGAGTTTCAATGTGCCCAAATATTTTTAATCTATGCATCAGTTCAAAAGTTTTAGAAACCCTCTAGCACATTCATTTAAATAAACCATAAAAAAAGTTAAAAAAAAATTTACATTCACCCTTGACCCGTAGTTGTCGAGGTTAGGATTCGACTAAGGGAAACACTCCCCTCTATGAGCTCAAATGTACTCTCATATTTTCAATCCACGTTACCATTTATGATATATAATGATTTAATAGAAAAATAAGTGTTACTTAATTATTATTTTTGTGGCCAAAAATTAATTTTCAACGTTGTCTCTCACCAGCAATGTTAAGATCTTGATAAAGAAATCCTACCCTCATGAGTTTAGCAGTGGTCTCAAATGTTTAATCTGAGTCACTGATTTTGAGTTATAAGCATTTTAAAAATAAAATAATTTTATTTAATTATTTTATTTATGGTTATTTCATTTTTTTGGTTTCCTCACTGGAGGTATATTTCGACTAAACTTAAGTCGTGCCTATGGTAAACCCTCCATTATCAACGCAACAATTTTGAAATATATTTTATTTGGGAACCTATTTATGATATATTCTATTATATCAGGAAAAATACAAACCTGCTCTATTTAAATCATATCATTTTTCGATGGATCATTTCGAGCACTATGGGCCTCACAATTGTATGTATTTTTAGAGCCTTGTCTCAAAATAATTCCACATAAAAAAATGTACACATAAATTCTGGGACATTAATTCTTCCCACCTTAGGGATTTACATCCTTGAAAGTAAAAACAATGGGAAATCAAAAAAAATTCTACTAAGCATGAATCTATTTCTCTCAATCCCATATTCTGTTCTAGAAGTTTCTGTTCTACCAAAGAATTAACACTTGAGGAAGCGACTATAAATGAAGGACCTTATCTTGTCGATCGTCTTTCTCAACCGGGAACTCCGTAAACATCGTCTCATCGCCAATTTCTATCCCTCCCCAGTCGATGATGCGTGATGGATCATTCAAATACCTCATTATCTGTGACATGTGAAAATCATCAAGCACCTGATGCATCTATGGGAGAATATCTAGGTGGCACTCCACCTCGCCAACTCCACTCAGAAACCGAAAATGTCTGATAAGCCTCGGAGATAATTTTTCATTCTGTCCAAATATATGAAATACCCATTAGGGGAGAGACCTAAAAGAAAACACTATCTCCCTCCTTGAACTCCAAGTGTCTCCGTCTTCTATCAGAATAAGACTTTTGTATACTCTGTACAGTCACCAACCATTCTAGGATGATCCACACCTTCTCAGTGGTAGCACGTACCACCTCTAGACCCATGAGTGCTGACTCCTATGGGTCTTTCTAGCAAAGAGGAGATTTGTATGGTATCCCTTACAGGGCCTCAAACGGTGTCATGCATACGTTGGAGTGATAGGTATTGATGTATGCAATCTCCACCAGTGGTAGGTGGTCTTCCCTACTATAACAAAATTGCAGAACACAAGCCCGAATCTTGTCCTCCAAGGTCAGTATGGTCTACTCTGTATAACCATTTTTCATAGGGTAAAAAGTTGTGCTCAAGCATGCTTGAACCTAATACTCATCATTCACATTATGACATGTGAGGCATTGTGAAACGAACTCCACCACAACTTTCTTCAAACCTGTAATCCAGTACTAATGTTGAATGTCATGGTACAACTTCATCACAACATGATGTACCACTAAAGGGGATGTATGTAATTATCTTAACACCTCCAACCATAATATCACTGGAACCACGGTGCGTCCTCTAAAAAGGATGTTGTTCTCCCCACCGATAGAAAATCCATCAGGAGCCTGTCCTGAGGATATCTGAGAACGTCAGGACTTTCTGTCAATATACACAAGATGTGCCTCCTTAAGTCACTGAAGGATTGGGGGAGTGAAAATTAGATATTGTAGGTAAGTTGTTCCATCATCATCAATGAATGATATTAGCATCGTAGGTAGCTGCTCCGTCTCCTCACTCAGGAGTTGTAAACCATACCTCATGTTGAGTGTGTCTACCTCCATGTAACAACACGATATTATATGATAAGTATTCTTTTTAATTTATTTGATGTCATGTGTTTTATGATACAACAAGATTATCTTGTGCTATACGCAACACTATATTAGCTTGCAGTATATGCAACACTATTCTTAAATTGTGTTACACACAATTTCAAGTTCATTTGATAATAGTCATTCTACGCAACATTGAGTGTGTGTAAATATATATATATATATATTCAATGTATCAATGAAAAATTGTTGGATTTTGTCATAATGAAAAAACAATGGAGTCTTGCACAACACGCAACCCTGACTTGGCTTTCATTACACGCAATCGCGACCTTCCTCGATAGCGTGTGTTATACGCAATACCAAGTTTCACTAAACGACGATATATTATTATAATATTATTATTGACTAGCCGTTATGAATAGTATTAACTACATTTTTAATTTTATAACATTATTATTCATCTTATCTATTTTCTAAAAGATTTTATGTGATGAAAATAAATGTTTCGGGTAAAATAAATATTTTTCAAAAAATACAATTTTGTCGCCTTTAGATGGCGCACCCACATTAAATCTAGTTTTTGAAATTTTTATAAGTTCAATTTTACAAAATACACTTCTTCTTTTGAATCAGGATATGAAAATTTAAATTGGATAATGTTTTGATATTTTTCTGATAGCTTTCATATTTTAATGAATAGTAAAAACATGATATATTTTAATTAAAAACAACTTTTTTCATCGTAATAATTTATATGGTTAAATTATAATATTGAATGGTTTTAAAGTATAAATAGAATATATTTTTACCATTTAATATAATTTATGTCATTATCATTGATTTCACCTTGAATTCGTAGGTTAAATCAATTCAATCGTTTGCAATGTTTTAAACAAAAACCCGTTTTCTTTCCACAATGGGAATAATTTTATTATAATTTCTGAAACTTTTGTGTATTTATTTTGGAAAAATGGATTCCATATTTGGAATCAGTGGGTCTAAATTATGTTAATAATCTACTTTTTATTTTTGGGCATAATAACTACGGTAAATTTTATTTACCATAGTTAAAAGTAAATCGAGTAATTAATGGTAAATATAAGATTATAAAATTACCCAAACACCTTTCAAAACACTATTTGATTACTAAAAGTTGACCCATATCAGCTAAGGGTAGGAATAGATTCATTTTATGGACTTGTGTCTTTGAAAATAATTTAATTATTATTAAAACTAAAAAAAGTCACAACATGTCACTCTCTTAAATCTTATAAGTATATTAATTTTAATTTAGTGATAAAATTTATGAAACTTCTAAAATTTATAGTCTCCAGAAAGATAATAAAAGTATCTACAACATAAGAATTTATTTATAATTTTTTGGGATTAAATAATTATAATTAATGGAGACATAATAGTTATGTTGAAATTATTTTATTAAGAGAAATATCTAATAAATGATATTAAAAATATTAAAATAAATATTATATGAACTATTTAATGTGATCCACTAATTTTCTAGATAAATATTTCATTTTATAAATCTATTAAAATATTTAGTTCGAACATATCTTCTGTATATTGTTTATTTAAATTCAAATAAATGAATAGTGTCAAAATTGACACTATTGTTATTTTATAAAAATAACATATTATAAATTTGTTTAAATATCACAAAAATATTTAAAAATTATAAATTTATATTTATAAGGTCTAACATGTTATAAAGTATCCAATTATGGACAATTAAATACAAATAAATAATTATTTGTAATAATTTAAAATTTAGAATGTTATTACCACAAATAAAATAAAATTGATTAAATATGGATAAATGAAGTTGATAGTGATTAAAATAAATTCCTACCATGTATAAATTTTATTAGTTTATGATATTAAACCCTATCTCATATAATATTTGGATCTCAGTCATTTTGGAAGTTTTTATGTGGGGTTGGGATTTAATATAAATTAATATTTTCTTATATTTCCAAAGGTTCCCCTCTCCTCCCTTATAAAAGGGAATCTACTCCCTCTTCTCCTCACACAATTTGGAGCCTTTTAGATCGTACAAACCCAGTCCATTCCCCTTCTATACTTCCCTAGAGACATACTATAGGTCCTGGTCTTCTTCAAAGACCAATTTTAGTACCCTAAGAGGAGGTTTTAAAGAGGCGTGTCAAAGAAGAGGTAATATCTGTTACCGATTCTTTCAATTTTCTTTCTTCTTCAACTTATTCTTCTTTAGTTGTTTCATTATATTGTAAGAACATAAGTATCAATAATATACTTATTTGTTATTATAAATATGAAGCAACCCCATTTCACCTTCTATCCATCCTACGGAAAACAAAATCACCGCGCGTGCGTATGTACGGAATACCGTCTCCACGTCGTGGTGTGATCTGTTTTTCCACCAACACCTTACATGGATAGTATAATGGTGTAAAGAATAACTATATATGGGTATTATAACATCATAATGATTCTTATATATTATACCATCATCTCCAATTCTATTCAATAATTATGGTAATGATATCATGGCTCGTCCGTACGTACGGATTGCGGTCTCCACGACGCGATTAGATTCATTCTCCATGTTAACCATACATGAATGATTATAAAGTTTATATAATGAATAATAATGAAATATATGAAATAATAATGCTAATTTATTTATGTATATATATATAATTATTTCATCTATTTAGTTTCATTCAGTTCAATAAGGAAACGAAAACAGTGTTAATGCGTACGTACGGCCTACCGTCTCCATGAACGGTGAATTTCATCCCTTTTATCGATCTATAATATATATGTATATGATGAATATATATTATACATAAATAATGGTTTACATTTTGGAATTATGTAAATCCGGATTTAAGTAATAATATCAAGAACGACAATTCGAAACACATACGATAAATGAAATAAATTTACCCAAAATGCTGCTTTAACATGGAATTTTCAAAAGAACGAGTAATATAAAGTCATAAGTGAAACATATATGTTATCATAACAATTAATATGATAATTTAATAAGTCAATGACATTATTTTAATCATTATATAGGTGGTTCAGATCCATACGAAGCATATCGGACCTAAGGTAAGGGATAACTTTTCCAATCTCGTTTTTATCCGAGATTGTTTATTCGTAAGTATTTACTGGAGTTATATTTATCATCCATGTCCTTGTTTATAAATTTGTTTTCATGTATGTTTAATGTTATTTTACCCATTTTTTTCTTTTACTACATGGTATGAATGGAATCTTTCTTTTACGAGGAACTTTTTGACTTTTCCGGCAAAAGTACGAGAAGAATGTTTTTTTAACTTATACGGAAAAAATAGATTTTTACGGTTTTATAAAGCCTTATTTTCATGAAGCCTCCTCTAAAATATTTCATGACTATTTTAAACAAAATCCTTTTCTTTTAAAATTTCATGAAATTTTGTGGAAAGAGAATTATTTTGAAGAAGAAAGGATATTTTCCTCAAGAATTCATTTCATGTGTTTTATCAAAACCATTTTTCATCTAAGATGACATTATTTCATATACGTATGTTTCAAGTATGAAGTCTCTATGATTTACATGGTTTCATTTTCTTATTATGAAATGATAACCATTTCTTTTATATGGATTATGTGATGATGGGATGATGTTTATGAAACCCATTTTATTTGTTGGGTTATTATGAATGATGTATGTTTATTTTGTGGCACAAGTAAGAATGACATCATTATAAGATAGGTGGGACCTATATCTCCCTCCAAAGCATTGGGTAAAGATTTATATATCATGAGATAGACATTTCTGGAATGGTAAGTTAATCCGGTTCAGTGTTACAGGACTGAAATGAGGAGTGAACTCGATTCAGAAAGGGACTTTGTCCACTAAGATGGTCTTGGCAGAAATGCCTTGGCTACTACGGAAATCATAACATTTGTTGAATGGTTTCCACAATCACATGTTTTATTGCCATTATAATATATCATGGTTGATGTTACATTATGATATATGCCTTATGTACTTCCATGATTTATGTCTTTGATCACGATTTTGATGTTTAAATTTCATGTTCAAGTTTTTGCATTGAAATGTTTATGGTTTGTTTTATGATCTCTATGTTTGACCTTAAAGAGAATTTGAGCTCACCATTTTTATGTTTTATTTTCCCCATGAATAAAGAAAGGTTTTAGGTAAGGAAACAAAACGGGGAAGATCGTTATGGGATTTGTTGAAGATCATTCAACAAGATTAGAAGTTTATATTCCATGTTTCCACAGACACTAAACTATTACGATCCTTGATTTTTGGTTTTTTGTTATGTATTAAGTATTCCGAAAATTTAATGTATAATCCATGTACGTCAAGCTTCGGGTCTCTACAGTTTGTATCAGAGGAAAGGTTTATTCAACCTTTGGAAACTAGGATGCGAGAACTTTAGTGAGATCCCTAGAGATATTTCTAAGGTATGCCTAGGGATGTCCCTAAGTTTAAGTATATGTATATGTTATAATCTTAGAATTATGGTAATGATATTAGAATTAAACCTAAGATGTTAGATGTCGAAGGTACTCCCCCTTGATTATGTTATTTTCCTTGTATGATTTTTTCCTCTCACAGAATTCTTTTTGTGTTTTAGTCAATGGAGGGAACCAGAAGGAATTCGGTTAACATTGAATCCAATGGAAAAATTGGTGACTATGATAAACGAAATGGCGTAATTCCTAGAGAGAAATATATTATGATTATGCCGAATCAGTCATCACGATATATGATTAACAAGGAGAAATTTAGTGGTATTCCTAATTCATCAAATAATAGGAAGATAGACTTTTATGCATGTTCACATGTTAAGGAGAATAAAGAAATAAAGATTGAATTTTCTAAACAAGGGAAGAATAATCTTGAGAAATACCTCAAATTGAGGGAAAGTTGTTATCTATGTGGAGAAAAGGGTCATAGAGTGACAGATTGTTATGGAGTTAAATGTCTTATTTGTGGAGAACATGGGAATTACCCAACTTAATGCCCTTACCAAAGAAGTTACTTCTAAATCAAGGAAGGAATAATTCCATGACAATCATTAAAGAGGATGGATTGAAGTTTTTATGTATTGGTATTCAAGAATAATGTTGTTGAGGTACTTTTATGGTGTATTGGAATATTTTTGTATTAGTCTATTGTGGTTTTCAATAATTTTATGGTACCGGTAACCAAGAAATGTGATTCAAATATTTTGGAAAGCAGATGATATGTGCATAATGAAGGGATAATGAGAAAATGAAATGTTTGATAGTATTCATGAGCTCATGACTGATATAAGGAAAAAGTGATATCATGGTTTGAGTATATAGAAATTTTGGGATTTTGGTATGTTGAAAGTGTTAACTTTTGACAGTATTCATAAAGGTTCAATGGGTATTCATTTTTTATGATAATACATTATTAAGGTATTCACATGTTTGGAATGTGAGCAACAAGATATATTGTATAAATGATGGTATTCACGTCCTTGTTATGTGACCTTTAAAATAATCATTTTCTTTATACTATGATATTGGACATATGTATTTTGGATAAGCCTAATTATTTCAATGGATTATGTTGGACACAAGATAGTATTGTTTTAGGCTAGAACTTTTTTCAATATTATTGATGGAATTTCATAATGATGTAATTTTAGAAAAAGTACAACCCATAGGGCGGGCGAAAACCCATCGCATCGGACAATGCTGTGGGAATTGAACCCACAACCGAAGTACGATAGGCCTTCATCGCCTACCACTGTCCTACAGGAAGTCCCTGGTTAGTGATAACTGGTTTTATTTTATTAAGCGGTATAATAGATAAAGTATAAGTTCATTTTTGGAATCGTATACAATTAATCTCACCATAGATGGACTTATGTATGTTTGATAACTTTTTCTAACCTTTTGTTTGAAACAGATGGAATGACTCATCATTCTATCACATGATCTTCTAACACTTCATGAATAACAAATTCAACTTCATTTCATTAATAGATGAAGTGGAAATTGTTCAAGGCATGAACAACGGTGAAATTGTACCATAATCAAGTAAATATTTATTTTGATTTGAAAATTCTTCAACATTAGAGAAATGATCCTGAAAACCAAAAATGTTGTTCTAGTACCCTTAAATCTGATGAATCAGATGGTACCTTAGATCATCACAAATTTATGGCTTTGTGATTGTTGGATTTTTCATAGCCATGTTCTCTACCACTCTCCATCAGAACTTGATGGTTAGATTTCTCTTCCATATCCACATTTTCACCTATGTTCTCCTATTTGGAAACTCAGTGATTTGTTAATTTGGGTAACCGTTACATTTCATACATTAGTTTTTAAAGTTATGTTTTGGTATTTCATTTTACGATGTGGGTTTCAATTAAAAAAACATTCAAGTAGAAATCCATGTATAACCCCGACGAATTTTGAGGGAGAAATTCATTTTAAGGGGGGTAGAATGTAACAACCTGATATTTTATGATATTTATTATTTTTAATTTATTTTATTTCATGTGTTTTATGCTAAAACAAGATTATCTTGTGTTATACACAAAACTGTGTTAGCTTGCAGTATACGCAACACTATTCATAGATTGTGTTACACACAATTTCAAATTCGTTTGATAATAATCATTCTACGCAACATTCTGTATATATATATATATATATATTCAACGTATAAATGAAAAATGGTTGGATTTTATTATAACTAAACAACAAAGGAGTCTTTCATAACACGCAACCCTAACTTGGCTTGCATTACACGCAATCGCGACCTTCCTTGATAGCGTGTGTTGTACGCAATACCAGGTTTCACTAAACAACAATATATTTTTATAATATTATTATTGACTAGCCGTTATGAATATTATTTACTAAATTTTTAATTTTATAACTTTTTTATTTATCTTATAAATTTTCCACAAGATTTTATGTGAACAAAATAAATTGTTCGGGTAAAATAAGTATTTTTCAAAAAAATGCAGTTTTGCCGCCTTTTGATGGCGCACCCACATTAAATATAGTTTTTGACATGTTTATAAGTTCAATTTTACAAAATAAACTTCTTATTTTGAATTAGGATATAAAAATTTACATTGGATAATGTTTTGATATTTTTCTGATAACTTTCATATTTTAATGAATAGTAAAAACACGCTATATTTTAATTAAAAACAACTTTTTTCATCACAATAATTTATATGGTTAAATTATAATATTGAATGGTTTTAAAGTATGAATATAATATATTTTTACCATTTAATATAATTTATGTCATTTGCATTGATTTTACATTGAATTCGTAGGTTAAATCAATTCAATCTTTTGCAATGTTTTAATCAAAAACCTGTTTTCTTTCTACAACGGGATTAATTTTAATTTAATTTCTGAAACGTTTGTGTATTGAATATAGAAAAATAGATTCCATATTTCTTTATCAGTGGGTCCAAATAATGTTAAAAATGTACTTTTTATTTTTGGGCATAGTAACTACGGTAAATTTTATTTACACTAGTTAAAGGTAAATTGGGTAATTAAGGGTAATTATAAGATTATAAAATTAACCTAAAACCTGTAAAAATTCTATTAGATTACTAAAAGTTGACCCATATCACCTAAGGGTCGGAATAGATTCATTTTATGGACTTGTTTCCTTGAAAATAATTTAATTATTATTAAAACTAAAGAAAGTGACAACATGTCACTCTCTTAAATCTTATAAGTATATTAATTATACTTTAGTAATAAACTTCATGAATCTTATTAAATTAATAATATATATAAGGATAATAAAATTATCTACATCATAATAATTTATTTATAATTTTTAAGGATTATATAATTATCATTAAATGTGACATAACAGTGATGTTGAAATTATTTTATTAAGAGAAATATCTAATAAATGATTCTAAAAATAATAAAATAAATATTATATGAACTATTTAATGTGCTCCACTAATTTTCTAGATAAATATGACATGTTATGAATCTATTAAATCTTTTATTTCGAACATATCTTCTGTATATGGTTTATTTAAATTCAAATAAATGAATAGTATCAAAATTGACATTATTGTTATTTTATAAAAATAACATATTATAAAATTGTTTAAAAATCAAAAAAATATTTAAAAATAATAAATTTATATTTATATTGTATATAATGTTATAAAGTATCCAATTATGGACAATTCACAACAAAAAATTAATTATTTGTAATAATGTAAAATTTAGAATATTATTACCACCAATAAATTTTAATTGATTAAATATGGATAAATCAAGTTGATAATGTTTAAAATAAATTCTTAACATGTATAAATTTTATTTTTTGATGATATTACAACCCTATATCATCTAATATAATTATTTGAGTAATTTTGGAAGTTTTTATGTGTTGTTGGGATTTAATATAAATTAATATTTTCTTATATTTCCAAAGGTGCCCCTCTCCTCCCTTATAAAATAGAATCTCCTCCCTCTTCTCCTCACACAATTTGGAGCCCTTAAGCTCGGCCAAACCCTACCAATTTCCCTTATCAACTTCCCTATCAACAAACTGGAGGTTCCGGTCTTCTTCAAAGACCAATCATAGTACCCTAAGAGGATGTTTCAAAGAGGCGTGTCAAAGAAGAGGTAATATTTGTTAGCGATTTTTTCAATTTTTTTTCTTCGTCAACATATTATTCTTTAGTTGTTTAATTATATTGTAATAAAATAAGTATCAATAATATTCTTATTTGTTATTATAAATATGTAGAAACCCCATTTCACCTTCTATCCATCCTACAGAAATCAAAATCACCGCGCGTGCATACGTACGGAATACCATCTCTACGCTGTGGTGTAATCTGTTTTTACACCAACACCTTACATGGATGGGTATAACGGTGTAAAGAATAAATATATATGGTTATTATAACATCATACTGATTCTGATATATTATAACATCCACTCCAATTATATTCAATAATTTTGGGAACGATATCATCACTCGTCCGTACGTACGGATTACCGTCTCCACGACGCGATTAGATTCATTCTCCATGTTAACCATACATGAAAGATTATAAAGTTTATATAATGAATAATAATTAAATATATGAAATAATAATTCTACTGGATTTATGTATATATATAATTATTTCATCTATTTTGTTTCATTCAGTTCAATAAGGAAACAAAAACAGCATTCAGGCTTACGTAAGGCCTACCGTCTCCATGAATGGTGTATTTCATTCCTTTTATCGATCTATAATATTTATGTATATGATGAATGTATATTGTATATAAATCATGTTTTACATTTTGGAATTATGTAAATCAGTATATAAGTAATAATATCAAGAACGACAAGTCGAAACACATACGATAAATGAAATGAATTTACCCAAAACGCTGCTTTAACATTGAATTTACAAAAGAACGGGTAATATAAAGTCATAAGTGAAACATATATGATATCATAAAAATGAATATGATTATTCAATAAGTCAATGACATTATTTTAATCATTATACAAGAGGTTCGGATCCATACGAAGCATATCAGACCTAAGGTAAGGGATAACTTTTCCAATCTTGTTTTTATCTGAGATTGTTTATTCGTAAGTATTTTTTGGGGTTATATTTATCATCCATGTCCTTGTTTCTAAAAATGTTTTCTTCTATGTTTAATGTAATTTTTACCCATTTTTTACTTTTAATACGTGGTACGAATGGAATCTTTCTTTTACGAGGAACTTTTTCACTTTTTTGGAAAAAGTACGAGAAGAATGTGTTTTTAACTTATACGACACGAATGGATTTTTACAGTTTTATAAAGCTTCATTTTCATGAAGATTTCAAAAAAATATTTCATGACTATTTTCAACAAAATCCTTTTCTTTTAAAATTTTATGACATTTTGTGGAAAGAGAATGATTTTGAAGAAGAAATGATATTTTCCTCAAGAATTCATTTCAAGTGTTTTATAAAAACCATTTTTCATCTAAAATGACATTATTTCATATATGTATTTTTCTAGTATAATGAATCTATGATTTACATGGTTTCACTTTTCTTATTATGAAATGATATCCATTTATTTTATATGGATTATGTGATGATGGGATGATGTTTATGAAACCCATTTTATTTGTTGGGTTATTATGAATGATGTATGTTTCTTATGTGGCACAAGTAAGAATGATTTCATTCTGAGATGGGTAAGACCTATATCTCCCTCCAATTCATTGGGTAAAGATTTATATCTCATGAGATAGACATGGCAGGAATGGTAAGTTAATCTGGTTCAGTGTTACAGGACTGAAACGAGGAGTGAACTCGATTCAGAAAGGGACTTTTTCCACTAATATGGTCTTGGCAGCAATGCCTTGGCTACTATGGAAATAATAACATGTACTGAATGGTTTCCACAATTACATGTTTTATTTCCATTATATTTTATCATGGTTGATGTTCCATTATGATATATGCCTTACGTAATTCCACGATTTATGTCTTTGCTCAAGATTTTGATGTTTAAATTTCATGTTCTAGTTTTTGCTTTCAAATGTTTATGGATTGTTTTATGTTCTCAATGTTTTCCATTTCTGAGCATTTGAGCTCACACTTTTTATGTTTCATTTTCCCCACAAAATAAAGAAAGGTTTTATGTAAGGAAACAAAAAGGGGAAGATCTTTATGGGAGTTTTTGACGACCTTTAACATGATTAGAAGTTTATATTCAAAGCTTCCAAAGACACTAAACTATTACGATCCTTGAGTTTTGGTTTTTTGTTATGTATTAAGTATTCTAAAAAAGTAATGTATTTTCCATATACTTCTAGCTTCGGGTCTCTACACTCCACATCTCCCTTCCCAGGGGTATATACTTTCTCCATGTCATAGTCCTAGAATAACTCCAACCATCTCCATTTTCATAACTATTGAAAAGTATACATGAACAATTCCATCCACGTGGAAGGATACCCCTTTAACTGATTGATATTTCCATTTACCATTTGGTTGTTGGTACTCACTCTCTATGGCCACATGGTTAAGGTGTCGGTAATCAACACATAACCTCAAACATTGGGTCTTACTAATACCTTCATCTAAAAGTCTGCCACCTACGCCCCCTAAATGCCAAGTTATAATAAATCCCTCCAATATAATTATAGTGATATCGGTTCCATCTTGGTCTGTTGAATGATATCGAAGTTCCTCCCCATGTGGGGAGGTAATCCTGAAAACAAATTTTGAAAGGATGTTCCCACACTCCACCACTACTATTGGAAACAAAAAACTCAAAACACCTACTGCCATGTGAATAAGGCTTGCCGACTCAAGAGTAGTTGGTTGCACCCTCTTTTGCATGATTTTATCCTATGATACCTAGGTTTACTTTTTTTCTCCAACAAAAGAAAACCACTTTCCAACACTCTAGATATACAACGTCATTTTTTCCTAAAAATGTCAATATGAGCATGAATAGTGGATGAACAGTTCATACATAGACTAATGTCATAAGTCCTTAATGCTTCCAAAAATAGGTTCCAACAGAAACTCTAACCTCAAGGTTCATATCACACCATCAGTTTAGGTGTGATTATCGAGTTTCCTCCCTTAGCACTCATTAGATGTAAGGATAAAATCTATGTTTTAACCGGAAACTATATGTCTTGATCAAAATTCGTGACAAGAAGAAATGATTAGTTACTATCTATATTAATAAATAAGAACTTTGTAGACATATATGATACCTTGAATCATTCCTATAGCACTTAGGTCATACTCCTTGACCGTATGCAAATACTCCCTTCCCCTATCCTCCCGCTCCCTAAGCCTGGTGGGGACCACAATGGGGCACTGGTTGTGACATGTTGAAATGTATATGACCTCTTGGTGCTCTCATTGATCATATTCCATGTCTTATTCCCTGAATGATTTTTCTATCCCGGTCACTTCATCACCCTGATACATTTTACACATACATTTATTTGAGAATGATGTCGGTCTCCAACATTCCCACTGTTGACATTCATAGGTAGTATCTTCTCATCCAATAAACATTAAACCACAATGGTTCTCTCTTGAACCCTAACATAATTTGGAATACACAGAGAACTAGTGTTGGCTCAGATGTCCCTAAACCCATCTCGCTCGGAGGTCCGAGCCCTGAATTACTAGTCGTATCATATTCATAGAGTACTAGGAATGGTCAATGCGCCTTGATGGATACTCAACTACCAACATGTCATCCAGTAGAAGCTATAGAATCTCTTGAGAACACATAAACCTTAGAATTTAATTGCTAGAGACCCCTTCATTGAGAAAGGATTTCAATCTCTGTCCATGGAAAAGTCACCTCATCAAAAGATCATGCTAATATAAACACTGCCATAGTCCTACTGATCCATTTAGAAGGAACACTTCCAGGTCTTCCATCTAATTTAATGGTGTCCTGTATTGATGGAAACACAGACACCATCTCAATACAGTTCGTAGCCTGATGTGATTTGGGCTCAGCTCAGAAAATGAGGTGTATCTTTCACTGAAACTCGTGTTAGGAAATGGACATACGTGTATCCTCTACCGATTGTGATGGTAGTAACTGCTGACCGCCATGAAGTAATATTTCTTGGACACCGCGCAAACGTAACATCTTATGCAACGGTCAATGTACTGAAGCCTCATCACTATGTGGACCATCCTCATGGTCACAAACTGGAATCCTGGATGGCTGTCTGTGTGGTGGAATCATAAATGAAAATCAAGATGAACCACGATCAATAAGTTATACCTGTTGAGATGAATCAAAAGATATAAAGTAAAATACATTACCAAAACACATTCAATCGTTGTATTCGTGTACCAAAATGGAAAAATAGAATTATGTGTCCTGGTGTACGGATATGTCGGTCACCACACAAATACTGGACTCTATGGTCAGAAATTCGAACTCATGACACTTAACATTATTTTCCCCTTTGAAAAAAATACAGACTCATAGTTCTTTTGGTATAACTAACTACTCTATAATACCACTTTTCCCTGACCTATCACCTGGGGCCTATGTCATTACTACCCCAAGCTCACCTTCCATAGTCTAGGGTCTTGTGACTAATATCGGAAAGGAATATCCCAAAAAGGGAAGGCATTGACTTTAATCCTGTAAACACATACACCCAACCACATCCCAACACAAAAATGGGAAAACAAGTATACCACTAAAACAATACTAAGTTCCAGTAAAAGTCAATGTAAGTGGGCCATAATACAAACCCAAAATGGAACTGAAAACCGTAAAGTACAAAAGGAGTCAATGATAGACATCAATGGAAAACCCCACATGATCGTGAGAGTAGTGAAGCAACTGGAATTCTATGTAGTATAACATGTATTTATGGTCTTACTGGGCCCCACCTGCTATTAGGAATCCATGTAAACTATTTTAACATATGTTACTCCCATCCCCCTAATCACCTCTATAGAAGCGTCAATCGTCTGCACCAGAGACCCCATGTGTGGGAGAAGCCTATGCAGGTATGAGTATAATAATAATTAGTAGGGAACCTGGGACCCCCAGAGGTCTCTCAAAAATCCATAATGGGAAACACCAAAAAGAAAAAACTACATATTTAATACCATAATGGTAGACCTCAACCACATAGCACAAAGTAAAAGACGCTTCTCGCACCAAGTATAACATATATAGAGAAGTAAATAAGATTAGTCATTAAGCTAGATCATATTATTTTGATGAGAGGCTCTGCTGCTGACCCGCACAGGGTCTCTTGGTTCTTACCCCCATAGGATTGCAAGGTGCCGACCCCTGTATGATCGTTAGGTGCTGACCCACTGAGGATCGCTAGGTGCTGACCCATATAGGATTGTTAGTTGCTGACCCACAGAGGTTACCTAGGTGATGACCCATAGAGAATCTCTAGGTGTTGAACCACTAATATTCTTTATGTATTGACCCATATAGTATATGCTAGGTTTTGAGCTCGTGGGTATCGCTAGGTTCTGACCCATAGAGGATCACTATTCATTCTTCATGTCACAACTAGCCACTGGATTCCCGCACTAAGGATGCTTAATTTTTTAGATGATATTCCTTTAAAGCCAACAGTCATACCCCAACAGCCACAAAGTCTCACATAGAGTATCCCCAAAAGACTATCTCATTGTATGGTTTGCAACACAATAGACAACACATCGATCAGTTTCCTGATATTTA
Organism: Viscum album; assembly: GCA_963277665.1. Classification (NCBI taxonomy): domain Eukaryota; kingdom Viridiplantae; phylum Streptophyta; class Magnoliopsida; order Santalales; family Viscaceae; genus Viscum; species Viscum album. The sequence goes on along the minus strand of OY728153.1, from coordinate 1,464,254,729 downwards.
AGATATGAGATTTTTAGTAAAAAGGGATCAGTTGGATTCGAGTCTGATCCCACCCGGCTATACACTAACTTATATTAAACTAATGGGGAGTAAATCAGAAGGGAATGTTAATTTAAAGAGTCCCAATTCCAATGATGGTGTGTAAATTCGATGCGCGGTCTGAGTGACACATGCATTTTAGTAAACAGGGGGTCGGTTTTGTTTAGGCCCAGTCTGACACAGTCGTACCTACTCGACCATCCCGGATTGGGGGTTCCATATACCCTGGTTCAATTAGATGGACTCAACCGGACCTAGTACGGGTTGAGGTTGGTCTGGTGTGGCCTGGCCAGTGGGCCAGGCCCAACATGCGTCGCTAGACACAGTTCAGTTTGGTCGAGGGTCCAACCCACCGTGTCACCCAGTGACCCAGTTTTGTCCGGTCCGGCCCACTGGTATGGGTGACCCCCCCCCCCCCCCCCGATGAAGTTCCCTGTGGTGCGGCCAGTGTTCCACCATCCAACCGGTATGAGGTGGTTGCACTGCATCCGGCCCTCGATCGCACCATGGATGTGGGACCTCCTCCAGCTGCGATCGATGGGCCGCAGCTAACTAGCTGCCCGGACTGCCTTTACAAAAGCAATCCCTATCTGGGGTGCCTACCTGGCATCGAAACTCCCGTAGCTGCGACACACCGACAGGCACACTGCCATGCCCCACTCGCGGTTGTCGCTTGTTCTAGTGTGTAGATATAATTCTCGACAAACCACCGGACGCACTCGGTGGTCTGTTCATCGCACCGTCTACGGAAAAAGCCTCCATAGAAATTCCTCCTCTCCCTGAAGGTCATGAAATCATATTTTCACCACTTCAAAAAATCTTTTCCCAAAGTGAGAACCTGCGTAGGGGTCTAGTCCTTTGTTCTTGCTAGCCCACGCCCACCGCGTTATAAGTTTTAAATCTGGGATGGCATGGGGGAGATTTGTAATTATATAAAGTAATGTTGAAATCCGGATAGATAAATACACAAATATAGTTACCCTCCTACATAAAGGCATGAATTAAGAGTCCACATGTCCTTTGTTGGATCCGTGTTCGATTTTTCTAGAAAATAATGGGGAAGAAAATCAAATTTAAACAACCCATATATCGTTGATGTTTGATGTTGAAGCGTTCATTCTCGGGGATTCAAGATGTTGAAGTCGCATCTGGCTCCATTCTTCATGGCACATCGAAGGCAATGATGTCCCTCCAGTGTTCGTCATTCTTCATTGGAGAGGAAAAAACCGGCTGTTTTTCAGAGAATTCCTGCCATTTTAATTCCCCATTCTACCACATGTTGCATTATTAAAATAAAATAAAAAGTGTAGCGATACTACGTCCATTAATTATGATTATTAAATGCGCCAAATTTAATGAGAAACATTTAATGTGTCATTAAAATAATAGTTTTGTGATATCAAATGAGCCATTATTGACCCTATATTAAGGCGCCTTCTCATAGCCTCATTGTTGCACCGTATCGTCATCATCCGCCACTCAATGGTGAGAAAAATATTATTTAATTCTTTAAGATTATTTTATTATTTTTCTCAATAGGTCCTTAAAATTACATTTTTCCTCGACCCTCGTTGGCTGAAGTTAGTCATTTATATGTGAATCCCAATGACTCGAGCTTAATGGTTCCCTCAAAATTTTGATCCAAGTAAAGGTTCAAATCATTGAAAACTGGATACCATATTCATTTAAATGAACCATATAAAATTTCAAAAATTAACTTTCACCCTTGAACCACGTTGGTCGAGGGTAGGCTCCATGGAAGAGGAACACGCCCCCACAAGCACAATAGTACAACCAAATTTTTTATCTGTGTTATAGTTTAATAGTTATAAGGATTTGACAATAAAATAGTTGTTAACTATTTTATTTAAGGCGAAATACTAACTTCCACAACTAGATTATGCCAGCCAATGTTAGGATCTTTTTAAGGAAAGCATACACTCACGATTTCAGCGGTGGCCTTTGTTTTTTAATCTGAGTCACCATTCTTGAGTTATAAGCTTTTGAAAAATAAAATAATTTTATTTAATAATTTTATTTACAGTTATTCCAGTTTCAGGTTTTCTCATTAGAGGCCTGTGTCGATGAAACATAAGTCATGTATAGGGTAATATTTCCATCCAAAAAACAACGGTGCCCTCAGATATCTAATATAGGTACCCTTTTACGAGTTATTCATCTTTCTTTCAAAACTGCTCAAACACGCTATTTAAAGCATAACATTTTTCGATGGATCATTCTTGGCTACCCGGGCCTCGTAATCACATGTAGTATTAGTGAATTGTCTTGAAATAATTCCATATAAAAATATTGCATATAATTTTAATGACATTAAATAGAATTATTTAAAATAAATAGGTACATGAAATAGAATACACCATTCACGAAGACGGTAGGCCGTATGTACGCAAGAACGCTTTTTATATAACCTTATTGAATTGAATGTAACCAAGTAATGACATATATATACCTAAATATAATAGAATTATTATGTCATATATTTAATGCTTATTGATTATATATAAATTTCAATCATTCTTGAATCATTAACATGGAGGATTCATCTCATCGCTTCCTAAAGTCAACAAATCGTATGAACGCACGAAAAAAGATATCATTATCTTAATTGTTAAATGGTATTGAATTAGATGGTATATGAATTTCGAGGAAATAATATCATGTTATATTAATTATTTATGTCCATTATACTCATCTATATTCCCATGAAAATTATGTATTGTTGAATAAAAAATTACACCACGATGTTGAGATGGCAAGTCGTACGTACGCACTCATGGTAATATTTTTATTCATATGATGGACAAAAGGAGGTATGTGGTTGTACCATTAATATAAAAAGATCTAATAATGTAGAATATACTAGTTTTATTACTATATTATGGGAAAAACATAATAATAGGATGTATGAGTAGGAAATAAATTTTAAACAGGGGATAAAACTATTACCAATTTTTCAGGTATCTCTTTTTGGTATGCCCAAAAGGACCCCTTAATATGCCATTTTACCCAAAGGGTGGCTTCTAGGATGAAGTGAGGGAATATTGGAGGAGTTTTGGGTAGGGGTTTTCTGAACCAATGGTCTTTGGAGGTGTTATTAATTGATAATAAGATGAACCCTTTTTTAAGGGAGGGGAGGGGCAACTTTGGATAGCCATGAAATATTAATTTAGTATAAATTGATTTTTATTTTATAATTCATGAAAAATAATTTATATTCCATATAAGATTATTATGGGTATAAATAATCTCATTAAATGATATTTAGACATGTTTTAATTTATTTTTAAACCTTATCATGTATATTTATCCTTATTTATTCTATTTAATTCCATTTGTGTTAATAATATTCTAAATACTAAATAGCAATGAATATTTACCAATTTATTTTCAATTATATAAAATTGGATACATTATGATATTTTTTAGCATATAATTTTTACTTTGTAATTTTTTTAAATATTTCTGTAATTTTTAATCAATTTAATAATATGTTATATTTATTAAGTATCAAGAGTTTCAATTTTTACACTATTAATTTATTTGAATTTAAATAGAGTACACACACAAGATAAATTGAAAAAAAAATATTTCTTATACACAAAACATATCATAGTCACATAGAAAATTCTATTGTCACATTAATTAGTTCATATGATGTTTATTTTAATTTTTTTAAAACTATTTATTTGATATTTAGAGCTATAAAATAATATCAAAATCAATATTATGTCGCCATTAATTTTAATATTATAATCTCTAAAAATTATAAATTAATTAACATTACATAGATAATTTCATTTTATTTCTATAGACTATTTATTTTCGGTGTTTTTTTCATGTTATTCACTTCATTAACATTATTATACATATAATTTATATGAGAGTGACATGTTGTCACATTACTTTTTTAATTATAATTTCATCACTTTCAAAGAAAAATGTCAATAAAATGAATCCATTATGACCCTTAGGTGATATTGGTACAATTCAATTCAACCAATATGATTTTTATTGGATTTGGGGTAATTTTATTATCATTATCATATTGTTTGTCACCCTAATCTAACTAAATTACCTTTAACTGTGGTAAATAAAAGTTACTGTATATACTATTCATAACACCCAAAAATAAAAGTAATATATTAATCAATTTGGAACCATTTATTCTAAATATAGAATCCATTTTTCATAATTATTGACATAGAAGTGTCGAAATTAATTTAAAATTAATTCTCATTGTCAAAACCCAAAACCATGTTTTTAGAAGTAAAAACATATCAAAATATTATCATGTGTTTATGTCTAATTTAAATGTAAAATTAAATTAAATGACCAAAATTTAATGAAATGATAAAAAATTCCAATTAAAGTATAAAAAAATTAATAAGATACTCTAAATATATAAATAAATTATATGAAAATATTGTTTGGTATTAAAATGATGTATTTTTCACTATATATCAAAATATGATTTTCTTTCGAAAAATACTAAATGTTTAACCCTGTAAAATTTTGATGTCTCACTTCAAAAAATTAATTTATTTTTTCAATATAAAATATAAAAGTACTAAAAATAGATTTAAAATTGGTGCACAATAAAAAGGTAGGAAAACTATGTTTATTTTAAAATACACCTTTTATCAAAAAAATTGAATTTGATCTTATATAATGTTCTAGAAAAAACATAAGATGCATGTTAATATTATATAAAATAAAAAATTTGGTTAATACTATTCATAATGGCTAGTTTTTATAATATTTTAATAATATATTTATGTTTTCTGAAACTCGATATTGCATACAACGCAGGCTATCAAGGAAGGTCCCTCTTGTGCGTAACAAAAGCAATATATAGTGTTGCATACACAAAAATATGATATAGTGTTTTTAAAGCACAAGATAAGATTCATGAAACTTATTATAGAAAAAATCAAATAAATTAAAAGGAATCTATCTCAAAAAATCTCATGGTGTAACAGGATGTTATCCTAGAACAATTTTATTGTTGACCTATCTGTTCACTATGGAACAATGGATTTTACAGTGTGATGAAAAAAAATATATGAATTTATATAATTATGTATCTAGAACATATCTATATATAGAAACATTAATATTAACCAGTATATATGTTATGTTAAAAAAATTAGGTTGTAAATCATGTTTTAGGGGGTTTAATTTCATTATATCATGGTCAAATAACATTATTATTTCCTTATCCTTACTCGTTTTGGTTATACCCACCTATGATCTTGACTACTGTTTCTTATGTTATTCTAATTCATAGCTATCTTGATTTATTTCTTATTATGCATTTGAGATCACCATATTCTGTTTTTTAAATTCCGAAAGTTTTGAAAACTAGTAATATATAAAATATATATATAATTATTTCATATGTGGATAATTTATATTGGATATGGTTAAGAAATAATATAAAATAACATGGTTATGTTATAATCCCTAGTAAAAAACAAATTTGTTTGGGGAGGGTTAATTTTAATAGGTTTAATGTATAATAAATCTTAATAATGATATATATATATGTTTTCTTTGTATATTTATATTTTTTTTGGATCATTGAACATGTGTTTATTATTATATATTTATTCTCATATTTTGGAAATTGTAAAATATCCAATTAATTTACTTTTCAGGTCCATTATCTGAGGAGGTGATGATTCAAATTTTATATATAAAGGTATCCTATGAAAAATATTTTAAAAAAATATTAAATAATAGAATATTTTTATGTGAATTTTATTTAGTTTAATCATTTAGTAGGAAAGGAGTAAATGAAATATAACAATGAATGAATCAACTAAAATTCAACTAACGATTATAAAATTTTCACTAACATTATAATTTCAATTTCTGATTTTTAATTTTACATTCAATCCAAAACCAATGCTAAATCATATTAACATAATTTTTATTTAAATTATAATAATATTAAAATAATAAAATTAAAAAAAAATGAAATGTTTTATCCTATTTATATCACCTAGAAGTAAGCCGCCAGGTTTCATTCACAAGAGATTATAAATATGGGTTTGATATAATAATTAATAGCCTATATCAAAATTTAGAATCTTTTTCAATAAGTATATCATTATTTTTCTTATTATTTTAATATTTTATTTATTTAATATTTTATCAATTATTTCTAATTATTGTTTTTTATTATTCATCAAAAACATGGATAATATTATTGAGTAATCCATTCACATTATTATGGATTCAACAATTGAAATGTATAAATGATATTCACACTATTATAATATAATTTTAAAAGAATCAATTTTTCGAAAAAAAATATTTTTCATTGGAACAACAACATTTACAGTGGAAATTATGGTCATAGTATAAATAATAATAAAATGGATGAGGATAATATTCAATTTATAGCTATGAACATTAACCTACCCCATTTAATATAGGTAATATTGAAATAATACTTTTTTTAATTATTGATGAGAAAATGAAACCTGTATGTATTGGAAAATAATTAACGAAGTATAAATATGAAATGAAATAGTTAAAGTAATATGAAGAAAAAGTTAAATCCCTCTAATAAAAAATAAATAAATAATCCAAAACATAGATTGTAGCTAAAAAATAACTACTATTATTTATTGATATTTTATATTGTTAGGGGATACTATAAATGCCTATTCCACCAATTATCCATTTATATATCCTTTCAGATGTATGATATGATGAAATAATGTTACCAATATAAATATTATAGGAATTTTATAGAATCCTTGATTAATTTAAGTTCACTTCTACCCAAATTTAATTTTGGACTAAATTCCATTATTTAAGAATTATCGATTTATAAACTAATTTAAAAGTAATCGGTTCGGATGATGATGTGAACTCACTATATAAGTGTTTTTTCAAGATAATTTACTGTATCCATTTTCTAATTATATTATAAATGGTATCCCATTTTATATTCATGAATCAAAAATTCAGTGATTAAAACTATTGAATGATAAAACATCAATATTAACTCATTATATTTGAAATTTCAAATTTATGAAATAATGTTAAAATGTTATTATTTTGATAGTGTAGTTTAAATATCATTGTTTAATGGATTAGAGAAAGAATAAGACAATTAGTCCCCTGAAAATGTAGAATCATTAAATCGGAGATATGTTATTTATGTAATACACACTATGTAATTATGAGTTTTATATTATAGTATTTTATGATATCTTAGGTTATTTTGAAATTTGTAAATATTTTGATTCCAATTTTAAAATTTTAATATTTTTCTGCATAGTTTTTAATTCTATGTTCAATGTTTTAAGAAACCATATATATAAATATCAAATAGATCATATAGGGATTATGGATTAGTGAAAATAGTTTAGATCAAACTGTGAAATGACTATTACCTAGGTGGGATTCAGTTCAATTTGGTATTTTCATTATTAGCTATAAAGGAAAAAACACATTTTTAGGGTGAATCATGAATGTAATAGGAGTAACCATGAAAGTGACTTTTTTATGGGAGGTTTATTCTTAATAAGCATCAACATGGATTGTGTATGGTTTTATAAATTGTGATTCCTAAATATTTAGGTTTCTAAGCTTATAAAAAATTTCAATTTTCTATTATACGATATGGATTCCAAAACAATAGCTTATCTTCCCCATATAATCTCATTAAACTGTGATTAGAACTCCCTATTTAGAGATCCTCTCACATCCCTTTGTGATTTCATTCTCATACGTCTCTATTATTAGGTGTTTCGTTCAACAAAATCACTTCTTCATTATCATTTCCTTTCTTTGATCCCAATTTTTTGTTCTCCTTTGATTTCACCCCTCAAGTGTACCTTATGTGTTACCATGGGAGGATTTGGAGTTTATATTGGTTTAATTTTTGGTTTTTATTTCCAGTATGGTCTCGTGATTTGTTTTTTTTTTCATTCTGTTGAATGTATTTAACATCAAAGCCATTATGTTCTGTCTTGTCCGAGCTTGATCACACCATGCTTTAGGTATGTGTTTTTAGTATGCTCCTCTAAATGTAATTTTATTGTTTGTATGAGTATTTAAAATAACATAAAATCTATAACAAATATATATATTATATATAATGTTAGTTTCCAAAGTTAATTTAAGGGTTTTCAAAAGAATAATGTAATTTCTTTTTAATATTTGGGTGGATTTACTGTTTTAAAAGTGTGTGGTCTCTCCAATTGACATTAAATGTTTCATGTGTACAATTTTCAATTTAATTATTATTTTAATTTCATTTGACTTTGTTAGCTATATAAATTGAGTGGGGTTTTGATTTTCTAAAATGTTATTTTAATGATTTAGAATATGATTTCTGAATGAATTTATATAAATGAGGTATGAAATGAATATAAAATTTTTGAAAATGAATTGGAATCTCTATATGTATTGTTATTTTGTCCCTTTATGAACATTTATACTTAATTTTACGGAATATTTTTGATTCTATATGGATTATTTTTATTCATGTGTTTTTTATGGATTATTGTCTGATGATCATGCTTTATATTTTATTTAATACGATTAATGATAATAGGATTCTTATAGTATGGTTGTAGGATGTGGGATGAGATTTATGATTATTTTTTTATTCTTTTATTATTTGAATTTATTTGATTTTTGGTTTTCCACATTTATTTATTTTTATCATGGAACCCTCAGAATCTATGTAGAACCGTTGGATGTGTTTAATTATCATTTAGTTTTCATTTACTAGTTATAGTTCTGAATGACTTATTCTTCCCTAGGGGTTTATTTTTTATTTTTTAACCCTTGATATGGGTTTGGAAGGATTTTATATTAGTGTCAATATGGGGACCCTAAATTTACTGTTTCCAATGATACCCAGTTCGGTAATGTTTAGGTTAGATCCTTGTGTGTTTCCCATGATACTAGTTGATGTTATACATGGGATAGTGTTAAACATATACCCAAGTTTAATTAAACCATTTCATAATCATGATATATTTATTTTTTGGTTTCTTTATTTTTTATTATCATCGATATATTTATGTTCACATATTTCCATTATTATCTATCTTTATAAAACCTTTTTTTAAAATCAATTTGTTTCAAATGATTTTAAAATGGTTATTTATAAAAGGTATTTGAAAGGATGATTTCAAATGGTAATTTTTAGAGAAATTTAATATATTTAATGTACTATTTGAAAACATTTTACTTGATTAAAATGGGGTGACCAGTTTTCTGAAAAAAAAAATTATTTGTTGAAATTTAATTTGGACTTCTCATTTATAGATTATTTTTCACATTATAATTCAAACTATCATATAATGATTTTTTTGGGAATAATTCAATAAACACTTTAATGAAATCCAAAGGATCATTTTTTTACTCAATGTTTTACAATTTACTTCAATGGATCAATTTTAGGTGCCTTGGATCTAGACATACAAATGTTGGGGGTTCAAATTGTTCATGTTAGTTCATCAATTGGATTGGGACGTAGAGAGTGACCATAGAGTCTGACAAAGATGTTTTATTATTGTTTTCTTTTCTTTTTTTTGACATTCTTTTATTTTCCATGAATTACATGATTAGGTTTAATGTATTTATTTATGTGATGCATATATTATATACTATTGTTATTTGAAGCGTTTATATTATTTATTCATGTGATGTACTATGTTTGGATGTGGATTACCTTGAGATGAATCTTTCTACACCAGCAGTGAAATACTTCCCAAATTTTGATTTTTGATTTCCAAGTACTTGTTTATTGCATATAAGGATCATAAATTTCCTTTAGAACTTGTGGTGAGCATTTTTCGGTGCTAGTTATAGTGTTTATTCAAGTTGGATTATTAGAATCAATATTTTAGTCCAATTTATGCATTTGTGTTTGATAATACAACTTTAAATTTAAATAATGATTCACTTTCTCATATGGGAACACAAATGGATCTATAAAGAAAATTTAATATTGAATAACATATAAAAATTAGGGATCATGATGTTAATATGAAGGGTAGACTCTTCTACATATTCTCACTACCTATATTATTATGCACAAATAAAAAAACTATGTAGTGGGACCATAATTCATTAATGAAGGCAACGTAGTTATCCTATAAATTTAGAAAAGAATAAAAATAAAATGGAATTTTTGATTTCTATAATTAATAGTTTATCAACCTTAAGACTATGAATAGAATATTTCAATTATTTACATCTATTAGGTGAAAAATAAATCACCCCTTAATATGTTTTCATCATATTTATTTTTCCATTGATTATATATCGTTATATTTTAGTTTTAAAAATATTATAGTATTATTGATTTTTTTTATAAAACAAACTCAGAGTATATAAGTATAATGAGTATATTAATGATTATTTGAACAAGAATTTGACTTTATTTCCATATAAGATTTTTCTACTATGAAATAATATATGTTTTTTTGTTTTTAACAATTTCTCTATGTGTTAAAAAATAAAAATTTATTATATAATTCAAATAAAATGTTAAAAACATATTAAGTATAATGAATTAAATATTTGTGCCGAAGAAAATAACGTAATTTGATAAATGGGTTAGATATATTAATGAAATATTATTTTACATCTTTTGGTTTATTTATAGTGTGTGGTTTTATTATTGTGTCCTCATCAATAATAAAAAATTAAAAAAATAATGTTTCATTACATAAACATTGATATATGATTCAAATATGTATGATCTCAATGATCTGATTTATTATGAATAAATGTTTTATTTTATATAGATATTTTACATATTTACAATATTTTATAACTATTATTGAAGTAAATTCCCATATTTTAAAGATTGTTGTCGTATTTATTCTACTGATTGTTCTTCCAAACTTTTTTATCAATATTTAATTAATTAAAAATAGTTAATCATGCAGTACATTGTTTTAAATTTAAAAAAAAATCATAAGGTAAACATTATATCCCATGAATTATCACATTATACGAAGAATAAAAGTTTTAGTTTCTTTAGGGACTAGTTAAAATATGTAACTTATTTCACAATAACAATGAGAATTTATCTATAATTGATCCACATAGACTCCCTCCTTTACATTATATATATTAAAATCATTTTCACAACCTGAATAAAAAGGATTATAATAATGGGGTAGCTTAGATGATCAATAAGAAAAAACATAAGTGATGATAATTGATGGAAGGACCTGGCCCTAAAAAAATTTTATTATTGGTATTTTTAAACAATAAATAACATTAATTTCACAATGTTATTTAATGATTATAATTTTAGAGTATTACATAATAAACCCATACATTATTAGTGGAATCATATTAATAGTATTATTTTTTCCACCAACATAAACTCTTTTAAAATAGCATGTTTCTATGACCTATCATCATTTATTCAATCGTGGCCTAATCCTTGTCCATAATATTCCATTAAATAATATGGAATTTTTTTAAACATGGGATGATCATAACATTCCTAGTAAGGGAAATAAAAAAAATACAATAGTTGGTCTAGTATAATCCCATTAAATCATTTTCTTAAAAACGTACATTATTTATAAAATCATTTTTGAAAAATCATTAGAAATCATAAAAATTTAATTTTGTTAATTTGGGGAATTATTTTTATGTATAATCCCTAAAATTGGTGTAACCAATATTGCCAACCTCCGACTCTGGAGTACCCAATACATTGAAGAGATATAATGAGGCCCACCCTTTGTATTAGCTACACCAGACACTCATGTTTTTCATGAACTGTAACGGGGCCTATAACTTTCTATAAACCTTATCAGGATCACCAATTTCATATAATTTTCACATTGCATATTTTGAAATAAACTCATGTAAAATATTTTAATCCCTTGTTAATACACTTTTAGATATCCAAATACCCATTTCTGGTAAATACTAGTTTTAAAATAAAAAAAATCATGCACCAATTAATGAAACCATTTTCATCAAAAAGTACTATGGAAACATATAATATAAATAATAATGTATTAAATAATAATTAAATAATGTGATTTCATTCATGTTTTATATGTTATAAAAAATTCGTTTAACCTTTGTAAACATAGCTGGAATATAAACTTTAGAAAATGATTTTTAAAAGAAATTCCTTTACAGAAAACCATTAAAAAATTATTTTTTGAAGGAAATTGAAAGAAATTCGAAAATTATCATTTAAAATATATTCATGTACAAATGAATAAATTCATAATAATAATTCAAATGAATTCGACGTGAAAGTTAAAGACATAGAAAAAATACATTAAACATTTAAGATAAGGATTATTTAGTTAAAATGTCTTATACCATGACCGTAAATCATAAAATTAAATAATTATATTAATTAATTATAAATATATGTTCATTATTTAATTTATTGAAAACATTTTTAATGTTATGTTTTAATTTTATATAAATTATTATCTTTCTGTTAATAATACTTAATTATTTATGTTCACATCGTATGTTTTAATGATATTCGACACTTCAGTCCAAAATGACTTTAGTATGATATTTATAGTCAATGTGGTAATGAATACATAATCTAAAAAAACTATTAATGAATTAATAGTAATTTTAATACATTATTAATAATTTTAAATAAATCCATTAAATATGGATATTAAAAATGGACTATATTATAATCATAGAGATAATAGTTCGTACGTACGATTGAGTAACATTTCCATTTTTCAATGATTATTATGGAAATATGGTAAGTATAATTTTATATATCAAATAAAATCTTAATATAATAAATATAATATTAAATAAATAAATATACTTGTTTATATAATTCATGTCATGCGGTGATTAAAATAAAATCGCATCACTTCATGGTGTAGATAATTCACACATACGAACGAAGGACATTATAGTTTTTCATTGGATGGAAGGGTAATAATTTTAATGCTAAATTGTCTTTTTATAATGACAAATATTTCATTAAAATAAAATATAAATCATAATTCCATCATTATAACTAATTGTGATATATGGTTATGGAAAATGAATTACATCGGTTCCCGAGGAGGTAGTTTGTCTAAGACATGAACAAATACTTATTTTACCATTCGATGGAATTGGACACAAATGTGGGTCAGGAAACAAATATAATAGAATCCTAGAATATTTACATTAATGTAGTTATTATTTTCTGATGGTTGAATAATATTTTAAGGATATGGATGAAAAAAAATAAAATAAAAATACCTAATTAAAAATGATACATCTTCTTCAGACAACCTCCATTGTGTACCACCTTAAGACCACTACGGATATTGTTATACCATAAATGAAAACTCTATGATAAGTTTAAGGATTATAGAATGGAATTTTTACTAATATTATAATTATACTAATATTTTTGATGTTCAAATAAATGACAATAAGGGGTTATCTTTTATATGATAGGAGAGTGTCACTCTTTGAATTTCTCAAAAAGAATAAGTTAATTTTAATTAATTTTTTATTCCAAATTGATTAAAAGTGAGTTATTTAGAATATATGATAAATATGAGAAGTAAAAATCACATTAAATAATATATGTACCATTTTAGTGTAAATTATTACCCTTATCATATAGTTTTAACCCCTATTTATCCTCTTTAACTTTTACTATGACAAGAGGGATTTATAATCTTTATGGGGAAATATATTTTCTATAAAATTCTATAATACCCATAAATAAATCATTGTTGAAATTTGAAATCATCCTAAAATATATTTTCATAATTTATGTGTCTTATTTATCTTAAATCAATTAATAAAATATTTTTTATTTTAAAATATCATTGAAGTCAATTTGGTATATTATTCATCAGTTTGAATTTTAAAAATATCAATGAAACAAGATAAGTTCTAAAAAACATTTTATACATAAAAATATTTCCAATGCCATCTATAAAATTTGGGGATGATATAATTACCTCAAAATATATTTATAGTAATATATTTAATATTATTTATTTTATTTTTCAGTTAATTGAATAATTTCTACATCCGTGTTGTGTCAGTATTTATGTTAATTATTTTATCCCTAAAAATTATAAATAAATTACCATAATGTGGATAAATATTCTATATCTGAATTTAATATTTCAGTTTAATATAAATTCTATGTTAATCTATATCAAAAATGATATACTTGTTAAAAATATTAGTAGGACATCAGTAACGTTTCTTTAAATAAACTATTATAATTGTCGCACTCTAATCCAAGTTGAATAAAAAGACTATAATTCTGATAATTGGATGATTATGGTCAATAATAACTCATTAAATAAAAATTCATCAAGTGTTACGGTCATTTTTTATTCTTTATCATTTTATTTGTACTCTTAATTACTTGATTTACCCTTTTTATGATAATAAAAATTAATATGGTACTATTCGTCACGATCAAAAATTGGAGGGACCCAATTACACATTTTGGACCCCCCAAAGTATGAAATGAGAATCCAGATTCAAATATTTGATGAACAAAAAATTTAAACTATAAATATTAATTAAACTGGAGAAATACAAAGAGAATTTGTTTATTAGTAAAATTCTATTTTAAAACTTAAAATTATTTTATACAAAAAATATAGTATAAATATTATATCAAAAATATTAATTAGAATATTTAAAATCGAAATTAAATAATAAAAATTTAAAACTAATATTGTACATAATTTTACCTAGTAAATACTTGATATAAATATATTTTAATAAAAAGGTGATATTTTTCACTACTCATTGAAAATCAATCATTTTAGATATTTATGAAAATTTCACCACTTGAAAATTTAGATATAGTTATACAAAAAATGAAGTTATTTCATTCAAATAAATTTTATAAAATATCAATAAATTAGTAAAAGTAATATAAATATATTTTATAAAAAGTTTTTTTTATAATGTAAAACAACTTTACTAAAAATAGTGTGATGATTTTCAAAGAAATTAGCAAAAAACTAATATTAATTGATTTATTTATATTTATTTAATAAATAAAGTAGTCATATTCATTTCTTCTAATTTTAGAACTCTATTATAATGGTCGTATTTGAATAATAATATTGAGTTGTTCATTTAGGAATGATGTGGTGTATATTATACACTATAGAATATACTATTTCCTTGTAAAATATTATGTTGCTAAATTCTCCCCCATGTTGTGAATTTAGTCCTATCGATTTTCATCTTGGGGTGAGTAATTATGGTTGTAATTTTCAAAATAAGTTGGTTGAAATATTAAATTATAATAAGGATTAATAAAACATCCACTTGAAAATAGAGAAAGAAAAGTATGCAGGTAACTTGAGATAACACATACTAGGATTTCATGTAGGAAGATATAGAGGTGGAAGAGAAAAGTTACTATCAAGTTCTGATGAATAATGATAGATAACATGGTCAGTATAAAGTTAACAATAAAAAAACTATAAATCTATGATTTGTTATAAAGTCATTGTTTTTTTAGTAATAAAAAGAATTGGATAATGTTTTTTTCAAGAACTTCTTAAAAGAGATGAGAAATTTTATTACTTCAATATCTTTAAGCATGAGTAAATATATTTACTTGACAATTATTGATTCATGAATTAATAAATTTTCACCAAAATCTTTTCTTTTTCTCTCAATGATGAGTATGATTATTTTATGTCTAAATCACAAAAATAAACTTCCACATATCACAAAATACATAAAAGTAAAAATTTATATTTCTTATATCCTTAGGAATTTACCAAATAAAAATGGATAGCCAAAGATAATATAATTCCACAACAATAATTAACAATTATATAATGAAAAAATTCTATAATCTCTAAAATTTTATTGTAATACCCAAAGTTCAACATTGATCATTTATCATATAAAAATAATTAAAATCACTCAATAATATTAATAACTAATATTGAAAACGCAAAATAATAAATATTTAATCACATTATCCTCAAATATAATTTTTAACATTTATCTCCAAATAAAATCAATTACTCTTAATGTCTCATACTAAAAAAGAATTTGTCTAAAAAAATTTAAGACACAGTAACCATTTCCATAAATGACCCAATTGAATATAAATTTACAATAAAATAATATATTCCTCTAAAATAAAACTAAACATTTACAACTCTATTAAAATTTCATAATTTGTTTACTATAATCATATTGGGTTCCCAAAATAGCGAATTTATTCCAAAATGAAATTAATAACATAATCCACAAATCATTTCCAATCAAATGGTAATCTATTAAATAGTAAATATGGTTACAAAATATAGACATCCCATCTCTGCCATATATTTTAAATTAACAGAAATATTTATATAGTAACAATGAAATATCTTAGGCCAGTGGTTAGAGATTCACCCTTGTCTCCCTTCAGTTGTGGGTTATATTCCTATTGACTTTCCAGAAGCAATGGGTCTTCACATAGTCTATATGTTTTCATTTTTATAAAACTATATATTTGTTAAAAAATTACAAAAAAAATCATACATTACATAAAAATAAACTTAAATTTTTACCCCAAAATGATATCTCATATCCTTCATTTTTCATCCAAAAATTTAATAACAAAAAATTACCTCAAATTTTTTATAAGAATACCATTAGTAACTATAAAATTTCATAACACAAAGTCTCAAAAATGGTGGTTCAAGACACTAAACCTATGTTGAAAATTAAAATTATAAAACAATGAAGATATCCATAATTCTTAAGAAAACATACTATTCTGTATATTTATCTAAACCCTATTCTGATAAAATCTGTATGGATCCTATATTAAACAAAAAATATTATAGTTATGAAAAAACTAAAAGTCACCTTATTTTTCCAAATATCATTCAAATTTAGTGTTTTTGATAATTAGGCCAAAATATAAAATATTAAACCCATAAATTACATGTGTTTACTTATACGTAGTATCTATTTTTTGTCCACCAAAAGAAACCCTTTAATGAAAACAAGTTTTCCTAAGATATATTCATAGATTTCATATTGAACGTATCCTTCCCTTACTCCTCCATAATATTATTTCATTTAAAAAACAATTTTTGATTATAGAAATATCCTTAAGTAAAATAAATAACTGAAAAATTCCATTACACAATTAAAAAATACAAATTTTTTCATAAAAGTGACCTTTTTGAAAAAAATCATTCATTTTTCATGAAAACCCATTAGCATGTATATAAATATTATTTCAGTAAGTTGAGACATAATTTTTCTATATAAATATAAAAAAATTTGTAACCAATATTTAAAAACTCAAAATACAGAGTTCCTAATGAATTGGAGATATATAATTGGGATCACCCTTCATATAAGCTATATTGGCTTCACCCATTTTTTATGAGCTAATGGGGATCAACCCTTCAAATAAACAATATCATGCACCCTCGGGATCAACAATGGGGATCAAACCTTCATATAATATATAATTGGAATTCCCCATTGATATAATTATAAAGTACCATATCACGATTTAAACCATTTAAACCCATTATAACCTTCTTTTAAAAGTCATTCAGATATCCAAAAACATATTTCTTGTAAAATAACTTTTAAAATTGAAAATCCACACCAAAAAATTATTAAACAATTTTATATAAATATAAATATGAATAATTATGAAGCAAATGATAATTTATTAATGAGACCCAAATTTGGTAAATTTTGTTCATGTTGTATATGTTAATAAACAATTTCCTTTAACCATGGTAAAAATATATAGAATATGTACTTTAAAATTGGATTTTAAAAGAAATTTTATTGCATAAAACCATAAAAATAACATTTTTCAATATAATTGAGAGAAATTAGAATATTATATTTTTAAAAAATTGAATCATGTATGAATACTTTTATAAAAATAATATTCAAATTTTGTACATGAAATACAATGATTTATAAAATAAATCATTGAAATCTTTAAGTTATAGATTATTTAGTTTAAAAGTCCCTTACATTGGGTCTGACTCATCGCGTACAATATTTATATTAATGAATAATACACATGGTTAAATTAATTATTTTATTTAGGAAAATATTATGTTTTATTATTTGTTTTACATCACTTATTATAATGTTATAAAAATTACTTATTTAAAAAAGTGCATGTTCGACGTTTTATCAATATTTGGTACATTAGTCCAAAATGACATTGGTATGATATCTATAGTCAAAGTGGTATTTATACCATCATATCCAAAAAAAAAAATTCCAAATTATCATAATTTTATGTAAATTAGTCATTCTTTTGAATCAATCCATTAAATACAAATATGAAAATTGAAATATGTTACCATAATAGAGATGGTAGACCGTACGTACAGAAGAGTAACATTTCCATTTTCAATAATCTATATTGAAGGTAATTATAATTTTATATATCAATAATGATAATAATATCATAAATATCATATTAACTCTCTATATATACTTATTTATAACATTGATGTTACGTGGTGATGAAAAATGAATAACATCATTTCGTGGATGTGATAATTCACACTTATACATGAACAAAGTTATCATTTCTCTTTGCATTTTAATGTAAGAAACTAAATAATATGCTATATTTCACAAATTATAAATAATTCATCAATATCATATATAATCCTCTAATCCATAACTATAACTTGTCTTGAGAGATGGTGATAAAAAATGAACTACATCAGTTTGCGAGGCTTTAGTCTATTGTACACACAAACGATTAATTCTTTTTCCTATTTGATGGAATTGGATACAGATATTGGTCACGAAAAATACATAATTTAAAATACGTATATATTTAATAATACATTGATTATTTTTTCATGGTTGAATATTATTTTAATGAGGTGGAATATGAAATAAATTATAAATACTTGATAAAAATTGATACTTATTCTTCAAACAACCTTCTTTTCTTAATTGATTAAAAAACTAATGGTGTTATTTTTCCAAAAATAATAACTCTATAAGGAGGGTAGGGGTAATATTATGGTATTTAGTAAGATTTTGGAACAAAGGGGTTGTATGTTTGAATAAATGAGAAGAATGGGTTCCCTTTTATAGGAGAGGAGATTAGAACTCTTAAAATTTCCCACATCATAAATAAATATAAATTATTTTTAAATAATAAATTTCTTTAGAACTAGTAATTTATATACAATATGTTTATTGGTGGAAATCATATAATACAATAATTATTTTATACATTTAGGTCATATTAATACCATTATCATTTAATTTTAAACCTTATTTGACCCCTTTAATTGTTACTGTGACAAAACTGATGTTTACTCTTTAAGGGTTAATATAGTCATTATAAAATTCAATGAGATCCATATATGAATCATGTATGAAATTTTATATTCTATACCAATAAAACGACTCAATTTATTTTATCTAATTGTTTTATATCATTTATGAAAATATTAAATATTTTCATATATCCTTAATGTCAATTTTGAATATATTCAATACTTGGACTTTTAAACATATCAATGAAACACTCTGACATAGAATTTTTTTTATAAAATCCCAAAAATATAAATTTTATCTATAATATTCTTGTGTGATAATAAATATATCAAATAATATTTATTTTAATATTTTTAATATAATTTAATTATGTTTTCTCTTAATTGAATAATTATTGTATTAGTGTTGTATCAGCATGTAATATACTAATATCATCACTAAAAATTATAAATAATATATCATGATATAGAAGAATACTTTATATTTAAAATTATGTTTTAAATTAGAATATTTCTTTTTTATAACCCTGTATTAAAAATTATATCGTTAACAAAATAATTAGTATAACAACTTTCAATTTTCATTAAATATAATAATATTAATGTCATACTATCATCTAAGTGGGATATTAATACTATAATTTCTATTATTGGATGATACTTATCTAATATAACTCATAAAATAAAAAAAATTAAAATTGTTTAGGTAATTTTATAGTCGTCAACATTTTACTTCTACCTATAGTTACTTAATTTTCCCTCTACCATCGTAAACATATTACCAATATTACTATTAATATTGAGAAGAATAAAAGGGACCAATTTACTAAATTTAGACCACCTAATTTAAAATATTTAAACCGTTTTTAAAAATTCAATTTATAAACTTTTTAGAATTAAATATAAAATTATACTTTGAAAACTGAGTAGAAAACAATTTTTCGGCAAAATGCCATTTTTCAATTTAAATTTTTCTAAAAAATATTCATATGTAAAATTTATTTAAAAAACATAATTAGAATAAATAAAAAAATATAACTACTAAAAATATTTAAATAACACAAAATAGAATTTTTAATTTTTAATATTTGAAAAAGTTATTTAAAAACAAATTATATTCAATATTCATTGAAAAATAAATCTTTTTAGAAAATTATCAAAATTTCAGTATAGGGAAATTTGGATACGATGATTTAGAAAATTAATTTCATATTATATAATTTATTTTCTAAAATTTTAATAAATTAATAATAAACTAAATAAAATTATGAAATCATTTTTTGAAAAATAAAAATAATTTACAAACAATTATGTTATTATTTTCTAATAAATTACCAAAACATTTATGTTAATTTGTAACTTCATATTTATTTCAGAAATCATTTATTCCTATTAATTCCTTCGAATTTAATGGCTAGGATATATCAACCATATTTTAATACTAAAATTTAGTTGTTCATTTAAACATGATGTGGCATATCTTATATGTTATTAAACATAAAGTTTCGTTTTAAATTACCAAGATTTTTCCAATTGAATATAAAAATTTAACATAAGATGATAATATGGGTATAATCATGATGCATAATGAAAAATATACAGAATAAAATCATATATAAAATATCACTAGATATTACATGGAACAACATAAGATAAGAATCATAGTTGTGTCGAATCCAGAGACAATAAACATGTTCCATGATAGATTATCATATTTACAAGAATAAAAACAATAATATGAAACATCATTTAGTATTGACAGAATAATTAGTATATGTAACACCATATTAATAAGCCACATAATTAGTTCCAATTATTTCTAAAACTAAAAAGAAACAATTGAATACAAAATCTCATCGAATAAAGACATTAAACCAATACATTGGTAGGTGATATAGGACCCCACAAAAAATTATATACAAATTTGAGTGGACATGAACTCAATAAATTATAGAATCCTAAAAACCCAAAAGAAATAAAATGGGTTTCATAAAACATTTAAAATAGAAATAATTTACTTTTATAGTAACAGAACCCATGGAAATAAAATAGGATTTTTTTCATAACATTGTAATAACCCATGGAAAGAGAATTCATTTCATATGGATTCATATAAGAAAATAATTAATAGTTACATAAATAAAAAAATCATGATAAACTAATAGAATATAAATGTGTATCCAATAACATCATGTAACATTATAGGTAAACACCTTTCAATGAAGATAATAAAGAATAAAGTAGTTAATCTGTATAGATAAAGGATATATGATTAAGATAACAATTTCCCCTAACAAATCGATCATTTCAATCTTTGTGATAACCATTTCAATCAATGTATTATTAATATGGTATTAATAATAAAAAATCATTTAATAAAAATTATAGTTATACACTATAAATAATTAGGCATGATAAAAAATGTGATGGGTTATTCCTCTTAAAGATATGAATATGAAAAAATTCATCTAGTGAAATAATTCTTATTATTACATTTGATAGTTATCCACAATAATCCATAATATATGTCAATGTATATTGACTACAATGATGAATACATTTTAGATGTTTTAGAAAATTCAATTTGAAAAAAAGAAATAGACTTCAATATTTGAAATCAATTTTAAATTTTCATTTTATAAAAATGAGATAAAAATTATTTTAGGGAAACCATAAAAATGTAGGGAAAATGATTTATATAATATATAAAACCTAATGTAAAATCATTTTCAATTGTAAATATTTAAAGATCTATTATTTTCACATTTCTATGAAAATATATACATTAAAAAATTAAAATTAATCTTGAACATGTAAAAGAAGGTCAGTTCATAAAAACTGAACTGAATCAATTATTGAAAAATAGATAATAAATATTTTGAATTCATCCAATTAATATTAATATGAGAAAAAAGGGAGGTTCAAAACTAAAAATAAAAGGCTAGGTTGGTTATACGATAAACTTTGAGTAAAATATTAGTCAAGGGGGGACGAAATTTCAAGGGAATATATTAAACCCCTGAATATCTAATGATATTATGAAAAATATTTATAAATACTAAAATTTCAAGAGATTTATTACCTTTATAAAAAATATATAGACTTGAAAATGATATTGTCAATTAAACCCCATGGTTTGAGTAACATTTTGATTAAAGTAACACTCAGTTGGGTATCATTAAACTTGATGTCCATTTGAAAATGGTATATGATATAGCACATTAATCCCAATTAATTTATATAAATATATTCTTTTTGAAATATTTAGACCATATTACAATTTTCATGGTTCACAATAAGAAATATGTCAAATGATATTAAATACGTGACAATGAACCACTTACCATGAGATGCTGCTAACTCATACATTCTTTAACTGACTTTATAATGAACATAACTATCAAAATTACTGAATTTAGGTCCTTAATAAAATTTATTCACATTTAAAATTATTATTTATAATCCTCTATTAAATATATATCACATAATTATAATTACATTCACTAGTTGAAGATAAAACATTCATTTTTTTCCTATTAAAATACTATGGAAATGGAGTCGATCATTACTAATTTTTATAAAGATCATAAATACATTATTATACAAGAAAGAAGAATAATTTTTTAAAATATTATAAATATTTTTTTAGGAGTTATAAATCAATATGTTTTTGGAAAAACGAAAATGGGATATACATGTTTTGACTTCTTTAATGATCAAAATATGATATATCAAAAAAATTAATAAAAAAAAAATATTCGAAATTATAAATACTCATTATATTCATTAAAATTACATTACATTTCCATTATATATTAATTATTAATCATTCAGGGAAAAAAATTACAATATTGTTCAAGTAGGTTGTAAAACCAAACCAAAAAAACTGTTTTATAATGTTCACACGTGTAAGGGTAAGTATTTAGTTAATGATACTATGAAATATTTAGAATCATAACAAAGTAAAAATTATAATATATCCGGAGTAAATTTATTCATAAACCCATCCAAGATGGGAGGTGATGAAAAATGAAATTATTTATTTGTGGAGGCTGTAGTGCATCATATGTGTGATTAATGATCCAATTTCGCAATGAATAGATAGAATGATGAAATATGAAATATTAATTTTTTTTAATTTTATTGAGAAATTTAAAACATATTTTTCAAAAATATATATATGTGATAATATCCTTCAGTGTAGGTGGTGGAAAACAAACAACATCACTTCGTAGAGTTGGAAAAAACCATGTACACACAATCAATGCTATTTTTATTCATATGGGACGGAAAATATTGTATACTTGTGGTCAAATTAATATAATTTCTTTTTTTTGTACTAATTATACTAATTTAATTATATTAATATGGTTATAGAATGTTATTATGGTAAAATGTTACAGTTAAATAATAATAATAAGGGGATAATCATGTTGAGGATATATAATTTTTCTATGAATTATACATTAAAATAAATTCCTTAAGATAAATAGAAGTGAGAAGAGTCATTTAAAAATTAGAGAGGGATCTATGAGGTGTATTTTGGAAGAGTTTAAAGGATAAATTAGAACGTACTTGAGTTTTAATTTGGTGGATGTGTTGGATTTTTCTATGTGATGAAAAAGATAGTGTTGAATTTAACCCTTACATATTAAATAATATAAAGTTACTATGGAAGAATCAATAGACAAAAAAATGAAGAAAAAAAATAGTAGGGTAAAGTGGTGTTATTATAATCTCAATATAAATAATCATATGAAAACATATTTTAAATATTTTTTTCCCTACTTCCTTAGTAAAATTTATTTTATCATATTTACCTTTCACCTAATTTAGCAACACGTTTTATCATAGTAAATAAATTTAATGAATAAAATTAAAATCAAACAAGTCAATTAAATAAAACATTTTATTTAATAATTAAAAATCATATTTACATATGAAATATCTAATGGTGTAAAAAATAACATTTTAATCCAAACACGCTTAATCGTGTAAACAATTTTTTTATAGAAAATAATTTTTGCAGCGTGAAATTTATATATAACATAAAATTTTCATTTTTATAATTTTTTTTGAAATTATTTTTTTAATATAAACAAGGTTAATGGTATGGTGAATCAAGATATTCCACCAATAAATTTGATCTTTATAACAAGTCATTGAAAAAAAGATAATAAATTTTTCATTAATATAAATTTTTTTAGTTCTAAAAATGATGGACATAGGATTTATAATTCAAATCACATATATTAAAATGAAAAATTTTATTCCTTAAATATATATAGGATGACTTAAAAGGGTATTATGTTTTTTAGTTTTTGATTCCATATAGATAAAATAAAAAAAATATTTCTAAAACGTTTTTTCACCAAAAAAAATAATTTCCGAAAAAGGTCAAAATTTACTAATAATTAAATTATGATATAATGAATTAAAAAATTATTTATTTTATAAATTTCGTATTCTATGCTTTTTAAAAAAAATTATAATATAATTCATAATATAATAAAAACAAAATTTATTGAAAAAATAATTTTTCCATATCATGTCTTATTAACTTTTTATCTTCCAATGCTAATAATCATTAAAGGATTACCAACATAGTTCTATTTAATAATAATACTATTATAATTCCATTTTTTTCATTTACATTGGTTTTAGTGTTTAACAAATGTTAATGAACATAAGATTTGTTTTATAAGGTCTAAAATATCGGTAATTTATATTTAATCACCCTTAAATAAATTTCATCCTCACAATTCCAATAATTATTTACAAATTATGATATAGATGGACATTTTCAATAAATATATAACTTATGATAAGATATATATCTTCCAACCATAATATAAAATAATATAATATAATTTTCCTCAAAAAAATTATAAAATCAGATAACCAGGTATATAAACATCTGAATAATGTCTAAAGAACATTTCATTCGAAAATTAACATAAAAATTAATTATATTAAACTATATAAAAAATCATATATTCTTCAAAAAATAAATTCAATGTTTAACACTTGAATTTTATTAACCAATAGTTTATAAAATCAATTACTAGCCTATATATAAGGAAAAATACCAATATTAAACTATCAAATCAGTGGAAATAAAAAAATCATAAAAATTAATATAATATCACTAATCACATTATTACATAAATACAAATATTATATTAACCATATGATTTATCCAACCTTAGCCATGTGATTTTTGATATTTGCCTAAACATATGTCCTTGACATTAAACCACTCTCAAGGATTGAAATACTATTTAATAAATGTTTAGAACCCTTTAATGTAAAATTACAAAATAAAAAAACTTATATGATCCATACAATAGTAAATAACTTTTGAAGTACTTTCCTATACCACTCACTAATTTAAATAATTATAAGAATCAATATTTAATTTTTATTAGGATATAATTCTAACTAAATTAGTTATGACTATGATGATCAATTATAAACCATTTATAAAGATTTACTACTTTATGAATTCTTTATGGTTTGGCTATAATTATTGGGGGTTTCGAGATACCTACTATCTATAGATTCGTATTTACGATCTTATCTCAACTATAAAAAAAAGGATCATATAAAAAATTTATTATAAAAACCTAAATTTAAATATGTATTATCTAATGAAACATTTTTATTTATGATAATATTGGTTTAGGCTGTGACTCACTTAATTTAATTGTAGGTCTTCCATTAAAAATTTTATATTAGGCTATCATCTTCAAATTTTGAAATAATTTGTTCAGATACTTTATATGGGTTTATAAAGAATTTACTAAATAACCAACTCATATCATACATTTCTTTCTATAGAGGTGTATTTTTTTTCGTCACTATGTTTAACCATTTCATGGTTGATTTAATACCCAACACACCCTCATTAGGGTGATTTTCTATTAGTAAAAATATACTAGTTACAACCACAACTCTCTAGTATCAAAATATGTATGTGATTCGTTGGAAAACTAAAAAATCCCTATATTACAAAATTTCACAATAGCATCCTATGTATAGTTTCTTGCATAGTTTTTTCATTGAGGATTTCCAATCCTAATTCCTAGAATAATCAAACTAATATTCATTAATAATACAACCCCCTATGATACCAAATGTAGTGATCAATGATAAACATGATTTTCTTTGACAAAATGTTTCTTAAGGTAAACATTATATATAAAAAACAATCACACATCACAAAAATTGAATAGTTTAGTGTAATTGAAGAATAGTTACTTATGAAACATATTTCATAAACCATGTTAATATTTCTATATAATTGGGTGTCTCTATACACCATCATATACAACTTATATGTCATAACCATCTTCAAAAAATGAGGAAATGGAAACATATGAAATTGGTGAGCTCAAAATATCATTTAGGATCAATAGAATAAATATAAATAAATTATCATAAGTCAAAATAAAATGATAATATTTCTATCATCAAGATACAAAATAAAATTAATACCTCACAAATAATATAATATAAAAAATTCATATGACTTTGAAGAACATAACAAATTTTTCAAAGTAATGTTGAAACATTTCTTTAAAAAAAATCCATGAGTGGTTCCCAAAGTCATGAGAATAAGCATAAAACTATAATTAATCTTTAGTCTTTGGGAAATTCATTAATATAGGAAAAATTAAATTCATTATGCACACCATCAGCTCCCGCACTTTTTAGAAACTAAAAATCTAATGAAGAATATATTTTCTCATATAATACACACATTAAACCAATGAGGTGGATAAAAAATAGAAACCCACATACCATTATCCATATTTATGAGTGACCGACAAAATAAATCACAAACCACATCATAATTAACCAATGGAAATAAAATTGTTTTTATAGAACATTTAGAAAATGAAATATTTAACTTTAATAGAATAAAGAATCAGTATAAAAACCCAAATATTATTCAAAAAATCACAATAAACCAATGGAAAGAAAATGAGTTTCAAATGGATTCATATAAGGGAATCATTAATAATTCCATCAGTAAGAATATAATGATAAAACAATGAAAAATAAATTTGTATATAATGATATCATGTGACAATCTAGATAAATAATAATCAATAAACATAATAAATCTTACGGTACACCATATAGATAAAGGGTATATAGTAAGTCTAATAAATATCCCTAATCAATCAATGTATACATATAGGTAGACACCCTTGAATCATGTAAATCATGAATAGGGTATTCATATAAGAAGAGTATTATGAAAGAAGGTATGGTTATACTCATAACATTATTAGAAAACTTAAATGATTTGATGGTTCATTCTTCCTAAATAGATGAATACTATATATGTAATCAAAATAAATATTGTGTATGATACAATTTGATGAAAACACTTGAACATGTATATGATATTTAAATGGGAAATGAATTACCTGAATATTACTTTCAAGATTTTTAGAAAAATCACATCCAAAATAAGATATATCATTGATGACATGAAATCATTTTATAATAGTTATTTTATAAAATTATCCCAATTTTTTTTGACAATATGAAATCATTAAGAGAAATATTTGAATAAAAATTCAAAGGTGGTGGAATGAAATTTTCACACATAAGAATTAAAAAGAAACTATTATAACATTTTTATAAATAGGACTCATATAAACAATGATAAAAGTTCATTTAACTTTCGAACAAATGTAATATAGTAGAAAAAACCATAATATATTATTGGAACTCAGATGAGGAATCCTTTAAAGGTATACAATTATAATAAAAAATTAATCCATACACGAACCTCTTATATAAGGTAAATAATACACATAATTACTTATTTTAGACAGTTAATCAAAATTAATATCCTTTTTAAAAATTATTTATAATCAATTATTAAAAATTTATTACTAGGAAATACTTATTTTCCTAAATATATGATATATATTTTGTTTTATTGGTAGATAAAAATATCATGTTAACCTATTGAATTCATGTTATCCAGTTTTAAGTTAATCGTTCACTAATTATTCAATATATAGTAATCACATTCTCTGTAATTCCTATAATATTATTTTAATTTAGTTAAATAAACAAATATGGATTTTTAATGTGGAAAACATTACAAAATAACTTATGTGGGTATAATGAACAAAATAAAATATATGAAAAAATACATAAATAAATAAAAAATATAATATAATTAATAAATATTAATTTAGTTCATATGATATGAAATTTTCATTATATTACAATAAATATCATTACAAAATATGTAAAACATTGTTTAAATTTGTGGTAAAATGATCCTAAATGAAAATTATTTATAATGATTTCATGAGTAAGGAAATTTAATTAGATAATGATATTATGAAATATTGATTAAAGTAAAAATTCCATAATTATAATATACCATTTTTAATTCCATTTATAGAACCATTCATGATGGGAGGTGATGAGAAATGACATTTATTATTTGTTCTGGCGGTTGTCTTCCATATATACCTTTAGCAATATTATTTATTAATATATGGATAAAATGATGGTATATGATAAAAATATAATCTCATATTTTTATTTGTGAAATATGAAACATATATATTCAACATATATATCTTTTATAAGATACTTTAAAGGTGGTAATGAAAAATGAATAACATCACATCATGAAGGTCGTAATTCTCATGTACGAATGATATATTTTATTTTATTTTGTTATTGGTTAGAAAGAACATAATAATTGGTGTATAATTAATATAATTAAATTTTATTAAAATGATAATATTTATTTCTTTATATTAATATGGTTGGTGATGGTTGTAATTATAATAATGTTTAAGTTAATACTAAGACGAAATTGACTCTCACATCAGGGAGATGAATTATTTCAAGAAATTATCCATTGAAATAATGGTATTAAGATAAATTGTACTCACCATTGGAATTTAAAAGTTTTAAATGATTTATGGAGGATTAATTAAGTATAGTTTTATGAAGAAATTATAATGAAATGCGAGTCAATATGGGGTGGAATTTTCATCTTTTATAAGTGAAGAGAAGGGATTTTTTGGAAGAAAACCTTATAATTTCAATAACTTAAAGTTACTAATCCTAGTTCAATGTCCATAAAATGGAATCCGAGGAGGGTAAAGTGGATTAGGGTAAACATAACCAGAAAAATGAATTTTAAAAAATAAATATGTTATTACAATTTCACCTCAATAAATAAATGTTCACTATTTTTACCATTAATCTAGTTTACCAAATTTATCAACCATACTAATTAATTTTAAATGGAAAAATTAAATTTTAAATAGTTACTAATTTGATATCTACGAATTCAAATATTAAATTAATATTATCATATAAAATTTATAATGGTGTGGAATGTTATTTCTAAAACAAACACACTTAATGGTCTGATTGTTTTAAAAACAATTAGTTTTGTGGGGATATGTTTATATATAACACAAAGTTATATTTATTTAATATGATAATGAAATAAATTAATTATATATCAAATAAATTGTATGATGATTTTGAGGAATGAAACAAAACAATATCACCTTGTAAATACCTCATTCAAGATAAATACATATAATTTTTTTTATTATACTAGCATTTACATTTTTTTCTAAAAATGTTGGACATTGAATTTGTAAGTTCTATCGTTTTTTTATAAAATGATTATTTTTTTTAGAAAATATATATTTTATTACCTTAAATATTTTTTATTCCATATATTTATTCTTACATAATTATAAAATTGTAAAAATCATAATTTTTTTTAAAAAATCATTTATTTGAACAAAAAACAACCATTTTAGAAAAGGACAAGAATTTTATAGTAGGTATGTTTTGATATGTTGGATTAAAAAATATTTCCTTATTGTCAAATTATATACTATAATATTAAATAAATTCTTAAAATGTAAATAATTACCTAATGAAAAATACTTTTATTCAAAATATCTTTTAATATTAACCCATATTAATTATTTACCTTCAAAAGGTACTAAATTTTAATGGTATACTATATAAGTGTTATTTATTAATAAGTTTATTCAATTTTTTTCATTTACATTGGGTATAGTTTTTTATTCATGTTATTGAATATAACATCGGTTTCAAAAGGACTAGAATTTCATGTTGTCACAAACCCTTATATACTTGGGAGAATGTAATGATTTTTTCATTATTCCTTAACATTTTTAATTTCATTTTCAATAAATTTCAGACTGATATTTTTTATTTCAAATGTATTATCCATATATTTATAAACCATTTATTAACTATTAATACAATCATTTTCATTATATCATTGTTCTCCCCATAGATTCCATTTTTAATATTATTGGTTGTGAAATCTTTAGTTATAATAATTCCATTCCAAACTTACACATGCATTTTTTCATGGTTATTTTCAAGAAATATATTGTGTGGAAGTTTTAAATGTTTTGTTTCAAATATTTGTTAACATTTTTAGAAATTTTTTATGAGTGAGGGACATGTTTTGGAAATTTTTTTCATATCAGTGAAATTAATTTATTTTTACTCTCTAAATAAATATATATATATATATATGTATTATTAAATATAAAATAGAAATATTAAAAAAATAAAATTATAAATGTATAAAATTATATAAATATAGAATGTTGAGATGGTGGAATATTCATTTAATGGACTAATTTCATTTTTTATGAAAGTGATGTAATTTTTTTATAGGATTCACTTGTTTGAGTAATGGATTATAAATATATAATAACAATACGATTTTAATTGTATTTTTCCACTAATATAAATTTGTATTTTTATTTATATTTATTTTTTTGGAGTTTAATATTATATGTAATGTAATGATAAATTAGGAGAGAAATAAAGATTTTCTACTCTAATTTATTACCAAGTACCATTGTGTACCTATTGTTTATGTTCTTAGTATATGATAAATGAGTTCGTGCACCTATTATTCCAAGAAAAACCACATGGTAGTTAGATTGTTCCCATGGGTGGCCAGTGGAATCTATGTGTCCATCATCCAAACATTATGCTTATAGTGGGGAACTAGATGACATTTTTTTAACAATATATTTTATTTATAATTTTGATGTCCTGAAATTTGGTGATTTAACATTAATTCCTTATCCACAACCCAAAATATTGAACCTTCAACCCCATTAAAATCTCTCACTCAATCACTTACATACATAGATGATTTATCCATATATAATAATCATAATTAGAATCTGTAGACCACATTTAATCTACAATGTTTTGATATTTCCAATCTCCAACATTTAATATGAAAGAATCATGTTTTATATTATTCTATAATTTAACTAACTTTTATATTAAATGGGAAGAGGATTTAATGATTTTCCTAGGTAGAAAGTATAATTTCAATATTATTAATACTCAATTACAATTAATACCTTGTATTTGATAACAAAAACTTTTTTCTGAAATTTTTTAATAATATAATCATTTCAATGGATTTCTTAAATTTTGTGCAATTTAGATAACTTTTTGAACATATTAAATAAATTATTTTCAAGAAAAATTGAATGGTTAAGTATTTATTATCTCAATATTTTTTGAAGGGTGGGTAAAATTCAATATTATAGATATTTAGAGTATATTGAATATATTAAATTAGATATATAAAAATTAAAAATAAAAATATATTTTTAACTAATTAAAAATGTGAATTACATACCCAAAAAATAAACATATCATAATTTTGGTTATATTTCAATTATTTTGATTTCTTTGGGTTTCTAATTTATATTTTTAAAATATTTAGGAGAAATTATTGGGTAATTGTTTTCCGTACTCAAACTTGATAGAGCATTATATTTAAATGAAATTCTGTGTTCTATCTCTATGGTGTAGTAATTCTTGATTATTGTGGGGGAGAAAACAAGATCGAATGTGAAAAATTAAAGATAGTGAAAATAGAATATAAAAAGAAAAATAATTAATGCAATTATATGCCTTTATGAAGATAAGGATACCAATTAATTTCACATCCATTACAATATTATGTAAAATTCTACTTAATAAAGTGAAATAAAGCGAGTGATCTATGTTGGTATCATCTATATTGAAAATATTGGAACATAAGAAGTGTTGAAATCCCCTATTTTTATTTAATTTTTATAATAATGAATATATAATTTTGATATAATTTATGATATATCATTGTTATTTATATTAAATATGATGTAAATGAAAGAATTGTGTGATGTAAACCCATAAAGTTTCTTAATCACAAAACCAAAGTGACAACAACATAGAGAGTGGAGTCTAGTAGTTCTTGTCTACATTATTCCCCAAAAATATATATTATATTTGTATTATGTTTTTTCAATGAAAAAAAGTATGTCCACTGATGGGAGTTGAATATGAGATTTCTATAACTCACATAGATTGAGTTTTAGGGGAATAAAAACTACTTATTAAATATTATCAATGTTTAAAAACCGTCCAAGACATCCATAAAAAATCATTTATAAATAAGTATGAGAGATCGTGATTAGGTAATCATGATTGAAATATTGATACAATGAGATTACATGTATGAATGTGAGAGAAATTGAATATTCAAACGTATTATATAATAATTTTTTAATAATAATAATTAATTAGCATAGTTTTACCTCATCCCCCGAGAAAGGATCCATATATAGATCATTGAAAGTATAACATTTAAAGGTGAATACCAAGGCTATGTATTACTTATACACAATTTGAATTGTGTCATTGATAACTGCTTGAACAATATTGTATGTTTGTAAGATATATATTTATAAAAGAATGTATTTAAGAACAAGGATCTTAAATTTTAGAGGGAGGAGTTTTAATATTTGACTGCATTATTTTATATGAAGCACATATTATCTCATTTTTGTTTTCTATAACATAAATAGATATAAACTTTTTTATTTATTGATTTAGTGGGTGAAATAAGTTATTAGTATTTAGTTTCTACACATTTTAATAATTATCCTTCTATTAAGTGGTTATATTTATATTCTAATTATGAAACTTATTGGTGTGTGATTGTTATAAAATTTATAGAAATGAAAAATATTTCCTCTTTTGGTTGTGTAGTGGATTCACATTCATCTTGATTATATGTATATATTATGGTATATGATTAATTATGTGGTAATTTTCATGGAGATATCAATTATTTGTTTTGAATAAAATAATATATTTTATAAATTCATTTAAATATTATCCCCAAAATTTAAGTTGAAATATCTATTAGAAGTGAGTTAAATTTTCATAATATTTCATATTTGAAAATATTTCCTCATGTACATAATATGGATGCACAAGTGACTAGGATCATTATGTGATTGAGGCTTGTAATTTTTTAAAATGTAAGGGGAGAAGTAAAAATGATCGGATGGGTTTAAGTTTTATATTTTTAGACAGAATATTATTCATTTAAATTACAATGATAGCATAATAATGTGAAATAAACACTCCTAAATCCATAAAAATAATTTTTTTAACAATTTCTCCCTATAGTCTTTCTCTTTTTTGCCAAATGTTCTAAATATATTCAATAAAAACCCAAACTACTCTAATCATTATGTATACTTTTATAACAGATTATAAAAGTGAAAAATATTAATGTATTAACCAATATTGAGATTATTTAGAGACTATCATATACTATATATGAATTTAAATCTAAATTTGTTTTTTCAATACCACATGAAATTTTAAAAAATATTATTTTATTGTAATTTTTATAGAAGTAGTGAAACATACTTTAAATCTTCTATTTATATAGAAATGAATGACATTATTTCTTAATTAGGTGATATATTTTGCCTAAGATTGATTTTGATGGAACAATAATATTCCATGATCTAATTTAAGTACCATATAATTAAGATAAACACAAAAAACAAATAGATATTATTATAATTTTATAATAAAAATCATTGTATACATAAAAAATTAAACAATTAAAGATATATTATTCCCTTGCACCATTAATCACCCCAAAAAATAATAATTATACAAGGTAAATAACATATTTTGATATTAATAATATACTTATTATACTATTGAACATGTTTCCTGGACATAGAGAAAAATATCTAAAAAAATAACTAAAAAAACATACAATAATGTGGAATCCCATTATTTTATAATGGGAAGATAAATAATAAAAATGTGGAGGGGATTCATCATATCTATTATTGAAGTGGCCAAATTGTGAATATATAATCTATTACTCACTGAATTCACAAGAATGGATGATATCCAAAGAAACTCAATTTAATGTCTCTATACAACATCAAGAATCACAACCTTGATGAATGTGACTCGTGGATAAGGTAATTCATTATACATGCATTTCCGGATTGCGCGGTAATAATAAAAAATCATTAATCAAGATATCACTATAATTGGATTTAAGAACACTATGTATTAGTAATATTCTTGCAAGGACTACATGATAGTGATAAGATCCCAATATAGTCCACATCTAGAGGAGAAATAATTATTAAATCTGAACAATCTTCTAAGGGTATCAATGAAATAATAGAAAAAATATATGACAATAGATTGTAACGTACAGTAATATAATACAAGGATTATAGAATATAATATTTATTGAATCAAATTTTAATGAATAAAAAATTAAAAAACTAATTATTTTTATAGATATTTGGATATCCGATATATAAAAAAAATAAAATCACTTTATGGTTTGTCGGAATTGTGTGTATCGTAAATATTTCCCTTACTAATAATGTCATATTTTCGATGTTAATAAATTTGATCCTATTATTAATAGAGAGGATTTTATTTTTTAATAAGTAACGAATCTTGAAGGGATAATTATCTAGTCCTCTATGGATTACTAATTTAATCAAAATAAGATATATTATATTATCATTAATAATTTCATAAACCTCTTTCGTTCCATCATATATTTAAATCTATAGTCTTTGAAGGAATATTTTTATCAATGAAAAGTGTCATAATATGCATTTAAAAAAAATAACATTTTTTTAAATTGAACATAACATTGAAAATATGAAGAAAAAAAATTATTGTATGAAATGAAGAGTCTGATGGGTTTTTTTGTGTAATATTGAAGAGCAATTATCATTATGGACTCTCATAAATTTAAAGCTCAATATCTTTTTATTCCAAAAATAATTATAATGATAATAAATTATTCAAGATTTTATGTTTAACATATTTAGAAAATCAATTTTTATAGAACTATATTTTTTGAAAATAAATAGTAAATCAATTGTAAAAATAAATAAATGATAAAAGGCATAGAACCAAAAAAAGAAATTAAAGAAAGATGATGAATTACCATTCTATTATAGATTGTTACCATCAATGATGGTCCATGTGGAATAAATAAAAAGATATATCATTGATATATTAAAAAAATGAAATAATATACACATTCTATCATTTAATAAACATATACAAATATATATATAATTTCAATGAGAATTGATAATTTAGAGTGTATAATCCAGTGAGATGAGGGGATATGTATTACGAGGTATAACATATATTTAATTGTAACCAATATAATAAAAAATTCATCAATCAAGGGAACATTTATATTATTGACATATTATGAGAAATTTCATTCCACAGTATAATGTGTTATCTCGATGCATTATAAAATTTCATGCTCACTCAATGAATTTATGGATATCGATTATAGAATAAATTAAAAATGTGTTGTAGTTAAATTATAAAATGTATACAATTAATTTCCAATTGATGTACCAGATGATATAAAGGTAAGGCTTATTATCCTAACAATTATATAATATTTTTTTCTAAACATGTCAGAGTAAGGATAAATACATTAATAACCAATATTTATTGATAGACAGTTCTTTCAAAATTCTAACAATAATAGGTGTCCATTATCACAATTTGATAATAGATTTAAGGATGAAAAGATTATATATTAATAATTTTTATTCAAAAATATATTAATATGAGTAAATATATTTTTAAACACACCTTAGATTAATGAACATCATCTATACAATTCTAGTGATATGTAAAAATAAATATTGAGTAATTTTAATAACTTTAAATTAATAATTATTAATGGGTACAAAAACAACGATCAATGGAATAAGGAAATATGAAAATAATTTAATGGATTTCAATTATTCCTTTTTAATTACAATGAAATTGATGATTCATCACCCGTGTTGGAACTCGCATCTATTGACCAGAGTGATCATAAATGTTTACCTTGTCTAATTCAAAAACCTAAACTGGAGTCTAAACCATTTTCAGCTAATAGTAGGTTCATATTTTTAATGGATGAATAAAATATACCAATAATTATTTCATGTACCCTATTCATCAACCATGGAATTCAACACATCAATTTTTTGATGGAAAATGTATCAGTATTTGGTGGAAAATTAAGGGATGTTACTAGACATGGCCATAGATTTTTCATGTATAATATACTAATAAATAATGAATAAAAACCACGAAGGAATCCATATAGCAACCTTAATCCATTAATTATATAGGTATTTATGAATAATTTTTAAAAATTACTAATTGTATAAATAATTATCCCAATATATAATTCATATTATGTTAGTCCAATGAAAATAGTTCCACCAAATTTTGGACTATAATTATCAAAATTCCAAACAATGAGTTGGGGAATATGATTGTTAAATACATGTAGAGAGTATGTCCAAATAATATTAAACTTAATGAACTCATAGATAATTATTTTTTCCATGTATTAATTTTTTATCAAATATTATAATTACTATTATATAATAAAAATTTATGCTGAAAATATGGTATCACAAAATACTTCTGAGTGTCTATTTCCCTAGTTGAATAGATGAAAACTTCTATTAATTATTCTTTAGGAACATTTATTATAGAACGTTTTTTAAACTAATTATATCATGGTGAATGTTTTGTAGGTATATTTTAATTATATTAATTGCATTTTAATAGGAATTCATGTATTTCTTTTAGAGGATATCAATATTTTTTAAAATAATTTTTATTATTTAATATCATATTTGGCTATTCTCTACTAAAAGTTCATAATAAATGTTTTGTTATAAGATTTAAAAAATGTAACATTATGGAAAAATTGGGAATTATCTGTTGACATGTGATATCACAAAAATAGGACCAAGGGTGGAAAAAAATAATTGTGATCCATATATTATTTTAATTTCCCACTTATGTGAATGTCATGACCCGTCATTGGGGCCTGTGCCGTGACTACCCCAAACCTTCCTTCCATAGGCCAGGGGCTAGTGACTACCACCAAAGGCGTAAATCCCGATAAAAGGGAAGGCATTACATTTATATAAGTAAAGAAACACAATAGAGTAAGCAAGACAAAGTAAACACTAAGTAAACTAAGTACAAAAGTAAGTGTGGGAATGTAAATGGGCCAGAATACATACCCAACTGAAAGTACAGTACAACAGTAAAGAAATAAAAACTGCAGTAAATTAAACCAGAAACCACTGTGTCGTCCTCCGGATATCCCACCTGAAGGGTGGGTACTAATGGTCTCCTTAGCTCCTCGGGTCTCGTCGTCCGCTCGGTGTATGTCCCGCCAAGTGGTCCACCTCAATGTATTATCCTGCTCCGCAAGACTCAGCCTCGATCAGTGATGTCTGTCATCTGCATCCAATACAACGTAGTGCGGGTGTATCCCATGCAGGGGTGAGTATACGATACTCAGTAGGGACCCCTAGACCCCTGATGGTCTCCCAGAATCCACAAAGGATAAACCTCAAAGGAAAAATAAAAACACAAAGGCTCAACCAACTCTACTTAGGTATATGACCATACATATACCTAAGTCATCAATTCCAGTTCGAATCCAACTCAAGATCCCAAGTACAACCCAGTCTACACAGGAAAGAACAACCCAGTCCACTCAAGAAAGCACAACCCAGTCCACATAGGAAAGTAAGTCAATCACATCGTTGATAATGACTGAAATTCAATAGTCAGCTCACATTGGTTAAAGAATTATGATCAAAATTCATCATTAAATATCACATTTTTCAATTTAATTATCTATAGAACACAAATTCGTTTCTCTGAAATCATAATTCTTTCATTTACAAAATTATACTTTTGAATATTATATATATTCTTTTATATCTCTATATCGCCATTTTTTATATCCATGATATTCATGTGGATATATTTTTGAACAAAATTTTTGGAAATACATGATATTTATACTTCCCTTTATGATTTAAAGGCTCATTGTTTTCAAATCAGTAAGTTCAATGTATCATTAAATAATCATATGGATAATGTTGTATAATTATTCCTACTCATAGAATCAACCACCTTGTTTACCTTCCCATTTTGGTGATGTATTATGAAGTCATGGTCCTTTATAAACAACCACTATCTAATTGTTTTCATGTTCAACATCTTTTATATGAATATATACATTACAATATTCTGAACATTATATATTTCACACGTTTCATCATAGAGAAATTCACTCTATATCTTTATTGATAATATTACCACTAACATCTCCATGTTATACATTTGGAATATTTTCTCATCAAACATTTATTATCATTAGGCATATGGTACAACCTTTTTCGTTTTTATATGGAAACATCTCAATCCCATATTTGATGCATCACTATATACCCCAAAATATCCATCGAGGGGTAGTGTGAGCTCTAGTGTCATGAAATAACCTATTTGAACTATTTCAAATTTTATTCACATTCGTATAACTAAATAAACCTTACTCAATTATATAAAATCCCATTAGCTTTTTTAAAGTTACATTTTAGAAATATTTTCATAGATTTCCTTTTATTGTTTTCCTTTTAGGGACAAGAAGGAATTCAAAGTATATCTATAATGGTGATGACATAAATTTGTAGGATTCATATAGAACCGTTATTTTTCTATAGTATTCGATAGATTTACATGTCGTGTATTGTCGTTACATGACATGTAAATACTAAAATAAAAAATTATATGATTTTATCTAAAGGTGATTGGGTTTTTGGTGTTTTATAGATTTTTTAATTACAAAAATGTGTAATTGGGTTACACGTCATGTAACGTCCGGATGAGTGTTTTTTAATTGGTACCCTGAAAAATTTTCAATTCAATATTTCTAGTGTTCATTAATCATGACACAAGAGATGATCCTAAGCAATTTCGGATCCCTCAAATCCTTTCGGGTTTTTTCGATCGACGATTGATCATTTTTGTAGTTGATGTGTAACTCACCGGATAAGCATTCTCACTATATCTTAATCTCATACACATTCCTTCCTTAGGATTAAATTGATCATCTAGGGATTTATGGATTGAAACTCTTTGTTTTCAAATCCTTTTTATTGGTTGAGTTTATAGATCTTTCATGTCTTCTTTATTATTAGTTGGCTCTGTTGTGGGCTTTGTGTTTCCATGAGGAAGGTTGGTGGTACCTTTTTGATGGCCTAATTTCATAAAACATGAATTTAATGATTTAAATTTATATTTTTTATTAAATTTATATTACTTGTATTACTTTAAATTATTTTATTTAAAGTCATATTCCATTATATTCATAGATTTGATTGTGAAGTTTGATTTTGGAATGAAATTGGGGAAACCATCAATTCTATTGAATTGGGGTGTTTTTGAGAAATTGATGGAAAATTGTGGAATTAAATTTATTTCATATAAATTATGAAATTGTTTTTTTGAAATTGTTATCAAATTTTAGGTCTAATAAATGGAATAAAATGCATTATGATATAAAACAAGTGGTTTTGTCATAGTAAAAGGCATGATTTCATTAAAAACATATGTTTTGGGTCTTTACTATAAAATAAGAACTTTTGAAATGGGTGAATGTGTTGTATAGTATTTTAAATAGGGTTAAAACAAATTTCAAATCTTCAGTTGTACTATAGAACATAAAAGACTAGGTATTTAGTTATTTGTTGAGATAATATGTTTTTTTTATTTACAACTGAAAACCCCTAATGTAGTAGGTCACATCCTCAATGTGATGGTGATGATTCTCTTCTAGCCAATGTCAAAGGGATGTGTGTGTAGACATATTTCGGTGATCCCCTCTATGTGTGTGAGGATCCCATCTCCTGGAACTATCTTACCATTGGAAGATCAAAATGTTTCTTTCTTGATTATATATGAGATATATATGTGTGCCAATGATATTAAACTAGTTTTCATACCTAGAAAATTTATATAAACTATTTTATATATATTTCTATGAAGGCATTTATTTAATATATTTCCATCATTAGAAATTTAATGGATGAAAAGTTTTAATTATGATCTAAACATCCATACTACGTTATTTGAACATGAAATTTTTAATAGGTTAATTAAATGATGGAATATTGTATGGAATACTTATTGGAACCCTACTATGATTTTATATCACAACCTAATTGTACCTTATGGTGTTTTTATATTATCATTTTCCAATATCAAATAAGGGTAAGGTGCCACTTGGTGGTCGTAGATGTTGGTCCTTGGGGCAAGAAGAGTTTTTTTTTGGTTCATGGAAAATTATTGTGTATTTTTAGACCTTTATTGTCATAATTGTTTTTTGTTTACATTTTTTAATTACAATACACTACACACTATAGTGATTAACCATTTTATACATACAAAAAAAATTTATCTTCTTCCAAAATGATTGTTGTAAAAAATAATCCACACTATCCTTTTAAATGATTCCACGTTCTAGACACAATCCTGTGGGGGTTTGGAATGAACATTGAGACATGTCAATTCCATCACGGTTATCAGGTTTCCAGGTACATTGGGTTGGGTCGTGACAAAGTGGTGTCAAAGGAGGTTGAGCTTCTTGTCCTGATGTCTTTAGGAATTTCGGTATTCATATTAGGATTTAGGAGGTTGTAGCGATTGAGTTCTTGGCTAGATATCACAACAATGTACATTAAGTCACAGGGGTTGTCTGGGAAAGCCATTATGATTATTTCATATAGGATATTATTTTATATTGAATTGGATATATTGAAATAAAAATCATGATTTTTATATGTTCAGATTATTTTCCAGTGTTTCTCTATTTCAGTTTCAATTCAGAGTCTTCAACGTTGTCTATTAATGTTATGTAACATCATCTCTCCCAGAAGACCATGAACTGGATCTTGGAGTATGTTGTTGATAAACCATATCAAGAAAATCCTTACATGGACTTGTGTTTGGTTGATGTGATCATGCATATTGTTTATGATATGGCACTGACATGTTCACCAGTTCTTGTTCAAACGCAAGTTGTGAAATCTCAAAGGGTGATATCTGGAATAATTCATAGGATTTCCTTCACCATAATCCAGTAGCGTTCATGGGCCCTAATGATCATCAAGAGGCCGAGGAATGGTTGTGTAGGATGGAAGGTTTGTTTGAATTCTTTGAAACATATGAGGATATTAAGCTAATGTGTCTAACTTTTATTCCAGTGGGACCTAACAAGGGAGAGTGGGACACAATGTTGATAGTAAAGAAACCAAAGGTCTTAGCGTGAAAATACTTCATGTCTCTTTCCACTGACCAATTCATTCCAGATTCGATGTTGTTATCCAAGGCATTAGAGTTCTTTGAGGATTAGTGGATTGAAATAACAATGATATAATATTAAAACTATTTTCCTGATCTACTGATGTTTTGAATGAGGTAGTATGAAATGTAAATTTGAATACTTTCTTGTTCGAGTTGGGATATTGAGTTGATACTTATTATTATATTTTCATACTGAAGCTTTCTTCTTATGTGGATATTCATGATATATCATTGATCGTAGAAATTGACTTGTCTAGAAATTCGAGGTTGAAGGGGGTTTCTTCTCTTAATTGTGGCAATGTGTTTTTCTCTAAGGGAAAGAGGAAGCATGAGGATTCTCATTGAGGATCTCGAAAAAAGTATATTCCTAAATATCCTACAATTCTTAGTAGAGTCCCGTTGAATTTATTTATGTGTGGTACTCCTAGGCATTCTAAGAGGGTTTTCACCGAGGCACCCAAAATGTGTGACCCTTGTAGATGCTCATGACACTTACAGAAGTTATGTCATATCTTTTCTGCTTTTCATAGTGTAAAAGGATCTCCATCACCTTCAAAAACTATGGAACAATCAGATACATCACAAAAAAAGGTGTTCCACCTATAGGAATTTAGAATGATGGTTCTTCACATAGTGGAATTGTCTAAAGAGGAAGCAGACACAAGTCCATCAATTGTGAGAGCAACCATCACTATAGATTAATTGTTAGAGACTTCATTATTTGATACCACTACATCTAATTTTTTTCATGATATACTGTTAATATTCTAAATCTTCCCATGGTTCATTTCTCTTATGTGATGGATATTACTACACCCCTTGGAATAAAGAGAGAGAAGGATCTTCAAATTCTCTCTTGTTCTTTCTCTTTATCCTATGTCATGCTTTCAAGGAGTTTTATAGTTCTCTACATGGGTCCTATTGACATCATATTCTGAATTTATGTCCTCATTTCCAATAAATATAAAATTGTATTTTATCGCAGATGGGTATCCTTTACTACACCCGATGGGGTTTGCCAAATATTTCCACGGTAATGGGACCCAAGGTTATGTAGAGCTAGAAATTAATATCCAGAGTAATAGAAAGTAATATAGGTTTTTTCCTTTGATTTAGAATAGAATAATTTTGTATTTATCTTCTTCCAATTGTTTTTGAGTTTGCTAATGTGTTTTATATTGACTTTTCTGGTCTCTAACATGTGAAGGAGGTATAATTTCCTATCGATTTAGAACCAGGTACTCAGCTTTTGTTAATTCCTTCTCACTCCATGGAACCAAATAAAATAAATATGTTAATGATTCAGATAGACAATATTATATATAATGGATTTATTTTCCCAAGTCTGCCACCTAGGGCGGTGATTGTTCTATTCGCTAAAAAATTTGATGGTTCACTTAAACTTGTTGTTGATTTCCAAAATATAAAAATAGTGAAATTGAAGAACATGTATCTATGGAAATAGATTGTTGATCTGTTTCATCCATTGAATAGGGTGAAATGGTTCCCAATGATTTATCTTTGATCTGGTTACCCTCGGTTGAGAATAAAAGAATATGATATTATGAAAACAACCTTTCAAATAAGGTGTGGGCATTATGAGTACCTTGTC
Source organism: Viscum album (assembly GCA_963277665.1). Lineage (NCBI taxonomy): Eukaryota > Viridiplantae > Streptophyta > Magnoliopsida > Santalales > Viscaceae > Viscum > Viscum album. The sequence continues at coordinate 1,464,211,166 of OY728153.1, read as the reverse complement.
ATTCTATTGGGTCAAACCAAAAATACTACAGCTTTTATGGATTTAAGGAAAATTATTTTCCATGAGTATGTTGATGATTTTTTTGTACTCTTTATGGATAACATACTTGTCTACTCTATGTATGAGGATGCTCATGTGCATCATCTAAGGGTAGTGCTTGAATTATTAAAAAGTCCCCAACATTATGAAAAGACTTTGAAATGACAATTCTACATTCGAGAAGTGAAATTCTTAGGAAACATGGTTTCCAAATATGTTATTTTAGCTGATCATAAAAAAGTGAAGGATGTTTTTATAAAGAAAAACCCAATGAATATTTTTCAATCCTAATATTATTGATGAAATAGAGACAATATATATATATATTATTGATCATAGTTTCATATTCTTGTTATTCTCAGTGAGTGACTAGTTTTTCTAGAATGTATCACATTAGTAGTTTCATCGACGACACAAGAGGCAATGGAACCATTCTACTCATTTTTCTGGATATCTAAATGATTTTTAGTAGGTGGAGAACATATATTACTATTTTGAACTTCCACTGTTGCTGACATTGATACCAAACGAGTACCATGTAACACATCTACAAAAGTATCTATTTGATTCATCTCATGTTCTATGTTGGAGTGATATTGAGATTGAACATGATTTATCCATGGTCGAATGGCCAATCATGATTGATGATTCTAAAACCAAGTTACCTCATTGGAGTTCAATACCGTTGGTTCTATGGCGATAGAATTATAGTTTTGATTTTCATACGATATGTGAGCATGAGGCACTAATGTGAGAAAATTGGCCTCAAATTTATTATATGGAATCTTCTTAATAAGATTGTTGGGAAAGTATATTTTTAGTGTGGGGATATTCTAAAATCCTATTACCTTTTAGAAAGGAACATTTAAGAAAAATTCCATTATTATCCTTTTTTGAGGACAGTGTTGGGATGATAATAAATTTGGAGGATACCTATAATGGTGAAGATATAGATTTGTTAGATTTATATAAAAACCATGCCTATTCTATTTTATTTTAAGGATTTACATTTAGTGTAATTTGTTTACACAATTTTTAAATTCTAAAATTATAATAAGACTTATTTTATCAAAAGAAGACTTTTTTTATAAATTCAAGAATTTTTATGTTGCATGAGATATAATTGGGTTTCATATCATGTAATGACTTTATGGTTTTCTTACGGGAACCCTAGATGATTTTTCTTTTCATTCTATTTAGTTTTAATTTCTTAGTACCCAGAATACATTCCATGGAAATGTGGGAGTCCCCAAACCCTTCAATGTAGTTTCTATCAGTGATTGATTGTTGTTGCGGTTACGGTTTCACTCACTAGGTAAGTGTTCTCTATGTACCTTCATCTCATTCCTATTACATCCTTATGGTATGATAGATCATCTATGTACTGTGGGATCTAAACATCATTTTTTTCAAATCTTTTTTTTAGTTTTTTTTGTAGATCTTCTGTTCCTTTTTTCTTGTTGGTGGGATTCTTTTTGGGCTATGTGTTTCTGTGAGAAATGTAGGTGGTTCTATTATAATGGAAAAATTTGAATATATTTGAATTTATTGAATTCAATTCAATTTTTTTATTTAAATTTAATATCTTTAACATCATTAAATTGGTTAATTGAAATAACAATTCCATTGAATTGGAGGATTAGAATGTGATGTTGGATTTTGGAAGGAGATTTGGGAAGACCATCAATTCAATTGAATTGGGTTGTGTTTAAGAAATTTATGGAAAATTGTGGATATTAAATTGGTTATTTTAAATTATGAAATTTATTTATTTCAATTTATTTCAATTTTGTATTTGAAAAAAATTATTGAAATTGTTTTTGATAGAAATTATATAATTTTATAATGGAAAAATACATTTTTTTATTAAAACCCATTGTTTTTTAAAAGGAATGTTGGAACTCTTGAAATTGGTGAATGGTTTGAAATTTATTTTAAATAGTTTTTTTAAAAACTCCCATTATTTTTTATACTATAGCACATGAAATCCTAGGTAGTTTGTGAATTATTGGGATTACACGCTTTTGAAAATTTAAACTGTAACCAACCTACTATAGTAGGTCACATACCTGATTGGATGGTGATAAGTTTCCTTTGTCCAGTGTCGGAGGGAGGTATATATACACATATTTGTGTAATTAATTTTGAGTGTATGAGGATCCTATATCCTAAAACCGTCATATTTTTAGAAGATTACCATGTTGCTCGCTTTTTTATATATGAGATATAAATGTCTTCCAATGTTTGTAAACTATTTTACATGATTTTAGAATTTATATAAACTATTTTATATGAATCATTTCTGAATCCTCTAGTGTAATGTATTTCCATCATTTAAAATGGATATCATGAAATGCTTCAATTATTCTCTAAACATCCATACCTGTTTATTTGAAATTTAAAAAATTAAATTGTTAATAAAATTTTGGCATCTCTTATAAAATTCTTGGTGAGACCATACTCGGATATTATCTCAAAACCTACCTATTCATTCAGGTGTTTCATGATTATATTCTTCCATGTTCATGAAAGGGTATGATGCTATGTAGTGGTCATAGATGTTAATCCTTAGGGCATGGAGAGATGGATTGGTTGGGACATTGGAAGTTATCCCATTTTCTAGTACTTTTTTAGTACTTTTGGGTTATTTACCTTTTTTAATTTTGGTATACTAATCTCTATAGTTTTTTTCCTTTGAATTAATATTTCCTTGTTTGTCTACTTCTATAATTTATTGTGAAAAAATCATTCCAACAGTCATTTTGTATGGTTTCAGTTGTTGTCACCAACCTGTGGGGTTCGGGAGGGTGCTTCAGGCCATGTAAGGACCAACTCAGTTATCAGGTTACCAAGGTACCTAGGCTAGTTGATGGAACATTCTAAGTAAACATGGTTAGTGTATTTGGTAATCACTAAAAATCTCTCAGAAATTTTTTATAGTGTCCATCAAATATAAGAAAATAGATGATTATTTTTATATCAGTTGTTCTGATCCAGTATTTAATCACCTACATATTAGAAGGATCTATTGATATACCCTCACATGTGATTTCATGTCCCTAGAATATTAATATATATATCTAAAATTAAAACATAATAAATTTGACATATATTTTATCCATTTTCTATGTATCCAGAAAAATAATTAAATGATCGTAATGTTATTAGTTTCTATTGGGATATATGGGAATATCATCTATAATGAATAAAATTATTAATAAATTTATTCTCTAAAGTATCAATAAATAAAATTTATGATGTTTATGTGGGAATTTAAAAGTCTAAATGGAATAACAATGAATTCATTATTTTCATATATTGTTCAAAATTATTTCATATGTACATCCACTCATTTCACCCTTAATTGATTATATTCGAATCAAATTTATTCTTTGGGAATTATTATTCCCCTCATAGTTGATCAGAAAAGTTAAAAATATGGGCTACATGATAGTTTTTCATTACCATAATCTTATTATGTTTAGGATAAAAAAATACTGGGACGGATTGATCCTGATATCTTGTTAATAAGGAGGAATGGTGAACCCTATGGTAAATCAACTAAGTGTATGAAAAACATTCATAGATTTTAGTATGTTTTATTCATTAACAAAATAATACAAATCTATGAAAATATATAATGGGAAATTGATATATGTTTATCACCATGAATGTGATCTATTGAAAACTCTTGCACGCGATCCATAGGAAGATGAGGAAACTACTTATCAAAAACCAATCTAGTCATTCAAAAATCAGCATATCGAAAAAGTTTATTTATCCTCATCCATTTGATCTAAGTAAACTATGTGATTATTTATTAATACCCATATAATGAGGTTATAGTCATCATTTTACATATATATTATCTTACGTTGTTTTACGATATGAAATTTTAATTTTCCATATTTGTAATTTATATCAATTTATATAATGAATGAAAATTCATTCTGAAAATCACATAATATTATGATAAAATATTATTAATATATTTTCCAGAACAAGATTACCATAATAATATATCATTGAGTGGTTATAGACTTGGGATTTAATCATCATATTACTAGGATATTTCACCAATAAATAACTATCAAATTATTAGGGACATAAATTAACTATCACATATATGTTTCATGATATTAAGGATCAAATTGATGTAAGACTAAATGAAATGTTTTCTATATTCACTTTACTTGTCACCATCTGACTATTTTTCTTCTAATTTAATTCCTTTACTAAAACAATTATGTTTAGCATGTGTAATAAGAAAAACTAATCATAATAAGAAAGAATATAATAATTTAAATTAATCAAATTATGTGATAAAATATAACAAAAATGTTATGACTTTTTATGAATATCCTACATTTGTTATGGTTCTTTTTATATTAGATTATGTTCAATTATATTATTCTCCATAGAATAATTCCAAAAATAAACTAAACCACTCTTTGATACAAACTCATAAAACCCAAATATGTCATACATACAAAAATCATAATTTTACTTGAGTATGCTTTTAATATCACAAAAAAATACCCAATAACCTATATGTTCAATGTATTTGGATACTAGATACATAATAAATGTATATTGAAACCATTACTCAAAATTTTTAATAAATGTTCTTCACAAATGATACACTTATAGATATAACTATCATAAAGTCCTCTTAATAACATACTAAAAATGAATCAAAATAAAAAGTAAACTCAGACCCCATATATAGGGTAACTGTACGATACATAAATTGTTGATCATATGTTGGAATAATATTAACTTGTAGGTGTTATATTGTAATTATATATAATAAAAATAAAAAATGTAAAATGTACTAAATAAAACACAGATTATAATTCAATATCATAATATTATTATTTTTCAGCAACATAATACATGAGTCAAAGAAGTTTGAAAACTAGAGTTTGTAATCATTAGTTTTGAGAAGAAGACTTAGGTACGATTCATTTCATTAAAATTTAGAAAAAAACATAATCATGTAAATAATTACATTTTTCCTGGATAACCACCATTAAATCCATTTTATAAAATAGTAAAATAACCCACATTCCATAATATAGTTTACATGGGCTAAAAATTGGTGCCCTATATAGTTTTGGACTTGGGATAACTAATCACATCCAATCTGGATATCATCGGAAATAAAACACTTCCCAATGTGTTATAGGTCTTTAAGAGACCCAATTATCATGTAATTATAAACCAAACATCTGTGTGCCACGTAAACATAAAAAAATTCATAATATTAACTTATCTTAACTAACATAGGATAAATTAATTTTTCTAAATAATTTTTACATAAAATATCATCTTATTCCACTCAATGAAAGAATATGGATTTTATAATTAGCTAATATCACTAGAAGGGCATCAGAATCCATAAATGGTGATTTCAAAGGCGAATAAACCATATAAGAGGATTATAATATAACATTTAAAAATAAAAATTAATAATATTTGTGGCTTAAATAACACTTATTTAAAATGAAACTATTCATAGAATAATGATAATATACACTAAATTACACAATAATATACACATGGAGAGAAAACGTTTTAATGAATATGGGAAAAGAGGGACTCAAATTGTGTTTTTGTAAAAAATATTAAAAATTGATTCATTCCACTCATTTGTGAAAATTAAAAATATAAACAGAAAATAAACCATGTTAAAAGCGATAAAAAATTTAAATTATTTTTATAAATAAAATAAAGGAAATTTTAAAATTTCATTAATTAATTATATAATTATAGATAGATATATATATAATATAATATATTGAATATTTCTATAGTGGTGAAATATCATTTATTGTAAAGTGGGTATAAGGAAATATCTAGTACATGAAAACTCATTATTCTGGTGTGAACTAATGGGTGTTGAAATAGTTTGAAGACATTTAAAACAAAAATTAACTATATGAGTAGGATATTTATGGGGGTTTAGGGAGAAATAAAATTAATTTTCCAAATTTATAATTTTTTTATGGATAATAAGAATTTCAATATGGCATGGGAAAATAAACCGTTATGATTTTTGTAGCACTTGAATCAAAACACATTAAAAGAAAAAACATATGATTTATTTTAAAATCCCAATATTTTCCTGATAATTGTTAAGAAAAAAATTCTTCAGTATGTTTAAACACCATATGAATGAAAATAATCAGTGAATAAGTAGAATATCTGAATAATGTGATTTTTATGTGAAACCCCATGTCTTTACTCCAAATATCCATGAAGGATTATTATCCTCAACTATAATATATAAATTAAAATTAATCAATTGTTTATGAAACAAATTTGTATCTATTGGATTTGATAAAAAAATTTAAATCAATTTCTAAAGAAATATTAGTTAGTTAATGATTATTTTCATCATAGTATTTTAGTAATTTTGATTATTTCATATAATTTTTTTAAAGGATATGTCACTCAAAATTAATTGATAAAAAAATTATCATTTATATATTCATCATGTTTGTAAAATAATTGTGTTCTAATGACTTATTTAGTCATAAGGTCATTTTATGGAAGCTATGGATCTGTATTTTTATTATTATAATAATAATAATCATGTTTCATATATTCTATAAATAAAAAATGTTATATTATAATGACCCTTCAATTTTATATCCCCCTTATAGAACCATATTTATGGAATAAATTAATCCCCACTGAAATAAATGTCCAACATTAATTCAGTGATCATTAATTAGGTTGAAAATGATTATTTTATTACAAATTCGTTTATATAGGTGGTAGAAATCCCCAAAAAAGAATATGATATACCAATGAATTATTTATTATTTAGTATAATATTTTTTTATTTAATTCTGTAAAATAATAATGATTTTAATTTTATATTATTAATTTTCATATTTATATTTATAATGAGTCTCGAGGATTTGGTAATTAAAATAATTACTCAATAAAATAGATACATAAATTAATTTCTTCATACATGAAATTGAATCCTTTTGAATAAATATTTTATGTTATTTTTTAAAAACCAAGAGGCTATTAAACATATATAAAAACCATAGGAATGAAAAAAATGGGATTTAATTTGAGAGGTAAATAAAATTTATGAGTGGTTTAACATTGGTGAGGGAGGTAACATTTTATAGGCATATTAAAGTTTCATTTTTTACATTTATTCACAACTTAATTGATAAGGAAGTTTATATAAATATGTAATGTTATGCACAAGTGAAACATTAAATTATACTTTTTGTTACCTGCATCACACTTTTGAATTTTAATTTTTATGTTTTTATGTATAATTTTAATAAAATAATATATTTTAAATTTGTAAATTTTATCGACGTAACAGACTATCCACCCATGTATCATACATTTATCACTATAAATTAAATTAAACTTGTTACCTACTTTTGATTTTTTTATTAACAAATTGATCTCCGAAATTTTCAAGAAATTTAATTTTATGAGAAATTTAATATCAAAATGGGAATGAATAACATATAGAGAACACATTTTTATAGAAAATATGATAATTAACAATTATTAATATTATTTCATATCTATTTTTAATAAATTAAGTGAAAATATACTTTTTATACATTGAAACATTAATTTTTTTTAAAAAAATTGTTTAAATATGATCAACGTAATTTATCAGGAAACAAATATTCCAAAGTTAAAAAAATAATTACTTTTTAGTTTTTTTTCATTATTCATTTTTAATTTTATCACATCAAAATTATTTATATTATAACTTTAAAATTTAATTAATATTTTTTATTAAAATAATACAAATTTTATTAAAATACTCAAATAATTTTTTATGAAATATGATAACATGTAACAAAAAAATCATATTTTCATAATTACTTTTTTAATAATGTAGTTTTCTTTCAGTCCAGAATTATATATTGTTTATAAACTATGTTACATTTAAATTTTTTATATCAATTAAAAACTGTTACTATACATATTGTATACCAATATGTACTATGTCCATATTTACAATGGTCATCTGTCTAATTTAAATATGTATAAAAATCATACTACATAACTATATATATCTTGAAATAAATTTCAAGAATCATTAATATTATTTGTTCACCTGATACTATAAAATAATATTGTATTTATATTTTATTACCTTGTATCCAATGTTTTAATATGATTTATCACCATAAACAAAAAAACATATAGATAAGGATTTGATATTTGTGGTGTTTTTATTTACTTGTGATTTTATTTCTCTTCTTGTTTTTATAATGGTGTTTTTTATTTCATTATCATAATTTAATAATGTTTTTGTAGTGTTTTGACATTTTATCCCAATAAGAAAAATTTTGGTTTATTTTATATTATATATTATTGTATTACATAATATCTAACACGTAATTATTAAAATTAAAATATCTACTTAAATATATGGGTATGATAAGAGGTGTAGGTCCCCATACACTACCATACATGTGGGGAATGAAATTCCGGGTGGGGCATGTCCTTCCCCACCTTGTATTCAATGTTTTGTATAAAAGGGACACTATGTGGAATGCACATTCCTTTCAATGGTTTGTTTCAAATAATATATATTAAATGTCCATTTAAAACATATAAATATCATCTCTTGTGTATTTTTTTATAGAAGATGATTGTGCGGTATATATTATAATATATTCATTATTCACATTAAGAGAGTATGTTCTAGGAATTTCCCTATTGGGATATTGATGGGGACTGTACGTCGTGATTAGAGAATATAGGGGTCATGTAACCCTCTCTCGTATGATTTGTGATACTCTTTCTTACTTTGTACTATTCTCTTATCATGTCCACTAATAAATGAGATGAGGTTCATCTTTCTATAATGTTTGGTCCTACACCCATATGTTCTTTACTACAAATGTCATATATTTTCCAATTAGTTCGGTTACCCCATCAACAAATAATTGTCACTCAGTGAGCTGTTGGTCACACACTATGGTTTCTTTTAAGTGGAATGGGTTTTTTCATTGACTGAGTGATTATAGTAGTTGGTGTTAGTACTACTCTAACCAATGTTTATCCTGGTTGAGGTGAGGGATCCTACAATGGTTTGCAAAATTATTGTAGTATCGATAGTTGATGAAAATATGTTATTGTGCCCCCACAAAATATGTTCAAACATTATTGAGGATAAATTACACCATTATATTTTTTAAAGGTCGCGTGCAAGATATAGAGTTTCATCATGTAACACCTTGACCAAAATCACCCATTATAGGATAAAGTACCATTGTACCTCATATGTTTATCCCCATATTCTTGTGTCTTCATAATAGAATTTAGGATCTAGATAATACAATAATGTTCCTATACCATCATTATCAATGGATATATACGATAACAATAATAAAAAAATAGAAAACTAAAAATGAACAAGGGAAAATGGAAATAACAAATCAATAAAAGGTGAAATGATTTATATCAAAATCCATGAATATTAATAAACTAGGGACCATAAATTTCATAGTTCAAACCATTTTACAAAAAACTAATATGAATCTAAATTAAGAAACTGAGAAAAATTTATGGAGTTTATCCCAGTATTGCCCATAAAAAAATGCTCTATCTTTTAAACTACATGTTGTCGGTCACCTACCATTTACTATATCCAAGATCATGATTTCTTTATACAAATAAATATTTTCATGTCGCGTGTAAGTATAATCCTAGCATGACACCACAAATTCATCATTAAAAACTATGTGAATAATAAGTGTATTCTATTATAATAGTTGGACACATGTGAAAGTAATAATTTATCATTTATTGTGTGGTCATCCACTAAAAATGATTCTATGAACCTCAACCTAATCAAATTTGGTTCTATATTGAATGAGAAATCAAAAAATAATTGATTTTCATTGGTCGGCCACATGCTCACCAAGAATATCCCAGAGTAGCCGCAATCCCTCACTCTAATAGGATTGTCTGCAACGACCCATCATTTCACTATATATTCACCTCAAATAAATAATATATTTAAAAGGGTTATCCACAAAATATAACAAAATGAAATGAAAACTTCACTATAATTTTATTATTAAATATAAATGAAAAAACATTTCCATTAAATTAGCAAGTATAGTTTAATTAAGCCTTGTTGAAAATCATTTAAGGAAGTAGGAGGCAATGGAGTCGTAAAGTGAATGTATTCATTATGAAACCAATTTTTAATTACATAGAAGGGTTGTGTCATCTATCAGGTTTTCCTTGGACCTATCCCAAGATAAAATTGAGAAATTTTAGTGTCATAAAACCCATATATAGGATATTTTCATTCATTTACATATTTCTACAAGATTCATGTTAGCATTACTACCACTCGAAATAGAAAATATTTCTAATCTTATGCGTAATAATTATAAAGATATAATAAGAAGATATGTAGTTAAAAATGACGATTATCTCAATATGTAACAAAATTTTTATATGTAGAAATATTTTATGAAATTTTATACTTTTGAAATTCATTTTTACACAATCCATTTTATTGTTAAAAATGTATTATCAATAAATTGGTATTTTATTACCCAGAACAATTTATAATGATTGAGTTATAAAAATATAAATTTAGTGTATGAATAATTCATCAAAACAATATTAATTATTAATTTATCGGAAAAATATTAACTAATATGTTGTCACGACCTGCCTTCAGCAAGACGATGGAAGGGGCGACAATGATCCCATCCCTTCCTTCCTCCAGTAGGCCCCAGAGTGGCGACTTGAACCAAGGGTATAACATTTTTACAATATTGGGGGCATTACCCTTTTTAGTTAACCAGGATTGGGAGAAATAATGAGTCAACACTAAACACCACCATGTATAGAAAACTCAAAGTATAAAACCAAACTACATGCATGTATTAATAATAAAAATGAACAAAGTACGAGAACTCCAATGTATAAACCAAACAGGAAAGGAAAAGGAAAAGGTGAACATAGCTGGTGTGTTCGTAACACCGAATGACATGACCAAGAACTCAAAGTGTCCATATCTTCACCTAAAAGCCGTCTTCGAGATATCACCTTCCTTCACTCTCAACTGGTGGTATCCAGACCGTAGATCGATCATAGAGAACCAACCTGCTCCCCTCAGCTGGTCGAATAGATCTTCTATCCTTGGGAGGGGGTAATGATTATTGAATATCACCTGATTCAACTTCTGGTAGTATATTCACAGCTATAGACTACCATATACTTTATTTAAGAACAAAACTGGAGCACCCCACGATGGCACGCTGGGTCGAACAAAGCCCTTCTCCATCAGATCTTCAATCTGAATTCGCTACTCCTGCAACATAGAAGGTGCCATCCGATAAGAAGCCATCGAGATCGGGCGGGCACCAGGCTGCAATTCTATCCCAAACTCAACGTCACGTCGAGGGGGTAGAGTCACAACCTCATCTGGAAAAGACATCAAGGAATTATCTTACAACCTTTGGGACATCCATCATTCCTATGTCCGCCGACTTCACTGACACCCCGTCCAGCATATAAAGGAGTGGCTCCACATGTCGACTCCCCTACTGATAACTCCGCTCCCCAAAAAAAATCCACACGTCATCCATCCTCATTGGAGATTTCAATCCTTCTCCAATAGCATTCGATGATGTCATGCACAAAGAATAACCAGTCGATGCCTAGAATGACATCGTATTGCTGCATCTGCAATGAAAGAAGGTCTCCACTGGACTAATGCGGTCCCAAAATCATTTTACATCCCATGATAAAGTAAGATATACTGGTCTGACCCCCAAATGGTGTTCTCAACACTAGGGGCACAAAAAGTCTCTCGGCATCCAGACCAAGAGCATGGGCTAATTCAGGTGTAAAAAGGAGTGTGAAGCTCCTGAATCAAACAAGGCATAAACAATAGTGCTGAATTAACTGATCGTACCTTGAATGACCTCTAGTCCTACCGGAGCTTCCAACTCTGTAGTGTGCAACTATCCAAGCCAAGCTCCTCTACCTCACTACTGTCGACCACCTCCCCGACCATGCCCTGGTCGAGGTCCATGACGAGCACCTTGGTGTCAGTATCCTCCAGGAATGTCGTCCCTCGGAGGGCCATGGGCCTTCTGCTGCAGCTGGAAAGGCCTCACCAGCAACGGATTCTACTGAGGTGGGTGCTGAAACATCCCACCTCCACCATGTGGAGCTCAAGTCAGACACCTGCTCTAGATGTGCCTGAAAAATCCGCAAGAGAAACACCTCGGTCATGGTCATGTGGAAAAGGGGTGAGGGCCAGAAGCTCTGAACTGGAACTGATGAGGCATACTCCCTACTTGTCAATACATGGAAGGCCCTATCGCTGGAGACCTACTACTAACCACTTTCCCCTTTGATGAACCCATCTTGTTCCACTCTCATGGCATGCCTCCCTTCGAGTGAATCCTATATACTATCTCAGCCTTCTTCTGTACAGCTAGGTACCTCAGAAGGGTGAAGGGAGTGACAGCGTACTGAAGAGAAGGACACAGTGTCTCCTCTAACCGTCTTGCTGGAGGCTCCTCATCTGGAAAGAGATTCAAGGAAAAGTGAAAGAGATCTTTGAACTTGATCCCCAGCTCCCTCACTGAAATGCATCCATGCTGAAGGGAGATCAACTCTTGTCTCTTCTCAGCCTTCGTCGTAGAGGATATGAATTCCTCATGAAATTCCTTCTCGAAATCGGCCCATGAAACATATGCCTCTGTCTTCTCTCCCAGTAAAATCATCCACCACTGACGTGATGCTCCTCTCAGCTGACAGACGGCCAACATAACCTAATACTCTCTCGAAGCACGGATCAAAGAGAAGGAGATGGCTATCTCTTCAAGCCATCCCCTCGTTACAGAGTCAGAAATGATTTCCTCGTACTTCTTGAGGGTTTGTCACTGGAAGGAGCGCAGAGTCCTCTGCCACATGTCATCCTCCTCATCTCGATCAACCCCCTTATGGTCAACTTCCTTGATCTGTTGGGCCTCAACTGCCCAAGTCACTCGTGGATAATGTCTAGGTGCCATACCTTCAAGGTAAATCCGCAAGATAACCACTTCGGTCATGGCCATGTGGAAAAGGGGTGAGGGCCAGAAGCTCTGAACTGGAACTGATGAGGCCTACTCCCTGCTTGTCAATACCTGGAAGGCCCTATCGCTGGAGACCTACTACTAACCACTTTCCTCTTTGATGAACCCAACTGGTTCCCCTCTCAGGGCATGCCTCCCTTCAAGTGATTCCTCTATACTATCTCGGCCTTCTTATGTACTGCTAGGTACGTCGAAAGGGTGGAGGGAGTGACAGCGTACTGAAGAGAAGGACACAATGTCTCCTCTAACCGTCTTGCTGGAGGCTCCTCATATGGAAAGAGATCTGAGGAAAAGTGAAAGAGATCATTGAACTTGATCCCCATCTCCCTCACTAACATGCATACATGCTGAAGGGAGATCAACTCTTGTCTCTTCTCAGCCTTCGTCGTAGAGGATATGAACTCCTCACGAAATTCCTTCTCAAAATCGGCCCATGAAACATCTACCTCTGTCTTCTCTCCCAGGAAAAGCATCCACCACTGACGTGATGCTCCTCTCAGCTAACAGACGGCCAACAGAACCCAATACTCCCTTGGAGCATGGATCAAAGAGATGGTGATGGCTAGCTCCTCAAGCCATCCCTCCGTTACTGAGTCAGAAACGATGCCCTCGTAATTCTCGAGGGTTTGTCACTGGAAGTAGCGCAGAGTCCTCTGCCACATGTCATCCTCCTCATCTCGATCAACCCCCTTCTAGTCAACTGCCTTGATCTGTTGGGCCTCAACTGCCCAAGTCACTCGTGGATAATGTCTGGGTGCCATACCTTCAAGGTAAACAACGAATGTCCAAGCCCGAGTAGCAAGGTAATTTTTTTTCTATTTGGTATCCTTAGTATTATTATTAAATTTTATCCCCACAATGCCCCAAATCAATTAAAAACACAATCAGTATGATGCATGTACCTTCTCTAGAGACTCTACCCTGTAATAAATGTAGTCTCACTTGGTCATTTGATAGGCTTAGAGTCCTCACATCAGATCACGAGGGGCCCTAAAATCTCATGTTCTAGCCGGTCCTCCCTTGTCTATTTCACGAACAAAGATAACCTAACATTGTTTCCCTACCATCCCATGCAATTCTCACTGTGCCTAACTCCAGAATTCATCCTATACCACAACCTTCCATTGATACCATTCTGTCATGACCCGCCTTTGGCAAGACGATGGAATGGGCGGTAAAGATCCATGCCCTTCCTTCCTATAGTCGAAGACGAGATAATGACCCCTGAGTCCCACCTCCAGTAGGCCCCGGAGTGGCGACTATCACCAAGGGTATAACATTTTCACAATATGGGAGTCGTTACCCATTTTAGTTAACCTGGATTGGGAGAAAGAATGATTTGACACCAAACACCACAAAGTATAGAAAACTCAAAGTAAAATAACCAAACTACTTGCTAGTTTTAATAATAAAACCGAACAAAGTACGAGAAATCCAAAGTACAAACCAAACAAGAAAGGAAATGTCTAAGAAGAATCCAACTACAACCAACAGAAACTCCAAAATCCAAACTAGTAAGCTCTCATACGGCCTCCAAAGCCCTCCTGGAAACCTGAAAGTAAATGTAGGGTGAGAATACAATGTATACTCAGTAGGAAAACCTAAATCTCTTGTGCACAAGAGGGGATACATCCTAAAGTCCCATGAGAAGTAGAAGAAACATCATCTATCATGAAATCTATCTATCCCACCACACCGGCCATGCTCACCAAATAACACAAGTAGTAATGTAATAGTAAAGAAAAATACATTTGGGTACCCCGCACCACCATTTCCCCCATTAGCTAGCTGCTCATCCCTAACAGGAAACGTCTTAACACTACCACACTTTTCCTGCCCACACACACTTGGGCCTCATAACAATCCACATCCATGCCCGCACACACCTGGGCCTCAAAACCACACATCCCTCCACGCACACACCTGGGCGTCATACTGAAGACACTTATGAAAACAAACCGTAACCAGAACCCCTTCCCGAAAACACCTGGGCCTCATCCTGAGGATTCTTTGGAAAACAACATGCCTGAACATTCTTGGGCTAAAAACACACCAAACGAAACCTACCCTAAGAGCCTTGGGTGTAAGGTCGCCTCCATCCTTCATAGCATATGGATGAGGGAGAAGGAAGGAGAGTAACTAGGGGAAACACCCTTCCCCATGAGATGGGGTGTCCAACACTATGTTCCCAACATGGGTGGGTGAGACTAAACATAAAACATACAGTTACACATATATACCAACACATAACCCAACCTATGGCTCCTAAAATAGATACAAGTAGGTGCCCAAGCACTCCTGCCTCAGAAAATAGGCACACAACAAACAGTTCCTAGTTTCCTTATTGAAGTTATCATTTCATAACATTTCAGTATGAGTTAATCCCGTCACTACAGGGAAACTAACTGACACAATCACATATGAAACAACAATAAAGAAGGAAGTAAAACCATCGGGTAATTTAATCATTCACACCCGATTGTCTTGTAAATAATAACATCAAATTGGGATCAGTGGAATCCCTCAAAAAACTGGAACCAAAGAAAAACCCAAAAAACCATTGGTTATCCCCACATTAATTCATTACCATTCCTCCCAGTTCATTATTGACATTCCACTTTTATTCCTGTTCAAAACCCAACATATAGCCCTCCTGCAAAACACCACCACATCCACACAACAACTCATGCCATTCCAACCACACCAGTCACAGCCCCGCTATTCACCCATAAAAAACACATTCACCCCATCACTAATTTTATAACTGAAGAATCCCAACGTTCATAATTCATTCTTTTATATTATTTAGTTCAACAGGGGTGATCACAAAAGGTTATGGGAATTTATATTCAACAGTCGAGTTTAAGTGTTTAACATATTCATACATGATTCCCATTTACTAGACAAAGTGTAAAACAGAGTATAGCATATGTGCACAAACAAAGGCCCCCAACAACCGTGATTTTCAGAAGGCATATGTCCATTAAATTCATAAGAACATCATAGGGAAATCATGGGTAAAAACTTGTAACAACATTAACAAACTTCCATGTCCCTATTCTTTAACCCGTTGGTATCTTCATTACATAATTGATTAACCACCTTGTGGAAACCATAGAACACCCACCCCACATGATACACAAGGAGGAGAGACAAAGGTAGGATCTATACCTGATTGATCAAGGTTCGATGTTAAGTCCTCACGCGGAAACTGGAAATCAAGAGTAGCAGGAACTCCAAGGAACATGAATAAGGAATACTTCGCGGGGGTACATCTCGTCGAGAGGAAGGGTACTCTGAGCGTACGGTGATAGAAAAAAAAAAGAAACTCGGGGGGAAGAGAAGCCTTTACGTTATAAAGGTTGAGATACAACATTCCCGGGCTGGTTAGATATGGAGAAAAACTCTAAACTGTGGATGAAGCAGGATCATGGGAAGACCACGTTGTTGGGCCACCCCACACGTCCAACTTAAAAGGTCCCCACCCTTCAGTGTGGTTAAAACCGATGCACACCTACTTGACCAGGTGAATCTAAAAATTTGGTTAAAGGCATGAACAAAACACATATTTTTTCATTTATGGAGGGTACCTCACGAATCATTTAAATAAATGCCATTAATGGGATTTAAAACATGCTCAAAGGGGTCAAAACATGGTTTAAAATCAAATTCGCGCAAAAAGGAGGCGCTATTGGAAAATCTATTGAGAGGTCACCATTACACCAAGGCCACTGGTAGGCGAGAGCTATCGGTAACCCAAGTAACTAGTAGGCTAGATCTACCAGTAGGATGAGGCTACCCGAAGGCCGAGGCTATCAATAGGCTGAGATACCGGTAGGCTGAGCCACCGGTAGGCTGAGGCTACCGATAGGTCAAGGCCACCGGTAGGCCGAGGCGACCGGTAGGCCGAGGCCAACGGTAGGCCGAGGCCAACGGTAGGCCGAGGCGCCCGGTAGGCCGAGGCGACCGGTACGCCGAGGTGACGGGTAGGTTGAGGCCACCGGTAGGCCGAGGCCAGAGGTAGGTCGAGGATACCGATATGCCGAGGCCACCGGTAGGCCGAGGCAACCACTACTAGTCTTTTCAGTGAGAAGCTGGGATGGCCTTCCAGACCTCCCAGGACACCCCAAACATCATATTTTCACCATGTAATGGACCCCAAAACCCTAGGCAATTACATATATCAATATCTGTTATAAAAAATAGCTTTTATATATATATTGTATTTTTAAGTCAAATAAAAAATAAAAATTAAATGTCGTGAATTAGAGAAAAGTGTAACTACATTTATATAATTATAAAGGTTATATTAACATAATAAATGTTTTTTATATTCTTCTAAAAGAATTGATTTTTTGGTGTAGATTAAAATATATTGTTTTTACTAATCCTCTTCCATATATGCAATTATTGTTATATAAGTTGGACTTTGAAATATATAAAATATGATTATTGAAAAAAAAATTATAATTATTATTAATTATTTTAATGTATTTATTATAGTATGAAAACATATATTTAATATTTTAGATCACATGTAATATTTATCTCCAAAAAAATTAAATACATAATATATTAAATATTTTAAAACTATTTTTTAAAAAAAACTGTGTATTTAATTTTTTATTTATTAATAAAAATTAATTATTATTTCCATATTACTGAATAATTTTTATATTTTATTAAAAAAATAATAATTTACCTTATGTAATTATTACTTACAATAGTAAAAACTTATCTGGAAAAATTACTAATTTAGAGGATAAAGGGATTGAAACTAGTTAAAAACATGATTAAAATAGAATTTTTATAGATTCAAGACATTATCTCACCCTCCATTATGTTATGATATTTTTTAAGAGCCATTTGACATTTAAAAAATGTTATCCTATTATTTCAAATTGAATTATTTGCTAAAATATCATTCTCTCCATTTATAAAAGGGGCCTCTCACAACCCATTAAATACTACTATAAAAAATAAGTATAATCCTAAATATAATACATACATTCCTATCATAATACCATATTTTTCACTCATATTATTTTGTTCATAATAGATTAGCTTAATCCATCTCATTACAATGAATCCTCCAAACGAAATCTGAAGATTTTAATGCATGTAAAATCTTTTATCTAACATAATTTCCTTTTATCCTTACATTAAAAATATTTTGTTAAATATTATATATTGAATTAATTATTTTCTGAGTACTGGATTTTATTATTTATTAGGAATAAACCCTAAAAACCTCTCCCTTTTCCCAAGTGAAAAGGGAAAATGAAAATTGTGCATATGTATGGAGTACCACCTCCGATATAGGACATGTTTTCTTTCCTTCACCATCCTAAAAGCATATTCCTATTAAATAATTTAATAAATTAGTATTATATTCAAAACAAGATTTATTTTATTAATGTAATAGACCATTTTAATTGTTTCCATCTTTCTTTGGGAAGTTAAATTATCATCCATATGTGTATGCGAACTTCGGCCACCATGGAATGGTTTATTCCATTTTCACTACAACCTTAATTGATTGTGATTAATTATAATTAGTTATAATATTATATATATATATATCATATTAATAAATATAATAAATACTTTTTTAATATATAATAAAAAAATTAACAGTCATTATTATGTAATTCAACATTATCAATAAATATCCCTAAATTAATTAATTATCAATTTCTTCTTCACGAAAAGATAAAAACCTCTAATATTATTCTAATAAATAAAATATATCATTACATAACATCATTTACCATATCTTATATGACTCTATAATAATAAAAAAATTATCAGTGAAAGGGTTCAAAAATTCCAATCGTAAATAAAGTGTGATTGAAATAAATTTTCAAAAAACTAATGGTAAAAATATGAGATAATTAACTAATATATTCATAATAAATGGTAATAATTGAATTTCATACATGGTTAGTGTATTTTAATAATGATGTAGAATATAATATAATGATATTTATATTTTTTTATAGTAGCTTATACCAAATTCAACAAAATCGGAATAAGGGTTATGGGTTTTCATGACTCTACCTTTTTTATTGATTCATTATCATTTGAGTTCCATTTATACATTTCATTACAAAATAATTGTAAACTATGATTCTGTTTTTCAGTACTTAAACCTTATTTTATGGAGAAATTATGCTTCCAACTGAAGAATTCTTCCTTGATTACTCTATTTTTTATAAAATATGTAATTTTATTAAGAATAATTAACATCACTTTTAACATATTTTTTCTACTTATCCATTTTTTTATCTTCTAGTAATGTTTATCCATTATCATGAGAAAACTCATGTTGTTTTTATATAAATTGATCCTTATATAACTCGTTATTCATTTTAAAATTATGGGTTTTATCCTTTTATAGTTGTGGGTTCTAAATAAAGTCCTTTTAAAATATTTCAATGGTTTTTCCTCACCACGATCTTATATTCCTCACCAATATTTTAAATTTTAAATATATATTATTTATTATGAATTTAATTTTATTGTAATTTATTTAAAAGTAATTTTTAATATTTTTTATCGTTATCTTTATTTTTTTGAATGTGGTATGAAGGACACATCTTTTAAGGTGATAATAAGAAAACGTTTTTTTATAAATGTTAATTTTGTGATTTCTCTTCCATTTTACATGTATTTTCATACAATTACATAATAGATAAATATATAACTATATGTGTGAAATATTTAAATATTCCTTTTATTTGATAATGTTTAGGCAACAAATGATAATTGTTTTTTCTGATGTATAATTATTTGAATTTATGAAACCCTTTTTCTTCTCATTTGTTATTTATGAGAAATTGAATGATTTGGGTTTGAGTGGAATATATATGTATAGATGATGAATGGTGGGGTCATATAACACTCTAAATTAATTGATAAATGTTTTATATCTCATGGAATAATGATATTAATCGAGTAAGGAATGCTCTCTCTACATGGGAATAATGTAAGAATCTATACTACGTTATTTTATAGGAATCATCTTAAAATGCTTGGTCCAATTTAAAAAGATTACATATATTTGTGTTTTGGAAACCATATTTTCCAATGTTATGGAATATTTAAATATTACGTAAAATTTTTGGGAAATTAAATTTCATAAATATAGTATACTTTATTATGTTTATATTTACTTTTTACATTTATTCTTATAAGCCATTTTATTATGACCCTACATGGGTCTACTATTTATATTCCATGATCTGTAATGACATTTCATTTTTTCTTATCACTTATAATCTCGAGATATTTTTATTTGATATATCTCCCTTACTAATGGTTTTACTTATTTTTGTTATTTATTGGTTATAAATAGTTTATAATTCTCCCTTACTGAGATTTCAATCTAAAAAATTTCTTATGTTTCAATTACCTTAGTTATGATGATAATTATATCATATAATATTTTTATAATAGTATCTTTAAGATAAAAGTGGAGTATAAATTAAAAAACATATTTAAAAATGTGTTGATGTATCTAGTCTCTAATACATGAAACTATTTACAAAATATATGGTGCAACTATTTTTTTGAGATTTTTTAATTTATCCATGGAATCACAGTAATGTATATTATTGCTTATCATGGATTCATATTTCTAGTTTAAAAAAGAATGGTTTAGTAATATATGGATAATGGTTTAGTTTTCTTTGTAATTTGGGTTTGATAGCCTTAGTAAAAACCCAAAATATGAGTCCATGTATATGATGATATTTTAATATAGAGGTAACGTACTCAGTATATACATTTCCTTAAAATATATAAATTTATGGATTCTGGAAGATGGCTGAGATTGTGGATCAAACACACCAATGGTTAATCTCCATAAAAGGTTTATTTGAGAATTGCTTCAATCATCACACTAATTCATGATGAGTGGTCATATGACTACAGACCTATCCATACACTCTAGGGGATATTATTTGGTAGATTAAATTAAATTTATAAACCAATATGAATAATTGATTTTATATTAAATTTTAGGTACTGGTTTCATATGTGTAATACAACCCAACATAATTTAAACTATGATAAAAATATATTGATATATGTTAATGTAATTTAATTACATGTTAAGTTGATTATGAAATGGGTTAAAAGAAATAATGTTAAAAACCCTTTATTTTATTGATATGGATAATTCAACCACATTACTTATATCTCATCACTCAAATTCAAACAGTTTGGTTTTATTAATCATTTGAACTATATAGAACTATAGGAGTGAGGTGATATTCCTAGATTACCTCAACAAACATCCCCTCCTAATGTGAATTGGTGTGATAAACCATTTTATTATGAAAAATATTTATTGTAAAATATTATTAAAAAATTGAACATATAATACATCCCAAAAAAGAAAAATAAAAGAGATATGGCATCTTAGATAATATCAACGGATGAATATAATGAAGAAAATAATGTTTAATATTTTAAATGTCAAAAATTAGGGAAAATGAACATAGGGGATTTCCTCAAGGGAAATGAGACATGATTTATTTGTCAAAGAGTGGGTGATCAAGCATCAAACATCCATAGTAAAATAAAGAATTTAGTTAGAATGATGGTACTGTAAATAATGCATCTAAAATCAACAATAATTTTCCAATGGATAATGTGTGGAAACTTTTGATATTACCCAATTTAGTGTCCTAAATCAATGGATGATATGAATGGTAGGCGTGAAAAAAACCCCAATTAAGGGAATATAATGGTGTTTATTTAATTAAAACTGATGAGATGGATTATGATTAGTAAATCATTCACTTTGGTAATACGAATATGGGATATTTATTTTTTCACTATATGTTACCATGCATATTTTCAATGTCACTGACCCCATTATTTTTTTATCAAATAAATCATCTAGTTCTGTAACAGTTTCATTTCAAAAATATTGTTCATGAGAATATAAATTTTAATATGGGTCCTTTGTATTTATTTTATGCCACATGTTTAATGAATTAACTTTTTCAAAATATACACCTTATTCATTAATCATGTTATGTTTACCCATACCATATTCATTAATAAAAAAATTGTTAGTGTGAAAGTAACAACCAATAACAACTTTAGATAGATCATAATGTCACTATAATGGTTGATAAAAATATTGAATCATATACATCATAATCCATCAACTCACCATCACTCTATGTAGTGAATTATGTTCTAGATTTGTTGAAACCATCATGATGATGGTGGATGTAAGATAGTACCAACTGCTACCAGCACTTTTTGAATAGGAAAATGTGGATAGTAGAAAAGGAAAGGATTTTAGTAACCATCTAGTATTAGTATAGTTCTAGGATAGTATTTGATTTCCTAGAAAATGTGTCTTGATGAATCACTTTTTTAAATAGTTCATGTCTTTGAAGGCCCAATTTTGGCATATGTTGTGACAACCATAGCAGATGTTGTAGGGAATCAATAATAATTCTAACCATTAGAAGAGAATTATTAATGGAGTATGAAGTGTAAGGATTGGTGAAAAAGGTGGATGATGGTATGGATTGATATTTGTGTATGTTGGGGACATAATCAAGGGATATCATGGAGTTGTTTTATGATGGTACATTAGAGACAATTACTCTAATATGGGTCAAGAGGGGACTTAAGATAGATCTAAATGAGCCTTATAAGGAGGATGACTACTCTACATTAACTACATCCATCGGCCACAAATTTCCACTAAAACAACCTAGTGTAATACCATGGGGGATAGAGAGGATTTGGTTGTGGTTTAGATGTTTTAAAATGTGTGGATTTTTTTGAATACCTAGCACAAATTTATGATAATCTCTCACAATGGGTATGAATTATTAACTCCAGAAAATATAAAATATGTCTTAACACACAACCATGATTTGTATTTAACTAAAATTTTTAGTAAGAGACATAATAATCATATTATTATTATTATAGTTAAATATATTTCATTGGTAGCTCAGTAAAAAATAAATATCTATTTATCATATATATACTCTTCACTGACTTATTTAGTAAGTAATAATTTCAATTATAATGAACTAATTTAGTTAAAGGGGGATAATATAACGACGCATGATTTCAAAAAATATTCTCTTCCAATAAATAATATATTAAATAGTTATTAACAAAACTATATAAAACTAAAAAAAATATTTATATATTATAAAATATTAAATATGTCTATTAAAAAATAGTTGTTGAATTCGAGGGTATAAATTGATGGAACTATATTTCTAAATCAATAACTAAAGTGGGAAGAAATGAATTCCAAAAATTAATGTATTCCAGAGAAAGCCTATTTACCTAATCTATAAAAGAAGTAAGTGTTATAGTGTTTTCTCTAGAATACTCCCAAGAAGTTCTCAAACAATTACAGTTTTAGAAAAAATATATATCTAGTGATAGTGAACAAAGAAATAGATATTATAAGTTGAACGGATCCCACAACTCTATTAGTGATGATGATTAAAATGGACCCAATATTGTTAGAAATTAAATGGATGGATTTGTGAATAGTAAAAGGATACTAATCCAATATTTCTCAAATAAATTCCTAACCATCCATTATTGCTTAGATCAAAGGGTTTTAGACAGACGATTAGTTGCTATAGACGAGGGTAGTGGATATTTGGGTGTTCGAGTTTTATGAATATGGAGTTATTTGGTTTTGAACATAAATATGTGTCCCATTAGAATAGGAAATAATGAAGAAAATACTGGATAATTCCCATAGATCATCCTTCTCCATTTTTCAAGGAAGCACATAGATGCATAGAGATTTGAAGAAAACTTCTTTTTAGGATTACATGATGAAAGAGATTGCGATGTTTTTCTTTTGATGATTTTTATGAAAACAAATCATGGTTAATCAATAGAAGACTAAGGTTATAATAATTTTTTTTACATACTAGTGTGGATATAGGACAAAATAACCCTTGATTTTGTTATTGGAATCCCCAGGACACCTAATGCTAATAATTCCATCTGGTTGGTAGCTTATTTCTATAAAATGTCAGTTCATTTCAATTCTTTTAAATAATTTTTATCTCTTGAAATAATTTCAATGATATACATAATTAATGTGGTAAGATGGCTCAGATTACCAATCTATATTGTATTTGGTCAATATATGTGGATTACCTCAATGTTTTTTAAAATCCTTCAACAAGAATTGCTTACAGAACTATGTTTCGGCACTACTTATCAACCTAATATAGATAGTCAATATGAATGGACCATTCAAACTCTATATTATATACTAAGATAATTCTCAATTGAATTATATAGAATGTGGGACCAACACAATCCCTTTGAGGAGTTTTAATATTAAAATAAATTATTCAAGAATTCAGTGGGACCCTTGTGAGGCTCTGTAAGGGAAAAGGCATATGACTCCAAAATATATAGATAATGTTGAGGAGTAGAATCTGATGTGACATAATCTTATCTAAGAGTTGATATCGATGGTAAAAACGATTCCTTGTCACATGAAATCCTAGATAACTGAACTGAAATGAAATGAAAACAATTATCAACGAGACATGGAGTTTGATGCTCGTGATAAAGGTTCATTCATATACCTCGATGGATGAATTTCATGTTGATTTTTAAGAAGGGAATGTGTATTACTAAGTATATTTTCTCCATTGAGATCCTTGACCACATCAGAGTACTATCATGTCAACTAGATCTCTCACGTAACATATCTTAATTACATGATTTTTCCATGTATCCATCATTATTAAGTACATACCTGACACCCCACTTGTACTAAAGCAAGAGTTGGTTCCACTGGATAATAATATTTCATATGATGAGTATCCAACGAAGATCTAGTATTGTAGAGAAAATGTTCTCTAAATCTAGATAACTCTCTTGGAAAAAGACT
Source organism: Viscum album (assembly GCA_963277665.1). Lineage (NCBI taxonomy): Eukaryota > Viridiplantae > Streptophyta > Magnoliopsida > Santalales > Viscaceae > Viscum > Viscum album. The sequence goes on along the minus strand of OY728153.1, from coordinate 1,464,186,089 downwards.
TATGGAGGGTCGACAAGTTAGATAAATCAACATGGGAACCAGAAGAGGAAATGAAACAGAAGTTCCCTCATCTATTTTAGTGTATGAAATAAAAATCCCAAAGGGGAAATTTCATAAGGGTGGATGAATGTAATGAAATAAATTTTTATTAATGAAATTCCATCTTTTTCAAATAATAAATGTAATATAATGTAATGATGTCATAAAAACACATACAATTATTTTTTTGTAATGTCTAATCCTATCATATTTATGACCAATAAAAGTCATAATCGTTGATAATATAGTTTTATATCAAGTATCATATAATTTGAATATATATTGGGTTTTGATCAATTCTAATTGTTAGAGACAAATGATGTGACAACCTCAGCTAGTATTCTCATCACATATGAAACCCATTTATCAGAGCTTCTTAGGGAGATAGTATCACTAGGATTTTACTTTGATCAAGATAAATCTGATATACAACATCTAATGAACAACAATAACCTTTTTTATGGTATGTTTTAGATCATCGAGATCATAACCCAAACAATGTTTTCCAAGCCACCCCATAGAAATATTATGAGCACACACCATACCCTTAAAGAATTTGTTGCTGAAATAAAGGTATATGTACTGAGAATCAAATAATATGAATATATATATTTATATATAATAATATTATTCTTATATTCATCACTTATGTATTATTATTAATTTTTTTTTAATCATTAGATAATTATTTGTTAAATATTGGATGAATCACCAAGTTTATATTATGAGAAATTTATACTTTTAATCAAGATGCTCTATTTAATGAATTAATGATTTTTAAAATAAAAGTTACTTTAAAAAAATATTACTATATAATAATTTTTATTAAATATTGACGATATTATTATTTAATTAAGTTAATAATAATTTTTATAAGGGTAATAAAAATATTATTCTCAATAAATAATGTATTTTTTATAAATCATTATTTTTGATTTAAAAGTGTAAAAAGAAATACATATTAATTTTTGTGGAACAAGTAAATATTATTTTTGATATCATTATGTTAAAATTATCCAAAGGTTCTTTTATCATAATATACATAGGTAATGTACTTTTTAGGTCAAAAGTAAAAATGGTATAAATATATGATGTGTATTATGATAAAATAATATCATAGAATTTGTTAACTATATACCATAATCGGTATCCAATACCAAATATATATTTACCCTTTAATATAATTTCTTTAGGTTATTCTGTTTATTTTATAAACCCTTTATGAATCCTCCAAAAACTATACAATTTATTAATGTTTTATAACCATTTCTTTTAGAACATGACTCACTATCACATCACTAAGGGAAATAATTTATTTATATCTATTCTTAAACAAAAAATATAAATAAATCCAAGTTAATTTGATTGAAATTGTGGGTATAAACCATGGGATGGTTTATGGTATTGAATAATTTATTATACGGATTCCAAAAACATTGTTTAGTAAATAATAAAGAACTCCCTCTCTTTTCTAATATAAACCCACCAAAGAACTCAATACACATCCCCAAAAACCATTTAAGTATGACTACAATCATTCCACCCCACTATAGAGTCCACCCATTGATACCTTGATCTCTCAAGGTTATCCTCCTAGCATTTTGAAACACCCTTTCAAGGTGAGAGATCTGCTCTTTCTCTACTTTATTTGAGCACCTTCTTTGTCTTATAAATTTTTATTCCCAATTGTTCATGTTGTGATATTTTCATACATATTCCTATTATTTTCCTGATTTTCATGTGATTGGATACCCCTTTAACTCTCATTAATCCAACACATGAATCGTTGATTACCCCTGTTATCCTTCCCAAATAATCTTATGATTTTCCATGAAAAAATTTTGTTTTATATACACTAATCCGCATTGACATTCAATGGAGTTATCCTGAAAGTAGATATACAATTTTTCATGTGATCTAAAATGTATGAACAAAAAACTCTATAATATTGGGATTAATTTTGATAAAATATGATCTTATTTTGAATTACCTCTATGGAACACTTATGCAAATACATGATATCAAAGTCATGAGTCGACCTAGAATTATATATCCCACAAATTCATTGGGTAATGTTTTAATATCATTATATTTTAAGTGTTGTTTAGGGTAGTTTATACTAAAAAATGTATTGTTTTATTTTATTTTATCATTAACATATGTTTTTAATGGCAATTTTTTTGTTGTTGACATATTCCCATGTTGCCTTTATATTATCATCGTGTATCATTCTATGATGTTAATGTTTATATTTCTCACTAATTTTATCTACCATTAAAATTCATATTTATTAACAGGTAATAAAATCTTAGTGTTATTCTATGTTTATTCTCATACTAGGATTTAGATCTCACCCCTTTATTATGCATGTCCCTAAGTTATCCCATATGGTTTTAAAATAGAAATGGAATTTGAGAACATGTTAATAAAATTTCAATTAACATTATAATATATATGTATATTGTTCATGTTCTATTTACATAATATCCCAAAGAAACTAGTGTTTACAAAATTTAGTATTTTTTTACGTGTACCATTATGTACTAAATCAAGAAATAATGTACATTAAAAAACAGGCTGTCATAGTGGGATTCATGTAAGGGATCCATGGTTGTTAATTTTTTGGAATGATATATTTTTTCCTTAATGGGATTTTGGATGGATAATAAATTAATGAAATTTAGATTTATGGATGTTTGATATTATTATATGTTCTTCTAGATCACATAGATTTTAGAAGGGGTTGACACCATAGTTTTATTATCTATTAAAGAAACATATTTGCATGGATTATTGAAGAACCAGAGAGTGTTTTCTTGGGAATATGTGATTGGGTTACATGGTTCAACAATGATATTGAAAGGGGAATCAAAATATTTTAAAACTCTTGTTATCCTCAAAGGGTAATTAATATTGTATATATTCATTAATTATCTAAAACTATTTGGGTTTTTATTTACTAGAAACAAATTAAAATGTTGAAGAAACGTTTTTTGGTGGATAAACAAAATGGAATAAATACAAAATATTGGTGATTGGGATGAGAGTTTGGAATTAATGGGAGAGGTATGTTGGGAGTTTGTTTATAAGTTCAAAATGAAAATACCTTGAACACCAAAGGATGGTGTTCTATAGAGGATGATTATATTTTGAATAAGATGTTTAGAAGCATGTAGAGAATTCATAGTGATGTCTTGTGGGGAAATTCCATTAGATATTTTTTTTCAGACTACATGTCCTATAAAAGGAAGTATAACTTGTTTTGGGTTTGGTTACATATCCATGTTATTTTAGGGATTAGGGTTGATATGTTTCATTTTGGGTAGGATATTTGGGAGATACTCTAGTTTGGAAGGGGTTGGTTTTTCTTTTACCTTTCACATGATGTCTTTGAGAGAATAACAACCATGGAAATGTCAATGTGTGAAGGGGAAGGGGTATCCCAAAGTCTCATACATGTTTCTTTTCTATGAATAGTGAATAAGTATTTGATTCTGAATCATTGAAAAAAAAATTAGAATGTCATTATAGATCAGTAATTTCCTCATAGAGAGAGGAAGATACACTGATGTATTGGAACTAGGATGGTATATATTGGGAGAAATGGACCAACTCTTTCCGTGCTTGCACTGGGAAATAGTGACTAGAAATGTGATGAATAATTATAGTGGGAGTACAATTGTTAAATAATTATATAATTTATAAAATTTGTTTCGAGAATAGTTTTTCATTTATAGTATCACTCAATCCTGGTATAACAAAAATGATCTCATATTATAGATACTTAGTAGTAGATCTTCATAAATGAAGAGGAATAAAAGAGTTCTTCCATAGACATAGTATCGAAAATATTTTGTTGATTGGTATTGAATTTTTTTTTATGTTGATAATTTTTAAATTCTTTGAAGGAAGTAACATGGATTCGTTTATTAGTATTCATGGATTTTACAATGAGTGATGAAAGTCAATGAAATTCTGGGATTGAAATCCTTAGTTGGAATTTGATCTCCTTTTCCATGGGCGTTAGCCACAGTGAATCAATAATGGAAGATATATTGTATAGATGGGTTCAAAAGTTGATTGGAATTTTAATGGAATCCTTGATAATGGTTATCAGTTGGTATATTTTCTTGTTTTAAACAATAAAAAAATTCTTAAGATAGAGATTGTTAGTTTGGGATGGATTTAGTATTACAATGTTTTGAACAAAACCTTCAAAATTATACTTATATAACATGTTGGATATATAATCACAATAAAAATAGAATGTATAGTAGATTATGTAGATGTATGGTAAAAAAATCATTAGGATATGAAATAAGAGGTGTTCCATATGTAGCATGGCTTTTCAAGGAATGGGTGTTGTTTTAAATAAAGTATTTTAGTTTATGAAGAAGGTTAGATGATATTAAACAATTATTGAATGATATTAATAATTAGTGGGAATGAATGATTAATATAGAGTGAATTATTAGTCTAAATGAGTGATTCAGTACATAGGATAATTGATTTTCTTTATAAATCTTTAACTATTCATGGAAATGTTGTAGAAAATTCATATCTATAAATGTTAAATTGATAGATTAGTTGACGTTATGGTGCATTGGATTTTCTCTTGATCAAAGAGATGTCTACATAGATCAGTATGTAGAGAAACTAGATGAACTAGATAGCTACTACGAAGAATCTCCATAAATAATATATATGGGTCACATGTTCAATAAAATCAAGTCATCAAATAATAAATTAGGAAGACTTCCACCAAAAGATGCTTCTGTTTGGAACGAGTAATTTTTTGTTATACTAGAGAGTCTCCTCAATACTCGTGTAAGGTTTCTAAAATTAGTCCCTTTTCATTCAGGATGGGTATTGTAACAATAGATATGTACATTCTACATAATGTATCTCTTAATTCCATTTCCACAAATTAATTTATTCATTATTCCCTTATGGGGTAGGTAATTTCAGAACAACACAATTCATATCTTGTGCTCGTTAACTTTATACATTTTTTGTTTATTCATACTTATAAACTATTTAAATATGTTCTTATAAAAATCATAATTAACTAGGATTAGAGAGGGGCGAGTCAACATGGTGATTTTTCTAAGAATAAATACTTCTTTCAAATGCTTATTTTTTAGAACTATCATAATAGTTTAATAAATTTGGTGGCATTTTCCATCATTTGAGGTCCAAAAGAAACATCAAGTTCAGTGATGTTGGATCATTGTAAATTATTAGTTCTATAACTAGTAAGTTTTATGGGATAGTTGGGTTTCATATATTGGATGGCTTAATTTTACCAAAAATATTATATTATATTCAGTCCTGTTATATTAATTAGTTATATGTATATATATATTAATTATTTATAGTTTCATTTCTTCATCAGATGTTTTTATTTTTTATTTTCTCAAAATAGATTCTATACATCGGTGTCAATCTCCATTATTTGATATTAAATTAATCATTAATATATTAGTAATGGAGGTGTAATAATATATTTTTTAATGATTAATAAAATACCATGTTTTGATACCTATTTTTGTTATTATTGTTACTTAATTAATATATTTGTTGTCATTTAATGGTTCATTGATTTTCAGATAGTAAGCTAACCATTTTGGATGTTTGGTATTGTCACACAAGTTTCTCACGGTTAGCCATAACTATGATGATACAATTTAGTTAGGTTTAAAACATAATATTTCCCTTTGAAATGGTAAGAATATTTCTATTCAAACTATGCGATTACCTAGGGTAAATTGTGAGATATATTTTTATGTTTTCAATATCATTTTCATGGTTGGAGAATGGTTTGGTAAACCATGTCAGTCACCCAAATTTTTATTTTTCTGGAACTCTTAATTTTTTTATTAATTTTAAATACATTAACTCTACCCATCATTTATTTTTATATCTTGGGACACCCCCATCCAAGATCCCCAGTTGGTTGTCTTTCACTCCTCCAATATCATGTTGTTCTAAGTAATTTTTTATTATTTCTATAAATTTGATACAAAATAACTATGGTAGGTTATCATATTATAGTCGTTCAACATTGACCCTATTTCTATTTTCCACCCATCATTTTGATCAATTTAGTTAACCCCTATAATATTTTATTAACCTAATTTGTTTCATATTTATAGGGCATGTGAATCCTTTTTAGAGTATATCCCATATTCCAATCTATGGACCATTGACCATATATATGATGTAGGTTTCCCATCTTCTAATTATTAATATACTAATTACAAATGATTTGTATTTTAAATAGTTTCCTGAATCTCTAATGATGGAATGGTATGTGTTTATTGGTTTTTAAAGAAACAATTCATTGTTTGTTATCATTTTAAAATTAAACGAAGGGTTTTCCAACTATGTTGGTTAGTTTTAATTTATTTAAATTATCTATGTATTATTTGTGGTTTTTAAATTTCCCAAATTGCCTTTATAAGTAGATTTCTATATTTTAAAGGGTATTTTATATTTTAAATGTTATTTATAAAGGGGTCCTCTTCAAATTTCTTGTGCCACAAACAAATGAATATTGTAGATCATGTATTAATGTGTATGGATCATTAAATTTTTTCCAAATGGTGTTGTGTATGTCACTTAAGAAATTATTTTGGAATGATCATTTAGAGTGACCCTTAATGAATGGATTTCTATTTATGTCTATGAATGGAATGTATACCAATTAAAATAGAAGACTTGGAACCCCGATTTCCTTTAAAAAATGTCCTATTTATTATAGTGGGTTGATTTAGAAATGTTGTGTTGTGTAAAACCATCTTGTTGCATGTTTGATTTTTCATTATTTTGGATTATGGTCTGAGGGTAATACTGTATTTTTTATGTGGAATTATTCATAGGGGGTCAGTGTTATTTCATTCTAGGGAGTAAGTGATTAGGGGGTTTTTATTTGAAATTATTTTTATTTATTGATGTGAATGTGGATTTTTTATCACCTCTTTTAAACAATTCATAGTAGTTCTATGAAGATAGTAGGTTAATCATAAGTGAGAAATGAGAATATATTATTAGTGCAATGATGAGAGATTGTTTTCATGTATACCTCATTAGATGGTCCGATGGGTGACGTGGGATGGAAGAGCTTGTATCCTTGTTGTTCCCCAATTGTAGTGGTATAATCCCATGTAACTTATTTACCATTATTTCAATAGGACATGGAATATAAATTTCGAACTCTAAAGAATTACTTAATCTGGAGTTTAAATTCTTGATTTTATTTTCTTTCATTTATGAGGAAATTTTTCATTTTTTATTTTTATGGAATTAGTTAAAATAATAGGAAATAATATACCATACATTTAAAAGTGGAAAATTTCACACGGTATATATTTTTTCATAATAAAAAATTTTAAAATGAAAAAAAAAATTTCAAGATAAATATTCATCTTTTAAACGTGATTTCATATTTGATTCTAAAAAATCTCAAAACCCAATTAACATAAATTAACAATGTGTAATGAAAATAATATCCATAAGTTACAAAAAAAAACAAAAAAGAAATATGTTAGTCTATTGAAAACTATGAGATAATATAAATACATTTTCGATTACCATATAAAAACATTTATATTAAATAACAATTTACACATAAATGAAATCATCTAGACATCCCAATTTATTTAATAAAAACCATTAAAAAATATAAAGGATGATCCATAATTTTCAGGGTTTTGTAGAAAACATCAGAACTCATTAAAATATTTAATTTATAACACACATCTTTATACATAAAGGGAATAATTATTCCTTTAAAGAATATCATAATCATAAATTATAATATAAAAAATATTTCTATGAAAAATAATTTGTGAGATTATTAAATTTATTTAATTTTCCTAGGACGTCATTTTCATATAAAAATTATAAGAACACTTACAAATGGAATAACCTAATATATTAATTCCATAAAAAATTTACAGATAACATATACATTAAACGATGCATTATGGAGAAATATCTGGCTCACCCACTACCATAAAAAAATTTAAATACACCATAACGTATATAAAACAAATATATTCATGAATTTCCATCATCAAATACATAAAAATATACTTCGCAAACCAAAATAATTTTTTTTTCAGATATTGATAAATATATTTCCTTTATAATCATATTTTCAAAAATAAAATACCTAGGAAAAATGGAAGGAGGGTAATTATTTGAAGAAAACAGGGAATCCTATAAGGAAATGCCAATTTTAAATAACAATTGAAGTATTTTAATAATATTGTGATGTTTAAATGTTCAAATAGACCATTATGTTTGTACTTTTTTTGAAAATTTAAAAGGTTGTGTATAAAATAGATAAAAATAATCATTTTGATTTTTTTGAAGAATATCAAAAGATTTATATAATGTCCTTTAACATATATATATGTCAATATATATACATACATAAAATAATTTTAATAATATGAACATGAATGATGTATATCTGAAAAAAAAAACATTGAAACATTTACAAATAGGATTTAAGGGAAATTATCCCCTACATAGACACTGAATTATAATTTACATTCATTATCATCCTAAATATAAAAATATATTAATTAATTAATTTTATAATGACCGTAACTTGAATATTAGTCCTTTTATTTCACTTATACACATGTCATACTTAATTACTCAATTTATCATGTTTAAATTGGACATGTTGAGAACATTCTTCTTATATGTCAGAAATAGATTGGGTTGGATGGATGATGTCAAAAGGATCATGATTATATTATGTTTATAATCTTAAATAAAATTAACTAAAAAATTATAAACTATTTATTCTTTTATAACAAACCATGTGATATAGTAAAGAAATGTGTATGAAATTAAAATTGGGAGATGGCCGTCCATACCTAAACAAGAGAAAGGTTTACATTTTTCACAAAAATAACATAAAGAAGGTAATTTTTATTTTAAATTTAAAAAATTATAATTATATCATAAATATCAAATATTTTATTTAAATCCACCAATATATACAATCAATGTGAGTAGCTGGTGACAAATAATGTATATCAGTTTGCAAGGACATAATCTATTGATTCAAATGAAATATATTTTTATTTATTAATTGGATGATAAATAAAGAGGTAGAATATTTATTTTCCGTTATATAATTAAATTTATATCATATATATCACATTATATCATTTGTATCCATTATTAAAAAAAAATCATAATATTCAATTGAAAGACTAAAATACTTCATCTCACGATGCAATAGTCTGCACATACACCTGAGAGATGTTTTAATTAGCATGGGATGGATAAGTAGATCAAAAAGGATTATAGAAAAATCATAATGATATTAAATTATTTTATAGATTCAGATTTTATTTTATCAATATTGTTAAGATAAACTTAAATGAGTTAAATGATATAATTAAATCAAAACACCCGGTTAAAAACTATACGTGTAACGGCCCGAAATTTTGAATAAATATTGATTCCTAATTTCATGTGTTATTTTATTTTATTTTTATACTCAACAAAAATGTTTTATTTGATAAACATGATTATAATTAAAATGAGACCAGTGGGTTTTGACTGTTATATGACCATCGGTCAATATGACCACTGTGAACAAAATGTTTTGATTATTGTCTCTAAATATAAGTAATCTTGGTTGATTATTATAGAAAGAAGATTCGATGGCCTCACCTAGTAGTCTTGGACGGATCGAAGCCCATCTAACAGAGCTTGGGAAGGAGGTAGCACCATTGGGCTTTGCTCTGGACCAAACCCAAGCCGAACTTCATCATGTGAAGCTAGAACGAAATCGCCTTCGCGAGAAGTTCAAACTGATATAAATTACAACTCTGGAAATGTTGACCGATCCGCCCCAAGATTCTATCACCCTAGCACACCTTACTCTTAGGTCCTATGCTGATATTATAAGGGGCTATGTAACAAGACCGTAACTGCCTTGTGTAATCCTTGTTTTAAATAAAAATTGGGATTTCTTCTTATGATGAAGTTTATGAATTTTCAAATGACCGGATAAAAATAGTATGCATATTTTTGATGAATTTTCAAAAGGATATAAAAAAATGTTCATGTAAACCTTAAATAATTTAAAATGTGTAATGATTTTCAAAAAATGGTCTTCTACAATTATGTCCAGTATGAAATTTAGAGTCTAATAAGATCAACTTGATTTTTGATGAATAGTAAATTATGAATAGTGATTTTACGCTTAGGATTAGTAATGTGACCAAATGGATTAGTAATTTCACTTAAAGAAAGTTTTAATATAATTTAGACACCTAGATTAAGTAATGTGATTCAATAAAATGGGTAAATAACGGTTTCATAAATTATTAGTCAAGTATTAGTTTTTTCGGGTGAATAGTGTTTTTTAATTAAAAATTTAATTAAAAATAATTAGAAAATTATTTTTATAAAAAGGACTTTATTTTTGAACTCAGAGCATCGATATTATGTTATGGTAATTTTTGGGGTTTTTTCTGAAAAAATGAATTTTCGGTTAATAGTGTATTTATTTAAAAATAAATTTAAAAATACATAGAAAATTATTTTTATAAAATGGAGTTCATTTTTGAAATCAAAGCATTGATATTTGGTTAGTGTGAAATTTTGGAATTTTTCTGAGAAAGTTGAATTTTCAGTGAATAGTAAAAATGCAGTTTTAGGGTTTCGGTATGTTTAGTGACATCATAGCTGTGTCATGATGATGTCATGAGATATTTTAAGGGTTGGACGGCCAAGGTTGATGAATTATTGTTGTGGGGGCCCCATGTGGCCTAACTCCATGGTAAATTCCAAGGGAGATCACATGGGTTTGAGAAAAGCACATGTGAGGTGTCCCTTGGCCATTAATGCCTTGTCCCCTCACTTTCCCTATAAATACCAAGCCCTCCTCTCATCAATTCGACTCCCCACTCTTCCCCAACGAATTTCGGGTCTCATTACCTCCCAAGGAGTCCTCCTAAGGTGCCCCCAAGCCCTCAAGGTCCCAACCATTGAGGTTTAAGAGTTACATTTTAAGGTAAGGGATCTGACCTCTCTCTTTCATTTCAAGTAATCTCTTTTATGTCATTCCTTTTATGCTACATGTTCTTATGTTGTAGGATGTTCTTTTATACTCCTCTTACTTCCCTTTTTATGTTCATATAATGGTAGATCCCCTCTTACTCTCATTATTTCGTTTCATGAAGTTTTAAGTGGTTCCGTTAGGCTGCCGAAATTTTTGTAACGGATTCTTTCTCCCTTCTCATTTTTCAAGATCTATTTTCATGTAAAGTATTTCAAGTTCCTTTTTATTATGTTGGGTTATGATCTCTAAATTTATCATACTGATATTTTATGACCATATGATGAGAGACCCCATTTGATCTCTTCAATTCAGTATTTTGACGTTTTAAGTGGCGCCGCTAGGCTGCCGAATTTTTAAGTGGTTCTTCACCCTTCTCGTTTTGAAGTTCTACTTTCATGTCAATTCCTCCAAGTTCCTTTTTGTTATGTTGGGGTATGATCTCTATATCTATCATACTGGACTCTTATGTTCATATGATGAGAGACCTCATTTGATCTCTTCAATTCATTATTTTGATGTTTTATGTGGCGCCGTTAGGCTGCCGAATTTTTAGGGGATTCTTTCACCCTTCTCATTCTTTTCAAAGTTCTACTTTCATGTCAAGTCTTTCAAGTTCCTTTTTAATTTCGTTGGGGAATTATCTCTATATCTATCATACTGAACTCTTATTTTCACATGATGAGAGACCCTATTTGATCTTTTCAAAGCATTTTTGTTGAAGTTTAAGTAACGTCGTTAGGCTGCCGAACTTTCATAAGAGAAATCTAATTTTTGTCTTCCTTCCATGTTTTTCACTTCAAATGGTATTTCCTTGAAATTTCATTACCATGATCATGTATCCTTCTTATTCTGTCCATATACTGTTTTATGGGTCATTTATGAATGTTTGACCCATTTTCCCTCTCTTTTTAATGTCTTCTAAAACCTCGTAACACAGCCGTTATGCTGCAGAATTTCCGTCTCAAAATGTCTCTCTCTTTTTCTAAAGTTATTTTATATTATTAAGTGAATAATCAAATCTCTTTCTTCTAAAGGGGTATTCACATATATACCAAAATTTTCTATTTTAAATTCTGGGATTTACATACATGAGACCCACCTTCTTTTTCTGTGGGTTTTAAAGTGACGTAAAGATCATGTCTTTAAAGAAGTTTTTAAAACGTTGTGATTATGAAATGAAACCCATTTATTTTATGCTATGTGGGTTATTTATGAAATTTTTTATGATGATATATGTGGCTCACATTATAATAAAGGAAAATTTAAGGGTGCGCCCTGATAGCGCTCTAATGCATTGGGTAAAAACTTAATCTCTAGAGATGACCATTTTTAACGACGCCATGGTGAATAACCTTGGTAATTTTTAACGACACCTTGGGGATGGACCTTGGTAAAACGAAACGATTGTCAATATTAAATGTTGTAGCCACATCTTCAAGTTATGAAAAATGTTATTTTTATTATGATGTATCTCATGATTTCATTCTCATGCCTTAATGTTATTTTCATGACCTTATTGAAGTATCTCAAATTCACATGTAAAATGTTTCTCTGGTTTCTCTTACTGGGCCTTCTGCTCACCCTTTATTTTGATGTATGTCCCCAGGTTATGAGATGTAGTAATGATCCTAGGATGAACATGAGGAGAAGCCTTTCAAGTGTTTAAGAAGAATGTTTTATGTTTTCATGTTTTAAGTTCCTAGTTTCCAAGACACTAAACCTTAAATATCCTCAGTTCCGTGTAATGAAATGAAAATTATGTTATAAAAATATGGGATGCTATAGTTGGTATCAAAGGATGGTTTAGTTATTTGTGGAAATTAGGATATGAAAACTCTAGGAAGAACCCTATAGAAAAGTTAAAAAAATAGGAAATCTTCCTGGTATTTTGATGAGTATTGAGTAAGGGGTTGCCAAGCAAATACATCCCTATCTGGATACGAGCAGGTAGAGGTGGCTCTGGCACAGATGTACATAGGGGTAAAACCCGAAAACACCGCTTTGAGATAGACTCGAACGGGAACTGGTACAAGACAACGGGCCTTGCTGCACTCTTGGTTACGACACTCCCGGGGGATATGCTTTGGTAAATTCATAAGCTTAGTATGAACCACTGTTAAAGGAACAAAGATAAAATAAAATAAAGATTCACATAAGAATATATGATCATGGATAACCTAGATGGGAACCTAGGGGATCACAAGTTAGGGTATACTTTTCTTCTACAAGTTATCTTTATATGCTTTCAGTTCCTTTTCATGATTATTGGCTAAGTACTTAAGCCCCTAATTATGCTTTCTCTTCATAGTTAATGATGGGAAATGGAAGAACATGTCCAAACAACCAATGTGATAGGAAATGCGACGATTGTCGTATTAATATGACAGGGATGATTAGGGGATTAAAATATGATTATTATTTTGGAATATTTTCACTATTTTGGGGACCCTATATGATCGAGGTAAATAGATTACTACGGTATTTTCATTGAAGAGTAGGGTTGACTTATATTTTGAAGAATCGATGAATTTAAGGTGGAATTATAGTAATTTAGGTTGCTTATGGAAATTATTAACCTATCTTGGGGTAAATATGTTTAGGTTAGTTATTTTTTTTTATAAGATGTTAGGAGTGGTTGATGTTGTTTGGAGATGAATGATAAAGTTTACCTTGGAAGACTATGTTATCAAATCCTTCTTGTATTTGGGTTTCAATCTTAGTTTGGTTTATTTTGAGGATTTTTTTAAGGACAGTTATTTATGGAATGGACTATGATGAACTGTGGGTAGTACCATGGAACTTTGAAGATTTAAAAGTAGTTTCCATTCCTATGGGATTATCTCTTTTTGAAGAGTTGTTTTACTTTACCCTTTCTATTTTTGGGATAATGTTTAAAGATAGAAGAAATAGATAGTTAATCTTTTGTGGATTATGAAGATGATTCTTGTGTTTTGATGAGACCAAGTAGTTTTGAATGCTCATAATTTGGAGAAAAGATTAGTTTTGGGTAGAAACTTATTAAAGGATGAAACTCTACATGAAGATAGGTATATTTTCTTATGTTTTTGTTTTATGTTGTAAATGAATTCCTAAAAATTATGAAAAGGAACGTGAAACAAAAACGTTTTTGGTTTACGTTTCCTACTAGGTAATCAAAGACCGCTTACACACATCATAATTTTGGGATTTTCTGGTGGTTAACTTCCTCCTAATAATGTTTTCTATCACTCTCCTTTAGAACGTGACCCTTTGTTTTCTCCTCCATGTCCATGTTTCCTACATGGAATCCTAGTATGAGTAAACACGGGTGGCTTTTGTACTTCCTTTTCTTTCTTTTAAAGTAATGGTGTTACTGACTCTTTTTCCGATGTGGGACTTTCAATGAAATTTCAAAATCAATTTTAAAAATTGCGAGGACGCAATTTCTTAAGGGGGGAAGATTGTAACGGTCCGAAATTTTGAATAAATCTTGTTTCCCAATTTCATGTGTTATTTTATTTTATTTTTATACTCAACAAAAATGTTTTATTTGATAAACATGATTATAATTAAAATGAGACCAGTGGGTTTTGACTGTTATATGACCATCGGTCAATATGACCACTGTGAACAAAATGTTTTGATTATTGTCTCTAAATATAAGTAATCTTGGTTGATTATTATAGAAAGAAGATTCGATGGCCTCACCTAGTAGTCTTGGACCGATCGAAGCCCATCTAACAGAGCTTGGGAAGGAGGTAGCACCATTGGCCTTTTCTCTGGACCAAACCCAAGCCGAACTTCATCATGTGAAGCTAGAACGAAATCGCCTTCGCGAGAAGTTCAAACTAATAGAAATTACAACTCTGGCAATGTTGACCGAGCCGCCCCAAGATTCTATCACCCAAGCACACCTTACTCTTAGGTCCTATGCTGATATTATAAGGGGCTATGTAACAAGACCGTAACTTCCTTGTGTAATCCTTGTTTTAAATAAAAATTGGGATTTCTTCTTATGATGAAGTTTATGAATTTTCAAATGACCGGATAAAAATAGTATGCATATTTTTGATGAATTTTCAAAAGGATATAAAAAAAATGTTCATGTAAACCTTAAATAATTTTAAATGTGTAATGATTTTCAAAAAATGGTCTTCCACAATTATGTCCAGTACAAAATTTAGAGTCTAATAAGATCAACTTGATTTTTGATGAATAGTAAATTATGAATAGTGATTTTACGCTTAGGATTAGTAATGTGACCAAATGGATTAGTAATTTCACTTAAAGAAAGTTTTAATATAATTTAGACACCTAGATTAAGTAATGTGATTCAATAAAATGGATAAATAACGGTTTCATAAATTATTAGTCAAGTATTAGTTTTTTCGGGTGAATAGTGTTTTTTAATTAAAAATTTAATTAAAAATAATTAGAAAATTATTTTTATAAAAAGGACTTTATTTTTGAACTCAGAGCATCGATATTATGTTATGGTAATTTTTGGGGTTTTTTCTGAAAAAATGAATTTTCGGTGAATAGTGTATTTATTTAAAAATAAATTTAAAAATACTTAGAAAATTATTTTTATAAAATGGAGTTCATTTTTGAAATCAGAGCATTGATATTTGGTTAGTGTGAAATTTTGGGATTTTTCTGAGAAAATTGAATTTTCAGTGAATAGTAAAAATGCAGTTTTAGGGTTTCGGTATGTTTAGTGACATCATAGCTGTGTCATGATGATGTCAGGAGATATTTTAAGGGTTGGCCGGTCAAGGGTGATGAATTATTGTTGTGGGGGCCCCATGTGGCCTAACTCCATGGTAAATGCCAAGGGAGAGCACATGGGTTTGAGAAAAGCACATGTGAGGTGTCTCTTGGCCATTAATGCCTTGTCCCCTCACTTTCCCTATAAATACCAAGCCCTCCTCTCATCAATTCGACTCCCCACTCTTCCCCAACGAAGTTCTGGTCTCATTACCTCCCAAGGAGTCCTCCCAAGGTGCCCCCAAGCCCTCAAGGTCCCAACCGTTGAGGTTTAAGAGTTACATTTTAAGGTAAGGGATCTGACCTCTCTCTTTCATTTCAAGTAATCTCTTTTATGTCATTCCTTTTATGCTACATGTTCTTATGTTGGAGGATGTTCTTTTATACTCCTCTTACTGCCCTTTTTATGTTCATATAATGGGAGATCCCCTCTTACTCTCATTATTTCTTTTTATTAAGTTTTAAGTGGTGTCGTTAGGCTGCCGAAATTTTTGTAACAGATTCTTTCTCCCTTCTCATTTTTCAAGATCTATTTTCATGTAAAGTATTTCAAGTTCCTTTTTATTATGTTGGGGTATGATCTCTAAATTTATCATACTGATCTTTTATGATCATATGATGAGAGACCCCATTTGATCTCTTCAATTCAGTATTTTGACGTTTTAAGTGGCGCCGCTAGGCTGCCGAATTTTTAAGTGGTTCTTCACCCTTCTCGTTTTGAAGTTCTACTTTCATGTCAATTCCTTCAAGTTCCTTTTTGTTATGTTGGGGTATGATCTCTATATCTATCATACTGGACTCTTATGTTCATATGATGAGAGACCCCATTTGATCTCTTCAATTCATTATTTTGAAGTTTTAAGTGGCGCCGTTAGGCTGCCGAATATTTAGGGGATTCTTTCACCCTTCTCATTCTTTTCAAAGTTCTACTTTCATGTCAAGTCTTTCAAGTTCCTTTTTAATTATGTTGGGGAATTATTTCTATATCTATCATACTGAACTCTTATGGTCACATGATAAGAGACCCTATTTGATCTTTTCAAATCATTTTTGTTGAAGTTTAAGTAACGTCGTTAGGCTGCCGAACTTTCATAAGAGAAATCTAATTTTTGTCTTCCTTCCATGTTTTTAATTTCAAATGGTATGTCCTTGAAATTTCATTACCATGATCATGTATCCTTCTTATTCTATCCATCTACTGTTTTATGGTTCATTTATGAATGTTTGACCCATTTTCCCTCTCTTTTTAATGTCTTCTAAAACCTCGTAACATAGCCGTTATGCTGCAGAATTTCCGTCTCAAAATGTCTCTCTCTTTTTCTAAAGTTATTTTATATTATTAAGTAAATAATCAAAGCTCTTTCTTCTAAATGGGTATTCACATATATACCAAAATGTTCTATTTTAAATTCTGGGATTTACATACATGAGACCCACCTTCCTTTTCTGTGGGTTTTAAAGTGACGTAAAGATCATGTATTTAAAGCAGTTTTTAAAACGTTGTGATTATGAAATGAAACCCATTTATTTTATGCTATATGGGTTATTTATGAAATGTTTGCTGATGATATATGTGGCTCACATTATAATAAAGGAAAATTTAAGGGTGCGCCCTGATAGCGCTCCAATGCATTGGGTAAAGACTTAATCTCTAGAGATGACCATTTTTAACGACACCATGGTGAATAACCTTGGTAATTTTTAACGACACCTTGGGGATGGACCTTGGTAAAACGAAACGATTGTCAATATTAAATTTTGTAGCCACATCTTCAAGTTATGAAAAATGTTATTTTTATTATGATGTATCTCATGATTTCATTCTCATTCCTTAATGTTATTTTCATGACCTTATTGAAGTATCTCAAGTTCACATGTAAAATGTTTCTCTGGTTTCTCTTACTGGGCCTTCTGCTCACCCTTTCTTTTGATGTATGTCCCCAGGTTATGAGATGCAGTAATGATCCTAGGATGAACATGAGGAGAAGCCTTTCAATTGTTTAAGAAGAATGTTTTATGTTTTCATGTTTTAAGTTCCTAGTTTCCAAGACACTAAACCTTAAAGATCCTCAGTTTCGTGTAATGAAATGAAAATTATGTTATAAAAAGATGGGATTCTATAATACGTCTTCATAGGACAACACCATAATTTTAATCGTAATCCCTTATTAGGATGGTATTATGATCGAACCACGAAACAAAAAATAAGGGGGAGATGATATTAAAATATATTGGAAGGTATTGGTTGATATAATAGGTTATTTGTTAGTGTGGAAGACAATATATTGGGTTCCCTATTATATTTGAGGGAGAGGAAACAAATGTGATTTCTAAAATTATTAAACTATATTAATGAATTATTCATTCAAAAATTCTCCAAAAAAGGAAATTTTAGAATAATTAATTGATTAGGGTACATTTATGACCTATAAATATGATTTGTAAAAAAAATTAAGTCATTTTAACCTTTAAGAGTCTCAATTTAACCATTTTAACTATTTTTAACTCTTCTATAATAAAATGAATTTCATACCAAAAAAACAATTAAAAATTAAATAATTAGTAAATTGGCATCTTAATTATTTTTACATACTAATTTAAAAATATTAAATCCATTTTATCTAATTTAGTCTCTATAGGTGCAGGATTTTAAATATAAAATAAAACCACAATAATTATTATTATGTATAAAAATAATTTTCATCAAAATTCAAGTTGAATATTGATTCGAATGACATTTTTTTGGATTATGTTTAATAAGAAAAAAATAATTAAATTTAAAACCCAATAAAAAATTAATACTATCAAAATACATGATACAAAAAGTCAATTTTCTCGCAAATTTATTTACATGTATGCAGGCACAAAAAT
Source organism: Viscum album (assembly GCA_963277665.1). Taxonomy (NCBI): domain Eukaryota; kingdom Viridiplantae; phylum Streptophyta; class Magnoliopsida; order Santalales; family Viscaceae; genus Viscum; species Viscum album. The sequence continues at coordinate 1,464,167,335 of OY728153.1, read as the reverse complement.
CCAATCGAATACTATACTAAAATAGAAACCAAATAAAAAACCAATACATGTATAAAACTATAATCCCACAACCTGAGAATGAAAATAATTTATTTAAAAAAAAGGGGCCAAGTACAAGACCAAATAAAAACTGGGAAGAGTCACACCTAATCCAACAGAAATGGCTAATATAAAATGAAAACTACCTATAAACACCTCATTCTGTAATGCTACAGCTGTTCTCTACCACATCCTATCCTCCTAGGACACCATCAATATGGTATTCATCTTCATAATACACAACACATTCAGAAATATCACATAAAGGGATGAGTATAACAATACTTAGTAGGACACCCAAATAAAAAAATATGAATCAAAATTTATAGTAAAATCTGTTTAAGATTTAGAAATAAATATATAATAGAAATATCCATATATATTCAAGAAGAACACTGCACCATGAGAGAGTCACAACCAACTTCCATCAAAATGATTTTCAATGCTCGTTCTTGGAGAATCCAATCCATGTACAATGTCTTTACTGGAGACATGCATCCAAGAGGACATGATCATGGGGCCCCACCCAAGAATTCTCTTGGGTCTTAGAAGACCCTGATACTCAGGTTTTTCACACCCATATCCACTATGTGATACCCAAAATGAAAATTGGATCAACCAACTATGTAGGGGGTTATATTCAAATGATATTGCAAACCCCATCGACATTTCTCACTCGATGGAGGGTTAGTGCCCTTCTCAAGGTGGTTATACTGATTCCACAACCCCAAAAGAGCATATAATGTTGATAACTTATCATTCTCCTATATCATGGATGGACACCAAGAACTCTATCTAAGACTCATCCTCCAGTTTGGATCAAATACTACGATGTTGATATCATGCGGCATTGTACCCTTGAGGGAGAGGAATGAGGGAACTCACTTGACAAATAGTGTTCTAGAATAAAGAAACAAAAGTCTACAAACACATTTTTTGGGGTACACATCTTTTAATTGGGTACACAGCATATGCATCTATCATCGTGTCTTCTCATGTGATAATTCCTCGCATGGAATCCAAAACTAAACACAAAAAACATGTGAGTAAAGCACACCACATGAAATGGTCCCTCGACAATTGTCTATTCCGAATGGATGTGTTCATGTATCTCTGATGGTTCCTTTATACCAACCCATGTACACATGGCCATATCAATGTCCATGTATATAGTTTTTGACATTCAATGTCCTTGTATAATCAAAAGTACACATTGTTCTTACAAGGGAGGTCCACACAGCAAGTGACCATTTTACACGGCATGTGATACTTAACTCCAATTGAAACCCTAGCACTATAGACAGGGGGTCCCACATGATGTGTAATGCGGGATTAAATGCCTTGAAACCTATAATTATACAGACCCCAGGGGATGTTCCACAACAACATCCAGCGCCTCTCTATAGGACTTTTAATTTTCACAATAGGTAGATTGGGGATCAATCAATCATTTCCATCACCATTTTATGTAATTAGGGATCAGATATACTACAAAAATTATCTATTGATCCATCCCTTCATCGCATGTCAAATTTGGGGAAAACAAAAATATATTTTGATTTATATCTGACTACCACTATCATTATCTCAACATGATTGTAGCCTCAATAATTAATCCCACCATTAGCATTGATCTGTTTCACTGAAGAATGGTCATGTAGTGATCAAATAATCAGTATTTAATTGAACCATGATCCAAAAAAATTCATGATTAATGTAGAAATAATAGGAGAAGAATACCATAACCCATACATAAAATATGAGAAATTAACCTCTTCCTTTTTTTCATTCATCCTCGATTCGTTGTTTTAATAGAATATGAAAGAATAATAATAGACACAAAAAATTGTAATTACATCAATTTAAACCTACTAGTGATGTGCATATAATGTATATATGTTTAATTGATCTGTATTCATCTTGGATTATGAAATTATATGGAAAACAAAAATGAAAAACCTACCTATGGTTTGGATAGATCATTGAGGAATAACAGTCATACATATACATGAATTTTGTTGGTGTAACAATCCCTTCATGATCTATAGTTTTTCTCAAATAACACAATCCCTTAATGGATTCTAGGTAATTGGGGTTTCACATAACAACGATTTGAAAAATATATATCTTTATATATATAATTATATGTTTCTCGGTTGAAAAATATACAATAAATCATTTCATTAATTTATTTTATTAATTTTGCACCCATAATAACTTTTTCCCAAACCAAATGCACTGGAAATGATTATGTTGTGCCTAAAATGAAAAATATATTCTAAATTAAACAATTACATCATATTCTTAAAATGGTCCCATGTAAGAGAGTTATTCAACATTTTCTGGAAAACAACTCATGCATGTTATTTTATATATTGAATATATTTCAAGCATTTCGTACAGGAACACTAGGCCTCAGAATCACATGCAATTTTAGTGAGAGTTCTTAGAAATAATTAATATAATATCCACAAATAATACACAAAAAATATTATTCCATAAATTCTCACCATATTATGGATTTTTACTAAAAGGAGAAACCCTACTCAAAAATATGAGGACATTGGGCTTACATCTAGGTCTCCCACTACTAAAGGTACTCAAAAAGATTCCCTTAAAACCAATGATAATTTTCGTAGGGAATAAATCACCAATGAATGATCCACTCTTACTGATCCTCGATCTCCATATGGTAATCAGTAACGGTAGTTCTAACCTTGGTGTCATGATCACCCCAATTGATAGCACGTGACAGATCATCCATGTATCTCCACAACTGTGACATTTTGGAAAATACATATACATGATATAACTACTATGGTGGATATAAGTAGTAAACCACCATGAAAAATCTATGCAATATTAGGAAGGGACCAATGAATCATAAAGGCAAATTTCCATCCCATACAGTTCTCCACAAATCCACATCAAGGTGAGACCCTAAGTAACACAATGTCTCTCTCCTCAAACACTATAGGTCTCCATCATTAGTCCTTATAAGGCATATGATGACTCTAGTATTTATTCATCAAATATGGGATATTCTACACCGTCTCCACAATATCTCACATAAAATCTAGTCCCATATGTTTTTACTCACCTAGATTAGTCCCAAAAAAGTTTGGCCTGAAGGGTTACTTGTATGAAGCCTCAAATAGTTTCCTACCTTTGGCAGAATGGTACCTATTTTAATATAAAAACTACACCATGCTTATATCATCCACTCAATTACACTCAATGTATAACATAAAGCATGAAACATTTCCTCAATGACCCGAATGATCCGATTAGTCTGACCATTATTCTAGGATTGAAATGTTAATCTAAAGTGTAAATGTGTCGTGAAGGTCTCCACCAATTCCCTCTATAATGGTTGCATGAAGAGAGTGTGATGATCTAAAATGGTCATTGAGGGATCCCATGGATTTGGACTACCTATGGCACGTAGATGCATCTATGTCTATATACTGAACTCTGCACTCAAATAGCTAGGAAGTGGGATGACATTTTGATTTACTCTATAATCACTAAGATATCATCGTGACCCTCGGACTTACAAAGTAACCCTATTATGAAGTCCATTGATATCCCATCATACTACCACTCTAGAACCACAAGGGGTTGATATAAACTCACTTGAACTTGGTACTCATCCTTCACCTGGTGAAAAGTAAGGCATCGAAATACACACTCTTATATGCCCTTCATCATTCCTGTACAATAAAACTGACGTGGGGATCATGGTACATATTTTCATCACCAGAATGTTACTCCAAAGGGGATCTATGAATCTCTCGCATCACCTCCCCCCACAACATCAAATTTACTATCATCTATTATCTAAAAAGGATAACATGATACCCACCATCATAATGTAGAAGAGGAGTGAGTAAAATTGTTATATGAGAATATAAGGTCCCATAGTATGTATATTCAGGTTGAACATCCCTAGAATTCTATAAAATAGGTGGTGTTGCAACCATCGACTCAAGAGATGAATCACCATCTGTTTACACATTAGAAAACTTCAACTATGATAAATCCTCTAATGCATTATCCAACAAATGGGAACAATATCTCACACTGAAAGTATCATTGAACAAATTCAACATCCCATGAGTATAGAAAATATCTAATTCAATCTCCAGAAAAAACCACTTTCCACCTATTTTACATCATTTTCAATAATTCTAAGAGATGATAAAATTGAGATTCTTGTGGTCATAGTAAACGATAAACCACTCTCCATCAGTTATGGTTGCCACATCTTTAGTGAGAAGCCCACTGTTTATGAATCAAGAACATGGGGTAGGTTTTTTTATCATGTGTTCTCATATTTCATGAAGCATATGAAATAATTTTCTACCTTTGTATCAAACCACAAACAATTCTAGTCTTGATGCATCTCAGAACAATATGTAGTCCACACCTTCCTTTGGAAATATCTATATGGGGGAACTCATAAATATACACTGTAACTCATGAAAGATCCTCTGATATAATTTCATCCCCATTAAAGGCATCCCCTTTTAATTTTAATAATTCAAGGGTTCTTACATTCATGAAAAATTGGTTTCAAACCTCAAATAGAACCATGAAAACCCATGGAAAATCTTCACCTCTTTATAATTGTTGGAAGGATCCAAAGAAAGCACTGTCTCAACCACTGTCGATTCCAAGAATCCCCCTACATCTAAGATGACATGTCTTGAGAAGTGGACTGCTCACATACAAACTTTACACTTCAATTGATACCCATGATGTTATCTCTTTCAACGTGTTTCAAAGACCATCCTTAAGTGTCTCATATACTCCACCACGGATGTTGAATACACTATGATATCATATATGAATACTTCCATAATTCAGTCTAATAAACTATGAAATATCTAGTTCATATGTCTCATGAGAAATTTTAGTTAGTTATTCACTCTTAATTGAATCACAATTCACTCATAGTGACCATAGAATCATCTGAATCATAACATTGAAATATTATCATCATGCACTCATAACTAGTGATAGCCTGATTTGAAGTCAATATTCAAGAACCACCATGTCCCTCTCAACTATTAAAAGAGTTTTTTCATCCTTGGTAGTGGATACTTATTATTCATCTTCACTGAGTGCAATCAATATTTATCCATACATCAAAACAATCCCATATCATCCTTCTTGGAGAACAACACAAGGTTTAGCTATGGGAAATGATGGTTGTCACAATGACATTCTCTTAAAAGTCCCCCAATTGATCCCATAGCCCATGATGGTCTTTTGGATTCATCCAAAATGTCACGGCATATATTGAAGATATACCATGATGTAATTTAATGAAAAATTATATCTCTCAGTGGGGATGTAAACCTGCTATATCCTCTTTAAATTCATCATCATACCTCTCTAAAACTATAGGAAACTAAGACCTCATACCATCCACTACTCTTAGAGTCATGTTATCCAACTAGTTATTAATCGACTATACTCTTCTATACCAGATCCCATCTTGATCCTCCAAGGTTTCCTTTTCCCCACAAAGGAAAATGTCTCCCCAAACCACCAACTCCCTAAGCCTGGTGTGGACCACTAGGGGTTAGTTGTGCTAATTGGTCAGTCCTCTGACCACCTCCAACAACTCTTATGGCCCCTCTACCACATATGTCTCCCTATAGACCTTCATGATCATACCTATTCCACTACCATATTGAAACCACTAAAATTTCTTGATCAACTATACAACAAGTCATACAATCTTGAGTTAGATTTCCCCAACCATCTTTTGAGAAACACTTACACTCACTTGGGAAATAAAAACATTCTTGAGTGCCCTTTTTTTAAACCTATGTCTTTTGATTGTGTTCAAATGATTCTAATAGTATTATATCACAATGACATAAACTGATTACCTTTTGTTGAGGTAACTTCTCCTAGGTTCCCACTACCAGCACCCAGTATCTGTCTTTTCTTAGGAAGTAGTCCACTGCAACTACCTTCACCAGAACCCCTGTATGGGATTTAATATAAAGGGATACCACTGAAGCCTTGATGTCCTAGATTATGACCTACTCAATGGTATTTTCTCTGGGTAAGAGATCCTAAACCACATATATATTTTAATTTTAGATATTATTAATCCTCTTTGAGTACTCATCCCCTACCAAAATACTCTACTACAGATGAATAAGATTTTGTATATGCACCAATCACAAAAAAGATGGATAGAGATCTTCCATTAAAAGATACTCAAAGTATATATAAGAGAGATATATCTCATTATGTAACTGAGTAACTAGGTTCCACCATGTCCCAGAAGTGACCTAATGAACACTCAATGTGGGGTCCACAATCTGATCTACAGACGTATTCACAAATAGGAAAACACTATTAAATACCTCTAGATAGTCCTTCTCCACCTGGGGTCTGGCTCACCCTATAACCTGGGAGGTAACTCTCTCTATCCTCATATAATTCCCTCATCCTGTTGGAAACCAGAGCTTGAACTCCTAGAACTGGATTCTACTCAATGGATGGTGGTATAGATAGAAAAATAAAATGAGTTTCTATCTCTAATAATGGACCATTTACTAATTTATCCCCACTCAGCCTATTATCCTCATGATCACACAGTTAAGTTGAGGCTGGATATCTTGGTGGAGGTATCATGAAATTAAAAACATGTTCTATGGTCAAAGTATTCATCTAGGTAGCTGACTGAAGAATGAAATATAAAACACATCCTCATACTCTATGATTCATGTTCCAATATTTTTTTTTTACAAACCGTGTATTCATGTAACGAGTTTATAGGAATGTGATTAGAGTCAATGTGTATGGATACATCGACCACTACACAAATTCTAAATTCCATGGCCAAAAATTTGAAATCAAAGAATTAAATGATGTTTCCATAAATCAATAACACTAAATGTAGTCCAATGGCTGAACAGAATTCTTCTAGTGACACTCTTTCAAGACCCGAACCCCTATGGCCCAATCCATTACAACCCCTAGACTTCCATTAATATGAAATGGGATGGGGACCATTTACCAGTTTTCATATCCCAAAAATGTTAGCCATTACCCTAATATACCAATACAGATGCACACATATAAACACACATGCAATTCTAAAATGTATAACAACTAAAACCAATTAGTGCACACATCTATAATCACCCAACTAGAGTATGAAAATAAAGTACTAAAAGTGAAAAGGGGAAAAATATAATCCCAAACATAAACTATGAAAGTTAAGACATGTTCTAAGGAGTGGACTACAATCAAATGCAATCTCAGAAAAAAAATTCCCTGGTCTGTCATTATCATGTTAAGCTCCACCCTCTCTTTGTCCACTTAGGACACCGTTAAAAGGTTCCTCTTCTACATAATACATGGCACATAATGGAAAATCCCATTCATGGTTGAGTATAAAAATACCTTGTATGACACCTCAAAAACACTAAACGTAGAGAATAAAATAGGTTCATCTAAATATAATATACAAAAATCAATTTATACTAGAAACACTCAGATATACCCAGTAAGGGAATTGCCACGATAGGTAGTAACAACCAACTTCTAGCAATTGGGTTTTTCTCGAAGAAATGATCATTCATGTTGAATCCACTCCATAATCCATTACATCACTATGGATAATAATACAAGTGGTCATGAACATTGGACCCCTTCCATGAAATATCACTGGTCTTAGAAGAGCATGATACTCAGATATGGGGTACCGCCCAGGACTAATGGGGGACACCATGAATCCATGATGGATCAACCCTCTACATATGATATCATATTCCATTGATACCGTGAACCCCAATGATACAGACTGCTAGATGGAGGACCAATGCCTTTCTTAAAAAGGCCAATCGTTTCCAAAACCCCACCTATGTTATAATTATGATTGAGGATCACATTCTAATATCACCAAAGGACAACAAAAACTCTATATAAGATTTATCCTCCAGATGAGATTAGAATCCTATGATATGGATGGAATTCCTCACAATATCTTTGAGGGAATGGTCCAAGGAAACTCACTCAAACAGGATTGGTCCAGACTAAGAAAATGAAGGTATAAGAACACCCTTGAAGGGAATACAGAGAGTGTACTAGGGGCACATGGTGTGTCTAGATATCTTCAAGTATTACCATGTGGTAAATCCTCACATGACCTGAAACCCTAAAAATAGTGATTATGTGAAGAATATAGAGTGTATAGGTCTCCCAACACCTGGATGCGGCATCATGCTTTGTCAGTGATTCTCTTGTCATGGAAATGTTGCATCCTGTGTATAGTTGTATGTTTCCATGTGAAAGTATATAGCATTCCACTGGTCATGTACGTCTAGTCATGTTTTTGAACATTACAATATACATGAAATGCCCCGAGGAGAGGTCAATAGTGCGTTTGACCTTATCACATGGTCTGTGATACTTAATATCTACTAAATACCTAGAATAATAGCTAAGGATCCCACATTGTGTGTAATGCCATATTACATTCCATGTAACCTATAATTTTTGAAATCACATGGAATCTTCTTCTAAATCATCCAACGAATCAAAAAAACATCTTTGTTTTTTTGAACCTATATATTTGTGGTCGGATGAGCCTTTCCATTATTGAGGATCATAATACGGGTTCATATTTTCATAGAAATTGATTTTTCAACCCATCCAGTCACTGTTTTTAAAAACTAGAAATAGCATAACCAGGAAATACAATATTATCTAGCTTTGATCACTCATTTTCGACATCACACAATGATCATAACCAAGATCATGAAACAAAACTGTGGTATAAATCTGTTTTTTCGAAGAATAGTTAAGCAATGATGAAATATTGTTTATTTTTTTGAAACACTTGACAAAATAAATGGCAATGATGAATATGAAAAGATTATAGAAACAATAAGCCATAAATTTTGAGGAATGCACCATGACCTACATGTTTTTCCTCTATTCACTCTTTTAGAATAAGACTTGAAAATAGAAAAAAAACACAGAAACAATATTTAATTTAAACAATTTAAATATACTAATGATATGAGTATGAATTATATTTTATAATTGATCTATATTTATACAAGATTAAGAAATATCATTGATAATTCAAATCATCATTCTACATCGAATTTGAATCAATAATTTTTAAATAATGGTTTGTTTCTTCTATTGTTGTTGATATCCATGATCTCTGTTGGATTAATAATTGACAATATACTCCTGATCCATCATTTTCCCCCAATTATTCCATCCTCCAATGGATTCATGGAATCTATGGTTTAGTGGAAAAAATATATGAAAACAACAAAGAAATATATTTAGATATTATTCTAGTCATTGTGTCAAAAAAATTAAAAATAATATTCAAATAAATTATTTTATTATTTATTAGACTATGAAAACTTTTCTACAAACCCTTTCCACTGATCAAAATTATGTTATTCCTAGGATAAAACTGACATTATAAATTCCATAGTTCCCTTGAATTTCTAATCCACGATCACATTCCAGAGTTATTTCACTTATTTAGGAAAAATACATGCTCTTGTTATTTAATATATTTAATATATTTGAAATAATTATTCCAGGAACACAGGGTATAGAAACCACATGAAACCTCATTTCCTGGTCCCAGAAATGGGCAAGTTCAAACCTAGGTTTCCCAGGGATGCCCTGCCACTAATATTTCTATTAAGGAGGCTTCCATGCATATGTCTGTCATCATAATAGTCCTATATAAGGATCAGAAGGATCTATTTCATCTCATTCATCTCAACAGGGAACTAGATAGGTGTGTTTTCACCCTGTCATGTTCGGGGGTCTTTTCAACAAGGGATTTTCAAAGGATATCGACCACATATAATATATCAAATGGTTGTAATAACACCCTATGGTCTAGAATAATTCAATATAAATATAACTTTATTACCTATAGAATAATGAAAAATGCAATGCCTTCATATGAGAACATCAAATGAGGTGGTATCAACATGGCTTATAGCTGTTTTTGTTATAAAACTCATCGTGAGGAGAATATGGGCCACATTTTCATTGAACCAGACTCAGTGTAAGAGGTATGAAATATTTAGAGAGTTTCCAACTATTTATGTGAACTACATGTCCAATTCCTCTTCCAAGAAACATGTGTTCACCGTTCGGGTGATATAGGCCCTTAGAAAATAGTCTGGGCACTTGTTCTTCACGATGGATGCTAGAAACTTTGGAAAAAAATAAATAGGTTGAGTTATGAGGGGGCCCAATCCTCAGGGAGGTCCACCATTTCTAGAATTTGAATCTTTCTAGTGGACATGGTTGGGCTCTACAACAACTCTTGTGATGCTCCTACCCTTCAATATATCCTTATAAGAATACCAATAGATCACCCTGGTATCAAGGGCTCAAGGTAGTCCTAAATTCATTGGCTCCCAACAATCTAGTCATTGAAACTCAAAACTGACAGATCAAGTAGATCAGGGATTCATTTTAGGATATGTAGTTGTCCATGACCTAGGAGGTTCCATCATTTTTCCATTCACAGCTCACATAGGAAGCGGATCCTATCTCTGGGCAAAGGCTAAGAAATTTTTAACCAGTTCATATATCTACCAACATGAATACATTGAAGTCTCTAATGTGGACAATTATTAGATAATATCTATCAATTTATTGTGAGGCACTGGCTCTACCCCATGTTCAATTTCCTACACAATCAAAAAATACATAGTTATACTCAATGACATCATCAATGAAATTCATACATTCTGTAAAGGAAACAAAGTTATAGACTATCTTGAATCCTTAATAGACCAAGGCCATAGTTATTTCTACTTATCCAATGTAAATTTTTCGAATCCTAAGGTGGTTAAAATTATTAGATACGGTTCCCTTGGGCTACATTACTGTAGCCCCCCATAGTTACCGGCTTGCCACGGTTTTTCCCATGTAGTTCATATTCCTTTCCCATTCCTTCTAATAAATAAATAAATGATGATGATTACAACACATTCTACATGTGATCAAGATTTTGAAGCAGTTTTTTCCAATATGAAATATTCTCTTCCAATTCTACTATACCATGGATGAAAATATCAGATGAAACTGGAACATATTTCCTTAATAATGAAACACGAAACACATCACATACCAATGATAGACTCAAAGAAAATTACCGTAGATATTAAATTGATCTAATATCATCAATAATTAAATAAGATAAAATGATCTATAGAATTAACATTACCTTGTTATGGAAATTCATAAAACATTTCTAAGGAGGTACTTAAATAAATGCTTGGTCCTTAACATTGAATAAATGGTTATTTTAAATAGAAATGTGACTTTGTTGAGAAAACAAAATTTTACAATATTGACTAATTTGTACATCCCTTCTAATAATTTGTAACCCATAACTGATTCAATCACATCAGGTCCACCATTTTTTATTTCCCTCGAATTTCACACCACATAATGATATCAATTTATGAACAGGTTCCAATGGGTTAATTCATGTAACCAAAATAACACAATTGGTATATATCCTTATGGACCTTCATCCTAAAGGCATGAACTCATCAGGTATTTTGACCTATGATGCTTAAGAACTCGAATTGGTTGAGAGGATGGGAGGTCAGGCACATCACACCCTTTTGGGGTAATTATTTCATACTTCATGACTCTCTTATAGATTTAATATATGTTCATGAATCCTTAAATAAATCCAAAGTATGATGTGGGTTTTCCCAAATTAAATAGTCAATTATTAGCATGTGAGAAATTATGAATCATCTTTATGTATTCAAGGATCCTCATAAATAGAAATATATGTATGTATCTGAGGTTCCCCATTGATGGTATCCTCTTTTATAATACTTCGATGTTTCTTGGTCACTATAATGAAGATTATGGTTTTCTCTCCAACTAGTGAGGAACTCTAGATTTTATAGTCATATATGTAAATGAATGTCACAATGGAGTTTATTGGTATCCATTTAGATAAAGGTCACTCTAGTGTCAATCATCTTCTAGGGAGACGAGAATTTTTTAATGTTGATATCGAAACTAAAAATAGGATTTCTATATATCGTTATGAAAGTATTTTGAACCCACATAGTTCGGTGATGCGTAATTGGGTACATCATTCATTTTAAGGATGTGTGAGGGGGACCCAGGTGTACATTTTAACGTCAAGTGTCATGGGAGTCTAGGAGGAAGGTTCCTAGTCAATGGTTCGTGTGTAACATAGGTCAAAACATCCCATAATACATTGAAGGGATTTTAGTTTCGTTGTTGAATTAGACCCTACTAGGGATATGGCCCAAAAGAATATGTTTGGATTATGATATTGGGTTTGAACCTTTGGAAGGCTTCCCACATATCCCATTAGGATAGGAATAAAGAAAAACATAGTTCTTTGGTGAGGTCTCACGCCTATAGAGACTCTCAAGCTTATGTATCACAAGGTGGTATAATGTTTTTTAGATAATAGGTTGGTGTTTAATCTTGAGAGGAAGATCCTATATGAAGGGATCACCTGGGCTATTTTTAATCATGCTAATTTTCTAGAATAACTTGTTCTTTACACCTAAAGTGGATACCTAGATTATGTGAGTTATGATTAGGTATTCTTCCAAAGGGGGATACCTAGTGAGCATTGACCCGATGTTGGTTTCCTACATATCCTTATTAAGAGTAATCAGAGTTCTCTTAGTTAAATACTTCAAGTGTATTGTGTGGTTGTCAGGATCATAACTAATCTATAAGACCATGTGACTCATACTCAGTGTTAGAAACAAGAGTAATAAGTTGATTTGAAAATCCAAAAACATTTCCTACTTCATTTGAGGAAGAGTCTATAGATATGACACTTATATATCATCACTTTACATTGGAAGAGTGTCCAAAGTAAGGAATGAATGAAGGTATAGGATGGAGTAGTGGAGAGGAACAAAACCGGAACCTCCTAGATGAATGGCTAGGGTCTCTCACCAAGATGGTTAATAGTTTGTGTTTTGGTTGGTGATTACTAATAAAAAGGACGGCCATGTATTATTAAACATATAATAGCATTCATGTGATGAGGATTAAGAAGTTTCTTGAAGAGTGTGTCGACTCATGATACATGAGGAATGTAAGGCGAGAATAGCAACTGGAAAAATGAGAGTGATCATGAAGAGAATATCGACTCATGGAATTTCATGGAGTGTGTATGAGTATCTCAGATAATGGAATTCTAGAGGTGAACGTTGAGGCTGTAAAAGTTGTAGTCCAAAATGTCCTCAACCCAGCTAGAAATATTCATTGGGCAACGAACAATTTTTTGTGGGGTTTAGTGACAGTAGCGAAGGGACTAGCCCATAGGGTCAATATCACAGCCTAAAACTAATCATGAGTTGGTGTGAAAGTTCTCTCATGAGGGTCACATTAATATGGGATGCCTTGGTAGGCCACCCTACAATGGGCCACCCAACGTGGGTTGCCTAGGTATACGGTGAACCTGGTGGTTCCTCACCCAAGTAGTACTAGGGTGGATCAGACTACCTCAACAATGAATGGGTCTCCCATGTGTGGGTCACTAAAGTGTTGGGTTGGGGGGCTTATCTAGTGAAAGAGAACCAAGAAAGGTCACCCAAGAAATGAATGACTACTTGGGTAGAGGATATGGGTGGACATTACCCTCTATTGAATTCGCGATCTAGGAGTTTGGTCATCCTATGAAAATTTGATGTTGAACATTCTGTTTATAGACCCTAAGAGAGTTTCACAACTGGGGTAGTGCGGATATCTTGCATGGATGTCATGCGCAACAACTCACATTCCATTAAATAATTTGTTCGTCTTTCGAGTTCCATAACTTTTGATCTATATATCTGTTTGTACTTTACACCAATCAAATTGAATCAATAAAAGATATATAAACTTATAGATATTTATAATTCACCAAATATTATTAGAAGAAACTCTAAAATTGAATTTTAATCCATAGTCACCTTTTTTATCAATCATTTAAATCGACAACACACTCTTTGAGTGGGGTGGGTCTTTCCCCTTTTCCCTCATTATAGAGTAATCTTATGGAATAATTAGATCCAACATGTATATTTTTTGGGTATACTGGAACATTTCTACTCAATCATGAAATGTTTTTTTCTGATTGAATATCACATGATTAATTTTGTGTAAAAGTACATTAAATTAATTTTGAGGTGTCAATAATGATATTTCCTCCAGTTATCTATAAAAATTAACTGCCTACTATGGGACTTACTCAAATACAATTGAATTATATTCAACTAAAAAACTATATATTCAATGAATTTAGTTCTGAAAAATTATTTTACACAAATTTTGTACTAACAAGTTTGAGTTTGAAACTGCTTTTAATATATTGCCTCAAAATGATAGATTTGTATTCTAGAATAAAATATATTATTATAATAAAATTACACTAATGAGAGATGTTAATCCAAACAACATTGGTAATATATAGATTATTCATGAAGCACGTCTTTTTGTGTCTGATTAAATATATTTTATAATATATCACATTTATGAGGAATATTTTACTAATATTTAATAAATCACCAAATTACATATAATGTCTTTTCAAAAATCTAGACGTAAATCATAGATCATGTTGAAATACGAAATAATGTGTTACTCCATTTGATATGATTATCTATTTAACATAAAGTCTATAAATATGATCCATAGAAATATTATCTTGAATATGAATGAAATTCATATATTTAGTCACAAAATAAATAATAACACATTTTACATTTATAACTCATGAATTATGTTTTATACAACCATGAAATCCATGGACATAATATCCCATTTCCATTCCAGAACATGAAAAGGATAAATCATTATATTAGGTTTTTGTTGTTTAGTTATAATCGAATGAAAAGTAAAAAATATCTTCATAAAATAATTTATGTCATTATTCATTCCAACGCACCAATAATATTCCCATAAGAATCAATAAATAAAAGGGATATTGGGATGAATAGAAACTGGAGAACTAAGATCATTACTCAACAATTCATTCTTCAAATGGGATTCATAAGGCACATGTAATCCATTTCTGAATCTCAAAAAACCATTATTGTCAATGTGATATTCAATGAAAAAATCATTCTTAACCAATTAAACATTTTTTTATAAAACACAATCCTTCTTCATATATTTATCAGTTTTGGATAAAACATATGAGTTCAGAGGTACCTAAAATAATACTTAGAGAGTTCTTGCATGCTTATTTTCTAGAGAAATGTAAAAAAATCATTAATATAAGGATAATCTTATAAATATAGTGTATTTAATGATGTATTATCTTCCTAAAATAATGAAACAACTACTCTTTTTTATTTTGATGGTTGTTAATGAATCATACACTCAAAATCCTCATATCAGTTATGGAAATCATCTCTAACTCATGTTTGAATTTTCCAAAGTGAATATATACATTAAACTTCTAAGATCATTATATATTTCACTGATTACTCCACTTAAAATATTTCATCATATTTCTATATAAAAAATAATATATTGTTCATCTTCATGATTTTTTTGGTGACATGAAGTATAAGAAATTATTTTTTAATTATGCATCAAAACAAAATTTTTCCCATAAAACATGCATCACTACAGATAAAAAACATTATTTTGGATGTTATGACAAAAACTAGAGAATTCATTAATCTTATATTCAATTCCTTGAAACATTCATTACATTCATTCATCCAAATGGATTTCTGTGCATTTCAAGTTTACATAATTTGTGGGATAGCTATCCAAGAGATTGTTTCAACAATCTATCAGTAGTAACCCTATAATTATTGAAAACGTAAAATATAGGTGATTTTTCATATAAATTAAAATCATAAAATAGTTTTATTTTTTTTAAGGAGTAGTAGTAAATAAATAATTATTTAGAAAATTTCCATGGAAAGAAATATTTCTCATGATGAATTCAAATTTAGTAAATTTTACAAATAAATTCACGTCCATCATGGTTTTTAGAATAATAATTATGTGTTTTTCATTATCCTTTTATCTTTTTTAATGTAACAAAATATCATTGATGAAAAGAACAAAAAAATTATTGAAGAACCCATGGAAAACTATATTCATGGGATCTATAAATATAGCTTGTTAATTTTTCATCCAAAATAGTATAACCAAAAAATCATAATGACCATACATTGTATGAAATTATATAATTATATTATCACCATCCTTCACTATAATGAACTATATTTTTATAATAGAAAACTATGTTCGATAGTGTATTCTATTTGCATCACCTAACCCAAACAAACAATAATTTTTTTAAATATGGTCATTTTACCCTAGACATTAAATGTGAAAATATGAATATAATTAATAACATTATGAAATATATATATAAATTTCCTAACCATAATAAATAAATTTTTAATTTTTTACTAAATAATCAATCAATTTTTAATATTGCAATTTTATTATTTAATAAAAATATTTCTTCAAAAATGATTTTTAATTGTTTTTCTAATGATAATATTATTTTATAGAAAATTTAGTTAATTAATTTAATAAAATGATATAACTTTGGAGATAATCATATAAATGTTAATCTATGGTTAATTTCTTCATTTTTTTGGAAAAAATATATTTTTCGCTAATTACTGAAAAATACCAAATGTATTGTAGAACTATCATTTCTTTTGATAAATTAATTACTATAAATGTACCATTATTATTTTAATTTAAATATATTTTAAATAATTATTATTGATATATTTTTATCCTAATTAATTACATTTTAATTGACTTTTCACCACATATTAGTATATATTTATTTTTATGCTTCAAAATTTATTTTTATAAAAAATATTTTAAAATGCGTAATATTTATACATTTTTATTAATTAAAAATATGCAACAATGGGGAATGATTCAAATTAAATTTATATTATATATATATCTCATTATAAATTTAAATTCAGATAACAAATTTTATTAGTTATAGAGATAAATTAAAATCATATTTTCCATAATAAATGCATTTTTCAGAAGACAATATTCTATCGTTCATACAGGTCTTATTTTAAATAAGAAATTTTCCACCAAAATTATTTAAATTTGATAAAATAAATTACATTTTTTTATTCATAAAAATTAATTTTAGGTAATAAGATCTACTTATGTTTTGGACAGTATGAATAAAAAAAAGTGGCAAATATTCATTATCTGGTTAAAAGAAAAATATTTTAATTAAGGGTAAAAAATTATTTAACAAGTAGTAGAAACAAAGTAACCATAATCGGTTAAATATATTTAATTTTATTTCAATATAATTGTTGTTATATATATATTTTTTTGTTTCTTTATAAATAATTATGCATTTATTTTTATAAAAAATTTGAATTTCATACGAAAAAACATAAATTATTTTATTTATATATTAAGAAATTTCAATTAAGACATTTATTATTGATGAATTAATGAATTTTTAAAACAAATTATGTTTTAATAGAATAGTAATATTTAATAGTTTGTATTAATTATAAATTATAAAATAATTTTTATGATGTAAAATTTAATTATCAAAAGGTTTTAAAAAAATTAATTGACAAAAAAGACTAGTATTTCTCAATAAATTTAGTATATTTTTATAAATGTGAAAATTGATATATGTAGAAAATTATTTTGATAAAATAAATTTTACTTTTTTCATCAACATGGTGAAATAATATAATAATGAATTTTTCATAATTTTATGAGACTGATGAAATTTTGTGTACAAATTAAATATGATATTAACATACAATGTGTATTATAACATCATAATGAACCGAAAGTGATTTAGTTAATGATTTAAAGTATATTTATGAGATAATAATTTATCCCCTATAATTTTTTATGGTTATTTGATTAATATTTTGTTCTATTTATGAATCATCCAAAACATATATTATATTGTATGGTTTTAAAATAAATTATTTATAAACATGACTTACTTCAACGTCGCCAAGGAAAAAATTTTAATGATTTATTCCCCTATAATTATAAAATAATTAAAAATATAGGTTTTTGCAAGAAACCTTGTGGAAACACCATTTTATGGTTTTTTGTATGAGTATTTTATTATATATAGTTCTAAACCATTGGTTTGGAAATAATAAAGAACTAATTTATCCTTTCCTATATAAACACGCCCAATATCAATTTAATATTTTTTAAAAACTCTTATTGAACATACATAATATTCCCTCTCCCTAATATATTCCTCTTAAGAATCCCTTATGATCTCAATAATATCTTCCTAGGCTTTTTCAATCACCTTATCATTGTAAGGGACTTTCCACCATTCTTTTCAATTCAAAATCCTTCATTGTGTTTTGCCTCTATAATCTAAATTGGTTTTGTTTCATGAAATAATAAAAATATATATACTCTAAAATTGATTTCATAATAATGAGAGTTCATTTATCCCATATTATTATAGCATTTACCTAAGTTGTTACTTTGCCAAAATTTAGTAACAGATCCTATCATTCTCACCTTTATTCAAGACTCTTTTTTGTATTGCCATTTTTATTCGCATCCATATTTATGGGATATGATATTACATATACCAATAACTTAATTTACAATTTAAAGTGTACGAGTGACCACTTTAACTATTATTAATCCCTTCCATGATTCATTATGTACCGTGTTATCCGGCTGAAATTATTTTACAATTTTTCATTCCCATGTTTTCATTCAAGAACCATCCTTTTATTATTTATATTAATTCACATATTTCCATGTTTTGTTATGTTATTAGTTATACTTATTTATCTATTTTTTTACTTACGAGTGATGGGAGACCCCTTTCTATCTCATTAAAAAATATTATGATTTTTCATGTATTATCTTTACACATTATAAATGTCACTTTGATTTTTCATCCCAAACCATTATGAGATGTATACCTATACCCATATCCACTAATATTACATCACCAAGTTTTATATATAATCCATTTATTCTTGAAATCCATGTGTGTAACCCAAAATCCTTAACCCTGGGATTAAATTAGATGGAATAAATTATTGTGTTATATTATCTTTGTGGCACAATAGTGTACATGGTATGACTATGATGGGTGCACCTAGATAGACATCCAAATAATTGGGTGATTTTTTTTATCCTAGAATTCTTTGTATTATGAACATAAGGCTATTCTATACACATTTTGTTATGATATCTTGGTTGTTTTCCCTTACTTGTTATTATGTGGGAATATTTAACATTATTTACACATTATCGTGTTGTCTTCATGATATCCAGCTGCATCACACCTCATTGTTCATATTTATCATTCAAACCCTTTTTATGTACCATTAAATAATTATTTTCTAATACATAATATTTTATTCATGTGTTTTTTTATTCCCTTAATAATATTTATAGCTCACCACTATCTTATTTATGTTCCCCAGTTGTCCATTGTAATTTTTAGAAATATGGAATATTATGAGCTTGTGAATAATGTTTTCAATAATTATGATGTACCACTTCCTCATATTTGTTATGTAATGTACCTACTTATAGAAATACACTATACTTATCAATATTATGGGTTGTATTAAGTTAATTATTATGTAATAAATCATAAATTAATGTGTAAGACAGAAATGGGTTGTCATAGTTGGTATGAAAGAAAAGTATTGTAATTATTGGGGATAGGTTAAGAATACTCAAGTGAAATCCTTAGGTTTAATACTAAGTATAATAAAAAAACCAAATTATTTGGTAATGTATAGAGTAAGTTGCATCGATGAAAATAAATCTATGTTTAGATATTAAATTTACTGTTGGGTTTGGAACAAATGTGCCTCTGGGTGACAACCCCCAAAACATCTTATTGAGATATAGTTGATCGATAACTAGTCACCGACAGTGGTTTTTGATGCACTTATGGTTTTAAAATACTAGGGGATATGCTTGGGAAAATTCACAATCACAATACAAACCATTATAATGGGAAAAACAAATCCCATAAGTGTCTATGTTAAGAAATAGATAATGTATAACTAAGGTTGAATCATTTAAATTAATATATTAATTAAATATATTTATTTTATATATTATCCCATTAATGTTATTCTAATTCCAATTTGAGTTTTTAATATTATAAAATTGCTCATCCCTAATTTCCCCATTATTCTAGTCAGTTGTTGGGAATATGAGAAACCGATTCAACAACCAATGTGATGGGAAATGTGATGAATTCACAAATAACACACTAAAAATTATGGGAGTTCTAGTAAGACATATATTTTCCATTTCCAGACTATCTATCAAAAATCACATTTAATAAATTAGATATAGTTAAATTTCAGAATATATCAACGATGAGGGAGTTAAAATCTTAAAGAATTTCATCTAATAATGGTGAAATAGGGAAAAAATATTAAAATTAATATGTTAAAAAATTGTTGAAAGTGTCACAAAGGATAATATCACAAACAAACTAAATATTGTTTTATGTATGAATAAATAATTAATATTGTAGATAGTTTCCTTTAAAAAACGAGGAGTACAATGGAATGGAATAAATTACATCATGTGACAAACATTATTTTTTCTATGTCTTCTGTGTGGATAATATGGGAATTATGCTAGTCAATTACCCAACCATGGTTTAAATCCAAGAGTGATGAAGTGCATAAACTACTGAAATCATTGATTTGTATGGATTAATGTTTTTGGAATAGGTATTTGAGAATTATGTTTTAGATGTACTATATAGAATACATTATGTATTTAAGAATCATAAAACGTATAAGGTTATTTATATGTGTATGCTGAAGGGTTCGAGATAACCTTTGAGGATAAACATTTCTTTAATGATAAAGTTATATGTGTTATTTTGGATATCTAGATATTTATTTAAGAAATGATTTATATTAAATCTTTGTGATTTTTTTGATGATTTATGGAAATTAATGTATTAATGTTTATTCATTTTTAGTATTATATTACTTTATTCTAATCATTTGGTATTTATTAAGGATATTATAAATAGTTCCTTATCTTTTGGTGGATTATGTGATCTCATAAAAGCTTATTATACAGCTTTGGAAATAAAAAAAATTATTGATAACTCACATTTTGGAGAAAATATTAGATTGTAAGGGAAATTGATTAATGTATGAGATTGTACTTATCATGAAATGATATTTCAATATTTCCCCATTATAAGTGGAAAATAAATTCATTCACTATAGAAAATGAGTCATAGAAAAAGATATTTTCATATTAAGAATTTATGGTCTTTTCACCCATCAAAGATTTATTATTTGTGGCCATTAAATTTCCCCAAACCATGTTATTTATGACTCTATATTAGTTCTTGGAAATTATTGTTTTCCCTTTCATTTAAAATTTTTTACATCCAGTAAATGTTCTCCTACTTGGAAACCATGTTAGGTGATGACCTTCACAATTCCCTTTAATTATTTCCATGTGAATTTCTTATTTGGGGTTACAATAAAGATATTTTGAAGTGTTAATTCTTTTCATAACAATATAAATTAAAATTAAAAGGACATAATATATTAAATATTTTAATAATGAAAAACCTAATGTTTTTAAAATAGATAATTATGTTCGATAGAATATGTGATACGCAACATCCAACCCAAACAATCAATGATTATTTAAATATGACCATTTTATCATGGAAATTAAATATCAGAATTTGAATTCTATTAACTAAATTGTTAAATATATATAAATTTACTACTAAATAAATATATATTTAAAAATCCTGGTCAAACAATCATTCAATTTATAGTAATTTCATATTATTTTATAAAAATAAATTTTCAGCAATAATTATTAACATTTATTTTTAATAAAACATTTCATAATTAATTTCTACAAAATTGATAATATATATATATATATATAATATATTTTAAAATCATAATATCAATATAAACATAGGAATAAATTTTTGGAATTATAAATTTTTTTTTCAGGAATAGTGAAAAGTGTTTTTTCCCAAACTGTCATTTTTTATTAATTAACTAAATTAAAAGTACCATTTTTAATTTAATTATAGTATACATTAACATAAATAACATTTATATATATTTAATAAAGTTAATTACATTTAAATATATTTATAATATATTTTATCAAAAGAATATTTATATCTTGAAAAGACATTTTTCAAAAACAAAGTTTTAAAATGAATAATGTTTCTCCATTATAGTTAATTAAAAGTAATCCCAAATAGGAAATGATTTAAATTATATATAAATTATATATATATATAATTAATAATTAAAATTTATATAATTAATATATATATATTTATAGAGTTAAATTAAAATCATATTTTCCTTAAAAAATTCATCTTTTGGAAAATTGCTTTCCATCACACTTGCAGATTTTATTTTAAATTTAATTCATTAACCTATGTGCCTTAATTTTGTTAAAATGGATTCCATATTATGAATCATAATAATTCATTTTAATTAAAAAAAGTATCTTAATTTTTTGGGAAAATTGAATATTAAATGTAGTAAATATTTACTACAACGACAAAAATGGATAATTATAGCTAAAAATAATTTAAGGATATCTAGAAACAAATTGAATCTAATAGTATGGATATATATATTATATTATATATATAATTGAATTATTATTATTTAATTATTTATAAATAATTAAGAAATTATTATTAAAAATATAATATTTTGATATGATAACAAATTAAGAGTAAATTTTTTAATAAAAATTTTCAATTAAGCATTTCTTTTGGATCAATTAATGATTTTTTGGAAAAAGATTATTTTTAACAAGAATAATACTACTATATTATATTTAGTTCATTTAAATGATAGTTTATTTTTCATGAAGTCAACTATAATTTTTTGAAGGATTCAAAAATTGTTATGGACAAAATACCATCATTTCACAATAAATGTAGGTTCTTATTATAAAAGTGAAATTTCACATATTTAGATATTTATTTTTATAATGTAAATATTATTTTTTAATCATAACATCAAAATAATTCAACATTGAATTTTCCATAATTTTATGAGTCATTCGAATTTTCTAGTAACTATTAAATACTGTATAAATATACAATATGTATTATGACACAATAATGAACAAAACGTGATATAATAAATGATATAAATGGTATCCCTGAAAAAAAATATATTTTTAACCTTTTAAATATTATATTTTTGAGGTTATTTGATTAAGTTTGTTAAATTATTCTTGAATCCTATAAAAGCTATATTATATTTTAAGGTTTTAAATGAAACTCTTTATAGGCACGACTCACTTACATATCGATAAGTGAATTATTTTTTGTGTTATGCCCATATAATTATAAAATATTTCACCCACTCTTAAATTTATAAATTAATGCAAAATAACCATGGGATGGATTTTTCATATTTTATTGTATAGAGTTGGGATCCTATGTTTGATAAATAATAAAGAACTCCCCTCTTTTTTCCTATATAAAACCATCCACTCTCCCCCTACTCTTCACTAAAACCCCTTTTTAAATGTTCTTAAACCTCCATACCCTATCTTGAGTCCCCGCAATATTCCCCAAACTCTCATGAAGCACCCCACAATCTTCTGGAATCAATAACTGAAGGTAAGCGACCTTCCTCTCTTCTTTTCAATTCAAGCATATTTTTCATATTTAACACATTCATTATAAATTTTTTATGATGTAATTAATATATTAAAATGTATCTAATAAAAAATTTATTTCCTAATAGTGGGATATAATTTATCCATCATCATTAAAACATTTACCTATGTCATTAAATACCGAAATTTAGTAAGTGGTCATCTCTTTCTCCACTTTATTCAAGAGCCTTATTTATGTAATACATTTTTATTCAAATCCGATTGATTTTATATTCACTTACACATACCTATGAATTCCATTATTTTATAAGTTTCTTTTATATAACAATTTCACAAACATTAATCCATTCCCTGACCTATTAAGTACCCACGTTATGAAGTCGAAATTAACCTGTGATTTTTTCATTATATGTTTTTATTTCAGCACCCTCCAATTATTATGCATATTAACTCTTCAATTTTCATATTGGATTCGGTTTTTATATATCCCCAATATTCTCATTTTGTCTTAAAATTGATTATATACCCCTTTCACTTTCATTGAACATTTTTATGAAATTTCTTATACTGATTTTATGCTATGGAATTGTCCATGCGAATTTCCATGTTGGTTATTCGTGAGGTGTAAACCCATACACAATACTACTGAATGATATTCACTACATTATATGTAACATTAGTTTATTGTGTAATTACAAGTTTATAAACTACAATACTTTATTGAGTGATTGAATTTTATGAAATGTGTTCTTATTTTATATGATCTATGTGGCAGACATAGTCATTTATAAGATAAGATTATGATCGGTGTGTACAGATAGCGCTCTAATACATTTGGTAAGTTTCAATCCCATGATAACACATTTATGATATATGCGAGGTTATCTGAGTCACATTGTGAAATTATTTCCTGGTGGTTAACCTTGACAAAGCATTGTGATGTCTGGTTTAATGTTTTTTCCACATTACAATGTTGCCTTTCTATTATCCATCTATAGCAAGCCTCGTTTTTCATGTTTATGATTCTCACCACATTTATGTCCCCTAGAAAAACCAATCATTTAATTTGTAATAATTTCTTAATTTTATTCTTTTTTTATTCCCTTAATGGGTTTTATAGATCACCCTTTTCTGATATATGTCCTCTTATTATCCCAGGAAGTATTAAGAAAGATGGAATATTATGTATATGTTAAATAAGTTTCCAAAAATGAGGATGTACCCTATGATTTATGTTTTTATTTAATGTACCTAACTACACAAAGACACTATATTTTTTGATATACTTGGTTTTATTATATGTATTCAAATTTAATAAATAATTAATTAATGTGTACTAAATACATGAGTTTCCATATTCACATTAATGTGATGGTACCCATACAAAATACCATCCTTTGAAAAATACTAATATTGATATAGTTGATATAATAATTTATCGATTTGATTAACCATATATTTATTATTAATATTGACATTATTAAAATTAATATAATTAATTACAATTCTCATGTAACTTTTTTTAACAAAAAACATATATTAACACTCTGGTGAAGTGCTTAGAAGAACAATTCCTTTATTATGAAAAACATTTAACTAGTTTTTCGATTCTAGAAGTTATACTTCATCCATTTTGTTATGATTTTTTTGAATGTTCATTGCGTGAAGAAAAATTTTAATAGAAAATTCCAAATCCAAATAAGGTATAATAAAATTTAATTCATCATGAAATACATCCTTGTATCTATTTACTTATACAATATCATCAATTAAATCATTTTTATATTCCCAATAATAGGCGACATAAATATTTCATTTCCATATTTTATTTATTTTCGTAGATTCATTCTATTTTATCAATGGTTTTAATTCATTTTTTATAAAAACATAAACTCAATAGATAATACAAATTCATTAGATCTATTATATATTATTCCATGATAAACAGAATTTAAATCTATGCCTAGATTAACATATTACTATAGAGAATGAAAATAATGATTATATGTATAACCCTTCCACACATGATTAAAAAAAAGATTATTATAATTTCAAATTAAGTTAATAATTCACTTGTTATTTTTTTACCTAATGTTATTTCTTCATTTATTAAGGTGAAAGTTACAATTTCATTACAAATTTCTCAGTTTTGAAATAATGCGTGGACCCCAAATGAAATTATACATTAGAATAAAATGAATAAATGAGTAATGAATCCTATAAATCATCACTGGATGGTTCACCATATTATAAATTAGACTCAATATATTTAGACACACCTTTATTCTTGTGATCTCAAAGAATTCAGTCATTTCTTCCTTTCTTCAGAAATGTAATCACATAATGACCCATATCAATAAAATTAAAACATCTTTCTACTAACTCTTTATTATTTGGATGATCATTAATGTGATTTTTTTTTATATTCATGAGACCATGTACAAAAAACCATATATAAAACACTTCCCAATATTTTAAATACATTCCCCATGATTCCTATTACCATTATTATCATCTAATGGAAACTTACTTTCCATACCTTTAGATTTATGCGATGGATACTTCCCCATTTCATGCCATATGAACCTCATTTTATTCGAATTTTCATGGAATAAATGATAATAAAAAATTTATATTTCTACCTTCACAACACATAAAAAATTATTTTAATATATTTTTTATTTAAGGGAATCCAATGATTTTTGAATTCGATATTTTTTATTAAAATGGTTGAGGGTCAGGACCCCTTTATTATAAAACAAAAGTAAACCTCTTTAAAAACATGGATAATAGGAAACCCCTTCTAATAAAGGGAAATAAAAAAAATAAAAAAGACACCAATGTAAATGTTTTTTTATAAGTCTAAAAAAATCAAACATCATGGAAATAATGAGATAAATCTTCATCACCCCCTTTCCAAACAGTACAAAAATCAGATAAGAAAAAATAATGTGTATTACCTATACCAAGAGGTTTGCACAAAGATGGACCAGAAAAACATAGTATATCTCATCTATAACCAACACAAAATGTAGAGCAGAGTTAGATGAAAGGTTGTAGCACACCATTGTCTCTTTTGATCCTCTCTCCCAAAAAATCATTCATGGAAATCATAGATATGTCTACCAAACACAATGGAATTTTTGTATGAAAAACAAGAGAATTTTTTTTGATGTTTACAATATAACCATAAAAATTTAAATTTATGGATCATTTATGGGTTTCATAACACCTATCCATATTTTGAGGCCTCCCACGAAGTGGGACTTAAACAATACAACACTAAAATCGAAAAAGTAGTGAGGAAAAAACCAGTTCACAAAAAAAATATCTACAACCAAATAAACAAGAAGAACAAAAAACCATAAATGATTTGGTTAAAAAATTCATAAACATTTTTAATATAGTATAGAAGATACCATAAGCCACATTGTTCCACACTTGAAATCCGACATAAAATATTCCCCACACGGATACCTCAAACCCCAGACACCGGGAGACTCTTCCACCACTAACAACTAAATTAAAATCAGACCTACAACAAAATGTTTATGATATCTATCATATATGAGCATATGATTCTCACAAAAATATTTTGAAACAAGGACACACTAAACCTCAACTCTAGAACAATATCAAACAATCACCCTCCACCAAACAACAGCCCCTTCAAATCTCAAAAAAACAATAGAAGCGGTTAAGTAATCCATATAAGGAAAAAATAATATTTGATGAAATAGAGGCCTCTCACACCAATCACAGACACCAAATCCATTGGGGACTCCAAAAAATCATCAAAATACCAAATTACATTATACCTAGATGGGAAAAGTAGCTCTTGATAATGTAGATGATAATTTCAAGTGAAGAATCCTAGAAAATATGAAGATATAAAGGATCTAAAAATGAAATATTCTACAAAGCTTCAATGACAATGACCAACCCATAAGAGACAATAAATTGATATGAATAAAGAATATTCCAATCCACAAAGAAGGAATATGGGAAATCCTAGTGAATGAGGTTCACTCTATAAGGAAAATAGACAGCCATCATAATCTCTAGGATTAAATATGGAGTAAAACGTTATAATTTTACAATCATGATTTCCAATAAAATTTCTTGTGACGTTTACAATTAGGAGAATTTTACATTATATTCTATTACTAAACATCCACATATGTTTATTTAATAACATTAATTTCCTTCTTATGTCACCAAAATTTATAAAATACTCATCAAGGAAAATATTCTTATGTTTTTCTCAGTTTTAGGCATCAAAATCTAAAATTTTATTGATATTCATAACTTGTGACCACCACTGATAGATTTATCCTTTCATATGGTATGTATAATAAGTTTCATTTTGATTTTCTGGAAAAAATAATGACTAAATATTTCTTCTCAAAGGGTATAACCCATTCTTCAGATATCATTGGTTTAAATTTTCCATTAAATTGTGGATGGTGATGTTCCATGAAATTCTCTTCAATGAAAAATTCCATATATGTTGAATATGATTTCTCCCTCAAATTCATACCACCTACTTTATATAATATTATGTATAATCCATCATAGTAAAACTATAATCTATATAAAATATAAAAAATCTAAGTTTCTAATTTGGATATATTATTACCTTGATGTCATCCTACTTTTGATTACCTATTTACTATATAGAAATCAATTCTGAACAGAAATAGTTAAGATAAACTAAAAAGGTAATATTCAAATTATTTATCATGATACCCATAAATATGAATATAATAAGGATTATAATTATTTTATCAAAAAATCTATAATTATATAAATTCTTCTTGTGATACCATCTATAAGGTATCATTCTTAAAATATTACATAATTTAGATTTTTATGTTGAAAAAATATTTTATTGCATTAACTTAGTTTTTTAGGATTATATACTTAGATATAGTGGCCATAACTCCTATAAAAAAATTAAAACATTAAAATGTGTATATTTACATTTATTAACTATTTTTAAAAAAAATACATAACTTCGAAAATTAATCACGTTTTTTAAAGATAATTATACAAAATATTCAACCTGAAATCATATTTCTTCAGAAGAATCCATAAAATCCAATGAAAAACATTTCAAATCATGGGAAGATAGAAAACATACGAAGGTATATAAACAAAAAAAATAAACTTTTTAGTCCATTTTAAAACTATGAGATACAATAATAAAGTTATAATTTAATATAAATATATTGATTTAAAATATTAATATACATAAATAAGATATCAACTTTACTATCCGAATTAATTCTTAAAACACATTATAAGAAAACAGAATGTAAAAGAATAATCATTATGATTTATATGAAAAAAAAATAGAATCTAGAAAAAATATCCTAAAAATATTCTTTTTGACCCCAAAAATGAATAATCATTCCTTTATTCAAAATATCACTATCTTACCATATTAAATAAATAAATTTCTTATAAAATTAAATAAAAAGAACATTAATTTCATCTAGATTTTTTGGAACATCATCTTCATATAACTCATATATTAAAACATATAAATGGAAGTGTAAAGACCCGAAATTTCTGTGGATATATTTTTATTTAAATACATGGGAATTTTATGAGTCCACGAAAATTTACAACGCTTGATTCTATTCCCCAGTGTGCCAGAAATCAATTTAAGAAGTTTTGTTCGGGTACATTCAGTAAACGTTCTAGGGGGATTTTATAAATTTTGAACTATTGCTCATAATTTAGATCTGAGGGCACCGTTGAACTCGCAGTGCCAGTATTCTCTTAAGAGTACTTTCACCTCGACGGCAGTCGGTCGAGAATGAAAGTTAGTTTTTGGGGTTTTTTTAAATGAAATTATATAAAATTAAGGTGATAACATATTTTTATTTTTTAGTGGTTAAAACCTCTAAGAGGAGGTTAGTGGTGGGGGCCACCACACCATAACCTCCCATGAGAGGTTATGGTGGTGGGACCCACCCGCACATTACCTCCCTTGGAAGGATATTATTGGTAGGGTCCACGTAGGCTTCAAACCCCCTTTAACCCCTCATTTATGTGGGAGAAAACTCTTCAGGTTCCCCACAATTTATTTGGGAAAACCCATCTCTTTTATTTGGTTAAGATTCACAATATAATTAAACTCTTTTTGAATCAATTTTAATTATTTCTAACCGTTAAAATAATAGATAGTATATTATTTTTGGTTGGAAATTCATTTGGTGGAGTTTGAGAGAGGGATTGGAAGAACTTGGAGAACTTCATCCTTCCAATAAAGAACGTAACTCATCACCTAAGAATGACAAACTCCTTCTTCAATCCTCAATTGTGCCAAAAGAGAAGGAGTCGACTG
Source organism: Viscum album (assembly GCA_963277665.1). Classification (NCBI taxonomy): domain Eukaryota; kingdom Viridiplantae; phylum Streptophyta; class Magnoliopsida; order Santalales; family Viscaceae; genus Viscum; species Viscum album. The sequence continues at coordinate 1,464,137,259 of OY728153.1, read as the reverse complement.
TGAAGAATGATGTCTTCGACTTCATCCCCTCCGAATGATTATCTGCAAATGATAGATATCCTTTTCCTCTTCTGAAATTGATGAATCGACACCGCCTTTCCAGGAATTCCTCAATGAATATAGTCATATGGGGTAGGGGTTGTTCTTTGTATGTGTTTTACCCTCCGTTCATCATTGTTCAAATTATGTATTGTGAACTACCGATTGATATCACTATAACGAGGAGGGATCAGACCGCACGAACACAGCCTGACCCGCCCCCTTTTGTTCTATCTCACTTGTTGATGACGACGATGGCGCAAAGGCGCCACTGAGAGAGGGGACCGCAGCGGAGCAACGGTGGCTGGTGATGGACCAGCCACGAAAGAAACTGGAAGCTCAATGGCCGCTGGGTCACTAGAGGGGCGAGGTGTCGTCGCGCCGCGCGGGTGGAAGGGTCACGGCCTAGTGGACCGCGGAAGTAGGACGGATCAGGGCGGCACCATCGCGCCATGCAGAGAAGTTGTGTCACGGCCAGGGCGGGTCATGACGGAGGAGTAGGTGAGCATCGCCATCGCATCACGCTGGAGGTGCGGAACCAGCTGGCTTATTTTCTTTCCAGACAAGAGGGGACCTTTCAGGTCTCGCGGGTTTACTGAACCGGCACCGAGTGCCGATTCTCTTTGGAAGGGAGGGGGCACGGTACCCCCCCCCCCCCCCCCACGTGGACAGTGCAAGTCGTGGGCTTCTCGGACCATCGGGCTGGGCCACCAGGCAGCCAGCCAGTCGGGCCATGTGGGCCACCGGGACGGGTCTCCCCCTTGGGATGGGTCAGACCCTTGGGCCGGGTCAGACCCGCGAACCGGGTCAATCCGACGAGGTCGGACCGGAACCGGACACACTAAAGCCTATTGTCACTTTTTCGCTCATATCTTGGGATATGGGTGTCCTATCGACGAACCTTTTGTGGTGACGGAAAGCGTAGAGTGAGACGGTTCTTCTGTAATAACCCACTTGAGGTTTGGACATAGTTGGGGTATGGTCGGGTTGGTTTGAACCTAAAATCCTACTGGGCACTAGGGACAGAAACGCCAATAACTCACAGACCGGGAGTCTGATTGACGCGTCGTCTATTGCGTTGGCACCTCTATGACGAGGAAGACCATTGAAAAACATATACATGGGAAATATTAAAATTTGGATTATCAACGAGTAGCTGATTGATCGAATCCTCATGGAGACAAGAGAGCGGATTACAGAGACCTAGTAGCTGGATGAGACCTTACGAATGGTGACCTTTCGACTCGAAGTGTTTTGACTAGCCCAGTGGGAAGCACCTCTATGTAACGCAGCAGACCCACAGTGTGGAGTGCCTCTGCGTGACGCAGTAGACCCATGGTACTCGACAGCAGGAGTACCTCAGCCGGCTATGAGGGGGAGCGCCTCAGTGTGACGCGGCAGACCCATAGTGGGGAGCACCTCTGTGTGACACTACAGACCAACGATACTCAACAGGAGGAGTACCACAGTAGTCCATGATAGTGGGAAGCGCCTCTGTGTGATGCAGATGGCCCACAGTACTCTTTAGATGAAGAGTACACCACCAGCCGAGGTTTCCACAGTTTGACCTGGAGGGTTACATGTTACCACCCCTAGAATAAAAACATTGTTTTGGGATGAGTTAATGACATTAGTGATTTCCTCATGAATGTGATGGGTTACTTGATAACATAGGTATCTGAATGGGAATATACCTAAGTAATTGATATCTGTTGATTTAATACTTTTTGGTTTATCCTTGTTGGATTTTATGAGATCATGAGGGTATCGGGGTCCCTACTGAGTATCGTTATACTCACCCCTGCACGGGCTATGCCCACACCTCATCGTGTTGGTTGCAGACGATGGACAGTGCTAACTAAGGCATAGAGTAGTAGGACTGGACGGTACCCGGAGGTGGACCAATCAGAGTGACGGTGCACAGAGCGAACAGACGGACGTGGAATGTTGAGAAGGCCATCTGTACCAACCATTCAGGTAGGAACCCCATAGGATGACACAGTAGCTGCTTTACTTTCTTTTAGTTGTACAATATTTCAGTTGTACATGTACTTTATTGTAGGGATTGTATTTTTTTCCCCTTTTACTTTCCAAAACTTCTTATGTATACATTATTGTTTAGTGTTTTGCTTCCAGTTTTGTACTCTGATTGTGTGTGTTTACTTTTTATAAATGCAATGCCTTCTCATCATTGGGATTTACACATTTGGTGCTAGTCTCCATCCCCTAGCATATGGATGGCGGGCTTGGGGTAGTCATGGCACAGGCCCCGAGGATGGGTCATGAAAAATTGGTATCAGAGGAGTCGCTTCTACCGTATAACATAGGACTCTAATCATTATTTTCTATGACGAAATAGTGTTAAAGGTACTAAGTGTGGTTTTTGGTTTTGGGAGTCCAGTGTTGGTGCGGGTGGCCGATGTATCCATACACCAGGGCCCTGACTACTGATTTCTGCCATAGTGCATGAAAACACTGGTAGCGTGTGTGTTTTGAAAAGTATTCTTAAGTCATCTCAACCAGGTCATCTCACCAGGTATAATCTTTTGACCGTGTTGCATCTGTTTCTTTCAGGATGCCTCCTCGCAGAGCCCCGAGAGTCATACGCTCTGACATCCCACTGAGCGATGAGCCCTCATTTTAGGGTACTTTACCAGTAGAGGTACCAGCAGTACCACTTTCCGTTGGGCCACTGATTCCACCAGCCCCAATAGCAGACGATGCACGCCGCTTGAGCGCATTTCAAGAGTTCCAGCGCCAGAGGCCACCCAGGTTCCTGGGAGAGATGGACCTACAAGCAGTTGAGGATTGGTAGGATTCTGTGGTGAGAGACATCAGGCTCGTAGTGACACTTGCAGACCTCATGGTGATACTTTTTGCGAGTCTCCTTCAAGAAGAAGGAGGCAGATGGTGGAGCCAGATGCTCCAGGACCACGACGAGGCGGCACTACTCTGGATATACTCTGAGGGCATGTTTCAGGCGGAGTTTGTTCCAGTGACTCTACGAGCGGTGCGGATACAAGAGCTACTTCATCTGCAGCAGGGGAACATGACAGTAGAATAGTACTCTGTGAGAGTTACTGACCTCTCACGTTACTCCACAGATATGGTGTGGGACCCATTCTTCATGGCCCGGACCTTCGAGCTGGGGCTCATAAAAGAGATCAGGGCATCGATGATCTCTCTCAGTAGCGCGACATAGGCAGGGTGTTAGAGAGATCCATACTAGTGGATAGTTTTCTTTGCTGAGCAGTCACCAGCAGCGATACCCACCACTAGTCCACTTGCAGTGGTGTCTTCAGTAGCTAGTAGTAGACAGATGATGCAGAGGTCCATGGGGACCAGACCCATGGGTGGACAACCGCAGGACTCAGGATCAGTTGTTCGTGGCACCGGGGTAGTGAATTATATGCCAGGAGTAGATAGTGCTACTCATGCGGCGGGCAGGGTCACATGGCTTGTGACTGTCCGACCCATCGTTCAGACGATCAGCAGATAGTTGAGGGACCTCCCAGGTAGAGGCAGAGTTTCAATTGAGGTGTTCTGCAGGGTGCAGGAGGACGTGGCAGAGGTGCTGGTTGAGCCTCTAGAGGAGGACGACGTTACGAGGTGTTACCACCACCACCATCACCAGGAGGTCCACCCTGATCACAGGGAGCAGGAGGACATGGGAGAGATCATCTTTAGGTAGCTGAGGAATATGACCATGGAACTCTGGAGACGATTCTATGTACTATATGTGTCTACTCCTAATAATCTGCAGTTCTTATAGACACAGGTTCCAATCAGTCTTTCATTTCTACTACCCTCATTCAGAGCTCAGAGATTCCAACGGAGCCCTTGGCTCAATCCTTGCAGCTAGAGACTCATACGGGAGAACAATCGATGAAAACGCAGGGGTGTCGGCTATGTGAACTTACTCTAAGATGTGAAACCTTCGGCTGGGATCTCCTCGTAGTGGCATCGAGGCCTTACGACATCATCTTGGGTATGAACTGGTTATCTATAGTCCATGCTTAGAATTACTGTATTAGGAGAAAAGTGTGGTGTGTCCCCCCGGATGGGACAAGGTTCACCTTCACTGGCAAGAAGGGAACCTTTTCATCATAGGACAGACTTACTCGGAGGAGGGTGCAGCTAATCACTCACTAGTTGGTTTTCCTTACCCTCGGAGCAGTTGTTGTTTAGAGTCCGACTTATCTTGTAGTTGTGGACCAGTACGTGGTTGATTTCCCTGACAATGTTCCAGGACTACCTCCTTGTAGAGAGGTGGACATCTACATTGACCTGTACACTGGGACGGCACCGATATCTACTCTAGAAAATCGGATGGCTCTCGCTGATCTTCGTGTGCTACTGGTATAACGAGAGGACTTGCAGGGGGAGGGATTCATCTGTCCTAGTGTTTCTCCCTAGGAAACCCCGATTCTATTCACCAAGAATGCTGATGGGAGCTTGATACTTTGTGTCAACTACCGTTACCTAAACCTGGTGACCGTGAAGAACAAGTACCCACTCCCTAGGATTGAGGACCTCTTTGATAAGCTAAAGGGAGAACGATGGTTCTTGAAGATAGACCTCAGATCAGGCTATCAAAAGCTCATATTTTGAGATGAGGATGTGTAGAAGATGGTCTTCAGATGTCAATACAAACAATATGTTTTCTTGGTTATTCCCTTCGGTGTAACCAACGCTCTAGATGTTTTCATGTGTCTCAATAATAGGATCTTCTAGCCATACCTTGATCGCTTTGTCATAGTTTTCATGAACGACATTCAGATCTACTCAACTACTGAGGAGGAGCATGCCTGCCATTTGCAGGTAGTACTAGACACACTCTAAGAGAGTCAACTTTATGGTAATCTCTCATTGTTCTAGTTTTTGATTCTAGAGGTACACTTCTTTGGAAACATCATCTCGGAGGCTGGAGTTGCAGTAGATCCCGCAAAGTTTAAGGCGTTACTTTCTTGGGATCCACCCAGGATTGTGACGGAGGTATAGAGTTTCCTGTTCTTGGCTGGATACTTCCAGAGATTCATTCCAGACTTCTCCAGAGTTACTGCACCACTATTAGCATTTAAGAATAAGGGGAAATATTTCTTGTGGTTGGAGAGATGCCAACAGAGATTTCAGGAGATGAGGCAGAGGTTTCCACAATCTTGAGGCATCCAGAGGAGGGAGAAGGTTACATAGTTTACTATGATGCATCAGGGACCAGACATGGGTGTTTCATGATGCAGGAGTGAGCAATGATCACATATAGTTCTCAATAGATGAGATAGCATGAGAAGAATTATGCTATCGATGACCTGGAGTTAGCAGTAGTGATCTTCTCTTTGAAGATGCGGCGTCACTATCTGATGGGTGAACATTTTACCGTGTAATATAATCACAAGAGTCTCAGGTATATCTTCTCATAGAAGGACAGGAAACTAAGACAGCGGTGTTAGCTTGGGTTCATCCACGATTATGACTTCGAGATAGTATATACTCCTGGAAAGGGGAATGTTGTAACTGATGTGCTCTGCAGGAGGATTTGTATTTAGCTGTTAGAAGAGGCGATAGAGCAGTTGGCTACCTTATAGATATACTTTGTTAATAGTTATAGAGCATCATCCCCACTGTCTCTTAAGGTCACCCCCCACTCCTTCAGCAAGTCTGGGAAGTGCAGCATGGGGACACTAACTACGAGACACGACGTGCTCAGATATATACAGGGCAGGCTCCTGATGGATTTTCTGAACGTGGGGAGCACATCATCCTCTTCACAGGACATACCATGGTACTAGTTTCACTTTAGGAGGAAGTGTTGAGGGAGTTCCACGATTCCCCTCTAGAGGTAAATCCAGGAGTGGCAAAGATGTACAAGGACCTTTGACGATAGCACTGGTGGCTAGGTATGATGAAGACAGTATCCGAGTTTGTCTCTCGGTGCCTCACTTGTTAGCAAGTGAAGGTAAAGCACCAGGTACCAACAGTCTTGGTTCATCCCATAGAGGTCCCAGAGTGGAAGTGCGATGGGACATCCATGGACTTCGTGACGGGTCGTCAACGTACATCCAGTAGTCATGATTCGATTTGGGTGCTCATCAACTGACTCACCACGTCAGGTCACATCCTACCAGTCAGAGAGAAGGGCTCAGTAGAGAGCTTGGGACACCTCTATGTACAAGAGATTGTGAGTTTTAATGGATTAACTTTTTCTATTGGGTCCGACCATGCCACACGGATTACATCTTGGTTATGGAAGGGGTTGTAGGAAGCTTTTGGGAAATAGCTTCGCTTATGCACCGCCTTCCATCCTCCGATAGATGGTCGGACTTAGCGGAACATCCAGACCCTTCAGGAAATTCTCCACACCTATGTCCTCAACATTGGTCGCAGTTGGAAGGATCACTTTCCTTTGGTGAACTTCGCCTGCAACAATAATTATCACTCCACCATCGGTATGGAACCTTTTGAGGCCTTCTATGGTCAACCATGTAGATCACCACTGTTTTGGACAGACCGAGGGGAGTGATCACTAGTGGGACCAGAGATGGTACACACTACCACGAAGAAGGTGTAGATCATCCAGTAGTGGATGATGACTTCACGGAGCAGACAGAAGTCGTATGTTGATAGGAGGTGGAGACCTATGGAGTTCGAGGATGGAGATGACGTCTTTCAAGAGGTCTCACCTCGACGAGGTCTATGGAGATTTGTCCGAGGCGGAATGTTATTTCCGTAGTTCATCGGACCTTTCCAGGTCCTCAACAGAGTAGGTGAGGTGGCTTACCGCTTAGCTCTTCCACCTCAGTTGCACTGGGTGCACAATGTATTCCATGTATCTCAGCTGAGGAGATATGTGCACGATCCTTCCCACATCATCGACCATAGGGAGCTGGACATCGATGATGGGGAGACATTCATGGAGGTTCAAGTGGAGATTGAGGATAAACAAGAGTGGGTCTTGCATGGATGGTTGATACCCATGGTGTGTGTAGGCTGGCAGCATGGGAACCTCCAGGAGAGAACATGGGAGCGGGAGGCTCAGATACGTGCTCAGTACCCTGATTTGTTCCCTTAGATCGAGTTGTATCTTACACAGACGTAAATCCTTGAGGTGGGGAGAATGTAAAGATGTGGAATTTCTGTGGAATTTTTTTTAAATACATGGGAATTTTACGAGTCCGTGAAAATTTATGGCGCTTGATTCCGGGGAATGGTGTTCTCGGAATCAATTTCTAATGTTTTTTTCAGGTACATTCAGTAAACGTACGAGAGGGATTTTATATCTTTTTAACTGGTGCTCGGAATTGAAATCTGAGGGAACCTTTGAACTCGCACCACTGGTATTCGCTTAAGAGGACTTTCACCTCGACGACAGTCGGTTGATAATGAATGTTAGTGTTTGGGTTTTTTTAAAAATAAATTAAATAAAAATATGGTGATAATTTTTTTTATTTTGTGGTGGTAAAAACCTCCAAGAGGTGGTTACTAGTGGGGGCCACCACACCATAACCTCCAATGAGAGGTTATGGTGGTGGGACCCACCCGCACATAACCTTTCATGGGAGGATATCCTTGGTTGGGCCCACACACGCTTTAAACCCCCATTAACCCCCCCATTTATGTGTGAGAAAAATCCTCACCTTTCCCACCATTTCTTTGATCCAACCCATCTCATTTATTTGGTTAAGTTTCACAATTTAATTAATCTCTTTTTGATTCCATTTGAATTATTTCCAACCATTAAAATAATAGAGGGTCTATTTTTTTGGAAATTCATTTGGTGGAGCTTGAGTGAGGGATTAAGAAGAACATAGAGAACTTCATCCTTCTAATGATGAAAACCACTCACCACCGAATAACGACACACTCCTTCTTCTATCCTCAACTATTCCAAAAGGGAAGGAGTAGACCGAGAAGAACACCGTATTTGACTTCGTCCCCTCTGAACGCTTATCTTCCAATAATAGATATCCTTTTCCTCTTCCAATATTGACGAATCGATGCCGCCATTCCATGACTTAATCAAGGAATATCGTCATACAAGGTAGGTGTTGTTCTATGTATGAGTTTTACCCTCTGTTCATCGTCGTTCAAATTATTGATAGTGAACTACCGATTGATATCTCCATAACAAGGAGGTCTTGGACCACACGAACACGTCCTGACCCTCCCCCTTTTGTTCTGTCTCTCTTGTTGATGAAGGTGGCGGTGCAACGGCGCCACTGGAAGAGGGGACCGAAGAAGAGCAACGACGGCCGAAGATGGGTCGGCCATGAATGAAACTAGCGGCGCAAAGGTCATCGGATCGCCGGAGGGGCACGACACCGTCACGCAGCACGGGTGGAAGAGGCATGGCTAGGCGGGCTGTGGCGGTTGGACAGAGCAGTGGGGCGCCATTGGGCCACCCCGGAGGGACAACACTGTTGCGACGCACTGGCGGTGTGGAACCGGTTGGCAGCTCGGCCAGCCGGACAAGGCGGGACCCCTCGGGTCCCACAAGTTTACTGAACCGGCCCCGAGAAAAAGTTCTCGTTTGGAAGGGAGGGGGTTGAAGCACCCCCCCCCCCCCACATGCGGCCAACAAAAGCCGCGGGCCGCACGACCAGCCGGGCCAGGCCACCAGCCAGTCGGGCCGCCAGCCAGCTGGGCCACGCGTGCCGCCAGCTAGCCAGTCCCCGCGGGAGGCCAGGTCAGGCCGCCCCCTCGGTCCGTGCTAGACCCTCAGTCTGGGTCGGACTCGCGGAATGGGTCAGACCCCGGTCCAGACTTGTATCAGGCTGGCTCATTCCGACTGGGTCGGACCGGACCCGGACCCACTTTGGCCTTTTGTCACGTTTTCGCTCATATCATGGGCTACGGGTGTCCGATTGACAAACCTTCTACGTCAACAAAAATCATAGAGTGATCTGGTACTTTTGGCATACCCCAATTGAGGTTTGGACATATTTGGGGTATGGTCGTGTTGGTTTGAACCTAAAATCCAACCGGGCCCCTGAGAAGGAAATGTCAATAACTCACAGACCGGGCATCTGATTGACGCGTTGTCTGTTGCGTTGAGACCTCTATGACGAGGCAGTCCTTTTAGATACTTCCACATGGGAAATCATGACATTTTGAGTATCGACTAGTAGCTCGTGGAGAGGATCCTCCCAGAGACGAGCGAGCGGAGTATGGAGACCTAGTATCTGGCTGAGACCTGACGACTGTTGACCTTTCGACTTGGAGTGTTTCGAATAGCTCAGTGGGAAGCGCCTATGTGTGACGCGGTAGACCCATAGTGGGGAGCATCTCTGGGTGACGTAGCAGACCCATAGTACTCGACAGGAGGACTACCTCAGCAAGCTACGAGAGGGAGTGCCTCTATGTGATGCGGTAGTCCCACATTGGGGAGCACCTCTGGGTGATGCTGCAGACCCACGATACTCGATAAGAGGAGTGCCATATCAGTCCAGGATATTGGGAAAGCACCTATGTGTGACGCGTAAGGCCCACAATAATCTTTAGAGGAAGAGTACACCACCATCCAAGGTGTCAATAGTTTGACTGGGAGTGTTACATGTTACCACCCCAAGAATAAAATCATGGTATTGAGATGAATCAATGACTATAGAGATTTCCTCATGATTGAGATGGGTTAATAGATAACTTATGTATATGTATTCGCATATATACCTAAGTAGTGGTTGTATTTTGATTTTATACTTTGTGATTTATCCTTGTTGGATTTTGTGAGACCATGAGGTTATAGGGGTCCTTACTTAGTATCATTATACTCACCCCTGCACTGGCTATGCCCACACCTCGTTGTGTTAGTTGCAAACGATAGACAATGCTGACTGAGGCAAAGTGTAACATGACTGGATGGTTCCTGGAGGTTGACCACTTGGAGTAAAGTTGCACAGATCGGACAGACTAACGTTGAGTGCTGAGGAGTCCATCATTACCTACCTTTCAGGTAGGAACCTCAGAGGACGACCTAGTAGCTACTTTACTTGATTTCAGTTGTATTTCTTTCAATTGTACCTGTACTTTATTATTGGACATGTATATCCGGCCCATTTAAATTTCCATCACTTCTTCTGTATATAGTTTTTCTTAGTGTTTTTCTTCCAGTTGTGTACTTTGATTGTGTGTGTTTACTTTTTATAAAGGCAATGCCTTCCCAGCTTAGGGATTTACATCTTTGGTGCTAGTCTCCATCCCCTGGCCTATGGAAGGCGGGCTTGGGGTAGTAATGACACGGGCCCTGAGGACAGGTCGTGACAGGAAGAACCTAATTATTTAATGAAACAAAATTCTATTAGGAAAAGAATCATTTCCTAATACCTGGGAGGGATATATTGGGATTATACATCACGATAAACAATGTACATAAACCATAACATAAATAAAATATATATTGTCTTGAATTTCCATCATAAAACTCATAAAAATGAAATTTTAACCCCAAAAATAAAACATTTTTCAATGTTGATATACCCATTTACTTTAACACCCAATTATCAAATCTAAAATACATAGAAAAATGTAGAGGTGTGATTTTATTTAAATAATACATGAAATATTGTAAAGTAATAAAATATTAAAATATTTAATATGTTGGTAAGAAAATTAATTGATATCATATACATTAAAATTGAATAATCAATTTTCCTATATTTTTAAATAATTTTATACTATTTAGTATAAAATATATAAGAATATTATCTTTAAAAACCTTTGGAATAAACTAAATAGTGAAATAAAACACCATTTATAATTTATTTATGTTAATATAATTATATCGATAAAATATTTATATAAATATGGATAGAGTGGAAAATAATTTGTATAATAAATCATTAAGAAATTTAAAATAAGGTTATATGATAAAGTATCCCTTAACTCAAGTTTGAATTGTAATGTAATTTCATTATCAACGTGAATTATAAACTTATGTTAACTATTTAATTTCTTAATTATATCTTCCATGTTTAATATTATATTTATTCAACTTATATATATATATATATATATTATATTTTATTACATAATTTATTAAGCTCAATTTGGATGTTTTGAGAACAGTCTTCGTTTGTAACGAAAATGGTTTGGGTTGGTTGACTATGGTAAAAATAATCAGTATAGAATAACTTATAAAATATTATTCATGTTATAATTATCATTTTAAGATATTATATATACTTTTGGAACCAACTATAAAATAATTTTTTGAAAAATGATGTATGTAACAACATTTATACGATATTATGTGCGTATAAATGAGAAAATTTTCAATTTTCCACAAACTTGTGGTTAAGAAGGAAATTATTATTTTATAATTATACAATGATAATTATATCATATATTTAACACTATTAATTGGAAATACTACTATATATAAAATAGTTGTGTTCAAGTGATGAAAAATAAAACATATCGATTCGTGAGAAGGTATTTTTCATGTATATATAATAAGTGTTTGTATTTTTTTATTAGAAGGTAATGAAAAAAGAGTAATATTTAGTTACGATTAATAATTTTAAAATATGTCAAATAAATCAGATTATTTCACAATTATCCATTATCATTACTATATATAAGAGTGGGTGGTGAAAAATGAAATACTTCACCTCACGGTGTGGTAGTCAACATGTACGCAAGAGTAATTTTTTTAATTTTTGTTAGATGGTTAACTGAATGAAAAGTATTTTTTATCAAAAACATATTTTTATTAATATATATGTCATAAAATAATTTTATTAAATTAAATTATTTATGATAAATTTTAATTATTCCAAAGTATAAATTAAATGAGAATAGTAGATTACGATTTATTCCTCTTCTTCAGAAACACTATTTTGGATTATACTAAAAAACATCCAAGGATGGTATTACGATTAAATAATGAAGACTATGATTTTGGTAGGGATTCATTGACTATATTTGGGAAGAGATCTTCTAAGGTATGAGTCAATTGAGGTTTGTATAAGTAAGGATATGGGGTTTCCTTTAGTAAGAGAGGAAGAGTGAACAAGTATAATTTTTTAAAAAGATTAAAATTTAATAATGTATTAATAAATTAAAATGGATGAAATATATAACCTTTTAGAATATTTGATCTGAATATGTTTAAATAAGAATATCTATGGGCAATTATACAAGATTTGTTTTTTCATTTTAACCCTTATAATTTCGGTTTCATTCCGTTTAGTCTATTTTATCTCTATCAATGGTAAAAAAATGATTATCAAATATAAAATTCCAAATGACCAAAATTGAAATTTATATATTGGAAAATTTTGAAAACATTAATTCCCAATATAGAGTCCTTTTTATCAAACTCATCTTTTATAAGTGGCTAAAATTATTTTCAAAATGATCATGTAAAAAGGTTATAAAAAATGTTTTCTAGAAAAATATATTTTAAGTTAAATTATTTTTATACCACATTAATTTATAATATTAACTATAATGAAAAATATTTGATTTTATTTAATAAAAATAAATTAATTTCAATTTAAAAAAATCCAAAACCAAAAGAAACTATGTAAATACTTTTACATAAAATTGGTTTTGCTTAAAAATATGTATTTCTTATAACTCTCTAAAAAATATTTTTTTTCTGAATAATCTAAAAAAATAAATACCTACTAAATTTTACTTATATAAAAACGTTCCTAATTTTAAATTTCATGTTATGTATTTTTTTTTGAAACACCTTGAGATTTTACAATTAGAACATTATCTTCGATAGTGTATACAACACACAACACTGAGCTCAAATGAACAATTGAAATATTATTATTCAAATATGAATGTTATCCAAAATATGTTAATTTAGAATGTATGAAGAAGATTATGTTATTATTAAATATATAAGAATTTCCTACTCATTAAATTTTTTTATATAATATTAGTAAATTAGAACTCAATTTATTAAATTTATTTTATGCTTCAAAAATACATTCTCATGAAATATTAATTTCATTGTATTTATTATGATATAATATTATAAATAATATCATGAAATCATATAAAATTATTTATATTGGAAATATATCATTTTATAAATAGGATTTTCTAAAATTGCTTAGGTTTTTTTCTTGAGGTTTTTTCTAGAAAAATACATTTTTATTAAATAGTGAAGATTATTGATTTTCGAAAACTATAATATTTTTTAAATAAGATATATACAAAGTTACATTATACTTTGGATTCATTTTTAATTTAAACCCAAACCATTATATATATAATAATATAAATAATTTAATTTCAGTCATCACTACATAATATTTTGGTATAAAGTTATTCTATTACTTAAAACTGAATTATCTAAAAAAGTATTTATGTACATAAAGTTTATACAATGTAATTTATTAAAATAACTCCTTATAAATAATGTTTTAATTTAAATTTGCCTAGTATTTATTTATTTTAATGAAATTTAATTCATATAATGATTATTGTTAGTTATGTTGTTAATATAAGATCAGAAATTTCTTGAAAATTCATTCTCTTATAGAAACCCTTTTCGTTTCCTTTTTTGGATATAATTTAAAATGATACTCCACCATATATTTAGGATGATTCTTTAAAAATGGATTACATATCTGGAAATAGATTTTATAATTATGGGTAATATAACCCTTTTAGTTTGGGTTATTAGGAAAAGTTACTAAAGTAAATATTTATTACCATGGAAATGTAAAATGGGTTAGTTATGTGTAAGGGTAATCTGTTAAGAAACAAAATATAACCATATCAATTTAATTATTTTTATTATATTACTATATTTCATCCATAGTTATCATAAATTATAGTATATGAAATTTTTTGGATATATAGACCTGATATTGATTCTTATAATACATTAAATAAATAAAATCAGAAAATGTTACTTTCATGATTTTGATAACATTAATATTTTGTGATTGGCATAAAAATGACGTATTAATTTTTCAAAATTTTAGGATGAAATTTCAGTTCATTTTTTTATCTTGGTAGTTTAGTTATATTTTTTAGCAATGCAATTATTTCCATAAATACTTAAGCAACGCGGACACATTAATTATCTAACTAAAAATAAAATTAAAAAAATATTTAACAAATATTAAATGTAATAAAATTTTATTAAATTTGCGTCTTAAATTTTTTTAGAAAAATATAAAACCAAATCTATTTTTTTAATGATATATATTCGAATTTCATCCTCTTCTATATTTTTTTAAATTTAAATTAAATCATTACTGTTAAAATTTTCACTAATGATACTATATAGTAAATAATGTTTTATTAAATTATTTAAAAATGATTAAAATTTAATTTTGAGTAAGGATAATTGTAAATTTTTTATAATATCAACCATGTTCATAAATGGGTATTTTTTCCCTTCACAGTAACTTTCTAAACTCATAAATAGTAAAAACAATGATTACCATAGTTAAGGTTAAAATGGGGTTACTCGCATTACATGTACAAGTGTTAAAATTAATTTGTCAAACACATATGTTTTCTATTTTATATTTAATATTTAATATTTAGAATATTTCAGTCTAAATAATCTAATAAGGCTCAAATTATTTTTAGGATTAAAGGATAAATTACATAGGTAAAAAATAGTTATAATGTTAAATGTTTGTAACTTTCAAGGTTAAGGGAATAACACGCTTATAACATGCCAATTATTAATGGTAGAGTAGTGGATATAATTTATCTTATACCACTTACAATATTTATCAATTTTGGAGGAACATGGATTTTCAGTGACATCCCATTATTAAATATTTTTTAGTATTTACAAAAATTCCACTCACTCTCACTTATATATTGGATCCTCCTATACGTTTTCCTTCAAACATAATGAACATTTGGGTTGTATGAATCCTAGAAAATATTAATTCCCAAAAAACCTCCCCTAGTTCTATAGGAAATTTATTTTTTATGAGACCAATCTAGGAATAGTTATTGTATAAACCTTGAGAGGTTGGCCAAAGAAGCTTTAAATTTCTTAATCTAGTGTTTCTATTTTGTTTGTTTTTATACATACTTAAAAACATCTTGAAACATGATTAAATAATTAAAAAAGTATCTTACATATACAAAAATGTTATTATATTAATTTAATAACATATAATAATCCCATTTTCCATAAAATGATAAATATATCCATAACTCATGTGTACGGAAGACTACCGCCTCATGAAGTGATGTTATTTTTTATCCATTATATCCTCTAAAAAAAATTCATAATAACTGATATAATGAATATATATGATATTCAAGTTATTTTTACCATTATAAAAAGATAATATATCATCTAATTTATTACTTTTAAATTCACTAAAATTTACAAATGTCATTATTGTATATGGGTGGACTACCGCTTCCAAGAAATGATGTGATTCATTTCTCATCACCACATCACAAGGATGATATATATAATTATATTTAAATTAAATAATTGGATTCTATTAAATATTTACGGTTCATGAAATATAAAATAATACCTGACATTTTTTCATAATGATTATTGATAAATGATAATGTTTCCCATGCATACATACAACCTAAAGTCCCCATGATTGTAATAGCAGTAATTTTTCATAACCATCATTAATTGTTATTTTAAAATGTATAATTGAAATAAAAATTAAAAAATATGTGATGATTACTATTAATTAGATTATTGAAGAAATAACTCATTTTACATATTCAACATAAAGTAGTTATTTTGAACATATGATGTAAAGGTAGTCAACATGTAAGACATGAACATAATAGACTATGCAATGGATTATATTAGGAAAAAAATTAAACTCACAATATATTATTTAGATAGAATGAAATCAACATAATTTTATTATTTGGGATATTAAATAACATATTTGATTTGTTAGACTCATTATAAGGGACTTTTTGTTAAAAAATATTCATTTAAAGTTCCCATTAAATATATGTTTATTCCATATCCATTTTTTAGGAATTTTTTATAGAATTACATATGCGGTCATATATAAATTATAAAGAATACTTGTTTCTGTATTTTACATTATTCATAAGGATTCTAAAATGAATCTTATTATGTATTTTATGACAAATATTTTTTATTTATTTATGAAATACACAATAAATATTATATTTTAATGTATATGGGGATATTTAATTTTACCTCTTCCATAACAATTATTTAATATTTCACTCCCAATAAACATCCATGTATTCGTTAAATAAAAAATATATTTCACTATATTATTTTTATTTTGATTTTTTTAAATATTAATTTATATTTTAATATTTGAAAAAGTACTCATATAAATGGAAAAATATTTTGAAAAATTTACAATTGAAACTGTTTTTGACTATTTTACCGTTCTTTGGAATTTTCTATGATGATCGAAGGATCAATTACAAAACTAGGATGTGTGGGTCCATGATATCCCTCTAATGAATTGCGTATGATATATGATTGTAAAGGTACCATTAGGGTTATTCCCAATGTATATATGATGGTTATTGCATGTTTAAAAATGATGGTTTCTATAATTTGAACAATCTTGGTCATTCCATGTGTAACCATTATGGTTAATCCTTTTAGAATGAAAAATATTATTCTATATTTAATTGTGATATGAAAATGATTACATTCGTTACCAATATTAGTTACCTATTACTTCTATGGGTTTTTATAGAAATTTTATGATTTCAAATTGGTATGGAATTATTTTAAACTTAAAAGAGGAAGAATAAGATTCTTTTAAAGAGTGAAAGGTATATCTTTGTGAAATAGTTTTCATGTAGTTTTCACACTTTCCGAGAATACTTAGTGATATATATTTTTATAATTATTTCTCATGAGATGTTTTATTGATATATTTTTGTAGAGGATATTATTTCATTAGTATCAAAATGTTTATTTTGAAACTATTGTTTATTTTGAAAAATAAATTTGAAAATTTACTTCTAGACTAACATGTTTCTTTATTTTTTTTATTTACCTTAATGGGATTTTTATTCGCATCCAAAAATATAATCTGTTTTTTCAAAGTGTTTTTATGATGATTAATTACGATTGTGTGGTCATGATCAATATTATGAAGATATTTTTTTAATTAAAATTTTCTATTCCATTAAATTATAATTTTGGAGGAAAATAGATATAATGTGGAACTTTCCACTTTGTGATGTAATATTTATTTGAGGTTGATCTACTAATTCTCTAAAACAATAAAATTTAAATTACCACAAATATCAAATAAATTTATTCATAACATAAATTCAATATTATCTAATGTTTAAGGACTTGTGTTATATATTGTATCAATGGAAATGTTTTGATATATTTACAGGTTAGGGTATTAATAGAGGTGTATAATTATAGAATATCTAACAATATAGGGGTTAATATATTTGATTATAATCATAAAATAGTAGTGTCATATAACCATAGGGTTTAGTATCTAAATAATTTATTTTTATATTGTATTTAGGAGGATAACCAATATAGGGTTAAGTGATTTTAAGGTTAATTTATTTAATAATTTCAATTCATATTGTATTTACTAGGACCATTTTCTTATTAAAATTAAATAATTATTATTATGTATTGAAGATTTTCTATTCAACAGATTAATGATATTTTATGAATATGAAAGTACGATTTTCTTTCACTACATTCGTATCCCTTATAGATGATTTAATCATCGATATCATAAAAATTGGTTGTTCACATGATTTAGTACATGAAAATCAACCAAAAACATATTTTATCTCTCTAAAAACATTTTATTTCTCCAAACTCTCTGTGGTTTTGGGGATTTCTTTTTATTTTAAAAAAAATATCAACTCATCCATCTAATTAATCAATAAAAATACCACTAAGGACATTACTATTTATAATATAGAGATATAAAATTCATTCTAGATGATAAAGTATATATATAAAATATTAAATTAGAAACTATTGTATGTATTTATGGAATGTATTGTTTTATTATGTTATATGTAAGATTTATTATTTTATTGATATTAAATAACTACAAAAACATATTCCATATATTTTATTTCTATGAATAATAATTTAATGAATAAAACATAAAATCCTTGTTAAAAGTTTAAGAAATATGTTGGATGATTGATTTATTAATAAATGATATTTTGTAATATTCTAAATATTAATAGAATCATAAATCACATACTGATTATTCTATATTATATTATATATTCAAAATACAAAAACATTATATACATTGAATCGATTTCAATGGAAAGGTTTATAGTGAAAAGGTAATATTTGTTTTAGAATCACATTTAAGAACATATGATTAGGGGATAAACTCAACATTTGGAAAACATGTGATTTATGATAAGGAAATGTAATTCAATTATGATTATTTTAATTTTTGGGAAAACGTTTAATACAAAACCCATAAGGGTTAAAAACTGATTTATTTATTTATGATATTTCTAAGTATTTTCGTTAATTTTTTTGGAATAATACTGAAATTGTATTAATATTATTTTTGAAAATGGAAAAACCAATGTCTAGGTGAAAACCCATAGCCTCTAGAAAGGCTAGGGCGTTTGAACAAACATTCTAAGGGAAACAAGGGTGTACTTCCTACAACTGGACCACATGATTTCACAATTCATATAAAATCATGTAAATGACATGAAAAATAAAGATTATTTACATAGTAGCAAACTATTTTTTATCATATATATAATTATGAGACTCAATTGGTATTTAGTGATGATGTGATTAATGTTTTTATAATTGGATAATCACTATATTTTTTGGAACATTATATGGTGAAGGTAAAAAAGAATATATGTGATTTTTATTACAAATAAATGATGATTTATATTTGTGAGGTATTATTAATTCACTATTGATTTATTGTGATTTAGGGTATCTATAGAGATGATTATCATATCCTCGATATTATATTTCTAGGGAATACAAATTTTTGGGTATGTGACATTATTATTTACCAGTTTATATCAGAGATAAAGATTAAATTTTTCTCAAAAAAATAAATGATAAAATCCTTAATTTTTTGAATATATCATGGTATATTTGGAATAATTTTAAATATATTTATTTATAAATTGATAAAATTTGATCATTGGGAATTACTATTGAATTTTCGAGATTAATGTATTTTTTCATCATATTCATTTTAGGAATTATCGTACAATCTTCTAATTATATCAATTTTGGATAATATCTAAAGATAGAATGAATAATGTGATACCTTTTATGGATTTTATAAAATGTTAAAAGTGGATTTTAGTTCATTAGGAATAATATAAAATTCGTATTTAAAACTAATCATTTGTAAAGGAAGTTGAAATTATTATACAAAATGATTTAAGGATGAAATTTTACAAATCATGTGTATGTATTTATATATGTTATTCATCATGATGGTAAATAATTTCAGCAAGATTAAGAAAAGGATCACGAAATGAAAATTAAATTCTATTACTTTTAATTTAAATAAGTCAATTTTATTTTTTTTCATGTCGTTGGTTTATGGTTTTGTGCTTGTTAGCTATTTAATGATAATTCACTATATCTTAATCAATGATCTATATCACTCTGAATCATTTTTTGGGAATTAAACAATTATTTTATGACCACATTTTAACTAAAATTTATTTTATTTGATGGTATGAAGTTTGGATACCATCCCATTCCACTCAAATATGGGGAATCTTATGCTAGTTTCATAGAGTAATCCCACAATTTAACATCATGTCTTGAAGATGTTGGTACTAGGATGTTTTACCTCATTAAACGCATACATGGGAGACTCTGTCTTCTCTCCTTATGCTTACATGAGCATATATCATGCACTAATGGGAGGGGAATGGATTTGGAAAATCTAGGGTGTGATAATGGGGAGGAGTGGTCAATCACAGAGTCCATGTTTGAATTCCTATGATGTGAATAAACTAGAGTTAGTGTACCTAGGATGGGAAGAAAAAAGTATGTGAGAATCTTGGGCCACACTTAATTTGTAGTGGGATAAAGGAATATGTGACAGAGGTCCCATATGGACTTGAAGTGCTATTGGACCAGTCTTGGATGGGTGTCAGGTCTTGGGGAACTCAACATTCGTTAAGATGTTTTAACAGAAGGGATGTAACATGGAGAGTCCCATGAGAGATTATTTGAAGATCTTAGGGGATCACAATGAAGTGACTCACCAAGAGTTTATTCTTTTTTGAAGAAAGGGTCTTTTCATAGGAGGAGGCTTCGTTAAATTGGGTTACCCTGCCTTGGGATGAAGTCTTAGATTTTGAACCTAGTTCTTCAAAAAGGTTGAATTCTTCATGAAGCCTCATGTTCCCGATAGGGACATCTTTATTTGGGAAGAGTATATTCCTTCCCAAAAGTCATGTACACCAAGGGTGGTAGGTTCCAAGAATGCATTAATGTTGGTTTCTTTAAAACAAGGTTCCGTGGATAATACATTTTGGTCTGGTTCACGATACCCAGGAGGATAGTAAACTCGGGTGATTTAAGAAGCCAAAAGGATAGGGTAACCATCATCAAAAGGAATGATTTTTGGTTATATTTATTGGAAATAGGTTTCATGAAGATGGAAAGTTGTTTGAGATGGAATTATGGGGTGTATGAATGAGTTTGTCTCCATTGGAATCATAAAGGAGATTTCCAAACCGTTATATGGTTGTGATGCACTATCTGACTCACTGAGGACACTGTAAATCCTTCGTGCGGTCGCAAAGCAGCGGCAGACACATGGAGGGACACTATTATTGATTCTCACAGTTACGATGTGCCGATGGACTCATGATAGAACATCGTTATAACTTCACATGTTCCGGAGGTGAATTCCATTTTTTGGAGCTCCATGAGTTGTGTCCATCTTCGAAGGGCCATGGTCTTCAGGATGTATACCCTGAAGAGGGTTTTGGGATTTCATGGATTGAAGTTATTCCAAGCATGAAATGTATCCCTTTAATACTATCATGGGTGGTATTTTAGTGTCAAAATATCCCCGCCCCCTCGGAATAGAATCTGACCAATAGAAGGGGATTAGATTATGAGGGAGAATCTCAAAAAATGTAAATATTATCACATTCCTGATGATAATACAGGACACTTAATCATGATGCTCAATCATGATGTTTATCTGTAATGGACACTATTAATCATGATAAGATCACTAGAAGAATATGAAGCCATGGAGGATGAGATAATGAATGAAAAGGCTATGTGCTGGGAGAAGTAAGAACGATAGACAATCATAGATGAAGCTGTTATCTCCAAGTCCAATGAAGAGAAACAATACCTGGAATAAGTGTAGCAAGTCCTCAAGTCCACTCAACAGTGGTTTTCCGAGCTCGATTGATTCATCGCTCAGTAAGAGAAATAGAGGCACATTTTTGAAGGGGGGTCTTTGATTTGTGGATGACCACTTGATACTGCAGTTTTCATAATTTTTTTGCATGAACATTTTCATTATTTTATTATTTAGATAATATTTCTAAGACAACCTACTAAAAACCCTAATGATAATGTGGGTCATGCTCGGTTTGAGAAAGATGAAAGGATTATTTGATTTCATTTCATATAATAATGGTATACAATCATAGAATACACAATGTATCATATTATTGACTGTCCATCAAGAGGTTCCAGGCTGAGATAGGCTACGGCTGGAGAATGAGGATCTTAGGATGACCAAATTTCTTTAACAATGTGGTCTTGAGTATAAATGGGGTAATTTATGGGGCATTTAATTTTATACAAATAAAGGGTAATGTGGAGTGTGAATAAGAATTCAAAAAATAATGAACAAAAGGAAAGTAACATGTTTATACAGGTAAATGTTTACTATGTTTGAAACATATCATGGTACTATTAGCCCGAACATGGGACAATAAAAAATTAGATTCAGCCACTAAACAAATATAAAACACTTAACATGTCTCAAATTGTCATCAAAAATCATTAGGTAAATTGGCCTATGATGGTAGGGTAGAAAACAATTCCATGATACCTTGCCATTATGTGGTCCCTTCAGATGTGGACGATAATAAAAATAAAAATAAACGGTGTGAAAAGCATGTAAATGGAGTGATGGAATGTTCAAATGGTTTAAAACACTCTCATATTTACACCACAATAGTCTATATCACATTATTTTAATAGTATTAGTATAAACAAATATTAAACCCACATTCCATGGGAGTGTGAAATACGATGCCTAGAAAAGGGTAAAAATATAAATGAAACAGTAGATAACCAGTACTAGGGGATATGACCTCTTAGGGGTGGTCTGGGGATGTTTCACAATTTTCACATCATGTAATTGTGGATGATAGACAAAGTTTAACATAAAAATTTAAGAAATCTATGTGGTTCACATTATCATCTTGTGATCAGGATTTCTTCCATTATTTTATGTCATGTGACTTGGTCATTACTCATAGTTTAAGATCATGTGTCATAGAACATGGAAAATAGTTTAAAGTGGTGTTCATTGACAATCAGAAACAATTATAATGTCAAAATATTATGACTATAGAAATATATGATCCAAGTGTATTTGTTCGATATGGAGGAAATTGTGTCAACATAAATGATCGAAAAAAAGATTTCATACAACGTAAGTATAAGGGATCATGTTTTACTCATTTTAAATTTTATAATCTTGGACTGTAGGGGATTCAAATAGTTTAAGTTCATTGTGCCTAGATGATTCTATTCATCAAAAGAAAATGTAAACTGTGGAGGGATGGAATGCCTATCATGAATGAGGAAAAAAGAAGAACACCACCACACCGCACATTCCTAAGAGGAATGTAACACAGTTTAAAGTCATAATTATTTGACATAAACACCTAGTTTAATGTTGCTGAGTTTAGACCAATAGATCCTTTGTGTATCTTAACCACATTAGTACACACCCTATCGGATCTCTTAATCACACATGAGTCATTCTCAGTGTGTGATGAAAGGAATTGAAAGGGGTATTCACGACATGTGGAATCACACTTTGGGGATTATGAGATAAAGGGTTGATAATTTTCAATTAAAACAGGTCTGCTAACTCGATGAGTGAAAATGCGTGAATCTGTGACACCATGGGTGTTGGAACTCCAATAAGATACAGGCAGGTGTAAATGAGGTAAATAAAGACTTTCACGACTGGTATAAAGGGGTGAATGTTGAGTAGGTATTTAATTTTTACCACTTTTGAATCACCTGGACCACACCCATACCATTCCAGAATAGGGAGATAAAATGTATGATCACCTATTGACCTGGTTTGAAATGAATGATTTTCTATTACTAGAAGAGATTCATTGGGGAATTATCCATGTATTGTAGGTGAGCCAAAATAGAATGAGACCATCACCATTTGGGGGTTTGTCTAGATTTTAAGGATTATGTTAATCCTAATCAAGAAGGACAGTAAGTGTGGAATGGGGCATATCCAAAATTGAGATTCAGATCTATAATTTGAAAATAGATTACTGTAATATTTTGTAGACTTCGACAAGTATTTTAGGTTATAGAGCTCGTAATATTATATCATATTTTTGTTCATAATTTTTGGACCATAATGGGCCATGGGATGAATTATTTGATGAATTTGAAGTTATCTCCATAGATGAGAAGTATGATCACCTCTATGTATCACATGAGTATGGGAATCAATCCACACATAATTATGGAAGCTTACAAACATATTTTAAAGCTATACATTCTAAAAAATATTTTAAAAATTATAGTCATCTCATTTGGACTATATGGAAAAATGTTCTCTCTATGGGTATATTTATCGAACACAAGAGTTAAAACCAAACATGAATGAGACAAAGAAGGATCACATGCCACATACAAACATTAAGATAAACATCATGTATTTTATGGTCATATTTTTTGGACCATAATTAAGGCCAAGGGGACAATTCATTTAATTAATTTTTGGTTAGACCTAGTGATTGGAAGTCTATAAAGTGATACATATCCCATAAAGAAGGGAATATTGTTGCATTCTGTTATAGAACAAGACTCAATTAGAGACCAACGTCAACAAGGGTGATCCTATCTGACAAGGGAATTAGAGGCATCCTGTGGTTATCATTTGGAATTCCATGTTCAGGGAATCATGTAAAAAATAAACATACCATATATATCATATGTGGAATCATAATTTAATATCTGGGAATCATCATCTATTATTAGATAGGCATCCTGAATTATTCTATGGTAATACTTCAGATTAATTCCATGAACTAAATATTATAGCAGAACAGTGTTTTGAATGGGATGTGCACGGAATGACAGTTATTTCCTAATGTGAACAAGGGATAAAGGGGGCCACATAAAAAATCAAACTCCCAATAAAAACTTGCATATTGTTTAATGTCATGGTGCTAAAAATTAAAAACCTTGTTTAGGTTCATTGAACTCAGGCCATAATGGGGGAAAGGGGACACAATATTTAATGTATTTGTGGCCAGGCCTCTAGATGAGAAGTTTCAACATCCCTGTCTATCCCATACGGACCAGAATAAATCCCCATGTTGTTCTATAATTTATCCTTGTGGAAAATTTTCATCAGTGAAGATGATCCCATTTCGAGAGTAAATATGAGGAGTCCCATATTTATCATGGGGAATACTATAGTCAAGGCTTAATCATGCACATTTTATGAGGGATATTTGATTAAAAATGGGATGGAATCATAGTTTAACATAATTTTTTGAATAAGTAGTATCATATTTAATGTTAATATATGTTAGATCTATGCGGTTGGCTACCCCAAACGAACATGTTTGATAACCCGGTGTGGATGAGGGACTAAGAGGCCCAGCATGATACAGCATAGTCTAAAGAGAACCCCCCTTGTTGAATAATTTTGTGGTTCTGGGACTCACTATGAATAGTTTAATGTCATGTGTCTTGGACTATAGGGTCAATATTATTTTACGTTCTTGATTCATAGATGAGGGAAAGGGGGAGTTCCTCAAGCATATTTGTCCAGTGATGTATAATTAAAAACCAGATGTGGATGTGGGACTACGATGCTTCGTGCCACACCCCACTTTCCCAAGGAGTCTCACACATAGATTAATATCATGATTCTTGGATTGTGATTCCTAGTTTAGTTCATGGATCTCAGAACTTTTGAATACATATTAAGTCCATGTTGAATGGACCATAGGATGGCTACTAGTTTATGGTCTTAAACCTTTGACTAGTGAGGCTTCTAGATTAAGGTCATGGAGTTTGGAATAAGAAGCTAGTTTAACATCATGTTCCTTGGATGGGGACAAACATTTTAACATTTTAAATATAGGAAGATATGTTTTATGTTGTTTAATTTCATGAAATAATGACACTGTTGTTATACCATTTACCATCATGTGTGAATGATGCTTGTATGTTCCTTTTATGGTCATATAGAGAGGACCAATGATGCAACATATATTATTATCATGAAAAATATATTGAGGTTCTATGAAGTTTTTTATCATGCAGATGGTATTCCAAATGTTATACTGTTCAACAACATGACACTAGGATGATGGTGGCTCCTCACGTGATGTACTTCTTGAGAAATTCACATTGGTAGGATGAGTAATTCTCTCTTCATCCACGGTGAACAAAGTGTATTAACCATTAGAACACACATTGTGAATTTTTTAATTGTCATACCAATTGGTCTCCATATATGGTTTCTTCTTTCCAATTATCATTGGTTTTCAATGAGAAAGTACGATGTCACCATGGAAAATTGAGTGGAAGATAAATTAATTGATTGAACACTCTTTTTATCTTGTTATATAGTCTCTCTAGATTATGGAAGCCCTTGAGCCTATTTTCTATGAGGCAATACATTTCACCAAGATGAACACAACCCATTCATTTAGGTGTCTAGTTGTCATAGACATATATTTGGAGTGATGGAAACTGAATCTCAATTGATAGGACTACCTATTTCTTGAAAACTAGGGAATGTGGAGTCCCCTAGGTGGAATTTTGAGTTGTCTTTTGATAGGCCTAAAGGGTGTTGGGGAGCTTATTCAAAAAATAATATCTAATTATATAAGGACCTGGCCTTAAACCTTACTTAATATTGAATTAAATGAATAATTTACATTGAGGATATTTTCATGTTTTGAGTTTTAGAGAATTAGATCATAAATCATGAATTACATTCCAAATTTAAAAAAAGTGGTTACATAAAAGATAGTATTCATTTTTTCCCATCAACGGAAACATATTTAAAATAAAACATGGATTCTTTCTTGACACTTCCTTGACATTATCATCATATCATGCACCTTTCCCTTGACCTGTGAAAAACATTTCAAAAACATAGGATGAGCATAAAAAACTCAGTAAGGTATATAAAAGTATGAAAAGAAAACATTAGTACATGTATGAAATCATACTTTACTCATAAAAAATAAGAATTTTAACATACCTCATCAAATCATGAATAAATCATTGAAATCATAATCCCTAAAGGTAACATGAGGCATTCATAACATTCTTACGTAGGGAGTAACCCTCTTGGTTACGTTTGGAATACCCATCAAAGTATATTCCCTAAATCTCTTCGTAAAAACCTTAATGTTTAACTCCTTCGCGTTACACAATGCATTGGAGAGCTATATCGGGCTCACCTGCCCTTAGTTTATCACGGAACCACCCATATTCATAAACAATGCCCAAGAACTATAACATAATCAAAGAACATAAATTAAGCACAAAAGAAAGATGACATTCCCACATTGTAATAACCATATACCATTTTAAGATATTGAAATAATGAATCCATTCTAAAAACCATTTTCAAAACCATTTAAAACATTTAATAAAGAGATTTTTGATTCAAAGTGTCCCATACTACTTTGAAGCTTTTAACATTTTAAACTATTAATATCCATATAAATAAATCCTTAAAACCATTATGTAAACATGGATATTAATGAGAAATATTTATAAGAATAAATCATTAAAACGATTAAAACGATATTATAGTTAAAGTGTTTTTAACAAAATGAGAGACACTTGAATACAATAATTGAGGAATAACATTTAATTAGAACTTTATAATATCATGAGAATAAAGGGATTCATTATATAATATTCAATGGTCAGTATATACACCATATAAGAGTGAACTGGTGAATAACAACAATGAAGTCTCAATAGAAATGTAAAATGGGATGAAATCCATTATAAAGAATGTATCCTTAAATTAAGGATAAATCAATCTCATAATTATGTGTGACAAATATAAATACACCCAATATAAGTGGATATTAATTGTAAAACAATCAAAGGTCATTCACACATATTCAAAGGATGACATATTCAATAACTACATGTTGAACCCAAAGAAATCGAAATTGGGTTAAGAATTTCCCTTGGTAAAATTCGACAGCCTAACGGCGTCACATAAAATTTTAGAAAAAGAGTTGATGAAAGAGATAAATGGTATCTCATCACTTGGACATAAAATTTACGGCATTAAGGATATATAAGAACATATCCCCACATAATAAGATGAAAATTAAAAGACCTAACAAAAAAGTCTTTTAAAAAGAGGAGGGTGAAAGGTTCCCTTACCGACTTGGGTTACTTTCGAAACGTACACCTCATTTAAGAAGGGTCATACAATGAATATGTAAATAACCATAAATGAAATTATATTACACAAAGAGTATAATAATGGGAAGTACATACACCACTCAAATTAAATGGTTGCAAATGTAGCATAAATCTCATGGGAATAAAAGTGAGATTAAAATTCCCTTACGAAAACTCGGCAACCTAACGACGCCACATAAAACATCAAAAAATGGATTGATGAGAACAAATAGGGTCTCTAATCATATTACAATAAAATCTACAGAAAAATTAATATAAAAGAACATCCCCCATCAAAAAAAGAGGAGCCTAAAAGAAGTGACATAAAGGAGAGTACTAAAAAAGAAAGAGAG
The DNA here is from genome assembly GCA_963277665.1 of Viscum album. NCBI lineage: Eukaryota > Viridiplantae > Streptophyta > Magnoliopsida > Santalales > Viscaceae > Viscum > Viscum album. The sequence goes on along the minus strand of OY728153.1, from coordinate 1,464,109,245 downwards.
AGGTTAGATCTCTTACGAAAATTCGGCAGTCTAACAGCGCCACTCAAAACATCCAAAATGGATTGATGAGATAAAATAGGGTCTCTGACCATATGAACATAAAAATTACAGTAGGAGTAATATAAAAGAACATCCCAATCATAAGAAAGATGATCTTAAAAGGAATTACATAAAAGAGTGTACTTAAAAAGAAAGAGAGGGGTAGGATCCCTTACCTCGGGTCTGACTTGAATCGATTGTACTTTAAACTCCTGAATAATAAACATGAGTTAATTTATACTTGCTTAAGAACCTTTTTCAAGTTAATTATTCTTTTTATATCACTTACTACCATGCTATGTACACTATGTAATTATTTAAGTTAATAATGGTCGTTTTGTAGAACATTGCTACTTGAGTAAAAAATAAACTCTTTATAATTACAAGTTGTTCATGTGGTAAAATATATATTTTATCCAGAATTATATTCATTATTTAGATATAATATATATCATATATATCCATTATATAAATACATTTATAATATTACATAACATTTAGAGGTAAGAAATGAAATGCACCGTTCATGGAGACGGTAAGCCGTACGTATGCATGAACGCTACTTCAATTTCTATTTCTTATTTAATGGAATTAAAACATATCGATACATAATAGATTTATAATTCCAATGTGATATCATATATAATATCTTTAAATCTATCCTTTATACGTAGCACATATGGTATTAACGAATCAAATCACTTTGAGGGGGCGGTAGTCTGCACTTCCTAAAATAAAGATATCGCGTTTAACCATAATGGAAACCATAAAGGTATTCCATAAATGAAAAATACAGAAGCTTAAGTAAAACATAAAAATATTATATATAATATATAAATATAGTTTCATCTTAATGTCCGCCTTTGAGGGTGTTAAAAGAAAATTGAACAATCATCGTTTCATGAGGCAGAAATTCACCATCAATAGAAACAGTATCTTCGTTAACCATTAGATGTAGGTGTGTGTAATTGTAGCTCGAATACTTATTATAACAACATCCTAGAATATTTAAGATACTGGATTTGTTACAAAATAAATGAATAAAAAGTGTTTAGGGGGTTGGAGAAGCAAAATAAAACAAAAGAACACAAGTGAAGACATTACCTTAAAATCGGGTATCTCTCTTTGATTTGAGCTCAAAGGCTTCCTTGGGAAGACTTCTGCCCAAAGGGAGGCATCTAGGAGTAATATAGGGATGTGGAGAGACAAAATGTTCAGGGTTTGGCTGAGACAAAGGCTTGAGAAGTGTGGGTAAGGTGGTAGAGGTGGGGGAATTTTATAAGAGGAGAGGAGGGGCACTCTTGGAAAGTTACAAAATGTTACTTTATTTTCAAATGAGTTTCGGATTTTAAAGGTCCCACATTGATTTATTTCTAGGATAAGGTGGTAAGGGTTAGAACTATACTCATAAAATAGGTCTTTGACAGGTGTAAGTTATATTTTTAACCTTATCTTTTCATTTTATTTAAATCCTTTATTATTGAGGTAATCGTTCCATCATCATGATGTCATAAATAAATTAATTTATTTAATGTCTAAAAAACTATCATGATGTAGGAAATATTATTAGCATTCTAATTAATATTTATAGTCAAAAATATGACTTGTATAACCCCATTTAAGAATTTTTTTAGTAAAAAAACTCATGCTTGTGACACTATTATTTTAACTTCAAATAAAAAGTTATTTATGTCATTTTCCAACCAAAGTGGATCCATGGGGTCCCCATGTTGACCCATGGATTTTCTTGGTCGTCCATGACACATCCAATGAGGGTAGGACATGTTTCTAGGTCATTTCATATTATTAAATCATTATTTTTACCTTAAATTACACTAATTACCTCTAATCGCGATTAAAAACTTAAAAGTTACTATTCACCAAAAACATTATTTTAATCTCATTGAACCAAATTTTACATCCTAATGAAAACCATGTATGTCGGATTTTTGAAATTCAAAACACAGAAGAGGTAAAGTTTCATTGAAACAAAAAATCAGTTTTTAAACTACCACTTAGTGGTTTCACTATTCATCAAAAATTGAAGTTTTTCAGAAATATACCAAAAAATAACCCTAAGCTATAATTAATATTCCAAATTAAAAATTGATGACTATTTTAGAAAATTCAAAACATATATGTTGCATTAATTAATTTAATAATTAATTCACGTTGTCAAAACAAATAGCGTGTTTTTAAGAAACAATATCTATTAAAAGATTGACACTAGTTTAATTCCAATTTCAATGTGAAATTACTTCCAACGACAACTATTGGATTAAATGGTAAAAATATATTCTAATTTCACTTTAAAACCAATTAAAAATATAATTTAATCATATAAATAAATTATATTAAAAAGTGGTTTTGAATTAAAATACAACATTTTTCACTATTCATTAAAAAATGAACTTTATCAGAAAAATACAAAAACTTTACACAAAGTAAATTTTGATGTCCCGATTATAAAGAAGAATTTTATTTTGTCAAATATAACAAATAAAATTGTTTAAAAGTGGATTTAAAAGAGGTTTGTCATCAAAAGGCGGTTAATTGACCTTTTAATGAATATTATAATGTTTACGCTTAAAATTGGATTCATTCGCATTTTTAATCCTCTAAAATTTATTGTAAAAAGTAAAAATATTTGGCAAACATATATAATCATATTGTAGTTACTTCTGTTCATTCACACCATTACAATGGCTAGGCGTTAACTACAATTTAAAATAATATTATTTTATTATTAGAGTGCAACGTAAGATTCTCAAGAAACTTGTTGTTGCGTATTGGGTATGCCATCGAGCATAGAGTCCCATTTAAAGTTATATTAATATTTTATTCAAAAATATGGATAAATGTGAACATTTCATATTCTTTATTTACCTGGGGTGTTACATCCTTCCCCCCTTTTGGGAATTGCGTCCTAGTAATTTTAAAATTGGGCTTGGAAACTTCATTGAAAATTCCACATCGGAACAAGAGTCAGTAAAACAATCACTTTAAAATAAAGAAAGAGAAGTACAAAGGTCACCCAAGTTAACCCATACTAGGATTCCATGAAGGAAAACATGGATATGGAGGAAAAAACAAAGGGTCATGTTCTGAGGGATAATGATAGTAAACATGTCTAGGAGAAAGTTAACCATAAGAAAATCACAAACTTGTGATGGGTTAAACGGTATTCTATTCCCCAGTAGGTAAAGTTAACAGACAACATTTTTGTTTTAAGTTACTCTTAATTGAGGAATTTAATTTTGAGCTTAACTAAATCATAATGAATCATAATTACTTGTCACGTAGACTTTCAACTTTTACAATATTCCTTAATCAAACCCATAGTTTCTCCAAAAGACGAGTATTTAGGAAGACTTGTTCGCATTAAGAGTACTATAATCAATTTCTTGAGAATCACCTAATCCACAAAAGAGAACTATATATTTTCCATGTCTTTAGACAAAATCCAAAACCAACATTGTTAGTATGAGATCAGATAATCTACAAAAGTATAATCCTTTATAAGAAGAAAATATATTCTTAATCTCCAAAATTTGTCCAAAAGAACACAAAGTTCAACGAAGACCATTCGATAAACAATTGTCCATCAAATTCTTCAATGTATACCAAACTAAGATTGAAACCCAAATATTTGAAGGATTTAATCACATAGTCTTACCAGGTACAAATTAAATTTTATCTCCAAATAACATCAGTTGCTCTTAAATTCTCATATTGAAATGTAATTAACCTAATCACATATCCTCGATGATAGGTTAATCATTTTTATAGATAACCCAAAATAAACTTACTCTTGATTCCTAAAATCATCTAACTAAAAATAATTAGTCAAACTAATCAGGGACTTCAGGTAGTCCAGTGGTAGGCGATAAATTCAAGTCACACATTGGTTATGGGTTCGATTCCCACAGCTTTGTCCGGCGCGATGGGTTGTCATACGGTCTACGTGTTGTCCTTTTTCCAAAACTATATAATTAATAAAACAATCCCAAAAACGAGATAAAATCTTCAAAAATAATCATAACATATTTTTACATCAAGTTTATCTCATGCCTTTCATTTTCCATCATAATATATAATAACCCATAATTACCTCAAAAGTAAGGATCATATAAACCCTAATGGTTACCTTTATAATTATTACCTAACCTTCCACATCGATTGGTCATCTCGTACATGATGCATTACAGAACATACCAAGGTACAAGTGGTTGATCAGGACTCCTTGATAGATGGTTTAGAACAACCACGAGATTCCTCATTGAATCCCCCATTTCTTCCAGTCTCTTAATCAAATAACCACCACAGTTTCCTTCAAACCTATTGTCACTTTGGTGCCTTCTATATCCATCCATTCACTAAAAAAAGAAATTTCAGTGTTAGTATATCAACAAAACCATCATGTACTACTGAGGAAGATAAACACTATGATATAATTACTCATTAACTTTATCTAAAACTAGGACTCTTTCTAAAATCCTAACCATTATGGTAACGTCACTTATGCATAGAGAATACCCTAACCTCTAAAGTTATCTAAACCGACCATTGATACCAACTATAAGGCCCCGGCCTTAAACCTTACTTAATATTGAATTAAATGAATAATTCACATTAAGGATCTTTTTAGGTTTAGAGTTTTAGATAATTAGACCATAAATCATGAATTACATTCCACATTTAAACAAAGTGGTTACATAAAAGATATTATTCGTTTTTTCCCATCAACGGAAACATATTTAAAATAAAACATGGATTCTTTATTGACACTTCCTTGACACTATCATCATATCATGCACCTTTCCCTTGACCTGTGAAAAACATTTCAAAAACATGGTATGATCATAAAAAACACTGTGAGGGATATATAATTATGAAAATAAAACATTAGTCCATGTATGAAATCATACTTTACTCATAAAACATAAGCATTTTATCATACCTCATCAAATCATGAATAAATCATAGAAATCACAATGCATAAAGGTAACTTGAGGAATTAATATCATTCATAAGTAGGGAGTAACCCTCTTGGTTACGTTTGGAATACCCACCACAGTATATTCCCTAAATCTCTTCGGATAAACCTTAACGTTTAACTCCTTCACGTTACACAATGCATTGGAGAGCTATATCGGGCTCACCCGCCCTTAGTTTATCACGGAACCACCCGTATTCATAAAAAATTCAAAAGAACCATAACATAATCATAGAAAATAACTTAAGCACAAAAGAAAGATATAATTCCCACATTTTAATAACAATATAACATTTTAAGATATTGAAATAATGAATCCATTCTAAAAACCATTTTCAAAACCATTTAAAACATTTAATAAATAGATTTTTGAATCAAAGTGTCCCATACCACTTTGAAGCTTTTAACATTTTAAACCATTAATATCCATATAAATAAACCCATAAAACCATTTTGAAATCATGGATATTAGTGAGAAATATTTATAAGAATAAATCATTAAAACGTTTAAAATGATATTTTAGTTAAAGCGTTTTTAACAAAATGAGAGACACTTGAATACAATAATTGAGGAATAACATTTAATTATAACATTATGATACCATGATAATACAGGGACTCATGATATAATATTCCAAAGGTCACTATATACACCATATAAGAGTGAATTGGGGCATAAAAACAATGAAGTCTCAATAGAAATGTAAAATGAGATGAAATCCATTATAAAGAAGGTATCCTTAAATTAAGGATAAATCAATCTCATAATTATGTGTGAAAAATATAAATACACCAAATATAAGTGGATATTAAGTTTAAAACAATCAAAGGTCATTCACACATATTCAAAGGATGACATATTCAATAACTACATGTTGAACCCAAAGAAATCGAAATTGGGTTAAGAAGTTCCCTTGGTAAAATTCGACAGCCTAACGGCGTCACATAATATTTTAGAAAAAGAGTTGATGAGAGAGGTAAAGGTTATCTCATCACTTGGACATAAAATTTACGGAAATAAGGATATATAATAACATATCCCCACATAATAGGATGAAAATTAAAAGACATAACAAAAATAGTCTTTTAAAATGAGAAGGGTGAAAGGTTCCTTTACCGACTTGGGTTACTTTCGAAATGTACACCCCATTGAAGAAGGGTCATACAATGAATATGTAAATACCCATAAATGAAATTATATTACACAAAGATTATAATAATGGGATGTACATACACCACTCAAATGAAATGGTGGCAGATGTATCATAAATCTCATGGGACTAAAAGTGAGATGAAAAATCCCTTACGAAAACTCGGCAACCTAATGGCGCCACATAAAACTTCAAAAAATGGATTGATGAGATCAAATAGGGTATCTCATCATATTACCATAAAATGTACAGAAAGAGGAATATAAAAGAACATCCCCCATCATAACAAAGTGGAGCCTAAAAGAAGTGACATAAAGGAGAGTACTTAAAAAGAAAGAGAGAGGTTCGATCTCTAACGAAAATTCTACAGTCTAACGACGCCACTCAAAACTTCCAAAATGGATTGATGAGAGAAAATAGGGTCTCTCATTATATGAACATAAAAATTATAGTAGTGGTAATATATAATAACATCCAAATCATAAGAAATATGAGCTTAAAAGGAATGACATAAAAGAGTGTACTTAAAAAGAAAGAGAGGGGTAGGATCCCTTACCTCAGGTCCGACATGACTCAATCGTTCTTTAACCTCCTAAATAATAAAATTGAGTTAATTTATACTTTTTTAAGAACCTTTTTCAAGTTCATTATTCCTTTTATATCACTTACTACCATGCTAGGAACACTATGTAATTATTTAAGTTAATAATTGTCATTTTGTAGATCATTGCTACTTGAGTGAAAAATAAACTCTTTATAATTACAAGTTGTTCATGTGGTAAAATATATATTATATCCAGAATTATATTCATTGTGTAGATATCATATATATCATATATATCCATTATATAAATACATTTATAATATTACATAACATTTAGAGGTAAGAAATGAAATGCACCGTTCATGGAGACGGTAAGCCATACGTACGTATGAACGCTACTTCCATTTATATTTCTTATTTAATGGAATTAAAATATAATTATAGATAATAGTATTATAATTAAATTATGGTATCATATATAATATCATTACATATATCATTTATACATACCACATATGGTATTAACGAATCAAATCACTTTGAGGGGGCGGTAGTCTGCACTTCCTAAAATGAAGATATCGCGTTTAACCATAATGGAAACCATAGAGGTATGCCATAAATGAAAAATACAGAAGCTTATGTTAAACATAAACATATTATATATCATATATAAATATATTGACATCTTAATGGACACCATTGAGGGTGTTAAAATAATATTGAACCTTCATCGTTTCGTGAGGCAGAAATTCATAATCCACAGAAACAATATGTTCCTTAACCATTAGATGTAGGTGTGTGTAAGTGTAGCTCGAATAATTCTTATAAAAACATACTAGTATATTTAAGATACTTGATTTGTTACAAAATAAATGAATAAAAAGAGTTTAGGGGGTTGGAGAAGCAAAATAAAACAAAAGAACACAAGTAAAGACATTACCTTAAAATCAGGTATCTCTCTTTGATTTGATCTCAAATGCATCTTTGGGAAGAATTATTCCCAAAGTGAGGCTTCTAGGAGTAATATAGGGATGTGTAGAGACAAAATGATCAGGTGTTGGCCGAGAAAAAGTCTTGAGAGGTGTGGGTATGGTGGTAGAGGTGGGGGCATTTTATAAGAGTAGAGGAGGGGCACTCTTGGAAAGTTACAAAATGTTACATTATTTTCAAATGAGTTTCAAATTTTAAAGGACCCACATTCATGTATTTCGACGATAAGGTGGTATGGGTTCGAAATATACTCATAAAATAGGACGTTTACAAGTGTATGTTATATTTTTAACATTATCTTTTCATTTTTTTTTAAATCCTTTATTAATGAGGTAATCGCTGCATCATCATGATGTCATAAATACTTTAATTTATTTAATGTCTAAAAAAATATCATGATGTAGGAAATATTTTTAGAATTCTAATGAATATTTATAGAAAAAAATATGACCTGTATAACCCCATTTAAAAATTGTTTTAGTAAAACAACTCATGCTTGTGACACTTTTATTTTAACTTTAAATAAAAAGTTATTTATGTCATTTTCCAACTAAAGTGGCTCCATGGAGTCCCCAAGTCGACCCATGGATTATCTTGGTCGTCCATGACACATCCAATGAGGGTAGGCCATGTGTATAGGTCATTTCATATTATTAAAACATTATTTTTACCTTAAATTACACTAATTACCTATAATCACGATTAAAAACATAAAAGTTACTATTCACCAGAAAAATTATTTTAATCTCATTGAAATAGATTTTATATCCCAATGAAAACCATGTATGTTGGATTTTTGAAAATCACAGAAGTGTTAAAGTTTCATTTAAATGAAAAATTAGTTTTTAAACTACCACTTAGTGGTTTCACTATTCATCAAAAATGAAAGTTTTTCAGAAAAATACCAAAAAATAACCCTAAGCTATAATTTATATTCAGAATTCAAAAATGATGTCTATTTTACAAAATTCAAAACATATATGTTTCATTAATTAATTTAATAATGAATTCCCACTGTCAAAACAAATAGCATGTTTTTAAGAAACAATATTTATTAAAAGATTGACACTAGTTTAAGTCTAATTTCAAAGTGAAATTAATTCCAATGACCACTATTGGATTAAATGGTAAAAATATATTATAATTTCACTTTAAAAACAATTAAGAGATAATCTAATCATATAAATAAATTTGATTAAACAGAGGTTTTCAATTAAAATACAACATTTTTCACTATTCATTAAAAAATGAACTTTATCAGAAAAATACCAAAAATTTACACAAAGTAAATTTTGATGTCCCAGTTATAAAAAAGAATTTTATTTTTTCAAATATAAAAAATAAAATTGTCTAAAAGTAGATTTAAAAGAGGTTTGTCATCAAAAGGCGGTTAATCGACCTTTTAAAGAATATTATAATGTTTACGCTTAAAATTGGATTCATTCGCAATTTTAATCCTCTAAAATTTATTGTAAAAAGTAAAAATATTTGACAAACATATATAATCATTTTGTAGTTAGTTCTGTTCATTCCCGCCATTAAAACTTCTAGGTGTTAACTAAAATTTAAAATAATATTATTTTATTATTAGAGTGCAACGTAAGATTCCCAAGAAACTCATTGTTGCGTATTGGGTACGCCATCGAGCATAGCATCCCCTTTAAAGTTATATTAATATTTTATTCACAAATATGGATAAATGTGAAAATGTCATATTCTTTATTTACCTGGGGTGTTACAAATTATAACCTACAATATTCTACAGAATGGTAGCCAGGGGTGCGTTGAATGTCTCGATCATTCCATTTGCCTGTGCATAGTAGCGATAAGTATGGTTGGACCGAAAGTCCATTTCAAGTACAATATCTTCATTTCAACATCCTAGATTTTGGTTTTGTAGTTTGTGAGAATAAAATCAAGAACATTGAATTGGTGTATGATGTCTGTGATCACGAATTTGATCACTTCATGGGCCTTAACTTCCTTGAGAAAAAGTTCTTCTGTCAATTTGGAGATGAAATTTTCCATGGTCAGAATGAACCGGATCTAGAGAGATGTTTTGGGTGGATAGGGCCTTTCAACATTGAGTCACCAGAGTGAAAATAATAAGAATACATATTGGTTTAGAGGATCTCTTATGGTTTATGTTCAATGTTTTCAGGAATCTGACACCCATAACACCTATTAGAATACATGATGTAGTCATGGACCATGTTGGGCCAGAAATAGCCTAGCCTCCGAATCTGGTGGGAGAGAATCAATCCTTCCTGATGATCACCACAAGATCTAGCATGTAATTCCTACAAAAAATGGGGTACCTAATATCCTTGTATTCATCAGAGGATAATTCCATAAAACCAATGTTTATAGATAGATTGATCAAGATTAGGCCCACATTAGAGAGTGAAATGCACTATCTGCTGACAGATTAACTCATGTTCAGCTCGATCTATTGGGAGGGTGTCCCACTAGAGATAATTAATTTAAGGGGTTTTCTAATTGAATGTTTATTATAATATGGGGAAGGGGACCGGATGTAGAAGTGTCAGAATCAGCTGGTTCACTTTCTGGTAAGCATCATCATCCAGAATGATGGGAACGATGACTCATTGATAATATCCATGAATGAACAGATCACTCTAGTTATGATCAATAAGATTGGAGGCTAGATAGGTTGTGGTGTCATATCATCCATTCTTGTATTGAGGAATATGACTCACCTCTAAATGAGAAATGAACTGGGAAATCATCTAGCGAGTGTGTTCTAGTATGGGAAAAATCTTTGGCTTCCTAAATATATATTCATCATCGATCTGTTTGGGGAAATGATCAGAATCTCCCTTCACATGCAAGTGGGGTACATTAATATCAAGGGACAATGTTAAAACAATAATGAGAGCTTGATACTCTACCTCATTGTCGGTACAACCTTTTGAAAACACGAACGAGTAGGGAAGAACTACCTTTTTTGGTGTGATGAATATGATCCCTAGGACTAATTTATGGATCATGGGATTTATTATCCTTCTATCCATTGGGCTCTGGGTGACCCCATCAATATGCTATATCCAAATCACCACATCCTAATCTACTGAGAGGATATCCATGTCTAGGAAATCGATTTCTATAGGCTACTCTTCAGGACCCAATTTTTCTCCAAATAGTCAGCCAATGGATAACCCTTGATGACATTATATGATACGAATCTGAAGTCGAACTTCTAAAGGATCACTTCCTAGTATTCCATCCATCCTATCAACATCGATAGATTCATGATTCAGTTTAGAGGGTCTACTCAAGACACTGTCAATATCTCTTGATGCTGGAGATATTGCCCCAACTTAAGCACTGTGAAAATCATCGTAAGGTAGTTCTTCTTGACGGTAGAGTATCTAACTTCTATATTGAGGATTATTCCATTGGGTTAGTATAAACTTCCCTCTCTAGCTTTATTTTTTCCTGAGTGTGAAGGGAGCTGAGGTAGCATTCTAAGGCGGTCACGTAGAGGACCCGAGGCTTCCCAGAGACAGGTTTTAGTAGAACTATAGGTTGTTGAAGATACTTCTTGATTTTTTCCAATGTATCTTATAACTCTTTATCCCAAAGGTAGATTATATATTTCTTCATTATCCTAGAAATGGACATTCACTTTCAATCCATATTTTCAATGAATCGGTGTATGCACTACTATAAAACAGGCCTTTAACATCACTGGTCTTTTTCGGTGCTAGAAAAAATAGTCGATAAATGTTCCCTTTATCATCAATAAAAAATGATAAAAAGTTTCTTTTATTATAATTTTTTTAGAACTGATAAAATTCATCCTTTATAAAACCTTTTTTAGCTCTGATAAAGGGTACCCATTAAGAGTATTTCATTTTTAGTGATGATAAAGGCTCACGTTATCAGTGGTTTATTTTTATCACAGATAATGGATTCCATTATCAGTGATTTTATTATTCCTATAAAGGGGTCCAATATTATATGGTTTTTAGCACTGATAAAAGTCTGAGAAATGAAATAATTACATATATAAAATGAAAATATGAGTTTATTTAAATAAATATAAATTTTTTTATTAATTATATATTTTTGGAGAAAAATGATTAAATTAATTATAATATATATATATTATATATATTAATAAATATTATATATTAAATATATTAAAATATATAAAAGGAAAATTAAATAAATAATAATTAAAAATAAATAAATACTGAAAAATATTAATCATTTTATTTATGAAATAAGTTTTGATAATGTTAATAAATAGTATATATAATACATATAGACATATATGAATGTATATAAATATGATTTATATAATACAAAAATATTTTTTCAGTTAAACTAAATAATAATATATTTAGTGTATAATTGTTTATAATTAAAAACTAATATTATTTAAAAAACTAAATAATTGAATCAAGAAAAAGATATAATTGTATTTCTATTTATTTTCCAATTTAACATAGATCAAACATGTTGTTTATTGATTTAACAAAAATATAAGAAATTAATTCACTTTAATATAAAATGCACTCACACAAATATTTATGCAAATAAATGAAATCTTTTATAGAAACCCATATAATATGTATGTAATTTATTCAAAATTTAGAAATCATTTTATAATTTAATTATAACATGAAAAATTTAATATATTATGTTTTGAAATGGTAAATTTTATTTATTAGATATTAATATTTTTAATGTTTCATATTATTTAAAAATTTTCTATATTTTTTATTTTTCTTTTATTATATTATGGGGAATTTAATAATTTTTTATTATTTATCTTATATAAAAATATTTACAATGTTATAATATTTTCAATATGTATTCATCATTATTTTAAAATATATCTAAATTTTTTTATAATTTACATTAAATTAATAAAACTTATTCTTTTTTTCATTATTTTAAATGTGAACTCATTTTTAATTATTCAATTTCACTCTTTTTTAACATGCATGAACTTATGATTAAATAATCATTGTTAATGTTTCAAATATATTTATAAATAAAAATTTACAAATATATATCTAAGAAAATGTATATTTACAATTTTTATAGAATTATAAATATATATAATTAAATATTATTTTTATAATAAAGTATTTAAATAATTATAAATAAATTATTATATGTTTTTAAGTAATTATAAAATTATAATAGACATATTTAAAATGAATATTTTTAATGTAATTAAATTTATAAATGATTATTAAATATATATATATATATATATATATATAATTACATAAACACATATAGCGATATAAGTTTTATATTTTTGAAATGTATTTATATAATTATAAATTGGTATTTATATATTTATTCTATTGTCGAATGACTTCAATCGATAGTTAGGGGACGAAAAGAAAATGTTATATCTTACACTAGCTTTGTAATCAATTGTTATATGTTCTATACAAAAGAACACGATGACTGCACTATGATCCAAAACAGTGGTATTGTGCTAGTTGCAGAAGCAATGCACATATACGGTTCCAAGGATAGTAATGAAATTTATGGAAATATGTTCTATGTGGGAATTATTTATTGATATATGAGTTGGATTATAAAACATTTAAATACATATTTTCCATTGCCAATGGGTTGAAAATATGAGTAAAGTGAAGGTAGATGAAATGGGATTCTGAAGGTGAATTTAAGTGTGGAAGGGGAAAATAATGATCCGTTCATAATCGAATGACAAGAAGTGAGATTATTTTATGTCTCCAAACCATGAAACAAGAATCATCCAATTTTCCTACTAGAAACTAAATCAAATGGTGGGTTAAATGAAAATCCAATCGAGGATGACCCTTTTATTAGGTTATCACAATCAGTTCTTGTTGGCCCCAATGTAGATAATGTATTATACATTAGTGGGGACCACAAATAGAATATTTGGAATCTTGATAGTGGAACCAAATCAATAAACCCATAAAATCAGAAAGAGACTTCAATGAGAAGTTAATTTTTTTTAATATAATATATTTTTCTCATAATATTATACGTTATCTACTGTATTTACATAATAAAAATTAAATGATTGACTACTTATTTAGAAAATGGATTCTATACATTATGATGTTACCAATACCTCAGAAGAACAAATAATAATAACAGAAACACTTTTCGAATATTTTAATGCAATGTTATAGAATACTTTCTATTTTTACAAAAAAAATTATATAATGAAATATGGATTTTATTTTTATTATTCCTTGAAAAGGTTAATTATTTTAGAATCTTTTTAGCTATGTTTCCTGAAATTCTAGGTGAAAACATATATATATTCCACAACTGAAGTGTTTCATTTATTACTTTATTTTACTTTCCCTCAACTGTCAATACAGGAAGAGCAATGATGCTTCATCTGCTCAATCAAAAATTAAATCATTATTTTTTCACAACAATATCATTATCCATAGAATTAATATCTTATTTCATATTTATGGTTAATTCATTTATTGTAATTATTTCTCAAATAGTAATTGTTTTCTTATAGAGGCAGATTCTTTTGTTTTTGTTGGGGTGTTCTATCCGTCTTTCAGGCCTTTTATCACTAAAATATCCACATACTTCTTATCACTCAAAACATTTTCACCCATGTAGTATTTTCTTTTATCACTATTCGACAAGTTACCTAAAGTTCATAATAACATAGGTAATGTTTATGATTAAAAAACAAAATTATTTCCCATATAATTCTTGTTTTGTTTCATATTTATGAGAATTTATTTCTGTTTAGTATTACTCAGATAAGATTTTTTTCTTATATAGGAGGATTGTTTTGATCGAGTTGGGGTGGTATACCAGTATTTCATGCCTTTATTCACCAAAACATCAACATAATTCTTATCCCTCAAAAACCTTTCAATTGTAAAGTGTTTCAACTTATCACTTTCCTACAATTTCCCTCCACTTCCCAATAAAGGAGGTAATTTTGATGTTTTCATAGTAAATTTATTCTCCATGGAATTAATGTATTGTTTCGTATTTATGTTTTATTTATTTATTTTGTATATTAGTCAAATAAAAAAATTTCCTCTTATACAAGTGGATTATTTTGTTTGGGCCTGTAACATAGTTATCGAAAATATGGAAATGCTTCTATAATGCATAAATCCATCATAAAAAGGTGAATTTATACTAGTTATTTAATTAGTTTTGGAAACATTTTATCTATTACTTATAAGTTAGTTTCCTTATAATTTTATCTAATACATATTTATATTTTTCATAAATCATTTGGGAAGCCATATTTTTCTTTCAACTATCTATAATAAGCCACAAAATTGTTAAAATGTTCCTAACATCCAATAATAAAATGATTTCCATCTTTTTTATTTATTGAACTATCAACACTACATATTTAATAGAAGTTCTTAGATGAAAAACATTTCTCATGGTTGTAGTCCAGAGGAGTAGAGGATGCTCATGTGTGCATTTTGGTGATTTGTTATGATATAATGGGAATATGAGCTTTCTATCCTCTAATATATTTTAATATCAAGAAAGTTTTTTCATTTAAGAACATCATGTAAATGTGCATTGTTAGAAGTTCAACAAAGAAATGAAATGGAAATCAAGTTATAATTCTGAGTTAGTATTGTTTTGTGACATTGGGTCACGTAGGAATCTTCTTTAACTCAATCAGACACACGGTGTGACTGGTATGACTCCATGTACTTTTTTATTAAAAATTATCTATAAATTTAGTATAAAATATAAGTGACACAATAAAAATGTGAAAAAATATTATGAATGATTTAATAATTTACGAAAATGATTTATAAGAAATTTCTGTTTTTGTAAGAATTAGCCATAACTCAATATGATATACTATACGCCTTATATGACTCAAAGTGTCCACTATCAATTGAAAATGAATAGTATAATTCAAAAAATGAAACTCCATAAACATAGATAAACACTCGGATTATTAGTATAATTTATTTTTTGATTAATAAATCATTTGTGACATGTAGGATTTGGTATCACATTAAATAGAAGCAGTATGTGATCAATTTGAGTCAAAGTGCATGATTCCAATTTAAAATGAAATTTTAGTAAAAACAACAAGTGGAAGTCTCAAAAATATGTAGAAAAACATTTATTTTTTATACATTTTAGTGAAATGATCCATAATTCATTTGGGAAATATAAGAATCAGTCACTCCTCAATATGACGCACAATGTGACCATTATGACTCAATGTGTATTCAATCAATTTAAAAATGGAATTTTAGTTACAAAAGAGTCACTCACTAAAAATCATGAAACTACACATTTATTTTCTTCATAACTTAGAAAAATTATTCATAAATCATTTTTGACATGTATGACTTAGTATCACTTCAAACTGACACATGATGTAAATAGTAAGTGTCAATGTGTTTGTTTCTAGTTCAAAATGATATTTTAGTAAAAAAGTAAAATTAAATACATAGAGCTATGAAAATTAATTCAGTTCATGTTGATACAGTATAAAATAACCATATTTCATTTTTTATGTGTATAAATCATTATAACCACAATAGGTTGCATGGTGTAACAGGTAAGACTCCAATTGCATCTTGTTATTTAAAATTGTCATCAATTTTTGTAAAAAGAAAAATCACACAACTCTAGACTTTTAAATACCATTCAAATAGTTTCAATACACCATTATAGGGATCCATAAGTCATTTGGGAAAAATAGGAATCCACTACACCTCAAAGTAATTCGTGGTGTAATCGATATAACTCAAAGTGTCTATTATCAGTTAAAAAATGTCAATTTAGTTCTAAATGTGTCACTCACTAATAATTGAGGAAACACACTCCAATTTTATTAATAATTGAGGAAATCTATTTCTACGAATGTATTATAATATATTAATTAGTCTCACATTATATAAATAGACGTTGGGATCGAGATGAGTCGGTGTGTGTGTTTTAATTTTAAAATGTCATTTTTCAAAAAAAATTAAAAAAAAATTATCTCAAAATAACAAAAAAAAATTAGAATTGTTTCCATAACCTATTAAAATTATACCTATGTAATTTGGGACATGTATGAATTATATAAACCATTATACGATGCACGATGTGATTTATATGACTCTAAGTATGACTTTTTAATGAAAATTCATATCAATTTTATTAAAAATAACCACTGACCTACACAAAATCATAAAAAAAGCTTTTGTATTTCATAGATAATCTGTTAAATTGATTAATAAGTCATTTAGGACTTGTAGTAATCAGTGACACATCAATTTGATGCACAGTGAGACTAGTATGACTCAATGTCTCACTTATTTTTTTTGAAATCGAAATTATTGTTCAAAAAGTGTGACTCAATGAAAACTAAGAAAATTCGCTCAAATTTTCTTAATAATTTAGGATATCAACTCACAGGCTATTTTTTTACATGTAAGAATTTTTTTCACATAAAACTGACCCATGATATGATTCATATGCGTCAATGTTCATGTTTCCAGTCTAAAATGAAATTTTAATAAAAAATAGAAGTGAAACATTCAAAACTGAGAAAAAACATTCAGATTATTTTGATAATGTTGAAAAATTATGCATATGTCATTTGTGATGTGTAATAATCAGTTGCACCTTAATCCAACTCATGGTGTTACCAACATGACTTCTAGTGCCTCATTTCAATATATAAGTTTCATTTTAGTTTAAAATGTTCATCAGAACCCCAAAACAAAGAAACATAGCCTACATTGTTTTCTCATAATTATATATGATATTACATAATTAATTTCCTTATAATTTTTATCTTATACTTATTTAGTTTATTTTCTTATAGATAATTCTTGATGGTGAACATGAACTGATGTAACGTTCAAGAATCAACCGTGACTCAATTTGATACATCGTGTTCTCGGTATGACACAAAGTTTAGGTTAAAATTAACATTTTCATTAATTAATTTTTTTATATTTTTTCCCACATAAAAATTGTTTTCTTATATAGGTGTGTGTTTTCTCAAGAATGGGTTAGGATTAAAAGATACATGATAATTGATGTTTTTGAAGGTATTTAATATTTTTACATACATAATTGTATAGAGTGGTTTTTGAAATGTCTATAATATAGTTTTTTATTCTTGTTTTTTGGTTTTAGAATTTTTTATTATTTATATTCTGTATTGGTACTCTATTTTGTGGATATTTTGGTGTTTTGGGAGATGCATTGTGCTGTTGTATCACACTACAACATACCCCATTATCATCGCTTCTAAAAGCACTAATAAAGGGGTCCATTATCATTTATTTTTGAAGTTTTGATAAAGGTAACCATTATCAAGGCTTTTAGATGTGCTGATAAATGTAACCTTTATTCTGTCTTTTAAATGTGCTAATAAACGTAACCTTTATCAATTCTTTAAGAAGGGCTGATTGATGTCTAGATTTTCAACACTAAATAAAATCATTGATAAATGTTTTTCGATATTAGTACTTTTTTAGCGCTTATAATGGGCCACTTTATCAATTATTTTTTAGCATTGATAAATTACTTGGGATTTCAGTCTTGCTACGGTAGTGAGTGCTAATAGAGGACATTTTTCACATGTTCAAAGGCATATTTTTTAGTATTTATGTAGTATAAGTGGAATTGAAGGCCCCATAATGATCATTGATTTCTCAGAGGAGACACATAGAAAATGGCATTGATCGTCTCCGGGTCAATCTCGATGACTCTATATCTAACAGAAAGACTAAGAAACTTCCAAGAATGATACCTGAATGCACACTTCAAGGGTTTCTTCTTTGTATGTCTGGACTAGAGGAATCCGAACACTTATTCAAGATCTCGAACATGGTATTGAAGCTAGTTGTATTTGAGCTCCAAATCGTCTACAAAGAATTTTAGAAGCGTCTCAAGGATCATTTTTGAGATCTGGTGCATGGACCATTGATAAGTGGATCCTGAATTCTTAATAATGAAATGAATCACCTAATAGAATAATGTTCATTGAGGTTCTTTCGAGGTGGTCATCTCCACGTTTTCAAGGGATACCTAGAATCTGATTGAACCTGAAAAAACCATCCATGATGAAGAGATACTGAAACCCAATTGTGGCATCATTAATGATCCCTGTCACAGAAAGAGGAAAATCATCATTCAAATTGTGGTGATTGAGATCTCAAAATATGATACAGAATCTAATATTCCTATTTTTCTATCTAATGATAATGATGTTGGGTAACTATTTGGGGTACTGAAATTTCTTAATGATGATAGATTTGATAATATTATCAATTTTATCCACAACCACGGAACCATGGGAAGGGTGACATTTCTTGGGAGGCTGGTTGAGATTGGTATGAATCATCAAGATGCTCTGATTCTGGAAAAAACATAATGTTCCAATACTTTAATCTCATCGTAACTCATGGAACATACATCACGGTGTTTCTTCAGAAAAGTGACATACTACAGCTACTTATCTGGAGTCATGGATGCACTGATCCGTGTTTCCAATATATTTTTCTTAGTTCCATGGTTATGATATTTCAACTCGTCAATAGTTGTACATACACCCTCTAAAAATGAAAGTGGAACATATTCCAAATCCTCTTCGCTGTCAAAGGAATTGGAGTCAATGGGAGGAGATGGTTTAACCGAGATGAGTGATTCTAGGTAAATGGTTGGGCCTTCTTTAGTGGATATAGAATCCTCACTATGGAACTACATATCTGCTACGACCATGGTTACAAAGGCTGTTACTTTAATCCTATTATGCCTTTGAATGTTGGGTCCATTCATGATTTCAATGCAACGGTAGCGGTTTGGGTTCTTCGGATTAAACCATGCTCGGATAAAAAAGTGAGTATGATGTAAAATTGTACTTATGAGGTGAACTTCTCGATTCCCCATAGGGGTATGGGATTCATTTATCACCAAGACCTAGACCATGTAAGAGTAAATGTTAATACTTGAAAATTACTTATACTTTGGTATGATTATCCATTTATTCTTGTTAATTAAAAAGAAACATCCCAAATCTATTGTCGTGGCATCCAACAAGTGAATAAAGAGAAAAAGTATCGTCCAAATCATCCCATGGACTAGATACAATGGTTGGGACCTCATCCTTATTAGTCTAAAGCTTCTTCCCCTCTCACGTGTACTAGTCGTTATCTATGTAATGGGATTCAATGGAGTTGTAGGGGGTGCATTGCCTTAAAGCACACATACTCGACATGGATAGAGTACATGAGGCATTGGTAATACAAAGAGGATATTGTTGCATGAAGATGAAGCTGGGGGTTCCCAACAATGAATTGTAGGAGGTATGCTGGAATGAAACCATGAATTCAACACTTTCAACGAAGCCTCAGAACTGGGTCGTCAACCCAATCCATCCACATGGTTTTTTCTTGGTTCTGTCATAACCCTGTATCATCGGGTCAGAGGTACTGAAATCTTATTCAGTCAGTCTCATCTTCTGTAGTGTTCGGGATGAGATGAGATTGATCAAGGAACCTATATTTACTAGGAAATAGACAATTCTCATTCCATTGATCTAGATGGTGATGTAATGTAGTCATATTTTTCCATACCCAGTGGATCCATCATATTTTTTTTAGATATAATGATTGCATGGAAATATTCCTTCAAAACTACTCTACAGAGTATGCTTTTTCATCAACTACTTATGCTTCAAAATGGAGTGGGGTATTCAATTCTTTTGTGAGGCCCTCACCTATTTACTTAGACATTCAGAGGGCCTCGTGAATTGAGAACCTTACAGGTATACTGATGTGATTCAATATGGGGTACTCATACTCCATATTGGCATTTCATCTTATAATGGGTCAAAGTTTTTATGGATGTGTAATGTGTGTTTCCGAATATACAACTCAATTCTGGTTGGTGCTAAAAATTGCATACTTCTCATTAGCTAGCTCACCCAAAACCGTTATCGGCACATTTCTAGTTGTTCGATGCTTGACTCTAGCTAGAAGCGGCTGGTAATGGTGCGTTCATGGATGTTCCACCCAATCAGTTAACATGATCTGTTTTGGAGTTGTGTTTGAGGGGGCATATTGAGAATATTTTTCTTGATGAGATATATGAAAGACCTATTTCTTGGATTGGGTATCACACATGGATCGAGTAAAGGCACTGACCTTAGTATCCTATCAAGTTACATACCATATACCATAAATAAGATGGTGTAATCTGAAGGCACCCTGGGGGTTTTTCTGGTTCCCCACATCATTGGGGACCATGAAGCAATCCACTAACATGAAGGTATTCATAGAGGCATACGCTTAGTCATCATTATGGGAATCTTACAATGTTAGGAATACCCTATGTGATATCCACATCTATAGAGAATTAAAATCATTGGGAGTATAGGATAAATTTGGTGTTGGTGGGGTAATTTATATTCCTTTTGAAAACATGATATTTATCTTATAAGAATTTGATGGTTGCAATATAGATACAAAAGTGTCAGTCATAGGAGGTTTAATGATGTCATGATATTTAAGATGGATTAAGGAGTCGCTGATGACATCATCGGCATAAGAAAATTCCCTAAGATCTAACCATTCATCATATTTATGATTCTAATGGTTGGAAACCAAATTTCATTCAACATCATTGTCATTGTTAGGCTTGTTGAAAATATATGACACCTATACCATAACATTTCCCAAATTGGACAGTCTATTATCCTCTTAATCCAAGATCCAATATTTGTACACATATGTTTTTTGATGGTATGTAAAAGTATTCTATGGTAATATAAATGTCTAGGGTGATCAGTATGCTTGGCTTCATAGGGCTCCATGCACTATAGAAGCATTATAATTCCATGATTTGGGCTAGAGAGGAAATAATAGGAAACATATTCATACATAAATCAATATGTATGGTTTCTCTAATATGGAAATTTTACTCTACGAGCCTAACCTTAATGAGTGTATATAGACGGATGAGGGCTAGGGCCTCATTTTCTCATCTAGGTGGATCTTATTAGAAGGACAATGCTTTAAAATTCTTCCCTATGTGAGGTTGAGCTTTATGCAGCTTCTGTACTCGGCAAGGCTCTACTACTAGTGGGGAAACAAATCAAACAGATCATGTGCCACTACTTGTATTGCAGTGGTAGTATAATATTTGGAATCCTTTCTTATGGGAGAAATAATAGGCCATAGAAGCGCTTTCTTTTCCAGCTTTAAGGATTCCACCAGGGATTGTGCCTTGACATAGAAATCCCAGAACCCACCTAAGAAAAGCTCAGTGATGAGGGTAGGGATCAGCTCATTCTTGTAATTTCCCACACACATTTTAAATATATTATCTTTATTCAATGGAATATGGAGCGATTGTGTGAGTTATTTCCACTAATAAAGGTTATACACCACATGCTCATCAATAATTTTACTTCACATAATGAGTTCTGCAATGCTTTTCATGTGCATGGTGTAGATGAATTGGTACAGGAAGTACCTACATATATCTTCCCATCCAGTAATGAACTCTATGGGAAACCAGTTTTACCAGATGATGATATCTCCTTCAAATTTCTGTAAGAAACGTCCATGTTTAGCAGCCCCCTACTACTATGGGGTTCCCAACATGGGCCCATAACTAGAGATGAGGTGGACCAAATGCTGCAGTGAGATTCCCATCATGATGATAGGGGAAAATATGGGGTTTTCAATATATAGGGGTATTATCATGTCATCTACCATTGCCAATTACTACTTATGGTCAGGTGGGATCACCACTTATTATGTCTCCAGGGCTTCATGGCCAGCTGTGAGATTGAATATCAATACTTCTGGATAGGGGTTCATATCATGATGGGGTTTTATAACAAACTATGTGTTTCTATGCTAATTAACATGGTAGGCATGCTCAATGGATCATGGAGAGCCTCGATCTGGGTCTTGATTAATGTTATTGTGCTACATAGGAATATTTATTGACTCATTTCATAATATATTTTCATTAAGTACCCCTCATCTCTATTGGAAAACTCGACATCATCGTGATTAACTATAATCAACTAGACGAGTATGACTTGTGGCTTCCCCTAATGAGAAAATAAATCATTGTCAAGGAGAATCATAATCTATGCCATTTTATCTAGGAGATCATCGATGAAAATTTTATAATCTATGACATGTTGGAGAAATCAGGAAATTATTGTATCAACCTATATCTTTTGGAAAATATCATCTCAATTGGGTGGCACAAGAGGTCCCTTTCCCTTCTTGGTATTATGAATAGTGGGAAATGGTTCAAACATATCTCGGAGGCCGAGCACTATCATTTACAGGAGGGTAGGTAGATTTGTATGAGGGTATACCTAATACAATGCTTCCTCATGTCAGATCTTTCTATGTTGGACCCTGAATTATTTCCCACTTCTTGAAAATTTTTGGAATTACCATATTTACATAATGATAACGGGATGAAAAACCTCAAAATCAATTTGTAAGAAAGTATGTTTCAGGATAGTGTTAATGTGTAGAGTAGCATATTATCCCCAGCTCTATATTTTCACATATAAATATTCCACTTCTAAGATTCTATGGAGCACTATGATGATCTTGACACATATCTATTATAGGGTTAGGTGGTAGCTGGGAAACAGAGAGTGCTGAGCCTCTAAGTGTGTTTCAAAATCAACCATTCATCATTGTTGATCAATGTGGATGAAGTGATTCTAGTTTCATGGATAAAGCAACTAATGGTCAAGAAGGTGATGAACATTTAATAGAAGGTTTAGTGGAAACAAACCACATTGAAGTTGGTGGGGGACTCAAGAATAACAATTTTGGATGTTTTATTTGGACAGAAAACAATTGATAGTTGATTGAAATCCAGAATCTCACACAGGATTCCAAGATGGGCCCATAAGGGGAATCTCTCATCACTCTCTCCTCTCTAGGGTTTCCGCCGCCTCCTCCACAGCGATGAACCGCTCCTTCTTCCTATGTTCTCTCTGGTTTTCAGCTTCTTCTACTTGGCTACCGAGAAGTATGGGACATCTCAGATGGAAGTTTCGTTGCATGGTCATTTTTATGATGGAAGATTCTATAACGCCGCGATGGAAGGATGGTGGTTTGATGATGAAGAGAAAGATGGAGGTCCACATCCGCTTTCACCCTGATTTCAAGATCTGGTTTATCGGAGGTTTTGCAAACTTCTTTGATGGTGGGATTTGCAAGACGATCTTTGATCTACTAGCGGTTAACCTGGATCTAGTATTGTTTCATCCTCTCATCTACTGTTTTGATGAGGTGAAATCTTCTGGCATTGTTTTGGGTCTGTAGAGGCCTGGTATTGCAGCTGTTATAGTGATTTTTGATTTGCGTAGACATGTTGTTATCGTTGTTTTGGTTGATTTGGGTTCTCGAAGGAATGTCGTCGCTGTTTATTTGGTTATTTTGGGTTCTCAAAGCCACGTTTGCACTGTCTTCTGTGATGTTATGTTTGTGATGGAAGTTGATTCTAGATTTTCTTCCTTGTTGATCCCAGTCGTGTCTACGGCAACATCAATGGAGGCGCTGATGGTGTGGATTCATGAGGTGATGTTTTTTTAGGTGTAGATGATTCATATGGTCAGAGAAGATAGTGGTGGGGCTGGCTTGTCTCGCTAGCAACCTGATCAGAGGCGATGTTGGGGTTACGCAATGACACACAACTCGAGGTGGTGGTGCGGCTCGAGGAGGACATGTGGTTTGCTTGAAGTTTGAATTTGAAATTTTGAATTTTGAATTGTTTATGGAATGTTTGGGGTTTCTCTAGACCCGTGGTTGATTTATTTTGGTGTTTGGTTGTACGGTTACTGGTTACCCAAAACTGGCTTTTTGAAAATTAAAGAAAATTATTTCCAGCAGAATCTCCCATAGGATATCTTACTTAGAAGCGATTCCCTACACTTGATCATCCCAGTAATTGGTTAGTGATTTCTGAGATATTAGTAATGAAACTAATGTGTATTGTTGTAGAAACTATTTTGAAGGTGGATGAGATGTTTTTTGAGGCACCTATTTGTTTCATGTTGATACGTCTCTTGGATGCTACGTCTACTACATCATCACATACATATTGAACTGGTTTCTCACCATGGATCCATTTGAGAGGGTTTCGGTTCTCGTTATTGAAAAAACTATATTCATGCCATCTATTTTTTCTAAGAACTGTTTTCCATGATCCTAGGTTATAGTGGGTGGGGTAATTGGTGATGATAGTGATGGTGGTACAGTGAGCCCCTAGAAGGGAGCCAATACATCCTCCACATGCATGTACATGAATATGGTTTTGGGGATCTTGTGAATATATCCTTTTAGTTTGAAGAACATTACCTTTCAGTATCCATCCTTAAATGTGGATGGTGACGACATGGGTGAAGGTTACACGGTTGAATCACATTATTCCTCATATTCTGAGAGGTGAATGGAATGGATGATGAATTGTAACTTCCATCAGTGGAAGCATTAGTTTTCCCTTATTCCCCCTGATGGTTCTTCAGGGAAGGGTGATTATTTATCAAAGGGAGGACCTCTATTTTAATTGGTGATAGAGTGGGAAGTACCTATACATTGATTAACTATGACACAAAATGGACCTCCTCAAAACTTGTAATTGAAGAAAGGAGGAGCTCTCCTCTGAAAATTATAGGTGTGCGTAGGACCTCCACTCTAGTTGTTGAGGAATCAGGTTGGTCATCTTCATTGACCGAGGTAGGTGTGGGGAGGAACATCACTATGTTTTTTATAAAGAAAAAAAGTCAGCTTCTTTTGTCGATGAGGACATTGGGAGGACCTCCATGTGGACCTGTAATAACATCATGGGGAGGACCTCCGTACTGGCGAGTCGAATCCCATGGAAGACCATTTCAATAATAGAAATAGACATGGGAAGGACCTCTATGTTGATGAACAATAATAATGAGAATATCCCCATACTAGTCCATTAATGTGAAAAGAGGACCTCCATTTGATAGACGGGGAACACGGTGAGGTCATCCGTGTTGACTGTTGAAGGATTGGGGAGGATCTACACTCTGACTGGTTGAGGAAAAGAGAGGACCTCTGTGTTGGACAATAGTGATAGCTTGTGGAGAACCACCATGTTGATCATTGATTAACTGTGGAGGAACTTCACTTTAATTGATTTTAGAGTGGGGAGTACATCCGCTTGATATAGAAACCATGTGAGGAGGACCTTCACACTGATTGGATGCGACACGTGGTTCACCTTCGTGTTGACCGGTGGTTGAGTCATGGGGAATACCTCGGTACTAGTTGTCCAAATAGGTAGGTCATCAGATTAAACTATAAATGGTGTGGGAAGGAACATTGTGCTAATTGTTAGAGTGGATATGACCTCTGTTTTGGTTGGCGACTGTGTGGGGAGGACCTCTGTACTATAACACATCACCATGAGTTAGCACTAAATAGTCTTTAGTGGTGTCTGTGATTGATATGTTCAAACAATAAAAGATGCAGGGCATCCAAGTCCATGATTCCAATAGGGCATGGATGAAACCCTTATCATCTATCATAGGAGTCTGGAAAAAATTGATTGTAGTGGCAGGGTCCACTAGATTTGTTAATGATAATACCCATTTTTGGTCATTATCTTAGTCTTGCACCCAATATTGATGTTGGTTGAATCATATTAGTGTTAGTGGACCATGATTATAGTCCACTAGCTCTTCAACATAAAGGACCAGTTATTTTTGATGCTGATGGGGCCTAGTAGGAGCCCTCCAAGGTGTTTCCCATGTGATATTCATGGTTGTGGTGACTCTGACCTCCCCCTCCTCCTCATCATAGGGAAACGAGACATAGGGTTACTCTGGGGAGAGGCTCCCAAAGCAGTTCTATTTTTTTAATGGGGAGGTGTTTCTCCCGATAAGGCCATTGGCAGTGGTGATTTAGGTGGGGAACTGAAATCTATATCTCCAGGAAGATCATTTCGATTGTGGTAACGGAAAAATATTTCCATTAAAAACATATTAGGGTCCCCATAAACCTAATTTGGATAATTTCTATGGGAAAAATGGGGTGTGAGAACCCAGAAGATGTTGTCGCTGTGGAAGTTGTGGATGAGATGATTTCATGTGGGATTTTCACATTATCATTTCTTCTACCCTATATATGCGGGAATTGTTTGGTGGGTTTCCTGCATGATGGGTCCTGAAAAGTATGTGTATTCATCCATCAATATGGATATAAGGAAATGGATTCCCAATGACCCAGTGTCATCTATACATCCATAGATGGAGATAGATATCTACACTGATAATGAAGAAAACCAGAATGCCCAATTTTTAACTACCTCAATTTATGGTGAGTTTGATTTCATCTACTATTTTATTGATGTGTCATGATGTTGGATAGATGGATCTAGTGAAATTATAATCTTTCGATGTCTTGAAATATACTACTCCCCATGTTGAGGAGTAGAGATTCACATCATGTTAACCATTTTTATTTTTGATGCCTTATGCAATAAAAATTTGATCCCAATCAATGATTTGATGACCAACATGGGTAATCCCCTTGGTTTATGGAGAAATGATTCACATTATGTTTAACATATTTTTTCCAAATCTTTATCTAGGGACAACTCAATACATGTGAATGTGTACATCCATGTTTTTTACCCTGTATTATTTCTTTCCAAATGTGGGTGGATTTCATCACATTCTTCGGTGATATCTATCCTTGATCAAAATGGGATGTTGGGATATCGGTTCCTCCTTCAAAGAACATCTCCTTGGACATCATTTCCTAGTCTCAGCCTCCCTTAGAGAGTAAATTCATGATCATGGAAGTAGTTATAGGTGCCATCACATTATGGATTCTAGTTAATCACTCTGATTATTTCTGTAAATTCCAATGGGTCTTGATAGGGAAGTGACCTTTGGGTAGTAGGGTAGTGATATTGGGCGTCACTAAAATGTCTAGATGCTAGGAACAATGGTCACTTATCTTTTTCTAAGGAGGAAATCTCATAGAGTCATCATAGGTGGGAAACCCGATGATTCCTTTGATGATCAAGTGGTATCTAATGCCTAATGTGTATATCTTCCAATTCTTTATCCTCAGATATCCCATTTTTTCATGATGTATCTTACACCATAAGCGCAGATCATCTAATTCCTTTACTTCAAGCTTCCCATGTTTTCCATTAGGTACTTGATTCCATAGGCTTATATCATCCAATTCATTCACCACGATCATCGCATATTTTTTGAGGTAGATAAAACTGTAGACACGTATATTATAATTCATTCACCTTGGGCATCCAATGTCCTTCATGAGGTATGTATTTGTGGTCAAAATTTTAACGTCTTGTGGAGATTGATCATCTCATGATTTTAACATATTGTTTAGAATGAGTTGATTAATAAAGACACATCATAGAGGTGGATAAAGATGGAATATCCTTAGGAGGTACATCCTAACAGTTTTATCGATAGATGGATCAGAACAACCCATAGAGACATACCAAGGAGGTGTGTATCTTAAATGCAATATGTCACACTGCATAGGTTGATCATAATTACATTTTTTGGAAGATTAGGGATGTGAATACAAAATATGGAGAAACACGGTTAACCATTTTTTTGAATTGAACTTCATAAGGAATCCTTCATGCCTTTCTTAGGAGGGGATCGAAATTCACGCAGTTCAATGCTGCGGTTTAAGGTCTTATGACCAAACTAGTCCATGGAGTTTAACTTCACACTAAAATGATTCTTGTTTTTTAAAGGTAGAGTCAATGAGGGATGGTATGGGGATTAGGGATGTAATACTTCCTTCACATAAGGATTACTCATGATTAGATTTGGTGTGGGGATTATGAATTGAGATACCAAAAGGACCTTGAAGCGATCTGGTCATCCATGTGAGTGGAATGATCTTACTGGAGTTGTTTTCCATAAAACATTAGGGTGAATTCATATGTGTGTTTTGGACCTTGGGTAGGCTTCCTATACATCTCAGTTAGTATGGAATCAAAGACCACGCAGTTCGGAATGGTTGGGGCTTACACCAGATATGGATTCCATTTTGAGTGGAGGTTATGGATTATGCATGGAAGAATCCTAAAGGGTGATAATGGATGTTCTATATTACAGTTAGGAAGATTCAATTGGTGGATATTGGGTGTATTTCATGATTTTTACTAACCTATAAACCCAAGGGAGTCATGGTCACTAGGAAAATAAGAGGATACATTAGACCAGACACTTGTGTTGAAAAAGAAGCATTTAGGAGAGATGGTGTTGGGCTTATACATAGAATTTCATCAAGTTGGACTTTATTACATGTTTGGAGGATCTGATACTTTGTGTGAGTACGATGTGTAGATACCATCCCATTAAACTCACACACTAAGAATCTTGTGAATATTGAATATGGTACGACCACAATTTAACGCCATGTGTTGAGGATGTTGGGATTAGAATGTTTTAAATCATTCATCTTATATATCAGGGACTCACTTCACACCCCATGTTCTTAACTGTCTATAAATCATGTACTTATAATAGGGGAATGGATTTGGAATATATAGGGTATGACAATAGGGTGGAGTGGTCAATCACGAGGTCCACATTTGTGTTCCTACTATGAGAAGCAATATGTGTTGGCATATGTATAATGAGAAGAAAAATGTGGGTGGGAATCATAGGCAAGAACTGATGTATACTGGGCTATAGGAAAATGTGTCACAAGACACCTAGGGACTCAATGTGTATTCTGGCCAATATTGGATGGGTGCGGGGGTTTGGCCAGTCAGCCTTCATGAAGAGGTGTCTTCGTAAAGGAGAAAGCATGGAGATGACCAGGGGAGATGCTTCACAAATTCCAGGTCTTCAGATATAGGTTATTTGTGAATCCCAGGTGATTTTATGAATTTAGGGGCATCCCGAAGGAGGAGGATTCATGAAACAAGGTGACCCTACCTCCGGACATAGATCTGGATCATGAAAGGAGTGATTCATGAAGGTTGAATGCTTTAAGAAGCCTCATGTTCCCTATAGATTTATTTCCCATAATTAATGGAATTTGACATTAAAGATGGAATATAGATTTAGTTTAGAGGGTTTTAAGAACATGAAAAAGGGGGTTTCTCAAATCCCATGTCATGGGGATGATCTAATTTTAGTCTTGTTCATGATGATCAAGAGTTACATTAATTATGAGGTCTTAAGGAAGCCATAAAACCGGGTTACCCATCATACAAAGGTAGTAACTATGGATGTAATTATATTTAAGGGGGTTTCACAAGGATGGTAATAGGTTCATGAAGGAGTTGTGGGTTAATCAAATGAGAGAGGCTCTATCAGACTCACAAAGGACATCGTCAAAAAGTCTCGTGGTTAAGAAGAATTGTTAGACTCACAAAAGACACCATAAATCTTTCATGTGTTCGTAAAGCACCTTCAAACTCATGATGGAACACATTCATAGATTCATGTGGTCATGAAGCAGAACCAGACATACTGAGGGACACTGTCATGGGTTCACACATTCATGAAAGGGATTTGTCGACCGGGAGATCTGTGAGCTCTATTTGTTCATGAATAGGGGAAACGTTGTAAAGTAGTCCCTTAAGATATTTTTTTGGATCTTGGCTTTTAGTTACTCCAAATTAGCCCTATATTCTGTGATTATTCCTTTAGAACATATTTCAAGGCAAAAACCCATATAATGGTTTCCTCACTCAACACAATATTATCTCACAATCATCAATGAGATCCCTTCGAGTTTCTTGATTTAGACTTCCACTTCATGGAATCGATTCTATAAATGTGATATAAATCCAATCTAATAATGATTAAAACCACTTTATTGGGACATCCATATAAACAATATAATAGCTTCATGTTAGAAAACCAATCAAATTTTTTCATCAATGTCGATCTTATCGATTTCAGAATATACATTATACAATATACATGCCTTACTCATTATGACCATTCCATCATCAAGGGGTTCATTTAGAATAATCATATAGTAATCATAATATTTTAATTTTCTTCCCCAATAAAACATCCCATGTATGGTATATATTTAATTAATAATGTTTTCAATTCACATATTTGACCCAATGTGCATCAATAGAAGAATCATAAAAATATATTGGTTCACCCAAAAGATATTAATCATGTTTATTGATTTGACTTCATCCTTCATGTTTGTATTGGTGTTATCCAGACTCCCGTAATGTTTTTATCAGTCATTCTGGATAACTTAGAATATATTATTGTACTAGTTATTCCTTATGTATTTTTATCTTCATCAATTATTTCATCTTATTTTTTCAGATAATGAACAACACATAAGGCAGAAAAATTGTTTTATCTATCCATAAAAAAAATTGAAAAATTTAATATAAAATCATTTAATTCTCAAATTAATTTTTCTCACAATATCAAAAATCTAATTTTTTTTCATCCAAAGTCACATATAAACATTCAATTATTTTTCCCACCATTTTTTCATCGATATGACTTTATCATGGAAAAATATTCAATATTGATCCATTAATCACCACATTCTTTGAACCTTTTAATATTCATATTGTTAAATATGAATAACATACATTGAAATAATTAGATGTAATTTTATAATAGATTAGTTCCATACAACATTTATTGTGAAGTGTTGTTCTTATTTGGGCATATAAATTCTTGATTGGATACGTACCCCACTTTTTAGACCACTAGATTACAATAGTTATTCCCAAGGAATTTTTCAATGATTATAGTTTTATCCAGGTTTTCAATTATACAATTTCTTCTTTGGGATTATATATTTTATTGAGGAGTTATCACCAATGAAATTTGATGTTGAATTCCATGTTTAACCATATAATTATACGCATTAAAATTAGTGAATTTCATACCATTATCAATATGAATCTTATAAAATTTGACCCAAAACATTCTTTGAACTTATCTATGGTATTGACTGATGTAATTATAAACATATGTATTATTATTAATAAACATTAATAAATCTATCCTATTAAAATTTTTAATAAAAAAAATAATTTTTCAATTAGATGAATTAGGAGAAAATGTTCAAAAAACATCCACATGATCATTCTCTAATAAACATGATGAATTTACACTATTTTTATTGAACATGTTCATAACTATATTCCAGTTATGATAAGAGTATCATTAATGTGCATTTTTAAATTTGTGCATTAGGAATTCACGTTACGCCTCAATATTTATCAGGTTTTCAAGATATCTTTGGCTTATGATCCAATGTCACTCGATCCATATCCTCTTTTCATCTTATTTGGATAATAAGAAAAAAATCATCTTTACAGATTAAATATACGTTTAGTTTGGGTCATCAACCATGATGTAAATTGGATACATCTTTTCCTTTAACGGTTCACCCCTCCTTAACAAATTCCACAAGATGTCTTACGTTACTTATCTGAATCACACTCAACAACATATTGCTAAATCCTTTTTTTAGAATAAAATCTATCATTAAATATCATATTCAGTATATATAGATTTCCTAAATCCAATGATTTTAATAACATCGTCATTTCCAATAAAAATATTCATCTTTATTCATAAATGATACTGATTTTATGATTTTTATTTTCAATTATGTGTGAGGTGTGTCTGTTGTCCAACAAACAAAAAATAAAACCTTCCATTACTCCTAACCAAATATCTAAAATATTTCATTTCTTAAAATATTATTTCATCTTCCTTGAACATCTAGGAACTTATTATAATGATTTATTCCCATGTGACTCTTTTGGTTATGCAATTTCCCTATCATCATACAAATGGAATATTTTTTCACTTTTCATTATGATTTATGAGGTTTTAAAATTCTAGTATCATCTTTTATGGGGATCATGACTGAACTCACATTATACCATGGAGGAAAAATAGTCTATCTTGTTTTTATATCATTTTCACTAGATTAATACATATTAAAAAAAATAAGAATATGATGGAAAATTGAATCCCTACTTTTGGGGTTGTTTCCCAGCGATTTTTTACAATTGATAAGAATCATTGAATGTGCCCCAATTTCAAAAGAAATAACCTATATTTTAAGGTTTAAATCTCGAATTTACCACTATTTATGAAGTACTATTTTTAGATTCATTAAAGATCACTTCCTTCACGATGTTGATACTTATGGCCAAGCATCATGTAAGATCTTTTTCTACTTTTGATCATAATCCATAATAGAGTACATTTTTTAAAGGGTTTGACAAGTGGAATTAGAATATGATAATTAGTGGTTACAAATGATATTTCTATAGCCATAAATATGACCAGTTCTTTTGAGTAACCCAATAACATGTCGACTGTAAGGATTATTTATTATACCTCACACCTCCACTGTTATACCATGAATTATTCTTTAATATCATCAATCATATTTATCAATTATTTAACTATATTGGTGGAGGGATCAATGATTCTCATATGTTATTCCACTATTATTATGATATCCAATTCCATTCTTTAGAGTCGATAGAATACATATTCCAATTTTTTAGTCATATATTTCAAATAAAATATGTCTTCCTTATATTGTTTCATATCACGAATTATGTCTTGAAAAACTACATTTTCCTTCATAGTTTTAGCCCTCTATTTATCATGTTGAAAATGGGATTAATAAAGATGTAATTTCAGATACACTCTACCCACACCATCATTATTCTCATTATCATTATCGATGATTTTTGTTCTATTGATAATACCCACTAATGAATCTTCAAAAAAGTCTCGAAAAAATTATACTTCTTCCACTTATGGCTCATCTGAACATCCAACAACATGAGATAGAATATTTTCCCTAATGGCTATTTTTTATATAGTTATAATTTTATTTTATCACCATTAGAATTATTCTTCACATATTCATCATTTTTGATATCTTGAAATTTTTGAAAGCACCTAATAGCAAGATGACATACCTTTCTACATTGGAAATATAAAAATGGATTTTGCGGTTGAATTTTAGTATTCCCCACATAAGAAAGGAAAAAGGTATATCCATCAAACCATATACCTCATCTCTTGATGGATATAATTTAACAAAGATAGTATTCATTTCCTTGAATTCTACATCGTATGATTTTTCCTTTTCTCTGGAATAATATTCATCATTTCTAATTTCATATGCAAAAAGTCTGTTGTTATATCTATTAATAGATACTTCTTTTGGATCTGTATCCTCATAAATAGACACATTACTATTCAAAAATATAGGAATTATCTGGAGTATTAATTTCATGGTATTTTTATCATCAATACCTTCTAAAAGAACAACTATATCAATATCATGGTCATTCATACGATAAAAAACATCAATGGAGTCGATCAGACAGACCCTCATGTATTAATATTTATTCAAAGGAATATCAAATTTTTTAAATTTTTCTTTGGAATCACCTTTATAAATAATCAATATGTTTTCCTACATGTCAAGAGAGGTTTTCCTAGACATTACCCAAGTAATTATAGGGTTTCCAAGGCTCCCCGAAATACAATGAGTGAATTTTAATTTTAATTTAGTATTTATGGTATCTTTTTGAAACCTATAAACATTCCATGTTCATTGTCATTCCATCAATACATACTATATACAATTATATTACCAAAATTCCAAATTAGGCCTATATCATGGGCTTCCATAATAATATATTTTTACCATAGATAATTGGTGGGCATTTGTGATTCCCCACCATTTCCACCTCCAAAAAATTAATAGAGATAACATCATCCAGTGAATTGTTCCTTTGATACAACTTGATTGTGTATTTTCAAAAGGATTATCTAAAAATTAGGGGGGAATCTATGTATAATATATTTTAACCCTTAAATACATTATTTATTATATTTTTTTCATGATGTGAGTTACACTACTTTTATAACCATTAAATTACCTTGATATGACATAAAAGAAATGAATGGAACATAGAATTTTTTTTCATTCATCCTAAACAAGATTGGCCAATGAGCATGAAATTGATGATGTGTTGAATAACCAAAAACATATAGTGTAATGTTTCATTTTGATTAAACAATGGATTATTTTCATTATCCATATAAACTAACTACTAAAATATGAAGAGAATTCTAACTTCCTCTCATTAAATAGAAGAACTTACCACAACCTATATTCATACTTTCATCTTCCAAAAAATATTTTAATATGAAAAATAAAGTTTAAATATTGTGTCTTCTCCATAAAGTAAAATAATGTTTCAATAGGATAATCCTCTCGAAATTTATTATTTTTCCTTTTGTTGATGTCATCTAGAAAAAACCGTAACATCTCTAATAAAGATCTCAAAATTTTTGAAGACTCTTCTCTTTTTTTATTTTCAATCCAACATTTAGGTTTGAAACTAATTTTTCTAGGTTTACTTCAAGTACCAACTTTGATGAATTGTATTATGATGTGACAAAAAAATTAAATAGATACATATTGACTAAGAAATAAATCCCTCTCTTTGTTTCAGTTTAAACATCTAACTAAATAAAATGACATAACTATAGAATATCCTAGTGGTCAAAAGAAGACCATTTAACATTTTGTATATAACATGGAATGGATACCTACAATATGTATAATCCGTCATTTAATTAT
Source organism: Viscum album (assembly GCA_963277665.1). Taxonomy (NCBI): domain Eukaryota; kingdom Viridiplantae; phylum Streptophyta; class Magnoliopsida; order Santalales; family Viscaceae; genus Viscum; species Viscum album. The sequence goes on along the minus strand of OY728153.1, from coordinate 1,464,073,854 downwards.
TCTTTTCTATGTAATGTTCTAACATAAAACATGGTTAGAGACTTTAAATGACCAGATTCAAAAAAATCATACATTAACTGTTTTATTAAACCCATATGATCCCTCAGCATTATCCCCTCTTACTCATTGAATCAATGTACACTTTTATCCTTCAACGTTCTTCTTATGAATCTTAACAACTCAAATCATAGATTTAATGTTAATTTATTCAATTAGACAAGATTATGATAGATCCATCTTTCTTTGATGTCAACACCCAGAATATTCATAGTGTAATAAAACCTAAAAACCTTCATCTGACAGTTCTCTTAATAGTGGTTAATTTTACTATGGTTTTTCCTAAAAAGACTGAATCCCACTTTAAAATTATTTCTTGAAATCAGGTTCAATATAAAATAATTTTCCCTAGTATCTATCAAAGTTCTCCAAGGGTATAGACCTATGTCATAACCACTTCAAAATGGCTTCTCCCTTCACCATGTCTCGCATTGCAATTCTCTTGATTTTACAGGAACAAGTACTCAAATGCACACTCTCCTCGCCATCCCAATCAACTATGTTGTGTGTAGGTTTTACCAAAATATTGTCTAGATTATTATTTGGTGTTACAATAGTGTGGCATTGGAAAAATTTTTGATCCTTCGAATAGTCATTGGGTCATAAATATTGATTCACCAATGTGGTCAACACATGAGGATCCTTTCCATAATATTCTTTATAGCATAACTAACTTCCCTAAAATAGAGTCTTCTCAACATAAAAACAACCAACATGATAATTTAGGTTCTACAATGCAGCATATTTCTTCCATAGAGTTCTATTATTCAATTCAATCCATTAACATATTAATAATAATATATTTTAATGAATCTGTAATAATCATCCATGTATCACTTGATAACACTTCATAAATTTACCAAAAATACATCCCATATAAACCACTAAATATGATTTTTATAACAATCATGAAGGACATGTAAACTCACGGGGTATATGGATCCATAAAGAAGTGGTTGAGTCCTATGAAATAGATTCCATAAATATTTGTTAATATGACGGATAAAATCATTGGGGATCACAAATGAGTGCGGTCTATAAAAAAGTATCATTTCCAATATCGACGATGTTTCAAGGTGATGAAATGATAAATGGGAATATGATTGGGGCTTACACCTATATAGGAAGATTGTGCTGACATTAATAATTTAGTGTATAAGGTAGGAAAACTCATCATTTAGGAAACCAATATGGGAATATTAGGCCATGATGTACCACTCTGATATCCCTATGATAAGGTCCATATTTATAAAGGTAGTACAAAATTTTGATTTCCCTAAGGGTTATATCTATTGGGAATGAAAATTCATGAGCCACCATTTATTAAGGGAATACAAAATCAAATCGGTTTACACTAATTTGAAAATATCATCATGTACATCTTGAGGAATTATAAGGTCCTTGATAATGGGGTTGTTATGTAAGAGATCCAACATAAATAATATTAAATAATTCAAATTAGGGTGTCCATGGATTCATAAAAAATGAAAAAGAGAAGGAGGTTCACCCTAGTAGTGGTATAAGGAGATTGAAAAACATCACCATACATAGGGATCATGATGTATTTTTTTTCTTCACCTAATGGAGTGACAAGAAAATTAGCATACATTTTATACATTAGGATCAAGTAAAATCGCTTATACTACATGCTAATAAAGGGCTATGTGATGTGTTTAATGTGACATACTTTGAGACTGGTGAGTATTAGTTGTGATTCACATTGATGATGGGATAAATTAAGTAAATTTTATAGAGATGGAACATTTGATAGGTTTTCCATTATTTTAATTAGTATCTATTGATTCCCTTAGATAAACTGCTCTTAAGTATTCACCAGAAGCAAGTCCATAATTTTTTTAGTTTTTTTAAAAAGTGAAAAAATTGTTAATCATAATTATATTATTGATTTAAAAAATTATATTATATAAAAATAGTCATTAGTTGGAAAATCATAGTTGGTTTTAATTATAAAACGATTCATTAATGGATTTTGGATACTTGGTGAATGGATGATATGATAACATCTTATTATTTTCCCAAAAAAATGTAATTTACGTCAACATGGGTTCTATTTGTAGGAAAAAAATCAGGATTTGGGCACATGGGATGGTCAAAAATCATTATTGGAAAGTACAGATTTATACTGGTGTGCTATAGTGAATATTTAACAACTTCATAGTAGTATGTAGATATATTAAAAGTGAACGAGCTCATACGCTTCAGGACATGGGAAAATAATGACACTTATTTTCGATATTTTGAGCTCATGGTATATTTCTGTTTTTTATCAAATTAATTACTAGTAGTTACTTGTCTATATCATTTTTATATATTACGGGTTTCCCTAAAAACAAAATTCTTTATTTATCCCATCTTCCATAATCATTTTAAACCTATTTCAGCATGAAATTATTTCATGCTGAATATGCATATATAGATGGGGTGTGATATTTTGGACCTCTATTACCACTTCCCAAAAGCATGAGACTTCCACCACTATGGTATCTAAGGTTAGATACATTATTATAATTAGATGATGGGATATTTGATATTAATTTTATGGATTCCTCCTTTTATTTTTCCACCTAGTCCAGATATCCCTTCTATATATAAGATAAATTCATGAATCCAAATCCCAATTCCTTCTTCATGTGTACTTCATTAACTATTACACATTTTTTCATGATAAAGAAGGTGCATTGCAGTTGGTTCTAATGACCTATGTTGAGAATATTTGTAATTTTTAAATATCTTACTCATATTGGATGATGGAATCATGTACTAATGGAATACAGAGTATTGGTCTTGAAACCTGTGGCATCCCATGATCTTACCCAAGAAACTTATATCCAGTTTGTAGGGAATTTGGGGCTCATCACATAGGGATTATAGTTCTTATAAAACATGGATCCTCCTACTCATCACATTATGTATTTGGTACTTTTCAATCCAATTTTTTTTCGTTGCATAAGTATTCCTACATTTATCACATAAGAAATACTATTACCATCACATAAGGTAATATTCATAGTCACATCACCAAAATATAGAATGAATATATTATATTATCATGATATAGGTTTCTTATTCTCATCAATAATGGCATCTCATTCTTGTCACATGAGTCGGAATCTTATCATATTCATTAATGTAGAGGTAGAATGTGTCATATTCCCATCACATTGGCTTCATAGGATCATCGCCTAAGTCACCCCATTCTCATCACCATGGGATAGAACATTAATTCATCAAGATGTGTTCATGTATATAGTCTATAGTGTAGATTTTCCTAGATATTATCATCATTTATGGGTCCATTACTTATTTAAAATTTAGTGTGGATTGTACAACATATACACATACTCTATGAATTATTGGAACATTTTAATTCTAAAAAGAAGGATCTCTATATACACTTTTAATTTTCTATGTTAGAAACAAGTTACCACCAAATGGTGATGATAAATTCATGTGGGAATTTATATTGGCACTCACAAAATATCATTGCACTCTTGAATGATTATAAGGCTTCCTAGTTTACACCTCCCTAGGGATGTGATCTTGTGGATATGATGGTATTGGACATTAATGAGGCATCCCACATAACCTATATTGGGTGGGAATCAAAACCAATGTAGTTAAAGTGCATAGTTTAGGTTCATGTGAAAGGGTTGCATCGTGTACTTTAACATCTTATGGTGAGGATTCAAATTTCGTGATGACTGAGAAAATAAGTGATGGTGTGTGTGTTACACTTCAATGATTCCAAGAATATGGGATCTAGTATCTCATTATTATCAAAAGATGAATCCTTTGTTTTTCACTTGATGTGTCCTAATATAATTCTTCAATGAATCCTATACTCCCTTGATTGGGTAAGGAAATAGTTTAATGTCATTTACTAATGAATTTTTAATGTCGTATCCCTTAATACTACTAGGAGTTAATATATATTGTTTTATATCACACTAATTATATGTGATTTATGGGGCTTATGAATTAAGGTAAACATTCCCAATTAGGATGGTTAGAATAATAGATACATTGATATTTCACTTTCTTTTCATGGAGGATGATTTTTGGTAACCCTCAACGAATCATTCCTTGAGGAATTCATACTCTTTATATAGTTTTTATTGGAATGAAAAATGTAATAGATGTTTCTAGTTATATTCTCAACAATTTAGGATTATATTTTAGAGTAAATATTATTGGGAGAAAGGGAAAATGAGGAACCCTACACATTCATGGTGTAGAGTGATTCAAAATAATGTCTTATGATACATGTTGTGAGTTGGATTTTGGAATGAATAATCCCAAATCAAATGGATTCATGTACCATGATTACTCAATGTTTTCAAAATTATATTCATTGGTTGGAGGAATAAAATGTGTTCTGTAGTTTGTGATTTTTGAAACATTATTTTTTCACCAATACATAGAGTTACATAAACCATGGGATCTAGAACAAAGGGGTTTCATAGATAGATAAGGTGAGTTTCTATGAATATTAGGTATGGTGTAATGTTAAGATTTTTTATAAGATATTGTTTCATGGGATAAATAGGTTCTTCAAAAATATTTTTTTATGAACACGTATCTAGAGTAACTTAATACTATAAAGGGATTATTTTAGTTAATTCACGATAATTTATAACCTATAGAAATCCATGGGAGTCAGTAGCTGTAGAAATTTCACAAAATAATTAGTGGAATAAGATGGGATCATGAAAAAATACTTATAAAGTCTCATACACACAAATTTTGGTTTATTACCTAATTATATAAATTTTATCTAGGTATAGGAACTGTTTCATGAAAAGAAACTTTCATCCCAAATGATTCACTAGACTATCCATGTATAGGAGGAGAATGATTTTCTGAATGTCATTCAGTAAATTGAATTTATTCTATATGATGACCTTTTTTAATTGGATTTTATCTTGAATATATATAAATCATCTCCATTATATAATGTGTTTATCATGAAACTCATAATTTCATGAATTTTTTGGAGTACTAACAACTATTCAAAAGATGTGTGAATTTGTTACATTTTCTTAAAATTATTTAGGGAGGGTATTTTTCTATATATATTTATGTATTATTTATTTTTAATAATGATGATTAATATTTTCATTTCCAAAAAAAACCCCAACCTTTCTAAAAACACGATCTGACACATATACAGAGGGTCAAATTCTAATGAAAAAAATAAAATCTATTTTTTCCTTTATTTCATTCAATTCATCACATATTTAAAAAAAGTTTCACATTTCATTAAATAATGGGTTTACTATTTAAAATAAATAGGGGAATGGGCCCCACTAGAAGCAATTTTATTTTGAGATAGAGTGAATTATTATCTTTTCAAGAAACTAAAAAATTTTATGATGCAACTCAATTGAAAACCATGGAATTAAGAAAACTATATTTTATACATATTAGAATTCATAATTATTATATTCATTAATAAAAATCCATACATATATACTAAAAAATGATTGTGTAGAATCTGATTTTCTCACAAAATGATGGATAATTGTGTGGAATAGTTTGAATTTTCACGAATCAGAGTTGAAAACATTCAAAATATAAATGATCTTGTCAAACAAAGTAATGAGGTTTCTACTAATACTGGAGATATTGTACTCACTAATATAAGAAGGGAACTGATACTGAATCCAAATATCTCTTGGGCTAGGTTATTTGAATCACGAAACAATGCACTATTTATTCTGATCATAGTTTTGAAAATTTTTAGTTTTCTAATAATCCATCAATCAAAATTTCTTGGGTCTAGATTTTGATGTTCTTTTCCATTGCATTGATTTTGACAACTCAAGACTTAGGTTCACAATCTAGGAAGAGATTCATATATGGGATATAGATATTGTTTTCATGTGGTATTGGATATAACCCTCACCACTATTTACATTCTTGTAAATTATACTATGACTATAGTCCATGAGAAACCAATTCATGAGGTATTATAGTACAATTACTCAACCACCATACACGAGAGAATCTCAAACAATCATGAGGGATGGAATGTGAATTGAGACCAATTATTATTATGTATATTTAATAATTATTGGGTGTAGGTGTACTGGGTTCTCCATTATTACTTGTTTTTTAGGTAAGTGCTACACTGGGTTGGACTATACTAGGATGTTTAGATACCTCAGTTCTATGTTTATCTTTAACGAGGTACTTTTTCAAAGATAGTGAGTAGGTGGAAAATAGAAACTAAAACCTTATATATTCATCACATGGGGGTATAGATAAGCATTCATGGTCTCTAAAATACAGGGTTTATTCCAATAATCATCTTCATGTGTTTTGAATTTCTCCCAGTGGGTACTGCTTGGGGTTTTATGCATATATACTAGTGCAGGTGGGGGGGGTCACATATTGATGGAGGAAATATTCGACCAATTTAAATAGACCTATGAATGGTTTTAGTATCAATACAAATTCAATTTAATAGTGCTGGTTTCATAGCTTGTTGGTTAGAAAAATTAAAACACAGCATCACTAGCCAGAGTATCCAATTTGTCTCATTGAAACCAATATGTAACATCATGGGTGAAAATTATGGTTCGATGAAAGAGGCACCTAGTAATTTTATATCATCTCAAAGGGATTATCATATGGTAGGGTTCCTTGGGGACAATTATGTTTCAACGGGTTTATCTCATGTTTGGTCTCATTGAAGACTTTGTAATTAATTGGGTATCGTCTTACTCTAAGGTTTTCTAGAAATCATTTGTGAAATAAATGGCTATGTAAGAATATTCTAGAGGTTTTTGTGGTGAAAATGTTTGATTCAATCGAGAGATAACACCATAAAAGAGAGAGAGCATAAATGATGGATGATGTTAGAGTTTAGGGATCCCTAAGGTCCCTTGTTAATCATTTGGGTAGGATTTTTGATCCTCCAAAGCTTTAAGGTGATGGGTTCCCATGGAAGCATCTACGGGACCAAACCAAATTCCCATGGTATACAACTAGAAGGTCCAATAACATTCAAAGATATAATCTATGTTATCTTATTGAGAAACATTAAAATGTGTTATTTCCTAATATATGGTAGGAGTGGGATGGATTTTCCCCGATCACCGTAATGATGAATTAATTGGAGAGGCTTATTATGGATAGATTTTATTGATAAATTATTGGTCTAGAATTACTCTGTTTTATAGCGACATAAGAGTAGTGGTTCATCTAAAAATATGATTTATAATACATAGATCACATGCATGGCATGGAAGACCCTTGTACCAAGAGAGTGAGCAGCAAGTCTGAGATGAGAGGGGGTGTTGGGGGGGGAACCAAAGAGGATACATCCCAATATGCATCAGATCATAATATAGATCAATGAGTTATTATTTTTGAGAGACCCTACGGTAGTGTGTAAACAAAAGGTAATTTATAAAGGATAGGAGAAATCACACTCAAGGATTTCTTGATTGAACTCATCATTGACTAGGTAAATCTATAGGTTGTAGCACTAAAGTCACTACCAATATTTCTACATTATTATCATCCATTTTATAAATTATATAGTTTCCATTATTCAAATATTATAAGGTACATCAGGGTGATAGTGAGGATACCTCAAAACATGATGAGGATGATACCTCTATAACTCTACCATATTAAATGTTGAGGGATACAATGAAAAAATAGGGTAGAAACTACTAGCTCCGCCAAACTAAAAATTATTTGTATACAGAGACCCCCTTACATACTGACGTTCACTAAATCTTACAGTGATACACTCTATCGAATGATTTATATCATTCCATTAACCATGAATCATATATATTTATCTTCAGGTATTATTATGATTTCCCACTACATATAAATACATGTTTTGTATTCTATCATTAAATGTTTCTTTCTTCTATTTTTTCACTCTACCTTTTTGGATCTTAGGATAGTAGTTTTGGAACATACTCACATAGAAAATCCATTAGTTTAATATCTAAAATTCAACATTCTAATATTATATGTATTTATCACAAGAGTAAGTAATAAATTCTAATTGTTATATGGTATGAAAAATATTTACATCACTGAAGCCTTCACAATATTAAATTCATCAACCTAGTGAATTATTTTTAGGCACAAAAATTCCATGAGTTAGATTAACTTATAAATATATATGATAGTGTAAAAGGTTTTTATCCTCTAGATGATCAATGGTAAATCATGAAACAGAGTATTGACACTCAGTCCTCCATCCTAGAGGCTAGACCAGAAGATCTAGAACCCAAAATTTCTATTACTATTAAAGGTGGACATATTAATGCATTAGTAGCAGAGTTGAGCTATTAGGTGTTAACTACTTATGTAGAGGAGAAATTAATCCAATTAGAGTATCCAAAAAAATTGGAGGAGGATGGCGAGGAGCCTACGAAGCATGTACATGTTGAAGAGGTGATAGTAGACATAGTGTCTATCGACATGTGGATTGTTGGGATGAGCCCTCCCCTCTACACGGTGACTAAACCCATGAAAATGATGATTGAAGAGGATCATACCACCATGGTTCTTCTGGCCTTCCCTGAGTAAAATCTTGCATCAGAGGAAATGTAAAACCTGAGGTCTAACATTGGTGATGAGAACAGGGAATGTAAGTCATATATAATCTAATTAAATTTCATCACCCACACCCCATGGGAAAATATCGTGGGCTAGATTAGATCCATTCCCCACTAGTTAGTGAACCTGGGATTGGAGGAGTAGAAGAATATTCCCCCGTAATCCTAGCTTTAAAATTTTTATTTGAGAAAGTGTTAATTGAGTGGAAAGAATTTGATTCTTCTAGCTATGATCACATTTCGTAGGGTTTAAAAACGAATTCTATATACAAATTATTTAAACAATTCACATTTAATTTCATGACCCCCATGAAAACACATCTATCTATTTTCTTCATCATTTATCTCTAATCACTTGAAATACAAATAATCTTAATTATCATTTTTATTAACCCACATGAACATCAAAAAATGTAATTCAACCCCTTTTGAATGGTTGACTACATTGTTGATCACATTATTTTCTTTTCTTTGCATTCATCGGTATCAAGAAATTAATCATCTTTTTAAGATATCCCTTGGCCCAATTGACAAAACCACAAATTATCACTAATTTTATCAAACTTCATGAATTTTATTAGCCCATTATTATTGATTCAACAACATTATTCTTTAAATTTCATGCCTTTTAATACATTGATGATTGGATGATATAGTGCTTTGGTTATAATGGAATGTATTATAACATCCCAATCCTCAAGAAACCACTCTATGTCCTTCCCAACAATAATATTATTAGAAGGAATATGGTTTCACCAAACCTTTTCTTTCCAATTCAGATCTGATCAATCATTATAAGATTCATTTTACAAAATCCTTCTAACATCAATCTTGCATCATATGTTTCACAAATTAATTATGATTTAAGAAAATTCCGTGAGTAGAAATGCATCATCACATTGTTTTATCATATTTATAAATAATCTAATTCCCCCATTACGATCAAATCTTCCATAAAGAATTTAATGCGACTCCAATGACCATTTAATTCCAACAAGATTCTTCCTCAAATATGATTGACCTTCTCATTCTGATATATTGTGAATATGATGAGACTTTTCTTCCATTACGCTTCCTGTGAATATGATTTAACTTTTCCGGCATTGTAAGTCTTATTATTATGAAATTTACGGTCAAACTGACTTTCACCAAAATACTATGTGAGGTGAAATTTTTTTCATCTTATACTTACATGAAAAAAAAAAGAAAATACCTTGAATAAAATCATATGTGTCCTAAATATCCCCTTTGAATTTTGTTGTCTACAAAGATTCATAAATCATTGAACTATTTTTCTTCAACTAATGGATCATTTATAAAAAATTCTAATCCATTGTGTGATATATAATTGTTCTAATCATGAATTATTGATCGAAAATCCATGTTTTCTAGTAGTAGTGATCATGATACCTCTTCAACAAATTTTTCCATAAACTCTTCAACTTTCTAGGAAAACAAATAAATTTTTTCCTACTACCACTCCCGCAAATACTAATAATAGTCAACAAAAACATAAAATACTTAATTCACAGCATACCCACAACTCACCCTTTTATATGAATACAAAAGGATTGATTTATGAAACAATACAATTCTTCACATTGAAATCACTATCCAAATGTAAGATGAGAGAGGGGATAGAAGCACATACCTCAACCTTGATAGAGAGATGTTGGACACCCATGTTAAACCTCTATTTTAAAAAAGAATTATTTAGTTAATGCTTTGGTTAAAATGTTAGAAAATTGTTCTGATGTAAGAACATACTCTAAATTCAATTCATTACACTCCACATTCTATTTTATGAAATTATATTTCATATCAATATGTTTTAAAACAGAATGTTGAATTAGATTCTTAGTGATATTGATTATACATTGATTGTCAAAACCAAAGAGAAATGGTAACTTCACTTTAACAAGTAAATATTCTAATTGAGTTTTCATCAATATAAGTTGTGTACTGTCTTGAGTGGCTGCAACATACTCATCCTTAGCCTTACTGAGAGTTACTGAATTATATTTCTTTGAATTCCCACAAAAAAATTATTTCCTTGAATAATAGTCCACCGGAAGTGGATCTTATATCATCAACGTTTCCTTCCCAATTAGAATCTTAATACCCAAATAAATCAAATCATTCTAGGATATCATGTCTGATTTTGAATTATTTTGTGACTTTTATGTATAATAGAAATATTTATCAAGAAATTTAATGTTCTTTTTATAGAGAACTCTGAAATCTAGAAAATAAGGTAACCACATAAAAAATGTTGGGTATTGAGGTAGTCAAATAAATAAACATCCAATAAACTTCTGAAATTATTTTTGACCATTTTATTTTTGTTTTCCATTTTAGAAAAATTTGTTCTCACTAAAATTTGTGGGGTAACAGGTTTCGTGTTTTTCATGTCAAACCTCTTCTGATGTTCCCTATAATACATTTCTTGGGAATGAAAAAGTTACTTCTTCTTTGGTAGAATTTATAACCTAATAATTTAATTCTTTTCCCCCAACATAGAAATTTTAAAAACCTCTTTCAAATCCCCACACAATCATTCAACAATTATATAATCATTCCCATCAATGATAATGTCATCAACATTATCTATTATGATGACAGAAAACTCTTGGATTTTTGTGATAAAAATATTTCTATGAACACTTGACTTATTGAAACTCATCTTCCTTAATCATGTATCCAATTTGGTATACCATGTGATCAGAGTTTTTTTATCCCATACAATGTCTTTTTCAATCTACATAAATAACTTTTATCATTCCCAAAAACAAATCCACTTGGTTGTTCAATGTAAACTTCCTCATAGAGATCACCATTAATGATTTCATATTTAACATCTATTTAAATGATCTTGTAACTTCAATGTGCAGTAATAGAAAGAAAAATTATGATTATTCTTAATCTCTCCAAATTAGAAAAGGTTTCACAAAAATAAATTCCTTTAATTTGTGAACACCATTTTCACACGAATCATTCTTTGTTTCATAGAATCCACCGTATTCATTTACCTTATTTTGGAAAACCTATTCCTGGCCAATAATGTTTTTTATTTCTTCTATATGAGTTCCCATGTATCATTATTTTCAATCTAATTAAACTCTAAATTCATGTCTTGAACCCATTATAAATACTAAATAGCTCATTTCACAACAAATGGCTACACTTTTGAATACAAAGAAGAATGTGTAATGGAATTTTTTGCTCTTATTGATTGAAAATTTTGAGGTTGATCACCAATTATATTATAAGATTCTTCTTGTTTCTTCAACAAAAGATGATATTTTCATGTATCATACTCTTCACTAGAAATAGATTATTCTAATTCTTCTTCTTAGGGAGGATTAAAATTGTATATATCCTTATTAGATTTTTTTTCAAAATATTCTTTATCTGGTTAAATTCCTTATCTGCCCGGATATAAATTTCTTCCTCATATAATTCAATTACTATCACGTCATATAAATAAAAAAAATCATCATATTTATATGTTGAAAAATATATATCCTCTTCTATATAGAGAATATCCAATAAAATTTCTATATTTACCTTTCTTCTATGAAATTCCCATGTTTCCACCTTTCTTCTTTGTAATGCATGGACTCCCAAAAACCCTTAATTATTTAAAAGTTGGAAATTTTCTTTTAAAAATTTTGTATGGAGTCGTAAGAGATCTTAGCTAGTATAAACATCAGTTTTTAATATAAATTGTAGTACTCATGTCTTGCCTCTAGATGTTGTGAGAAATACCATGTTCAGGTAACATAGTTATTCCCATTTCATCCAAACATCAATTCTTTCCTTCAACAACCAAATTTTATTGAGAAGTGTATGAGGATCTATATTCTTGATAAATTATATGTTTCTCTATAAAACATTCCAATTGTTCACTTTTGTATTCACTACCATTATTGGTTCTATTCATCATAGAATACTCACAATATATTTCATCATTCCTTCTAAAACACTAAATCATTTTCCAAGAACATGATTTTTTTTATATACATGACATAAGTAATGACTGTAAAATCATCAATGAATGTAATGATATATTAATATCAATTTTTTTATTTTTTCCTCATTTTCCCATAAATATAAAAAATTATCCTCTTCACATGTTGTTTTGAACAAATATCAAATTTCTTATAAACTATATTTATAATATTTCATTTCGAAAAAATAGTGAAATAAAAATCTATTCTTTTTGGAATTTCAGGAATGTCTTGAACACTATATCTCTTTGATAGTTTTCTCATTATTCATTGACATGTGTTTACTAGAATTTTATGTTGCAATTGATTATCTTCCACCATACTCAAGCAACAAGAGTATTTTCTTTCACCAACCTTAAATAGGGTTTCTTTTATAGGTTTCAATTTTGTAACAATCTTTCCATATTATTCATTTTTAACATTTAATCCATTTTTCTGAAATATTCGTTTATTACCCTCATCATAAAAAATTTAAACACTTTGCATATTGTGTTTCATCCCATCAACATACAATGTTTTCATGGATATCAACTTTTCATTCCCAATAATGGATAATCTAATACCTCTGATTTTCAAGGATTCATCATTGCCAAATGTTATTATTCCTCATTTAAATTATTCCACATTTTTCAATGGTACCAAATTTCTTGTCATATTATAAGAAAAAACACTATAAAAAATCCATGTTCATTACCCGTTTGTATCTTTCCAAGTGGTTTCAATAGAATGAGCTTTCTCATTATCCTTTTCATGTGTTACATTCAGCATTAAAGAATTGTTAAGAAAATTTTGTTGTGATGATTTCAAATGAAGACATACTTTTTCAAGGTGTGAAGGGTTTTGAAATTATTCAAAAATAGTCTCTAGTGGTAGCAACCTATTTTGAATCTTTACTCCAACCATTTCAGAATTCCTTCTTTGAGGGTATTGAATCAGACTCAACCATTTCCTTCCATGATATGAGGGATAATAGAAATTTTTTTTTTTGAACTAATATATATTTTTTCTGTATCCAAATCCCCCAAAATAAAAAAATATGTATAGAATAAATTTTGACATCTTAAACTTCCATACTAGCTGGAAATGTGAATACATTTCTCAGAAACCTTCTTGTCTTTATTTTCTATGCCACCAACCTTTCTTTTATCAATGAGATTATTACTTTTCCATTCAGCTTTATCAAAACCATAAGTATTAGAATGATTTTTTGATTTAGGAAAATCATTTTTGGATTTAGGGTATTTTGAAACTTCTTAATTCTTTTCAATGTTGGTCATGGCAACAAACATAACTTTCCAACCATTATTCTTTTCTGAAACAATTCAAATTTTCTTTACACCCTTCAAAGGAATCATTTTTTGATCATTATAATGTTTCTCCTTTCGATAACAACCACCAACTTTAGAGCTAGTGTTTTTGAAAATTATATTCCACAATTAAACATTAGATAAATATCATTGGAAAATTTCACACTCTTCTTCATTCTCCTTCAGCTTCACCTCAAGATGATAATTACGATTCTATTCTTCCTTAAGAGATTCCTCTGATTCCATAATTTATTTTACAAGATTAAACCTCCCATCAAAAGAAATTATTGATATCTTATTAATGAATATTTATCTTCAAAATTTTTAGTTTTTCGTCCACGTCTTTTGATCACTCATAGACATTATTTCAACTGTTCTTTCAAATGAAATTAAAGCTGCATTTCTTCTTCTTCAGAACTATTACAATAGATTTCTTTTTATTCAAAATTATAATAAAAATATTTTCAACAACATAATCAACAAATTTTCAAGATTCCAAATCACTACATTATTCTTATTCATCTTTAGATAAGAGAATTATTTTTTTGGGATTTGAATATATTCATATCTTTCCCTATATAATATATTTCTCCTTTATCTCATTGTGTCTTCCACAATCTTATTGGATTTCTTTGTTCTTCACCATTGTGCCCTTATTTCATCATTTTAGGATAATTAACTGCCAAATTTCCAATATCTACAAATTCAAAATATTTCATGGGATGTTTCCCATTGAATTTCCCTATACATATTTTGACATTTTTAGAAGACATAGATAAAATTTCATCAATGTTTTTAAATACATCATTTTAATAATCTGATTTAGTAGATTCATCTACAATACATTTTTTTTTTGACATAATTTCTTTTTATCCGTTAAAGAAATTTCTACATAAACATTTTTTTCTCATAATAGATTCATCCCTTATGATTTCTTATGTAATGAGAGTCACTACATCAAAACAAATGTTTAGCGGCGGTTTATTAAACTACAATTAATTTTTTTTTTAAATTATTTAGTAACAGTTTCTAAATAACTACATCTAAAATGAATTCATTTTATCTAATCATGCCTCACTATGCCTCGCCTCCCTTCACTGCTTCTTCGACACCCCTCGAATCCTACATTGGATTCAGTATTCTCTATAGTAAAATAATTTTAGGAAGATGAGCAATTTAGAACATTTCCATATTCATGCATATAGCCTCGATGTAGTTCAATTGATCCATGATTTTCATAAAATAATGAATTCATTTTATAACCCACCCATATTCTCCAAACATGATCAATATCTCATGATACATTATGTTAAATCATTAATGTTCCTTCATATGTTTCCCCAATGAAACATATTCTCATTATTTTATTTATTTTTTTTTTTTTATTAAATAAGATTTTTTGGAGTTTTGAATATTTGAAATATTTGGAAAATATTATGTCACATGGTGTGCATGTTTTTATCATATATTTGACTGACTATTATTATATAAAATGATTTAATGTTCATTATTACTATATGATTAATACTTATTGATGATTTAAAATGTTGAATAATCCTATATAGGGTGAAATAGTTTTTTATTAGATACATATGGGTTTTCCACTTTTAAGAGTAATTGTGTCACCTAACTATGTTACTGAAAAATTATAAATAATAACATTGAATGGTGGGATACATTTTACCAAACCATATGACTAAATAGTTTGCATGATTCAAATTTAAAACTATTTATTTTTCTGTTTAACATTTATTAATTTAAAAAAAATTGGTATCTTCATTTCTATTGAACAATTATAGGACACTCAAGAATATCCCCTCCATTTCAACCCTTTTATTTTGGTTTCATTAATGGATTATTTTTACCCTTTGTGATACCACTTATGTAAATTTAAATAAAAACCTTCCTCTCTTCATAAAGCTACTTCATCATATCAATTTCAATATTTTTTTCTTCTAATATTATTGTAGTTTCTAGGGATCTTCCATTAATCTAATTTTTTTACAAGTTTCATTATTTTATGGATCATTATGGTGGTTTAATGGTTTATCTTTCCATCTTTAATAGAATAAAAAACATTATCTTTATGTATAATGATTTTAGGTAGGATTATCCATTTGATACATTATAAAATAACAACACTATTAATTTATTATTTGAAATAAATGATTCATATTGGTTTAATTGTTATATAATTTATTGTTATTGATTTTTCAACAAACTAATTTATTTTCCCTATTTATTCTCATTTTGAATAAATAGAATTCTAAAAGTTATATTTAAAAACATGATATTGTGAATTATATTCTCTTATGGAGTGTTATGAAATATATCCCTTAATGCATATTGAATAAATTAACAATAATTTCAATGATTGATTCCTTATAAATACATATGTTTTTTTTGAATATTTTAAAAATAATATAAAAAGAATTCACATTGAGTTAATTGATCTCATCCTTTGAGGATCTAATCTCATCTTTGAATTTATTATGATCTCTTATGATATTATGAAATTCATTTAAGAAGGTAGATTAAATTAATTCATCTAATTGCATTTGAATCTCATCGAATTGAATCAGCGCCTTCTCAAACACATTGTATTCTTCTAAATAAGTTTAGGAATTTATTAGGATAAAATAAATAATTCACAATCAATAATTTTACAGATCAATTTTCTATCCCCATTAATAACCTCAATTCATACTCCCTTTATCGACATCTTGGGTTTAGGGAGGCACTTTCTTAAACCATTTCATCCTTCTCCAATTTTCTTCCACTAAATTGAATTTAAGGGTTCAATTTTTTGAGAGGAGGATGAAATTAAATTTCTTAATATAGTAGTACATGAATTGGATAAATCAATGTCAATGTGTTCCATTCCTAGGATATAAAAAAATAGTTTTTAATATAACAATTATGGAAATCATTAAAATTTTAAAAGTCATTTAATCTACAATATATTTATATATTGTTATTATTTTTAAAATATTTTCATTTTTAATTTTTCATCTACATAAATTATTTGAAATATATGTCCTAAATATAATTTTATTTGATTAAATTATAGGAGTTCCCATGAAGAAGAATTACATGATTTCCTCGACCACACTAACAGATGAAGATCCATTTGTTTCCCTCCCAACGGCATATTAGACACCATCCACTTTCCCCCCAGCACCATATCCCATGTACCATCTCTACCACCCTTTGTGAGCATCCCTTTAGCTACTCAGTTATCACCTTCTCTTTCAGGAGCCTCTAGAGTGAGGGAGCTGGTCGTCGCTTCTAGTACTTCACAGGGTTACTGGATGGTGACCACTATAGCTAAAAACAATTTATGATAAAATTTATTGCACTTTTTTTTAATAATTTTTTGTCCATAAAACATGAAAACAATTGAAGTATGGAGAAAAATATTAAAAGATTAGATGTATGGGATATGATTAGAGAGAATATTGTAGTCACATTTGATATATATGGGGTCACTACGGATGTTTTTGTAGGATTACTTGTCCAGAATCTAGGACAGCTGGCCGCAAAGCCAGTTTCTCTTCTTAATATATATGATGATTGGAGAAATATGCCTTCTATATGGGAAAACGAATTTTTTGATTCCCAAATAAAGGTAATTTTAATACATTATGGTTTAATTTAATTTAATTATGTTATTAAATTATAATAGTTTCAAAATGAATTTCTGTGTACATATGTTATTCCAATTTTCGATTGCTGATGTGCTAGCTTAAAAGTGTGTTTTGAAAAATCTGGTCAAGAAATGGGAATAATTTAAATTGAGATTGTGTAGGAATGTCAACGATACTTCGTAGACTACTGGAAACATGTATGAAAACTTCTCGAAGGGATGTCCTGAGATAAGTAGAATTTTTTTATTAACATACATCATGATGAAAGGAGATGGTATTTAAATGTATATTTTTATGTTAATATAATATTACATTTATAAATTTATATTAAATGGATAAGATGTTGAATAAATTACTATTAGATTATGTTTTATTTATTTCAGGATCTCTCAAGGAATAATGTATTGAGTCGGGCTATAAAAGTCATCCCTCACCCTGTGGGGTAAAAGATTTTTTCTAGTCATTGATCCACTATAGTAATATTTTCATTTGTTTAAATATTTATAAGAAAATATTAGGTATTTAATATATTAAATATTTTATTTATCTTTTTTTAATACAATCACGGAATTTTGTGAACCATGCATCCCGAATAGAAGTGTGGTAAGATGTTCAAAAATAATTTGATAGAAGGTTAGTTAATGAGCCTACCAATGATGTTAGGTTATGAAATCATTTTTCATTATAATAACTTATTATCAGTAGCCACAATGTTAATATATATTGTTTATAATATGAAATATATTTGACTTATAGGTAAAAATTAATGAACTATGTGATTCCAATCCGCGCAGTCCTACTCAGTCTTCCATGATGTCCCAGTTGGAAATGTGCAAGGGAAGGATCATCCTGGTCGAGTGTATAGGGTGGGTTTGGGACCCGTACCATCTATGGTATTTGGTAGGTCAATAGGGATTTCAGCTTCATCTAGTCCTGGTAGTAGTCAGTTTATACCATGATGTGCTCAGATAGATTTTTTATCACTACAAAACATAGTTCAGGAACAGGGGACTCAGATATCGTCGTTGTAAAAAGTGTTGATTGACCTATATCATAAGATGACCTGATCTGCCCTCGGTGATATTTCATCGACTGGAGGTGAGAAGAAAAATAACAACATTTAAAATCATTTAGTTTTCAAACATTTATTGGATTTAAGTTTAAATATAAATATAAAATTTTATTTTATTTTCAATATAATGTTCTTATAGGTGTCTTTAGTATGAAGTAAAGGTGGAAGTGTATAGGGTGATGAGATGTGTTCATCATCAGATAGTGATATGTGTAGAGAGTGATGGTAAAAGTATTGTTATATGTATCATGTGTGGAATAGAGTACTCACCAAACTTTTTCATGACCTAACATTTTCTTGATTTCTAATGTTTTATTTAATGTATTATAAACTCAGACTTCCAAATAAACTATGAATTTACAATTCAAATGGTGTATTAATAGATATTTATATTTATTAATAATATAATAATATTTGAAAAAATTCTTATGTTGTTATATCTATGGTGTAGAGGGCCAGCAAGAGGTTTTTGGTGAAATTTCTAAAATCATCATAGGATTATCAGAGAGATAATGACGTCAACATAGTGGTTGAAGGTGGAGTTTTTAGTGGTTATACCATTTTAGGAATAGTTTCACCATGAAGCAGTGATGTGGCATATCCACTTCTTGATAAGATATGACAATGTATGTTTATACATAGGTAGTTTAGGGGGGTTTATTTGAAAAATTGGATGTTTAACATTTTTTAGTTTCATAGACCCATAGATTTACTTCATCCATGTTTTAAAGTTTGTTGGATTCAAAATTCATAGGTTTTTAATCTTATAGGTTATATTATTTATAGTATAGAGGTTTGAATTCTTTGGTTTTAATGGATTTAGTGCTTATCATTAGAAGTTTTTAGTTTCTAGGTTTCCAATATTGTAAGTATTATGATTAATGTTTTTTAGGCTTGTAGGATTGTAGGTTTCTATTTACATATTTCATGTCATTTTTTTATTTAAGATTTTATACTTTTTTAGTTTTTTAAGATAATTTTCTATTGGATTTCAAGTTATATGTTTCCATTTTTATACATATCCAATGTTCTTTTTTTCACTTTTCATGTTTTCATGTAGAGAATATGTTTTTTACATATTTTAAAGTCATATATTCACATGAATTATAGATTATCCAATATCTTGATGTAGCTTATCAGGTTTTCATACTTTAAAATTTAGAGATTTTGGATTTATTATGTATCATGTTTTCAGGTTATAGGCTTTGAAATTTGATGATTTCATATGTTATTAATTTTAGGAAAATTGTTGGATGTTTGCACATTTTTTGTTTTCAATAAGGAAGATTGTAATAATTTAGGGTTTTAAGTATGGATATATCATGTTTAATGATCTATAAAGTTATAGTATTATTGTATATAGGATTTAGGATTCAATTTTTTTAGTATTATATGTTTTTTTTTGTTTTTTAGTAAATTATTATTTTTAATGTTTGTTTGTTGAATGATATCTAGTTTCAAGGAATGCATGTTTGGATGTTTAAAATTTTCCAGATTACATGTTTACATGTTTTCGGAATACTAGTACACGTGTTGCATATCTAAAGAAATTTTTATTTTAAATATATATTTAGAGGAGGTTTAAACTATCACTGTGTAAATGGACCATATTTCATGGCGATTCAAACCACCACTATAATTGGTATCGTACTGTTGGTGGTTGTTAAAACTGCCACTATATATAAGAACGATATAATTTTAGCAGTGACAATTTTAATTTATCGACATTTATTGGGAAAAAAATTTGTTTTATTAGTAGGTTTTTGAACCACTGGTAATCATTTTTCATTATTCATTAGTATTTTTCAGTGATTCTAGTGGTTTTGGCGTCATTTTTTCTAGGAAAACATGATGTGTTATTTAGCGGCGGATTAAACCACTGCAAAAAAACTGATTTTATATTTTCTAGGAAACCCACCATAAAACCACATTAACCTCTGTGAAATGTGTTTACTAATACGGTTACCAAAAACCAAGACTAAATTGAAGAAACCACCATGTATTATATGATCACACCCAATTTAATGGCGGTTGTATAAAACTGCCACAGAAGTATAAGGCGGCGGTTTGAACCACTACCATAGAAGAAAAAAAACTACCACTATGAGGCGATTTTCTTATAGGGAGTTTTGTGCAACTCATAAAGAGATAATGTTTCAGGATCTCTATCTTCCAATTTAGAAACTTTTTCATCAAACTTATCAAGAAGGATTCACAAAATCATTTCAACTAATATAGAATCATCTAAAATTTCCCAAATACATCTGATAGTGATAAAAATTTTATTTACCCTAGTAAGGAAATACACAACAGGTTCATAGTCACCTATCTACAAATCTCCATACTTCAATCTCCAGATTTTAACATTTCCTTCTTCACTTTTGTATTGACTTCATATATGTTTTTCAGTTTTTCCAATAACCCATTTCCTGGAAAAAATCCTTTAACCCAATAGAATTAAATTTCATAAAGTGATGATAATAATATATTTTGGTCTTTCCATCAGGTGTAAGAAGAGATTTATAATCAATTGGAGGAAACCCATATATACTGGCTTCAAAAAAATTATATCAAATAGAGATAAGATAGTGAAACATTCGATATTTCTAGATATGATTCTTCCTTCCATTTAACACTAAAATAATTTTACTGTTAACATAATTAAAATTCTTCATCATCAAAGAATTAATGAAGGGAAAAAACTAACACCACATGAAAGAGAACATTAAGGGTAGTTGTATAAGATATAAGGGGGTGAATTAGTAAAAAATTTATTTTTTTTATTCAAACATCACCTCCCTAAACAGATTTCAATTCTTAGTGAAAACAATTAAAACACACATCCATATGAATATACTAAATTTCAAGGTTTAATATTAAATAATAATATCTACCTCTTTAGTATGGTTTGAAAATGATGTACTACCATAAAATCCACCACAAATAAATCCTTGGATTAAAATAAATTGATATACCCTTTCACTCATGTATCACATTGAAGAAAATCCATAAGTGTGTGTCCCCCATCATCACACAAATAAGGTAAAAAATGATTGTGTAACAACTCATGATACATGTGATTCATTTCAACTTACGCAAATGTATTATTTAGAAAACAAAACCTCAATATCATAACTAGAAGATGGTAAGAGCATTAGGAATTTGATATATAATTCAAAACTGATTTTCTAGTCTGATATGCTTATTATGAATCTCCAGATCTGATTTCCAATTATAATACTCCATATCTGATATTCAAATATGATTTTCTAATATGAATGATATATCTCTTCTAAAATAATAATAAGATTGATAAAATCTTAAATTCCTTATTCCTCTATCCTGAAATTCCAGTACAAAAAAAACATAATCTAATTATATATCCTGATACAATGACCAACCGAATATAATGGAATGCATAATCTGCTAGACAGATGAATACGATGATCTATGAATACAATTATCGGCTGAATTCGATATTTCTTTATTGTCTCTTCAGCTTTCATTTTCTATATTGATTCAACTTACACTAAATCTTAATATGGAAACTTTATCATATCCCCAAAAAGTCAGAGCTCCTCTCTCTCCCAATAAAAAGTAACTCCATACCAGACATCACTGAATCACAATGTTATTTTTACCTTTTATAGGTGACCCATGATAGGTTTTATTCAGGAATCCCAAAAACATTCCCTCTCACCCAATTCATCCAAATTTCAATTTCCCTAGAATTATGAGTGAATATAATACTTCTTAAACTCTTCTCAATTCATCTAGATTATTCTAAAAAATCATCTCTACATCTGATTTTATTTTTCATTTACTAGTCCAGATCTAATTTCTCAATCAAAAATAAATTCTTGATTCATATAGTCCCAATCTGATCTATTCAATATGGTTTCTCTATACCAATTATTGTGAAAAAAAATCTCTTTTAACTTCATTATCCCCCTCAATGAAACATCTATCTATTTTTTCAACTCTTCCTTTGATTCACTTGAAATAGAAAACATTAAATTCAACTATTTTCTTGACCCCTATGAACATCATACAATGAAATTAAAACCTTTTTAAATATTAGAATACATATTTTATCACGTTATTTTCTTTTTTATGCATTCATCTGTCTCAAAATAATTCCTCTAATTACGATGGATCTTGTCCCAATTAAAGAAACAACAAAATTTTCTCAAACATTTTCATCCTTTATGAATCCGATGAGCCCCTTACAATGGCTTCACCTAATGTTTTCTTTAATGGTTATGAATATGAAAACATTGATGATTGGCTACTAAAATGTATTTCTTACAATTGAAAGTATTGTAATTTACCTATCCCCAAACAATAACTTTATTTCATTCTTATCCTAAATACGATCACGGAGAATACAATCAATAGCACGATTTTTCATTCCCATTCAGATATGATCAATTTGAATATGATTGGAAGCGTCTATTACATGAACTCATTATTCCATTAGGCTTGCCTCATAAGTTTCACAACATAGTTATTATTTATGATAACACCAAAATGAGAAAAGCATCATCATATTGTTTTGTCAACATCATGTAGGCTTTGATTCTCCAATTGTAATCACAACAACCATATTAGATTCAGAGTGAATTCAATGACTATTTAATTCCATAATGATTCTTCTAAAATGTGATCAACCTTATCGTTCATGATTTTTTTGTGAATCTGATGAGACTTTTACTCCATCCAACATTTCTGGAATATGATGGACCTTTTCAGACATTGTGAGTCAAATTCTTCCAACTACAACAGTCAAACCAAATTTCAAAAAATTCAATGTGAGGTGTTTTTCCTTTATTCTTAAACATCATTAATAACAGAAGAAAATACCTTGAATAAGATAATATTAGTCTTAATATGTGGATGTGTTAGACCTGAAATTCTATATTGATAACCATTGTAAATTTATGGTGATGGGGAAATCGATTCTGTTTGGTTGAAAGGGTATTTTTTCCTTAAAAATGTGCATGACATGCTAGGGTGGAATACCCAGGTAGTTTAAATTCCACCTGTGAAAAGGGATGATGTGGAGAGGTAAATTGTGAATTAAGGATTTTTATCAATGTACATAGGTGGAAAATTGGTTGAGGATGACTATTCCATGCATTCAAACCATGGTTTCCAATAATTTACAAAGGAGTATTACGCCCCCATGATGTACACCTCGGATGTGTGGATGTTATTTTCGGCATTTTTTATCATAGTTAGGTTTTTTTTTTATGATGAAGATGGATATTTTAGGGTGTGTATCATATATTGAAGGTGGGTTTTTGGAGTGATGGTCCATCAATATTGGTGATCATTTGTGGACATGAAAATGGGTTCTAATCCTCCTCAAGAGACAAAATGTGTGTT
The DNA here is from genome assembly GCA_963277665.1 of Viscum album. Classification (NCBI taxonomy): domain Eukaryota; kingdom Viridiplantae; phylum Streptophyta; class Magnoliopsida; order Santalales; family Viscaceae; genus Viscum; species Viscum album. The sequence goes on along the minus strand of OY728153.1, from coordinate 1,464,049,764 downwards.
TGCGAGGGAGTGAGATGCCCAAGAAGAGTTCATGAACTCTTTGATTTATACCACTATCCATCAAACATCTTGATAGTTCTTACCAAAAATGAGGATTGAATAAAGGAATATGGTAAAAAACACCAACTGGTGAGAGAACCAAGAATAGGATTTAGTCAAGCTCAATGGAAGAAACTGATTATATCTGTTTCCTAATAGTTTTTGGTCATATAGAATTGAATTGGGTTAGTAACCTTTATGTTTGTGAGACTAAGACCTGAGGGTGAACTATACATTATGGTCATTGTACTAAGGCCATGGTTCCCATTTTATGTTTATAGGAATTAGAATATTTGATAATATATTTTAAATTTTCATATCATGGACCAGGGATGCGGTGAAAATCCTTCATTGTAGGTTTTTTCAACCATACATGAATAAAACAAAACATATGGGGGTCTAAATCCAAAATAGATAGTCATTCCACTTTTAGGAGAACACCGTTTTTGGTTATGAATCATGGACTATTAACATATTTTTTTGATATGTCTCAATTATAAGAGAAATTAAAATGATTTTGTTGAAAAAGATACTAAATGGGAATTAGGGAATGACGTCATTATAATAGTATATCTTAGAGACAACTCATATAGATATTAATCATGTGTGTAATATGGCCCATCTCTATATATAAGAGACTTGTAGGGGCTCAACTTGACTCCTCTGTGACGTATAAATATTAGAATGAAAATAAATTATAATTTTGAATGAGTCTAGGATATTTTTTCCAAATATTAGTACATATCTAATGGATAGAGAATCAATCCACACATAATTATAGTAGGTGGTGTGGTAGGATTCCAACATCACATATTAGTTTTCCATCTACGAAAGGACTTTGCTCTCACCCAATCTAAAACCAATTGATTTGGAAAAAACAATGTAGCTTATGTTATAGAACAAGGATATTGAGCACATATTTTAAAAATAATATTGTGAACATGAAAAGGAGGTCATCATTATTTTGATAGTGATAGAACCATTTTTAAATCCTTTATCACAACAAAAACCATTCTTATTTTAAGAAATAAGGTTTAATGGGTCCCTACACATGTAACATTATAGTTCCTCATATGAATATGATTTTTGGCCAAAATAATGTTTCCCTCATGGGTTCAAATTATAAAAAATATAATATTGGTTAGATATTACCCCACATAACTAATTCAACCCACCAATATTCAAAAATGAATGAATGGGAATCATCGAGGGTCTTATTGCTCAAATTTAGAAATTGGTAGTAAAAAATGCTAATCAAGCCTTCCAAAATCAAATTTGATAGAGAGTAAATTTTTAGGATAAGGATGAACATTGACCAATTTCAAAACAAAGATTATACTATGAAATTTTCTATATTAAGGAAAAAAGTAAGGGTTTCCCACAAACCATGTTTTCAAAACATAATAATCTTCTTGTAAATTGTAAGAATCATCCTTAGTGTTTTCCCTAGATAGAATATAGACCATTAGATCATTTTTTCATCACTTCAGGGGAGCTCATTTGGATGTTAATGATTGATGACAGAATTCAAACTCAAGGGACATAAATTGTGAAGATGAAATGAAAAGATCAATGTGACATCTGATCATTCAATGTTTATGTTGTAATGTGTTGATAATATTGGTTTGGTGCACCATGTTTTATGTATTTTACAAACTATAATAGACACATGATAGTTTTGATAGTGCCTTGGGGAACCTGGAATGGTTTTCATTACTCTAGATATTAGGTTTCTAATGTTTAAATCAAATGTATATACTGGTTGTTTAGAAAGGGTGAAAAAAATATTGTGTGGAATAGAATTCCAACACACAAATATAAAAAAACAACAAAGTTATAAGTATATAGTTTACTGTCATGATTCCTAGACCAATGGGGTTCTACCAGATTGATTTCATGATTATTGTATTTATGCACCACTATTTTCATGTTATGGAGAATGAAATATGAATGATGAAATCAATATAAAACTGAAAAAAGTTAAAACATGATGTGAAATTGAGAACCCAATGTTGATATAAATTAACTGGAGGGGAAAAGGATTTCCTCATATGTTCATGATGCATTAAAACTATATAGGGTCTCTTGTAAGAAAATTGATTGAGGAAAACATATTTGGGTTATATTTCTAATCCTAGTGATGACAAACCATAGCTGATTTGGTCAGAGTTTAAGGCCATGATTCCGTTACCATAATAAATCTATAATTTTAGTGCCATAAATCATAAACCACTTTCATCAAGGTGAAATGACACCATGATGCACATGAATGCACTAAGGTCCATTGAGGGAGCATCTCATCATTAGGAATGTTTGAGGAATTTATAAAATTGTTTCTAGGGGTGATATTGGAGATAAAAATATCACTATGTATCCTATGGAATGGGAATAAATCCATACATACTTATAAACTTTTTATGGTTGGATACCCCCAAAAAATATGGTGCATACTTTTGGGAAATGTACTACTATAACGTGTAGTTTAATTTCATTTGATATGGATGGCTCCCTAATGTTTGAAATATGGCCCCGACCGTAATCATTACATAATATTGATTTATGTTATGAATTAACATTTAGGATATTTTAAGGTATAGTGTTTTAGATAATTAGTCTATAACTATTACATTACATATGTAAATATTACTATGTAGACACTTCTAATTTATCCAAATATTTCAAAATAATAAAACCCCTTAAATAAAACAGGAGTTCTTTTCTTGATATAAATACTCTTGAATATTTCTTTTCTCTTACCCTACCTTATACCTAGTAAAAAAGATTTCCAAAACATAGGATGAGCATAGAAATCTAAGTAGAGGTTATAAAATTCGGAAAGAAAACACTTGTCCATAAATACATACAATCATTGAAATAAAATTTTCAATAAAAAAACACAATATCTTCATCATACCTCATGAAAACATAATATTTAAGAATAACACATAGAAGTCATATATCTTGAAGGTAACTTGTGGAATCTATAACATACTTGTATTGTAGCTTTCACAACTATGTAGGGAGTTACTTTTGGAATAACCATCAATGTATATTCCATAAATCTATTTGGTGAAACATTAACATTTACCTATGTCACATTACCCAATTCATGGGAGAGATATCTCGGGCTCACCTTCCCTAGGATTATCAGGGAACCACCCGTATATGAAAAAAATTCCAAACAACCATAACATAATCAAAACATATGGAAAATCATAAAGAGATGATAACATTTCCACATTGAAATCATATGATATTAGGTCAATATATTGACATAATCAATCTATTATCATAACCATTTTCACTACCAAAACACTTAAAATGGTATATGGAATTTATTTTCCATTTAAATAACATTACATATTGTTAATGAAGCTAACTATCAAGTAATGCTCACGATGGATGAATGGTCATTGTCACTACGTGTATTAAAAAGATACATTCCCTTGTTCGTTTAGTAAAATGATTAGTAGAGAAAAGATTACCTTTGAATGTAATTAAAAGTCAAAGGGGTTTATACACTATATAATGTCATGTCATGTATAAATAAAATTATCCTTCTATAAATGGAGATTGAGATGAAGTCCCTTACAAAGATCATTTTGTAAATAAAATAGATCGATTATGGGTATACACTATAGGTACACATATGTAATATACAAATAAAATATTAAACATAAAAAGTTATTTCTTATATAATCATATCACGGCATAACTAAAACTATAAGATTAACCCAAAGAATGGAAACTAGGTTAAGAAGTTCACTTACAGAAATTTGGCAGCCTAACGGTGTCACGCAAAAATTCATAAAATGACTTGATGAGAGAGAAAATGGTCTCACATCACATGGACATAAAATCTACCATAATAAGGATATATACGAATGTATTACAACATTTGAAAATTTAAATTTAAATACATTACATAAATAATTCTTTGACTGGAATGAGAGGGTGAAAGGTTCCCCTACCTTTCATCCGACTTGTCTTATTTGTTCTTTATCTCCATGAATAATAAACTTATGTTATTTATAATTTCTTCAAAACCTTTTTCAATTTTACTATTCCTTTTATATCACTTATTTCACTATTATAATAATCATATAATTATTCAAGTTTGTATCAGTATTTTTGTTGATGTTAGGTACTTGATTGAAAAAAGGAACTTGTTATAATTATGAATTGTACATGCCGTCAAAAGTCCATTATCTCAATAATTTTATTCATTATTTAAATATCATATATATCTAGTATATATATATTTATATTTATAATAGTCCATAACATTTGGATATAAGAAAGTGAAATGCACCGTTCATGGAGACGGTAAGTCGTACATACACATGAACACTACGTTCATTTATTTTTCATTTTTAAAGGAATGAAAACTAAATTATTCATAGGTATATTATAAATAATTTGTATTATAATTTTTATTTATGTTACATATGTTTATTAATTTGATCCTTTATATGTTCCATATATATCATGAACAATTTATATCACTTTGAGGGGGCAATAGTCAGCACTCCTCAAAGGAAATTATAATATTTATACAAATTAAAAGAATAAAGGTATGTTCTAAATATAAATTAAACAAGAAATGTGATAAAATAAATATCATATATATCATATATAAATAAATTTCAATCATAATGGCCCCCATTAGGGGCGGTATGTAATGATAGAACAATGATCATTCCTTGAGGCAATAGTTCATCGTCCAAAGAAACGGTATGTTCTAAATCCATTAGATGGAGGTTTATGTAAGTGTAGTTCGAATCCATATCATAAAACAACCTAGTATATTGATGATACTAGTGTTTTTTTGTAATAAAATAAAAATAATATAATTGGGAGTGAAAAAGTACAATAATGGAAAGGAATTTTAAAGAAGACGCTACCTCTTAAAATGTGTAACTCTATTTGATTTGAGCCAAAATGATTTCTCGCATTTCTTTAGTCCTAGGTGAAATCATATATGAGAAAACGTGGTATTTTTATGACTTCTTGGAGTATATTTTGGATGATTCATGGGGCTTGGGAGGTGTGTGTAATGGGTTAGAGATGGTGTCCTTTTATAAGAGTGAGGAGTGGAACGTTAGGAATGTTGGAAAATATAAACTTATTATTAAAATATTTTTCATGAAAAAAGGTACACAACCTGAGACATTCCAAGATAAAGTGAATATAAGTCGAAATAAAATCATTCAATAATAATTGGACCGGGTTTGGATATTTTTTAATCTTTATATATTTTTATTTAACCCTTTTACTCTTACCATTTTATCAAGCATTTAACACTTTGAGAATCAAAGTTGTTAACAAAAATAGAAAATATCCAAATAAATAGTCATTAATAAAATTTTAGACTTATTATAACCATTTTTACGAGCCTCAGTTTTTTTATTTTATAATAAATAATAAAATATTTTATATTTTAAAATATGAATTCTTTCGGTTTTGACACTGTTCATATCATGACTTTTTAAAAATCCATATTCACGTGATTACTTCAAAAAATATTCGTTAATAAAAATATGACAAGAATATAACATCAAAATATTCATGGATGACATCAAAATACCCAAATTACATTTATTTTATCATTTATAATATCATTTATTTGAATCATTTATTAATGAAGCAGTCACTCCATCATCATTGTGTCATAATTAAATTTATTTATTTAATGAATAAAACTTATAAATAAAATACCATTATTTATTAAATAATTTTTTATTTCTAATTACTATTTATAGTCAAATAGATCACTTATTTAAACCCATATAAAAATTGTTTTACTAAAGGATACATGTTTTGGTCACATTTTCATTAACAATAAATTACAAGTAATTAAATTTCATTTTCAAACACAAGTGGCTCCATGGGGTCCTAAAATCGACCCAAGGATGAATAATTTCAGAAATATATCATCCATTAGGGTTAATAAAAAGTTACAGGGTAATTTAAAATTATTATAATATTATTTTTTATATGTATTTACCAGATTTACACTTTATCCATTATAAATAAAATATTAACTTCAGATACCATTCATAATGTATAAAAATAAACGTTACCTATTTAAAAAATTCAGACCTACTTATTACAAATATAGAATCCATTTTTCCAAATTCAAAACACATATGTTTCATAAATTATTTTAAATTTAATTTCCGTTCTAAAACCCCAAAGGGATGTTTTTAAGAAGTAAAACTACAAAAATATTGATACGTTTTTATGTCAAATATCGAAGTGAAACTGCATCCAATGGCCAAAATTTAATTACAGTTTGAAAATATTATCAAATTAATGTTAAATAAAATTTAAAATGAAAATATAATCATATAAATAAACTAAATGAAATGATTTTTTTGACATAAAATGAAGTATTTTTCACTATTCATTAAAAAATGAACTTCATCAAAAAAATACCAAAGATTTACCAAAAGTAAATTTTTTACGTCCCAATTCTAAAAAATAATTTTATTTTGTAATATTGAATTTATAAAAGTTACAAAAACTAAATTTAAAAATGGTTCACCATCAAAAGGTGGTAAAGTGACCGTTTAAAAGTATTAATGTTTTTCATGGATAAAATCAGATTCATTCTTATTTTCAGCCTCTAAAATTTATTGGATAATTATAAAAACATCTAAAAATCATAGTGTAGTTAGTTATATTCATTCCCTCTAATACAATGTCTATGCGTTAACCATCATTTAAAATAATAATATTATTATATTATTTTTTGTGTAACTCAATGTTGTGTGCAACGTAATATTTGAAAAAAACATGTTGTCGCTTGTTGAGTATGCTATTAGAAACAGTTTTCACCTTAAAATAAAATTATCATCTTATTCTTAAATATTAAAAAATATGAAAATGTATTATTCTATAAATACCTGGGTTGTTACATCCTTCCACCATTTTGGCAATTGTGTCCTCACAATTTTAAAGTAAGACTTGGAAACTTCATTAAATGGTCCAAATCAGAATAAGAGTGAATAAAACGGTCACATTAGAATAAATAAAGATAAGTACAATGGTCACCTAAGATAACACTTATAAGTATTCCATGAAAACATGGATTTAGAGGAGAAACTATGTGTCATGGTTGGATGAAGAGTGATAGAAAAATGATAATTATAATGTTAACCATAAGAAAACCACAAACATGTGAATGATTAAATTTTAGTTGATTCCCTAGTGGGAAAAGTAAACGGGAAACATTCTTTTTGGTTTTAGGTTCCCTTTTATATTTTTAGATAATTGTTTATGATATTTCCTAATAACATAAGGAAATATGCTTACATTAATTTAGATTTTCATCCTATAATAAAATTATACTAAAAACACATCTTTTCCCCAAATGATTAGTATTCAAGCTGACTTAGTCACACTGAAAGTGATGGAATCAACTTCTATAGAATAAAATGACCCAGAAAAAATGAACAGTTTATTTCCTCTATCATTAAGTACTAAGTAAAACTATAATTGTTAGTACAAGATCTTTTAATTCCCCAAAAGGATAATATTTTATAAAAAATTAATACTACTCTTAATCTCTAAAACTGAAAAAACAATACCCAAATCTCAACAAAGACCTATCAATTCAAAATTTTCCTTCATATTATTCAAAATAATCCCATCAATTTTTGAAATGAAAATTCATAATTATTTGGTCCCATAGTCTTCCAGAAATATCAAAACATTTATCTCCAAATAACATCATATACTCTTAATGTCTCACAATAAAATGTAATTAAACTAATCACATATTCTCTATGATAGGATAATCATTTTAATAAATAATCCAAATCTGTATATGTACATAATAAAAACAACAATTCTTCCCAAATAAAATTCCACCATTACACCTCAATTGAAATCCCAAATTATACTATTTTAAATAGGCATATAGTGTTCCTAAAAGAGAAAACATCTTCCAAAATAACATTTATCACTTAGTCACCAGATTATTTTTTTGTACTAATGATATCCATTTGATAAAACATAATTTCCCAAAATAAACATATTATAGATCCATAATATCATACATCTAAAAATAATAAGTCATAATAACCAGGGACATCACATAGGCAAGTGGTAGGCGATGCACCCTTGCCGCCCTTCGGTTGTGGGTTTGATTCCTATGACCTTTCCCAACGCGACGGGTTGTCACCCATCTTGTGTTTTGTCCCTTTTTATAAAACTCAAAAAATAAACCTAAAATGATTTAACCTCAATGGTTGTATTATACCTCTCATTTTCATCCCAAATCATAATGACCTCAATATATTAATTCATGATGTCTTATAAATATTTACATTTTTTTACGTTGACTAATTAAAAATATTCCCAAAAAAATATCATCGTACCTTGATCATGGATTTCACCTAGTTTCATCTTCATCTTTTTTCCATAAATATTTGGTCAATGCATTGCAACAATGATTTAGAGATCCTTCAATATCATCTTATTCCATTATCCCAATACACCTTGTACAACCTGGGTCATATTAGTGTTCATAGAAAACTTTTTTTCAAAAATAATCATGTATGATATATAATTTCAAAACATCCGATAAAATATTTCTTTTATAAAATATTTTGACTAAGTTTGACTTGAAAATTTCAATCAATGATCTTTTATAAATACAATAAGTATGTGCAGAAAGGAAATAATTTAAAAGAATACATAAATAGGTTACGCAAGGGTTTCCTTCTTCAACATCTTTTTAAAAATCACAATATGCTTCAAAATAATCAGATAAGATAAAATATTTGAAAATCCCTTGATAATTTTTACCTTTCTTGAAAATATGAAAATATTGAGGAGATAAAATTTTATTAAATACATCCCATGATCCACTATGGTATTGAGGTATAGCGGATTTGTTTGATATCTTAAACAATTATTTTCAACTGAGTCGTATGATAAAAAATGTTTCAGAATTTTCTAGACATGACTTTGCTATAATTATTTTAGGACTGTCATTGGAAAGAGATAGGAATGTTATTTCAGATCCTCCTTCTTTCATTTGTAACAGGAATTCCTTGATCTGAAAAAATTTTAGAATAAGGATTTAACTTAAAGAGTAGACATATAGACAAACCACGTGTCTAACAAAAACTCATAATCCCGACAGCTATCTAAACCATAATCTAATACCAACTATAAGGCCCCAGCCTTAAAAATTACATAATATTGAGTTATTTCATGAAATAAAATTGAGGATCATTTCAGGTTTAGAGTTTTAGAGAATTTGTTTAAAGATATTACATTACAACTAACAAGATAACAATGTAGAGACTTCTACTATATCCAATTTTTTTCAAAATAATAAAACTCCATAAATAATAAATGATTTATTTTCTTGATTTAAATATTCTAGAATTCTTCCTTTCTCTTACCCTTCCTTATACCCTGAGAAAAACATTTCAAAAACAAGGGACGAGCATTAAATTCTCAGTAAGGGTTATAAATTATGAAATGTAAATTGTAGTTTTTCAATATATACAATCAATGAAATCCTACTTTCCAATAATAGAACGTAATCTCTTTAACCTACCTCATAAAATCTTAATATTTATGAATAACACATAGAAATCATATATCATAAAGGTAACTTATGGAATCAATAACACCATTACATAGTACCTTTCATAGCTACATTGGGAGTTATATTTGGAATTAATATCATAGTATATTCCCTTAATATCTTAGGAGAAACATTATCATTTACCTCTATCACATTAACCAATGAATTGGAGAGCTATCTTGGGCTCACCCTCAATAGGTTTATCACAAAACCAACTGTATAGGTAAATAATTCTCAGGAACTGTAACATAATCATAACATATGAAAAATCATAAAGGAAAGATAACATTACCACATTGGAATCACATGATATCAGTTCAATATAATGACATAATAAATCTATTATCAAAACCATTTTCAATAAAAAAAAATTGTATAAATAGTATATATAATTTAGTTTCTTTTTAAAAAACATTATGTCTTGTTAAGGAAGCCAAATATCAAATAATTCTTACAGTGGTGGAGAGGTTTTTTCCACAGGATTCATTAAAAATAAATATTCCCTTTGTTATTTAGTAAAAATATTCTTATAGAAAATATTACATTTGACTAAAATTAAATTTCTAAGGTGTTTATAAACATTATAAATGAATGTTGTGTATAAATCTATGTATGAATCAATGAATAGAGACAGAGGTATAGTCCCTTACAAATATCATTTTGAACATAAAATAGATCAATTATGTGTATTCACTATAGGTACAAATAAGTAATGTAAAAATAAAATATAGTACATCAAAAGTTATTTTTACATAATCATAGCATGGTATAATTAAAAGTATAATATTAACCGGATGAATGAAAATTGGGTTAAGAAGTTTGCGTATGAAAATTTGCCAGCCTAACAATATCACGTAGAAATTCAGGAAATGAGTTGGTGAGAGAGAAAAGGGTATCTCATCACATGAACATAAAATTTACAACAATAATTATATTAAATAACATAACCCAACATTTGAAAAATGAAATTTAAAGACATAAAATAAATAAAGTCTTTCATTAGGCGAGGATGGTGAAAGGATCCCTTACCTTATATCCGACTTATCTTGTTCATTCATTATCTGCATGAATAATAAACATATGTTAATTATACCTACTTCAGGACATTTTTCATGTTTATAATTCCTTTTAAATAATTTACTACCCTCCTATAACAGTTATATAATTATTTCAGTTCATATCGGTCTTTTGGTCGGTGTTCGGTACTTGAGTCAAAAATACTTTTTTAAAATTAAAAATTGTACATGTGTTCAAAAGTAAATTATATCCATAATTGTATTAATTATTTAAATATAATATATATCCATTATATATGTTTTTTATAATATTCCATAATATTTGGATATAAGGAAATGAAATTTACAATTCGTGGAGATGGTAAGACGTACGTTCGCCTGGGAGTTACATTCATTTCTTTTTCATTTTAAATTGAATGAAAACTAAACGATACATTGGTATATTATAATTACATTATAATATCTATATTATATATGTAACATAATTTAATTAATTACATCTTTTATATGCTCTATATTTAGCTTCAACGAGTTATATCACTTTGAGGGGGTGGTAGTTCGCACTTCCTCAAATGAAATTGTCATATTTATACAACATGAAAAGAATAAAGGTATGTTATAAAAAATAATTAAAGAAGAATAAAGATAAAATAATTATCATATATTTCATATATAATTACATTTCCATCATAATGGCCACCATGATAGGTGGTACGGAAAAGTCGAACAATCATCATTTTGTGAGGTAGTAGTTCGTCGTCCACAGAAAAAGTAGGGTATAAATCCATTATATGGAGGTCTGTGTAAGTGTGGTTTGAATCCTTCTCATAAAAACATCCTATTATATTTAATATACATGTTTTTTTATAATCAAATAAAAATAATATAATAGGGAGTGAAGAAGTATAACAATGGAAATGAATTTTAGAGAAGACGATATCTCTTAAAATGTGTAACTCTCTTTTATTTGAGCCAAAGGGCTTTCTTGAATTGACTTATACCTAGGGTAAATCTTATAAGAGGAACATATGGATGTTTATAACTTCTTTTAACTGTTTTTTGATGTGCCGAGAGGCTTGAGTAGTCTGTGTCATAGGTTAGATACGGTGTCCTTTAATTAGATGGAGGAGGGGATCTTTAGGAATGTCTGAAAGTATTGTTTTATTATAAACATCATGTTGGTTTAATGAAGTAAAAACACATTAAATTATCAAATAATATGAATATAAGTCTAAATTAAATCATCTAATAAGAATTGGATAGGTTTTTGATATTTTTTAATCCTTATCATTCTGTATTGAACCTTTTTTTACATTAACTATTTTATCAAGCATTTAACACTTAGAGAATCAAAATAGTTACGAAAGCATGAAAAATATCCAACTAAAGAGTAATTAATAAACATTGACACCTATTGTAACCATTAGGTAAAATAATATTTTTTTTAAATTTTATTATATTTAATAAAATATTTTATAATTTAAAATATGAATTATAACAATTTTTACACTATTCATATCATGACTTTTTAGAATTCCATAATAACATGATTACTATGTAAAAACTTAATAAATACAAATATAACATTTAAATAATATCCAAAACATTCTTAGATTACATCCAAATAACAAAATTAAATTTATGTTAGCATTTATAATATCTTTTATTCGAATACTATATTAATGAAGCAATCATTGCATCATCATTGTGTCATAATTAAATTTATTTATTTAATGTCTTAAAATTATAAATAAAATACTGTGATGTAGAAAATCATTTTATATTTGAAATTAATATTTATAGCAGATATATCAATTATATAACCCTATATAAAAATTGTTTTAGTAACGGATACATGTTTTGGTTATATTTTCTTTAACATTAAATTAAAAGTAATTAAATTTCATTTTCACACACAAGTGGCTCCATAAAGTCCAAAAATCGACCCAAGGATGTCCATGGTCGGAAATATCTCATCTAATAGGGTTATTATATATGTTAGGGTAATTTAATATTATTATAATAATATTTTTACCCTTATTTACCAGATTTACTCTTTAACCAGGTTTAATAAAATATTAAATGAAATTACTATTCAAAATGTCTAAAACATAATGTTGCTTTTAAAAAAAATAAACCTCCTAATTCAAAATATAAAATATATTTTTTCAAATTCAAAATATAGATGTTGTAGAAATTAATTTAACATTAATTCCCATGGTCAAAACCAAAAATGTGTTTTTCTGAAGTAGAATCTGCTAAAAGATTTACATGTGTTTATGTCCAATTTCAAAGTGAAATTATTTCTAATGACAAGAATTGGACTCAATTATAAAAATTTAATCTAATTAAACTTTAAAACCAGTTTAAAAGACAATTTAATCATATAAATAAATTAGATGAAAATACATTTTTTACTTCAATTGCAGTATTTTTTCACTATTCATTAAAAAATGAACATTATAATAAAAATACCAAAATTTTCCCAAAGTAAACTTTGATGTCTCAATTCTAAATAATATGTTTATTTTTTCAAATGAGACATAAAATTTACAAAAAACAATATTTTCAAAGTGTTCTCCATCAAAATACAGTAAACTAATATTTTATAAATATAAATGTTTTATTTATGCTTAAAATTGGATTCATTATTATTTTATGCCTCTAAAATTTATTGGACAAGTGTAAAAAAATTTAATAATAATATTTTAGTTAGTTATGTCCATTCTCACCAATACAACGTCTAGGCATTAACTGTCATTTAAAACAACAATATTATTATATTTTTTTGGTATAACTCAAAGTTGTGTGCAACATTAGATTTCAAAGAAAGTTGTTGTTGCATGTCCAGTACGATATTAAACGAAGTGTCCTCTTTAAAATAATAGTAATATCTCATTCTTAAATTCTAATAGGTATGATAATTTATTATTCTACAAATACCTAGGTCGGTACATTTAACATCCCATAAAAAGGAAAAAAAGTGTAGTGAGTTAGTTGGTGTAGTATGAAGGGTAACCCAAATCTGACATGGATGGAGATTTAAAGGACTCGAAAAATCCCAAACATATTCATGGGGAATTTAAATATTTTAATGTCATGATTCTTGGATCATTATGTTGCATAAATATTATGTTTATGTTGTAGGAAAAAAAGGGTCTGTGAGACTCTCAGTCCTGCTATACTTGAGTAAGCCTGACATGAATGGAGATCTAGGGGGCCTAATAGGCTTGATGATAGTGTATATTTTCCATGAATGGGAGGAAAAATGTTTAATTTGAGGAATATTGGACCAAATGTGTATTGAGTGTATATTTTATCATAAAATAGAATATCAACTCAACACTAATGGATGGAGAACAAGGCATAACACCACACGAAAATACTGAAAATATAATTCAAACACATTACTATGATGAAATTTTGAACATATAGTATCTATGTAGTGAAATTTATATTTTTTGGACTCTGTGTAATGATATGTAGTTTATTATCATCTATCTTGATCTAGGAATGATCTGGTCTTTTGTGATGGGAGAAGAAACTACCAACATGAATAAATATTCAACATCAACATAGATATCCTAAGATGTTTTATTTCATAGTTTATGGTCATGAAACATAGACCACGAGTGAGAGGGTCTATATAAAATCAGGTGAGGTAAAATCCCAAAATGAAGGGTCAGTACAAATTATTGTATGAACCACGATGGAAATGGTAATAAACAAGGATGTCCAATTTTGGGTCCTGTTTCCAAGACCATGACAACATTATTTATCATTTTGTAGTAAAGAAAATGGACATGAAGTTTAATGTTATATGAGGAGGTTGATACTTTTAGTTTTATCTTCACATGTTTAAAAAAATAAGGTGATTTGTTTTGTAATGAATGTTAAAATTAATATTATTTGAATAGAGAAACAAAGGGACTAGGGCCACAAAACCATCCTCTGATGGTTAGTAAAGTAATTTAATTTCATGATGCACAGAAAAACAGACATAGTTTATTCTTATGATTATCAAATCAGTGGATAGGAAACAACCCGTATAGATAGATTATATCAACCCCTTTATAAATGGTTGGTAAATTGGATCAGTTGGATCCTCACTAGATAAGGTTGTCTCAAAATAATAGTTTTATATAATTTGGATCATAATATTTAGATCCATAGGATTTTCATATTTTAAAGTCATGTATGTAGTGTCAAAAGAAAGTTTTTCCATATAGGATGACATTTTATGAAACATTTTCATGAATTGAGGTTAATTGTAAACCTAATCATCGAAACAAACTACCTTATAAGGATGGATTCATAATTTAAGGTCACAAAAAATAGAACATGGTTGGGATTGTTCATATAGAATTGTGTGAAGGAAAAACATGACATGAGTTGTTGGACACGATACTGGCATATAGATTCTCAATATAGGGGAAAAGTGGATGTGTAGTTTATAGACATGTTTCATAGACTATGTAAGGAAAACAATTTGTAAATATGGTGTGACTCAATCATGTGGGGGAATCAATTCACAAAAACACCAAATCTAACATGATTCATACTTAGGAAGGGAAATAATAAGAAAAAGAAGATTCGCATGCCAATCATCAAAACAAAATATCGGTGAAAGGGTTGGGGACATTATGAAAAATATTCTATTTAAATAATCCTGAAAAAATATTGTCTAATCAGGGAAATACCATATATATTCCACCTTTTTTATTAACATACTCAAATTCATGATATTTATACTCATAATGGATTTATATTCAAATAAAATATAGGATAATATGATTGTTTAAATGGGTTCCTTAGGGATCTAAATTATAAAGAATGGTCTTAAATAGTTTAAGGATGACATGTCAACATATCAGTGATGTAAAGGTTTCACTACATCATGGGTAAAGAGGGAGAAAGAAAAATTGGTGTCAACTACTGAATGAGTCTCTAACACATACTACCAATCATGTAAAAAAATTACACTAGGGTATGTACCCTCGATGGGATGGGGACCTTTGGAGTTTTGATCAATTATTGTAGTGGATCCCATTCAGATATGGAGGGTTTTAAGGATGAAAATTGAGGATTTTCTAAGAATGAGGGTGATTAGAATGATATTAAATTAGAGGTCCACATTTAGAGTGTAATGCCACCATATGTTGAGCACATCATTAGGAGTTGTTTTAAAATCATGAGCTATGACCATATTTTAAGAGGACTATAAATCAAATTTCAATAGAGATAATGGAAATCAATGTAAGGGTGTTGGTCCTAAAGCGAGTGTGTAATGGTAATATGATAATTTTATTAGAGATTTTTGATATGAACAAGAAATGATATTAAATAATCTATATGTATACACTTTTTTATAAATCTTGACATACATATCTATAAGTGGTGATTCAGTAGAAAACATAAACCAAAATTAGTGTATTTTCCCCTTTGGTGAGTATGTGGAATTCTTATATAGTTAATGAATTTTACAACAAGACTTTAGCATTGATTTTTAGGTTCATGCAACTAGGATGAATTGTTTGTTATAGTTTTTCATCATGAAACTGTGATGTTGGTGATACATTTTATCAAAATTGGTGATAACATGAGGGAACATAATTGAAAGAAAAATATCATGGATAGAGACCATAAAGATTCACAATAAAAAAAGTGGATGAGAGCGGCTCACATTAATTAAAGGTTGTATAAAATTAAAAAATTCGAAATATTGACCATATAACATAGAAGGAATAGAATATCCCGACATAAATTTATGATTTAAATTAAACATGGAGGATATCAATATAGGAAAAGGGGATAAGGAGTTTAATTTTTTTTATGATCAAGAATAGTTTCATTGGAAATATGGTACACCTAAATCATACCGATGAATAATCCACCGTGAATATTAATCATGTCTAATCAATGTTGATTATGGGAAATAAATAATAGTAGTACACTACCCAGGTCACATTAGAGTATGAAACGAGAACACCATTTGAACAATTCACTTAGTCATAATGAATGGATACATGTGGGGTTAATGGTAAAGGTACTGATTTTCCACCCCAAAAATGGGAAGTAAAAATAAGTTAATTGTTACTTCCAAGATATAAAACAAAAAAGCGATTTGTATGTGATTTAAAGATGACTGTAGAAAAAATATTTCAATCATGAGTCCTTCCACCATAATATCAAGGAAGATGAGAATTAAAAAATGTGGTCAGGTATATACCATGTATTAAAAACGTGGGACATATCATATTGATGATATATTTCCTTTGGTATGTGAACTCAATATATAGGCGGGTCATTGGGGAATTATTCCATTAAAATTTTGAGACTGTTAAAAAAGTGTGTATTATAAGGATTCAAATTAAAGAAGTCCATAAGTGTAATGGAAAATAAAATGGATATTCCAGAAGAGTTCAATAATTTCGGTGGTATGTCCTCATACAAAAAAGCATATCAATAGAGTTTATCAGTGAGAGAGAGTAAAAAAAGTTTCTCATGAAAAAAAACTTATAATCTAAGAGAGGATAAATACCCCTTAAAATGGTTCTTAATCATTAAGGAAATATGAAAAATAAATAGAATCATTGGTTGGTCCCATGATAAGATATTTGGTATCCCTATATATCATATTGGATATGATTAAATCTGTTTTTTGTTCTTGATGGCTTAATTGTAGAACACCGGTCCCCAAAGAAGTTGTGTTATGTGACATAAAACAATATGATTTCCCTATTCAGAAATAGTGATAACTTAATAGTATAATTTTACATTTCATACAAATAAATTCTATCTATGCATTTTAGGGTCATATTTCTTAGACCAAATCCATACATTATGTCGAAATTATTTTGATCAAATATTTTAACATAACATAGTGAGAAAAAGGTAACATCGTTATTTATCATCAAATATCTTGGATGATATATCTACATAGATTATACTCCAAGAGAAAAAATTATATTATAGAGTAGAAATTCATTTTTCAATTTAATTAGTAAGTAAATATTACCTAATAAGGTGATGAAGAAAATATTATTTTTTAGTATCATACAAAAAGTACATCTAGAACTGACATGAAGGTTATAAAAGATAATTTCAATGGAAGCTTGAATTCGTAGGAAGTGTGACAAATTCCTTATTCTTGTTATCAAATGAGTTTGAACATTTGTAATTAACCTTATAAATGGATAGGGGGACATACAACATGGTCCCTAGGATTGGTGTTTTCCTTTTATGTGTGATTTTTATTCTAAAATCTATAACCATGTAACATTGGAAGAAAGAGAAATGGATAACCTGCATCTATAATACATGGATAGATGGTTATTAAGAACATTAATGGTTTCTATATCTTGATTTCTATTATAATCTAGGGCCTCCAACTTATTTGTAACGTCTTGGGATGTTTTTTTTCTGATATGAACTGATCGTATAAGTATTTGTGGAGAAATGGATGTTTGACCCCAATAAGTATAATTTCAGATATTCTATACTCTATAAATATATGGTTCACCTATGTGGATGGTTGAGAAAATTTTTTATATACACATAGTGTCACATAAATGAAATATTTTAAAGTTTTTGTTCATTGAATTTTCATTCATGCTTTGTTTTTGGGTTTCCCAAGCTTTTACGGAGGAATGGGTGAGTTTTAATGAATTGGGCCAAACCATGAGCCCAATTTTATATTTAAAGACAAATTTTGTTTATTTTATAATATTTTTTTAAATATTTTTCACCCATTCAAATTCCTAAATTTCCTAAGATGATATATTAACACCACCATTGAAACTTGGAGCCTTCATAAATCCATAACCAATGTGTATATGGGTTTTAATTTAAAGGATTGGGCCTACCTGGAAGCCCAATTACAGTTTTAAAAATAAAATTGGTTTAATTAAAAAAGTATAAAATTTTAAAGATTTTTCGGTGATTCCAAGCCTCACCCAATCACATTGAACCCGGACACGCACTCAGTATCCTACCACCCACTTTTGAGCTCAAACAAAATGTGATTGAGTGAAAAACATATTAGGGTTTCTAAAATCGGTCAGATTTGAGGAGGTATGTTATTTCCATCATAACTGTCACAATTCTTAATATTTTTCTTCAATTTAAGTTCCTAAATGACTTCCTCATCCTTGGTAGAACCACCCCTGAATTCTCTCTATTTTCAATTTCATCTATTAGTGTCTTTGGGGAGATTCATTTAAAATCTCTGAAGTAATTTAGTCAATTTCATTCCTCTTTCAGATTTCTTAGGGTTTCAATCAATTGGATTAAGGCCTCATCCATTTTTCTTGAATTAACAAACAACTAGGGGGTAGGTTTTCGAACCTAGGGTTAAACCATGGGTTTTATTGAAAAGTTCTTGTGGTTTTAGATTTGTTCTATGACCCTCATGGTGTGGCGGTGGTGGAACTTGATTTTCGCATGGTGATTCAAGGTTTTTCATTATTTTGGTAGTTGATTCCAATTTTTATGAATTATCTATGATTATAATGGTGTATTAATGATATTATAATGCCTATTTAATTTGATTAATTCCATAAAAATGTGTTTTAATGGTTTTTGTACTGAAAGTGAAATTTTAATGCCAACTTCATGTGTAATTTGGGGGGTTTTCATATAAATATTTTGTTGGTTCATTAAGGGTTTCCCAATAATTATTTAGTTGATTTTATTTATCTGTATTAGGCTGAAAATAATTTCTTCCATGTTATTCTTCTTTGGTTGTTTCCGCAAAATTGGATTTGGGTAACGTTTGTTAAGAAAATGATTTTTGAGTAGCAATTTGGTGTTGAATTAGGTTCTTTACATAGCGATTCTATGTGATTATTATTGGGGGTTTGCTTTATAACTCATATAGTTGGTTTAAAAAAAATTAAGGTGACTTATATTCTGTTTTGGTTAATGTGAGTATGAACATGGTGTTAATGTGGGGTTTTCACAGAGTTTTGGATGCAAATTAATGAAATATTGGGAGAAGTTGTTTTTATTGAAATTAAAAGTGTTTTGATGTGTGTTATAAATGTTATAAAATGATTCTGGATTCTTGTTCTAGGTGTATGTGACAATTAGTGGTGTTTTACATGAAAATTGATATGTGTTGAATGATTAAATTGTTTAAGCACAAAGTGGGAAGCCTGTATACCTAGGGGGCCGATGTGTACTAGTACGACTAGTGGACCAGATGGGTTTTATCCCTATTTCACCTAGAATTTGGATAATGAAAAATATAACTAAACTATGTGGATTATTATTGGCATCACTGTATTATGATTATGTTCCCTAATAGTGGATCATGCACGAGAACAGATTTTATAATAGTAACTTTACACCGAGCTATGAGGTACATGGGGCCCAATACTATCCAGTGCCTAGGGGTGTTCCCGATTTTTTTTCTCATTGTGTTTGTAGAATTTTACCTTGTATTAGGCTGTTTTTTGGATGTAATTTATAGTAGAAAACATTTATATTTAAATGCGTGAACATTCTGAAAATTTTAGTTTGAAAACCGTTTTCAATTGAAATTTGCATCTATTGGATTTTATCCCTGCTTTTCTTTGTATATTAAAATTTCTTGATTTTTCAAATTGTATTGTATGATCTTTGGAATCATGGTTGTTATACTATTGGTCTTAGTCTCACACCCTATTTACTCCCCTTGGGATTATGTAGACTGTATTATGCTTGACTTAGGTAAAGGGAAGGTCATTGGTGATGGCTGTTTCGGGAGTTAGTTCTCATCCTTAGGGTGGAGTTGTGGAGATGGCTTGTGGGTGATAACCCCTTGTCATATTTAGTCCTTGGGGATATCATTATATTTTCTATATTTTTATTTGGACCACATTTATTATCTTCAAACTAATGTATTCAGTTTAGGTTTTTTCTTAAGACTTGTTTGGCTTGAAAATTTCAGATTTATATTATGGAATGTTTTTAATGTTTTATGCTTTCAAACTCATGTAAATCATTCCCAAACCTAAATTAATGATACATAGGAACTTGTTCCAGCCCATGGGTATAGAGAACGCCCTTCAGGCATTGTCACGGGCTAGATTTCGTGTTGTTATTAGTGGTGATCAGATTCGGTTCGTGACAAAATGGTATCAGAGGAGGTTCTGGTTAACTCATTGGGTCACATTATTTGGGGAACAGTCGGGATAGTATGGAATTAGGATTTTTGGGACTTGGTATTTCAGTTATGGGTAGTGTGCCTAATCACCACACCTCATGATGGGTTTCGAGTCTCCAGGGAAGTTGGGATTTATATGAGTCTTTTGGAATTCTTAGATTGATGATGATTAGGGGAAATGAAAAGATAGTTGGGTTAATAGTCTCGGTGAGCTTGCAGGGTCTGGAAAGCCATGTGTACCCCAGGATATTTACTAGAACACTCTCTATGATTATGAAGTGATTTGAAGATGGCCTCCAACCAAATGAATAAGTCACCCACAGAAACAAGATTCCTCTCAAATTGTCTCGTGTTCTTTAGTTTTGAAATCATGGAACATTGGTTTTAATGTGAGATGGTTTTAAGAAGCATAATTTTTGTGTGAATTAATTATCTAATAAATATGGAATGGTTAGATTTTTGAAAATTGGTAACTGAATTTTCAGAATTTTATTGGTATGGAAAATATTTTGTTTGCACCTCTTTTAAATGCATGAAATATGGCAAGGTTGGTTATGAAAAAGTGTTTCCAATAGAGTTTTTTAAACTATTGAAAGGTGTTTTAATGGGATGATAGGTTTTGAAATTAATGTGTATGACTTGAAAGTGAGTTTTCATTTAAATGATTGTTCCTTTCGGAAAATCATGGTAAGACGTAATTTGAGTTTGCTTTGGTAGTTATCAATTTTGAGAAAAAGGAGGTATTGGTTGACTGTTTTGGTTTTGAGAAGTGGAAAGAGTTTTTTTTTATTTTAACCATTGGTATTTCCATGAGTGACCACATGCATGGGGTTATATTGGATGATGTATGGTTGATGGCATGTATGGATGATTTTCAGGATGGATATGAGTAGGGTGCCCAGTGTGGCATAGAAACATGCATGTGTGAGGCCCATGGGGTATCATTGGTGGATACGCTAACCGCTGAACGGTTTATTTTCAAAATTTTATTTTAAATGAAAAACTTGATGTCTTTATGACTAGTTTTGGATGGTGTGTATTATGGGTTTTTTAAATGATGATATTGTGGGTTGTTTTCAGTCCAAGAACCCCTCATGTTTATATTGTGTTTTGGGTTTGTGTTTAGTCAGTAAGCTGGGTTGAAGGGCCGGTTAGTGGTCTCTTCATAGAAATGTTTTGGGATTCTTTTACGGTGCTTCCTTTCAAGTGTTTGGATCGGGGTTTTGGTATATCCTGACCAATGAACCATCTTGGTTGTATCATTGGGTTTAATCATTGGATAAAGTATGCCCTATTAAGGGTTAGTGCACTACTGAAGTGAAACCCAGATTGTTTCTTCTTTTTAAGACCCACCAATTGATCAATATAAGGAATATTTATCATGAGATTTTTAGATTGAGTCTACACCCTTTTCTATATTGGTTTTTTGTGTCCTCTTGTAGTGGGAGAGTGATCATGGAAGGTTGAAAGAGACCTTAGCCTCTTATGTTTCTTGATTTTTTGAAGGTGGAAGTGGTCTATGGTTTCCAGTGTGGATGAGTATCTGGATGGTGTCTCTGAGGTTCTCTCGGTCCTTCGTAGTCTTTTCGAAGAAGGATTTCATGTTAATCTACCAGTTTGGGAAATCTGGTCATGAGAGGATATTGTGGCCAATTTCTAGAATTGTGTGTTGTTTGGGGATGTTGTATAAGTTCCCACTCCATGAATTGTTTATATCAGTCGCAGTGGTCATGTTTGGTGACGCCTTGTGATTTCATTCACTCAATTGACTGTAAAGGTGAAAGTCGTGTAATCATATGAGAGTCTCTTTATGTTGGGAGAATGTATCCCTTTGAAAAACATCAAAATATTCCATTTTAGATAAAGTTTATTATAGGTGTTATATACTTCTATAGTTTCTCACTAGTATAAACATGGTGTGATGTGTGTGAATTTTCTATGCCCTTATTTTTGTAAAATATCGAGTTATGGTAAACTGAGTTTGGAATGTGTTATGTCTTGGAAATATTATCGGGGATTTCAGTAATGTTTTTTGTATCACGGAAAGAATAATTCACATTCAGGGGGTCTCTAAAGCATAATTGCATGGTCGAAGATGCTTCAATCATTTGAGCTCCAACCATAGGTCTCGGAGAATATCTGACTCGTAGTTAGGGGAAATACTAGGGTCGTTAAACCCTTGTATAATGTCTTATCCTCAATATGAAAGATATGAAGATTTTGAACCTCTAGTTTCATCATATTTCTTTCGTTGTTCCCATTCGGTGGAAAAAGGTTGAGGTCCTTGTACCCATGTCATCAACTAATGGAATTCCCTCCCCCTTTGGTTTCCATTGAGTCATTAAAGAATGGTTGTAAATTTGGATATATGTGCTAACGACATAGTTTTTACATGATTAGTAGTGACCGTGTGCCTGGAATCCATGTAGAATGAATGATCTACACAGTTTCTGCACAATTTCCCCAACTGTGTGGACTGAACCTGCACCCTTCCCAAATCTAAAAACAAAATTGGGTCTTTCTTTGTTAGCACATACTGGTGAGCTAAGATGATTGGTTCTTATGGTTGGGAGACCCAATATTATTCTCTTGTATGTTCCTTCATATACATTGAATTGACTTCTACCCTTTATACTAGGGAGTTCATTTAGGCCTCCCCCTGTTAGTGTCTTGATTCTGTCTCGAAAAAAATATAGGTTTCCTCTTATGGTGGGGTGCCTATTTTTGTCCCCCCATACCAATAGCTCAGGTTTATCCATTGTCTTGTATTGGTGGTAGTTAGTATCGTTCGTAAAAATCTAGCTACTAACATATTCATTGAGTAAACATTGGGATTTGAGAGCTCCCAATGGTTTTGTTAAAGTAATGTAACTGTAACCTTGTTCAAAGTTGTTGCTCATTTGGGGGAATTGCTTGAGTCTTGTTCAGATTGTGTTTGAGGAGTTTTCTTTTAGGATAAATTATTAATGTGATTTCTCATTTTAGGAAAGTGGTGTAATTTTGGGTTGTGAGATTAATCCTTCTTTAATTGATCACTGGAAGTGTTTTGGTACTTGGGGCGAAGCTTGGCAATGAAAAACATCATTGTTTATCGGTTGAGTTTTCTTTTCTTATCTAGACCTACTGTGGCTTTCCAGGGATGTAAGGATTTCAAAGTGGGGATAATTGTCTAATAATTGAAATATTTTAAAGGTATTTTTCATTTAAATTTCATTAATTCTTTGTTTTTGGGGTTTCCAAAGCTTTTATGGAGGAATGGGTGAGCTCTAATGAATTGGGCCAAACCATTAGCCCAATTCCAGATTTAAAAATAAATTTTGTTTCTTTTATAAATTTTTCTTTTTTTAATATTTTTCACCAATTAAAATTATTAAATGTCCTACCCTAATATATTAACACCACCATTGTAATTTTTAGCCTTTATAAATCAATAACCAAGGTGTATATGTGTTTTTATTTAAGAAATTGGGCCTGCCCGGAATCCCAATTCCAATTTTAAAAATTAAATTTTTTTTATTTAATTAGATATTCAATTTTAAGTATTTTTCACTAATTCCAAGACTCACTCAATCCCATTGAACCCAGAAACGCGACCATTATCGTCCCACCCACTTCGGATCTCAAATCCATCACGATTGATGGAAGAACATCATAGGGTTTTTAAAATCGTCTAGATTTGAGAATGTATGTTCTTTCCATCATAACTCTCTCAATTATTACTCATTTTCCACTATTATATTTCTTAAATGACCTCCTAATCCATGTTAGAACCACCCCTGAATTGTGGATATTTTCAAATTAATCTACTGGGGTATTTTAGGAGATTCTTTCAAGATATCTCAAGTAAGTTAGTCCATTTCATTCCTCTTTTAAATTTCATAGGGTTTCATTCAATTTGATTAAGGATTATTCATGTTTCCTTCAAGTAACAAATGACCATTGGGTATGGTTTATATCCTATGGTTAAACCATTGGTTTTCTTGGTCAATTATTGTGGTTTTATGTTTGTTCTATGTCCATCTTGGTGCGGAGGTGGTGCAACTTGATTTTAACACAGTGATTCAAGGGTTTTCATTACTTTGGTAGGTGATTCCAATAATTATGCAATCTCTATGATTATAATTTTCTATTTATGATATTTTAATGCCTATTTTATTTGATTAATTCTTCAAAAATTAGTTTTAGTGGTTTTTGTATTGCAAGTGATATTTTAATGCTAATTTCATGTGAAATTTGGGGGTATTTCATATAAATAATTTGTTGGTTCATTAAGGGCTACCCTATAATTATTTAGTTGATTTTATTGAACTGTATTAAGGCTGAAGATAATCTTTTCAATTTTATTCTTCTTTGGTTATTTCCATGAAATTGGTTTTGTGTATCGTTTGTTAAGAAAATGATTTTTGAGTAGCAATTTTGTGTTGAATTAGGTTCTTTACATGGCTATTCTATGTGATGCTTATTGGTGGTTATTCTATAACACATGTAATGGGTTTAATGAAAACTTTAATGTGATTTAAATTTCGTTTTGGTTAATGTGAGTATGCACATGGTGTTAATGTGTGGTTTTCAATGAGTTTTGGGTGGAAAACAAGGAAATATTTGGAGAAGTTGTTTTTATTGTAACTCAAAGTGTTTTAATGTGTGTTCTAAATGGTATAAAATATGTGTTTCTAGTGTAATGGGTGTATGTGACTTGTATTGGTGTTTTAAATTAAATGGATATTCATTTAATGATTAAATTGTTTGAGCACAAAGGGGGAAGCCCGGGTATCTAGGTGGGGCGGATGTGTACTAGTACAGCTAGTGGACCAGGTGGGTTTTGTCCATGTTTCACCGAGCATTTGGATAATGGCAACTCTAACTAAACTGTGTGAATGATGATTGGAGACATCTAGGTTATGGTTATGTTCCCTACAAGCGGCTTGTGCATGAGAATGGATTTTATAATGGTTAATTCACACTGAGGTATGAGGTACATGGGGCCCGAGACTATCTAGTGCCTAGGGGTGTTCCCAATTTTGTTGCTCATTGTGTCTGTGGAATTTGACCTTGTATTGGGGTGTTTTGGAAGTAATTTACATTATCTAACATGTATATTTAAATCATTGAACATTCTAAAAATTTTAGCTTCAAAACTGTTTTCAATTGTAATTTTCATTTCTGGGATTTTATCACTACTTTTCTTTGCATAATAAAATTACTTTCTTTTTCACATTGAATTGCATGATCTTTGGAATCATTGTGTGGTATCTTATTGGTCTTAGAATCAAACCCTACTTACACCCCTTGGGTGTAAGTATAATTTATTATTCTTGAATTTGGTAAAGGGAAGGCAATGGGTGATGGCGGTTCTGGGTGTTAGTTCTCATCCTTGGTGCGGAGTGGTGGAGATGGCTTGTGGATGATGACCCCTTGTTGTATGGAGTCCTTGGTGCTGTCTTGTTATTTTCTTTACTTGTATTTGGACCAATTTTATTGCCTCTAAACCAATGTATTCAGTTCTGGTTTTTTCTTACGACTTTTTTGGCTCGAAAATTTCAGATTTATTTTATCGAATGTTTTTAATGTTTTATGCTTTCATACTCGGGTAAATCATTCCCAGACATAGATTAATGATACCAGGGAACTTGTTCCAGCCCATGGGAATAGGGAATACACTTAGGTCCATGTCATAGGCTAGTCTTGGTGACGTTATTGGTGGCGACCAGATTCGGTTTGTGACACATAGTATATTGGAGAGCTTGTTGGGCCAATATTTTTTGTTATGTCTTCTCATATTTAGTATAGTTTTGTAGAGGTTCCTATTGAATTCCTCAATTTTTTAATTTGATTTCCCATGTAGTGGGAAGTTTGGATTGACCAGATAATGTACCACAAGTAAAGATTATCCAGCTCAAAAACCATGGAAATTGGATTCATTGTTCATGATAATTGTTTGAGGGATCCAAGACTGATGGGTGATGTGGAATTTCTCATACTCAATCAAGGACTCGATTTTATCATCCTCAATGGGTATGGATTCATCCCATTTTGAGAGAAAAAAAATGTATGTGAGGATGATTCTGCACATTTTGGATATCAATGGTGGGTAGGGACCCATGACCTCTAGTTCCCTAGAATCAATGGTTTAAGAACCCTTTGTGGAATTAAGACTCTCTAGAGGTTGTTGCAAGAAGTTATCATGAATCTAGAATGAATTATATTTCTTGTTAAATTATACAAATACATAAAACTATTGGGATAAATATAGAGTTATATTTTGTTTTGGAAAGAGCAGTTCATTACTTATAGATGAGCTCTGTAGGACCCATCAATAAACTATTAAAAAATACAAGGGAAAACATTAATTAAATGAAATATAGAATTATTTCATGATGTATGTATCTGTTGAAGACCTACACTATTTTGGTTCCATCAAAGAGGACGAGGTTTTCTATATATTGGTGGATATACTAAAACATTGCCTAGTTTGACGAAAATGTTCCATGTTTGAGGTACTTTATTTAAGAAGTAGTCTAATAAATTCATTCTTTTATCATGGGGGCCTCTTAGGGCCATACATTGGGAGTGAGTGTAATGACTTGATTAACAAGGTGGTCTTCCTAATCATGTATTAGAGGATTAATCAAATTCTTATTAGGAACATGGTTGGTTAAATTTTCATAACACAACTCATTTAGGGGAACAAATAGGATTTCAAATGTTTCCTATTTTTATTCATGGATCGTGATACATGGGTCACATTCGACTCAATGTTAAATTTCACATCAACTCTTGGGTTTTCACATGTGAATGGTTAGAAACCTGTTCTCAAATAGTATTTTCACTATAGGTTTTCATTATGAGAAACTCTAATCATGTTTTTTTGAAACATCCAAACTGAATTCTTAAGGACATAATAAACTATAGTGATGAGGGATTCGTACATGGTTAACACATTTTATCGTAATTAGGAGTGTGGTATTAGTACATAAAAGTAAGTGATAAATGAATGTCCATGGATAACATTGTTGGTCGTAGGGTTATAGATCCTTCCCCCATTCATGCTCCATGTAGCATTATCAAAATTATTTTTCTTATACCTTGTTTTTTTAATGGTGGAGAGGATGAATTAATATGGGAATCTAACATATAAAGTTAACTCCATAGAGTTTTGGTTAGAAAAAATGATATATTTTAGGGATTATCCATTGATATGAATTTGAGGGATTAACTTGATGATTAACTTTTCATTAATCACTATCCCTAAAACAAATCACCCTATAACCATCAAACGATTGTGGATGTATCTCAATGACTAAAAATTATTAACTAATAGGATTACATAGTGATAGAGATAATTCTATAGAATCAAGGAAATAATGAATAAGGTGAGGCAGTTTTTCTTATTATGATTGAATTTGGACTCATTATCAAGAACATTATTACTAATATATACAAACTATTCTCATTACCATCATTATTTCTCCAATCTAGTATAATGTTGAGGGATAATTCTATGGAGTTCATATAGGAGAACAACATGTTTCCTCGAATTAATGTTAATAATAAAAACTATTTTTTTGTTATTTAATGATATCATTGACCAAGTATTGGCACTTATCATCACATTGATATGATACACCTTTCACCATGATCATGGAATAGGGCTTACAATTTATAGAAAAGTTGGATAAACAATTTCATATTAATGATTGATATCCTTGGAGGCCTCACAAATCATTTTGGTTATATATATAGGAGGAATATTACTAATGGACATGAACATAACTTGGAAGATAACAATTAAAATTTATCGTACAATAATGAAATGTAATTTCAATGTGGTAACCATGAATTCATGAATCAAGGGGTTTTCATAAGGTGTCATGAATAGAACATGTGATATAAATTCTCAATATATATAAAATTTTCTAGATATTAGAATGATTTGACCTAAATGCCTTCGATATATAAATCAAAAAATATTTCATGGAGTGAATTGAAGACGTGGTGTGTGGAAAACTAATAGGTTTCTATAGTTTTCATTAATACAATAGTAATAACTTAATAGTAATAGATTAACTTATTTTCCTTTAATATATTGTCTTGTTTATCTATAGGTTCCATTATGATTTATTTGTATTCATAATATCCATCCATGAATGTGATATCTTGAAATATAGTATTTGTATCATTTTGAAAAACTCTATAATCTGTATAAAAAATTCCTCTTTTGGAAAATGGAGGTTAGTATCATAGATTTCGACAAAAACTATGATATTTCCATTCATATCATTGATGATTAAAATATTTTCCTTCCACATGGGATATTAAAACTACCTGAAGAATTTGGACATTAATAGATTATCATGATCGACCAAGACCATGGAAATTTGGGTGGGATACATTTTCCTGGGTTCATATTCAAATCCATAGTGGCTAATTGGAATTACAAGTCTAATGATGAATAATTAATGATAAATCCCCAAAATATCAATATAGTTCCATGAAAATAAATTTTATTATTGTTTTGGGAATATTTGTCACCAGAAGACATATAGACATCGATAAATGTTAGCATTTTATCTACCTTGGTGCCAAGGATAAAATATTCTAGATAATCGATGGTGGTGGTGACTACATCCTCAATGTTCGGAGGGTCATCATTTGAAATATTCTTCCTTAAAAGTGTGATGAATATAGGGAAGTCTAAATTACATGGGTTTAGGATACTATGCGATAACACGTTCATATTACTCTATAGGGGTGAGATCATTAAAAGAAAATTCATGTAATCTTTTCTCCTGGAATATCATCGAAATACGAGATGAGAATATTACTCAATGGGTCCATAACTAGAGTTTACCACCCATTAAATTATTGTAATGAATCTTGGTTGGCCACCGATGAGTCAATCTCACTCTCTTAAAGAAAACATGATGACATTAGTCAGTGGCTATGTGATTTAATTTCTTCTATGGAATAATTGAGATATTTTCATGCTTTATATGAAGCTATAATTTATAGTAATATGAGGTGATAAAAGATAAATCGTTTTTCCAATGCATGATTAACTAATTCCAATGTTATAGGGTTTTAGTTTTTTTATGGTGGATTTATAGGATGCAACATTCCTTGGGACCATCAATGGGATACAATAATGTGCATGTCATCTCATTTAGAGCATTGAAATTCTCAACTTTATTGATATGGGGATAAACACTATCTCTCTTATAATACCCATCATTAATATAGAATAATTTTATGGATTTAAAATGAGTATTATCAATATGATATAACCCTGTATGGACAATAAGGAAGTACTTGAACCCATATGATATAAAGAGGGTATTGCAACCAACATCTGAATCTAGAACATTCATAGTAAGGTAATTTTAGTATTATCAGGAATGATGACCATGAATGTGATTTTTTATGCTGAATTTATTAAATGAGACTTCAATAGAATCATTAAATGGTGATTTTATTCAATTTTTTAAATATCTTTTAATCATATGATTAGACAAGTTCAAATTGGCCTCAGTAATAATTTACTTATTTAGTGTAAAAATAGGGATGTGATTGGAATTTGAGTTAGTGTCCAGTCAGAATCAACAGATATACACACTATTAGACTTACCGAAGAAATATAGCATCCATATATACCTTTGGATCATTGTAACCTCTTCCTCCTAGAAGAAAGAGATGATTTTTTGGTAATCCTCACAATTATAATCCTTAAAACTGTATTGGTTAATTTTATCCACCTCCATTTGAAAATAGATTAGTCTAATCGAAATATTTATTAGAATATCACAAATAAATTTTGCTGGGAAATTTGAATAAATGACTTAAATCTATGCTAGAATGTCAGTGAGGAGCCTCAGCACATAATACATCTATGCTAGGTTCATTTTCATACTCCCCTAGGGTATATCTGTGATAGGAAGTTGAGTGGTCCAAGATATATAAGTTTATAATTCCATACGAATTCTTCCCACATTTTTCAATTCATATGATGGTTGTAACTAAGACATGGATGGTTTTGTCAATCTTTTAGATGGCCGTGGCATATCAAAGGGGTCAACTAAGTACATAAAATGAATAAGATCACTAGAAGGATATTCCATAGAGGTATTTATTGGGAATATATTCATCCAATAATATTCTTCAATATATCATTGATTTAGATTCTCATAAATACCCTCATATGATTTACTAACGATGTTACATTAATTTAATTTTAGGATAATATTTACTGAAATATTTATCCTATTTTAAAAATATATTTTTTGAAATTTTTCAAATAAGTTTTTAAATTTTTATATAGAAACAAGAATCACTCTTATTAACACAACATTTTTAATGAATGTTAGGTTTTGGAACCGAACATTCAGTAAAGAAAACTAATTTTTTAATGGATGTTTATGCAAGAATATTGGATTGGGAAACAAAATTTTCTAAAGAACCATAAATTCAATTATGTATATTATGTTTATTTATCCTCGTGTTAAGAATTAACAGGGCATTATGGAACCTTCTTTTGAATATATCCCTACATAGAGAAACCCTACATTTGAAGTAGTCAAATGCATAATTTTAGTTTTAGATATTTATAGAGATCATTGAAAAATTAAATATAAAATTATAATCTAATTTAAAACATATCAATTACCAATTTAATATCCTTAATTCAATGAAGTAAAATTTTCCTATTTCCATGGGGTGTAATTATTTTCAATGAAATTTAACATCAAAATTTATAACTCCTTGAAAATTTTGAATTACCTGTTTTATCTAGAATTATTTCAATATTGATTTTGACTATGGTAAACTCAATGTTCTTATAAATTCTCAATAGATATACTATATGATATAATGAAATAATGAAAAATGATCACAAATTTCTAGATTATTATATACATTCAATTAGGATGATCTTCGTTTTCAATATGTATGATGATTAACTGACCATATATATTTTTAATTGTATTAATATTTATAGAGTAGGAAGCATTATTACAATCAAATCTTATCAAAAATCTTGTTTATTATCAATAATCAATCTTTGATGTATTCATGAAAACTCTGGGGATACATACATGTTGTAATCTATTGCAATGTGTTTTCCATTTTTCATTCCATGGTTATTATTGTATTTCAGTATTTCATTAAATATAATATATAAATAGGTATCACTAAACAGCTGTAATTACAAGAATTTTTTATTATCTCAAGAAGATGACCATTCATCTGTCAGTTGTTGGTGATATTATGAGTTGAATCAGTTATAAAACATACAACTAATATTTTTGTTATATTGTTAATTTCCTACACTCTATAGTGGTAGATATTCACCTTTCTACATTAGTAAAAGGATATCATGGTTCCCTATAAAAGAAAAATATTTTTAAAAAGGTTTACACTATATATTATCTGTGTTATAGGTCCCCAATATAAGTTACAAAATAGTTAAAATCCCCAATCATGGTAAAGGTGAATTAGTAGAGTTGACTAATGGACCTTTGTGCCCAAAATGACATAAAAATTATTGTCTTACAATCATATTTATTTTAAACTACTCAATATATTTAAATAAAATCATATACACATTTTGTTCTGGATAAAAAAGGGTGATTAATTTTATAAAATCTATATGTTATCAAATGGAAAAATTCAACCCCTCCTCCAGTATCTTCACATTTCCTGACCAAAATTTTCAATAAAATGAGTGAAATTTAAAGAAATATAATAATCACTCAAGATTGATTCTAAAATACCTTTAAGGAAAATATATATGTGGATGAACTCAAATAAGGTATGTCAATGATCATAAAAAAATATTTCAATCAAGAAAATTATTGTTACCAGAAGGTAAGAGTGGTCATATATTTGAAGATTCTTGGTTTCTAATTTTATACTAATATTATCCATCCTTATGAAATTATTATATATCCTGGAATTTTGGATGCTATAAATGAAGATAAATATAATGTAAACTAAAAATGAGTTATATTGTAATTGGACTTGGATACGAAGTTATTAATATGTTTTTTCAATATGATGCTACTTATAAGATGTGGTAGAGTATTCCTTTTTCGGATGAAGGAATAGAAATTTTAAAAACATATATAAAGAACTATTAAAATAAATTTTGATCTATTATTGATATATCATGGATAAATAATCACATAAATAAATGGATGATCGACTGAAATATTTAGTGGTGTTTCTACCTTGGGAGAACAAATTGCTGAATTAATTCTGGCTTTAGATGTTCTTAGAGTTGTACACTCTATTTTTAATGGAATTTATGATTCTATTAGAAGGTCCAATATTAATAAAAATATATTAGTTAAGGAATTTATTGGAAGAAAAAATATATTTGATGCAAAAGTTTAATATAAATAATGATATATTAGAATGATAAAAATGGATAACACTTCACATAAAGTTATTTCTTCAAAATATTAAATTAAATCCATGGATTATGTTATATCTTACAACAATTCAAGACACTCTGATTCTAGAGTGCATCTTTCTATGATAATATGATGATTCCAAAAAATTTATAAGACGAACAAAATATTTAGGAAATATTTCAATTATTTCAAGAAGAATAACCACATACTGAAATAGTTTTGGGGTTATGAATGCAAATATATTTGGAACACCTAACCTGATTTCCCAATGTTGAAAGATGAGAATGTAAAATAAGATTGAAATAAAATAATTACCAATGGTAAATGATTAGGAATTAAATGGAAATAATTATATCAAGGATACAAAGAGCGTTTATAAACAATATAATAGCTTACCATATTCAAATTTAGAGATGAATAAGTCAAATATTATTGCAACCATGTTCTTTATAGATAAGGAATAAGTGGCACGATCCAATTATTCTGTACTTTTGATTATGAGGTTTTATTAATAAATAAATTTTCCTCATACTACTCTATTCGTGATGATAAATATAAAACCTTTGTAAACAATAAGAAATAATTAGTTTATAATGATAATTTCAGATAGTGTGAATAATATTATATTCTTAATAAACACTTGTAATTAAAAAAACTATGTAAATCCCCTTCAGATTACACTGTCCAATAAAATATATATATATATATTGGATGAAGTATAATTATTTAAATGCTCTAATACTATATTGACTAAGGGAGAATAAACCTTGTAAAAAAATCATGAAATTAATGATTTCATGAAATAAAATTACCGTATGAGAAGAAATGGTATTATTAAAATGATATAAAAACATATTCTATACATAGTTCAAAAAATAATAACATTTCTAATGTAGCCTAAATTTATTATTGAATATTTGTTCTTTAGGATAATAAATGTTATATAGGAATCCCGAGATCCTTAGTGCAATGAAATATTATACCTCTAGAATATTATCTAATGTAAATTAAGGAATTTCAAAATAAATTAAACAAGTAAAGTTTCCTAGATATTTATATGATGACATAGCTTGTCCCATGGTCGTTTTTGTGGCAAAATTTGATTTCATTTTTTAGGTAAATATCATCAATAACAGAAGTGAAATATAGTACATGGATAGTGCCTACTCACGGAAAATGAGGGGAGAATTTTCAAAATTCCATAAATTATTAAATTTAGATAAAGGCTTAGTCACCATTGGAGATAACACTAATGGAATGGTAGTTACATTTAATTTAATTAGAGATCCAAAATCAATCTTAATCCACAATGTTCAATTTTTTTTAAATATTGATGAACAATGTAATAACAATTTAATAGTTATGTGATGACGGATTTTGAATTTATTTTACTAACAATGAATGTTTTATTATTAAAGACAAATTGATTAAATTTAGACATCTAAAACTAAATGAATTATTACATTGTACCTTATTTACAGTGGTGAAATGAAAAGGAACAGTTTAGCAAGTAAAATGAATGATTCATAAATAAGGATTATGTGTCTTGGATATTTTTATATAACTTCCCTATCTATATTATATAAGAAAAATTAATTTTAAAAATTATCGATCATAAATTTGATCAGAATAGATGTTGTGATGCATTCCAAATATGCAAGCTACATAAGTTTTTATTTGAATCAACTAAAAAGGATTGTACGTATAAAGCTTTAGAAATAATGCACTTAGGTTTCTTTAGACACCAAGTAAAACATGATTACCTTATAGATTCTATGTTTTTATATTGATGATTTTCTAGATTTACCTACATTTATTTCCTAAAAATTAAAAGTGAATATTTTTTGTTTTTTTATGTTTTTTGAAAATGAAAAAAGATTAAAATAATTTAATTAGGTTGATATCATGGATGGGATTTTTAGAATCAATAATTTAATTATTTTTCAGAATCATTTTAATTAATTATAAAATATATGGTCTAAAACACCATATGAAAATGTAATTGTATAAATAAGAAGGTAACATATTTTTAAAATGAAATAAACTATGATAAATGAAAATATTTATAAAACATATTCATGGAAATAATATATTAGTAAAACAACCAATATTATGATTACAGTTTTAATCATGACCTTTTATATGAAGAAACCGTAGGAGTTATGAACTAATAGGAAACCTAATATTTGATAAATTATAGATTTTAGATGCAATGTGTACATCTTGAATACTAAGGAAAACATTAGTATATTTGATCCAATTTATGATAAAGAAATTTTCATGGATATTCTAGTACTTCTAATGATTTTAGAGTGTATAATAAAAACCCTTGTATGGTTGATGAGTTTATTAATGTGATATTTGATGAAAGTGATCCTTTTTTTCATTAAAAAATTTAAACATACGATATTACTAATTCATGGAATCGCAATAGACATTAATATTATAAATATGAATTTAAAAATAAATGTTTATATGTTAGAATAAAACCCATCGTAATGATTAAGAAATTTGTAAAACCACATTTTTCTGACATAGAGAGCATGAGAATTTTAAAGGAAAATTTGTTAGGGACTGTTATAAGGGATTTGGATATAGGTGTTCATACATTAGCAATTTTTGGAAATCTAGATGTGTTCTCTACCTTTCAATACTAGGTCGAACACATATTTTTTTGGAGCCATAGAATATGGGAGTAAGATGATAGATATGCAGGAATAAATAACATGTTTAAGAGGAATTATTTATGGTAATTGGTTGATATGACCTCAAACTATCTTGTGATAGGAACCAAATTTGTTTTTATAAGAAAAAAATATAAACCAGTCATAATCACTATAAATAATTATAGACTAGTTTCTCAATGGTCGAACTGCGAGGAAAGAATAAACTATAAAGATAATTTATCCCCAAAATCTATGTGATAATCTGTTAGATTCTTATCATTATATGAATCTCATAGGAATTTTAAAATATATCACTTGGATGTAAAATATTATTTTCTAATTTTTTATTTAATGGAGGTTATATTTGTTGAATATAATCCTAGTTTTGAAAACTATCACCTACCAAATTATTTTTTTAAACTAAGTGAAGAAATCAGTGGCCTTATATAGGCACCAAGAGAATTGTATGAAAGATTAATTTATCTTCTTGTGATAAATAGTTTTTTAGTAGATATGGAAGATCATTCACTTTTAATTCAAAATTCATATTCCAATATCTTATTTGTAAAAATATATATAGATGATGTAATTAATTGATCACATTATAAAAATATATGTAATGATCTATTAAAACATATTCAATTGTTTTTTGAAATTAGTATGATGAGAGAGTTGAATTTATTTCTTCATTTACAAATTAATAAATAATATTTCTAAAATGTTTGGAATAAAAAAATACGTTATCGATTTATTGAAACTGTTGGGACTTTTAATTAGTATGACTTATGAAACTCTATTTTCTACTAATATAAACCATGATTTATATGAAAATATAAAAAAGTTTACAAAAATTTATATAGTCGTATAATTTGAAGTTACCTATAATATATTTTTAGAAGACCAAACATTATGTTTTTTGGTTTCCAATGTGCCAAATTACATGAACATCGCAAATAATCCCATCTTACCACTATTAAAATATTTATTTTATATTTTAAATGAATTATTTCCCTATCTCAAATTTATTCAAAAATATATAAAATTAATTTAAATTCATATTTAGATACTGATTGTATAGGTTTTAAAAAAGTTAGAAAATGTGCCTCAAGTACTTTAATCTTTTTAGAAAAAATCTATAGTTTAATAGTCTGGTAAAAAAAATTCAATTCCACTCTCAACAGATAAGGATGAATATATTTCATATATATGTTACTGTGAACAACTATTTTGGTGGAAAAAAAACTATTTTGAACATTTTTCTAAATATTAATTGTATTCCTATTTTATTTTATAATTCTAGTTATATTAATATTTCATAAAAACTCTCAGTCAGTATAGGGATATATATATATATAGACAATCATTTTCAAATATATCGTGATAAAAAAATATTTTATATATGTAGATTGTGTAAATATAGATTATCAACATTAAAATATTTTTATTAAATAACATTTGACTGTATGTTTAAATTTTAATAATATGGAGTTCTATTTATTTAATTTAAAAAATTTATTAATAATCTTTTTTAATATCTTCTTATAATTTAGTTCTATTTTATTTATTTTTTATTTTAGTTTATTTATTTATTTTAGGTTATTTAAAATTGTTTCTATTAAAATATCATTTATATTTTCTTGTAATTTTTTTATTTTTTAAAGTCTTAATTTATTACTCTAAAAATATTTCTGGATAATTTGTACCTCTTTTCAAAGATAATTATTGTTACTCTTATATCTCATATATTTAATTTCACACCATTTCAACCTTTGAGACTATGAAACTATTTTGGACCCATTCTTTTTAACTCTAATCTTATTTATTCAAGAAATAAAAAATGCCTAGAGAACAAATAAAAATCATCTAAGTTGATCTAGGAGGAAAATTTGCATCCTATAAATAAATAATATATCTATAATGAAAATTAGTATATGTTGAATAGTTTTCTACTCAAATCCTAAGTTTAAGAAAGACATAATATTTCAAGTGCATGAGTACATGTTTATTAAAAAAGATACATAATATATTTTCAATAAATAAGTGAAGACATTTTACAAAAATTCACAATTTAATTTTAGATATTCAATTTTAATAATTTCTTCCAAGGTAAATGATATTTAAATATCAATTTCTTTATTGAATATATCTCAAATTTTCCAATACAACCATAAAGGTTAAATTGATTTCAGTCTATGATCAATTGTTGATAGTATTATTAATTAAGAAGACAAAATATATTTTCATTTTCAAACTTCCCAAATTAGGAATATTATTATAAAGGATTTGGAGGTAGATAAAAATGTTTCTTATATTATTTTTTTCATATTTTGTACTTAGAATATCATAATTAATGAAAAATAATTTCCTAATGTATACATGATGTGCATGATAATGTGTGAAATTAGATTCAGTTATTATAATTTTTTTAAGATATATGAATTCTTTCTACCAAAGAGATAAAATTTTCTCTATATACCCTTACAAATGAATAGAATCTAATTTATTTTAAATGAATTCTATGATACATTTAATTCAAAAATATAACATATGTCACCAAAAAAACAATAAATCAATTATGAATCATGGAAAATTTGGATTTTTCTTGAGTAAAACCAGAGGAATGTTGATGCATATTACTGATGGGGAGGAAGATTAATGTGACTCTCATGCTTTGGGGGAGAAAAGA
Organism: Viscum album; assembly: GCA_963277665.1. Classification (NCBI taxonomy): domain Eukaryota; kingdom Viridiplantae; phylum Streptophyta; class Magnoliopsida; order Santalales; family Viscaceae; genus Viscum; species Viscum album. The sequence continues at coordinate 1,464,011,196 of OY728153.1, read as the reverse complement.
ATCCTACAATAAAATTTTTCAGTAAGACATGTTGAAGAATAATTTGATATATATATATGAGTTGAAGGAAATATAGGTTAGGAAGACTGTACCATTGGTTCCTCCAAAATCCCAACTACTTAAAGAAGATGTAATAATTGTGGATTAGAATGTCTCTTCTATGTTTAGGGGTGTTTTTCAATTATATGGATCATTCGAAAACCTTCGTAGTGAATACAGTGATGTGGTTCTTTTTCTTAGACCAGAAAATAGTAAATAATATGTTGAGTAGATCGCAAACCAAATAGTTTAAAAATGTTATTAACCAATTCCAAATGATGAATAATGGATAGATAATAATGTTCTATGACTTTTTATTAAAGAATAAATTTAGGAATTTACAATAGAACATGATGATGTAGTTTCTCATGCTGAGATGTAATCTGTTGGGGAAGCTCATTCAGATGAGCATTCCAGTACCACATTTTCTGAAAAAAAATTAAATTATTGAGGATATGTCTATATCTCTTTTCAATTCTATAAAAATAACTATTGATGTTTAATGAAGGGAAGAGACTAATTTTTTTTGAGATATTTCATCTCCATTCAGTTATGAAATGTAAATTACATCACTTCAATTAATTTATGTCCATAATACTTCAGTCATACTATATAAAGATTCATTATGTTTTGATGATTATTTACAGGAGAGGACTCAATATTTTATTGTGATCATTGTTCATAATTTTAATCAGATGAAATATGACTCTAATAGATTAATGGGGGAACTTGAATATTCCTAAAATATTTTTTAGGATTAGTGAAATTACTCACAACCTATAACTGATGTTTAACTTCACACGAATGAGCATAAATGTTTTAAATACAATTAAATTACTGAAAATGATGTTGATTATTTTTTAAAATAAATTGATGATTATTTTAAGAAAATTTGGTTTAATTCTGTTAAAAATATGGTATTATTTGTCTAATGTTTTTTGGAATTTAGTTTGAATCATTCAAATATTGTTCAAGATAGTCTACAGAATTCGCATATAGATCATGAATATCTCCATAATTGATAAAAATATTGTATTCTCTTTTTATATTTTTTATATCATGAATGAATAAATTCAATATTTACAGTTTGGTAGCATTCCACTTCATAGTCTATTAGAAAATCAACTAGATCGTGCTTCAAATTTACTTCTATAGAACCTAGTGTTCAATGTTTAGTCTAACAACATGGATGAATGATGGACATGAATTTCATTATGAATCATATGTTCATCATTTTAGGAAGGTGAATCTAATTGATGTTCAGGAGTCAATATTGATGATGCAACAACGGTAAAAAATGAAAAAAAATGTAATGTTGAACATCATATGGATGATCTGAATGTATTGAAATATAAATTCATAGATTTCATGACCACTAAATCATCATCCCAAGAATAGCCTCCTCATGTACCATATTCTCGTCTTAAAACATTTACTTTTTACCCTTAATCAAAAAATTTATTTTAAACGTGAAATTTTATTGACAATTGATTATTTTATTATATTCTAATTTTTTTCTATATACCATTTATTATAGTCTTATGTCTATGTTGAATCAATTTTTAGTATGCATTCATCTTTAGAAAAAAAAATCACTAACAAATTACTGCTGCATTAAATGTTTTATAATCTATCTATCTTATTTTCATATAAAATACAATAAGAAAAGAGAATCATATAAGCACGAAATTTTTATTAACTATTATTCATTAGTTGGAATGAATTTTTTCTTCCATAAGTTTTTTAAAATATATGATAAATTTGGATGAACTAATATTCATCTATTTAATTTAGTAAATCCTAATTTTTTATTAATTATTTAAACCTTAATTTCTATTTTCATTTTTTATAGGTTTTTGTGATCAGAAAAAATGAGATATTGTTGGGAATATGTATATCTCAAAATATTATTATGTCTATCTTTTATTTTGATGCTCAAGAATACCCTCATATGTTCCCCCAATGATGTTACTTTTAGAAATTTCATGCTACTATTTCTTGAATTATTGATTTAATTATTAATGAATTAGGGTCTTTTTATTAGTGTTTTAGAAATTTCACTATAGAGTCTAGAATCGATGTTCAAAACCCTATGTTTGTGAATAACATTTGGTTTAGGATTATATTTTTCGTTAAGGAACCCAACTTTCCTCACCTATATTTTCATTTATTGTTTCGATTGGTAACTACTCATTTTGTGAATTACCATAAATTCATTTTTTGTTAAATTGTTCCTATTATTAGGGGAATTTTTTGTGGTGATATAAATTTAAATTTTAAATATTCTGATCATTTTAAATATATTGTTTAATATATTCATATTTATGGATAAATTAAAATAAGTTTGACTATGTGTTATTAATTTATTAAACCAATTTATTATATTATATGATTTGTTATTGATAATGTATCAGATATATTATTTCTATGAAATTAAAAAAAATTGAATGATAAATTTTTTTTTATTTGATGATCAAATTTCTTACTTTTTTTCATTGAATTCAAATTTTTTTAAGGAAAAAATTTTATAACATCTAAATCTATTGAAATATATTGTTTATTACCTTAGTGGTTCATTGAATCATTCAGGACTATACTATGGAGACATCCATGCTGTAATCGTTTTCGATGTTTTTATCCTGCCATTGTTCAATAATTTTCTACATTTGCTGTATATATTTAAAGAATATCAACATATAAGAATCATGTTAGAGCTATAATTACATGAATATTTTATTCACTGATGAAGATGATTTCTAATATATGAATTGATTCTTTAACTATATGGTTAACCTGTTAGTCAAAAAATTACTCATTCTCTTCTATTTGAGTTTTAAATTCATGAACTCAGACATGTAAGAGTGTTAGGTTCTTACACTATAAAATGGATATACGGATTCATTGTATAGGGACATAATTCTCTAAAATGCTTCTACTTCCTAAGAAAATTTATATACTTGTCTAATAAAAGTAATTATCTAGTGAAAATTACATAGGCCATAGACTGATCATTTGTTGAGTTTACTAGGTGATCATTATTCCCTAAACCACTATAAAATTTAATATTTTACTTTCTTTTTTATTTTATGATACTCCATTTTTTGGATTAAAATAATAATTCATTTGATTTTAGATCATATATGGTCATTAATTATAAATTTTTCATGTTTTTTAAAAGGACGTAATTTAACCCCCCCCCCCCCCCAACTGTTGTGTCTTTAGATTTTCTACCCAACTAGATTCACCTATTGAGCCTTAAAAAACACATATATTATGATTCCTATATCATTGACATAATTTTCAATGATATCCCAACAAAAAATACATTTTATAGGGCTGGGGTTTACATTTCCTTGGTAGCTTTGACAAAAAGTTCAAAAAGGTCTTGGATGACATGATTCATCGGTATGTTTTTCACAACGATCCACTAACCAAATGGAATTGATATAGGAATACCCATCCTCTTCATTAGAAGAATCATCCAATTTAATATGGATAAATACACCCACTCCCAATAAAGTGGCTATGAATTCAATGTGAATGAATAATATAATTAGCTCAGGTAAATTCTCTTTACTTTTCATTCATATTCACATCCATCTCTTCTGACACAAAGGGGACTAAAACATAAAAAAGTTGTTGAGGTGTCCATAAAATCATTGGATGACTTCATTGGTCATGGTTAATCATCTGTTATTAGAAAAATTAATTTTATAATATCCAGTCATCATTCTTCTATCAACCTCTATCAGATATATGTTCTAATTCACTAAAACATTCATCATTATAATGTGTGTCTGAGTCATATGTGACCCATATTGATGGATCACCAAATTTCACAATTCAATTTTATACCAAATCATATATCCAATCCATTAATATGAATCACTCCTTAATGGTGTGTAAATGGAATTTTTTGTAAGGTAAATAGTTTGGATGACTTGACCATTTATCCTCTTTAGACTTCAGTATTTATTATAACTTTAGAAAGATCCTTTCTGGAATTCAGATAAAGAAGTTCAAATTTTAGTCTTCCATAATGGATTATACCATATAATTCGATTCCTTGTAAAGGATATTTTAAACATAGATTTATTCGGGGAATCAAAAAATCTATTTGAGGGGTTGTTCATGTAGGGTTAATTTTAGTGTAGAAACCTAAACATGGATCAGATGAGGTGCCAGAGTCCATGTAAATATAACACATTCCAATCTAAAGGTATTCATGTTGGGGTAAGAGGACGTAATGGGAGATACCACAACTTGATTTTTTTCATATATTCCTCAAGATCAGATCTTGTGATTAATTATTGTATTATGTCTTCATATTTCAGTAATATGATGGTTTGAACCAGCTATTCCATGTCATTTTCCTCTCATATTACCAAAAACTACTCCAAGGTAAGATGTATATCCTGGTAATACATTATCCTCTTCCACTAAGTACTAATGTTTGTGAAATTATCATTTTACTACTATTTCAACCTATAGATATTTGTGACTCTTATCCTACCCAAGATTGAGATAAAAACTATAGTGATTATAAGTGGAAATCCTCCATGTGGGTGACGAATCCTGGTGCTAGCTTACTATACCTGAAAAAGTCTATCTATCCAATGATAGGAAAAATTACCATATCCTGGTAAATTCATACTACTCTAATGTTCCCTTTATAAGGGAAAATAAAGATGTATTGTAGGAAATGTGATATTATAGGCCCATGAATCTCTTTACGGAGTAGAAACCCATGTTTTTTAAATCATGGGGTAGTGTTTTATGGTAACCCCATGCCGAATAATACTTTATTACATGCTAAACCAACGGTCATTTCATTTAAATGGCATTGAGGTGAGTGATAAGAGTATTAATTATATTATATTATGTATCATCAATATGACTATACCACTATATTGGTTGGATGATATTTTATATATAGTGGCTGTGATTTAGATGTGTGATATCACACTAATCCACTAAAGAAGGAACCATGTTGAAAAATGGGATGAGTCAAGAATGAGGGGAGTTACCAGCCTCAGTCCTAGTTATATGAGGAAAAAAGCATAACTCAGACCAATTCTAATGAGATAAACCACTTGCCTCAGTCATGATAGACTAGACAATAACTATTGGATGTCAATGATTTTTAGGAAACATGATGGGGCCATCTTGGTCATCCCCAATAAAACCTAGAGATTTTATAAGATATATTATTTTTAGTTTCATTGATGTCTTATGTTGTACACTACACCAAGATTAGGTTGCGCTATATGAATTAACATATTAGCTTGCAGTATCTGCAAAACTATACTTGGATTATGTTATACGCAATTCAATGTTCTTTTGATAGATTTAATTTCACACTACACTGATTATATACTTTTTTTAGTATATAAAAGAACTATGTTTGGATTATGTTATACGAAACACTAAAGGAAATATTCACTAAATATAACTATGAATTGTCATGCATTACACGCCAGAGCGACCTTCCTTGATAGCTGGTTTTGTATGCAATACCAAGTATCACTAAAAAATGATATATTACTAAAATATTATAATTTAATTATATATAAACTAGCCTTTATTTATATTAATAACTACATTTTTAATTTTATATAATTTTATCATTCGTATTATGTATTTTCTAGAATATTATATAATAACAAATTTAATTTTGTGGATAAAATGAGTGTTTTTCTAAAAATCCAGTTTTACAACCATTAGATGAAGATCACATTTTAAATGTAGTCTTTTAACCTATTATAATTTATATTGGAAATAATATACTTATTATTTTGAATTGGGACATCAACATTTACAAATTTTTAATTTTTGTTATTTTACATATAAAAAGCATATTTTAATGAATAGTGAATAATAATGTATTTTAATTCAAAACTACCATTTCAAATAATTTATATATTTAGATAGATTATATTTTCAATTTGTTTTACTATTTTATTGGATTAATTTTTTATAATTCAAACCAGTGATGGTCATTAGATGTTATTTCACATTTAAATTGGACATAAACACATGTTAATATTTATATAATTTTAACTTCTTGAAACCCTCTTTCTAGTTTTGACAATATGATTAATTTTAAATTAATTAAGGAGGCTAATGGGTTTTGAATTTTGAAAAATACATTAAATATTTTTAATTGATGGGTCCAAATTATTTGAATAGGTTATATTTTTTAAAATTATTAATAGTAACTATGATAATTTTTATTTACTACATTTAAATGTAAATCGGGTAAATGAGGGTAAAAACAATCTAATAAAGATAATAAAATTACCCTAGAACCTTCAAAAATCATATTGGATGAATTAAAGTCGACTAATATTACATAAGGGTCATTATTGATTCATTAAATGGATATTTTTCGGTGAATGTGAAGTAATTATAATTAAAAAAAGAAAGTGACATCATGTCACTATCTTATCATTTATAAGTATAATAATTTTAATTTAGTGATAAATTTAAGGAAACATTGAACATAAATATTTCCCAGAAATTATAATTAAATTATGTACATCATTTTATTTTATTTTTGATATTTTAGATATTAAATATTTACCAAAAATGATGACACAATAATAATGTAGAAATTATTTTATATAACGAAATATACAATAATGTGGTTTAAAAAAACTAAAAAAAATATCATATAAACTAATTAATGTGCTCCGTGAATGATAAGGTTTAAATATTAAAAAGTGAAAATTTTATGGTAAAAATATTATAAAGTATCCAATTATGTTAAATTTACAACACATAAGTTAATATTTATAACACTTTATATTTTGAGTATTATTAGAATGAATAAAATTAAATAGATTAAATAAAGATATGTCGAAATTATAAGGATTAAAATACAATAAAACCATGTATAATTTTTTTTTGATATTATTTCGAAAAATAGTCATATTATCTTCTATAGAAATTAGTTTGGGGGCATTATAAACCAAAAATTATTTTATAATAAATTAATATTTCAAGACATTCCAAAGGTGCCCCTCACCTCCCTCATAAAAGGGAATCTCTTCTTATATTTTAATCAAACATATGAATACCTTTTTCCCATCCAACCGCTTCCTAACACCACTCCAAACTTTCCACACTCCACACTAAGGGCCACCCATTGTGCATAAATCCATCTTAAATAGTCGTTTTATGTGTAGAAAAAAGAGATATACGAAAAGGAGTTAACTATTTTATCACCTCATTCAAAATTATTTTATTATTATACTTCATATTATTATGTTGTTTCTTTACTAAAGTAATAAATATAGAATATTCTACAATATGATATTTTATTATAATTATGGGACAACCTTTTACCTCCTTTCATCTATCCTGCGAATAACAATATCACCATGTGTGCATACGTACATCTTACCGTCTCCATGTTGTGGTGTAATTATTATTCACTAATAAAAAATTTTGAATTGAATATTTATGATTTAAATAATGAATATAACATAAAAATTATTCTTTAAAATTCATATATCATCCAATTCCATACTATTTAACCATCAATGGAATGATATCGTCACTTGTGCATACGTACGGCTTACTGTCTCCACGACGCGATGAGATTCATTTTCCACGTTTACCATTCAAGAATAATTATAAGGAATATAATATAAATAATAATTAAATATAAGAAATAATAATTCTATTGTATTTATTTATTCATATATATGTTATTTACTTTTCTTCATTCAATTCAATAAGGAAACAGAAACAACGTACATGCGTACATATGACCTACCGTCTCCCTGAACGGTGTATTCCATTTCATTAATCAATCTATTATATATATTTATATAAGAAATATATATGATATATAAATCATATTTTACATTATATAAGTTTTTAAATAACATATATAAATAATAATATCATGAAAAAAAGTTAAACGTGTCCAATAAAGTATATGATTATTACCCAAAATTATTATTTCCCAAAACGATTCATTATCCTGGAATTTTTTAATGAATGGGTAATATAAAGTCATAAGTGAATCATATATGATGTCATAAATATTATTATAGTCATGTTACAAGTTAATAATATGTTTAAACCCACTATTCCGGAGTTTTGAACAAATACAGATCAAATACGATATATAGTATTGGATAATTTGGCAATCTCATTGTTATTCAGTATTATTTATATATAGGTATTTAATGGGGATATATTATTCATCCATTTCCATGTTTTCTAAAAAAGATTTCATAAAATTTCTGCTATTCTTATATGTTGCTATAAATTAATTTTTACCCATTTTGATTTTTATTACAAGGTTTTGGAAGGAGTCTTTCTTTCATTTACCATATGAGGTACTTTTTGACTTTTTTCAGTAAAAGTATGAGAAGAATGTTTTTTCACTTATCTAGTATGAACTTATTTTTATGTATTTATAATTCCATATTTTTATGAAGCTTCTTATACATGATTTCAATTTTATTTTCTACTAAATTTATTTCTTTTATAATGTCACGACATTTTGAGAAAAGAAATTTTTTTTTCATAGGAAAGGATAATTTACTCAAGAATTAAGTTCTAGTGTTTTATAAAAATTACTTTCCATATAATATGACACTCTATAAATCAGGTTATGTTTTTATCCCAATTATTACTCTTATTTTATTGTTTTAATTAAGGAATTATATTTTATATGGATTATGTTATGATGGAATGATGATTAAGAAACACATTTTGTTTCTTGGTTTATGTTATGATGAATGATTTATATTTTTTGAAACATTTAAAAATGATTTCATTATGATATGGGTGGGACCTATATCTCCCTCTAATGCATTTGGTAATGATTTATATCTCATGAGATAAACATGTATGTAACGAAAAATAAATCTGGTTCAGAAATAAAAGGATAGAATGATAAGTAAATCTAGTTCTGTAATATGTGGTTGAAATGGAAAGTAAAAAATGTTTAGTAATACATTTATGGAATGGAATGTAAACTCAATTCAGTAATGGAAGTTGTACACTATGATGGTATTGGCAGAAATTCCACGGATACTATTGATATAATATTATGTGATTATTTATTTTTGACAATCCCATGTTCTATGTCTATGTTATTTTATCATGGTTAATGTCCCTTTATTATCGATGCCTTACATAATACCAAGATATATTTCATGAATCTTGATTATGATATTAAAATTTTATGTTCACGTTTTCACATTTTTATATTTATGTTTTTTTATTTTCGTCAGGTTTACCCTTACTGAGCATTTGATATCACACTTTTTTTATTTTCCCCAAAATATGAAGAGAGGTTTTAGGTAGGAAAACTAAAGAGGATGATCATTATGGGAGATGTTGAAGATCATTCAAAATGTTATAAGATTATGTTCCATGTTTCCAAAGGCACTAATATAATATCTTCATTGGTCATTTATTGGTGTAATTTATTAATTTTTCCAGAAAATAAGTGTAATTCCATTGAACGTCAAGCCAAGGTCTTTATAGTTGGTATCATAGAAAAGGATTAGTCAACCTTTGGAAACTGTGATGTGAAAACTTTAGTGACTTCCCTAGTTATATATTTAAGGATTTGTCTTGGGAGATCCTAATGATAAGTCAAGTATAAGTTACGATCCATGGGTTTTTGTGATAATCATGACTATCCATGGGTTAATAAAAGATATCAATGATTGAAATATTATACGTAATTTACCTTATTTAAGGGTTTCAAATCTCTTTTATGAATTTCTCACACTTTTCATTCGGGTTATATTCAACAACTATAGATTCATAGATTATTGTTAACAATTTAATATTTTAGATTTGAAAATTACGAGAATTATGAATATTGATTTCCTAAGAGGAATTATCATGAAGAGAATCATGATGATGGTAGAAGTATTAGTATTACTTATAAGGACACTGAGATAGTAAAATACATGTGAAAGGTATGTGATGATTTTATGTATTGTTTAAATTAGATCTAAAATATTGTGGTTAATAAACCTTAATTAATGTTTTATATTATATGAAAGATGAAGATGATGGATCATGGGTAATGGTTTATGAATAATATTGGATAATTGAGGAGTATATATTACTGAATTTAAATATTATTTGTTTGTTGTATAAGTTTTTTATTATAGATTGTAATGTTTATGCTAAGTAGTTCTAAGGTTCTAAAACGGTTATATAAGGGCATAGTGATATACTTGGATAAAACATGATTTATGGTAAGATAACCCTTAATATATCCCTTATGTTCAGATAATGATATTTGGATAATGGTATTTTGGATTTGAATAAGTAAATTCGATGATGCTAGTTTCTTGAGAACTAATAAGGATTTTTCTAAAATAGGGTTATGCTCATAACAATCCAATTTTTTTAATAATATATTTTTCCTAAATTTTTGTGTTACTTTATTTTATACTCATCAAAACTATTTCCTTAAAGAAATAAATTAAGTATAATTAAATTGATACTATTGGGTTGCAACTGTTATATGATTTTTGCTGAGTATGACTATTTAAACTAAAATCTTAAGGATAAGATTATTGTTTAATAATACAAGTGATCTTGCTTAATTACTAGATAAATAAGATTCGTTCGTCTCATCTAGTAAACTTGGTCCATACGAAGCCCATATGTCCGAGCTTGGGAAGGAAGTAGCATCATTTGGATTTTCTCTGGACCAAGCCCAAGATGGACTCCAATATGTGATTCTTGAACGGAATCGCCTAAGGGAGATGTTCAAGCTGATAGAAATCACCACTTGGGAAATGTTATCCGAACCTCTCCAAGATTCTATCACCATAGCACACCTAACACTTAGGTCCAATACTGGCGTTATAAGGGGCTATGTAACGAGACCTTATATTCTTTTTGTAATCCCTTTGTATAAATAAAATTGTAATTTTTATTATTGTAAAGTTTGTGATTTTCAAATTTGTGGATTAATATAGGATGAATATTATTGACAAGGTTTGGAAAAAGATTATTTTAAAATATTCATGTAAACATTAAATAAATAATAATGTGGAATGATTTTAAGAAAGTGGTCTTCTACAATTGCGACAAAAAATAAATTTAGAGTCTAATAATATCAACTTAATTTTTGGGGAATAGTAAAGTATGAATAGTAATATACCATTATGAATAGTATTGAATATCAATGAATAGTAAATCGGCCAAAAAAATAGAAACTTTACCCATAAATGTATAAATATAATTTAGACATCTTAAAAGTGAAAATGTTCATAATATAAGTATTGGTATTTTTTATTTCAAAATATTATAATTACAATTTTATAATTAATTTAACAATTTTAAATAAAAATGTATTTTCATAAAATGTAATCATAAACTGTTACTTTATTGTCTTATGGTTATACGATAATTTCATGGGACCTCGATTACATTTTTTAGGTGTTGCAAAATAAGTTATAGTTTTAGAGTTGTTTTTTGAATAAATAATTTAATAAAAAAATTAGAAAACTATTTTCATAAAATGGAATTAATTTTTTAATTTAGAGCAACGATATTAGGTTAGGGTAAATTTATTTATTTTTCTGAAACGGTTGAATTTTTGGTGAATAGTAAAAATATAGTTTTGAGTTTTGGGTGTTTAATGAAATCATTGATGATGTAATATTGATGTAATAAATCTTGTAGACAACTAACTAGTAAGGTATGTTATTTGGTGTCCCAAGTGGCTAATACCAAGGGAGAATACCAGGGGAAGCCCATGGTTTTGCAAAGACTGCCGATTAGGTGTCCCTTAGAAATTAATTAAATATTCCCACTCTTTACATATAATTACCAGTCCATTCACTCATTAATTTCATTAAAATATCCTCCTTAACTATATTATAGTATTTTTACCTCCCTAAGAGTCCTCCCATGGTTCCCTCAAGCCCCCCCAATGTCCCAACCATCATGCTTTTGAAGTCACTCTTCAAGGTAATAGAACCTTTCACCCTCCTCTTTTAAGTCATGACTTCATCTATGTTATTTATTATAGTTTCCATGTTATTATGTTGGGGTATGTTCTTATATATTCTTATTAATTTCCATTGCATGTCCAAATAATGAGAGATCCTTTCCTCTCTCATCAATTTATTTTTTATATTTTTAAGCGACGTCGTTAGGCTGCCGAATTTTTTGTAAAAGAAGTAGCATCTTCTCTTTTCTTTCATGTTTCATGTTCATGTGGTATGTCATTAAATTATACATACCATGATCTTATTATGTGCCCATATGGTATTATGAATTTTTTATGTGTGTTCAACCCATGTCCCCTGTCTTTTTAATGTTTTCTAAAATGATGTTTTGTAGCCGTTATGTTGCAGAAATTTTGTCTCAAAATATCTCTATTTTTCTCAAACATTCTCTTGTAATATTTATCTGGATAACCAAATATATTTTCATTTCTAGGGGTATTCATAAATACATAAAATTAATCTATTTTATTCTATAATTGACAAACATATAACCCTCACTCCAATTCAATGGGTTATAAATTACATAATGTTCTTATTTTTATGTACTTTTTAAACGTCACAATTTTGATAGGAGACCCATTTATTTGATCCAATTAGGGTTATTTATGAATTGTTTGATTATGATCTATGTGGATCACATTGATATAAAGACATATTATGGGTGATCCCTGATATATCTTCAATTCATTGGGTAAATAATTAATCTATAGAAATAAGAAGTTTTATGATACCTTAGTGAATAACCTTAGTAATTTTTTTATGATCCCATGGGAAAGAAAATTGGGGATATGATAATTAATGTCTAATTGAAATGTTGTAGCCACATATTCATGTTTTTTTCAAGTTATTTTCATTATTAGATGCCTATAATTCTATTGCTAATGTCTTTATGTTCTTCTATCATGTTTTTATTGATATCACAAGTAAATTGATTCCCTTTTTTACACTTACTGGGCCTTCTCCTCACCATTTTCATTGATATATGTCACCAAGATATGAGATTAAATAATTGTACTTAGTATGAACTTATGTTGAATCCTTATATGTGGATTAGAAGAAATGTTTGTGTTTTCATGTTTTGTGTTCCTAATTTCCAAGACACTAGACTTTAAAGATCCTCTTTTTGTAAAATGTAATGAAAAGTTATGTAATATAAAGGTGGGATTCCATAGTTGGTATCAAAGGATATATTAGTTATTTATCTAAATTAGTTATGAAGACCATAGGAAGAACCCTATAGAAATGATAAAATATATAAATACATCCTGGTATTTTGGTATGTATTGAGTAAGTGGTTTATCAAGAAAACACATCCTTGTATGGATACAAGCTGGTAGAGGCAACTCTGGAACAGTTGTACCTAGGAGGAAAACTCCTTCAATGAGTTTCGAGCATGACCTGGGGTATCCATGTACACAACAATAGGCCTTACTTCACACTTGGTTATGAAACTCCCAGTGGATAGGTTTGGTTTATCATAAGCTTTTTATGAATCATTATAATGGATTTATAGAGAAATGTAATTCATTAAAGCATGAAGTTTAAGACATAAAATATTTTATAGTTAAAAGATTCATAAATGAAATAAGATTCTCACTAAGGTTTTATTCCTTTAAAAAATGGTGAGAAATAGGAAGAATCATGCAAAGGGTGACTGCAATGGACCATGCAATGACGGCCCTCCAATCGAAGCCGGAATGGAAACATTCATGCGAATGATGAACCAACTGACTCAAGTTATGGGAAATAACATGAATCAAGAAGAGAGAACGATCTCACCCCAAAAGGAACATATTTTATTGAATCTTTTTTGTTTCATAGACCACCAACATTTAGTGGATCTATAGACCCATTGATTACTGAACAGTGGATCACCTCTATCGACAAGATCTTTTCTGTGCTCTATTATTCAGAGCAAGAGACGGTCACTCTGAATGTCTATCGCTAAGAGAGAGAAGATGATCAGTGGTGGGAACTGATTAAAAAAATGCCAAGAGTGGAAGTTTAATATTTTGAGTGGATGATTTCAGAGGGATATTCGTCAACAAGTATTTTCCTCGATCGATGAGAACAATAATGGAGATATAGTTTCTCGAGCTGAAGAATATGGAGAATGAATCTGTGGGAAGCTACGAGATGAAAATCACAAGTATTTCACAATAAACCTCTAGCATTGTCATGGATATAAATGGTAAGGTTGATATATTTTTCAGTGGATTGGGAGCTCATCTACGGAAGAAACTAGACAACCAAGAATTTGATAGCTATGAGGAGATCGTAAGGAGTGAAATGAAGGTTGAAGTAGAGTATGGTGAGACACAATGGTCTCAGAAATCCAATAATAAGAAAAGATTGATGGATCTAAGCTTAAGTAGGAGCTTCCATCAGTGAATAGAATGAAAGAATGTGAAAAATCCCATGAGTAATAAATGTGGGAAGAAGCATTTGGGTAACTTCTTACTCAGGAGCGGGAAATGCTACAATTGTGGAAGAGATGGCCACATCACACAAAATTTTCATAGTTAGGTAAAGCCAAAACATCCCAACACTAACTAAAAAGGGAAGATGGTGTAGGCCCTACCTTATGTTCAATTATATAAGTGTGGACAACTTGGGCACTTTTCCAATCACTATCAAAATTCGAGGGCAGTGGAAAGGAATCACCATCAGCCTCAGCATATGCAAAGGTCCTGATTTTTCAGTCACTAGGGATGAAGTTTAAGTGTCAAATGATGTGGTGGAAGTTACCGTTGTTGTTATCTCAAATATAGCAAGTAATTTGTTTGATTCTGGTTTTACGCATTCCTTTATTTCCTCCAAGATTACAAAGAATTTATAATCAACATTCTATTTTCTAAAAGTAGAGTTATCAGTCAAGAATCCTAGTTGGATTATCCAAGCATCGTCAGTGTTTATATACTCTAGTATTAATTTTAGTGAGCACAATCATATCGCACATCTAGTAGTCATTCCTTTTATGTAATTCAACATTATACTTTGGATGGACTGGCTCTCAAAGTATAATGCTAATATCAAATGCAAAAGAAAAAAATATAAGTAGTCTTAAATTGAAAACCGATTGAAATCTTCCAGATAGTGGTATCTCAACCTGATCTTTGTATATAAGAACTTCTTATATCCTTCTTTATAGAATTTATCAGTGAATAAGAAGAAGGAAGTGAGAGTTTGAGGATAGAAAATGTCCCCATTTTCCAGCAATATGTTGACATATTTCATGAGGAGTAACCCAGACCTCCCCTAGAAAGAGAGGTATAGTAGTACATTGAACTCGTACCTGGATCACATCTGATATAAAATACCCCATATAAGATGGAAAATGTGGGGCTGGAAGCGTTAAAGAAACAACTCCAAGATCATTTGGAGAAGGGGTTTATCCGATCGAATGTGTATCAATGGGGAGCACCATCTCTCTTTGAGAATAATAAGGATGGATCCATGTAGTTATGTATTATTTATAGATAACTAAAAGGGATCACAGTGATGAACAAATACCCTATTCCAATAATTGATGACTTATTTGACCAACTTTGTGGGGGTCAATTCTTTTCTATGATTAATCTTCGATCTGGTTACCATCAACTGAGGGTAAAGAAAGAAGATATTCTGAAAACTTCCTTTTGATCGAGATATGGGCATTATGAGTTTTTTGTTATTCCATTTGGATTGACTAATTCACTAGAACGTTTTTTATATTTGATTAATACAGTCTTTAAGGAAACTTTGATAACTTTTTTGTAGTTTTTATTGATTATATTATGATATATTATAAAAGTCATGAGGAGCTTGAGGATCATATAAGGGTTATTTTGAAAACTCAATGGAAGGAGAGGCTTTTTGGGAATTTCAGAAAATATGAATTCTCATTACAGAAAGTTTCTTTCATGGGGAACATTGTTACGAATGAAGGAATCATAGTTGAACCTTCAATGTAAAAATATATAGAGAAGTGGCCTCATCCAACAACGATAATTGAGATTTATAGTTTCCATGGATTAACAGGATATTATAAGAGGTTTGTGAAAAAAGATTCATGAATTTCTAATCCAGTAACAAAGTTAACTCGAAAACGGGGTCAAGTTCATCTGTAAAAAAGAAGATTGAGGAATGCTTCCCAGAGCTAAAGAATTGAGTGGTTACTGTACCCATGTTAACTCTTCCCTCAAGTAGATAAGGATTCTTTATTTTTAGTGATTCATCTCTAAAATTTCATGGGTGCATCCTCATGTAAAAGTAAAAAGTTGTTGCATATGAATCTTGACAGTTGATGAATCATGAGCAGAACTATTCTATGCATGATTTGGAGCTAAATGTGGTCATTTTTGGTCAAATGATATAGAGGAACTATCTTTATGGGGAGAAATGTGATATATAAATAGTTCACCAATGTTTGAAGTATATTTTCCCACAAAAATAAAAGAACATGAGATAGAGTATATGGTTAGAACTTCTTAAATACCATGATTGTTCATTTCATTATCATCCTGGAAGAGAAAACAAAGTTGGTGATGCATTAAGTAGGAAATACCTAGTTTTTCATTCAATAATGAGGATTCAAAGAAATCATTTGATCAATGACCTAGTAAAGCTGAACATGGGAATTATAAGGGAAGGGAAATCATTAACCCTAACCCAAATTATTTTTCAACCATCATTACTAGAGAATATATAGAAAGAAAAGAAAGAAGATCCTTTGTTACAGAAGAAAATTTAAGCTGTGAATGATGGGATGTTTCTAGAGTTCAATATTGATCAAAAAGTTGTACTAAAATTTAATGCAAGACTATATTTACCATCTATTCTGGAAATAAAGAAGGATCTAAATGATGATGATCATAGATCTACAAACTCAATAAATATTGGAAGCATAAAAATGTATAGGGACCTTCGTGATCATTATTGGTGGGATAATATGAAAATAGAGGTTGCTGGCTACACTTCACGGTGCCTGGTATGTCAGCAAGTGATGGCAGAGGGATAAAATTCTAAAGGGGTATTGAAACCATTACTCATACCATCATGGAAGTGGGACAATATCACTATGGACTTCGTTACTGGTCTCCCGAGAACTTCCAAATGAAATAATGCGATATGGGTTATTGTGAGTCATCTCACCAAGACTGACCATTTTATCTCTATTTGGGAAGATTTTTCCCTTATTCAACATACCAAGATTTATGTGAAGGAAGTCTTAAGGATGCATGGAGTTCCACTTTCTATTATATTTGATCATTATCAAAGGATCACATCAAAATTTACGAGAATTATTCAACATTATTTGAGCACTGAATTGAATTTAAGTATGGTCTATCTACCCCAAACTGATGGTCAATATGAGAGGACTATTCAAACACTCCAGGATATTCTAAGAACATGCTCAATGCGATTTAAAGGTGGATGGGATCAATATCTCCATTTTATTGAGTTCACTTACAATAACAGCTTCCACTCGGGCATTCAAATGGTAACCTAGGAAGCTCTATATGGTAAGTGGTGTAGAAATACTACTTGATGGCATGAATCTTATGAGAGAAATATTTTGTTCCTGATTATGTACAAGAGATGACAGAAAATGTCCATGCCATCAAACAACACATTAAGGCTGCTTAGAGTCGGCAAAAGAGCTATGGGGAAAACCGTCGAAGGGACATGGATTTTGATGTTGGTGACCAAGTATTTCATTAAATTTCAACCTGGAAGAGATCCATGAGGTTTGGGATGAAATGGAAGCTCAGCCCTATGTACATTGGCCCCTATGAAATCCTTGGTTGCATAAGAGCAGTGGCCTATCGGCTTGCACTTCCTCTAAATCTGGCACAAGATCAGGATGTCTTCCACATATCCCTTTTGATGAAGTACATACATGACCTTTCACATGTACTAAATTTAGATGTGGTCCAACTGGAACATGACCTCACTTATGAGGAGTATCTATTGGTGATCTTGGATCGTAGAGACAAGTTTCTACGTAAAATGACTACTCACCATGATAAGGTGTTGCGGAAGAACCACAAATGTGAAGAAGCTACATGGGAACCAGTAGAACCTATGATTTAGAAGTACCAACACCTTTTCTCTTTATAGGGTATGACTTAAAATTTCAGGGAAAAAATTTCCTAGGGGGGAAGAATGTAATGAACCGATCATTTGAATAATATTTTTTTCCTAAATTTTTGTTTTATTTTATTTTATACTCAACAAAACTATATCCTTAAAGTAATGAATTGAGTATAATTAAAATTATACCGTTTGGTTTTGTCTGTTATATGATCGTTGGTCAATATGACCATTGGAAACTAAACTCTTAACGTTGCAATTATTGTTTATAAATACACGTGATCTTTCTTAATTACTACATAAAGAAGAGTCGATGGCCTCATCCAATAGGCTCGGGCCGTACGAAGCCCATCTTTCAGAACATCGGAAGAAGGTAGCATCTTCAGGCTTTTCTCTAGACCAAGCCCAAGATGAACATCAACATGTGAATCGTGAATGGAATTGCCTAAGAGAGAAGTTCAAGATAATAGAAATCACCACTTGAGCAATGTTGTCTGATCCACCGCAAGATTATATGACCATATAACACTTTACACTTAGGTTCTATGTAGATGTTATAAGGGGTTATGTAAAGAGGCCATAGATACTTTTTGTAATCCCTTATTATAAATTAAATTCTTGTTTATTATTACGGTAAAATTTCCAATTTTCAAATATCTGGATAAATATAGGATGGATAGTAATAATGAATTTTGGAAAAATGTCATTTTAAAGTATTCATGTAAACATTAAGTAATTAATAATGTGAAATGATTTTTAGAAAATGGTCTTCTACAATTGTGACCACAAAGATTTTTAGAGTCTAATAAGATTAACTTAATTTTTGGTGAATAGAAATATAGGAATAGTAATATACTCTTATGAATAGTAATGAATATTAAATCAGCCAAATAAACTACAAACATCACCCATGAATGTATAAATATAATGTAGATATCTTAAAAGTGAAAAAATGTTCATAATATAAATATTTTTATTTTGTATGTCATAAATATTATAATTAAAATATTATAATTAATTTAACAATTTAAAATAAAAAATTTATTTTTTTAAAATGTAATCATAAATTGTTACTTTATTGTCTTATGGTAATGTGATAATTTTATGGAACCTTGATTACTTTTTCAAGGTGTTACAAAATAAGTTATAGTTTTATAGTTTTTTAATAAATAATTATTTTATTTAAAAATTAAATTAAAAATATTTATGAAATTATTTTCCTTAAATGGAGGTTATTTTTTAATTCATAGCATCGATATTAGGTCAGGGTAATGTTTTGGGATTTTTCTAAAACAATTGAATTTTTGGTGAATAGTAAAAATACAGTTTTGAGTTTCGAGTGTTTAATGACATCATTAATGATGTAATAAATTAGGACAACTTTTGAATAGTAAGATATGTTTTGAGGTGACTGAAGTGTCCAATACCATGGGAAAATACCTTGGTAAAACCCATGGTTTTGCAAATACCACCTATGAGGTGTCCCTTGGAAATTAATTAAATATTCCATTTCTTTCCCTATAAATACCAATCTTTTCCCTCATCATTTCATTCCAAAATCTTCCACAGCAATGTTCAAGTATTTTTACCTCCCATGGAGTCCTCCCAAGGTGATTGTAACCCCCCCAAGGACCCAACCTTCAATATTTCAAAGTTACTCTTCAAGGTTAGGGAACCTTTCACCCTCCTCTTTTAAGTCATGACTTCCTTTATTTTATGTCTTCTAGTTTCTATATTATTATGTTGGGGTGTGTTATTATATATTATTATAACTGTCCATTTCATTCCCAAATGATGATAGACCATTTCCACTCTCATAAATATATTTTCTGAATTTTTAAGTGACGCTATTAGGTTGCCAAATGTTTTGTAAAAGAAATAGCATATTCTCTTTTCTTTCATGTTTATGTTTCATGTGTTAGGTCATTATAATATCTATACCATGATCTTATTATATACCAATACTTTATTATGAATTATTTATGAGTGGTTGAGACTTATCCTCTCTCTTTTTAATGTTTTCAAAAAAAATCATGTAGCTGTTATGCTTCATAATTTTCTTCTCAAAATCTTTCACTTTTTCTAAAAAAATCTCTTGAATTATTTACATGAATACCCCAATCTATTTTCATTTCAAGGGGTATCCATCAATACAATAAATTGATCTCTTTGATTTTGTAATTTACATACATATAACCCTCACTCCCATTCCAAGGGTATTAAATGACATAATGATCTTATATTTAAGAACTATTAAAATGTCATGATTTTGACTTGAAACCCATTTATTTGATTATATTTTTATTATATATAAAATGATTGATTAAAATATATGTTGTTCATATGAAAATAAAGACATATTAAGGGTTTTCCCTGATTTCTCTCTAATACATTGGGTAATGTATTAAGCTCTAGAGATGACAAGTTTCATGATACCTTGGTGAATAACATTGTCCATGTTTATATGACACGTGGGAATAAACTTCAATGATATGTTCATGAATGTCGGAATGAATTAATTTATCCATATATTCAAGTTATGTTTCAAGTTATTTTCATTATTATATTAATATTCATCCATTTCCCATGACTTTATGTATTTTATCAAGTTCTTATTGATATCAAAAGTAAACTGATTCCCCTGTTTACCCTTATTGGGCCTTCTTCTCAGCCTTTCCTTTGATGTATGTCACCAGATAATGAGATGAAAAAATAGTACATATGAAGAACTTATGTTGTAGCATTACAAATGTATTATAAGTTTGTTTTATGTTTTGATGATTTGTGTTCCATATTTCCAAAACACTATACTTTAATAATCCTCTATTTGTAAAATGTAATAAGGAAACATACATATCTTCCCTAAGGATATCTAATAATTCAAGTTGTTACCATTACTCCAAAGAATAAATGATGAAGGTGTTCAAACTTTTGGAATTTGACAAACTATATATACATTATTATATATGGTGGATAAATATTAAGCCGAGTAAGTGAACCATTTTATACAGTTTTTTATATTCATCTTTCATAATTATTGTAAGGTTATATATTTATGGAATGTTTATGTAAAATATTATTCAAAAATAGTTGTAATAATCTATTATCTCACTATAAATGGACATATGCATATTTTATAACTTGTGCTACCATTTTTGTTGATACATATTAAAAGTTTTATCATTCTATCTCACGATCTGCTAACACTTCATGAATGACAAATTCAACTTCATTTCTATAAATATGAGATGAAGTAGAAATTGTTTAAGGCACAAACAATGGTGAGATTGTTCAAAAATCAGTAAGTATTAATTTTCATGCAGAATTATTCTAATTATGCAAAGGATCTTGAAAACCAAAAATGTAATCTTAGTGCCTTTTTATCAAATGAATTATATAGTCCCTTAGGTCATTATAGATTTTCAGTTTTTTGGTTGTTAACATTCTCCAAACCTTTTTTTAATCACTATTCATCAGAACAAGACTGTTAGATTTCTTTTCATCCATATCCGTGATTTCACTTCCACCTATGTTCTTATATATGAAAACTCAGTGATGAGTTACATTGGGTATCTATTATATTTCTAAAATTAATTTTTATAATGAAGTTTTAGTATTCCTTTTTACGATGTGGGTTTCCATGAAAGAAACATTCAAGTAGTAAACTTTTTATAACCCTGACAAATTTCTAGGCAAAGTTAATTTTATGGGGGGTATAATGTAACACACTGAGATTTTTTGAAATATATTATTTTTTATTTCACTGATGTAATGTGTAGTATTCTACACCATGATTAGTTTGTGCAATGCCCAATATCATATTATCTTGCAGTATATGCAACACTATACTTGTATTGTTTTACACGTAATTCCAGGTTCATTTCATATAATTCAATTCACAAAACACTGAGAATAAACTTTTTTCATTGAATAAAATAATTATTTTTGGATTATTTTATATGAAACACCAAAGTAAGATTTCACAAAACACATCACTAACATGGCATTCATTAAAAACAAGAGTGACCTTTCTCGATATCTTGTGTTATACGCAATATCGAGATTCACTAAACAACATTATATTATTACAATATTATTATTTAATGGGTTATAAACTAGCCATTATGAATTGTATTTACAAATTTTTTATTTAATGAATTATTAACATTTATCTTATGTATTTTTTAGAACATAATATAACAAAAAGTTCTATTTTTCGGATAAATGATGTTTTTTTCTAAAAATGTAGTTTTACCTCCTTTCGATGGAGAACCCATATTAAATATATTTTTGTACACTATTGTATTTTTTATTTAACATAATAAACTTATTCATTAGTAATGGGACATCAATATTTACTTTGGAAGAATTTTGGGTATTCATTGATAAAATTAATATTTTAATGAATATCAAAAAATACATTATTTCAATTCAGAATAGTTTTTTCATCAAATTTATATATATAGTTATATTATCTTTTTATTTCATTTTAAATTTTAACTGGATTATGTTTTTATCATTTAATATAATTATTTTCATTATAAATAATTTCACATTTAAATTGGATATAAATGTGTGTCAATGATTTGATAGTTTTTTCTTATTAAAAACGTGCTTTCTGGTTTTGACAACATGAATTAATTTTAAATTAATTAATGAAATGTATGTGTTTTGATTTTTGAAAAATAAATTCCATATTTGGTTTCGTTATGTCCAAATTAAGTTAATAGGATACTTTTTTCCATATGAGGAATAATATGTAAAGTAATTTTTATTTACCATTGTTATAGAAAAGTATGGTAAATTAGGGTAACATATAATTAGATAATGATAATAAAATTACCCTTACACCAAATAACATTATCTTGGATAAGTTAAAGTCGACCAATATGACATAAGGGTCTGAATTGATTCATTTTATCATGTTTTTCCCATGAAATAATGTATTTATAATTAAAACAAAAGAATGTGACAACATTCCACTCTCATATCTATAATAAGTATATTAATTTTAATATAGTGCTAAATTCGAAAAAACATAGAAAATAAATATTATACATAAATATAATAAATTATCTATATCATTTTAGTTTATATATAATTTTTAGATAATAAATATTTCCATTAATGATGACACGATAGTGATGTAGAAATTATTTTATTAATTGAAATATCAAATAAAGTGTTTTAAAAATATTAAAAGAAATATACTATGAAATAATTAATGTTATCCAAGAATTTTATATGTGAATATGTCATGTTAGGAGTGTATTCAATATTTATTTTCGAATTCATCATCTTTTTGGATTTTATTTACATTAAAATAAATAAATATTGTCAAAATTGACACTATTGGTACTTTATAAAAATAACATATTATTAAAATATTTAAAAATCAAAAAATTATTTTAAAATTACAATGTAAAAATTATATTGTAGAAAATTTCAATAATTATCTAATTATAGATAATTGAAAAAACATAAGTTAATAATTAAAAACATTTAATATTTAAAATATTAATATCACAAATAAAATTAAATAAATTAAATAAGGAAAAAATATAGGGTTTAAAATAAAATCAAAACAAGTATAAATTTTATTTTTTGAGTGGATTTGTACCCCTAATAATCATATATTCGAAATAAATATGTTTGGGATCATTATAAACTCAAAAGTAATTTATAACAAATTAATATTTCAAGACATTCCAAAGGTGCCCCTCCCCCATCTTATAAAAGGGAACCTCTCCTTCTCTTTCAATCACACCACCAAATCCCTTTAGCTTGGCCAACCCCTACCCAAATCGTATCCCACCTTACGTCACTTCATCTTAGAGTCTTCCCTTTGGGAAAATCCATCTTAAGGACTCCTTTTGTGTATACCAAAAGGTGATGCCTGAAAAAGATGTAATCGTTTTATCACCTTTTTAAGAATTCTTTTCTTCTTCTACTCCCTCTTGTTATGTTTTTCCATGATATAGTTACTAATCAAGTATCTTATACTTGATGAAATTTTATTATAATTATGGGACAAACATATTCTTCATTTTCTTCATCATACGAATAACAATTTCACCATTTGTGCGTCCATATGACATACTGCATCCCCACTGTGGTGTAATTGATATTCAGAAATATTTATTTTGGATGGGTATAATGATCATTATAATGGAAACAAATAATAAATATTACATAATAGTTATTCTTTAAAAATTTTATACCATCCAATTGCATACTATTTAACCATTAACTGAATGATATCGTCGCATGAGTGTACGTACTGTTTACCGTCTCCATGACGCGATGAGATTCATTTTCCTTGTTAACCATTCCATAATTATTATAGGGTATATATAATAAATAATAATGAAATATATGACATAATAATTCTACTGTATTTATGAATATATGTTCCATTTAATTTCTTCCTTTCAATTTAATATGGAAACAGAAACAACGTTCATGCGTACGTACGACATACTGTCTCTATGAATGGTGTATTCCATATCATTTATCTATCTATTATATATATTTATCATGGTAATATATATGATATATAATTCATGTTTTACATTCTAGAAGTATATAAATAAAAAACTACATAATAATATCAATAATAACAAGTCAAAACCCATAAGACAAATAAAAATATTATTACACAAAACGTTACATTAACATGCAATGTATACATGAACAGGTAATATAAAGTCATTATTGAATAATATATAATGTAAGAAATATGATTATGGTACTGTTATGAGATAATAATATGTTTAAAACCATTATAAAAGAGTTTCTAACACATACCGAAGAAATCATTTCTAAGGTAAGGGATAATTTTGCAATCTCATTTTTATTTGAAATAGTATATATGTAAGTATTTACTGCAGATATATTTTCCATCCATGTCCATGATTTCTAAAAAAATTGGAATTTTTTTAATATTATTCTATGTATGTTTAAAGTCATTTTACCCATTTTTTTACGATAATGTTTGGAAGGAATGTTTCTTTTGTTTACCATACGAGGTACTTTTTTACTTTTCTGGAAAAAGTATGAGAAGAATGTATTTTAACTTTTATAATAAGAACAAATTTTTTCATCTTCATAATTTCTTATTTCCATTACGCTTAGTCCACACAATTTCAATTTTATTTTCTAAAAAATATTCTTTTAATATTTTGAGGCATTTTGAAAAATGAAAAAAATTATGAATACTAAAGGATATTTAACATAAAAATTAAGTTCAGGTGTTGAATAAAAAATATTTTCCATATAAGATAATTCTATTTAAATAGGGTTATGTTTATATCCATATTATTACTATGATTTGATTGTGTTAATGATGGAAGGTTATTTTATAGAGATTATGTTTTGATGGAATGATGTTTTGGAAACCCATTTTATATCTTGGTTAATGTTATGATGAATGATTTATATTTTTGTGGAATACGTAAGATTGATTTCATTATGAGAGGGTTGGGAACTGCATCTACCTCGAATACATTGGTTAAAGATTTATATCTCATCAGATAAAAATGATTTTAATTGTAAGTAAATCTAGTTCAGTAATAGTGGGATTGAACGAAAAGTAAATCTTGTTTAGAAATACGTGGCTAGAATGTAATTAAACTCTGTTCAGTAAGATGTGGATGGAATGACAAGTAAATATTGTTTAGTAAAGTAATTTTTCCACTATGATGTTCTTGGTATAAATGTCTTGGATACCATGGAAATCATATTATGTACTTCTTTATTTTCCACAATCCTATGTTTTTTACCAATGGTATTTTATCATGGTTAAATTTACTTTATGATCTATTCCGTATATACTGGATATATTTATTTCATGACTCCTGATTTTGATATTCATAATTTATATTCATATTTTCACATTCTTATGTCTGTTTTTTTTTACATTATTCAGGTTTACCATTACTAAGCATTTTAGCTCACAATTATAATGTTTTCTTTTCCCTAGGATATGAAGAAATGTTTTTGGTAGGAAAACTAAAGGGGAATTTATTCATAGGGGATGTTGAAGAACATTCACCATGTTAGAAGTTTATGTTCCATTTTTCTAGAGAAACTAAAATAATACAATCTTTGGGAGTATATATGTGTAATGTATTAAGTATTCCGTAAAAGAAGTGTATTGTCCTTGAATGTCAAGCCTGGTTATTTATATCCCCTTTCTCTATATAATAATTTTATATAAGTTTTTCACTGAATCTCATTTATCATTTCATATCATTGGGAAAATTTGATTATTTTATCATTCTCTGTAGTAAAATTTGTTCTCTTAGATCAACTACTGGAATCCTCAATTCTTTTTCCCCCATTAAGGTGCTGATAGATAGTTGAAGGTGTCATGGTAGGGATTCAAAATCCCATGAACAGTCTCTATTTTCTGGGAATAGAAACTATATATATTTACATTACACTATAAATTATCTCATGGTGGATCCAATCCCAAGTGTGATTCATCAATAGAATCATAATTACACACAACACATGGATTTATAGTAAACACATTCACTATTGAAGATGTTAGTGGTTAAAAATACTATAATTGATGGGAGAACAACATTGTGGGACATACTATCACTTTGAATAGGGATGAATTGAAGTGAATAATAATACCCACATTCCGTGATCTATATATAGAGATATTCCAATTCCATTATTTAATAGATCACAATGATAATTCCAATATAGGTCTCTTAGAAACTCTATTAGTAACAAAATGATTCAGAATACTAAGAGACTAAGACAACTATGATGTCAACAATTTTAAAATTCTACTGGAGGGCATTAAGGTTCTCATGGATTCTTGAGTAGGTAATATGAGAATCTCAATAATGGTGAAAATTTTCCCATATATTCTTTTTTTTTCATGGTTATGAGTGTCTTTAAAAAAGTATCCTATGTTTTCAAAAAAATGAAAAGATAACATTTAATGGAAATGGAATTATTTGAAAAACTATTTTACCAAGTTCTATGAAATATAACAACATTCAAATGAGAATGTCATGGAAA
The DNA here is from genome assembly GCA_963277665.1 of Viscum album. NCBI lineage: Eukaryota > Viridiplantae > Streptophyta > Magnoliopsida > Santalales > Viscaceae > Viscum > Viscum album. Next base: position 1,463,984,035 of record OY728153.1, on the reverse strand, counting down.
AAACTATCAAATAATAAATTATATAACTCCAATTGACGATTCTGAGTTACCATGTCCCTTAACATTACCATTGATTTCAACATATATAATTTATCATATTTTATCATAAATAATAAAATAATATTTAAATATTTTAGAACTATATTCATATATATATATCCTATTTTATACTTTTAAATTTTGGAAAATCCAATCATGTCTTAGATTACTGTAATCTCTTTTTAAGATCTGGTGTTTATAAATTTAACTGTTTTTGGAATGTTTAACAATTTTAATATGAAAAAATTAAAATTTATATGATTTTATTTATTCATATTTTATTTAATATTATATAATATATGAATTTTTTTGGTTTAAAATATTTTTATTTAATTTTATTTGGGTTTTTATTCTATTATATGAAAACTGAATTGATAAATGTTTATTTTAGAAAATTTAGTAAACAAAATGTTTAAATTAATTTTATGTTAAATATTAAATTTAATATTTCAAAACGAATTAAAATATAATGATTTAATTTATATATTATAAAAATATTAGTATCCACGATCCTATATTCATCTATAATTGGATTTTATAAAATTGTTTGTATAGGTGGTTAAAGATACCTAAACCTGAATGTGCTTCAACTCGATTGGAGAGTATGGTTAAGGATGTGCATTTTTTTATATAATATAATTACAATTGAATAATAATAATTTTATTTTATCTCAAAATAATTTTGATCCATTTTTTTAAAAAATTCTATGAAAATCTAGATTAAAAATAAAGAACATTTATTAATGGAGGCAATAATCTACACAAACTTACGATAAACATTCTCATCATAGAAATCATGAATAAGGGAGAAAGAGGATATTAAATTGTAATTTCAAGATCATAATTATATTATATATGTCCTATTTATTCATTTTTTAAATCATTAATACAATGTATTAAAAATCAGAGTAAAAATGAATTGATTTTTAAGTGGTGGCAGTAGTTCAAGCAGCACACAAACAATGTTTTTTTAATTAGTGGATGAAAATAAATGAATAAGTGTTAAAAAATCATAAAATAAACGATAAATATAGTAATGAAAATTAATTCATAATATAATTATGTTGATATGATATTTCCCATATTAAAACTATGATGAAAATCTTAAGAGGAGATACCACTTACTTTGGAGACTTGATTATTCCCTTTGAAGATCCCATGAAATTGAATGTCATAGAATAATTATGAGTTTCTATTGGCTTATGTATATGGAGTATGGTTTTTGGGGCGAGAAAATAGAATATATTTTAAGAGGAATTCAATGTTATTTTTTATTTTGGAAGAATGATAATGGTATCCTTTTATATGGAGAAACAAATGGGTAATTTTGGAATCACTCATCAATTTTAATTAATTCCCTTACATTATTCAATGGATAATAGCTCGAAATATTCAAAATGATTAATTGAATATTTTATTTGATTTACAAAGGGAAAAGAATATATATTTGAATATTTTTTTAACATTTTAAACAATTTCATTTTTATATTTTTAAAGATTAAGTATTTTACTTTTAAACATGATCACATGTTTTTAACTATGTTATTTTTTTGTTTATTTAGCAGATAACAAAACCCATATAACTATATGATGGATTTATGGAACCAAATTTTTCATCTATTTAATTTATTTCAATTCTAATATATTATAAAATTTAATTATATTTTAAAATATATAATGTGTATAAATACTATTTTAGTATAAAATGACATTTTTACCATTATTGATTCTTAATCTCATTTGTATTTGTTCACCTATAAAAATATTTTAAAATATATTTATTTATGTTGGTGTGAGTCAAATTATATTAATTATATATTGTATTAAAATTAAATTTACTAGATAAAAATTTCATGATATTAAGAAAATAATAAATTTTAAAATATTTATTTTATCATTTTCGTGGTCAATAGGACTAATCATAAGAATTTAAATTTTATAAAAAAAATTAAAGTGTAGATAATAAAAAATATGACAATTATTATCTAAAATATATGAATCAAATTATCAAATAACCATTATATGTACATGAATATTGAAAAATTATTCTATAAATGTTAATGAATAAAACCCTTTTAAAAAGATTATATTTAAGAAAACATATTTATTATTATGATATTATTATCAATAACTTTGAATTAAATGAATTAAAGATAAAAATTATTCTTAAAATTTAATTTATTCAACCATTAAATAAAAATAAAACAATATTATTTTTATGTTTGGTGTGTCTTTGTTTAATTTTAGTTGTACCCCACACCTAGAATAATTATACTGGTAAGATTAGTATTAGACATAAATATATCAAACTTGAAAAATATGATTTGTTTTAAAAAATAATTAATTTATCATAACACATTATATTAGTTTCATAGAAATGATAATTATTTAAATATTTAATGTTAATATATTTTCTTATATATATATCCCTTTATTATATTGGTCCATATTCGTTTGGTTTTTGTGTTGTATATGGGGAAAGCCATCAAAAAAACATTTAATTAAGGATAAAAAACAGTTCATCACATTCTACCCCACTTTAAATGAATTTTTCTCTTGATATTTTATTACATAAAAGAAACTAAGCGAGGGTAATTTTCATTCATCACATCGTTCGGCTCCCACATAACCTCTTCAAAATTATGATGTCTCCATTTAACTTCTAACGAATGAGTGGCCTTATTCTGCAAAACCTTATCTCTTTAATCTGATATATCATTGATTTTTTCATCATTGTAATGCCATTCATATTCATAGACACACTGATTTTTTTACCTATGAAGTGCTAGAATATACATCCTTAAAAGTGATTCATTAAACTGATTGTATACATAGAAGAGGTATAGTGTAATTGAAATATTATAAGTTGTGACCCCAACATGATAAAGGTTCTGTAATGAACCAATATACTAAGGGATCAATATCCCTTTCATCAAAAATCTCATAAATTGTTTCCATATAGATATTCCTTGAAAAACCTTTTCACCAATTTGGAATTATAGATATCTACAATAATTTTCCTTATACACATTTTTACAACATTTCATTTTTTTAATATTCCCATGAAGGGTTTGGATCTTCTCTATCATTTCATAGACATTATAAAACCTAGTATGATTTATTTCCCCAACGGCATCCCAATATGTTGGAGTCTTAAATATCTTCTCTTATAGAGGCTCATGTAGTCCCATTTTGATTCTAGAATGGAAATTGTTGTTTTATGAGAACTCTATTAGGGGAATCTGTTGTTCACAAAATCATTGGATATCTATTGAAATAATCTACTCATATTTTATTTTTTTAATGGCTCTCTAAGATTAATCTACCTTTAAAGGGTGGTAAGAAGAACCAATATTCGACTCAATCCCAAAAACAGACTGAATAATATTATATAATCTCTTTGAAAAAAATGAATATTGATGTGATAAAATATATATGGGTATTCAATGATTCCAAAATACATCTTTAACGTATACCTTGGAATGTATCTCTTGTGACAAATCCACTTTTCTGTAAGGTGATGTAGTAAAACCCATATTGAATTGTGAACATTATATGTCTTGGGGAGTCATATGATTAAATCTATGGACATGTTTTCCCATTTACATACATGTATGGGTAATTTTTATATTATACCATTTTTATTTCATCACTCATCCATTACTTTTTTCATACCAAGCATTGAGATATATATTCCATGATTTCCATCTTCATGATATCCCACCTAAAGAATTTCATTAGATATTTATACATATTTTTTCATGAATGATGGATAAATAATGATAGGATATATTTATCATCCAAAATATCCATCTTTAGTTCTATTACAGATTGGACATGTATCCATCTTCTAAAACTAAAACTCATTTTTTTCAATTTTTTACATTTAAAAATTCTATAGCATGTTTTTACAGTAACACATAATCCTTCTAGGATATATTCATACCTAAATGAATAGAGGATAGAGATAAATCATGTGAAATACATGATTTCTCCCCTTCACCTATGACTTTATGATTGAACCATTTTTATATCCATGAGTGATTGGTCTTTTCAATCCTCCTCATGGAAAAAAGTAGAATGGTATTTTCTACTCAGAACATAATTCACCTTTTTTCTTTCAAAATAGGTAATGTATTACTTAGTAATTATGAATTATTATCTATAAAAATATATTTATTTTTAAATTTAAATCCATATGTGTAAATATATATATCATGTTCATTTGATCAATGTATATATCTCGAATTTAAGCATAAAGGTAACACCTCCAAATTTTTTTACAATGATCATAACTACTAATTCTAAATCATGTGTTAGAAAATTTTTATCATGTGTAATGTTTGGTTGAGATGAATAATAGAATATATTTTTTTAATGAGGATGTATCCCAATTAATTTAATGATTTATCAATTAAAATTACAAACATTTAAACATAAACTGTTTTTATATGCATAGGTTTAGTGAAAAAAGATTCTTTAAGTTTCTTGAAGAACTCCTCATATTATTTTTTCTGGAGGAACATTAAACATTTTCATGATAAATTAATTAATTGATTTTATAGAGTATCCAATTTTCACTAAAATTTTCTGTAAAATCATTCTAGTCTAAGAGTTTGATGGATTTCAATCAATGTGGTTGTAATGGGACATTGTTTAATAACACCAGCCATTGAAGAATCTATAGATATACCCTAAAATGTTATTAAATGAAAAAATGATGATAATGTCTAGTTTCAAGGAATAATGTTTTCTATGATTTTTATATATTCAATCCTTACATAGTGTTTTATCCATAGTCATTAAGTAATCATCATGCACATTCATTATTTAATAATATATGTGAATACCATCTAAAAATATTACCAAAAATTCATCTATGTAATCACTAAATTAAATATTAATAAGATTTATGAAGACATAGGGATATCTTTATTTCCAAATGACATCATTATAAACTCATAGCAGAAAAACCTTTTCCATAATGAAATATTTCGAATATACTCGTAGTTTTCCTTCATTTGATGATTTTCGAACCAAAGGATTGTCTTTGAGAAGAATTGATCTCTTCTGAGTTGATCAAAATTGTTATCAATATGGATATTATGTTAATTGTATTTTATGGTTATTTTTTGATATCATGGTAATTTAACCAAATACACATTGAACTATCTTTCTTTTTTACAAAGAGGACTGCTAAAGTCCATATTTATTCACTAAGGAGTATAAATTCCTTGTAGATATTTTGTTATAATTCATTTTTTAACTCCTATAATTAAATGGAAACCATTCAATAGGGTTTACATAATATATTAACTTATCCAAGGATGAGTTAAATTAATAATTTATCCTCACATTCTCGGGAAGACAATGTAATTCACTGGGAAACAATTCTAAAAATTCCCTCAAAATAGGCATGTTCTCATTGTGGACATCCTTCACAATTATATGACCTAAGAATACATTATTTCATTATATCAAGGACCATATTATAAAATTTTCTTCTGAATAATTTTTAGGGTCATATTTTCCCTGATACTTAACAATTGGATGATTAGGTATATGAAATGATATTATACATTCTCAGTAAGTATTATGAGTTTTATATAAGGAAGGAAATTATATACACAATATTATATAAAATTATACTATAGTTAGATGGACTAGATTTAATGTATGTATACATAAAAAATGATGTTAGAAGAGTTTTAAACCATATTTTCATTTAGAATTATATCAGGTTATTTAATGGATTGACAGATATCAAATTTTCTTGGTTGGGAATCCAAACCCCTTTAAAAAATATATTATATAAAAAATATGATAAACTGTAATAAAACATTAAGTTTATGGCTCTAGAGTAAAGAAACAGTATTCCTTTCACCTTCTTAGTCTTATGTTCCACCTCTGTAGTAGTAATTTCATATTCCCTCCATTTATCCCATGGTTTAGGAAGGTGCGACAACTTAATATAAACATCAATACTATGGTTAGTGTACCGATTCTCATAATAATCATACTTCTATAATTTATTGAATTGAAAAGTGGGGTCAGCTTCTGGTGGGGAATTCTTCACCTTCATGGTGTTATTCATTATTTTTTAATTGCACTAGAAATCATGATCTAAGTGTCTTATTTTACCACACTTGTAACACTTCCCATATCCTTTAATAAAATTCCATGTTTGTTTCCAACCAAATTTAGTACACATGGCTATTTGGACATCCTTACCTCTGTAGGAATATTCATTATGGATTCCATGATGCTCCATCCTTTTTTCCTTTATCTAGAATCATTTGGTTCACAATAATCCATTTCAAACTTATGTAGGAATATAAGAAATTTTTAATGGATTTAAAATTGAATTACATCTAATTTCATACAAATGCATGTTTTTAAGAGACCGTGAATTAGATCAATCTTACATTTAATTATACATATTTATTCTGAGACATACATTCTCATCCATAAGAAGTTACCCTCATAATATCCAATAGACTCATCTCCTTTTTTTACAATTCAAGGAATTTTATTTCAATATTACAGTGTAGAGTTAAGGGTTAATACGATATACAGAATATTACCTTTAAAAATACCCACATCATTGATTACATTCCACCCTGTTTTTGTATTCATAAAGGTATTCTGAACTTTTTCAGAATAACATTTAAAATGATATTCATCCAAAAATTCCTTATCATGGTTTAATAATTTAGGGATATGAAATCTAAATTTAATCACATTAATACATTAATTAGTAATAAATTGGTTTTATGTCCCATTAATGGATGGTGGGACTTGAAACATAAAGGATTTTATAGAAGGGTTCCCACATACAGGTTTTAGCTCTATATTATTCATGTTATTATTAATAATATGATAGTTTCGACCGGGAATATCCATTAGATTTTAAAAATTAATTCACTTATAATTTATACAATAACAGCATTTTCCATTAAATCCATTATTATTTTGGTTCATTATAGTTCAAATAATACCATTAATAGAGGAATTATCATGCTATGGAAACATAGATTAAAAAAATATAAAATATGAAACATTTATCATTGATGAAATAACTCAAAATTAATGAGTATATTATTACATAACCACTCCCTAAGTTTAAAACTCCGTTATCCATGAATATTTCTCTACTATATTTTCCATAACCATTCTAGTTAAAATGATTAGAAAATACTTCATAGTGGTAAAAGGTAAATTTGAATTATTCTAAGAATATCCCCTAAGAGTGTCAAATAGGTACAGAGTGATGGACCATTCACTATGCCCTATAATGAGGGCCTAGATATAATAAACCAACACATTTGTGATTAATATCCCTATATTTATCAGTTAAAAACCTCATTTATTGTTATTATAATGGCAAGGAATTATTTTTATGAAATCAAAATAATCTATACATTACCGAAAAGAATAGGATGTGTTATTAGGAACTTCTTTAGGGATTTAATTAATTTTTCCTCGTCTTAATAAAAAATATAACTAAACACAGCTATGATACCAACCAATCTGTCCTAAGTTAATTAAAAATAAATAATACATTGATAATATAGTAAAATTTTTAAATCCAAAAATAAATGCCTAACTGAAAGACCAAATGGTTTAGTGGAAATATGGATTGGAAAATAAAAAAAATCAATATGATGTGAAAACATCATCATAATCTATATAAACTATTATAAATTACATGGTGTATAATACTATTCAAATCCTATGGAGGTGAAAATATAGGATGTGGTGAGATCAAGAACATTTTAACGAATAAAATAACAAAGTTCATAATGGTTAGATTATAAAAATATAAAAAAATTAAGGATCAATAAATGATTTAAGAGAAACATAAATCAATAAGTGTTGACTATATACATAAAAATTAGACATAAAGTTTCAAATGAAAACATGTTTACCATTTCATGAGAAAATAAAACATAAATAATATATAACATGAGTCATGTAACATATAAAAAAAATTGGCATCATCATAAAAATATTCTTTATTATATTTGTAAACATGACTACATGACAACCAATTCACTCCTAAAATTATGGGTACAGATAAATTCCATCACACTCACCCATTATAAATCTAGAAACTTTCTGACCAATACCCAATGAAATTCTATATCATGAGATATATTCTATTACCAAATATATTGGATGGAGATATAGAATGCATATATCATATAACACATAAATATGTGTTCAACTTAAAAAGTCATAAAATTGTATAAGAACCCATATAAGTAAAATTCCATTTATTAAATTTAAAACCAATCACAAAAGAACCCATTAAATTAAAATTAGTTTCATAAAACACCTAAAAAGTATAAAATTACCTCATTAAATAAATCATTTGATAATGACTAATTTATCACAAAAAATATAAACCTAAATAAATAATATAATGTGGAATATAAAATATGACTCTGTTGGAGATAGGATATTTTAATTTTACAAAAAAATAATAATAATGAAATCATATTTTGAAAAAAATTTGAATTTTTTGTTGTGAAAGTCATTTTTAAGTGTATCTTTTGTAAATAATCAATTTTTTTAATACAAATGAAAATGAAACCAATAAATTAAATATAATTTCTGAAAAATATATTTTCATAAAATTTAAATAGAGGAAGTAATTTAAAAGGTATATTATTGGAAAAAATTGTGTTCAAGTATTAAATTGTATAACATAATGAAAATATTTTGAGAAACACGGCCCTTACCATTACAATGGATTTCCAGGGATGTAAATTTAAATTTTGTATCATAATGATAAAAATATTAATTACCAATTTAAAAAACATTTTCATATATATTTCCGTATATAATATTTTTTAATAACAATAAAATTCATGTACCAGAGAGTGGTAATATCTTTTCAACATGTGGTCATAATAACATTAACCTTTTTTTGGATGTTTATTTATATTGATATCATTACAAATCATTTGATATCTATTTTATTTTTGATATATCATATAATATTATAATATATAAATATATATTATACTGATTGAATGTTTTCTTTTGTCATTCTATATGTTTTTTGGACTTATTATGGGGAAATAAAATTGAAAACAGATTATTTAAGAAATTTTAGTGAATTAAAAATTTTCATAAATGATAATTTGAATACATATTATCATATTTTCATAAGAGTAAAATAATAATGATTTTAATAATAGATTATATTACTATTAGTATTCATGTTCCCATAGTCACCCATAATTGGATTTTTTTATCATTATTTATAATGGTGGTTAAACTGATACCAATATGGACATACTTTTAAATTATTGGTGTGTTTGATTAAGAGAGTGTTTATAAATTAAAAACATTTAACCATGGTGGAAATAATCTACACGTATACATGATTAGAATTTATGTTTCTCAAAGGATGAGTGGGGTGAAGTTTGATATTAAATTTAAATTTCTAGATAATAATATAGTGATAGTTAAGTTATATTTTATTATTTACCTCCATTAAAACCTTAAATGAAAACTAGTAATGAAAGACAAATGAGGTCTCTCTTTGGAGGCTGTAGATCACAATACAAACTAACGATGATGTTTTTAAAATATAAATGGATGAAAATTAATAAATAATATTATTATGTAACACTTATATATATTAAAATATGAATATTGTTTTCATAGTATATGTGACATGAAACACTGCTCTTAAAAACCCAACAAAATATATTTCATGAAATTTAATATCTTTGATAGATTCTGGAACATGAAACCATGAGTCAAAATGTACCATAATATAGTTATAAATTTACAACTAAATTGGTGGGTATGAAGAGTAAATAATCAATTATGAAAACATTGATTATATATTCATTGTAAAAATAATAATTACTTAAAATAAAAATACTTTTTTTGAATTTTTTTCTAAAAGTTAGATTAACCACGCATTGTGCTCATATTGAAAATTTGTTTTCACCCATTTTAGAATATGTTTTCGAAAAATATAAATTTAATTTTTAAATTATTATTTAAAAATTAACTAAGGGTGAATATTTTTATATTTTTTAAATGAATATATTTTTGATGAATAAGGAAAATTATTGAATTTTAATCGAATGTTTTCTTTTTCATTCAAATTATTTATAGATTTAAATTATATTTTAAATTATTTAAAAATTAAAATTTTGAAAATTATATACAAGTTTATTGAATTTATTATATAATATTCTTTGTCATTTATGATTTTGATATAAAACATCTTAAACAATCATACATTTTCTATTTGAAATCACCTTTTCTCTTTGTGTTTGTGAGAATAATTTTAAATTAATTATTCCCAATTATGTGAATATTATTTTTTAAAAATTATTTCATATTTCCTAATAACAATTTATATTTTTAAATAATTTTATCATAACTTTTTCCAATATAAATAGTGAAAATAGTAAGAATTATTTACCACTGATTATGAAAGAATATGTTTTGTATGGGGTTAAACCAAGAAGTTAAGATATAAATTGACCTAAAAACTTTTCAAAATCATATTGAATGGAAATATTTCATCCTTATCCTACCAATAATTATAATATAATTAAATTTAGAATCATTTTTCTCGGTTATGTCCCTATAATATGGGATTCATTCGGGAAATTATCATGTAATTTTGAAGAGGGTTCCCTTTCCCAAATTATAAAAGGGAACTTCATACCTTAACTTATTCACACCATACAATTCCATTGTATTGAAAACATATTACAATAATATCTTATGAACCTCCTAAAAATATTATATTTATTATTCTACTCCTAATATAAAATCCCTTGAGTCCCTAAGAGTATATCAAAAGGAGGTTTCTCTTGGAGAATGTAATTATTTAAATAAATATCTTTCATTTTCCTTGCTCTTTTTACACATTTAATTATTTTATAAAACTTACATTATAATAACACCAGTATGTTAAATATAATTATATGTTACTATGTTTATTGAATAATATTTACCCATCTCTACAACTATCAAATGGTAAATGAAATCCCTAATCATGGATATGACAGATTACCACCTCATGAACTGATGTAGTTATGTTTCCTTCACCACATTTCAAGAATGGATATAATGATGGATTTACAAAACATTAGATGACATTTATGATAATATTATACTTTTCTAATTTTAATGTCACTTATGAAATTTTACATTCCATTATATTTTAAATTCGATATCATAAATCATTTGTACGACAGACTACTACCTCATAAAGCGACGTGATCTGTTTTTTACAATATAATAAAATTGAATATAATAAGGATATAAATAATTATTATATGGTATATATGACAATATATTCATAGTTTATAAATTAAAATATCACCCACTTCATTACCCATACACTCTATATGGGAATGAAATTTCTACTTGTGTTTGCATACGACTTACCATCTCCATGAAGCATGTCGATTCATTTTCCAGGTCCTTGTTTCATAAATAGTTATAAAAATTTATATATTGAGAAATTATGATATTTATAACATTTTTATTTTCATTTATATAAAATAAATAAATAATATTATCAATAACTAGAACTTTCATGAAATGGAATGAATGTGAAAATAATGAAATTGACACCTGAATAAATAAAAAAATGAATGATTATTAACAAATTGGTGATAAGAAGTTATAAAATAATCATATATAATGTTTTAAAAATTAATATGGTTTTATTATTTTTTAATAAAAAGTTTAAAACTAGTATATTTTTGTTTATTTAAATTACATTTAAATGAAATAATAATCAAATGGACTTCATCTCAATTTTCCATAATTGATCTATATTGTAATGGTATGCACCGAATTCATTTTACATGGTGTATATAATACCCCTACAAACATAAAATTCATTATTATTTTATAGTTATACATATTTTATTTTTTTAATTAGACTTATTTGACCTATGTTGATTGTAGATAATGGTTACAAGGTTATATTGAATTTCAAAACACAATTTATTTATATTGGGTTTTACTAAATCATAATTATCATTGATTGTCTAATATTATGTGTACAAACAATTTTGATTATATTAAGTATTATTTACACTTTTTCATATGGATTTACATGTTATACATATTATTTATTTGGTGATAAATTCTCACTTCAACGTTATGATCTTTGTAGGGGTTAATTTAAAAATCTCAATTAAAATCGGGATTTTTATACATGTATTTTCCTTGAAGGAAATTATTGATTCATTATTTAATAATACAATTCATTTTATTTAAATATGGACATTAATGTAATATTTTTGGATATAGTTCCATTTTCCCCTCACTGGAAATTAAAATGACTACGGAAATGTATTAATAAAATATTACATCATTTTCCCTTCAATCAGAAATCATTTTTCTTCAAAAAATATATTTTCTAAATATTTTAATGAACAAATTTTTAACCATTTTTATATTTCACAAAAAAAAATGAATCTTCCTGTATTTCTAAAAATGACGCACTTTTTTTCTTTAATGAAAATATGTATCAAATCATTTTTTAATGCGTACAATATGAATAAAATTATATAAATTCGTGAGCACTCAATATTTTAATGATTAACATACATGTTTTATAAGATTATTTCCAAAGAAAATTATTTGAAAATTGTATTGTGAGATGTTTCTTTTAAATAAAAATTTTCAAGGTGCAAAAGATATTTTTATCCAATTTTATTTAAATGGCATTTTTATTGTACTTATATTTAAAACTATAATCAAAACATTCTTATAATTATGATAAAATAAGGATATGATATATTGATACCAAACTTATTATTTATTTGGATTGATTGTGGTCATTTTAATTAGGTTTTCACAATTTTATTATAATTAAAATGTTTACTTTAGATGGTTTATCGTTATGTTTATTTGTTATGGTATATATTAACATTTTATTAGTTAGTTTTTAATACGAATGATTATGTTGTTTCTATTCCATCCCATTCAAATGAGGAATTAATTAGACTTGTAATGTGTTGGTAAGGGCCCACTATATCCACTTGACGCATCATTAGGTATCTTAAGACAAACTATATTTATTTTTATCTGAGGCGTTGACATTTTATATCGATGTGTCATCATATTCCATTGACGGTATAACATTTATAGGTACAATACCTTGACATTATATTTTAGATGTCCAACATTATATATTCCATCATTATGAATTTAGTTACTCATATTCCATGTGATTAATTGATTAGTTAGAATGTATATTTCTATGTTTTATTCTCATGTGATTATTTATTAAACATTGTTTGGTCGTCTTTTATTCCTTCCATATTGTGATCATGTTATTTTTTAAATGAAATATGTTCTAGTTATTTAACATCCAATATTTATTATGCCTTATTTTCTTTATACATTTCTCTGTAATGCATAACCAAAATGAGAATCTATGCTCACCCCTCTGTTATGTTTTATTTTACATAGAATATGATGATGTGTTTTGTGATTGATATGCAATGATATAATAAAGGGAATTATGAAATTATGAAAAAAAAATCCTTATATATTTATTGTTTTAAAATGTAATTTTAATTTCAAGTTTTTATCTTTTATTTAATGAATACTAAACTATTTCATCTTCTGAGATGTGATTACTTATATAATATTATAATAAAATAATGTAGACATCCGATCTAAGCTAATAGATTTCGGGGCAATATATTAGGTATGAGAGAAAATTTAATATAAACCATGGGAACTAGATTAATGAAAACATATTTTTTGTAACACAAACCTACGATAGAATTATATTATAATCATATAATAACATCCAAATGTTTTTATAGGAATAGATTATGTGTTATTTTCTATCAAATACATCTTTTTTGAATACAACAAGTTTTTTTGGTTCTCCCAAAAATATACTATTCGGTCATTACTCTAAAAAGGGTGAATTGGGATTTACTATATCATTACCTACTATAAAAATAGGGGAATTAATGTTCACTTTATTTGACAATAATTAGGATTATATACAGAATAAATCAAATTTTTTTATAACCAATTATGAAGGAGTTACAAATAAACATATCCCTAAAGAAACCATGTTTGTGATTGTGATATTATAAATACATAATGATTTTTATTTATTTTAATTGTTTCAATAGATTTATGATTAAAAATTATGTTTCATAATTTTATGATCCAATATATATTATTCAATTTTTTAAAAATATGAAATAATGTGATAATATAAAAAATATCAATGAAAATAATCCAAAGGGCCTGAATGATCATTTATTTTATTAGATTAATACAATATATTGATGTCAAAAGTCACCCATGCATTATCATCATATGATTAAATAGTATCAATGGTTATTAACACTAAGAAATAATTCTATAATTATTATGGATTCGAAGGGAATCCAGAGAATAAGAGGATGTCATAGAAAACTAAAATAAATATGAGGAAGATGAAAATGAATGATTTTCTATCATGTGATTCTTGTAGAAGTAAAAACATTGTTCATTATTAATAGGAAAATAAATTTCCTTATAGTGTGAAGAAAAAGGCCACTGTGATCATGATTGTAAGGGAATGAAATAAATTACCAATTCTAAATGATTTAAATATAAGGAAATAGAGATCTATGAAAATAAATGACCCTAACATCTTGGGAATACACCTCAATGGAAGATAATGGGTCAAAGTCAATATAATGTTATTACGAATGAAAAAGAGGAATAATTAATGTGATTGTTTTTTTGGATTCAAAGAATATTTTATTTTGGTATTTTATCAATCATATCCTTGTTATAAGAATTTTTAAATTTATAAGGACTATAATGTTGTAATTTTTAATCTAGTTTTTGAAAGTATATGTTAAACTATAGTGATGACCTTGAAAAATGATATAGTGGAAATTTTAAATTCATAGAAAACACGTTATTAAAGGAAATATAAATTGTAATATATTTCAGATATTGAGAAAATGATGTTTTTTAATGATTGATATAAAAAATAAAAATAAGATCGTACTAACTACTATGGAACTGATTAATGATTTAGTGAGATGTGGTTTAAAATATTATTTATGGAGATTATATATTTTTTTATTTATGGAATATATCTAATAAACTATTTTTTATTTAATAAAAAATTGAATAATTCATTTTTTCCAAATTGTTTTATTATAATTCAATTTCTAACAATGTATCAAGATAATACATGATGAAATTCTTCATATGTATAGTATGTGAAGATTAGATGAGGCTTTAGAGATCAATGTATTACTTTATCAAATGATGATTTATACATATTCTATTACTTTTTCATCATTATATTATAAATCTTATGTCTTCTTATGGCCTTTGGAATAAAAAAAAATTAATTTATTTGAATAAGAGATGAAGTGGGAATTAATCATGGTATGACAGAATAATGAGACTTTTCTTATGAAATGAAATTACAACATGTAAGTACTTCTGATCATGATAATTAATTAACATTTTACCTAGATAATAAATTAAAATTTTAACCTATTACTATTATTTATGATGATATCATTGATATTTTTCACTCCTATTTGGCTTAAGGTTTTGTCATTGTTGATTTTCACAATATCATTCACTTTTTTGTGATCAATGGTCTCTTTCACTCTCCATTATTATTTGGGAATTTTTATTTTAATATGTTTCCACATATTCACTTCTAAAAAATGATCTCCTCATTGTAAATCTAGTTATGTTCCTTTCAAAATAAAGTTTGTGCTTCGATTTCCAAGTTATTAAGACGATATTTTGTAAACCCTTTTACGATGTCGGTTTTTTAACAATGGTACCTCAAAATGTCAAACCCTTGATTATGAAGGTCAATTTTAAATTGAGTGGAAAAAATTCATTTAATGTGGGGATAATTAAAAACCCCTATATTTTAAAATAATATCATTATTTTGATAGAATATTTGATACACAAAACTAAGTTTAAACAACACATGAAATATATTTCTTTAAATTTAATCTATTTTATAGCTTATAGAATGTGAAACCCCAAATCAAAATGAACCATAATATAGTTATAGATTTAAATTTAAATTAGATATTATTAATAGTATTATATAAATTATAACAATTGTTTTTAGTTATTGACTATAAAAAATATGAATAACATAAAATATAGCTAAATGTTTTCTAGAAACATGTATTTTTATGAAAGGATTAACAGTCATGCTTTATGAAAATAATTTAAAATTAATTTTTCAAAATTGTAGAAGATTTATATGGAAAAATGATATTAACATTCAAAAAAATAATATAAAATTTAACTTAGGGTGATTTTTTTTATAATTTTCTAAAATGATTAATTTTTTATTAATAGATAATTATAATGAATTATAATTAAATAATGTCTTTTACATTAAATTATTTAAAAAGTTAAATTATATTTTAAATTAGATTTATATTAAATCTATTTTAGTTATATATTATTTAATCCAAATTACTTCATTATAATCATTTTAACAGTGACTTTTGATATACAATCTATGTATGCTTCTAAACATTTTCCCTTTGAAAACACACTTTCTCAACGCCTCTAGAAGATTGATTTAAAAATATATTTTGTAAAATTTGGGAATGATTTTTTTTCAAAATTTATTCATTATTTGGAATCCGAATAATTTATATTATATTCAATGGCCAACATAATTTTTTCCAAAAACGAATCGTCCAAATGTAAAAAATTATTTTTCCTTGTTAATTTAATAATGGGGTTACCCTGGGGTCAAACTAAAAAAATAAGGCTTTAAAAGACCTAACATAATTAAAAATATTATTTAATATACATATTTCCACCGTATAATATTCTAATTTCTAATCTATTATAATTTTCTAGAATATTTCTTACATTGGCCTCTATCATATGGGATTATTTTGGGAGCATTACATGTAATTAATAAGAGGGTTCCCTTTCTCGACTAATAAAAGGGAACTCCCTCCATCTATATTTTCAGTCCTCTATATTCATTTGGATTGATGAAATCCTTACAACATATCTCCCCACCATTCTTATAAATATTCTATTCCATTTTTTCCTCTCCAAAGACAATGCCTTGGGTCTTTAAGAAGATATCACAAGAAGATTTCTCATAGAAAATTTAATTATCATAAAAATGATATTTCATTTGAGTTCTTCCTTTTCTACCTTCATATTTACATTAATAATAAAATATAATATCACCAAAATATACCATATAATTATATTTTATATTATTTGAGTCATAAAATTTATCTATATCCAATTCCACCAAATGGGAAATGAAATCATTGATCGTGTGTACCGCTAACTACCACCCCACGAAGCTATGTTGTTAATTTTCAATCACCACCATTAATTGGTGGATATAATTAGTGATTTAATGTATGTATATTATATTTTTGATATTAAAATAATTATTTAATTATTATATCAAATATTCCTTTTTATGTTCCATTCCATTTTCTGTACTACAGTGTTGCTCACGTGTACGGTGGACCACCACCTTGTGAAGGGATGTTATTCATTTTTCACTTCTGCTTAACATAGAATTTCATAAGGATAAAATTATGAAAAAAATTGTGTCATATATAAGAATATATTGATTATAAATAATTAATATATTACACAATTCCATCCCCTTTCACTCATTAAGGTAATTATATCATCGCTCGTGTGTTTTCACAACCCACCATCTCAACGAAGTGATATTTTTCATTTTCCTTGTCCAAAATTCATAAATGGTTCTAAAAAGTATATATAGATTAAATATGATTTTAATGACATGATTATTATTCTAAAGGTTATGTAACTATTTCATATTCACAATAACTGGATCATTCAGTACAAAACATGAATAATAATAAACAAAATTAACACTCGATGTAATTATAATAATGAAAAATTGTTTTAGAACATGTGATAAGATATTATTAAAGGATAATATGTGATATTATAAATAATAAATATGGTTCTTTTATAAGTTAATTTAATTTTTAAAACCATTATATATTGGGTTAGATCATGTTCAAAAAAATAAAATCATGAGGTATTGGACTTCATATCAATTTCTCTTCATTGAGGTATATTATATTATTATGAAAGTAGTTTATTTTATATGGTATACATAATGTCCCTTTAACTTATTATATAAAGATTCCATAATTATTCATTTTATTTTAGTTATAAACAAGTGTTATTTCACCCATAGGGATTTAACTAAATTATGGCCAAGTGTTAAATAATTTAATAAATCAATTTCTTTTAATTGGGTTATATTAATTTTTTAATTGTCATTGATATTCTCTGAATATATGTGTAATGAATTCAGGTTATCTTATGTAATATTAATAATTGATTCATGTATATTTACATATTTTATATATATTTAATTAAATTATTAATTCCCACTTAATTTTTTTATCTTTACAAAGGATTATTTTGCAATCTAAATTTAATCGGGATTGTTTATAATTGAGTTTAAATTGAAGGAAATTATTTTATCATTATTTAATAAACCATTTAATATTTATATAATCTAATTTTTAACGCATTTTTCAAAAAATGGTTCTAATTTTTAAACTCTTTGGTATATAGAATTGTTGATAAAATTTTTTAATAAAATATTACATCATTTCCCTCTTCGATCAGAAACACTTATTTCCCAAACCATGTTTTCAAAAAAAATTATTAAAAAATGATCTCTTTTCCAAATAAATTATTAAAAAAACATATAAACATTTTTTATTTTTATTAAATTTTTTAATTTAATCATTATTACATTTTAAATGAAATTAATGTTTATATTTTTTCAAAAATATGAATGGTATCATTGTTTTAATGTGTATGAAAGAAAAATAATTTTACACTACCATGACAAGTCAATGTTTTAATTATTATTTTAGATTTTTTAAAAAAAATTATTCATAGAAAATTATATTAAATTTCTTTAGGTACTTCTTTTAAGGTGACATTCAATGTACAAATGATATTTTGAAAAAAAATTAAATGACATTTTCATGGTATTTATACTCATCACGGAAATCAAAAAATTATTGTAGTTATGATCTGCAGAGGATATGTTATATTGATACCTTCATTATTATTTATTTGGATGGTGTTTGATGAGTTTAACTTGTGGTGTACTGTTTTACTAGATTTTTCTAGTTTACTCTGGGTGGTATATCATTATATAAATTGATTAATGTGAGTATTAACAATTTAAATGATAGTTTTCAATATAAATGTTTATGTTTAAAATGGTTCACCGTATTTCATATAAGGAATGAAATTGACTTAATATATGATGAGAGGCTCTATATACCCTCAATGCATCAATAGTTCTCATGAGACAAACTATAATGGGTTTGGGATGAGGTATTACCTATTTATATAGATGTCTTGGTATAAGGTCATGATGGTATTAGATGTACTTCTATAAGTCCACGATGGTATGTTATAGATTACCATCATTATAAATGCCGCCATTATGAATTTTGTTATTATTATTTAATGTGATTATTTTATTAGTTATAATATACATGATTCGGATTTATTATTATCTAATTATTTATATGTCATCATTTGATCCAAATTTATTACTTCAATATTTTTTTCCTGTTATTGATTAAATTTAATTTGGTTCGCTTATTTTCCTTTTAATATTTATTTTTCTATATTTATTTGTATATTATGTTGTACACTTAACCTAAAAACGAATCTGAGCTCTCCCATTCTTTATGTATTATTTTCTATAGGATAGTAGGGTGTTTTTTGATTGATATTCATCGATAAAATAATAGAAATAATGAAATTCTCAATGAAAAATTATTGTGTATTTAATTTTTTTTATTTTAGTTGAATTTCATGTTTGTGTCTAGTTTTCTAGGACTATTAAACTATTTGGTCCTCCAAGATGTGATTCCTTGTATGTTATTCAAATGTAATAATGTATACATAGGCTCCATACAACTGGTGTCGGGGTTGCTACAATATAAAACAAATATTACAATATATCAGTATAATAATGATAATTATGTACTCATTTTATTATGGTGATAATCAATTCATATGAATAATATTAAGAAGAAAAGAATAATAGGAGATATCACTTATTTTGTATAATTGATTTCCACTGGAAGTTCAATTTAATTCGTAGGGTTTGTGTTGTGTACTTTTATAAGTGGAAAAAGGGGGCACTTTTGTAAACAATCATCATACTTCAATAATTCCTAGATATTCATCCATGGTCAATGGATCCAATGATTAAATATTACTTGACATTCTAGTTTTGTTTCATTGATTAGGGTAAAAAAATATTTTTATACAGTTTTTTAACATGTTATAATTTTTTTTCAAATTTTTTCATTTTATATGTTTTTAATTTTATGTTGGGAAACATGATTTTAAATACATGATTTCAAATTTTATTAAACAAATAACTTAACCAATATAAAAAAAATTGGGATATGGAATGAATTTAACATTTAATTAATCTAATTCAATTTTTAAATATTATAAAATTATCATTTAAATTAAAGTAGATATAGTGTATAAATATTGTTTTAGTTAAAATAAACATTTGGATATTATGGATTTTTAATCATATTAAATATTGATTACTAATTTAATTAGTGTTCAGTATTGTTTTTATGCTTAAAAATTATATTATATTGATTATTTAATGTATTAAAATTTAATTGTTTTGATATAAATTAATTGATATTAATCAAACTATAATTTTTAAAATAATTATTTCCCCATTATTGTGGTAATTATAATTAATCAAAACAATCTAAATTTTACACCATAAAATGAAATTGTCGATATTTTTTTTAATTATTTAATAAAATACCAGAATCTATTGATCATGTTTAATTTAATTTTACTAGAAAATTTGTCTTACTATTAGCATATATAACATGAAAAATTATCAAATGATTTTTTTAATGAAAGGTTATATAATATTAGGATTGAAATATCATCATCATTGTAATTTTATTTATAATCTAAAACATTATGAATACAAACATAATAGGTGAACCATGGGAATGGTGATTTAATAAGGTATGAAATAGTGGTTCCTGATTGAGTCCCCTCTCACTTTTATTTCCCCTTCAAGAGGAAGGGATGTGTGGAAATGGGCGTAATATGTGTGTTCCCTCTGGACCACCAAGGATGCATGATAGTATGAAACCATTCCCTATCGCCAAGTATAAAGTACAACAATGTGTCCATTAATGATACCCTCACATCTTATGATAATATAAGTGATTAACCAAGGGATGTAAGTAGTGATATGAATTAAATTGAAAATTATGAGAGTCTGTTTTGATTATTTTCTGGGAAATTCCAATTTGTCTGCATTGTCCAACACATATGAGCATAGACATAGAATCATTATGAAGAGATGAACCATAACCATAGCATGCGGTGAAAGAAAGGATGAAAGTTCCCCTAGGGAAATTAATTACACCACCTTCCAACATGGTTCCCAAGATACACGAGATGTTAGTGTAGATTTTATATCCTAAGGGATGATGGTCCTAGTGTAGTCTTTATTATTGGATGGAATAAATGAATTTATGTCCATGACCAGTCTGAGATAGGGGGATTCAAAACAATTTTTGAATAATTGAATCATGTCATCTATTATATTCCTAATACGAATGATCAAAGATCTCACTATGCAGATACCTCCATCTAAGTGGGGATTATTTATCAATTTCAAAATTCACTAGATACCAACTAACAACACCATGACTCATGCCTTCTTCTCTGGACCTGTTTCCCCAACACCCTGGAAGTATATCTCAAGGAAGGGTGTTCCAATCAGCTCAATGGAGGAGAAACCTGTATGACCACCCAAATACATCCATACCATTCGATCCCACTCAAATCCAAAAATAAATACTTCTAAATATATTCTTAACTAACACTACAACATGAGAATATGGAGACCAAATTAACCCTAGTGTGTTAAACGTTCCCATCAGTGGAAAGCTCTTAGTTTCATACTCTCCAAACCATAAAATTATATTTCACTTGAAACTCATTGCACCGCATTTGATTTTAAAAAATATCAACAAATATCATAGCGCTTGTCATCTAATGGTAGTCCTTCACTAAAAAATCACCTGATATGGTTTCCATAAAAACCCATTTTTAGGTTCGTTGTTCAAATCAATCATGTAAACAAAATACCGATGTTCCTTTTCTTGAATAGAGTCTATGAAACCAAATTTCTCACTATCATTCCTGAAGAATATATCAAAATTTATAATAATAGGGAACCCAAAGTAATAGAGGACCAGGTTGTGATTCCAATATCAGATAGTACCCCTCTTGATAATCCATAGAATGTGATTTTTCTAAAGAAGGCGACGATAAAACTTTAGTGTATATAAAGAGGTATTTTTCCACCTTTCAAAACCACCTCACTCATTCCCTTATCCACAATTTATTTCCACCAATTAGATTATTCATCAATGAACTCCCATTCTAGTTTGGTATGTATGCATCGCAATGTGTCCAAGAGAATATGTGCATTAATTAATTCTCTACTGTAAAACTTTTCAACTGATCCCATGATTCCCCATGGTGTTTTCTAGTTGCATGGGCATCCCAGATAAAAGACATAAAAATATTGATAATGTTGGTGAAAACTGGGTTCAGTGCCTTCATTTCAGAAAGGAAATGAATCCGAATGAATGAGAGAATGAAATTAACTAGTGTAATTCTTCCACCGAATGGGATATAATGGTTTTCCTATTCAATATTCATACCTCGATCCTTCCTGCAATACAATCAAAATGTTGTATGTGTGGTCTTACAGAGGAGAAAAAATAACCTATGTACTCCATAGATAATCTTTTTCAATTCAAGGTGATGATATAACTCAGATAGCATATATGTATGTCCAAATAGCTTCTTGATATAGAGAAATTACTCTTCACCATGTTAATTATTTTCTTTCTCAATTTGTAGTATTCCTGTAGAATGCTAATTATACCATGAACTAATATTTTATTAGAATTCATAAAGATGATGGAATCATCTACGAACATGATATTAGAGATATACTAATGGTTATACATTCAATTATAAGGAATGATATTACCCCTCAAAATCCATGGTTCGACTTGGTGGAAAAATATGTATTGTGTGAGAATAAAGATATTAGGAGAAAGTGCATCACCCAATAATTTCCCTCAAATTTAATATAATAAGTGGTGAGTTTTCTATATTAAGGAGACTAAAAACTAGGAGGAGATGAAGAACATAATGATGAATTCAATATCCTATGAGTAATATACAAATCTATCCAATACATTGATGATAAATTTCAACTCAACTCTATCAAATTCCTTGTCTATATTTAATTTTAATACCATGTTTTTCTATCAACCATGAGGATGATTTCACTGATCACTACCTGGTCCATTGGTATAGTTCCTCAGATCATTATTCCTTTCATGAAACAATGCCTCTTTTCAGAGATACATTGTGGGAGATAATTGGTATACCTTCTATTGAGAACACATACTAACACATAATATGGATAGTTTCGCATAAAAATAAACCAGTAGTTGTTGAGGAAAGAAAGATCCTTTCTTTTTGGGATGATAAATAATGTTTGGAATAGGATAAATGATGAAAGATTCCACCCTAGATGAATTATAGCATATTTCTCACCCGATCATCGCTACCTAGATTCCAAGACTCCCTATAGAGGATCTCATGGATCTAATAGGTCATGTAGCACTCTCTAGATTAAAACAATGCATTGCCTCAAAAATATTAATCTCATCAAGATAAGCTTTGAAGCACATATTGTCTCGAATGGAAACCAATTGAGGAATCAAATCAATAGTATCATCTGGATCCCTTGGGTTTCCATATTTCATGTAGGGGTTGGGACATGAAAGAGGAGCTTTGAATTAGGACTCAACCAGGCTGATGATGACATCCTGATCATTATTATAGGATCCATCCTCGTAAATAATATTTGGTATATTAAATCTCCTTTTATATTTTATAATGGAATATAAATATGATATGTTTTTCTCACCTTCACATAGTCTTTAAATTCTTGGTTGATCATGTTCTATTTGTTCCTGACTAATGATCATGTCATCTAGGGTTACCATCTTGTTAATGAACTCCCCAAAACACATAATCATCTTATACCTCATAAAGAATATGTTCATGGTGTTTGAGGTCCTTCTTCACCACATCCATATCCTATGAATGAATAGGTTGGGTACTAATATATGATCGAACATCGTATTTGAGGTGATATATCTTATTGTAAAGCCTAATCTATGAATTACCCTGTGTGGGATTGTTCAAAAAACCATAGAATATTGGTGGTAATCCATGTTATCAATATCTATGTGATAGAAAACGAGATTTTATATTAAAAAAATTATGTTACTACAATTAATTATTTCTAATTTAATAACTATCCTTTATCAGGCAATTTTTTTGTAGTCTGGGGTGTTGAGTAATCCACCTAAAAGAATATTTAATTAAGGATGAAAAACACCACGTGTTATAATATAATCTATTTAAATTAATCATTTGTATATGATTTTGAGACATCAATAGTAACACGGATTTGGTTCCCCCACTTTCTACCACATTATCTAATCTAGATGTTCCCAATGTATGAGATTCTAAAAGACATAGGGATCTCTTCATAATGCATTTTGGCTCGCACATTGGTAAAGGCCTCCATAGTTCCTAGAAAATCCTTTAACCATGGATGTAACTTCCTGGAACATTAATTCCTTATCACTTAAAGGACCTTAATTTAAACTAGTTATTAGGATAGATTCTATGAGATCTAAACCATTCTTCTGGATCAGTGTCTAGGGTCTCGATATGAGTTATAAAAAATCCCCCCTGTGTTGTGGTGAAGATGGGTATAAATGCGTAAGTGGTGGAATTTTTAATAGAATTTGTCGTAGTATAATTCAATTGGGTAGGATTGGTTAATATCTCCTGGTGTGGGAACCATGTAGTCCAAAATGGATAAGTTAAAAGAGGATCAGATCATCTAGTTCATCTAATGGTGGGGCTGCTATGTTCTCTCAGTCAAGCTAAGTGGTTGTAGTAATCCCACAAGTGACTCCCTAATATAGGAATCTATTTTTGAAAACTAAACATCCATATATCATCATCATATGGGAGATATAATATAGATATATTTCCTTTAACGGGTTATTTGGGAAAATGAATGGGGTGGAGCATTTTCCTCGGCTTTTTTCTTTTCTGGTGACAATATTGATATAAGTTTATAACCATTAAAATGTATTTTTCCATGAACCTTTTTGTAATGACTCCATAATTATCATATTAGTGGATGAGGGAGGTGATAATCTTATACTAAATGTGCAATGATGGAAAGATGAGGTGAGGACCCTCACAAACTGTGGGATAGGTTTAGGTTACTATATGAGTTTAATTGTATGGTATTTCCACAAAATTATTTATGGACCCATTACTACTACATTATAGGGAATATTATTATGTATTATCATTGGCTGGTGTCCTATTAGAACATATTGAACAAATTTTCAATACATATTTGATGAAAGTGATACCAAATAAGAACAAGGTTACCAATCTTATCCCATGTGAAATAGAAGTGATTGAGAATGATAATGTCTATAATTAGTGATAGCCAACACCTAGAATCTTTTCATTATCATTGGAGAATAATTTATTAAAATATTTACATTAATTTTTATACACCTTAATTAGGGAACACGTTCATATTTGATTTATATACTTAAATTGTTTATAATTCTATACCCATGCATCCCCACACTCTAAAGGAAGGGTTCATTTACCACTAGGGTTGATGATTTCAGATTCTTGGTTGGAATTTGATTATATGATGTTTAATCTTCCATTTATGGATTCCCCAATGAAATTAATCTCTTATACCATGTCTCACATACATATCTAAGTCATGTTTTCTATTTACACTACTAGTTCAATCTTGTAGTGGAAATTTTCTAATTACATCACATGTTGTCTTGAAAATGTAACTACCTTATGGTTGGAACTATTAAACTATGTAATTTATATAGGAAATCTATATATATAATTATCATATGGGATGAAAAAATTATTTCTCATGTAATAAGACAAATCAAGCTTAAACTCATTGAATACCATGATCTTCATGAATCCACAGACACTGGGTGTGTCAGGTATACAAGGCCTGTCGTATATGTTATAATGTTCTCATCACATAAGGTATCTCATGTTATCCACTTGTGTCACCCAATTCACATCACACCAAGAAACTTATGCTCCTAAAATATGGATTACAAGTATCATTACATATGGAATAATATTCATATCCCATAGGGTAAGAGTTCTTGGTTCATCACCTTAGTATTGAAAAAATTGATCATTTTTTATCATATAAGGCTTCAAATTCTCATCACATTAGGAAGTATCTTTGGATCACTTATACTCATCAAATAATATTCATAGTATCTTCACAAAATGTTCCTACTGATTTTTAACTAGGGATGATATCCTAATGAATTAGGAGGGAATTATGAATTTATAGTTTAGTGAGGATGGTACCCCCTATTATTTTCTTTTTTGGGTAAATCACATATTTAGGGCGTGGTGGGGACAATACAATATACACCGATCTGGTAATGAAAAATCATATATTTATTTTCAAGTGGAGACTCTTCCGATATATATTTTTCACATAATGGGTCGGGCATAGGTTTGCGTCTTATGAAGATTCAAATGTCTAGTGGGACTTTGGATTTATATTTTGATAGGCTTATTATAATCTTCAAATATGATCTTGCATTGGAGTGGTCATCTCCCCTAGTAATATGAAATTGTAGTAATGGTATAATTGAACCTCATAGATACATCCAACATATTATGGTTTTTTTTAGAACTAAAACACATGTAGTGTAAGTGTATAAATTAGCATTGTTTGAAATCACTATACCACATATTTTAACGACATTCTGAAAGGATTCTTGTTTTGTAAAAGATCCCACAAGAAGGGATTGGGTGTGGATTAAGCATCACGATTTCCCAAAATATGGTAGGAATTATCTCATTCTCATTATATGAGGAATGTCACATGGAGAATCCAATACTTATTACATCAGGTTTCACTACCATTTTTGGAATTGTTCTAAGGACGTTTCTGTGCAGTTTAATGATATGAGGTAATGGAATTAAGTTATATATATTACCATCATTCATACAAGAAGTATTTTATGATTATCATGTTTTAAAATGAATATTATAAATTCATATTATAGGAAAAAAATATACATGGATCTCATATATGATTATCTAAGGTGGTTATGTGTGGTAACCCTCATTGATTATGTGGTCAGGGTATGTATTTTCACTACATAATTGATATTTGAAGGAATAAAGGCATGATTAATTCTCATTTTAGGCTTGATGTTTTAGCCCCAACATGAGTGTTCCAATTCTTAAGATCATTTGGCAAGAAGACTACCCCACCCAAGGTTTGTGTGGATGGTTTTGTAATAATTTTTCAGTATACCAGTTGTGCATTGGAATTTGGAATGAGTAATCATGAGTCGAATAGATGTGAGGCCCCTACAAATTCAACTCCCTCAAATTTACATTTGGTGGAAGGATTCCTTGCGTGAGGTCATTAAATTCTAGTTCCTAAATCATTAGACTCGCACAAATTGAAAATGTTGTGAAAACCATTACATCTAGAACAAAGGGGTCACATGGATGACTAAAGATTATTTTCACAGACATTTTGGTTGGTGTGAAGTATGAAGTTTCATGAAGATATTTTTTTCATAAAATATGTTCTTCATAAATTATTTTTGTAAAAAACATTTTAAGAAAAATCTATAATTAAAAAGGATATATGTTGGGTAATTTTCACAGGTTTCTTACTTGAAGGAATCCAATAGAGCCATTGGAAGCACAAATTCATGAAAGAGTGAGTTTTTTGAGTTGATAACATGAATATCTATCATCCAGTGTTTTATATACTAAATTTAATAAACCATTTATTTTCCTGTAAGAATGTGGATATGATTGTATCATGGGACTATTCATATATCATGCGTGATTTATTAGCTCAGGAAAGAATTAGTGCAACATGGTGTTCAAAGTCTAGTTTAAGTAGCATGAGTTGTGTGAGATGTTGTACATTCCATATTGGAGTCTAATATGAGTATTCGGGGAGATTATTCCATTTTATGTTTCCATTATGGTGAATCAAATTATTTTTTTAATTTCATAGAGTTACAAAAACATCTTAGAATGACATAAATTAGTCAACATTATTAATGAATTACTTTTTAGGGCCATTTTCTTACCTATATCTACACACACACTTCTCGTACACCAAAATTATTTCTTTTATGCCAATATACTACCCATTATATGTTAAAATGAAACTACTGAATTACTATACCCATGAATTCATGACTTGTGCCTAAGGTC
Organism: Viscum album; assembly: GCA_963277665.1. Classification (NCBI taxonomy): domain Eukaryota; kingdom Viridiplantae; phylum Streptophyta; class Magnoliopsida; order Santalales; family Viscaceae; genus Viscum; species Viscum album. Next base: position 1,463,955,474 of record OY728153.1, on the reverse strand, counting down.
ATAATCCATCCAATCTCTTAACAAAAATATTTGATACCACTTTTTTAAGACCCACCGCAACTGGAACCCCACATAGGATTGTATTGAACACAAAAAACATATATATGATCCACCACCAATCAGTCAGTGGATAGAGACTAGATGTAAGTGACCCGTCACATAAGGGGGGGTTACCATCATAATTCCAAAGATAAACACTATATGATCCCTAGACTACTAAAAATATAAAATCCATGAAATGAATAGATCACATTTTCAGTGACAACTACCTAAAATATACACAATAGAACCATAACCAATGAGAACTACACTCCCAATTACTCACTCAATCATCCAGAACACAATCAACTAATATTATTATACATTTATCCCAAAAAAGTAAATAAAACCAAAGTGTAGAGAGTCCTTAGGAGTACTTAATTAGATTATTTTTAAAATCATTACCACATTCATGTGAAAAAAATATTCACAATAGATATTTTTGAAAACAATAGATTAAGATAAATAATTAATCTAGAGTTTTATGGAAATATTTATATTCATAGTAATTTATCAGAACTAGTCACTAATGATAATCAAGAAAGATATTCAACATACTCATTCCTCAAAAAATTATTATATAAATAATCTCAAGGTATCATAATAATATATTTATATATCCAATGTATATTGAACTGAATTCCATTAATTCCATTACATATAACCAATACATTATTTCAAAAAATAACATCCATCATCTTTAATATAGTATGTGAAAACAGGTCCAAAATAATTAATGTCACAATAATTATTCAAATTAGAGGTCCTTCCAACCCAATAATCTCTAATATAGTATTTGAACCCATAACTAACTAATATGGAAACAATGAATGAAACAATAATTATACACACAGAGTCCAACCTTTCAATCTAATGACAATGTCAAAATAACCAAACATTGTAATCATGGAAACAACTATATCACCATCACCACATTATCCATCAACATGAAAAAAAAACATAATAAAATCCAACCAATTTCGTGATACTAACATATAAAAATGATTAAGAAACATATCAGATTAAATATTATTTCCTCTATTAAAAGATCTTCATGGTGAAGGATAATAAATTATTATTGGTGAAGATGAAAGGTATTAAAATAAAAAACAAAATCATCTTTCATTTATACTATAGAAGGTTTTATTCACAACATCATAAATATTCCCATATTACCATTTACAAAATTTACTCCTTACACCCCTAACTCATATTGCATTATTTTTACTATACCCATTTAACTATTTCTTCTATGGTTTAAACCCATGATTATAGTAAAATTTCACTTAATTAATTAAAAAACATTATCGCATAAAGTACATTACTCATTTAAATCCACCAACATATACGCCGAATATGACATTGAATTGCATCTTCATCATTTTATTCACCCATGTCGAATATTAAATAGATAAATTTCACAATTAATCCATTACATATTCATTTACATAATTTATTTTTCATCCTCTACCTTCTAGAGTCTAATACAAACACCCTATTCATATGTACAACTCCTAAGAAAACTGAATCTAGAGCGTTATCTTTGAGACACTTCAATACCACTAAAGGTATAAATTTTTGAAGATTAAAACCACTTCTAACCTATATACAATATCATCCAACAACTAATTTATAGACTTTCCCAGCTCATTGAAAATTTATTCATCACTTCTTCATTTGACTGTAAGATCTCAAAAAAACTCACCTCTCTCATCAACCTAGTGGGATCACCCTATGAGAAAATGGTAGAAATACTCCCCCATAGAGCCTCAATATCACACCACAAAACATAAGGATAATGAAATAGTTCTTAATATGTTATAAAAATTTAAGAAACACCAACAAGGAAGATATCACACCCATATAGATCAATAAAAATACACTATATCTAAAATGAGGATTACAACTAGAATATGTTGTCCTATTAGAGATGAAATGAAAAGTAAGAGCATGTTCCAAAAGTAACCATTTTTGTTCCTACTGATAATATCCTATTAGGGTGGAAAACCTTATAATCATTAGTGACACCTCACTCGACAAGCTCCCAAAATGAAAAACTATTTTCATTATTTGTATATGTAAATATTAATTATAGATTACCATACATTAAAATTCTCTTTCTAATTATACATTATTTCAAAAAATTATAATCCATATTAACATGATCATAATTATTTCAATTTCCCAGAAATATTATAACACTATGATATAAGCATTTACATTGTAGAATATATGTGTTAATAAACCATCATGTCAAATTTACAATAAGTGGAATTTACCAACTTGATTAGCCTACCACTTCTAGTTCCAACATAGTCATATAGCCTATAAAACAACATCAAGATTTAATTAATATGTTAACATAAAATTTTAAATCTGCTATAGATTTTATATAATAAAAGACGTTAATAGTAAGAAATAAGGTATAATTAATCTCATGTAATGGAGAAAAATAAAACATACAATATATCCATCCTCAAGATCAAAAATCATAATAGAATTCCCATGAGAATATAATAGTGAATGATGTACATAATAATAGTAACAACTCCCACAATAAAAAATAGATTGATATAGATACTAATGTATTTTTGAAATTAATTATATAAATAGAAACTCTTTCCCCATTACAAAACGTATTACATCGTGCTAGAGGGAAGAGAATTAACTTATTAGGTTTGACATAACCTATAAAGATTATAAAATAGATAAATATCCAATAGTTATTTTAGCTGTAGATGTCATGGATTATATTGTGAAAAAATAAGTTTTTAATACAAGTGAAAATATGTAATCTCGTTAACTTATTTCAAAAGGGATAATCAATTCAATGAAATAAAATTATTTTTGGTGGGAGGATAATAATCACAGGGTTAAAAAATAATAGTGGAGTATCTCATAATGTTTCACTTCACAAAAATAAATATAAAATAAAATAACTTTCAAGTGATGATTGAAATTAACATACCAGATGAAAACCATGAAAGTCCATTTCAAAAGAACCAAATCTCAGAATAAATGATTCGGTGATATGCTTCCTTCATCATGTAACATCACATCAATCACCAATAAATCCAAAATAATCCTCTAAAACCAATTACCATCACTAGTACCTTCATCAAAAAATAATGAATATTGAATAATGATAGAGAAATATGAGAAATACACCTCAGATCAAAGAAGGATTATTAAAAAAATGGGACTGTTAAAGTGACTCCCTTGGGCCAAATTCTTGGAATCCATTATGGCCGAACAAAATCATATCATAATATATTTGAAAACGAATCATGTGATCCAAATGTAATGATATATACCAAAATATCAATAGGAAATGTAGAGTCCCTTGCACAAAAAATACTTTATAGGTTTATAGTTTTTGATAGTTATGAAAAACATCTATTATAAAATACCCATATCACTCCCATGTAATGGAAATTCTTCCCAATATTCCAAAAATTCCTTACTCTTCCATGATTACAAAAACATCCATGAAAATTCTCCCCATATTATACACATCTACATAAAATCTATGTATTAATATTCTTATTTTACTAGAGAAATGGAGACATAGTCAGGGAGACCTCAGACAATAAGAAAAGGGTAGAGTATATTAAAATCAATCTTATAATAAACAAGGAGTGAATAATGTGAAAGGAAAAAAATTGTATGATTCTATATAACTGATCACATTAGACTTACATAAATCTATAAAACAAAATAAAAAAAATCACTTGGATAAAAATAACTAATTTTCTAGTGATTGAACACATAATCCTTTTCATCGTAATCTTACGGTCAATACTTGAAACAAAAAATCATAATAACAAAATAAATATGTTATATTGTGTCACCATGATCATAATAATAAACCTATGTTCTAGAATATCATTATAATATATGTCTTCCTTAATGATGTATACACCAATTAATTTTCAGAAAAAAACCACTTTATTTGTCCTTATAAATGTGAGTATGATTTTAAGGGTGGGTTTTGAAGAATCTGAGACTTTTTTAGAGCCCCAAAAACCATTTTTGGAGAAGAAACATGTGGCGCATGGATGGTACACTGTTATTAGTAACACTGTAGCACAATAATGTGGCCCTATAGGAGGAGGTTCACATTTGGATAAACATGATTGGTTGGAAACATGTTCATGTAAGAAAAAAATAGATATGATGCACAACTAAAATGAATAGTTCATAGTTTGTCTACCCATACACCCAAATGTAAACATGGGTAACTCCCATAGGAAGTGCTAATTCAAGGTTGGCACATAGTTTAGCCTACTATGTGTCAAACTATACCCCCTTTAATGATGTATATAATTACATGTTTCCCTAAATTTTTTTATAACTATACAACCTCATTTTATTTTATCCCTAGGAAATCCTCCTTCCCACAATGGGTGTTGTCCTCCATATCTCCTACCTATTCATTGAAGCCTCTCCCTTACATGAACTATGATTTGAAATATTTCTATCTAATTGGTTATCTAATAGTAATGGATTCAACACATTACCATACACTATTGGTTTGTCATTTTTATCTTAAACTTTACATCAATTCATTATAATATTAACTATTTTATTGGGATTTGAATATTTCGCCAATTGTTTATATTTTATCCCAAATCCAATAATTATATTGGATAAGGTTTCTTCAACCTCTATAAGTTTTATTGCCTTTAATTTTCCATTAGGTCACATCATTTATTTATTTTACTATTGTTTCACACATTAGTTATACATATTCTATTCCCATAAAGTTAATAAAAATTAAATTATTTTCCTACTCTTAATCTTAAATAGCCTAGTATAATCTCATTCTGTCATTTGTGATCAATGAGCTCAACATGATCCACCCCATGAGTGTGTCATGAATATGATTATGTGACCTTTTGAATATTATTACCCAAAATCATAATTGGGGTGTTGGGTTCTGCTTCCTATATTGAATAGTTAATTTAAATAGATGAACTAATTAAATTATAATTGGGATTTTTTATTTCACATGGATAATATTAAAATTAAATGAAATAATAAATTCCACGACACCTTTTATAAACCTTTTAATTTATTAACTAAAGTGTTACATCCTCAATTTGATAAAAATAGTAAATTGGCATGGTTATTAAATTTCCTTTAGTTATATTACAAATTTATGGTGATTATTATTACTATGGAGCTTTTTAATATTCAAGGAGTGGATAGACATGATCCATGTTTAGATTCTCAAAATTAAATTTTGATTACCCAATGGAAGCCACCTCGATTCATTGATCTTGTTGGAATGGATGATACACACCTTTTAATTTGAAATTTCTCATATTAGTTTCTAAATTCCATAGAATATTAACTATAATTCATTAGATTGATATCTAGAAATTTTAATCCCTTAGATAAACTCTTTGGACTCATCATCATGTCCATATATAGGAGGTTCCTTAGATTCTAAACTTGGTCCCTAGTCATGTTTAGACTATGATTTACTATTGATTTACTCCATTGACTCAATTTGAAATTTATTTCCAGTGTAATTTATCAAGAGTACCCCTTGGATTAATATTTGTACAATGTAACTATGTTGTACTATTATTTACTGTGTGATGGCTCGACATTATAAAGGAAATTATGCCTATGTCTCACCTTCAGACCTCCCTTATTTATACTTCTAAGTCACCTTTTTTACACATTGAGTCCCATTTGATTATTTCTCTTGTGTGGAAGCCTTAGTTATATTCTCTAGAACTTGACCAATTAAAATCCCCATGTTCAAACACGTCCAGATTATGGTGAAGTAGGTATAGTGATTTCTATGTCCAGTAAGGTGCTCGAGCCCAACATGGTTATTTTTTATGAATTTTACTCTACTGATTACTTTTATTATATCCACTATTATAATTATATAAATATACTAAACATTTTATATGCTCTCTTGGTGATGTTATACTATGTATTTCTCAGTCTATATTTTTGTTTCCAATTGGTACCATGACTAATATTATGGATGAAGGTAGATACAATTCTAGGTTCCCAATCATGAGTACATTATTTCCTTATATATTGGGAGCATAGAGAATATGACCAAGCATAGTGCTTCTATGCTATTAGGGATAGTTTCGGTCTTTTTTCTATTCGATACACATGTATTGTATGTATTTAAATAAATCATTGTAAAACATTATGAACTTGAAATGATTTTGTATAAAATATTGCTTAATATTATTCAGTTTATTTATCTTAGATGAATAATTATATCTTCTTATTCATTGATTTTCAATATTATGCTTCCACTTTTTATTTAATCTTTTAATCCATAGTTCAAATATTTGGACAGAGGGAATTCTCACCCTATGGAATCACTCTAGGCCCACACTAGTATTTATCAACCCCTAGCATATAGGGAGTTTATATTGAGACCATTTAACCACAATTTTGGTTACTTGTGAGTGAATCATGTCCATGAAATTTGAATTTGGTATTAGAACTCTTTTTTTATCTTAATAAATGGGAATGTCTATGATAAAGATTACGAGGGTTGGAATTTGGTAATTAGTATATTTCTAGGAGAATTTTGTCCACATATGTGGAAAAATTCAAATTTCTTGGGATAGGATTTGATGTTATAGATTATTCATTTTAAAGTTGTACACATTTATCCATTTAGTGATGAACATGAATCACATATTTTATTACTATGTCGGATTTATTCATTACCCATGGCCTAGTATGTAATAAATATCATGTCTAGGTAATCATTTTAGGAACATGAGGATTGATATGTATTTCATTATATTAATCCATATTTAAATACTACATGCATTATTTACTTATTATTCCTAGGGCATTGACAATTATATTTCTGTTGGGCTAATGTTTCATACATGGTTGAAATAATTGGATTAATTAATGTGTCTACATCACTATAAATAGGGATTTCCCATATATCTTGATGCTAGTACATTAATTAGACAATTATTAAATATTTTATCCATGAAGGATTGGTATCATAGGCTGAAATGTTAGTTAGTAACAATTTAGTGGATTCCAATTACAATATATATAGAATGTGTACCGTTGTTAACTATGAATATTGAATTTTCTATTTGATCTGTTGTAAAAACCTAGATCTAGTTACACATAGTACCATTTGAAAATTACAATGCATATGGAATTATAACATGGGAATGAAATATGCAACTTACTCGAGCATAGTATATATATATATATACATGGATATTAAAATCATTGTACTTATAAAATATTGACTGATATTTTTAAATTGGTTTTTTTATTTTTAAAAGAGGATTCCATTTACAAATTAATTAGTCTGTACTATTGGAATATGAAATTTAATCATCTTATAATAAATACGCATTGATTAAAACATGGTATATGATTAAAACCCTGACTGTCGATCATAGATAGTTTGGTTATTATTATTTTTTTATTGAGATGTTATTATTATTTATATACAATGAGAAAATCTTTTTTCTTATTATTGAGTTCTAAGGTGTGTTATTGGAAATAGTAGACATATTCCTCCATGAAATCCTCAGGTCGAGTGATTAGATGGTGGAAAAGACCATGATTCGTGGGTGGTGAGAGATATGTTTATATAAGTTCTATATGTGTCACCTTTTATTATTCTCATCATGGGAACTGGTTTCATGGATCAAGGGAGTTTCCTATGTCTTATACAGATAATTAAAGGAGCCATGTGGCCTTCCCCTGCCATGGTTGAGCTGACATGAGAATTCAAATAGTAGTATCACCTATGTTTTCATGGGATGGGTGTCTACATTCTTCAAAGAAATTGATAAAGGAAATGATTTCTATAATTGAGAATATAGGGATGCATTGATAGTTGACGGTCAAGATTTCCACTTATACAATCTAACGGTAATGTCTCGGTTTTTCCTGTGTATTATCTTTAAATATTGTATGGAATTATTAAGAGACAAGGTGCAGAGATGGAACCTCATTATGAGGCATGATGATCCCTGAATGGTGGTTCAAATGTTTTTTATGTTAAGTTAGTCGACACTTGTGCGCCGTTGTGGCAGTTTCCAAATGGATGCCTGGATTAAAAATATAGGGGAAACTTTCCTTCTAGGATGATGAATTTACCTAATAATGGGTCTAACCTTGACCGGCACGGATCGGTGTAAAAAGTTAATTTTTAGAATTTTTCAGTAAAATAAAATAAAATAAATGAAAATGTTTATTTTATGGAAACATCCGTTGCAGCACGGAAACGGGGAAGTTATTTCCTTAATAAATGCCACATAATAATGACTTAGAAATGGAAAGATTGACTCAATAATACCGCAACGTATTTTTGAATGCCAAAAAATGTTTCCCTTTTTATTGGGATAATCGAACGTCGATCATTGGCTGAAGATTGAGAGGAAACTCTGGAGAAATCTATCAGTGACGAATGATGAAAGATTGAAGATATGAATCACTACTCCAAAAAAGATAAAGGATCTCGATGATGGCAGTAGTGTGATAGATTTGTCAGCAATTGATCCTAGTTGAGGTAGGGGTTTGTTATTTAATTTTAATTTCCCCGATTTTGATTTAAATGACGAACGAGGATCAACCACGAACTAGTTGATCCGTGGATTCATACATTCTTGTGGGAGGGTTTTATTTGAGATGATTTAGGGAATTGATCCGTATTGATTTATTGTTGTTTGATTCTTCTATATTCAAGCCTACTACCAGGAGTGGATCAATGACTTGATGAGTGACGACGGAGGTTTGTTCCTCGATTTGCTTTGGATTTCCTCCCACTTTTTCTTTCACGCGTTCTTTGCGTTCTTCATGGGGAAATGAACAACAGATCATTTTGCATTTGTTTTGCGATGCAACGATCCCCAAATTAGAGAATCGAAACCACAACGACATTGCGGAGGTGCGACGATGATAACGGACGACGAATTGGACTGGATCGATAAGGGTCATTCTTCGAGTGTTCTTCTCACGGGTGGATTGTTGCACATTTTTGGAGCAGATCAGAGGTTCGAAAAAAATGTAATCGTATTTGTGGTGTTGGGGTTACCTAAACCTGAGAGTTTCATGGTGATCAGATGGCCTGATCGAAGAATGGGGCATCATGGATGGCACGACGGCGGAGGTTCACATTTCTAGAAATTTCCAGAATACACGGCATGTACTTACGAAGAACACGCCATGTAGTACTGACAGCAGCGGCTAGGATTTCAAGGGTTAGAGATGAATCACATGGGGTGTGACCCTGGTTACATGGCATGTGGGATTTTCCCCGAATATTAGTATGTATTTTAGGAAGTTCACAGACACGAGATGGACTAAACGGCTTCAGACGGCACTGCGTGTACTCTCTATGCGGCATGGAAGAAGTGGCTTTGTGGGACTCAGCGTTTATCCTAGGGATACATGGACACAGGATGGAGTACACGACCGTGTACTCCATCACACGACCAGGCGTGGCGAGTAACATGGGTCACCCCATATACCGATTACACGGGTTAGAGTACACAGGATGATGACTGTGTACGGGCACATGGCCAGCATACATGGAGCCAACCCCAGTCACTAGGACATAGCCTGTACACCATACTACATTCCGTGTACTTACTTTTCTACATGAACAGCCTTACGACACGGTCCGTTGTACACAGGCAGTACGCGGGATCAGACAACACAGCGTGTAACTTTTCTATACGACGTATACTATTTGAAAAATGGAATGGTTCTCTTGTTCACCATATCATGGAAATCTTTCATTTTTTTTAGTGACCCTTCTTATGATTCCCCTGATGGTCAGGCATCATTTCCTTCTATAGGAGTATGATCCCTTCAGTAGGACATTCTGTGATAGAGTCGGCATCCCTCTGAGAGGCTTGGAACAAGATCTTCTATCCATTCCTGCCCCTATGTAGAGTCAGTCATCGACGTCACCAGCTGTATCGGGTGTTGATCCTATACCTACCTGTTCAATCACCTAGCTGGTTAATCCGGATTAGTCGTGGTATCTACCATGGCCCTAGCAGTGATCCTAATCTGTGTATGATGATCTTTCTCGCTCATGAGTGTGTCTCCCATAATGATTGCTTCTATCTACCGTAATATTCCCACTCAGTAGTGTGTCTCTCGTAATAAATGTATCTACCTCTCGTGATGTTTCCCGACGTACAGTATTTCTCAGACAAATGTCATCAGAGCTACCAGATTCATGGAGTGTGTTCTCTCAGAACAGGTACTTCGTGGAATCTTCAAACAGAATCCCTAGCCGGGGTATGCGGTTGAGTGAATTGTCTCTAGAATACGGGTCTGGGTTTTGATTATATCTTGATTTTGATCTCCTATTATATGTTCAGTAGACATATATTGTGTACGGATTACTGTGCCTTTCATTTGTCTACTTGCATTGTGTTTTTCAGGGTCATCTACTGAGTACTGTTATACTCACTCCTACATGGGATTTGCCAGCACGTGTCGTGTCCTGTGCAGACGAGCATCCTTTTGACAGAGTCCAGGGAAGACAAAGATACGATCAAGATTTCTAAGTTCCTTACATGTTGAGGCCTTCATTCAGCTACGAGTAGCAGTCCCAGTACCTCTTTGTGTTTATCATGTTGGACCTTGTTGTTTTTTAGAATCTTGTTTTTGGTGGGCTTGTATTCTATCCCAGTTAACATTCAGTACTTTACTTTATGTCGTACTCTGTTTTTTGGGTTTAGTTGTATGCATGAATTTTGTTCCTTAGTGGTTTTTTACATTTCAATATTTGTGGGCTTAGTGATGAGTGAATCTGTACAGGTTCTTAGACAATGCCTCCCATGTAGTAATATGCCTACTCGGTGATGGTCACCAACCCCTGGCTTATTGGAGGCAGGCTTGGGGAGTCATGGAACGGTCCCCATGGTGACAGGTCGTGATAGAGTGGTGTTAGAGGTGGTCAGTTCTACCTTAGGACAAAGATTATTTGATATTAGTTTAGGGCAACAGTGTTCAGTGTTTTGAGCTCGGATTTCAGGCCTGAGACTCCAGTGTTGGTGCGGCGATCGACGTATCCATACATGGGGACTCTGATAATGTATTTTGTGACTCAGTACATGAAAACACTGGTTGCAGGGATATAAAAGAATGGTACATGCATCATATAGGAATGGGTTGTGTTTTCCATATCCTTTGTGTCAGCTATCAAGATATACTCATTGACCAAGTTACATCTTGTTTCCTTACTGGATGCCTCAGCGGAGCATACCCCCTATGATTCAGCATCATTATCACGAGGATGACCCCCTTAGTGACGAGGCTTCGATACAGGGACTAGTTCCCTAGGCGTTTCCCCCAGGTGGTGCACCTGTTATGCCACCACTAGTGGAGAAACCTGTGGTACCCACAGTACCGACCAACGAGGAGCGTAGGCTGAGCGCGCTCCATGAGTTCCAGAGACAGAGTCCCCTCAGGTTTGGAGGCGAGATCGAACCTTAGGCAACTAAGGACTGGCTTGAGGCATTGACCAGATTTTTCCGTCTGGTGAGGACACCGGCATATCAGATGGTGATCCTAGGGGAGATCCTTCTTGAGGGTTTGGCGGGGAGATGGTGGAGTCTTACCACACAGACTCACGATGAGGAAACTATTTCGTGGACAAAGTTCGAGCGAATCTTCAGGGAGGAGTTATCCAGCTACGCCGAGATCCGTACACATCCATGAGCTTCTTCATCTCCAGTAGGGTAGTTTAACTATAGTTGACTATTAATTGAGATTCACCAACCTCACTCGATACTCAATGGACATGGTTAGGGATCCGTACTTTAGGGATCAGACCTTCGAGCGAGGTCTACGACGAGATATCTGAGCTACTATCATGCCTATATGCATTTCAACTTATGCTGGTGTGATCGGGTAAAATGTGGTGATTAATATCTTCTTGGTGGAGTAGAGACAGCCGACGACATTCAGTAGCAGGCAGACAGGTGTGGAGACCGCAGAAGTAGGGATCCGATGTCAGGCGCAAGGATCAGGATATGAGAGACGTCATACAAGGACACCGAATAGGGGATTGATTGTACATGGCTCTCAGGCTGGATCCAGTCGGCCTAGGGAGAAGCGGTGCGACGCATGCGATGGTAGGGGATATCTCGCTAGATATTTTCCGTCCCGTCCGGCTGCTGATAGGGAAGCGGTGGATGGACCACTGAGGCAGAGGCATAGAATATAGTAGATAGCCCCGCCAAGCGATGGATGTGGTAGAGGAGCATGGAGAGATGTAGGTGGTGGCAGACACTTCGATCTACTTCCACCACCACCCTTAGGAGGTCTGCACTAGGCTCAGGGAGATGGGGGATATAGGTGGGGACAGATGCATGCGGTCGAGGCGTACGACCCTGAGACTCTAGGGATGATACGAGGCATAATCTGTGTCTTCTCTACCTTAGCTTCCATTCTTATAGACATAGGTTCCAGTTATTCCTTCATCGCCACATGTCTTGTATGAAACCATGAGATTTTAGTAGAACTATTAACTCTATCCATAAACTTGGAGACACCTGAGGGAGGAGACTGGACAATCACACACCTTTTCAGATAGTGTGATCTTACCCTTGGAGGTGATAGTTTTGGTTGGAACCTTTGGGTGGTAGCGTCGAGGACTTACGATGCCATTCTCAGTATGGATTGGTTATCTTTGGTCCAGGCTAAGATTGACTGTTTTAGGCAAATAGTGTGGTGTATACACTGTGACGGAATGAGTTTTTCCTTTGTTGGATAAAAGGAGACCCCGGCAGCACAGTGTGGTCTCATGCATAGGACGGTGTACTCGATCACAATGAAATGGCTAGCCTTATCCTTGGTGTAGTATATTTTTTTTAGCTCTTAGTTCCAAAAAGTTGTGGCGGAGTATGAGGACGTCCTTCCCGAAGATGTTCCAGGATTACCTTCCCACTGGGGAGTCAACTTCTGCATCGACTTACACCACGGGATGACACCAATTTCCTCACTTGCATATCGGATGGCCCCCATAGAACTTCATGAGCTGAGTGCTCAGTTGGATGATTTGCAGAGTAAGGGTTTCGAAAGACCCAACATTTCACCCTGGGCGGCCCCATTCTTATTTTCCAAGAAGGCATATGGGAGTTTGAGGTTGTGCGTGGATTACCGGCGCCTGAACCAGGTGAAGGTGAAGAATAAGTATCCACTACCGAGAATCGACGACCTCTTTGACCAGTTGAGAGGGGAACAGTGGTTCTTGAAGATTGACTTTCGATCAAGTTATCACTATTTACAGGTATGGGATGTGGATACACGAAGGACTACTTTTAGATGCTGTTACGGTCAATCTAAATACTTGTTGATACCTTTCAGCGTGACGAATTCCCCCACAATGTTCATGGGACTAATGAACCGGATCTTCCAGCCGTACCTGGACCGGTTCATGGCGATCTTCATCGACGAAATCCTTGTAGACTTGGAGTCGGAGGAGGAGCACGTAAGACACCAGTAGATAGTTTTAGATGTACTCCGAGAGCACCAGTTATTTGGGAAGCTCTTGAAGTGTTAGTTCTGGATTCAAGAGTTCCACTTTTTGGAACATGTCATCTCAGAAGATGGAGTAGCTGTGGAACTATCCAAGGTGGAGGTAGTGTTAGCATGGGATCCACCTCGTAGCATGATGGAGGTTCACAACTTCTTTGGGTTTAAAGGGTATTACTAGAGTTTCATCCTTGATTTCTCCCAAATAGAAGCACTGATAACGGTCTTGACCAGGATGGGGCAACCCTTCATGTGGAAGGAGAAGTTACAGTTGTATTTTGAGCTGCTAAGGTAGAGTTTGACGAGCACCGCACTCTTGAGATTGCTGGAGGAGGGTGTCAAGTACATAGTTTTCTGCGACGCATCGGGGACCGGGCTTGGTTGTGTCCTGATTCCAAGGCAGCCAGTGATTTCTTATGGTTCATGCCAGCTTAGGCCACATGAGGAGAACTATGCGACCCATGATCTCGAGTTGGCCATGGTAGTCTTCACTTTGAAGATGTGGAGACACTACCATATGGGCGAGCAGTTCATCATCTACTCTGATAACAAGATCCTCTGGTACATCATTTCGGAGAAATATTTGAATCAAAGGCATATGCATCGGCTAATGTTCCTCCAGGACTATGACTTAGAGATCATCTATACTCCTAGTAAGGGGAACAAGTTGGCGGATGCTCTTAGCAGAAGGTCGAGCTCGCAACTGTTGAGTGAGGCGACAGATTATTTTTCCATGTCGCAGTTATCCTTCGTGGATGGAGAGGATACAACTTACCTGTAGTCGATGGCTGTCACCCCTACCCTCTTACAGTGGGTTAGGGAGGCGCAGTTAGGAGATGTCGACTATGTGTATTTATGTGCTAGTTTTCCCTAGGACATGATCTTGATGGATATTTGCAAGGTGGGGAGCATGTACTTCTTTTATGGAGATGCACTATTGTACCAGTGGCACCGCAAGAGGAGGTCCTAATGGAGTTTCATACATCCCCCTTAGCAGTACATCCTAGAATGGAAAAGATGTACCAGGATCTTGGATAACAGTTCTGTTGGTCAGTCATGAAGAAGGTAGTAGCAGAGATCGTTTCTCAATACCTCACATGCTAGCTGGGTAAGGCTGAGAACCAGGTTCTAGTGGGATTACCTCACCCCCTGGATGTTCCAGAGTGGATGTGGGATGTACTATAGATGGACTTCGTGACAGGAATACCGTGGATGCCCAAGGGTCATGATTCCATCTGGGTGATCGTTGACCGACTCACCAGGTCAGTCCACATCCATTCTATCAGGGATCAGAGTTCCGTATAGAGCTTAGGACACCTCTACGTACAAGAGATAGTCTGGCTACATGGCGTCCCTTCAATGATAGTCTCAGATCGAGATTCCCTCTTTACATCCACATTGTTTAAGGGATTGTAGGAGGCCTTTGGGACTCATTTACAATTGAGCACGGCGTTTCATCCCCATATAGATGGCCAGATGGAGAGGACCATTCAGGTCCTGGAGGATATGTTGCGAGCCTATATCTTGGACATAGGTCGCAGTTAGGAGGACAACCTACCACGGGAGGAGTTTTCATATGATAATAGATTCCACTCCACCATTGGTTTGGCACAGTTTGATGCCATGTTTGGATGACCTAGTTAATCTCCACTTAGATGGACCGACCCAGGAGAGTTGGCACTCATGGGTCCAGAGTTGGGGAGAGCTACCACTGAGAAGGTGAAAATCATCCGAGAATGAATGAAAACAGCACAGAACCAGTATCATTCCTATGCTGACTGGCGGCGGAGACCTCTGAAGTATGAAGAGGGAGACCACATCTTTCTTTAGGTCTCACCTCGACGAGGGTTACAGAGATTTGGCTAGGGTAGCAAGCTATCTCCGAGTTTTATCAGACCTTTATAGATACTATGAAAAGTTGGCGAGGTGGCATATCGCCTAGCTCTACCGCCATAGTTTCATCGTGTACATGATGTCTTCCTCGTGTCGCAGTTGAGGAGGAACATGAATGACCCATCGAAAGTCATTGACATGGTCGAGATGGACATTGAGGATGGAGTGACCTTTTCTAAGTACCCAGTAGAGATCGAGGATCAGTAGAAGAGGATCCTTCATGGGTGAAAGATTACCTTGGTTTGCGTTCATTGGAAACATGGGAATCTTCAGGAGAACACATGGGAGCAGGAGGATCATATCCGTGCCCAGTACCCACATCTTTTTGAGTACTTTTTATTTTGGAGTTTTGTGGAATCAAAGCCCCACGGTGGGGAGAATGTAATGGATCGGCTTTTCCATGTATTTTTTTTATATATTGTAAGGAATTATTACAAGACTAGGCACAGAGACGGCACCTCATTTTGAGACCCAGTGATACAGGAATGGTGGTTTGAACTTTTTTTATGTTATATGAGTCGACACTTGTGCGCGGTTGCCAGAGATTCCAAACAGATGCCTGGATTAAAATTCTGAACACACTATTGCTTCCGGGATGATGAATTTACCTAAGAATGGGTCTATCCTCAACCAGCGCAGGTTGGGGGAAAAAGTTAATTTTCTGACGTTTTCAGTAAAATAAAATAAAATAAATGGAAATGTTTATTTTATGGAAACCTCTACTGCAGCGTGGAAACAGGACAGCTATATCCTTAATAAATGCCACGTCATAATGACTTGGAAATGGAAAGATTAAATCATTAATACCGTAGTGTATTTTTTATTTCCAAAACACATTTCCCTTTTTATTGGGATAATCGAACGTCGATCATTGTATGAGGATTGAGAGGAATCTCTGGGGAAAACTCTCGCTGAAGAATGAAGACAGATCGAAGCTGCGAATCATAGCATAAACAATGTTGAAGGATCTCGACAACGAAAGAAGCATGACTCCTTCGTCAACAATCGATCCCATTTGAGGTATGGGTTTGTTATTTTATTTTCATTTCCCCACTTTTGAATTAAATGAAGAATGCGGATCAACCAAGAACAAGTTGATCCGCAGATTCATCTGTTCTTGCGGGAGGGTTTTATTTGGGATGATTCAAGGACTTGGTCCGTGTTGATTTTTTGTTGTTTGATTATACTCCATTCAATCCTACTAAATGGATTGGATCAATGTCGTGATGAATGGTGACGGATGTTTGTTCCTCGATTTTCTTTGGATTTCCTCCCCTTTTTTCATTCGAGCGTTCTTCGCATTCTTCCTGGGGTGACAAACAATGGATTTTTTCACTTCCGTTTTGGGACACAATCATCTCCAAATTGAAGAATCGACACCATAACAACCTTGTAGAGGTGCGACGACGATAGAGGATGATGACTCGGACTAGATCAGGAAGGGCCATTCTTCGAGCATTCTTCGCATGGGTGGATCGTTGCACATTTTCGGAACCGATCAAAGGTCCGAAAACAACGGAATCAGCTTTGTGATGTTGGGGAGACCAAAACCTAGGTGTATCATGGCAATCGGACTGCTGGGTCGACGAATGGGGCATCATTGAATGCACGATGATGGAGGTTCACGTTTCTGGAAATTTCAAGAATACACGGCGTGTACTTCTGAATAACAAGTAGTGTAGTACTGGTAGTGATGGATTGGGTTTTAGGGGTTAGAGAGGAATCACACGATGTGTGACCCTGGTCACAAGGTATGTTGGATTTTCCTCGAATCTCGGCGTGTATTTTTTGAAAATAAACAAACACGGGATAGACTACATGGCTTCAGACGGCACGACGTGTAATCTCTACGTGGAATGGTAGAAGAGGCAATGCTGGACTCAGCGTGTATCCCAGGGATACACGGACTCAAGATAGAGTACACAACAGTTTACTCAATCACGGGGCCAGGCGAGGATAGTAACGCGGGTCACCCTGTGTACCGATTAAATGGGTTGGAGTACACAGTTTGATGACCATGTACGAGAAAATGGCCAGTGTACATGGAGCCAACCACAGTCACTCAGACATGGCGTGTACACCATACTACATGTCATGTACTTTCTTTTCTACACAGTTAGCCTTACGACACAAGACATTGTACATGGGCAGTACCCATGGCCAGATAACATGGCATGTAACTTTTCTACACAGAGTGTACTTTTTGGAAAATGGAATGGTCCTCTAGTTCACCATATCTTGGACATATTTCATTTGAGTTAGTGCCCCATATTCTCATTCCTCCGAAGTTCAGGCATCGTTTCCTTCAACGGGAGTATGATCCCTTCAACAGGACATTCTGTGATAGAGTCGACATCCCACCGAGAGGCCTGGAGCGAGATCCTCTATCAATTCTTGACCCTATGTAGAGTCAGGCATCAATGTGACCTACTCTATAGGGCTTTGACCCTCTACCTAGCTGGTGGATCACCAAGATGGTCAATCCGGATGTGTTGCGGTATCCGTCATGGCCCTGGAAATGATCCTCATATGTGTATCATGATTTTCCCACTCAAGAGTGTGTATCACATAATGAGTGCTTCTATTTACTTTGATCTTCAAACTCAGAAGTGTGTCTCTTGTAATGAGTGTATCTACCTCTCGGGACATTTCCTGATGTAAAGTACTTCTTGGATGGACAACATCAGAGCTACCAGACTCGTGGAGTGTGTTCTCCTAGAATGATTACTTCATTGAATCTTCAAACTAAATCCCTAAAGGGGGTATGCGGTTGTGTGACTTGTCTCTAGACTACGGGTCTAGGTTTTGAGTATATGTGGATTTTGATCTCCTATTATATGTTAAGTAGACATATATTTTGTAGAGATGACAGTGCCTTCCCTTTGTGTACTTTCTTTTTGTTTTTTGGGGTCCTCTACTATGTATTGTAATACTCACCCACGCACTATCTTTTCCCACACGTGTCATGTCTTGTGCAAATGAGCAGTATTTTGATAGAGTCCAGGGTGGACCAGCACAAGACCGAGCATTCTGAGTTCCCTACAGGTTGAGGTGTTCCTTCGGCTATGAACAGCAGTACCAGTACCTCTTTGTGTTTTCAGGTTGGACCTTGTAGTTTTTCCGACTCTTGTTTTTGGTAGGCTTGAATTCTGGTCCAGTTTCCTTTCAGTACATTACATTTCGTCGTACTATGTTGGTTCGGTTTAGTTGTATGCATTAATTTTGTCCCATGGAGGTTTGTTACATTTCATCATTTTTGGGCTTGGAGATGTGTGCGCGTGTATAGGTTCTTAGGCAATGCCTCCCATGTAGTAATATTCCAACTTGGTGCTAGTCACCAGCCCCTACCCAATTGGGGGCAGGCTTGGGGAGTCACGGCGCGGTCCCAACTGGGACGGGTCACGACACTAACATCCCAACTCGGGTGCCCCACACTAGTGCCCCAATCCAGTTCTCTATCTAACCTTAGGCATTCCTCCCCATAGGGCCGAGGATTCATACCAGCAGCGAAGATATAATATCAATAAAAGAGATATTATACCCTCCTTATAGAAATATAACAACAACAGGAATGAAAAATAATAATTGAATGAAATAAAAAATAACAAAACCAATCCAGTATCACATGAAGACCAAAATAAGAAATAAAATATCCAAAAAATAGTATATATTTCAAAACAAATTTTTGTCAAGTGTCAATATACAAAACCCATAACAAACAGACACTAAATACTCCCATGAAGTTATGGAATCCGAGTATTCTTCCCTCATCCATGCTCTATCATGACTCATCCATCTATCATGGGTCCCTTTCCCTTATCTTTATCATCAAACAGGAATCCTATTGCCTGAAAATTAGCATTTTTATTGCATAAAGAAACATACAAAAAATAATGATACCTCAAAGAGGACGAAAGAAGTGAAAGCCCAAAGCATAGTTAATAACAAAGTTGATTCCATCGGGAGGAAAATATCATAAACTGAGGAAGATATAAATATTATATCTTGGGGAAGCTTGTGAGTAAAGAAGTCTGCAACCTTATTCCCCTTACAGCAAGTGTGGGAGATCCCCGTACGGGTTCCCATGATTTTCTTGCACATACGGATAAGATACGCTATGCACTAAGGGATACTTCTTCTTCAGTATAAAACTTTATATACAATCAAAGAATCAATCTCCACCATCTTCAAAGCTATATTACTTTGTTCACATACCTCCTGACCTGTGACCATCACCTTAGCCTCATCCTGCAGGGCACCACCTTGTCCATAAAAGGCCAAAAAATCCATCACAATGGACCGCCTCTGTCTCTATTAATGTCATGACCTCTCATCTCCCCACCCTGAAAAGATCTGTCTGTGTTGAGTTTGAGCCAGTCACATAGGGGGTACAAACGTACCCAATGTCCATGACCTGACCTCCCCTCCAGAGAGGCTACGCCTAGGATAAGCAATCTAAGAAAAGGTGTTCCATGAAATTCTACACATAAGATGGCTATGTTCGGCATCGTATTCATCAATTTTCAATTGATGCTCACACGAGTGCCTAAGGAGTTCTTGTGACGTGCATCATTCTGTGCTTTCTAAATAATGCAGCATGCTGCCACCAGAATGATGGCCCTAGATTTCCTATCTAGACCATCCTCACTCGTACCAGAAAACCATCGGCTCAAGTCCTCTTCCATCCTCCCACCTGTAATTTCCCCCACTGAGACGTGACTGAGCACCTTCCAGCTCCACTGAGCCCAATTTCTATTGAAGAAGAGATTATCCACTATTTCTTGTTGTGAAATTTAGAAACAACAACATTGTGATGCCTAGTTAACTCCCAAACATTGAATATTGTCTTCAGTTGGCATGGAATTATTCTAGACTCCCCACAGTAGAAAATTGAATTTTGGAGGAATTCCCTTACACCACAACGTATCCCCCCATGGGTCATCCAAGTGGGGATCCCTTGTCAGACTGTCATAAGACTAGAGAGAAAACCCACCTGACAAAGAACCCGTGAAGATGAGACGACCATGGTCCTCATTTGCAGCGATCTCATTGAACACATTGTGTTGATCATCATTGAGAATATCTTAGATAAAACTGGCATACTGACTAGCTTCTTTGAATGAAATCTCAAGTACTGGAAAACCTGAAAACCATAGTTTCCCTCAACCCCAATCATGACGACAGAAATTCACATCACTTTTATCAAGCATCTAATGCACATGAGGATGAAATTCCTCTATGAAAGGGGGAATTAACTTCCACATTTTCGATGGCTGAAACCTCTACAGTTCCAAATCTATCCCCAACATAAACTACATGAGTTGTCCCCATAGAGTTCTCCCCCCCCCCCCCCATCGCTTCTAATTTCATCTTGGTGTGTATTCCTTGCATGGTCACCACTGCACTCCTTAAAATGATACCTCCTTCAGCTACAGATCATGCTAGATGCTTCCCCAAGGTCTAGTGGTGTCTGTTTTCCAGCTGACTGTCCCATATAAAAGACACCATTATCTTCTAAATGTAGGAAACCACACATTTAGGTACCTTCACGCTGGACATGAGGTTCATGGGGATAGAAACAAGAACACTATTAACCAAAGTGATATGCCCTCCAAAGGATAGGAACCTATTCTTTCAATTGAGGATGCGCCCCAACATTTTCCTCACTATCTTGTCCAAGTGTTGAACACGAAGGGTGTTTGGACAAACCGGGGTGCCAAGATACTCTAAGGGAAAAGAGCCTCTCTTAATATTCAAAATGTGTTCCAAAGACCCAAACCTTATAGCAGAAATGTTCTTAGCAATAAAAAAACAAGCCATTCTCCTTATTCACATGTGGTGGACTCCATTTTCAATATTCCCCTATCAGCCCATTCATCCTATACACTGATATCCTACATCCATTGATAAAAAGGATAGTATCATCTGCAAACATCATGTGAGATATACACTTCTAAACATGTCTATCCTGGTAAGGAAGGACTCTCACCAAACACAGGCCCCTCTTTATAAAACAGTTTAGCGCAATATGAGATAAAATGAACAGAGTGGGAAAGAGTGGTTCCCCTTTCCTTAAGCCTCTCCATTTCTTGAAAAAAACAAAACTTTTACCCATGAATTAAGTGGAGATCCACATCGAGCGAAAGCAGCGGAAGAGGAGATATTGAGTCCATTTAGACAATCTCATGCACTTCAGTACCTTTAAAATAAAACCCTATTCCATTCTATCATAGGCCTTACTCATGTTAAGCTTGATAGCTAGGTTATTCCCAAAGGTCTTATTGTTGATCACACTGATCATTTCATGCACCACTCTGATAGTACCCTAAATTGACGTCCCTTTTACAAAACTGGGTTTCTCTCCTTCTAACCATCCATTTAAGTGCAATGCTAGCCTTTTTTTAAGGATACATGCAAG
The DNA here is from genome assembly GCA_963277665.1 of Viscum album. Classification (NCBI taxonomy): domain Eukaryota; kingdom Viridiplantae; phylum Streptophyta; class Magnoliopsida; order Santalales; family Viscaceae; genus Viscum; species Viscum album. The sequence goes on along the minus strand of OY728153.1, from coordinate 1,463,933,594 downwards.
AACCTTGTATGAGAATTTTCACATGTTGAACATCTTGTACAGATCAATGGGATGGGGCAAAACCATTTTTGTTTCATTGTAAATGCGTGAAATATGTCCATGCAATAAAATAGTCATGCACCACTCTCACTAAATCACCTTTAATCATAGCCCATGTAGCCCTGTAGAAAGACCCGGGGATCCCATCCGGCCCTTGAGCACTGTCAGGGTTCAAGGTCCACACTGCCTCCCTGACTTCTTCCTTGACTGGCAGCCTTCTAAACCACTCGTTAATCTCCCCAGGCACCCTACTAGAAATGTCTTAAAAATCACGGTTTCCACACTTGGGTAACTGCCTTCCATGATAGAGTTTGGACCAGCCAGAAAATATTTGATGAAGTCATTGGCAATTTTCACCACTACTTCCCGGTCATTGGTATAAGAACCATCATCTCTAAGAATATTGGGTCTCTGAATACGTTGCCTTTTTTTAATGCATGCAAGGAAAAAACCTATATTTCGGTCCCTCTTACGATGCCACATTACCCTTTCTCCCTCTCTCTCCAACCTCTCCTTCCATAAAAAAGATTAGTTAAATGCCCCTTCTTATCCCTGAGATTGCTGAACAAGGCATCATTCCATCCTTCTTCCAGCCGGGTATCCATGGACTCCACTTCTTGACTTATCATGAGTAGGTCCTAGTCATGTGAAGCAGCATTCTTCCTCCACATTTGTAACATATTTTTGAGCCTCCTTATCTTGTTGTGGAATGATATCCATGAATTCCCTAAATGTGTCCAATCCCATGCATCACTAACCACATCATTGAAGCACGACTCTTCCATCCACGTAGTATAGAACAGGGTGCGACTATTTCTCTAGGTACAGGAACTAAGAGAGAGCTGCGGCGGAGAGTGTTCAGATAAGTATTGAACCATATAGGGCCCCTTTAGAGTCCGAGAAGAGAGAAAGGGATGCCTTTTTCAACAAACACTGATTAAGACAGAACCATGTTAGTATGCCCCCTCATTGTTTATAACACCAGGTGTAGCGGTCCCCCTCGAAGCCGACATCCATCAGACTACATCTACCCAAAATGAACCAAAGTCATGGCTGGCATGCCTTGGAAATCCCCTCCCCCTTGTTTTTTCCTTTGCAAAAGCTTCTGTGTTGAAATCACCCCCGACAATCCAGGGAGTGTTGTCTTCGAGAATTCCTTCAAGGTTACTGTAATGAACCTCTATCTCCTGAACATTACAAATAGAATAATCTAATGAGAAATAGAAATGTCAGGAACCAACCAATATTTCCATGGAAAGGGATTGGTCTATCTTATGAAGCAATTCCACCGAGATATTATCCTTCCACAAAAGCCATATATGGGAGTTAGGAGGGTTCCCATGCAGAAAACCACGAACTCTAAGCCTTTGTGAGAATTCATCTATTCCGTCTAATTCTTTCTTAGGTACAAGGACTACCACCATGGATACTGAGTGGTTGAAATATTCATTAACAAGGATGTTGGATTCCTCCCTCGCCCCTTTCCCACATGCATTCTATAAAATAACACTAAACATTGAAATGTGGGCGTCTGACTTTTTCCCCAGACTCATGGCCTTTGGATTGAAAAAGCAATTGTAGGGAACTTGAATCAGCCGACTTAGACATAGAACGGGTGCACATGTTGTTCATCATGACCTTGTTGATGGCAGAGGTATGGTCTCTACTTTTCCATACACTCTTGGTATCTTCTGAAGAATCAAGGATATTAACTTCCGCCATATTCCTAGAAGGATACGCAGAGGGAGAGCCTGGTGGGGTCAGCAACGCCATCAAAATAGGCCTCGAGGAAGGGGACGTCACTAGTGGCGTAAATGGTGGCAGAGAAACCAAGCTTCTCACAGGATGCAGAAAAGGCGGGGGAGAAACCATACCCACCTATGCTTTCATTGGAGGAGACGACTAGGCCATCTCCAACGAAGACGGAGGAAGAGAGATGACCTCCCTGGCCGAGGGTAAGAGAGGGATTTCAGATTCCTCAGACCCCAAATCCGACGGGAGGATCTCTGTGATGCTGATGCGGGAAGTGCCCCGCGGTTCCATCAGGAAAAGACTGAACAAGCTATTGCGGCCCATCCCACCCTGGTGTGGGCCCTCCTCTCTGACGACCCCTCCCATGAAGAAACAGGATAGATCCTTGTAGGAGGAAACTGGATCGGTGACCTAGGGTGTGGAGGAAGAAGCCTCTATAATTTGATCATGGTGCTCAAAGGATACCCCTTTACCCTAACCAAAGTTCTTCACCGGCATCGAGGTAGGGATTCTTCTTGAAGGCCGTGACTATTCCTGACCCTTCCCCCTGGCCGTTCAGAAAACCTATAGAGAGTGGCCGTATAGGATATATAAAGTGAATAAGGGAGAAAAATTGGGGTAGATCAAGGCCTGGAAACGGTCCTTCAACCCCTCGACCCTGATCACGATATTGTCCAGGATCGGCCAAAAAATGTTCATTTCAACATAGATCCGATCAACTGACGATTCCTCCAGACTAATCGTATGGCCCCCAGCACACAGGTATGACCCCAAAGAGTCCTAAATCGCCTTCAGGAATGATTCATGCATCAGAGGAAGGGAGAGCCCAGGGATGGAGTCCCAGACTGCCGCGGGAGGACTCTCTCTCCCTGAGTGGGCATCCATCGACCACCAGGAGAGGGAGAAACGCCAACGCTCCACCCAACGGGGGCTTCTGCTCCAAGCCTTGACGAAGTCCACCTGGGAGGCCAAAACGATGTAGAAAGCCTTTTGATCTAAGATTGAGAATCTGTCCGGGATGTTGAGGCCCCACCGCTTGACGCAGTCCTGGAACCGTGAGAGTGGAGGTTTGACAGCGCTAAATCTCGCACCCAGGTTCCACTGGAGATGTTTCGCTTCCTCTTCAAAGGAATCTTCTGAAACTGCAAGGATGGGGCATCCATTTTACGATGAAAAAGAAACCACTAAGGGCACCGATGAAACCCCTTTCTGTCTAGAAAACCGGGACTAGGGGGAATGCAAGAGCACATCTTTGAATGAGATCTAAGAAGAACGAAACACACCACCTCTTGGCCTCGAAGGATATGGATCAACCAGATAAATCCCGACAGAAACCGTAGAAACAATGGAAGATGAAGCAATGGGTGTGAGCAGAGCATTTGAATCCATTTGTTCTTTTGTTTTCTATGAATCATATTCAATTACTAATCAGGTAGCCCTAGCAGGGTGTTACTAAAACTAATTAGGCAGACCCAAAGAGAAGCACATTTGGTATGTCATATCTGGATATTTTCTATGCCTATTAATGATCAAGTTCAATAGAGAATACATCAAGTTCTTATCAATAGCATACATAATTGGAAAATCGATTAGAAAACACGGAAGGGCGTCACACAAAAATAGAGTCGGAATAGAAACCTTACCCTGATTGGGTTAGTGACACCCCACATCCACAATGTTTTGGGAGCCTATATTATCTAATATTTGATGCATTAGGTGACCCCAAACAACATTTGATGCATTATGTGTCTTATTTAAATCCCATTATGGTAACCCCAGAAAAACAAGAAGCATTGAAACTTGAAACGCACGGCCGATTGTCGTCTATCGACCGGTCAAGGTTCCGGTGCTCTGCTAATGTGTATAGCAGCACTCGGGTCGAATCCTCGGCGATGATACTTTGTATTAGTCGTTTGTTTTTAGTTGATTGTATTTTGATTAGGGGGGTTTGTTGCAGACCTTAATTGAAATGATTGATTGACTATAATTGATTTAACAAATTGATAAATATTGGGATGAGTTCATTATTAGGGGGTTAAGCTTGTGATATCTTTGAGCTTTGCTTTATATTGCATTTAAATTAACACTCACTTCACAAGTTGACGTCAATTAGAATTTCCTAAGTGTTAAAGCTTTAATCCAAGTCTTAACTTAATTAGGATTCTAAAATCAATCAGTACTTGTTTATGGTAGTGTATTTATGGTTCCAATAATCCATGGAAATCACATGCTAAACAAAATATGTCACTAATCCATGACATATTAAGTCCAACATACACAATGTTAAATTAACGAATACTCATCGAGCAAATACTCTCAATCACTTAACATCCCTAAATTTTGACTCACCCCAATGAGATATTTACTCAGACATTTGGGTGTTTAATATTCTGGTTATAATACTTATATAAGAATAGAAGAAAAAGAAAGAGATTAGAAAAGAGTGATACGTTGACACACACACACGAACGATGATGATAATTAAAAACGGATTTTCGATTGAATGAGGAAGCAAAAGAAGGGAAGGGGATTCCCCTGAATTTAAACTATTTTAGGAACATAAATATTAAACTACAGAAGGTGTATGAGAATAAGAGATATTGAAGAAGTAACTTGCATTGAAACATAATTACAAAGAAAGAGAATTACAAGATTACAAAAATGAAGAACACAAAAGTAAGTGAAAACAAAGAGAGGAGGAAAGGTCTCTCAAGTGAAAACTTGAGTATGGCAGGTCCTCCCAAGCCTTTGGCAAGGCTTTGGTCGTGCCAATATGATATCCTCTCTTCTGAAATGCCAACCCCTCTCAAGGAGAGAAGGGGAGAGTATTTATAGCCCAAGGAGTGGACTGTTTGCATTCCCAATCTGTCCCTCCACTTGCATCGCCAATTTGGCTATTCAAAAAGCCGAATCTCCAAATATTTCCTTCTTCAAAGTTGTAGATAATAAAGGTTTCCGACTACTGTCAAAATATGGAGGCATTTGGACAAGTGGAGCCAATGTTATGGCGGTTTTATTAAACAAAGGTAAACTGTCCATTTCTATCCATTCTTTTTCGATGGCCAAAATGTTAATGGATTTGTGAACAGGAAGATGCCTTCAAATCCAAATGACTTCTTCAACAAAGTCGGCCTTCTATATCTCCTCTTTCACACTGCAAAATCTCAGCTCGATTTGATGCTTACATCATGAGATATGTCATGAATAGTATACTGATTTTAATACTCGAACAGAATGGTGGGCTGGACTTCAAAGCTTCATTTGGGCCCCTTGTACCTGGATTTGGGCCATGAAATTTTTATCCAAGATGAAATGTAGTGTCCCCCGAATTATGGTGGAGAGTTAATGTTTTTGGACTTCTGTATTGAGCCTAGTAAATAAATCTTCAAGGCTAGTTCAGTTTTTTCACAGATTCTTTGGTCTTGTTTGTGAGGACCATATGACCATTCAAATGGCAGAATTGGATCATGGTTCCTTCTAATGAAATGTTGTATATTGAAAGGAGAATCCTACAAAACAAGAACCACACAATTTGGATCAGTATAGTGACAGTTATAATTAAAACATTAAAATGACTCAATTGGACTACTTCTAAAAATGCTCAAAAATTATACTTAATATTAAAACATTAATATTTCACACAAATTATGCACATTTCATATAAAATCAGTAAAGGGGGAATATAATAAGTCATGAAAATATTAATAACATCAACTCCCCCACACTTAGTTTTGCGCGTGTCCTCATGTGCAACAAATATAAAAACATGACAAAATCATTTTCACTCACCAATAAATATTAAAATTTTGTTTTCTCCAATCAGAGGAGGTTTAGACTATTTCACTCATCCATATTGAATTCCATCACAAATTTGGTTCACAATAATGCATCAGAAACAATTCATTTTTTCATGTTCAAGGTTTGAATTGGAAAATGTAGGCACTCAAAACTTACTCCTCTCAAGATGATAAAAATGTATTTTAGGAGGTTCACTCATTCACCAACAAAAAGTGAAAATCAAGAGTTTGTAAGAGCTCTCAGCTTCCATTCCCAAATCTAATGTGTAAAAGAATCAAGAGGTCTTTTAAGGGGTTTTTCAGTGGCTATGAGACGGTAGGTATATAATGTCCAAAGGAAAAGAGGGGTTAAAAACACCAACATGGAAAAATCAATGCACATTTTTTTTTGAAATTTGATTTGAAAGGAAATAGAAACACATATTTACAAGGGCATGAATGTGTGATGAATGAAAAGTGAGGGAGATAGAAAATGGAATAGGGTGAGATGATGGAATATGTACAACATGGAAGACTTCCAATAATGACACAATACAAGATGATTCAAGTGTTCTTTTTTTTTCTCTTTTTTGCTCTTTTTTTTCGAAAGTTGTGCTTGAAACAAGTCTCAGAGTCATCTCCCAACCCATGTTTGATCTTCTCATGGAACTAATTTTAGTAGTTATAACACGATCAAAGGTTGATGATGAATGATTTTTGACCCACCCAAGACACAACCCATTCCTTTTTTTCATTTTTTTTAATATAATTTTTTTTTCATTTTTTTTTGAACACTTTTCAATGACTTTTGTACAAATGACAATTACACATATACACCCCCAAGCTCACAGAATTACAACCTCTCCCCCACACTGGAATGGATGCTTGCCCTCAAGCATATGATGACACATTGGAAATCAATGAAAGTACGCCCAAAAATGAAGTCCATTCCCCCCCCCCCCCACACTTAAATTTCAATAAATTGTACAATAAAAATCCATGAAGATGTTGGGTGGGACAAGGTATTAGGCATGTAATGTGGCTATCAAAAGAAAGGTTTTCATAGGCTCAAAGGGTCTTTCAAAAGTAGGATCAATGTAAGGGTAACAGGAGGCTATTTGGCTATTCTGATTCTCATGTGGCTTAGAAAATGCCTCTATCATATTAATGCACACAAAAGATGGAAATTCAGCTCAGAGGTCCACAAAATCAAGACTCACAATCAGTGGTGAAGACACACAATGAAAAATATGGCCATAGATGACCTTGGCATGAAGGCTAATGTTAATCCTCACGGTAGGGGAGAATCATTTTCCACCAAAAATTGTTCATTCAAAATGTTTGTTATTGACACAAAATTGTTTACCCAAGTTTGAGATAAAGATTCAATATATTTGAGTTTAAAACAAGCCTTTTGACTCCCCAAAATGGTTGGACAGAATTTCAATATTGGATGATGAGTAATTATGAAACCCTTTTTTTTTGTAAATTTTCATTTTTTTTAATTTTTTTTTTAATTTTTTATTTTTAATGACACATCCACACAAAAGAGAAAATAGAAAAAAAAGGTTGTGGAAGAATGTTGTAAAAAAAATGAGAGGGAGAGAGGAAGAAGAAGAAATAGAGAGAAGAAGAGAGGGAAGAGAGATTGAGGAGAGAGAGAGTTAAAGGGAAAGAGGTGCCCCTGGTTTGGATTTGGCGGGTCTCCATCCAGTGGCGGTTCTATTGAAGTGGATGGGGTTTCGATGGAAGTCGACGTGGTTCCTGGATTGTGAGGCCTCTCATGGTGATGCTTTAACCGATGTCCGTTAACCGTGAATGTCCTTTTGGAAGAGGGGTCTTGGACTTGCACTACACCAAATGAGTAAACGTTAGTAATAACAAAAGGACCTTCCCAACGAGAATTAAGCTTAACTGGGTGAAGTCGAAATCGAGAATTGAAGAGCATTACCTTTTCACCTCCATGACAAGCACATTCTTTGCCTATCGACCGGTCAAGGTTCCGGTGCTCTGCTAATGTGTATAGCAGCACTCGGGTCGAATCCTCGGCGATGATACCTTGTAGTAGTCGTTTGTTTTTAGTTGATTGTATTTTGATTAGGGGGGTTTGTTGCAGAGCTTAATTGAAATTATTGATTGAATATAATTGATTTAACAAATTGATAAATATTGGGGTGAGTTCATTATTAGAGAGTTAAGCTTGTGATATCCTTGAGCTTTGCTTTATATTGCATTTAAATTAACACCCACTTCACAAGTTGACGTCGATTAGAATTCCTAAGTGTTAAAGCTTTAAGCCTTAACTTAACTAGGATTCTAAAATCAATCAGTACTTGTTTATGGTAGTGTATTTATGGTTCCAATAATCCATGGAAACCACATGCTAAACAAAATATGTCATTAATCCATGACATATTAAGTCCAACATACACAATGTTAAATTAACGAATACTCATCGAGAAAATACTCTCAATCACTTAACATCCCTAAATTTTGACTCACCCCAATGAGATATTTACTCAGACATTTGGGTGTTTAATATTCTGGTTATAATACTTATGATGATAAATTAAGAATAGAAGAAAAAGAAAGAGATTAGAAAAGAGTGGTACGTTGACACACACACACGAATGATGATGATAATTAAAAACGGATTTTCGATTGAATGAGGAAGCAAAAGAAGGGAAGGAGATTCCACTGAATTTAAACTATTTTATGAACATAAATATTAAACTACAGAAGGTGTATGAGAATAAGAGATATTGAATAAGTAACTTGCATTAAAATAGAATTACAAAGAAAGAGAATTACAAGATTACAAAAATGAAGAACACAAAAGTAAGTGAAAATAAAGAGAGGAGGAAAGGTATCTCAAGTGAAAACTTTATTATGGAAGATCCTCCCAAGCCTTTGGCAAGGCTTTGGTCGTGCCAATATGATATCCTCTCTTCCGAAATGCCAACCCCTCTCAAGGAGAGAAGGGGAGAGTATTTATAGCCCATGGAGTGGACTGTTTGCATTCCCAATCTGTCCCTCCACTTGCATCGCCAATTTGGATATTCAGAAAGCCAAATATCCAAATATCTCCTTCTTCAAAGTTGTATATAATAAATTTTTCCGACTACTGTAAAAATATGGAGGCATTTGGACAAGTGGAGCCAAAGTTATGGTGGTTTTATGAAACAAAGGTAAACTGTCCATTTCTATCCATGCTTTTTCGATGGCCAAAATGTATATTGATTTGTGAACAGGAAGATGCCTTCAAATCCGAATGAATTCTTCAAAAAAGTCGGCCACCTATATCTCCTCTTTTACACTGCAAAATCTCAGATCGATTTGATTCTTACATAATGAGATAGCTCATGAATAGTATACTGATTTTAATACTCGGACAGAATGGTGGGATGGACTTCAAAGCTTCATTTGGGCCACTTGTACTTGGATTTGGGTCATGAAATTTTTATCCAAGATGAAATGTAGTGTCCCCCGAATTATGGTGGAGAGTTAATGTTTTTGGACTTCTGTATTGAGCCCAGTAAATCAATCTTCAAGGCTGGTCCAGTTTGTTCACAGATTCTTTGGTCTTGTTTTTGAGGACCATATGACCCTTCAAATGGAAGAATTGGATCATGGTTCCTTCTAATGAAATGTTTTATATTGAAAGGAGAATCCTAAAAAACAAGAACCAAACAATTTGGATCAGTATAGTGACAGGTATAATGAAAACATTAAACTGACTCAATTGGACTACTTCTAAAAATGCTCAAAAATTATACTTAATATTAAAACATTAATATTTCACACAAATTATGCACATTTCATATAAAATCAGTAAAGGGGGAATATAATAAGTCATGAAAATATTAATAACATCAAAACTAAAAAGCTTTGTATGAACCTTGCAAGGGCCTTCCTTCATATAGTATTCCAATTTTCTAGCTCAATTGATAATAGGATGATAGGATCTCAGTTGATAATTAACTGTCTTGTTCAGCTCAATGTTGTTAATGAAAATTGTCAACGACCCCTAAAATTGTAGACAATGGGAGAAGGATAGAGTATTATAATTCATTTCCAAATGTAAAGGTCGGACATAATCATTGAACTTGCCACATCCCCTAGAGGAGATTCTTTCTATGTGTATCGATTACCTCCATGATGAGATGTGAAAACTGCTTATCCTGGTGAAATACATGATTGGGTTCTGGGATTTGACCTCCATTTCAAAAGAATTGAAAACATCATATAGAAGACTAAGATCATGTCCCAAGTAATTCCATCAGTCCAAGGAAATATAGTAAGAAAAGATGAATTAATATCCATCACACTTAATCCAGCACCTTAATCGTCTCTAGCTCTAAGGCATCCACTGTATCATTCAGTGCACCTTGGTAGTCAACAGAAACCCCTTCCTCGACATGATGAGTGGTAGGTACCCATGAAAAATAAATTAGAGTAATATACTAATAATGTTTACTCATTCTAAGATAATAAAGTTAGTGGCTATTTTATAGTATCTATGAATCATAATTTACTTCATCTTCCATAACCCAAAAGAACCAACAAGGTGTAAATCGATGACTAGCCAGATTACTTCCCCTTTCACTGGGTATTTGGACCAAACATTCCGGACTGTTTCAACTTCAAATACCACCTACACAAAATGATAGATTCTAGTCATGTAAAACTGGGACTGCTGCCAACACAAGTGGCGTATCATTCCATTACTATACTTGATGGATGAGGTGAGTGATATTAAGTTATTATTAGGAGAGAACCAATGTTTGATAGTTATGAGAGAAAATTGAAAATCAACCGAACTCATGGTATTCTTTTTGAATGGATAGAAAGACCTATTAATCTCCCAACTGCTCCTACTAAAACGCATTCGATATCCTTAACCCCACAACCATACAAAAATCAATCATCTAAAAAGAATTTTGACTAGAAAGGCATTATAAAAGCATGGGATGAAGATCCATCACCAGGGCCAAATTGATCTTTGACACTCTCAAATTTTATTCCATCAGATCTATAATAATAAGCATCATCTTTCCAAATGGAACCACCAAACAAAATCCGTTAGATACATTCATCATCCGCTGAGGATTTTTTCTTCATCTCCACTAATCTCTTTAAATTATTGAATCCCTTTTCCAATAATGAGTGTGGCTATGAGATCGAGTACCTACACCTGATTAAGGATTCATAGGAAGAGGCCATAGGATTTAGGGTTTCCAAGAAGGTGTAATGATGGAAATAGTTAATTTTTTTTCCACACGCCTACTTAATCCATCAATGTTGCAGAAAATCATAGAAGCCCCCTTGAACGGGCCCCAAATCAAATAGTAAAATTTCCATGTACCTACCATATGCCAATATTGCCATATCATTCTAGAATATCCAATAGTGGAGGAACATGTGTCTAATCACCCTCGACATGCAAGAAGATCTGCCCGACCCTACCCATTGTGAACAAGAACACATCCAGCTCATCTCTCGAGGGCCAGTCTATCTTAATAAAATACCAAAGACCCTAATATGCTCATGAATGAGTATCCTCACAAACTAAATTTCTAGACTTCAGAACACAATTTTGATATTCTTATAATATTTTACTTTATACCGACCATTCGTTCAATCATAGATTCATTGAGTTTGTTAAAAGACCATAGGGAAGCACTAATTGAATCCTTAATATTCCCTAAAGAGTTTGATGTTGATGTAGCCACCACTGAGTTTAATTAGATAAAGGCCAATCCTATAAAAATCAGCGTGGTCGTATCCTTCACAAATAAATATGAATATGTCATTATACAGGGGAACATCAGACCCTTATATGTTTCTGAAAGGATAAATTGTGTCATTGACTGGAAATATTTTATTGATAATGGATCTAGATTTAATCTCATACTAGTGGGATCACATAATCATATAAGATGAGATGAAAATAATTTTGCACCTTCCTCCATAACACTAAATGTTTTTGATAAAATTCAGTATAAGTTATTGGGCCAAATCAATAAAAATGACTAGTTTCGATACCTCATAGCCGACTTTAAATTTTTGGTGGTATAAAAAAACATTTCTCTAAATAGCATGCTAGAATGAATATATTTTCAAAAACAAGAAACAATTCCCACCTCATATCATAAATGCATCAAATATTGAATCAATATACAAATAGGGATTTTATATGTCGATAAGTCCCTATTTGAATCCTATGAGTAACATTATATCGACGTAGGATTCTATTAGGGATGTAAAACAACCCTTTATTAATGGTTTTTAAAGGGTCAATACCCGAAAAATCATGGAAATGATTCCATATGACCCCATCAGGAAGATTGAAGAAGAATATACTACCGTTCAAGAAAATCGATCACTTGAATCCAAATTCAAGAAGCATGTCTCACATTCCCCATGATTTCAGCTGTTACTGTTGAGTCATGTAGTGATGGAGAATCTTGTGACTCCTCAAACATTGGTGAATGCTCAGATGGAAAGGTCATGAATCCATCCCTAGATAGCTATGATCCCTACCCATCCAATTAATGTAGAAGTAGACATATCATCTCTCAATGTAGACAATGAAACTCCTACATCCCTCACTCCGACCTCCTTAAAAAATATCATGCTTCTTGATAGGTTAGAAGAAGTCACTCCATATTATAATTAACAAGATTTAGACTCTTATCTAAACTCTAGAGAACTCATCCAAATACTTCTTTCCCAATCAGGACAAGAGTAATAAGATGAAGAAAAACAAGAAGGGGGGAGGTCTTTAGCAATGATCCTCCCGTATTTGAGGAGTCTATCTCTACCACCATTGATATTCTAAGGGAAAAATATATAGGTATAGAATAAGTTCAACATCCCACCATGATTAGTGAATCCAAGTATTCTAAAGATCATGGGATATACCAACCCTTCCTAAGGCAACATTGATATGGTTTTATTGGTAACTATAAGGAAATGCCAGGCCTCAATCATGAGGTATCCACTCACCACCTATACCATCCAGAGGATCATTGGTGCTATAAACATGTAGGCATAGGGATGCACCTAGAAAATTATTTAATGATAGATGATAATGCTGAAGATATCATCAGAGCCAAAATTATTCATGAATTCCAATACTCCAACTAGTTGTCAAACATAGTCCTCATTGATATTAATAACAAACAATTCATATTATTTATTGATTTCAAGGATCTCAATTGGTACTATCTGAGGGAAGACTTCCTAGTCCAAACCAAAATACTATGAATTGATTCGATCACTGGATATAATGATATTTCCTTCATTTATGGTTATCTAGGATACAACCAAATATGAATGGAACAAGATGTTAAACAATACACTTCGTTCATGGTCTCTCATGGAGTATTATTCATATCGAGTAATTCATTTTATCTTTATGAATTGTTTCAACACATATCAACATTCCATGCATCACATCTTCAAACTCATCCTGGGAAAAATCATGAAATGTTATGTTAATGTCCTTGTGGTTAAATCATGACAATTCTTGGTCCACTTGTCTGATATTGAAACTATCTTCAATAAACCATAGCAACACAATTTGAAAATGAACCCCTCAAAATTTACATTCATCCTTACCTTAGGGATGTTTATAATTTTTTTCATATGCCAGAGTGGCATTGATGTCAAACACTATATGAAAATGGCTCTCCATGAAAATTCACCTTAGGGAAACCTCACCATGTTTGAGGGAATTCAAGCACAATTATCCTACATTTTTTGCTTCATATCAAAACTTCCAGGATCATTTTTCCCTTCACTGGTATGATGAAAAAATTGGTTATATATCAGCGGTATAATAATTTTTAGGAAGCATTTGATAGTCTCAAGAGATATTTCTTTAGCCTGTCAATTCTAATACAACATGTAGAATGGAGACAACCTATCTTGTATGTGAATTCTCTTGAGAAGTCACTATGATCCCTCCTTGTGCAAAAGAATAACATCGGTACTGAAAAAAACCTACATTACCATAGTCGAACCACAATCGACAAAGATACTTTGTATTCATATAGTGAGAAGTGCTTCTTGGTTCTAATATTTTTTCCCATAAACTAAGGCACAACCAGAAAACCCACAAGGTCCATTTGGTCTCTTGTAATAACCCACTCAAATACATCTGCAGCCTTCTGATGTTGATCGGGTGTCTATCACCATGGGTGGTCATCCTCCTGTAGGTTGAAACCCATTTTGTGCCTTAGAAAGCAATAAAAATCCCGCCACAACATATTTTCTTACAGATCACCCCATGTATGAAATGAATTCATTGGACACTAAACTACATGATGAATATATTTTCCCTATTCAGGAGGTCCTCACGATATAGAAAATTTACTTTGACAGTGCATCCAAAAGCATGATAGGAAAGATGATGGAAGACCCCAAGCCCAAAAAAGTGGGTCTGGAAGTCATAGTAATATCTCTAAAAAATTCAATTCTGCCTTAATAAACCCTTATATTAGAGGGGTGAAAAAATAATTAGGCCTAATATCAATCTCTAATAAAAGGGATAGAGTGGGAACTTCAATTATATGTAAATAAATTGAATATAAAAAGTGATTCTTAACTGGTCATCGAGAAGGTTAACAATGATTATGATATTAAAAAGGAATGGATAATCAACATGTTAAACAATGTCCAAGGACTAATGAAGGAATTATCTTTGGATCCAACATTAACTCATATTCCACAGCAGTAGAATTCCATAGAAGATGCCCTGGTAAATGCAGCCACATCCCTGGATGGTCTAGACAAAGATGAAATGGTCATCAGCATGGCTCACCGCTAGATAGTTTCACTATTCATTCAATCCAATAAAAAATAAATCAATGATACTATCCCTATCCTTTAACTTTATGGTCCATCCAACAACTAGATTATACCCATTGTGGATTACCTTTAAAAGTTAGATATTCTACCGGATAATACTGAGAGAGAAAAAGTTCACATATGAGCAATTAACTTTGTTTTATATGATGACACGAGGCAGATAAGGTCTTATCTAAGAGGATACTTGAAGGGGTCCTTCTAAGGAACTTCAATGGATATGATACCACCATTGTCATAAAGTAAGTACAAACTACGGCCTCTAGTGGTTAGCATTTAGGATCCTAAATCTCCAATAGAATTCAATGGATTTGATACAACTAGCCAACTATGATTCATGACTACTCTAAATTCACCAAAATGACTCATTCCAACAAGGTGAATTCCAATTTCATCCACCAAACCCTGGAGTTACTTCACACAACCAAGAACTCTTGGTCATTCAACACTTGGGGAATAGACATCATAGGACCATATACTCCTACTAAATCCATGAAATTAAATTATATTCTCACAAAAAGTGACTAATTTTTAATATTTGTAGAATTCATACCCCTCAAAGAGGTTATAGAAAGAAAAATTGTCAGCTTCATGAAATTTGACATTAACATTAGATTTGGTGTCCCTCACACAATATTAATAGATAACCACACCAATTTATGCTGTTATGGGTTGATGTAATTATATCAATATTATGATATCAATTCAAATTATTCACCCAAATATCATGTAGTGACTAAAAATATATTGAGGAATTCAACAAGAACCAATCATATATACAAAAAGGTAGATAAAGATATAATGTATTGGCATGAAAATATATTCTATGCTTTGTGGGATTATTAGAACATGAACCATAATACCACATAGGTAAACCCATATTCATTAGTTTATGGTACATAGGAGGTTATTCCCTTAGACGTTCATCTATCCTCACACCACAATTACATCTCTGACTTGTTATCCACATATGAGTAATCCAAGAAATAGCTACATGAAAAGGAGTGACTCGA
Source organism: Viscum album (assembly GCA_963277665.1). NCBI lineage: Eukaryota > Viridiplantae > Streptophyta > Magnoliopsida > Santalales > Viscaceae > Viscum > Viscum album. The sequence goes on along the minus strand of OY728153.1, from coordinate 1,463,918,143 downwards.
TGAAAATATATTGCATACCAAACACCATTTGTATGTTCTACAAAACCAGATTGCATGACCCTTTAATAAAAAGGATCACCTCCAATCAGTCCTTGAAGTAGAGAAGGTGGTGATTCTTAGGACTCCAAGGATACTCAGAATGAAACCTCCAATGTTGGAACCAAAATGGGAGGGACCATTATCCACCTATAGATTCTAGTGCAATGGAGCATATTATTTGATCATAATTGATGGAAATATCAAAATGGGTCGCACCAATGAAATGTTCCTAAAGTTATATTTTGCATCGCCAAAAGATGAAATATTCTTAACTACACGATGATAAAAAGTAATTCATCGGACATCCTGATCGCATGAAGTGAAATTGCATTGGGGATCATCAGGGTAGCATGAAATTAAAAAGAGTAATAGATAAAATAATTACTACATGATGGTAAACTTCAAAGGAATCATTGTTTCAATTAAGAATATAACGCAAAGAAGCTAGATTTGTGTGAGAGAAATAGGAAATTTCCCAGTTCCCATGTGAGAGTAAGATCCATATAGGGAGTCAATTCTTCTAGAAAAATGTACGGCTTATTTCATTCTTACACAAGAAATATAGAGACACATTGATTCCACATCCTACTCTATCAACTCAAAAAAAAAAAAAAAAAATTCCCCCTTGGTGTATGGGTCAGGCCTTCATTGAAAATTCTTATTGAAGAACTATGTATGTCTTGATCCTGTCTAAACAAGATACATAGCAGTACCTGTATTGTACATCCTTGTCCATCCACTCAAAAAAATTATTTTAATATTACCCATATGCTTATAGTCTAGTCCTATGTGGAAACTATCCATTGAATAAATATGTGTGGCTTAATACCTTTCTACATAGGGCAAATAGAGTCATCTGGATTCCACACCCTTGTCTATCCACAATAAACAAATTATGTCACTCCATGCATATGAGTCAGACCTATGTATGGATTTTTCCAAAAATTACTATATGTGACTTGATTCTCAATATCTGGCATATGTAGTGATTCTTAATCCTCGTAACCTAGGATAGGATTCAAAAATACAATAAATGTCCCCACCCATGCATACAAACTATACCAATGAAGTAGACTCCATAGAATGACCTATTGAAAATTCCATCTCAAGACAAATTCCCTTATCACCATGTGTGAGAATGATATACAAAGAGAATTTTTTTCAAGAAATTCACGTGGATTGATTCATTCCAAGACAAGATATGCAATGATTCCAAGGAATAATTCCCTATTTATATCCATAGGCAAATGAATGATACGACCATATAATGTGTACAAAAAAATAAATATAAAGGAATTATAATGTTTGGCATCCCATTTCATAGATCCACCAAGGAAATAAAAAACACACCTTACGTATGACTTAAATCTATGTATGGAGTTTCCAAATCCATGAAAAATTATGGTCTAAATGTTTCGTACATTCCTAGAAACATCCCATCAATTTACCAAACTCTATGCCTCATGAAATTTTAGATCTTCATAAACCTCCACATCCATCATTTATGGAGGTCCAGTTTCATTCGAACACCACTTTAAACTATGTACAATACTCCCTGTTTAGCTCTGTATATGTTTACCACAAAACATGGCATGCCAAACAAAGGAAAATTCATCCCTAGTATACACTTTTCCAACCACTATATTCCCCAATGGATATAATTCACTTTATCAGTAAATATTATTATATAATCCCTGGAAACATTGTTTACACATTCCTTACCCCTCAGTCTGGGGTATGTGATAACACCCCACCCTGATTAGCCTCTAGTCACTCGAGTATTCTATGAGAAGTCAACCTCACCACATGACATTAAAACTTCATGGACCAGGTCTTGATCGCATGACACAAAAATATAATGATACTATGATCTTTGCGGGGATATATTCCTGGCATCATAGGATACGTATTGACTCCTAAACCTCATATATTAGGTCAAGATATAAGATTAATGTGTCCCCATTTTCCAGGTGTATGGTTCAAACCTACACAAGAAATTTCTAGACACACCAAAGAATGTTTTCCATTATGTTTCTATGTATGAAATGGGTTAATTTAATGGATTAAAATATGATATTCATTCCATTGGTGATCTCATACAAAAAGAATTACCCAATATTATGCATGATCTGGATCTTCATAGAAGAATTTAATATGAGCCTCACCCCATCAATGAACCCATATCTAAAATAAAATACCCATTTTACAAAAAAATATTTTAATTATCATGTGGGTAAAAATTCCAAAAACTACGTAAGGCTCGATTCCCACAGTTATAGAATACGTAGTGGAACCCAAAACTCTTATTTTGGGACCATCCATGAGTTCCCTTTTCAATTACATCTTGTGATCTATTTTCTTACCTCAAGATGTTAAACTGAATGGCTCATATCCATTCTATGTGACATTAAAATGAATAGGTTTTTTATAACTACAGACAGCTTGATTCTCAGCCTAGCCTGGTGATTTACGAATCATCTAGTATTGGGTCCATCCACTAAAAAATATCCCTCCCTATGCACAATACATAACAGCGTAGGGAACCACCTAATACCAATATAAGATGAAAATCTACTTATTCATGAGTAATTGAAACTTGTAATTCCCCTTCCATGTTCAGGAAAGTTCCTCTCACAAACCACACTCTATGTCTGGAAATTTATGAGTCACCTAATCCTCCCTAACCATCAAATATTGATGTCTAGTGTCTTGATGACACCTTTTTTCGAATATAAAAAATATTCCCTAGTTGGCTATGTATATGTTTTACATTAAAAAGGAATTAGAACAAAATTAAAACATTCCCCATGAGTATATTTTCCTACCTCTATACACCCTAATACATTTACAAACCATATCATTTATAAAATTAGAAACCCTATATATTATAGTTTACGACCATCTTCCCCTTCATGCATGAAGGTGATAGGATATTCTAGATCAGACTACAATGAAAAGGGTGAATATTTTACCCCTGGGTCAGAGTAAATGGATCATAAATATTAAATTCAATATGTTATCTCCACAAGACAATAAAATTGAAGGTGCATGTCTTGGTCAGATGATGTTAAACTACACCATGCTTAAATACACATTTACACAAGTAAGATTAATATGGAAGTATTTTCCCATTCTTGATCACATATGTTATAGATTCTCTCATAGTTTTCATACATCACTTCATCTGACAATACAACCTTCTTGGTGTTAAGATATCCAAATATCCACAAATTACCTATCCATTAGAAATGGAGAGTCCGTTTATTGAGGATACCTTTGATTGAATATGAACAATATGCCCCAATTGTCTCTACCAAAGTTTCCCACAACAAATTATGGCCTCTCAACAAAAGGAAAATTCATCCCCAAGAGAGAATTTCCATACCCTTGTATTCCCCCTAAAAAATCATGTTGGAAACCATTATAATGGTTACTTCTCTCATACATTACCCATATAATGTTTCAAATTATGAAATCAGAAATCTAGGGTCACGAAAAATCCCTCATTAATGTTGGAAGAAGAGTCTCAAAGCTTGTTAGGTTGAGAACCCACAAATGGTGGCCTATGAAAAAGTAATGATTCACCCTTTAATCCCACACCCCATTGGACACAGGAAAAAATTAGTGTAATAATTGAAAAGACACAATTTTTTTTGGTTTTTTCATGTAACACAAAAAATAGTCAAACTATGCTTGATGAGTCCCTCGGATCATGAAAAAATTATTATATTAAATGATTATATCAATTTAAATATCAATATGATAGTTGAATTTTATATCCAGTGATTAAAATTCATTTTATATGTGGATGATTTGCCTTTCAAAGTATGAAAAATTATAATAGCATGAAATGATAAAGGAAAAAATGGGAGGAAACCCAGTGTTCATTTTAAAAAAAATTGGAGGAGTATCCACAACCCGCAGTATCTCTGTATTATTAGGAAATCAAAAATATAAGAGTTACTCAACAAATTCACAAAGTTGTAATTACACCTGATCTATGTCCTCTATGTCTCATAAAAACACCTTCATGGCTCTAATCTATTCCTCTGCACTGGCTAGCATTTTCTATGCCTACTAAGACACATCAAACCTAGAATTTTTCTCTTCTTCCACCAACTACTGGACCTCACCAACTTCCACCTTAGTGCAACTCAATTCATACATAATAAATTATAATTACTGGATAAGCTGGCCCACCTCCTAACAGAGCCACTCTACTGAGGTATTTTGATAATAATTTCACATTTTTTCCTCTATATTGTTCCAGATTTCTCAGTAGCTTTGTTAAAAAGTATCTACCTACAAGAGGGAGGGTGGTCCATGGACTCTACAGCAAAAACATGGGCATGGGTATTTCCCATTATCTCCCATGTAGAAATCACTTACATTACAATGTTATTAACAACATGATAATCATATCCACCAAACTAAAGAAATGATAACATGTAGTATAGTATGGGTACTTTTGTTGGAATGTTTGCAATGGGGGGAGGCTATAGAAATCAACTCCTAGATATCCCTTGATATTTTTTCATCATGTTGTGTGAAGTTAAAAAAAAAATATGTCCAATTCAAATTCACTCTAAGATGATGAGATATATTTAAGAATGTTTTCCACCAGAGAGTGTCTTGATCCAAAAATACTCAGTGCTGCTTGATCCCTAAGAAGCATCTTTCATTGCACTAATAACAGGATTAATGAACCGAGCATAAAATGCAGTTTCAAAAATATGTTCTTGTAATTCTAATATATTATGATCGAAACTGTTGGTACATAAGGCTCAAAAAAATGAAATAATGAGAGGGGTAGATAAAATACCTCCACCTATCGATACATAGACTTCCCTGGACACTATGGTCTCATAATCACCCAGTGGAATGGATGATGCATCCTCAGTTTGAAAATCATCTTCAGGTGCTTCCAAAAACACCAGTTGCACAAATTCATGCCCAATCGGGTCAGAAATCACTAGAAGGTCTCTCACGAATAGTATTATTGAATGAATAATCATAGTTAAATTAGTGAAAAAATTTGATTCTAACTCATCTCAGGCATGAGTCACCCCCTCTTCCAAAGATGCACTCTCTAGAGGGTTGGGATCAACATGATATGTGGGAACATAGACCCATAGAGAAACCTATTCTACAAGGGGAACATTCATTTGATCTAGAGTGGTCGACCTCATTGAACATAGGATATCTGTAACATCCTAAGTTTTCTTGGGATACCATTAATCTCAACTATTATCTATAACGTCCCTACATTCATTCCTATAGGGGATGGATCAACATGCTTAGTTGAAGTGAAAACCTTTGAAACCTCTCCTACTATTGAGAAAGAGATCATTTGATCCTGAATAGACTCCCTCCTAGGTATCATGATCCTCTAAACATCCTTGGATAACCTTGATATCCTATCTTGTTCTTTTTTAACCTCTAGGGAAATCAATTGTACCTCTGAAGAAGTAGGCGCTACCAACCATCGGGCGATTTTCACCTAATTACCCATCTAACCTACACCATTCAATGCACATAATTATTAGTCATAAAATAAAGATGTATAACGTGATGCCTGAATAATGAAACACAAAAATAACCTATTGAAAATAAATTTATACATATTGATAGTTGGGATTCCTGCTAATGTCATGTGGTTTTCCATGGGATGGTCGCTTAGATGGAGCTTAGTGCAGGGCTAGTGTGGAAATCCCATGTCAATATTTTCATGGGCCACCTCCATATGCCCTACCGCCCCAGTGGATCCATCTATATCTACTCCCATATTAAAAGGAACATCTTCCCCTTCTATAGTGCCCCTAGGGGTGTATTGCGGGGAAGAAACAATTTCAAAAATCTTGTCAGTTTCTTATAAGCACAAGGAATAAGGTTTTACGATCATGATTAAAAGAAAGGGAAGGGTTGATATAAAAACCATTAATTAGGCCATTTATGTATCATTTATATTTCAAATAAATGACTTGTATTTTACTATATCATACCAATAAGGTCTACCATCGAAAGAGTGGATGCGGGTATCAATATCTTCTAGATATATAGCCTCCTCGCATGTATCCTCACAAGATGAAATCTAAATAGGAGAAGTGATTGATCTGAAGCCTGTAAGCCTGAGGGGCTCTTCCTAAAGTGTCTCACAAATATCTTCAACAAACATTCTTGACATCAAAGATTCCCAATCCTTCACATCTTTTAAAAATTATATAGTTTAAGGGATGGGTAATGCTAGAAGATCCAAATAGGAATGTTAGATGGGTTTGAGTAGCCACAACTACATTCTAGCCACCTCAGCCACCCCGGAACCCTATTTAGCTAAGTGCTTGTGAGACCCCTGGTAAATCCAATGGATCTCCTCAATCTATTTTTCATTGGATGTTCGACATCATCATCACCCTCGAATTCACCACTATCATCATCATCATCCTCATTAACCTCTGGCCTCAACATGGAAAGCCCTCGACAAGAATTTATAAGATGGATGTGTGGATATTGGATTGCGTCCCCACAATTTAGAATATAGAAACCCAGTATCTTGGGTAATTATCATAAGATATAATATAAGGTTCTGATATGGAGTCATACCAAATTAACATGACCTTATTCTATTGAAAAAATATCTAAATGGCGTGAGATGAATGAGAACACCTATGAAATCCCATTATCTCAGGGCCTCTATAAAGGAAGCATTTGGGGGATAGATGACCAAATTTGAAATGTGGAACTAGATTCATGGAAGGATGAACCCCATACCCATAAAGCATTCTTATGAGGTTCTGAAACATGAGATTTTACTTGGTTGTTTCTCATGCCTAGAATGATCTGTTATATTCGTCTATTTTCCACTGGTCTCAGATTCCATCAGGGCCTCAATAAGAGGAAAATGTTTTTACAGTTGACCTATGCGGTATAATTTATTTAAGGTATCTGCATAAAATATGGGAAGGGATATTTGGAAATCCATGGAAGGATGATTTTTTATACAGTATCAGGTGTCCTCCCATGTTAACATCATCCAAAGCTACAATGATATCACTAAATTACTCTCTGATCAAGTGTGGTTGATGGTTAAATGACACTTCATATAGAAAAAATTTAATTGACATGAAAATATGAAATGTGTATATCCCTCATTGATGTGTTCCCCATTGATCATCGTAACCAGAATTACCCCCTTAGGGATAAGTGACATCATTCCTTAAAAAACTCCCCAGATCCATCATTTTCCAATTTACATGAGGGGGAATTATCCCAAATGAGTTTTTAATGTGGAATATGGTTTAAAAAATCTTATTTGATATATTTTAATAAATCATAAACCATAAGGGAATATTTTAACAAAAATAAAATGTATAATATTTTTATGTAAGATTTGTTTTTTTAAAATTTAATAAGAATTAGTAATCCAACAGGTACCTTTTATAAACATAATGCTGATTTGTTTGGGAAATTGGGTAATAAAAAGTTATTAATATGGATGATCGACGTTTTACTATACCTACCTATTATTTTACTAGAAATTTTTTAGTATATATGAATGTGAGTGAAATTCCTTGAAAATCAATTAGAATCTAATCTAACGATAGTAAAATACATCTTCTATAACTTTGGAGGAACTATAGAAAATGGTTTATTATTTTCCTTTAGAACAATATTTACACATAAGTGTTATTTGGATGATCATATGTTTAATGAGAAATTGATATGATGATAAATTCTAGAACTTTTTATTTCTTAGGTGAGCCATTAGATTCATTTTCAAAAAATAAACAATACGTAGTTTAACATTCTATCAATGAAGTTGAATACGTAGTGGATGGAAATTGTTTTTCTCAGTTATGGTATAGATTTCAATTTCACTTTTACTCAAAATCCAATTCTTCTTAATAGAAAAAGAACTATCTATTTTTATAGAATCGTAGAACATCACTCACATGTGAATCCCAAAGGAATATGATACCACATCCTATGGGAATAAACAAAAAAAGAAGATAATATTCTCATTTTTATAAAAACAAGAAAACATCTTATTGGAATTTTCCCTAAACCCATAAATTATGATAGATTTTATACTAAAAATATAATTAAGTAATGGTCAATTTAGAGTGATCATAACTCTGAATTATAATTCCAACTATCCCCTAACATTATACCAAATAAAAAATTGATGAAATGATTAATCATAGGTTGTAAAATATTTTTTCATGCAGTTATATTTAGCCTTCTGGAATATTGTTTCACAAAATTTTTCAAATTAGCTGTAAACATTTACAATAACCACTATTAATTGATGTTACTATTTATATTGAGATTAATGGAAATTAAATTTTATGGGGTAAAATTAATTTTTTTACTCTTACACATTATTTGTATAATATAGTGTTTTGATATCATATATATTATTCATTATCTAATGCTCTAGAGGTTATCTTTTACTACAATGTTTATTATTATTAATTTCTTGAGTCACAGTAAATAATTTATTACATTTTAATGATTTCATTAAACCCTATGTAAGGGAAACATATTTTCATTAGTTTTACACATTAGACTCTTTAATAGAAGATCATATATACAATTTATTATAATCTCAAGAACTATCTTTTTTAGAAGATTATCATTCATATATATCATAAGATACATTCCCTATGGTTTACACTTTTAGATCATATATTCTATTAATCGTAATCATGAACTAATTTTTTTCTCTAAATCCCAAATGAATGATAAAGGTATCTTTTAACAGTTTTTTTCTATTTAGAGGGACTAGTAAACAAAAAAATTCACAAAATTGTTTTTTTACTCTTATGAATTCATTATACATCTTATAAAAATTATGGGAAAAATTAATTTTTTTTTGTTTCTATTTGAACATCCCAAGGGGGGATATTAGTGGATGTATGTAATATTTCGAGTGTGTGTAATGTGTCCTAGAATGTTCTCCCTTCATTAATAATTTTATTATTTTAATTCATTATAATGAATTTAAGTATTTATTCTTTTTATTTACTAAAGTGTCTAATACAAACATTTTATTGGTGATATTTAAAAAAAATATTTGAAAAATGGGAATTGTTTTTATTACCTTTAAGAAGAAATTAAATAATGTAGCATTCTTGAATGAATGAGAATGAATATAAATACGGAACTAAAATTTTTAATTTTTTATGAAATATATTATAACAAATAATGTGTGATTTCTTAAAGGAAAAATTTATTTTTTTTCTTTGAAATTACATTCAGGGGAGGATAATCATAAAATAAATAATAAAATAAGTTTTGTTTTTGTTTTTCCCCTAAATTTAATTTTGTTTATATTATTTATTTATTTATTCCCATAATAGAGTATATTTTATAGTTTGGTTTTCATTATCATTTTTTACAAATCACAATACACTTGTTTGTGATTTTAATTTCTTTTTTAGATGTTCTGAATTTTTTTATAGGATTATTTTCTAAAGGATATGTTAAGATCAACTAAATTTTCTATGTGTATACTAGAATATAAAAATTTATTTTAAATGGAGTTTAATTTTAAACAAATTAAATGATATAAATAATGGTTACATATATCAGATGGTGGATTATTTTTTCCAATGTTGTTTGAACGGAACCAAAAGAAAAATTAATTTTATAGTTTTAGTTTATTATAAAGAATTTCTACAAATCAAAATTGATGTAATTGAGGATCACAAGTGTTTATAATAAGTTTTTATTAAATGATTTTGAATCATTTTGAATTTTGAATCATTTTAATGCTTGAGATCTTATGATTGTAATTGATTGTTTCCATTAGATTCTATTGGGAAATATAGTCTACTCAAGTATTTATTTTAAATATCAAAACATTTTATGTTGTATTGATTATTTTTCTGATTCATGATGGATGTGATTCGGGGAGTGGAATATAGGTTTCCTAATCACTATGATCAAGGTATTTTGAGGATTAGAAGACAAATTTATTTAGACCGGGTTACTGTTGTGGTATTCAGGGTGCATGAGAATGCTAATATTTGATAAGTGTGGTTTCAGGATTCTAATGATAGAATGACAAATTTTCACTGATGGGTTTCCTAGTGGAGTAACTTCTAAGTATAAAAGTGGTATAAATAGGATCAATTTTACAAATCTTGCCGCAACTTTGCATAAAATCCAAGGATTAAAATAAGTTTTTTATATATTAGTAATAGATATCATTTTGGTGTTTATGGAATTTTATCCAAAATGTTTAGGAGTTTTTTCCTTTATTTTTTTCAGGATAAATATTTTTCTGATTAATAATATTATTATATTGTAGTTCATAATTTTATAGATTTTAATTTTTTATTTTAATATTTTCAACCTGATTTTTGATATAAATTTTTATTTTATAGTTACCCTAATTACTTGAGTGGGATAAACATTTCTAGTCACATTGGAAAATAATTCACCGCACTATTATTACCATATCACTCATAATTTGGGAAAATTACAATAGATATTATATCTTATCCTATCCATAGCTCTAGGGTTTAAAAAGAATTTATATACATATATATACTGAGATATTGTTATTTCTTCAAGTCTTGAAAGATCATTTAGTTTTGTAGCCTTGGAAGTACTAGATACATTAATTAGGTTTACATTACATCATTAAATGGAAAACTACAACAACATTGTTTCCATAAACAACACTGAGATCCCATCGACTATCCCTGTAGGCCAGTCATAATATACTTTTTCATGTCCTAGGAAAAATAAAACATAGAAAGGGGTGAGCTCAGATGCTCATTATAGAAAACAATGTAGCAGAAACATTCATAAATAAGCTTAAACATTTAAGCCATTGTATATAAATAAAACAAAATCTTTCTAAACTTGAACATCAGCAAAATATGGCAAAGATAAAATCAAAATAATTCAATTTACATACTCACATGGATATTCTACTAGTCGAATAATCACATGCAATATCAATAGCCACTTTCATAAAGATTGAATGCATAATTTCGGGCTTTAATTTCAGTGTCAAGACCTCATGCAGGGGCCTATTGGCTAACTGTAACCGGACCCAAACTCGGAGAGCCTCTATAACCGGACACCATCCCGAATATCCTCTTTAACCGGACTCCAACCCGGATAGCCTATGTAATCAGACTCCTTCCTGGAGAGCCTCTGTAACCGGAATCCATCCTGGGGAGCATTTGTAACCAGACTCCATCCCAGAGGGTTTTTTATAACCAGACCCCAACCCGGAGGGCTTACTTTTATAGGTCCACAACCAGGATGATACTAGTCCAATACATTCATCATAAGAAGAGGTTGAAATATAACATAAATATTCATATAAAAACTAGCATACGAAATGTCAATACATTATCCATAAACCATGAATGGTATGAAATAATACATCAAAAATCAAATATATCACAAAACCTTCAATACAATATGGATGTTTTGTATCATAATAAATCAACATCAAATAATCTTACAATCCATCAAAGGATGTCGATATAGATGAAATCAAAACATTTTTTTTTGAGAAATATCTCTTTATATTTTGAAATCATTTAAGAGTCAAATAATTATAAACAAAATATTTATTTTGAAAATATTCTTATGATCTTGTAAGGGAATCTTTGACGATTTTATAATGTTATAAAATAGCTCCACCCACCGTATAAGTTAAAAAAAGACATTCTTAACTAAATTTGGTCAAAAATGTTAAAAAGGACCTTGTTTGGAAAATGATAGGAAGATTCCATAATAAACATATAATAAAAAGTCAAACAAGATATAAATGAATTTAACCCATAGACTTTAAAATATTAATAAATTTTTGAAATGCATTTTTAAGAAACATGGATGTGGATGATAAAGAGGTCCCAGTATATAATTACATATAAACAACCTCAGATAATGAAGAGATTGTAAAATAAACCCTTACCTTGTACTTTTCCTTGGTCAAGGGTAGGTTAACATCTTGTATAATGGTGAGATAATTGTTATTAAATTATACAAGAATAATATACATTAATATTATATCATATATGATCTTTTAACATTGCATTGTTAATAATATCTTGGTATTATCGTCATTTCGGGTGTTAATGTATTCATTTTCCTTTATATTCGTTGTTATGTGACTCATATTTGTTTTGGATGGGATGTATCTTATTCACATCCAAAATGATATCAAGTATTTAAACATTGTTTTTAAAAATAAAATAAAATTATTATTGACTGGATACGATGGGGAATGAATCTCATTGCATTCCTAGAGATGGTAATCCGTCCGTACGCCTGAGCGACAGTATCATTCTTTTGATATTAAAATAAAATATAATTGGATGGAATATCATATATACAGAATCATTATCATGTTATATTTATTATTTACATGAATTATACATCATTATTATACTCATCCAAATAATAATGTACTGAATAACAATTACACCATGATGTGGAGATGGTAAGTCGTACGTACGCACGTATGGTGAAATGTCATTAAAGGGAAGGATAGAATAATGAATTTGGTTGTAACATATTTATAATAACATCACAATATATAGAAGATACTATAGTTATTATTTTAGAAAGGAAACAACAAATAAAGAGGAAGTGGAAGAACTAAGGAACTTGAAAGAGGTGTTGAAATATTTACCTCTTCTTCGGGTTCTTCCTTTTGATTACATCAAAAGGGTTCCATATATTGGATTTTTGACTAAAGGAAGTACTCTAGAATGAAGGTAGGATAGTTTAGAGGGTATTTTGGTAGGGTTTGGCCGAGCCAAATGTCTTTGAAGGTGTGAATCAGAGATAAGGGTGAGTGACCTTTTATAAGAGGGGTGGGGGGAACCATAGGAAAAACAGAAAATATTATTTTATAATAAAATAATTTTTGGATTGTAATGGCTCCAAAATTTATTACTTAAATTCTAAGGTGGGGATGGTTCGAAAAATACTCAACCAATAGTTTTTAAACAGGTTTGGGTCACTATATTAACTTTATATTTTAGATATAACTCATAGTTAAATAGTTTTACATTTACGATGTCTCATTGTATTTTTATATTATATGGTTAATAAACATACTATATACTTCAACAAAACCCCAAGAGGTTCATTAATGATAAAGCTCTCGTCATATAAGTCTTCTGGCCTAACCATAGATTTTTTAGAATAGAATATCAATTAATAATATAATATTTGTTTAAAAACTCTTTTATGTCATTTTTGACAATATTTGGTATTTTTTTTCTACATTCATAACAGAATTATTACATCAAAAAAATCATCTAACCAACCCTAACAAGGCATATTAACCTATAAAATTATTTTAATTTATCAAATTTCTCAAATTACATTTATTTATATATTTATTATATCAATTATTTTTATAATTCATTAAAACGGTAATTACTGCATCAACATTGTGTCATAAATAAATTTAATTTTTTAATATCTAAAAATTATAAATAAAATACCATTATGTAGGAAATAAATTTTTCTTTCTAATGAATATTTATTGTCAAATTTATCTTATGTATAACCCTATATAAAAATTATTTGAGTTATTAAACTTTGATTTTAACTATTTTAACTCTTCTTTAAATAAAATAATAATAAACGTTCTAATCTAATCCATGTGGACCTAATGGATCATATTTTATTCCTACGGTTGTTTTTGGTCAAATTACACTTATCGAAAAGAATTAGGACATGTGTTATGGTAATAATAACATCATTTTTACCCTTAATTACCATATATATTTTTAACTGTGGTAAATAAAAGTAAAAATTTTACTATTCACCAAAAATTATTTTCATCTTATTGAACCACATGTTACTTACTAATATGATCTGTGTCTCTCGGATTTTTGAAATTCAACTCACATAAGCTCTAAAATTCCGTTTTTTGTAAATTTTTAAATGCTCCTATGAGGTGGGTAAAAGATGGTGAAAAGTTCTATAAAATTTTTATATATCTAAAATTATTATAAATTGACTCCAATAAATTGAAATTTGACTAATAAGGTATTATGTATCTATTTTTACCTAAAATATATTTAAATAAAATATATAATTATTTCAATAAAAATTCTCTTTTAAACTATAACTCATTGTTTTTCAAAATTCATCGAAAATTGATGGATTTCAGAAAAATACCCAAAATTCACCCTAGGCTAAATTCGATATTTCGAATCCAAAAATGAAGTCCATTTTTAAAGGTAAAATTTATTAAATTTGAAAAAGTGGGTATTACTATTCATAACGGCTTGTTTTATTTTTATGGTGTATTAGAGCTTGGAGTTTCATACAACACACACTATTGTATTATTCAAAGAGAAGAGTACCATGGAAGCTTGGGGTGTTACATTCTCCCCTCCTTCAATAAATTGCTTCCTTGAAATTTTAAATTTTTCTCTGAAAATAAAAGTTTGAAAATATAAAATACCATTATGGAAAACCCACATCGGAAATATGGTTAATAAAATTAAGTTTTAATAAGTGGGAAAGGAAAATGAGAAAGTCACCAGAAAATTATGGTTTTGAATAGGAGAATATTGGTTGAAATTATTGACATGTAATTAGAGGAAAAAATTAAATATTTATAGCGAGTGATTTAGGTCATCAATCACAAAAAAGTGTAAAATTGAGGGCCTCAAATCCATCAATCTTTGATGATTTAAAATATCATCAGTTCAACAAAATATATTAGGATAACACATTTTTGGTTTTAATATCCCTTCCCTAAAGTTTTAGAATTCATTTATTCATCTAATAAAAGATATATATATATATATATATATATATATATATTTTTTTTTTGACAACAAGATTTTCATCCTTCAACTAATTTCTACCACAAACTCATCTTTCACTCTAAAAGATAATAGAACCAAAAAAATATTATATTTATCCTAATCATATATGGTTCCAAATATTAAAGCATACCATTTAATGGAAAAGAAATATTTTTTAGTAACCAGGGACTTCATGTAGGCTAGTAGTAGGTAATAAAGGCATGTCGCACTATGGTTGTGGGTTCAATTCCTGAATCGTTTTCCAATACGATGGGTTATCGCTCGACCTGCAGGTTGTCCTTTTTCAAAAATAATCATAACAAATGTTTTAACATTAAAAAATAATATCCAAAGTTCAACATAATCCATTCCAACAATTATAGTTATCCAAAATACCTCTTTCCAGACTCTGTAAACGGTATCTAAATTCCAAAATCAATTGTAACATCAGATTACCCAATCAAATTAATATTTCTATTATTATCACATACTGAATATATGATTACCTTAGTCATATTATAATTTTAATGAAAACAACAAGTACTACAATAAAATCCATATATTTATATCACATTATTCTTATAACCAGAATATAATCCTTAAGTCCAAACACAAAAAAATTAATTATTCCACTTAAACTTTAGTAACAACATAAGATTGGCCTTGATCTGTTGGTCTTTTGAGGTAATTTTCCTTAGAGATTAGGGCATTCATTTTCATAATTCCCCATTTCCCTACAATTGTAACATTAACATTGACTTCCTCTTTCTTCCCCTTGTAATCACGAGCTTGGTGGCCTTTTTCACCACACTTGTAACAAACTCTCATTCCTTTTTGGCAAGTACCAGGGTGTTTATTCCCAAAATTACCACATAATTGAAAATCTTTATTTCCATTTTCCCCTTTATCTGTCCCTTTCTACACCATTCTCTTCTTCTCTTTCTTTACTTTATTGTCATAAAATTTAGAGAATTCCTTTTCTATATTGATAGCACACAAGCCCATATCTTCGTACGATGAGAAGGATTGTGATACTAATGCTCAAAAGTGAAATGTATTTAACCCATTAAAGAAACTATAAATCTTACTTCTTGGTTTACATATATAATCTGCAACATTCCATTCTAACATTGTAAAGTTAGCTTCATACTTTAGGTTATTCTCATCCTACTTTTCCCTCAGACCCAAAAATTGCCTTTCCATATCCGCACGATGGTCATGAGGAAAGTATTTTTCTAAGAAAATTTCTTTAAACTCCCTCCATTCCATATTTGATACTTCCTCATATTCCATTGTGTTTTGAATCAATGACCATCATTGATCAGTATCTCCAGTGAGGCGGTAAACTGCCATGACAAATTTTTCCCTTCCCCTGCTCCCCATGGCATGAAATATTTTCTCTAAGGAATTTATCCATTGCTCGGCTACTGGTGGATTTTTACCCCCATTGAATGTTGGTGGTTGTTTCCTCATGAAACGATCTAACATTTATCCTCCATGTTGTGGATCAGGGTGCTTCATATGGGTAAGGTTATTATTCATAACCTGAGTGAGTTGTCCCAGTATGGTGATTAGCTAATCATCACCAGTTGCATCACCAACTCCACTATAATTATATTGAGTAGGAGGGAAATCCCTACATGGAGTGCATGGATTGATACTGTTTCCATTCCTTCTACTATGCGAAATTTCTAAACATTTCCGTAAACTGGATTAGTTTATTAATCAAAATACATAATTAAAAACTTGAAAAACACTTAACATAAACTGAACAGTTTATGGATATAATCCATAATCATAAAAATGTTTTATTTGAGTATGTATATACTCATAAAGCCTTCATAATGGTTTCTAAAGAAAATTTTAATTATCCTAAGCATATCCCCATGGAGTGTGATAACCCATAGTGCAACAAGGCCTGTTGTCGTGCACCAGTTCTCATTCGAGTCTAGCTCAAAACGGTGTTTGGGGTGTTAACCCTAGGTACACATGTTCCAGAGCCGGCTCTACCTACTTGTATCTAGACATGGATGTATTGCTTGGAAAATTCATAAAATATCTTTAATACCAAAATTCTAAGAAGTTATTCAATTCTAATCCTCAATGTCTATCTTAGGGATATGTGATCTAATCATAGTTTACCTAAATCTAGTTTCCAAGGATTGTACAAAACTTCCTCTAATACCAACTGTGACACCCCGACCCTAGATGCCCATAGTTTGTGCATTATTACGTATCATTGGAATGATAAAAAAAGATACATTCTTGAAAGATCTTTTAGTTTAGTAGAATTGTAAATACTAGATACATTCATAAGGTTTACATT
This sequence comes from Viscum album, assembly GCA_963277665.1. NCBI lineage: Eukaryota > Viridiplantae > Streptophyta > Magnoliopsida > Santalales > Viscaceae > Viscum > Viscum album. The sequence continues at coordinate 1,463,900,974 of OY728153.1, read as the reverse complement.
ACATCATAAAATGGAAAACTACAACAACATTGTTTCCATATACAACACTGAGATCCCTTAGACTATCCCTGCGGGTCAGTCATAATATACTTATTCACATCCTGGGAAAAATAAAACCTAGAAAGGGGTGAGCTCAGATGCTCAGTGAGAATAAAAATATAGCGGAAACATTCATAAATTATAATAAACATTTAAGGAAATTTATATAACTAAAACAAAAGCCATTTAAACTTGAACATCATCATAATATGGCAAAGATAAAATAAAAATAATGTCATTTGCTTACTCACATGGATATTCTACTTGTATAATAATCACATTCAATATCAATTTCCACTTACATAAATATAGAATTCATAATATCGGGCATTAATTTATGTGTCAAGGCATCATGCCTGGACCTAGGGGCTAAATATAACCGGACCCAACCCCAGAGAGCCTCTGTAACGAGACTCCATCTCGGAGATCCTCTGTAACTGGACTCCAACCTGGATAGCCTCTGTAACCGGACTCGATCCCAGAGAGACTCTGTAACCGAACTCCATCCTGGAGAGCCTCTGTCACCAGACTCCATCTCGGAGGGTCTGCTATAACTGGACCCCATCCTAGAGGGCTTACTTTTACTAGTCCCCAACCCGGAACATACTATTTAAATACATTCATCATAATAAGAGGTTGAAATTTAACATAACCATTCGTATTAAAACTAGCATACGAAATGTCAATACATTATCCATAAACCATGAATGGTATGAAATAACACATACAGAGTCAAACATATCACAAAACCTTAAATACAATATTTATTTTTTGTATCATAATAAATCAAAATCAAATAATCTTACAATCCATCAAAGGATGCTGACATAGATGAAATCAAAACAATTTTTTTGAGAAATATATCTATCTATTTTGAAATAATTTAAGAGTCACATAATTATAAAGGAAATATTTATTTTTAAAATATTCTTATGAGATTGTATGGAATGGTTTGGTGATGTTATAATTACTAAAAATAGCCTCACCCTTAGTATAAGTTAAAAAAAAGTCATTCTTAACTTAATTTTTTAGAAACGGCTAAAAAGGACCTTGTTTGGAAAATGATGGAAGGATTCCTTTATAAACATATTATAAAAAGTAATACAAGGTTATAAATGACTTTAACCAATAGTATAAAAATATGAAGAATTATCTGAAATTAATTTTTAAGAAACATTGATGTGGATGATAAAGAGGTCCTAGTATATAATTATATATAAACAACCTCAGATAATGTAGAGATTATGAAATAAACCCTTACATTGTAATTTTACTTTGTCAAGGGTAGGTTAAACTCCTTTATATTGGTTAAATAATTGATATTAAATTATAAAAGAATCATATACATTAATATGATATCATATATGACCGTTTAACATTGTTTTGTGGATAATATATGGGTATTATCGGCGTTTTGGGTGTTAACGGAATCGTTTACCTTTATATTCATTGTTATGTGAGTCATATTTGTTATGGATGTGATGTATCATATTATTATCAAGAATTATATCAAGTCTTTAGTCATTATTTTTAATTGTCAAATGAAATTTTTTCTTGAATGGATACGATGGGTAATGAATCTCATCGCCTTCGTTGAGACGGTAATCCGTACGTACGCACGAGCGACAACAACATTCTTTTGACTTTAAAATAATATATAATTGCATGGTATATATCATATATAAAGAATAATTATAATGTTATATTTATTATTTACATGAATTACACATCATTATTTTACCCATCTAAATAATAATGTATTGAATTACAATTACACCACGGCGTGGAGACGGTAAGTCGTACGTACGCACATATGGTGAAATGTCATTCAAGGGATGGATAGAATAAGGAATTTGGTTGTAACATATTTATAATAACATCAAAATATAGAGAGGATACTGGAGTTATTATTTTAGAATGGAAACGACAAAGAAAGAGGAAGTGGAAGAATAAAAGAACCTAAAAGAGGTGATGAAATATTACCCCTTTTTCAGGTTCTTCCTTTTGATTTGATCAAAAGGGCTCCATAGATTGGCTTTCTAACTAAAGTAGGTCCTCTAGGATTGAGGGAGGATAATTTAGATGGTATTTGGGTAGGGTTTGGCCGATCCAAATGGTTTTGAAGGTGTGAATTATAGAGAAGGGGGAGTGCTCTTTTATAAGAGGGGTGATAGGCACCTTAGAAAAAACATAAAATATTATTTTATAATAAAATCATTTTCAGTTTCTAATGGCTCAAAATGGATTATTTTAAGGATAAGGTGGGGATGGGTCGAAAACTACTCGACCAATAGGTTTTAGATAGTTTTGGGTCACTATATTAACTTTATAGTTTATATTTAACTCATAGTTAAATAGTTTGACATTTACCATGTCTCTTGGTATTTTTATATTATATGGTTAATAAACATACTATATAATTCCAAGATAACTCCAAGTGGATCATTAATGATACACCTATCATAATATAAGTCTTTTGGATAAACCTTATATTGTTAGGAATAGAATATCAATTGATAATATAATATTTGTTTTAAAAATTCTTTTATGTCGATTTTGACACTATTTGGTATTTTTTTTTCTAAATTCATAACAGCATTATTAATGTGAAACAAATTCATGTAACCAACCCTAATATGTAAAATTAACCTAGAAAATTAGTGGAATTCATCAAAAGTCTCAAATAATATTTATTTATTTATTTATATTATTAATTATTTTAATATTTCAATAATAAGGTAATTACTACATCATCATTATGTCATAAATAAATTTTATTATTTAATGTTTAAAAATTATAAATAAAATAACATTATATAGGAATTTTTTTTAGATTTTTAATGAATATTTATAGTCGAATTTATCTTATGTATAACCCTATATTAAAAATGTTTTAGTTATTAAACATTGATTTTAAATATTTTTACTCTTCTTTAAATACAATAATAATAATTTTCCTATTCTAATCCAAGTGGACCTAAAGGATCATATTTTATTCCTAATGTTTTTTTGTTGAATAAAACTTATCCAATATAATTAGGATATGTGTTAGGGTAATAATAATATCAATTTTACCCTTAATTACCATATGTACTTTTAACTGTGGTAAATAAAAGTAAAAAAGTTACTATTCACCAAAAATAATTTTAATCTTATTAATCCATATTTTATGTAATGATATCAACTATGTATCTTGGATTTTTGAAATTTTACTCACAGATGCAGTAAAAATATGTTTTATGTACATTTTTATATTCTCCCAGGAGGTGTGTAAAAGACGGTGAAACGTTTTATAAAATTTTTATATATCTACAATTATTATAAATTGACTCCAATGAATTACATTGAACTTATATAGGTATTATGAATCTATTTTGACCTAAAATAAATTTAAATAAAATAAATAATTTTTTAAATAAACATTCTGTTCTAAAATATAACTCAGTCTATTCCACTATTCATCAAAAATTGAAAGTTTTTACAAAAATACCAAAAATTCAACCTAGGATAATTTGGATATTCCGAATCCAAAAATGAAGTCCATTCAGAAAGATAAAATTTATAAAATTTCAAAAGGTGGTTATTACTATTCTTAACAGCTAGTTGGTTTTTTGTGGTGTGTTAAAAGTCTGAGTTGCGTACAACACACGCTATTGTATTATTCAAAGAGAAGCGTACCAGGGATGCTTGGGGTGTTACATTTTTTTCACCAAATTTAAGCGATATTTTTGAATACATGCATTTCCAATACCATATCATGATGAGTTCATACAGGATTAATTATCAAATACTATATCAATAAGTGGCGGGATATCAAATTTCAATTCTTTTTCTTTATATATGTCATGACGTTTTTTAGAGATAAATGATTATAAAAATTGTATACATTGTTGATGCACATAGAAGGTAGAAGTTTATTGGGATAGATTACTAACTGGGAGGACCATATTGGATATTTTTATTCTTACCCTTACATGAACACATTCATGTTGTTCTCATTAAATCTACATATATCCACTTATGTGTATAAAATAATACTGTGGATTCAAGAGTTAGATGTCTTGTATTTATAAATAGATGTGTGAATATCCCATTATGTATTCCTCCCTCATGTCATTGTAATTTATGATGGAATATTTTTATGATTTCATAGTTTTGTCTAGTGATTTATATATACAATTTCAATTTGTATCATAGGTGTTTTTTTATATCCATAAGTTATTTTGTTTAGTTTATTTTTGAATAAACTCTTGTTGGATGTTGATTTATGATTGTCGGTGGTAGATTAACTATAATAAATTCTTCTCAGGGTCATAATGAAACCGCAACACATTTCTTTATAACCAAGCCAATTTAAGGTGGGATTGTAGATTTCATAAACTAGTCAAAGGGGATATGACATTTGAGTTTATTCTGTTATTTACTTAATGTTTTGTTATGTTGAATTCAGGGTCATAAATTTGATATTAAACATTGAACATAATTAATTTCTATATTATATATATATATTATACTTTTGTTATTGTTCCCTTCAAATTTGTTGTGACATTGGTTTTTATTGTTTTTATTTGAGTAAATATTTCCTATATTTTATTTATTCAGTATAGGAGATAGTAACCATTGAATAATAATATTTAAATTTTGATTGAGGTGGGACTCTTAGTGTCATCATGGACCCAAGTGGTTCCCCAGTTATAAAATTTTATTCCAAATATAATTATATTAATGGTGTTTAATTTATTTTTGTAACATGATGTAGTTTTAGGAATATTAGTTCTTGTTTAGATTATTTTACAATATAAATCATCACTAGATATTTTCAGTGACATATATTCATACTCTATGAATTATTTTAATTTAGAGAGGTATTTTTTAAAATATGTTGAATATTTTAATTTCATTATTCATATTTGGTGATTTATATTCTATTAAATTTTACGAATAAACTAAAAAAATTATTAATATTGATTAAATCATTTTTTTTTAAAATTTCAATTTTTTAAATTTTTATATCATATAGAATGATATATCCATTTTTTAATACATATAAATTTAATAAGTCTTACTAGATTATTATATTATTTAATACAATATTTAATATATAATATTTTATAAAAATAGTCTTTTGAAGTATAAGATACCTATTTATCCACTAGCTTTTCCGATATTGAGAAATCATTGTGTAAAATATAATAATTTAATCATATATGGCATGTTATAAAATGTTTATTATGCTATATTATGCCAGTCGCCATGTATGTATAATTATTATAATAAGAATCATTGAGTTTTAAGAATATAGATAATTCCATTATGAGTAAACATATATCACATAATCATATATTATATCATAATTTTTAAAATAATAATTAATGGCCATTAGAAATAATTATATATATAACAAAATTACACATTTAACCAATAACACAAATAATTTTTTTAAAATTTATTTTTTATAAAATTTTTCATTTATTAAAGATTTATTCATCTTGAACTAATAATAAATAATAATAAAAACTAAACTTTTCAATTTAATATATATATTTTGTTAAATATTATCTAAAGCCTTTCTCTACAATGAGTTATGAATTTCAGGTGCAATTTGATCTTTTAATTTCTTGGGAAAAATTATATTTTGAATCAGAATTCTAAATGTAATTTTTAGGGTTAACATTCCCCAATATGATTCTTTTTGATAATTATCAGAGACCTATAAGTTTATCCAGTTCTTGGGTGAGTTTTAGGGGATTTGGGAAGAATTTTATAAATTTTGAAATCATGATTACCTATGTATGGTTTGACCACATATTGTATAAACTATGTGGAAAAACCATGTAGATTGGTTTTTAAGGAGGATGGTTCCTGGATATTCCATGATTCTTAGAAAAACCATGTGTAATTCGAAATTTTTTTACATGCGATCCGAATTTTGGGAACATAGTTTGGAAAACCATGTGTCTAATCCATGCAGGGTGTGTGTCCTTTAAAAATAAAGGTAGCGTAATTGGTGTGTGATTTGGAAAACCATGTAACCTATCACATTTTCATTAAAGATGGAAAATTATCAATTTTACCCCCTCATTATTTAATCCACTCTCAACTCTTTCCCCCCCTCCCTCGCACTCAAACATAGGGGTTTCCCTCTACATTTTTCCCTTTTGATTACCCAATATTAGCGGTGGATTCAAGGATTTTCTTTGGTGTTAAGGTGAATTTTTCTATATTCTCCTCCCCCTAGTCACCTTTTCTTGAATATAATTTAATTTCATTGGGATTTTCCTAGGGGCAATGATGATATCCAAAAAAAATCATGGTAGAAATTTTTATTATTCTAGGTGGTTTTGCATAGGAATGTATACGATGCCTCAAGATGACATAATCAATATGAATTTTATCATTTTCTTCAAGGAATATTACATTATAGAATACATTATTATTTTTAGGATTAAATTTAATTTAATTTCTTATTTAATATGCATATCATGGGAGGGGTTTTCAGATAATGATTTTGGGGGTTCCTTATGGACCTTATGTCTGGAATGGGTCACTATTTCAAGGTTTTTATAATGTCTGGTGAGATTATAGGCATTATACCTAATGGAATTAATTGACTATTTATCCTTAGTTTTTTAAAATTGAATTTAATAATTATTTATAAATTGAAAATATTTAATAAATGGATGTCTATGTTTGATATTTGGTGCTACAGGGTTAGGGTGATGGTTTGTCAGGCCTAGGTATTGATTCTCGAGCTTTGAACTAATTGAAAATGGTTTCTATTGAGGTCAGTGGCATTAACATTACTAAGAATCTTTGTTATTTAGTGATTTTATGTTTTTGTAACATCATAATTATTTTTTCATCATGTTTTTTAACATACGAGGTTCTTCCATTTAGTTAGGATGGGGTTTTCTTTTCAAAATAGTCAACATTGACTACATAGATTACAAAATGATTCGATGGTGGAACCTTGGTTGAATAATTTCTTATGGCCCTCTTTATGGATTTTTTGGAGGCATGTGTTGGAATTTTTAGGATGAAATGATTTTTAATTTTAAAAGTTTAATTTTAAAAGGTGGTGTTGATCATGGTCAATTTAAAATGATAACCAGTAATTTTAGAAATGGGTTTTGAAATAGTATCTCAAAACTAGAATTCGGTTTCCAAAATAATTATTTGATAAATTTAGGGCCAAGGGATTAGTGTTATAAAAATTGATTATGGATCATTTTTTAAGGATTTTAAAATAGATTTTTAATTTTTCTATAATGTAATGTATAAAAGGCTTGGTGAATATTTTGGGTCTTTTTTATGTCATGTGGATGTTTCCATATCATTCAATGTTTGTGGGCTTATTATTAATTTTGCATAAGCTTTCTTATAGTTTGTGATGTTGTTGGATGATGCATGTTATTTGTGTTAGTTAGTGATGAATATTTTTAATATCAATATTCCAGGATGATTTGGATGGATTTTATTCATCCCTAACAGGGTATTGAAAGGTCAAAAGGACCCTTACAAACATTTAGTGATAATATGGGTAGAATGATGGGCTGAGGTAGAGAGATGGAAATGTGATTGATGAAACCATGTATATGGTTCCAAAAAACAAATATGTATATTATTTTTGTAAATATTATTTTAAATATATATTCCATATGAAAAATAAAAAATTACTAGGATACATTGATATAATATTTTAAAATTATAATATATAAATTAGATCAACTCTTATAAAAGGAGGATACCATATTATAAATTCTATAAGAAAAAATAAAATAAATAGAGTCATAAATTAGAAGTATTCCTTCTGAATACCACTTGTTTAAAAATTTGAAGGTGGTAGATTCTCTAGGATATTAAACAAAACAAGTCCAATGTAATCCCAAATAATTATGATATGATCAAAATAATATGTGAGATAAATTGAAGCTTATGGAAATTACTGTGATATTTTTTCTATTAGAATCACCACCCGCAACTAACAATTAAGCATAACGTATGAATTAATCTTAGACTTAAATCTTGTGTGTATATGTTACTAGAACTTAGGATGGTATTATTTGGAATTTCTGAGTAAAATAATATAGTTATCACATATATTTTACATATTAATCATTTGGCTTTTATATATATTTTTATATTTTTTTTATAAAAAGAGTTTTTCATTATATTAATTATTTAAATATATATATAAATTTTATAATATATTCTGGATTAATCCAAATTATTTTTTATATTTACAATTTCCAAATTATCTATTTTTGTAATTTTTCTAAAAAAAATTCGATTTTAGGTAAATAGTGAATATACTGATATTTAAAAAAACATCACTTTAATGGCATTATCATAACATAAGAATGAAATGAATGTATTTAAAACATTTTTATAATATATATATATATATATATCATATGTAAAATAAATCATTTAAAATTAATTTGGTGTACTTATAATACCTAAATATATCATTTTGGAAATGTAATTAATATTTTACTCTAAATATTGAATTATTCAAAAATATAAAAAAATTGTTTCCTTCACTAATAAAAATTACAACTTAAAAATTGAATTTAAAATTTTAGATCAATATCATAAAATTATTTAATAAGGTTAATTTAAATTTTAGGCATACACGTGTGACTACTATGATTGAAGTAAATGATAATGATATTGGTAAAACATTCAATTTAAAAGAATTTTTTATTAATATTTTGTCATTTTTTCTAATAAAATTAATTAATCACTAATAAATAATGAAATTAATTTCAATTTTAATCATATATATAATTAAATTATTAACAATTCAAATGGTTACCAATACTTTATAAGAGTAGTAAGTCTTAGTGTTGAAAAAAATATTTTTATACAAAAACATTTTACTATATAAACAATGTTTTATTTTAAATAAAACTTTTCTATTAATTATTAGTTTAATTATATTCAATGGATGTCAATTTTTAATCAACCTAACCCATTTTTTAAAAGTTATTTCATATGTTAGTCAAATATAAGTTACGTGGATAATAACTAGATACCCTGGTAAAAAACAAAAAATAGGTAAAACTAATAATATAATAAAATATGGATTATATATGGTTAAAAAAATTGTAAAATTACTTTTTTTGGGATTTATTGACCCAATATCACCCCAAAATATATCATTTCTCACATTTTGACTCATTGGACCTTGAATAGTTTCATTCAACTATTGGAAAATAATTTCCGTTTTGAAAAGTGTCAATTTCTTATCACATAACAGGGGATTGTTCCAACCCTTCATGCTATACCAACTACCTAAAATATATACATTAAAATATATCCTTATGTCCCCAAGATTAATATCTAAAATTCTTAGGCATAAAGTCATAATTATATATCATAATCACTTCATTTACAAGGAGTCTTACCTGAGAATGATCATGGTCATGAAATTTTTATTACACAATAATTATCTTTTTATTCTTATTTTATCATGTAAATCCCCATAATGATAAAGTGTTAAATGAACAAATGACGCGAATCAGGTCAACAAGGTGTGAATTCCTTTTTTGGAGCATACAAATTAGATCTCCATTGTTAAGTATGCTAGGCATGGATGAGTGATAAAGATGGGTGACCTATTTGGATATTTCCCAGGGTGTGTGTAAGTGAGGAAAAAGCACACTGGGAATGACATTTCATGGCCTATAGGGACTGCCATTATTCAGATGACCCATTCAGGCATGTGGGTGTGCCCCATGGTTGGGACCACGTGTCTGTGAGGAAACTGGTGGAACTTGGTGGGTAAGGACACAACATCCAGGTTATGGCAGGGTGTCTGTGCTGTTAGTGGGGCCTAGTTGTTACATTTGGTATTAGAGGTGGTACCCAGCCATAAGTGTAGAACACAGCCTAGGTTGATATGTGGGGCCCACAAATGGGACGTTTTACTCTGGGGGAGGGGGTGAATGTAACCCCCCAGATTATAATGGGTTAAATGACTAAATGATAAGGCTCACGTCAACAAGGTGCAACTTCTTTTTTGGGAGCCTACCTGATTATAACTTCACACTTTATCATACATGGCCTTGAGTGGTGATTAGGATTGGTGAACTTATGGGATGTTTCATAGGGTGTGTTTGAGTTAGGAAAATGCACACTGGAAAGGACATGTGTTGGTCTGTGGGGACTCTTATTAGTCAGATTTACCATTTGGGAACATGGGGAGGACCTAGAGTGGGGACCAAGTGTCTGCGGGGAAACTGGTGGTACCTGGTGGGTCCGAACCCGACAGACATGTTAACATCGGGGTGTATGTGCTGTCACTAAGACCCAATTTTACATTTTTTGTCACGAACCAACCTGGATCGACCCTGTACTAGTCAACTGAGCTGATTCTTCGAAACTGCCAAGAGGCATTCCTGATCCTCCTGGGCTAGATGAAAGTGCCTAAGAATCAATAGAGCACTACAATAGAATGATTTCGCTCAATAAAAAAACAGAGACTAAACATTAACAAGAAAGAGAATTCAACTCAAAAATATGAATAAGACTAAACTAAATATCATTTACACAAGAAAATGAAAATACTTCGTAAATACCCAGCTATACTAACCGAACAGAAGACTGGTGGTACCTAGGAGGTCAAGACCCGATTACCATGTTAAAGGTGGGGTGTCTGTTCTACCGCTGGGACCCAGTTGTTACATTATTTGTCAAGAACTAGCATAGTTTGACCTTGAACTGGTCACACAATATGATCCGCAACAAGGGACAAGAGGCGTTCTCGATCCTCCCAGGCTGGGTACTAGTGCCAAGGCATCAAAAGAGTACATCAAGGGAGTTATTTCCACAATAAACAAAACAAACACTAAAAAGTATCACAAATGAACATGCATCTCAAAAATATCAATAAGACTAAACTATATATCATTTAAAAAAGAAACTGAAAATAATTTTGAAATAAACTACTATACTTACCGAACAGGGAAACCACTATCTCTGTGTAACCCCACAGGTCACTATCTGACTCAATGATCAAACGTTTCCCAGGGTGAACATACCCATGATGGAAACATCATAGAGACTAAAAATATAAAATAACTATAGGTGTGAGTATTAAAAGTCAGTAGGCTAGCCCGATAATCAATTCCCTAAAGCGCACCCATTAAAATTTAAAAAACACCAATCAATGTTTGAACTCCAATATTTTTAAGTAAGAATTTCTATATTTTTTTACATGGAATAAATGTAAAATTCATTGCCCTAAATCATTTGAAATACCAGGTTCCATACATAACTGTTACCAAACTATTTCAAGAGGAATGTGGTTATTTCATTTAAAACTGGCACTAAATATTTTGAAAAAAAATCTATTGAAAAATCTATTCATAGAATTCACAAAACCAAAACATCACATTCCCAAAAAAAACACTACACAAGAGTCCCAATGCAGTCATATATAAAGGGAAATGTAAATAGGTATACAAGTATCTCAACAACAGTTAAAACCAAAAAAAGCCGATAGTCATAGGTGAACCCTGGAGATCAAGAATAATATAGACAACACTAATACTTGAGACCCCATCTATAGTAGCATGCCACATTCAATGAAATCTAATGCTCTATATGCTCATCTACCCTTTCTCAAGAATGTGTGAGGGAAAATCTCATAGCAATGCACCCAAACATATATGCCAACTATGGGCCACTAGTCAATACCATAACCTTCCCATGCAACACTTGTCTTAGTAAATTATATCAATATTCCAGGTCCCAATGTCTCGGGTATTAAATGGGTGACCCAATTCATTTAAGTTGAGCATCAAATAATGACATATATTAACAATAATACTAGTAGTAGGTATCACCCCCGGTCTCCCCAATGACTACTTTCATGCCTTAGAATAAAAAATTTACTAAGGGTTCCCAACTGAAAAACCCATATAATGGAACCTGAGGATTCTAAACCAAGGACATCCCCACCTCTCCATGTCTCCTAGTTGTGAGGATCAACCAATAGAGGATTTTGTAATAATCATTTTTCCTTATTTTCACAAATTGGCCAAACTAGACCTTAAAAATTCCATAAAACCATCCATTTTCAAAAATGCAACCCAACTTTCAAAAGTAGTGTTATACAAAACAATTTCGTAATAAATAATTTATTAAACACCTTTATAAATAATTTCCATCATATTTTAAACCAAAAACCTTTCATAGGTAATATTTCATTAGGCTATAACTCAATATCACAAGAAAAAAAAATTTTTAAATCCAAACCACACTTCCTTTTTGTTAAAAAAATTCAAACCCCTTAAAAGAAACTACAAACCATCATTTCAAATGACACAATCTTAGTAAAAAAACCATAAAATGCTTTCAATATCACAAATAAAAAACTAATGTCTAACCGTGCATTTTTCGGAACACATGTTGGACGCTAAATTAAAAAAAACTAGCATAAATAACCAAAAAACAAGTGTTTAAACGTTATCCGCACACCAAACATATAACCAAGTTGATTCGTAACAATATTTAGTAGGAATATGAGGTTCTAAAAATATAAAATTAATAGATAAATAATATAAAATTAGGAAATAATTATAGATGATCTTTATAAAATGCTACAAACATTAATAGGTATATGAAATAATTTATTAATATATATATTTTAGTTATAATGGATATTAATGTCCTTCAGTAGAAGTCAATATTTATAGTATGGGATTATTGTCTCAAATTATATTTTTTGTGATATATTTATTATTATACATCTTTTTTTGTTTAGAGTGGTGTATATCCTTCACCTTTAATATTTTTTTTTAAATAAATCCTATCATTATCTATGGTATTTAATAATTCATTTTAAATTATATCATTAAATGCAGATTATTTTGAAATTTTATTATATAATAAGGGTTTTATTTACCAACTTATTGATACAATGGTTCATAAACATTCTTATTTGAATTTAGTTTTCAATAATTATTTATACATTATATTACCATTTGTTACAATTTTACTTCCACGTTTTCTCCATGGAAATTATTTCCCATCATTTATAACTACAAGATTGATAAACATTTTCTGAAATAAATGTACATTGTTGGTAAGAACAACTTATATTCATACCAATGAAACAATTATTCATTTTCAATATTCTCCATAAAAACAATGTTTTCCTATATTTTTGGGAACTTTCATATGCATTAATTTACTATATCCTATTACTTCTTCTACTACACTATGATTTATATGGATTCCTTTGAAATAAAATTTTGAAATTCTATAACATTCTTATTACAACATGCTATGTCTAGAGGAACCACAATGTCTTATAGAATTTAAAACCTAAAAATTGAATTGGATGGAAATGAATAGGATTTAAAAAATTTAGATATATATATTTAATCATTAATCCAAATGTCTTCATGAATTCATATTAATGAACAATTACTTTATTTTAACAAAACAATTCATTTATTAAAATATCTATTTTTGGGAAAATTATATTTTTCTATTAATCATGTATTTTTTATATATATCAAAAAAGTAATTTAATTTATTAATCATGTTTGAATAATTTTTTATTCATTGTTAAACTAATGGATAGGAATGAAGAAAAATTCATTTGATGGGAAAATAATTATATCTTAGAAAACCGTTTTAATGTATGCATTTTGTTCTTGTATTAATAAATTAATTAAATATATGGTGGTATATTTTGTAAATAAAATATATTTAAAATATATTAAATAATATATTTTAACATTCATATAATATTTTTACTACTAATGGAGTGAATATAAAATAAATTTTATTCTGAAAATGTTTACTTTTTAAAAGATGGTTTTTAGTTTCGTTATTCATGTGAATTTTAAAATACATTTCATTCACTTATAGATATTGTAGTTGATAAAATGGATTCTATATTTGGAATAAGAATTTTGGAAATTTTTCAGGATTCCATATTCATATTTATCATATTTAATAGTTAAAATAGTTATAACTATCTACCATAGTTCAGGTTAAAACAAGTTAACAAAGTGTTAAATATAGATATATGGGTAAAAATAGCAGATGAACATTCTTAAATTTCATTGGTTGATGATATTTCAATATTACACTATATTAACAGTTAATTATTATCCATTTGGATCCACTTTGACATGAAATTTGGATTATATTATTTAATTCTATAAGGAAATTCCAAGTGTGTCCCTCCCCACCCATATAAAATGTCACTTCTAAACCTCTCTTAAACAAAAAATTTTGAATAATAGATTAGCAAAGACCTTCTAAAAACACATTTAATATTCCTTCCAAATGATTATAACCATATTATATGAACATAATTGCATCCTAAAAGGGCATAATGTGTAAGAAAAATGTGGCACATCAAAGAAAAGGTAATCTTATTACTTGAATATTTCAATGTTTATTTAATCACCTACATCCTGAAATTTTATTCTATTATAAAAACTGATAATGTCATAAATGGAATATCTACTATAAATAAATTATTTTATAATATTTAATAATACAGTATTACATAACTCAGATTATCCACATTGGAGAACTAATTAAATTTTATTATATTAATTAAAACATTACTTTTAAATCAATTCTAGAAAATGTGGTTATCTTCGTACCACTATACATAAAAGTTACTAGAAATGTGGGTATATGATATCTTTCAATAGTATATACCAATGATTCTTAAAATGTTTTGGCATATATAATACTATACAAATGGGATGTTCAAAATTTTGTTATAGTTTAATCTATACGAATGAGTTTTTAAAAACAACTGGTATAGCCTATTCACATAACACACTTGGCCTCCCCTCCCCTTCCCACACACAATCACTAATAGATCCTCACCCTAGCAGTGGCATTCCCTCTCTTCTCATATAGTGATCTAGCCTAGTGATGGGATTTTTTTATTCTGTTCTTATATATAATCATTTTAGTGAGTTTCTAATCTTTCATCACTTTAGATGAGAAATGTTTTAGTTTTAATCAGTATATCAAAACCTAAAGGAGATATTTTTATCTCATGATTCTTCCAGATTATTTTAAAAAATGTTCATCGTGAATTTTTTACATCATTTCATAATAAATATTATTGTATTGGATAATTTTTTTTCATTTTTTATTCAAAAGCATTAAATAAATAAAATATAATTTTTTATAGTATATATTAATTAATTATATAAGTAATTACTGTAGTAATTGTTTTATTAATGGAATAGATGGATATTATATTTCATGTGGAAATATAGAAAAACTATTAGAGAGAGCATAGATTCATTGGGGGGAAAATAGGATAGAAATTTTTTTGGTCATCCATGTGAAATTAGATTAGATATAATTAATATTATTATATAGGGTTTTATGAGGATATAACACTCCCCTGGAGTATATATTTTTGGGTTGCGGTTCTACCTTTAAAATTGAACTATATATACATGGTTCTCCCATTAAAACACACCCCAATGATATTGAACTCCCATATAAATAAACTATGTGGACATGGTTCTATCTTTGAAATATATCACCAGAATATGACGGTGTAAATGATATCTAATGTTTCCCAACATTATATCCTTTGGTACATACCATTATAATTATTATGAAACATTATTTTGAGATGTTTTCATAATTAAACCATATTTCATCTAACTGTTCTCATATAATATAATTTTTCATTATTATTTTTTGTTTCTTATATTCATCAAAATGGTATTGTTAATTACTAATTCATTTAGATTTTAAATTTTATATGTAAGAATATGAAATGGAATTTATAAGGTATTTTAATTTTTAATAATAATGTTCACTAGATATATGGTGATTTTTTAGTTGAAATTATTATTTCCATTTACCCAAAAATAGAATCCTTATTAATGAATATTTGACCATTATCTCTTGATATTACTTAATTATCAATGACATATTCATGAAAGTAAAAATTCCTCTAAATAAATCCAAGTTAATTATTTTTATATATTAATATTTTATTAAATATCCTAAAACAAATTGTCATATATGTTTTCGAAGTGGATAACATGAATGTATTCAATGAGATTTAGATAATTTCATTCATAGATGATTTTATTTTTGTATTAGTAACTGAAATATTACATTATTAGTTTTTTTTCAAACTATAATAGTATGGATTATATTATAATGGTTATGAATGAAGAATTTAGTGTTATCCTAATATTAGTTATCTTTTTCATATAATATGCACGATTTATGTGTATTTGGACCCAATTTAAATTGATGTTGGTGGTTTAAAGGTACCATTTGATTTTTTGGATGAGTTTTGGATATTATTTGGCCTTATGTCAGGGGACAAGTTATAAATTTTTTCATTATAGATTGAAATGGGTAATTATTTTATTATATCTTGTTCGAAAACTAATTTATAAGAAGAATATTTAGAAACCATTTTTTAAAAATTGTGTTTTATCCTTATTGATATTATGATATGTATTGAAAAAAATAAAAGTATGTGACTTTGTCATTACAATCGATAATTTTCAGATCAAGGGATGCCATATTTAGGATCCTTAGTGAGTATATTAATTGTAATATTTATCATATGAATTATATTTAATATCATGTTATTATTATTTTTAAAATTTAATTTAGGGGAATTCATCTAAAATAGATTTGACCACTCCCCAACATACTTGTATGGGTCACTAACATCACCGATCGAGCGAAAATGCAACTAGAGAAAGATGGAGCACCAGTTATACCCAGTCACACACATACCCATGAGAATCCATCCCATATACAAAACCTTTTCCTCCTCTACATTATCCTCAACGTATTTTCCCAAGAATTCATCCATCATAATCTTATATACACTCTACTTCACATATTCCATTTCCATATACTGTTATATATTCCCACCCCATTTTTCTTTTCCTATCATTTCTATGGTTCCTCCATTTCCTAATTCAATCCATTCAGAATCCAATTCTTATGATCCTCAAGATTCCACTACACCATCTGTTTATGAACTAGAGAATGAATTAGAAAAATAATTCAATATATACTGATCTAGTACAACCTACGGATCCACCAGAGCCTAGTTATTATCCAGGATCAGAGTTTTTTTATGCGTGTAAAAATATATCATATCATTTTTTCAATTTTACAATGATATAATTATATATTTTTTCTTTTATATTATTTAGTGGTATATTCTAATAGGAATCATGGGGGAACCCGTAAGAGTAAAGCTTATAAAATTCCAAAAAAATAATTATAAATTATAATGAAGAAAATCCAATGGTATGTAAAAATGATAGACAATGTGGATATTTTAGGGAATGTTCATCCATTTAAAATGATACCTTTATAGTTAATCCAGTATCCATGAGGCATATCTAAAATAACATTAATGGGAAGTCATGGGAGGATATATGGGTAACAAAATTTGATATATTGATATATATATTTTACATATTTTTATGAATTAACATGTTTATCACAAAGTCAATTTAATTTTCCCAAAGGACAAGCTTATAAGGTCACATAATTGATGAAAATTGGGGAATTTTGGAGATCTTATAATCCTGAGTTATATATGGGTAAAATATTAGAGTAAACTCTGATTTCGAATGGATATAAATATTCAATAATTTTACAAAAACATAATACAATGAAATAATTGAATATTAGAAGAGTAATTAGTCTATAGTTTTCTTAATGATTAATGGTTTGTATTGAAAATTTAATTCTCATTATTGTTTTTAATTTTTTATCCAGGTTGCATTGGAAAATACATAAATAACAATGATACTATGAATTTTATGCACACATTGGGATGCACTACAATACAAGAGCTTAAGAGGCACCAAGTACTTTTTATAACCATATGAGTTTTAATAGGTACTAAGAAAACTTAACAAAAACAATCAAATTATGGGATAGTGGTAGATGTTGTTGATTCATGACATGAATATTAAAAAGTGGTTTTTTTAAAATGATACTAAATTAGTTTCATATAAAGCAACTGAAAAATGAAGTCTACCTAAATTGTTATATTGATAGAAAATCTAAATCTATAAAAAAGTATTATAAAATATCAATCATGGTTCCCCCAAAATAGTAGGTTCCAATTAGTTAAAAAAAATCAATAAAATAGAATGTTATATATCTTATAACATGATACAATAAAACAAATATAACTGTTCACATACAATGTTTTTTACAAGTTTATTATTAATTATAATATAAATAATATAAATATTATCATTCATGTATTTTTAATTTTTATCATGTTTGCTAGAAAATATCTGAAATAACCATGTTCATGTAATATTTTAATTATGGTCAGTACACAAGGTAATATAAAGAACAATTATAATTAGATTTAAAATTTAAATCATTACCCTCATGCCTAAAATTAATAATCATAATAGACAAAAAAGAAATGGAGTGAATTTAACTTTATATATTTATATTATTGATGTTTGGTTCTCTTAAAATAATTCATCGATTTTGGATAAACATTAAAGATAACATATTTATTTGAATAAAAATAATATCATATGGGATATTTGAATGAAAAATGTTTAAATCTATCTAATGAAAATGTGAAATTTAATGAAAAAATATCTTTACACTACATAGAGCTATCATAATATAATTCCATTGGATGTGTGTGCAAGAATAAATAGTAAATAGGAGATTAGAAATCCTTGATTTTATATTAATGGTTATATAATTACAATATATTTTATATTTTTTGATGGACATAATAAATAAAACATAATTGAACTCTTAAATACAATGTTTATTCTAGTGAGAATCTACCACTATATTCCAAATAGAGTTCCATCAATTCACCCAAATTGTTTCATGATTGGACCAAAGGTCTCAGTAAGTTCTAATGTCAATACTAATTTTGAATAATGAGTTTCAATGTATTTTTAATAGGTTTTGTCCATTTTAGGTTTACTCACAAGCCCTACTATAGAGAATGATGTCAGTGGGATGTGGAGTTTTTCAAATGTCACGTGTCCATTTTTTTTCATGCTACAACATACTTATTCCAATAACATGGTCCCAAACCTTTTAACTATTTCCCTCTCCTCTAATTATAAATTTTCTTAATTTCATTTTTAATGATATTAATATGAAATATTTATTTTATCACACTAATTTTGATCATTTGAAAATTTTCTTTTCTCACACTACCCTTGTTAGTGAAAAGATAAAACAATTATTATTGGAAAACATCCTAATATATCAAATTAATATCTTCCTATCAACCGAATACCAAAAAATAATATCCTAACATATAACTAAATCCAACAACAAAAAAAAACACCTTTTCTAAATCTAAGATAAAATCCCCCGAAACTAACATAGACTATAATCCTAATTCCATTAAGCTAATCCAATAGAAACTTAAATCACTCACTTAAATATGATCTATTACTCTCAAAATAATATCCTAAATAGAATCCTAAACCTGAATCCAAAATCCTAAACACACAACCCATAACCAAAAACATAAACCAACACCTCTAATATGATTCTCAAACTATAAAATAAACCTAAAAACTAATAAAAAATAAAAAATACCGACCCTCGCTACTAAACCCTAAATAATTTAGTATATTCATAGCTTATTTTCCCCTTTTTGAGCTGTTTATACTCTAGCAATTCACTTTTATCATGTGTTTTTACAACTTAATTCATATCCTCAACTTTTAAAATTTATTCTCATTTAGTATCATAACCAAATTCATAAATTTTATTTGATATGACCTTTAATATCTTGGATTTTAAGAAAGAAACACAATATTCAATATCATACATGATATGCTTCATCTAGGTTAAACGAACACCAAAATATTATTATTTAAATGAGACTATTATTACATAGTCATTAGAATGGAGTGAGTGAATAATACGAACATGATTATGAAAATATGGTTTTCATATGTTCAAATAATTATTCATTTATTACCAAATTTTTTAGAAATGGAAATTAAAACCTATTGAATGTAAAGGATCCATTTTATGAAAACCTATTTAAAAGAAAATAATTGTGTTTAAAAATTCATATAACTCATTAGGGATTTATTTATTTAATAAAAAATATGTGTAATATATTCAATGTAATTTCTTAAAATCATATTATGTGTTTTCAATATATGATATAAGAAAAAATTATCTTTTCAGATAAAGGAAGTATTTTTTTAAAAAAATACAGTTTTACCACCTTTTGATGGAGAACCAATTTTAAATATATTTTTTGAAAATTTTTTACATTCTACTTGACATAATATATGTATTCTTTGGATAAGGAAATTAAAATTTTACCTTGGTTGAAATTTTGGTATTTTTATAACGAAATTCATATTTTAATGAATAGTGAAAATACTGCATTTTAAATCAAAACTATGTTTTCATATAATTTTTTTTATATTCATAGATTATCATTTTAATTGGTTATAAACTGTAATTGGATTAAATTTTTATAATTTAATAAAAAAATTCATTGGATGTAATTTCACATTGAAATATGATATAAACACTTGTTAATCTTTTGATGGTTTTTACTTTTTAAAAACCCGTATTCGTTTTGACAACAAGATTTAATTTTAAAATAGTTTCTCCACATTATATGTTTTGAATTTGAGAAAATGGATTCCATATTTATAATCATAATGACCAAATTATTTAAATATACACCATTTTATTTTTGAACTTTATTAATAGTAACTATAATAATTATTTTTATTTACCACAGTGAAATGGTAAATTAAATAAATAAGGGTAAAAATAATATTATAATAATATAAAACTACACTAAGACATATAATAATATTATTTTATGAGTCATGGGAGACCAAAAAATCCTTAGTACTAACTTTTGGCAATAGGCATCCACTTGGGTGTGATAATGACATTATATAATAATTAATTTAATGTAAAGAGAAATATAACATAAACATGTATCTTCTTAATTAAACAATTTTAATATGATGTTATATAACTGATATCATTTACTATAAAAATTCATAGGAGAGATAAAAATATTTCCTACATGATGTTATTTTATTAATAATTTTTAGACATTAAATTAATAAATTTTTTAATGACACAATGATGATGCAATGATTACATAATTAATGAAAGATTGAAATAAATTAAATTATAAATATTAAATTAAATACAATATGAGATATTTTATTCAATCCACGAATATTTTGGATTCTTATGACATGTTATAGTTGATTTAAATTATTTTTTTTCTAATGAATCAAGTTTTTACGAGTCTTACAAAAATCATGTACTGAATAGTGTGAAAATTGATATAAATGAGATCTTAAAACAAATATTATTTTATTAAATGATATAATAGTCACACAAAATATTAGATTCGGCCAACTAACTTATATAATGTTAATAATTTCATTTAGTAACAACTTGAGGTTCTCTTATCATTTTATAGTAACAATATTAAACATATAGCATAAAATATAAGAAGACATGGTTATAATTATTTTATTTAACTAAGGATTAATGCCAAAATATAATGTTAATTTTTTTTACCTAAGCTAGTCTAAAACAATTTCGATGAGAGTATTTAAACCCATAATTATCAAATATTATAAATTTATCACTTTGTAACTACTATATTTCTAAAATCAATTTTTAATAAAATAATAATTTAAGACATTCTAAAAGTGCCCCTCCCCCATCTTATAAAAGGCCACAACCTCAATGCACTTATTCACACATCAAAATATCCCTTTCTCATCCAAATTAATCTCATTTTAGCTCCAAAATCCATCACATATTCATATAATCCTTACCTTTGGCATAAGTCAATTCATGAAATCCTTTTATCTAAAATCAAATGGAGTTACTCGATTTTGAAGTAGAATCTTCTCTCAAGGTCTGTTCCTTTATTTTTCATTCTTTACTCTCTATAGTATTCTTATTCTTTGATTGCATAACAAAAATAATATACTAAATATACTATTATTTTTTAATGAAATGTATTTGAACAAAATATACACACAACTCTATCTAATCGATAAAAACATATGTTTTGTGTATAGAAAACTAGTTCCTCAATAAACAATGATTGATAAATTTTCACCTACCACCAATCATGGTGGTCAGTATGGTGGAACTATTTTTATATATGTTATTTAATATATTTATATTTTCTATATTATTCTGTAATTTGTATTTCAACATTCCTTTATTCTTTTCATTATGTGTAAATACGATAATTTCATTTGAGGAAGTGTGGACTACCCCTCCCCCCCTCAAATTAATATGAAACATTAATTCCATACATGGAACGAATACAGGATGGAATTAATGAACTTATGTAACATATATAACCGAGATATTATATTATAATTATAATATATCTATGTATCATTCATTTTTTATTTCATTAATATGAAAAAGAAAGGAAAGTAGTGTACATGCGTACGTACGACCTACCATCTCCATGAATGGGGAATTTCTTATATTTTCTCCAAATGTTTTGGAATATTATAAATAAATATATACTGGATATATATGATATTTAAATCATTAATATCATTCTAGAGATGATGGGCTTATTACCACATGGAAAAGTTTTATCAAAACAAGTTCATTTTTTACTTAAGTACCATACATTGACAAAAAGTTCAATAAAAACTCAAATAATTAAATACTGTTATAACATGGTAATAAGTTATATAAAATGAATAATAAAATTTAAAAAGATTCTGATATAAGTATAAATTATCCTAATATTATTATTCAAAAAATTAAATAAAAAACTATAGAGTAGGACTCAAGGAAAGGGAATTACTAAAATCAATGTTCACTCATTAGGTTTTACGCATACTTATAAAATTATATTATTCCACGATTATGTGTAAAATAAATTAATATTTATTTATGTTGTTATTTCCACTTCCCTTGGTGTGGAAATATTTCTTCTATATTTAATCACTCCATTGATAAATTATTATATCAATTATACGAAAATTTTATGGGAAATCATAACTCAATCTCCATTCATTGAGTTAAATATCAACGTCATTGGACTTGTTTTTTTTTCAATTAATATGTGTGAATGAACTCTGATTTCTGTACACTAAATATCCACATATATATATTTTTTATTTTTCACACATAATTATTTCATTGATTTATCCTTAATCTTATGATACAATATTTGTGAGTAATTTGTCTAAATCTCATTTCATTGAGGCATATCTTGATGTTATGAACCTTTATAAGCTGTATATACAAACCTTTTGACATTTTATATATTGAGTTAAGATAGTATCATGATATTTAAATTTTGGTTTAATTATATTGTTTAATTATTTTTATTCAATTGTTTCTCATGTTGTAAGAGACTATTCAACTAAAACATGGTTCTCAATGTTTTAATGAATTATTCTTCTAAATAAATATCATTAATGCCCATTTATTCAAACTATTTTAAGGATTTATTAATGTGTACATGAGTGTTTTAAAGTGTAAATTCATTTCAAAATATTCAAAGTGGTATAAGACACTTTGATTCAAAACTCTTCTTTTTGAATGTTTTATATGATTTAATTATATCAATATCTTGAAATGATATCTTGTGAATGCAATGTGAAAATGTAATTTTTCCATTATGATTGTTTTATGTGTTATTATTATATTATATTTCTTAGGAATTAATTTGTATATAGTTGGTTCTATGATAAACTGTGGGTGGGTGAGCCTGTGATAGATCTCCAATGCATTGGGTAGTGTGATGGAGTAAAATGATAAAGTCTCTCCTAAGAGATTTAGGGAATATATTCTGATGGGTATTCCAAACGTAACCATGAAGGTTACTCCCAATTTATCTATGAAAGATACAATGTAAATATGATAGGGATACCATATGTTACACTTATATTTTATGAATTTTATGATTTTTTGTATGAATCTTATGATTTCATGATGTAATCTATGTAGTTTACATTTTATGGGTGAAAAGTATAATTTTTTAAAAATGTTTTCATGGGTTTTAAATATTCAGAGACTAATTGTTTTATTAATTATTTTATATTATTTATTGTGCTTTTTATTCTCATCCCATGTTTTGTAAATATTTTCCAAACGGCATAGCTATTTTTAAGATAAAGGAAGAAGTCAATAATATTTTTATTTATTAAAATAAATAATGTTTTATTTAACAGGTTTCCTTTGATGAAACAAGTGGATACTAAGTGTAACTATACACATGTATTGTATGGGTATTTAATTTTATAGTTAAAGCCAAATTAAATAAAACTCAAAGCCTGAAAATATTATCATTGTGAATTCTTAACATAACTAAAGATTATGTAATGTTTAATTATAGGGCCTTATAGTAGGTATTAGAGGATGGCTTAGACAAAATTGGAGATCGGGATGTTACTTTAAGGGTTAGGGATGTCATTATGGGTTTATAATTTTAAGCTATATCATAATTTATATATCATAAAACACCCTTTTTGGGCTTTATGATATGAAATATTAAGGTAACTACTGGTGTTTTTGAAGGCATTCGCCTTTGAGGAAATTATGTGTTATTAATTATTGGGATAAAAAACTAGATGTATGAGATAAACATTGAGGATAAAATATGTTATGGTTATTTTTAGTATTTTACATCATTTTTTGGAATTTTATAAAATTATATTGTTTTTTAAAAGGGATAACATGCAGACCATGGGACAACCCATCACACCAAACAGAGCTATAGGAATTGAACCCACAACCAAAGTGAGACTATGATTTATTAACTACCACTGTCCTATGTGAAGTCTCTGGTTAGAAAAAAGTATTCTTTTTAGTTAAATGATTTTATAGATTCAGAATATGTTGATTTTAGTATCTTATGTTTTATCAAATAGATATCCTTATTTTAGGAAAATGATTTGGTGATTAAGTGATAAATATTATTTTGGAATATATTCACTCTTTTGGGAACATTATATGATTAATGAAAATAGATTAATATGGGATTTCATTTGAGGAGTAATTATTTAATTCTATTTTATAATAATATATGTTTTTTGTGTGGATATATAGTGATTTGGGATATTTATGTATATTATTAACCTATCAGGGAGAATTTTTTATTAGGTTAATTACTTTTAATTGTGAGACTTATAGAGTAGTCAATGTTATTTGGAGATAAATGTTAAGATTTATTATTGAAGACTATATCATAAAATACATATATATTTATTGTTTCAATATTTGTTTGGATTATTTTGAGGAGTTTTATGTACTTTTTTTAATGGTGTTGGTAGAACATGGGTATTACTATTTAATTTTTGAGATTAAAAGTAATCCTTATCCTAATTAAATATTTTAATTTTAGGGGATTATTTGATCATGTACTAACACTTTTTACTTTGGTTAATGTTTCAATATTGGATGAATAGATAATTATCTTATATGGATTATGTTTTTTTCTAGAAGTTGATTCGAGTTCCTTAGGGGTGACCAAGTCATCTTGTATTTTCATATTTTAGAGAAAAGATAAGTTTGTGGTATAAATTTTTTAAAATCTGAAACTCTACATGTAAATTAATTATGTTTCCTTATTTCATAGTCGATCTCATTAATAAATTCATTAACTTTATAAAAATTATATTAAAATAAAAATGCTTTATTTTTTCTTTTCCTACTGTGAAATCAAAGATCAGTTAACCCATCACATGTTTGTGGTTTTTTTGTTGTTAACTTTCTCCATATTATGTTTTCTTTCACTCCACATTATAAGGGGATGGTTTGTTTAATTGTAGACGTTTTATTAACCATTTTTCCAATGTGTATTTTCTATAAATTTAGTTTTAAAATATATACCATAGTTATCAACCCCATATTCAAATTGCGAGGACACGATTTATTAATTTGGAGAGGATGTTACATTAATAGTATTAAGAAAGAAACTATATATTCAATAGCGTACACGATACACTAAATCAAGCTTAAATGGACAACTAAATATTATTTTTTAAATGTTAGCATTATAACGTAGATATTTGAATGGAATAAATGTTAGTATCAACTGAATAATGAAAAATGGTTTTCACATGTCCAAATAATTATTCATTAATTACCAAATTTATTAGAAATGGAAAGAAAAACCTATTGTATATAAATGGTGTGTTTTTATGAATACCTATTTAAAAGAGACTAATTGTTTCTATAAAATAATATCACTCATTATTGGTTTTTTATTTAATGAAATATAAATTTTATATATTAATTTTAAGGTTTTAAATTCAACTAATATGTATTCTTTATGATATAAGAAAAAATTTAATCTTTGGGATAAAAGAAGAATTTAAAACAAAAAATAAAATTTTATAAGTTATATTTGTTATAATAAACATTCTATTTGAATGCAAGAAATAAAAATTATCCATGGTACAAATTTAGGTATTTTTCTGATTAAATTCATATTTAAAAGAATAGTGAAAATACTGCATTTTAATTCAAAATTGTATTTTCCTCATATTTATTTATATAGATATATTTTAATTTTAATTATTTTTAAATTATAATTGGATTTGTGTTTTTTGATTTCATAAAATTATCATTATTTGAAGTAATTTTATGTTGAAAATTGTTATAAACACTTGATAATCTTTTGATGGTTTTAACTTTTTAAAAACCCACTTTCTTGTTTTGAGGACATTATTTGATTTTAAATTAATTATTAAATCTTCTTATGAATTTTATTTGAAAAAATTTATTCCATATGTGTAATTAGAAGGATCATATTATGAATAACTGTACTATTAATTTATTTGAAATTATGAATAGTAGCTTCAATAATTAATTTTATTTACTACGGTTATATGGTAAATTAGATAAATAATGGAAAAAATAATATTATAATAACATAAAACTACCCTAACATGTGTCCTAATATTATTTTATGAGTAATGGGTGACAAGAAAAATCATTAGGCCAAACCTTTGTCATTTGGGAGCCAAATGGGAGTGATAATGACATGTTATAATAATTAATTAAAAGTAACGAGAAATATAGCATAAACATGTTTCTTCTTAATAAAACAAATTTAATATGGGGTTATATAACTGATATATTTGACTATAAAAAGTAATTATAAACATAAAATTATTTCCTATATGATGGTATATTATTTAAAATTTTTATTCATTAGATAAATATATTTATTTATGACACAATGATGATGCAATGACCACCATATTAATGAATGATTAAAATAAATAATATTATAAATATTAAAATAAATTTAATTTGAAATTTATGATGCCATAAACAAATTTTATGGATGATTATGACATATTATATTTTATTTAATGTAGTTTTTTATAATTAATCATTCTTTAATGACTTTAACAAAAATAAATTACTAAATAGTGTCAAAGTTGAAAAAACTGAGTTTTTAAAATAATGATACTCTATTAAATAATATAATAGTCATTAAAAATATTATATTCATCTAACTGAATTATAAAATGCTAAATGATTTATTAAGGACCCATTTTAGGTTCTCTTGGAATTTTATAGTGACCTTATTTACCATATAGTGTAAATATACAAGAAGGCATGGTAATAATTTATTTATTTAACTAAGGATTAAAGCCAAAATATAAAGTTATATTTATGGTTTAAACATGTTTAAAACCTATTGGTTTGGAGGATTTTCATCCATCCTCATCTTATCATCGATATATATTACATTGGAATTATTTTAATTCGAAAATCAATTTATAATAAAACAGTATTTCAACACTTTTTAAAGCCCCACCATTTATAAATGGACACCACCTCTACCCACCTAATGACACATATCAACCCCAATAGATCATCCTAATACTCCTAAAATAATATACCAACAATCATCCACTCCTCATTTAAGCCTTACATTATTCACAATCTAATTCAACAAATCTGTTTGGCTCAAATCAAAAGGAGTTACCTGATTTAGAGGTTGCGACTTCTCCCAACTTCATTTCCATTATTTTCCTTCTTCACTCCCTATATAATAATTATTCTATGCTTACATAACAAATCCAGTATCATCAATATACTAATTTTTTTATTATATGTATTATAACCACACTTACACACACCTCCATTTAATGGATATGAACATACTGTTTCTGTGTACAACTAACTACTGCCTCACAAAACAATGATTGTTCAATTTTCTCCTACCAACTATCATGGTGTCCATTATAAAGGAACATTATTTATATATGATATATATTATATTTATATTTTATATATTCTTATGTAAATCATATTTCTAACATACCTTTATTTTTTTCATAATCTGTAAATATGATGATTTAATTTGAGGAAGTGTGGACTGCTGCCCACTCAATGTGATATGACTCTTTCATATCATACATGGAACATATAGAGGATGGAGTTAATGAAATTATGTAACATTTATAATGTATAAATTATAATGTAATTATAATATATCTATGTATCCTTTTTTTATTCCACTAATATGACAAAGAAATGAGAGTAGCTTTCATGCTTACATACGACCTACCGTCTCCATGAACGGTGAATTTCATTTCATTACTCGAAATATTATTGACTATTATAAATAAATATATAATAGATATATATTATATTTAAATCAATAATATTACTATGGAGATTATTTACTTATGATCACATAGAAAAATTATAATCAAAACAAATTCATTTTTGAATCAGGTAACAATCTTCGTCAAAAAGTCTGATATTAACTGAAATAATTAACTAATAGTTATAACATTGTAATAAGTGATATAAAAATAATAAGAAACATAAAAATATTCTTATCCATGTAAATATTAACATATGTTTATTATTATGGAAATGAAAGAACAAATGATACAAGTCGAACTCTAGGTAATGGAATTTCAAAATAGAATTTTCACTCGTTAGGTTTTACACTTACTTTGTTGATTATATTATGACATGATTATGTGTGGAATAATTTTTTATTTATTTTTTGTTTAATTTACACTTCTAATTGTGTGTATATACTGTTTCTACACATAATAAATCCAATAATTAATTTTTACATCATTTATATAAACATTGTTTGGGAAATATTAACTCAATCTTCATTCAGTGAGTTAAATATCCATGTTATTGATTTTTTTCAATGAATATGTGTGAATTATCTATGATTTATTTATATAGAATATCCATTTATATTGGGTTTATTTATATTATTCACACATAATTATGTCATTGATTTATCCTTTATCTAATGATATGTTATTTTTAAGAACTTTGTTTCAACATACTTTCATTGAGGCATATCATGATGTTATGAACCTTTATGTGGTGTATATACAACTGTTTTGACATGTAATATCTTGAATTAATATAGTCTCATGATGTTTATATTTTTGTTTAGTGTTATTCATTAATTATTTTAATTCAAATGTTTCTCAAGTGGTAAGGGACTCTTTAACTAAAACATCATTTTAAATATTTTAAAGATATATTATTTTAAATAATTCAGATTAATGTACATGTTTTAAACAAAACTAGGACTTATATATATTTAAATTAGTGTTTTAAAGTTTAAATTCCTTTCAAAAGATTCAATGCGGTATGTGACTGTTGTATTCAAATCACTTCTTCCTGAATGTTTTAAATGGATTGATTATATCAATATCATGAAATCATATGTTGTGATTACAATGTGAAAATAGTAATGGATCGATAAGAAATGTAATTTAATTAATTATTATGATATTTATGATATTTTTATAGTTATTATGTGAAAAATATTTCATTTTCTACCCCTCCCATTCAATTTTAAATTAATGTGTTTTTCTCGTGTATGGGGAGACTATTGCATCCCTAGAGAAACATGTTTTTTAACCATGAACACTTAACATGGATGACTATAAAATTATTTCTAGTAATTAAATATTATTTTTTCTCCACTGATAATATTATATATGATTAATATCATCCATTATATATGTGGTATTTACAAGAAATAGTTTTAGTAACTTCGCCCACCTAAAATGAACTATTTATGAAACCTCTCTTAAAATGAGTCTATTTTGGGATAACCTTTTAAATTTTATATATATTGTTATGGTGGATTAAAAACTGAAATAAACATCCAAAAATATGGGGATAATTATGTTATTTAATGAATCCTTTGGCCATGGCTAACAAACTAAATGTGTTGTGGGGAAATTAACCAAACAAAGTCGAGTAACCAATGTAAGAAAATATTATATAAGAAATAAATAACATAATGTAATAAATAGGCCATATAAAATTAAATATAGATTAATGCTGTTTTGGGGTATGTAATTAATCAACATAATTTAATTTTTTAGGAAGATATGTGTGAATTAATACATGAGTTAAGGGATCATATATACCATCCTCATTACTTTTTGGTTACAAATATTTTTTATTTTTATCTCCATTATGAAATATTATTCAATGAAACTAATGATATTTTATATATATATCCCTAAAATATATTCATAGTTAAATAACCATTTTATTTTTCCTGTTATATAATTTTTATTTTCCCTTATGATTTTCCACATTAAGGTAAATAAGATTTATATGAACATTTCTATTTCTTGACTTATGTCAAGAATAACCCCCATAAATTGTTTTCAAACCTTGAAAATCTTTTGTAAACCCTCATTAATTTTGAGATAACCATTTTTCAATTTTGGTTTTTATAAAAAAATAAGTTATTTACCCCTATAAAATTTACTTTAGTTATTATATAAAAGATCCACCCAAGTGGTTTATTATTATAATTTCTTTTGTAGATCCATCTAATGATTTTTTTATAGTGGAACTCCATGTTTATGGCCTATGTCTCCTTTTCAATTTTTAATGTCTAAAAAAATTTAATCTATTCTTCCCTTAAAAATCCTTCTGATTTATTGTTTGGTTATTCCTTGCGTAGAATTATGGAACCCACTTCCTTCTCATGGGTTAAATCATTCTTATGATTTATGTATGGTTAATTCTACTCTTATGGAATTCATATGTATGGTTTATATTATGTAATGAGTGGAACTGTAATTATATATCCCACAAATTAATTGGGTAAAACATTATATATCATGAAATTTTATATATGGAATCAAGGAGGAAACCTAACCCTATATGATAATTTGTACACTATATGATGATGGTATTGGGAGTGATTTTTGACTTAGGTTTACGAAGTAATATATTATGTAGCTTCCAAATATTTTATGATTCCATGAAATATTCAATTCATTTCCTTATACAATGTTTCAATGATTATTATATCCTCATTATGATATCATGTTACTCATCTTGACTCTCTTGTTGTGATTTGATTCCATTTTTATTCCCATACAAGGCTTCGAATATCACCATTTTCCTTATTTATTTTCCCCAAGGTATTATTTTATGCTTTAGAATATTTATCAGAGGTAGGATAAATGTGTGATATTTTAAATAAATATATTGTATTCATGTTTGATATGATGTATTTATGTATATAATCTTCCAAATACACTATACCCATAGATCCTTGGTTTGAATTCATTGGAAATATGTGTCAAAATTATGAAATAATGTTTGATTAAGGCATGTGTCACTAGAGTAGTTATAAGAGTATGTTCTAGTTGTTTTTGAGATTAATATTTGTGAAATTCAATGAAATCAATTGGAATGTATTTAATAATTAGATA
Source organism: Viscum album (assembly GCA_963277665.1). Lineage (NCBI taxonomy): Eukaryota > Viridiplantae > Streptophyta > Magnoliopsida > Santalales > Viscaceae > Viscum > Viscum album. The sequence goes on along the minus strand of OY728153.1, from coordinate 1,463,869,196 downwards.
ACATCTTGATGTTTTGGTAATGTTTTGAGTATGTGATTTTTCTAGTAATGAAATCCCTATCCCGATATTACATGTGAATAGTGGATCTAACACATATGTTCTGATGGGTAAACACCATAATATAATATATTGGTGAGTAACTCAATCATCACCTCATAGGATAAACTATGATCGATATAGTTTGAACCGACTGAATTAGATGGTACTATGATGTTGTAAAAAGTGAAATGGTTTTAATTTTTAATCCCTTTTATGATATTTATTATGATAATCCCCATATTATGTTAAATGTTCACTACTCTTGTTAACCCTATTGGTTTAAGTGATGGATAAAATTGTAAGGAACTTAGTTAACCATGGTTGTGAGGGACAATGAGATGATTACCTCAATGATCAACCCATTATAGTTGGTAAATATGTTGATTACTCAAAACCAACCTTCATAAAATATAATTTTTAATGTTACCGCAGTTGATATCTTGAGTTCACCAAAAAAGGGAAGGATAGAGGCTCATAAAATCATTAAGATGGTAGCTTTCAAGACGATATTAACTTGAGATCATATACTGTACTAAATCCCATCCTCAAAGAACCTCTCCCTTGGCAGCTCATATCCTTCTAGGGTAGGTGAAAACCCATGAAGATTAGCAAATCCAACTTAGTAGTAAATAACAGACATGGTTCCACACTCTCGATGCATTAAATCTATAGACCTATCAGCTCTCTACATTTATTAGAAGAATAAATAATAGAATCTGTAATGGAAATTACCCCACGTCATACCTCTGTGATGATAAACCTGATTCAGAAAATATGATCATTATTTGGAAGATTCACAAAGATTATAATTAAAGAGAACAACTCTGATATCAAGAGGTTTTTTTAAGATGCTCCAAAATTGATAGCATGACCACCACCTAGGAATAAACAACAAGTGTACCTCCATCCTGAGAAATCATATGATGATGCACTAATAAAAGTCAGTGTCATCTCTTATATAGAAGAGACAGTTCGTGTATATCCCATTATTGTCTACATAAGACACAAAAAAAACCCAAAAAAATTCCGCATTATCTAATTCCTAGGGTATATCAGGAGGTACTTCTTGTGTTACTAAGTGAGGTAACACTTGTGGATCAAGGACCATCACATCCAAAGAATAGTCATCAACACCATACTGGTTCATGAATTTAAGACATCACGGTATAATAACACTAAAAACATCATGAACATGCCTAATAATGGATTTGATAATGATTATGACCATATATACCAGAATAGAACGGGTATAAGAATTATTATATTAGAATCACACAACATGTCCCAATCATAAATCCATGTATTGGGGTAATATAAGAAAGAGATAAAACACTACTTTTACTACTTACTGGCTACTACTAGGGTATGTTTTTTGTCATGTTCTCCAAATTATATCATAGTTCCATTATACAGTGGGTAAATGAAATTTTATAGAGGAAAACACATTTAAATTAAATGTGTAATCACTATTTAAATGAAACCATATTTAAATTAATTATATAACAATTATTTAGTTTACATAATAGAATATTTAACTCAAATATCATTCCCAATTTATACAAATAAATACATTATAAATTTAAATTGGTAGATTATTTAATTATGTCTAGACATTAACATTCATTAAGGGAATGTTAGTAAAATATGATATGAATGTATGATTCTTTATTCCATATTTATAAATGTATGTGTATTCATTAAATAAAAAATGATATTCATATATTAAAAATAAGCTAATGTCTTAGTCTATGTATCCTCACTTACATAACACAAATATGTGATAATTAGTAAATTAATGTGGAATCATCAACCTATATGGGGAACACAATTTAGGTTGATGCAAACACTTTAATAACCCATTATATAATACCATCTTTCCTACATAAATGTTAGTTTCATAATCGATATATCATTAAAGTCAAATTCCACAACTGTCATGCGGTTAGGAAAAGAATCCTACATGGCATGACATAATGCCTGACATATTAACCCTATAAGGTACATAAATTGATGCATCATAAATGTATCCTTTCAATATAGGTATAAGGAAACAATATAATCTAACATAAAATTATTAATAACATCATAAATCATGTGTGTCACCCAAATATGGTATTAAAAGAACTATAACAACTATAAACTAGAGTATCATATCTGATCACAAAAAAATTGATTTTCCTCTTTATATGGGATATATAATCACATAAATATGTTCATTACAAAATTATGACAGTTCCTAATATCTTTGATACCACCCCATAATAATAAGGAAAGAAAATAAAACATCTTGTTCTACATTTTGATGTCCGGACCCGGATCATCGCTTAATAATAGCTCAATCAGTTGGAAACATGGCCTCAAGCATGCCACCCCATATGAAAAAGGCTTCAAACTAGAATTTCTGGTTGAATTTATTATGGTGCAGAGACAATACCCTCATGATCAAAGTGTATCACAATAGTAAATGTGGTATACATAAATAACAAGATAAATAATAATGGAAAAGATATAAGAATAGGTATAAATATCCGAATCATTAATAATAAACACACAATATGAACAAAGCACCATTTACAATAAATATGTAATGTCTCTAAAAAAATTATAAATTATACATTGAAATATTTAAATAAAAAATAATAGAAAAAAACCATCCATGAAACATAAGAACTGACCAGATCATCTAGTACTAAGAAACCGTCATAACATTAAAAGTCATATATACAGAATTGGAGGCTTCCCATTATCCATACCCACTAACATTTAATCATTCTAGGAACCAGTGGAAGCCTGGATAGGTTTGGAGACAATATCTGTGGGCAAACACCAATAGTGTCTATACAAATCCAGTATGTAAATTTAAACTACAATATTTTTTATGCAGATCAATGTTTAATGATAAATAAATATAACCCAAGTCATTCTGAGTTTCCTCATGGGAGACCTATACGACTATACATACTTCATCCTATGATGGACGTTTCTAAGAAAATGTTTTAATTTAATTGGTGATTCATTGGATTAAAGAATATAATACAAGACAAAATTGGAAGAAAAATGATAATACTGTAAATTATCTATAAGTAAATAATGAATATTTGAACATATAAGGCCATGATAGCTCATGATACACAACCATTAACCCTATAAATATTAAAATAGTGTAATCCAAGAGGTGTACTCAAGGAATTACACTATTAATATCTCTAATAGTGTCCATGGGTCTTGTCTAAGGTAAATACTTGGCTAAGCATGATTGAAGCTCTAGGAGAATAATCAAAGGTGTCAAATATCCTAAGACATCACACTGAATACAAGAATTTAATCTAAGGAATTCTTATTTATATAAGAGACTAACAATTCTAAGAAATCATATTGTGAATCCACTAATACACAATGAATGGTATCCATGGTGGGTATCTTCTTAGGAAACTAGCTCAGAGAATTAGCATAGTGTCCTCTAAGTGGTCAAGGTATTCTCTTGGGAATCTAATGTAGGACCAAGTCTAACCACTCATTTATAGATGAAAAATTCCATATGAAATAGGAACTTTATGCCCATGATTATATATTATCCTAAATCAGTATTGTCCTTGTAATAACTATTACAATTATGAGTCATTAGGTTCATTTCATTAAATTTCATCCTAATTGACATGGTCAAAAGGAAACGTAACCATTTTAAAATTTGGATTACATTTGATCAATGTCTACTATTATCTATAATAATATTCATTCCATTTAATGTTTTGTAATTAATTTAAATAAAATAGGTACTTACTATTATGAAGGTTCAGTCAAACACAACAGAATGATGTCTCTGTTAATTACATTATTGGTCAAAAAAGACATAATAAAGAACACACCCTAAATGAGTTGTTGGCATTGAGGTCTTGACCTTTAAAAATATAAAATGGTCTTTCTAGGGATATAGTTTTCAATTTAGATAATTATATTTTAAATCATAAGTTTTTAAGTGGAAATTCCCATCGAAACCAGAGTGCACATAATTACAAAAATTTATAATTGGAAATACATTGAGGGATAAGTCATAGACCACTTACATTATACCTTTAGAAGATGCACCATCTAGTATTTTCCGTATGTTTTTCCTGGATCGAATCAAAACATAGGAACAATCGAACTAGATAAAGATAGGGTATAAGATATCACAACAAAATAACATCTTCAACTGTGAGATAAATGAGATAAATAAAGTTGTGAACCTAATATCTTATAGAGACATGTCCAATTGGATTAATTGTGTCATGATATGACACTAGGTTGAGGACGTCCTTCAACAACCATCTTTAATTCATGGGAAATTCACAAACAAGAAATGGTATGTTGGACGAAAAATGGATTCACGGTCTTATTAAAAAATTGAACATAGCTATAAAGAATTTCATCTAGATTGGAAGTTTTCTTGAAAAAAATGGTGTGATTGTACTATCATCTACTTTTTTCAATCCCAATAAGAAGTGGTGTATTGTTAGTAAAAATATAATGTAAGTTAATGAATCCATTCAAGAAAGATTCACTTGGAACCATTTTCGCAATCCTTCTGATGTATTACCTTTACAAACATATATTTCATGAAAAACTTAAGATGGTCAATTCGAATTTAATTAATTTTTCTATATATACTTCCATAAAACCCTCCTTCACTAATATTACTAATAATTCCAGATGGATGGTCTCTAGAGAATCCTAATTGAATTTCTATTTTGATAACTAGATCGGCACACCATTAATTTTATGATAACTCTCAATCAAACCCTTGAGAGTACGAACTTCTCTATCAGAGAAATTATAAACTCCCAACATTATCAACTCCATGATACTATCCTGAAATTCATTGAAAAAAACTATTTAACTCACACTAATGAGTTCTTAATTTGGGAGCATTCTAAAAATGGTAATATTAACTCCAAAAATTTCTACAATTACTATTTCTCTAACTCTAAAATAGATTAAATTTGAAAAAAGCATTTCAACAAACATTGGATAAAACCATCAAGAATCAATCTCATCCATCATCTTTCTCATAACAGGGTTCCCACTGAGATCTATCTCAAATATTTTGGAATCCATCTCTACTCTATGTTTAAAATATGTAATCAAAATAGGGAAGATTCTAACCACCTATTCCATTATTCTGATACTACTTTCACTATTTGGAACTATATTTTTGACATTTTTGACTGCAGATAGTTGATTCTTGACTCTGTCAAATCTCAACTATTGAAATGTGAATGAATGGAAGGCTATCAGTAAATCCATAACCTTTTAATTGCTATAATTTTTGATCTCCACCATGTTAATTTGAATGATAATAATGTTATTTTTTATAATAATTACTCACTCAATCAACAATAAGATCGAATGAGAATCATCATTTCCACACATGAAGCTTTTTTGATGTAAAAGAGACATTGCAAAAACATTGCGCAAGACATTTTAATCCAGATATGTCTACAAATTAATCGTAATTTCTATCAACTAAATCACACTCTAGAGGTGTTCTGGAGAGCTCCACTCCCTGGATGGATCAAATTCAATATTTATGGCGCCTCCAATAGTAATTCGGTCCCTCAAAGTTGTAGTGATATCTTCCAGAATCACCTCAGTCAGATACTTGGATGTTTCACAGGTAGATGTGGAATTTCCACCTCTCTTGATGTTGGGATACTGAGTTGGATACATGTTATTTCCTTTTCCAAGCACCTTGGTTGGAACAACATCTCGATTAGAAGTGACTCGACAGCCATCGTACAAGCTACTTGGAATTGTATAACACTTCTCTATAGGTCAATTACTACCATCTTGGTTGAATGAAGCCCTTATATTATCTATCAAGCAATATAATCACACATGTTTATTAAGAGGTAAACACATTTTCATATAGATTGGCCAACATGGGAGTAAATGAAGACATCACCTTGTTCAAAGTACTTCCCGCTGCTTTTATTTCCTTACATGAAAATGATAGTAATATGATACCTTATTTTAGACTCTTATAATCATTATTTTAATAATTATTGTTCCTTGGACTTTTCTTGAAAATGAATCACCATCTTAAAAAAGTGAGAGGGGAAAATGGGAAAATCTCTCTATTTTAAATAGACACATGGTTTGGCCACATAGTAGGTCAAATCATGCACTTACTAAGATTGAGATGCATTCCATGGACAATGTCCCACATGGTTGGGGATAAAAGTTTCTCTAAATTTGATCTATATGTGTATCCCCTTATACCTAGAGAGAACACCCACATGGAAAACAATGCACTATTATAGAAATTGTGCACTGCTCGTGCACTCCCCTTTGCGAATCTCTGTAGCGCTCCACACTGTTTATCTAACCATATGGGTTGGGAAGAATAGGTTATACTAACAGTATGGCCCTATTGTCTCATTATGAAGTCGAGGATATTGGATCTAAATATTCCCTAAACCCCATGGTTTTATCCATATCCTTATGATACTATCATGAAAGGATGAAACTAACTAACTAAACTAAAAACTAAAGGTTCTAGACCTTAAAGAAGTATATGGGTCCCACAATTTCATCTTTTTTTCTTTCCCATAAATAATAAAAATAGAATTATTAAACATTGATCTAGAAGTGAATTATTTTTAATTTTACCACTATTTATATAATATAATCATTGGGTTATATTTCATATGTACCTTAGCTAAAGTGAATGAATTTTGATATAATGTTATCCTAAAACATTTTCAGTTTTTCTTCGATTTAACTATTTTTTCAATTGAATTTATAAATAAATATAATTTTATCCAGATTACTCAAATTAATATATTTAAAAATTCATGTATTATGAATAAATTATTATAACCATCTATAGGGTTTTCGATAAGAAAAATGTTAGCAATTTCCTCATTGGTAGTTAACTAATGGTTAATGTGACATTTTCAAAAGAGTAGGAATGGGAAGAATATCAATTTATTATGATATAAATATGATAATTCCAACAATATTAAATCATTAATATAATTTTAAAATACAATATAATTTTCAATATATGAATTTGGTTTGAAATGGGTTGAGAAGAAGTGAAAGAGTAGAGGATAATGAGAGGAAGAATTAGTGATATCTTACCCTATTGTCGTTGATTCTTCTTCTCTACACCTCTAAACCCATTTGATGATTATGGTTTAATTGATACTAAAAATAACTACATATTTAAATAGACAAAATTTAGAGGGTTTTGAAAGATATGTATATTTTAAATGTGATTGATTGTGGTTTTCCAAGGGGGAGGGGTTATTTATACCTGAGAGAGGGGTGTTTTTAGTATAAAATATAAATAAAATATTATATCAAAGAAAAACCATGTAATATTAAATATATGAAAATATAAATAATATATCAAAATAATATAATGGTTTTAGGACATTATATTCCATTATAATTTAAATTCAATTTGTTTATTAAAAATGAATGTGTAGAAATGAAAAATCACTATTTATAGAATACTTTTGACATTTGGAGTTGGGAAGTATTTATTAGGATTTTAAAATGAGTATATGTTATTTTAATATCTCATTTATTAAGATAAATATTATTTTAAATCAACAGTTTATTAAAATTAAAATTTTATTATTACATCACGAGTGATGTAATTTACGATACACCTATTATGGGAAAAAAATTCTATTATTTACCTAAAATAATGTATTTCAAAAAAATTTAAACAAAATCACCCTTAAAAATTTACATCTTTATGATATGAAAAATGATATTAATTTATAAAAAAAAATTCTTGAATAGGTTATTTTGTGTTATATACAAAAAATATGATTTATACAAAATGCTTTAAAGTATAGTTTTTTAAAAATGTGCTTATATTATCGTTATGTTTTTTAATCCTGAAATATATTTTTGTGGAATTATAAGATTGATATTTACTTAAATTACTGCTTATAAATATTATTTATAGTTTAATTTATTATTTTGTTATTAAATTAATATTCCGACAGTCATGTTACTATTTCCATCACTCAGGTTACTATTCCTAACGGTCAGGTTACTATTCCAACTATCACCTTAGTCTTCCAATAGTCACATTACCTATTATAAATAACTATTCCTTACTTCATTATTTATTTACTTTAATTAATCTCATGGTTCAATTTTTTAATTTTCTATAATTTCAACTTGTTTAGAAATATCATTCCATCATAACACATTGACAAGGAGAGTAGTCTTATTGTGTGGAACAATGTCTCTTAGTTATAAAACATTCAACAACTACTCATAATATTAGTATTCATTATCTATTTTTAAAACCTCTAAAGTCTTTATATTTTTGGGATCAGGTACTCTCTTCCTAAAGAGTGATACATGGAATACATAACGAACTTGATCTATATTTGGTGGATGTGAATGATGATATGCCAATTCTTCAATACAATTAAAGATCTCAAATGGGATATATTCCTAGGTAAAATCTTTCATTTCCTTTCATAACACATGATTCTCCTCTATGGTGATATTCGTATGAAATCATTTTCCCCAACAACAATCTCCAAATCCCTCCAACGGTTGTTATCATGTCTATTATTGCAACTATGAGCATATTTTTTATGTTGTTGAATGGAATGAACCATCTATGTTATCCTTTTCATAGGATTATGTCCAAGAAGAATCTAATAAAAAATCATCATAAATTTTTTGATTTCTATATATCATTCCATATAGATATTAATATAAGGCTATTTGAATAATTGAGTGGAATATATTGTTGTCTTCGAAATAAACTAATGGGATATGTTGATTCCATCCACATTTATATTCCATTTATAATTATCTAAGAGTTTTATTATGTGTATTAATATTACATTCATATTTGACATTTGTTTGGGGGTAATAGGGTGTACTAAAAATCAATTCATTATTCAAGGAATGTGGAAATATTCTCCAAAATTTTAAAGACAGTAGGTAGTGGAACCAAATTGATCATCACCACTTCTATTACATAAATCATTGAATGTTTTCCACATGATAGATCATCCCAATTATTATTGAGTGAGAATTCATGGTGAGTCGATCCTCCCAAACCCATATTTCATTATTTCCATTAGATGTATATGAGAGACAAGTAAGAAAGGCTATAGTTTTGTTCTCCAATTTTCATGCTAGTATAGTCAATGGTTTCATAATCCCCTTGGAATTATATCTCCATTCAAAAACGTTTTGACACACCAATAACATTCATATATAGAATCAATCTCATTCTTCATCCAATAAAAGTGTTCTCAACATCATTATATATCATGTAATTTCTAGGATCGATAGAGGAATATGTATTATATAAATTTCATAATAGATCATTAATTTTTAAAAGTTATGAGGTAACTCAAATCCTAGATTAAAAACAAATCACACAATTTTCATTAATATAGAATTAATTAATCTTCCCTTCCATAATTGCTTTTATATTTTTTTAAGCTCTTGATCATCCATTTTTTTTCTATTTGACCATATATTTGATTTATTCTTGAGAAATCATTTGAGAAACATATGATCTCATCCTTTAAAATATGATTTCAAGACCCTTTCTTTATGTATCCACGAATATTGGGTCTTTCTTAATATGCATCATGGATATAGAAGATGGTTTTTTTCTATTAAGAGCATTAGTTACCCTATTATCATATATATCATGGAAGTGAATTGAGAGATAAAAGTCAATGATTACATTAACAAGTCGTCTTTGACAAAGTTTGATCTCCTTTTATATTAATACATACTTTAGACTCTTTTGATCAGTATATATATCTCACTTCTATCCATAGAGGTAGTTTCACCAAATATTCTTGGAAAGGATCATGACATCTGACTACAAAAATGTGTTGGGATGTTCTTGTTAAGGATGCTTCATTTTTGTGTGCTTTAGGATATAAAATTATGATCTTCATGAATAAACAACCCTAGACTTTCAATGAAGCATCTATATATATATATCACAAAACCCTATCCACTTAATAGTAGTGTGGGTACATATATAGTGATTAGCCTTGTTTTGATATCCTTAATGATTTAATCAGATTATTTTTTCTATACATACTTTAACATTTTCTATGTTAACATTGTTTATATTCTAGACAATATTGGTAAATTTCACACAAAACATCGATATTTCTGAAATAATCCATGAAATCTATATAATTTTACGTAACTTGAGGTTATAGTTCATTCGTAAAAAAATTTTGTATTTCAAGGGTCCATATAAATTCCATCACTTGTGATCACAAGCCCAAAGAATGTGAATTTATAGAACCAAAATTTAGACTTTTTGATCTTGGAGTAGATTTCCCCCTTCTTTAATTTCTCCAACACAATCCCTAGATTCTCATCATATTCCTCCATTACCATGGAGTAAATAATAATATTATTGATAAATTATACCCAATTTTTGACACGGAAGTCTATAAAAATATGTTCATAATATCCATGATGGTTTATATGGAATTATTAAGTCAAAAGATAATAACTATGAAAGAGTAGTTTTTCATACAATTCACAGAATAACTTCTATTGAATATCTTCCTTCTTCACCTTTAGATAATTATTATGAGAATGAATATCTATTATTGATAAATATAAAGATCTGAATAGTTGATCAAACTAGATATCAATACTTGGAAGGTAAATTTTTTTGTTTATAGTGATATTTTTAATATCAAAATAATCAATAAAAAACTACATTGATCCATTCCTTTTATTTAGAAAGAAAACTAGAACAACCCATGGTGATGCAATATGGCATATGAACCCTTTTCTGAAATCATCTTATAACTATTTTTTAAATTTCTATGGTTCAATAGAGGAATTCTTATAGTTTAATTTTAAGATAAGAGTGGATATAGTTATTATGTCTATTTGAAACTCTATCGCACAATCTGGAGGAAGTCAGAGTAACTCTTCAAGAAATATATTTTTGTATTCCCAAAAATTGGCAATTTTTTCATGGTTTATTCTTTCCTTCAACACAACAATTTTGGCTAGGTATGCAACAATATAGTGTATCATCATCCAAAAATTTGTTAGATTCTCCAAATATTATTCATGATCATCAGGTAATGTTTTAGGGATAAAAACCCTATAAATGTTCATTTAACATTACCTGATATTAAGCATAATTGTATATCAGAATACAAGCCAAGGATAGTAATGTCTAGTGTCATTGAAAACTAGGCACGTGAAAATAAAAACCTGGAACTGAAAAAAACATATCATTATTTAATCTTCAAATTGAGAACCTAACATCCATTGTCAAAATACAACTTCATATGTTAAAGTGTGCATAAAATGAGAAAATTAATGCACTAAAATCCCAATGTGAAAAAAACCTAGTAATAAAGCTTTGGAACAAGGTCTAGAAGGCATGGAATAATGATATAAAAATACAATGATCATGTGAAATCATAACATATATAAATATAATCATATGATAATGTAGTCAAGGTAATTTGGTAGAAACATAAAACTTCAATTTAGTACGATTCAAGGCTAACCGCCAAGATCTTTTCACATGGTAGCACAATTCAAGGATAACCGCAAAGAGCATCGCACATAGTAGCAAGAGCCCTAGCTAACTGCCAAGACCATCGGACATAACATCTCATGAGACTCAAATTTACCCAATGAATTAGAGATCTATCAGGGAACAACCAAAACAACATGTTCATGAATTTTCTTTATACAAAAATAATCATACAAAATCAATCAGACATAAACATAAGAGAACCCATAGAGAGAAATGGCTAACACATTCACGTTATAAACCATAATGAATGGGTGTATCATAAAAGTGTCTAGAGAGAAATGAATTAAAACATAAATGAAAATTAATATGGTATTTTAATAAAATATCATGGTATGTGATGTCAACCCGATGTTGCAACATGTAAGAAGAGAATTATGGAAATTCTTATCATTAAAACATATTATTGTTGTTTTAAGGAAAAAACTAAATTGAATTTAAAATCTTAAATGGAATAATATTTTATATAAAATAAGAATTAAAAATTTTAGTTTTTTATAATAAAATAATTATTTTATAAAAATAAGGGATGCTTAAAACAAATGGTAGAGGGAACTTGGATTTAGGTAAAGTTTTGGGATGTTCTCTTAAAACGAGTTTTCTTATTGGGAAGTATCGACGAGGGAATCATATAAAAGCATGTATATCCCCAAAATAGAATGAGGTATGGGTATTGAAACATGAGTTTAGAGAATATAAATAGTGTGTAGATTTTTTTTCATTAATATAATGTACAACTTTATTTGGGTAAAAATAACAATAGAGAAACCAGAAGGAATAAAGGTGGTTTGGGTAGAATCCCTTACAGAATAATGGAATGGTATCAGGTGAACATAAGAGGTCTCAATGAGAGAGAAATAGATTTATAATATTATATTCATCATGAAGGAAGTATGTGGAAGGTGAGAAATAATACTCCATAATTAGGTATTATATGTAAAAGGGCATAACATAGAGGACATTCTTTAATAAAAGAGAAATAGAGAGGATCCCTTACCTTAAGTAAAATGGTGTTCTACATTTAATATGAATGACCTGGATAATCAATTTAGGTTCATTAGATAATAAATCCATAACATATTCTATATTTTAATGACTTTGTATAGCCTTTCTGAGATCATTTAATTTTTTTGATTGGTTATAATGTTCAATTTAATTGTTCGGGTTCATTTGATTCCTTGGTTTTAATGATCGGTTCACTTATAATCATGTTTAGAGAATCATGTGAAATGGGGATGGTTGTACAGAATTGGAGTGATATTATATTATTATACATCAATAAGGATATATGTTATTAAATTCCTTTTAGTTACTTTGTGTGAAGATGAATAATTATATAAATTATTTAATGATAACTGTTTGGGTTAATTGGCAGTTTTTTAACATAAAGAACACGTTTCCTTTAAAAAATAAGAAAAATGTGTTCAAAAAGATTCCAGAACCACATATGAGATATAATACATATATTAGTCTTTTTAAACCTTAATAATAGTTTCACGACTAGAAAAGAAGAAAATAGTAAAATTGAAAACCCATCATCCTTGAAAGAGGTAAATTAGTGCAACTCGAATGGTGTTGTAATTTTTAGTATTAATGAATGTGAAAGGAGAGATGATGAAGAATTATTCCTTTATCCCGGAAAAATTCCAATATATGTAAAGAACTGGAACAATCGCAACATTTGGATGATAGGTGGTGAGGATAGACAAAGAAAATAGATGAACTTGAAAATAAAAAAAAGTTGAGAGATCCCTTACGAAAATTTGGCAGCCTTACATTATCACATAAAATATCATAAAATAGTTTTTTGAGAGAAAATAGAGGAATATTGTAATTTTAAAATAATATGGACAGTAATGGCGACATGGAATTACATATTCTAACACAATCCAATTGAAAATAAAAGTGAATAATATAAAAAGAGTTCTTGAAAAAGAGAGTGATTTCATGACGAAACTTCTACATCATAATGACTATGCAACATTGTTTTAGAAAACATTAAAAAGAGAGGGAACAAGGGTCAAAAATTCATAAAATAACCATAATATATTATTGGGACATAATAAAATTTAAATAATAACATTTAATGGAAACATGAAATACATACCACGTAAAAGAGAACATGAATGAAAAAGAGAAGTTGAAAGTTCACTTACCTTGTAGAGTAACTCCTAAAACCTGAAGGTTGGGACTTTGGGGTCCTGAGTACACATGGGAGGACTCATAGGGAGGTGAAACTACCATATCTTCTAAGATTATAAGTTTTTAATGAACAAAAATGAAGGAAAGAGTGGGTATTTATAGTTAAAGAGAGGGAGTTTTTTTATTAATTTCAATGGACAAATCATTAGCATATTTTGAAAAACCATGGGCTTTCCCATGGTATTAGCCCATGGTAATGGCCACATAGAACAGCTCCTATAATATTTTACTTTAAATAGGCCGACCAGAATTTTATATTAATTATTATATCATTATGATGTCATTAAACATATAAAAAACTCATAATTGTATTTTTATTATTCCTGAAAAATTCAAGTATTTTATAAAAATCCCAAAAAACACCCCAAACATGTTTTTATTTAATGAATTAAAAAATGAAACCTATTTTTTAAAAATATTTTTAAAAATATTTTTCATAAAATCATAATTTATTCCAAAAAAACATCATTAAAACAATTACACGTTTTATAAGAACATGAAAAAGTAATAAAGGTCCCATAAAAAAAATCTTATAATCATATTAAAATAAAGATAGAATTTATTATTACATTTTATTAATATAAATTTCCTTTTTAAATTAATAAATTAATCATAAAATTGTAAATATAATATTTATGACATACAAAAATACCAATACTTATGTGATGATTGTTTTCACTTTTAAGATTTCTAAGATGTATTTATACATTAATTGGTGATGTTTCTAATTTATTGGTCGATTTCATATTTATTATTATTCATAAATGTATGTTACTATTCATAAGGGTATTTCAATATTTATCAAAAATTAAATTTTTCTTAACAAACTCCAAATAACTTACTGATCATAATAGTAGATGATCTTTTTTGGAAATTCAAAACATGGAAGTGATATTATTATGTTTAAGGGTCACATTTGATATATAAGTTTATTTTGTAGTAAATTTATTTGATTATATGAAATTATTATACGAGACAAATTTTCATTGAAAAATCATTTGTTCGTTACATTATTCAACCGTTATGAAATTTCACTATCAATTTTTTTTTCATTCTACGCCATAAACATATATGAATACTTTTCCTTCATTGTCTCCTCCTATTCCCATGTATCCTATTCATACATATCGTTCTACCATAGTGTTTTGACCAGGGGAGTAGTCTTGTTACATAGAACTTCATCTCAATGATCCAATATCAATAGTGGCTACTCCTCGTAAGAAAGATAATTCTCCAACAGTACCACATCTAAAGATTGTACATGTGAAGTGTCTGGTATTTACTTCCTTAAGAGGGATACATTAAAGAAATCTTGTACTTGTGACACGGTATGTGGATGTGATAGTCTATAGTCCACAACCCCAACACGTTCATGAATCTCAAAGGCACCAATGTTACTTGGACTTAGCTTCCTTCTCATTCTAATTATCATGAGCTTCTTCCAAGTAGATACATAGAGAAATACTATGTATCCAGATATGAACACATGGTCATATAATCAATTGTATGCATAACACATTTGTTGACATTGGGATGCATTAAAGTTTTACTCAATAGTTTTCAAATTGTCTACCATTTCGTTGACCGTTTCATGTCCTAGCATCTTAGGCTCACCAAATTAATCCCAAAACACCGGTGTTCTTCACATATTCCCACAAAGGTGTTTGTATGGTGCCATTCAGTTACTGAAGTTTAAACAATTTTTTTAGAGAATTTAACCAATGAAAGATGTTGGTTCCATTATCCAGTGAATTCAATATAACATGATCTCAACATATCTTCCAGTGCCTGAATAGTTCACTCAGATTGGACATCAGTTTGAGGATGATAGGTTGTACTGAAGTTTAGTTCAGTTCTTAGAGCATATTATAGACTTTTCCAGAACTTGGAGGTGAATCCCAGATCTATATCAGTTATAAAGATAGAGGTACTCCTTGGAATCTTGCAACCTATTTGATATATATCTATGAAATTTGATCTAATTAAAAGTACTCTCAAATGGTGATAAAGTGAGCTATCATTGTAAGACGATCCACAATGACTCATATAGCGTTGTTTCCTCTGGATATCCTTATAAGTCTAGTGACAAAGTCTGTGCTGATGTTCTCCCACTTCCATATTGGTATGGGTAGTGATTGCATCATCCCCTTAGGCTTCTATATCTCATCCTTCACTTGTTGGAATACATGTAACTTTTATCTATGCTCAACAGTCTCATTCATATTGTCCCACCAAAATTTCTCTTGTAGACCTTGATACAGATTTTTTCTCTCTAGGTGAATAGAGATCGTTGAGCTATGCGAGTCATTAAAAAGCTCTTTTTTTTATCTCTGGATCAGATGGTACGCATAATCATGACCCAAATCATTCATTTCCTTCCCCATTAATCATGAATTCTAAGGATTTCACATTTTAAATGGATTCCACCCTCTTCTAAATTTCCACATCTTTTTGTGTGAGCTCACTTCACTTTATCTATAAGGGATGGTTGAGCAATCATTTGAAAAATGATTGGTGATGTTCCTCCATTTATGATTCACATTTCCATCCTTGGAAAATATAGGAAGATCAGATAATTTTCAATTCCCATCATTGATAAATATGCAGTATCCTTTTTTACTCAGAGCATATTCCACCTAATTTGCCTTTCCAGGATAGCAGTGGATTGAGCAGTCATAATCCTTGATGATATCTAAACATATTCACTGGTGTGTATTAATAACCTCTATTTGAGTATATATTTGTGACTCTTGTGATCAATATATATGTAACACTTCACCCCATAAAGATAATGCCACCATATTTTTAATGCAAATATCATAGCTACCAACTGCAGATCACTTGTGGGAAGATTTTTCTCATGGATTTTTAACTATCTTTACATGTATGTAAAGATAATTTCATTTTACCTTAGATTTCACCGAAGGAATGCTTATAATATTTCATGAAAAAAATTCCCACAAACTTCATTATTCAAGACAATAAACATAGAATTTTTTCCCTAATGATTTAATATCATTTCAGGTAGGAACTCAATATTCATAGAATACATGAACAATATACAAATTGAAAATGAATATAAATACATTATTATATATACTACTTTGAATTACTGGTTACATGTAATTGATTCGTCATTATTCTCCTTTGCATAGAACATTCCATGTTCCCCTTCTCATGGAGATTGTTGATGCTCATCATGCTTCTCAACCCTTACAATAGATCATTGTGTTTGATAATGTACAACTTCTCGATAATTATGACATAATACAATGTACGATACCTTGGAAGGATATTTTTTCCCATTCATCACATTATTCATTTTGTCATGGAAATTTTCCACTGTATGCTGAGTCTTTCCACAAATAAAATATCTCTCAGTCCCTCAGTGTCATTTACCTTGGTGCCACTTTCCACAGTAGTTGTAGAGATGAAATTGGATCTTCTTTCCTTTATCACCGTTATTAGATGGTCCTTCATGATATTTCATCTTGATCTTCATTGAATCATTTGGGCTTTCAACGAAGTACCAATTGTTACTCTTGATTTTTGATAGCCAGTTGGCATAATCCCGATATGTCCTTATTGAGCTCCCATTTATTGAGGGATCACATTTTGGCAGTCATTACATTGTCCTTCACATCGGTTTTAACCTGATCCATCCCATTCCCGACCATTGACAACAATAAAATGAAAATACATGGATGAATATAACATAAGGGGGAAACCAATGAAATCAAAGGGATAACATACAAATTACAATGATATCCTTATCGTATGTGTTTCTAGGTCTTAGTCAATATCATTAATGATATATCTCTCTAATGATATTCTTACGAGATCATATTTTTGTTCCCTTTATAATGATTCGTACTAAGATTATAAATTTTCCAAAGCATATCTCACGGGATATTCAAACCAAGCGTGAAGCAAGGCCCATTGTCATGCACCAGTTCTCGTTCGATTCTAGATCAAAGTGGTGTTTTTTTTATTTTACCTGTATATACATCTATGCTAGAGCCACCTAATCTTGTTTGAATTTATACATGGAAGTATTTTCTTGATAACATATTTACCCTATGCTTACCAAAATTTAAGAATATTTTCTTATACATAGTCTCATCCATAGGGTTCTCATTAATTTTTTCTATTCCTAATCTATAAAAATAACTAGATCATCCTATGATACCAACAATAGTGACCCAAGACTTTTTCATTTAACATTAAATTATTTTTAGAATAATTATACATCAATGTACATGCAATGGAAAATAAAGTTTATTGTCTTTGAAGACTAGGAATATAAAACTAAAAACATGGAACCAAAAAAATAACACTTTATTTAATCTTCAAATTGATCACCAAAAATCTATTTTTCTCATACATCATCGTAGGTTAAAGTGGGGATAAATTGAGAAATTGAATGGGAAAAATTCCTAGTAATGAAAAGAAATATTAATAAATCTTAAGAACATCGGTTTTATGGCATGGAATAATGATATAAAAAACATGGAACATGTGAAATCATAACATATAAACAAAGAATCATATAAACAGGGAGTCTTAGTAATGTGTTAGCGAAAGAAAACATAAATTTAGTGTGATTCATGGATAACTACCAAGACTGTTTCACATAGTAGCACAAGTCAAGGATAACCACAATGATCGTCGCTCATAATAGCACAAGCCAAGGAAAACGACCAATATTTCCACACATAACATCTCATGAAACAAAAATTTACCCATTTAATTGGAGTGCTATATAAGATCACCCATCATAACATGTCCATGAATATTATTTTCACATAAATAATCATACATAATCAATCATACATAAATATATGGGAATCAATGGAGATAAACAAGTATCACATTAATATCATAATGAATAATGAATGGGTGTATCATAAAAGTGTCCATAATAGAAAATAAATAAAATATAAATGAAAATTAATAAAAAAATAGAAAAATACCATGATAAGAAATTTCAAATAGAAGTAACAGCATTTGATAAGATTATTTAGGAAATTCATAGCATTAAAACATTTTAGTGTGGTTTTAAAGAAAATACTAAATAGCATTTAAAATTGAAAAGGTGATAATATATTATATAGAAAATAAAGGGAAAAAATATGGTTTTCATAATAAAATACTGATTTTATAAAAACAATGGTCACTTAAAACAATTGGTATAGGGCACATGTAATTGGGTATAATTTTGGGAAGTTCCCTTAAAATGATTTTTCTTATTGGGATGTATTGAGGAGGAAATCAATTAAAATAATTAATATCCCCAAAAGAAAATGAGAGATGGGTCTTGAAACATGATTTTTCAGCATATAAATATTATGCATAATTTTAAGATAAAAATAATGGACAACATCATTTGGTTAAAAATAAAGATAGAGCAACCCGAAGGAATAAAGGTGGTTTAGGTAGAATCCCATACGGAATATCAACATGGTATCGAGTGTACTTAAGAGGTCTTAATGTGATAGTAAGAGGTTTCTAATATTTTATTAATCATTATGGAATTATGAGGAAGCTTAAAATTTATACCCCATCATTATGTATTAGACATAAAAATCCTTAACAATAAGGACATTCTTGAATAAAAGTGAAATAGAGAGAATCTCTTACCTTAAGTATAATGGTGTTCTCCACTTGATATTAATGACCCGAATAATAGAATTATGTTCATTAATAACTAATTACAGAAACTCTTCTATATTTTAATGATTTATTACATCCTTTTTTAGATAATTCACTACTTTTTTTATTGGTAATGATGTTAAATTTCATTGTTTGGGTTTGTTTTTTTCCATGGTTTTATGTATCAGTTAACTTATATTCATGTTCACAAAATCATTTAAAATGGGGATAGATGTCCAGAATTGGAGTTATATTCTCTTATTTAAAATAAATAAGGTTTCATGGTTGGAAATTATACTTTTTTACTTAGTGTGAGGATGAATCATTATATCAATTATTTATTGATAACAGTTTGGGCTAATTGGTGGTTTTTTACCACAGGGATCATTTTTTGTTCTAATAGTAAAACAAAGTGTACAAAAGGATTCTAAAATGATATATGAGACATAAATCATATGTTTTAGTTTTTTCAGACCATAATAACGGTATTATTAAATGATTTTTTAGAGGTTAATTGAAAATCATAACCCATCGTCCTTGATTGTGCTAAATAAGCACATCTCAAATGCTATTTTCAATTTTAATATTAATGAAAGTGAAAAAAGAGTAGATGATTAATTATTCCTATATAATTAAAACATAAAATAAAATTTAAGGAACTATATCCATCAAAACATTGGGATGAAAGGAGAATAATATTGAAAAATAAAATAGATGAATGTGAAAATAAATGAAAATATGAGAGATCCATTACGAAAATTAAGCAACCTAACGACGTCGCTTAAAATGAAATAAAATATTTTTGTGAGAGAAAATATGGGTCTCTAATAATTCATACATAATATGGAAATTAAGGGGTAAATTGAATGATATAACCAAAAATAATACAATTGAAATTAAAATGGAATTACATAAAAAAATACAAGAAAAAGAGAGATATTTTGAGATGAAAATTCTGCAGCATAACAGCTATGCTTCATAGTTTTAGAAAATCATAAAAAGATATGGTATGACAACCCTGCTCTTTATTTTAAACATAAACATGATTTATTATATAAAACCTTTACTTTATACAACATAGAAGATAGATAGGTATGTTGTCTTTGGGGATAAGAAACATTACATAACAACTTAAAACATAGAACACATCAACTTATTGAAAAATTCATTTACAAGACCACTACCATCTCTCATACTTAGAATTTAATGGTATAACCCGAGGACATGCAAAAGAAAATGGTGTGATATAAAGCCTATTAAGGGAGTAAAAAAAGAATAAAATGATGTTTACAATACATGTTAGGCAATAGGAATATAAATGGAGCACAAGAGAAACATGAACATAAATGTGTGATAAATCATGATAATCATAACATGGAAATGTGGCCACAACACTTAACATGGAATGAGCATGATCCAAGGCTCATTGCACATGGGGCATGAGTAAAACCTCATTGAACATGAATAACGAGTAAACTCTATTTGCAATTGAATTTTCATTAGTCAATGATCATTTCACATGACATATCACGATATTATACTTTACCCAATGCATTGGAGCGCTATCAGGGTGCACCCTTCTTAAACATTTCATTTCATGCATTAGTGTGCCACATGGATCATACAACATGAAATCAATCATCATCATTTATTTCATGATAAAGGGATATGGAATACATACATGAAGCTTGATAATAAATATGTAAATATTCCTATATGTGAATACCCTTGATAGAGAAATGGGAATGGTATTCACTACACAATGACATTGGCTTAAAAAATCATAGTGCAATTTTTGTTGCATAACAGCGTGGAATAAGAACTCATAAAAAATGGTTGATAAAAGATTATGGGGTGTCTCATAATATTTAAATGAAATGGAATGTAAGGGGGTCATATAGATACATGTCCCAACAAACTTAATGGAATTTAGATACATAATACAAAAAAATAATTTGATGTAAAATTGGAGAGAGAAATCCATAATGATATTTCAACATGGTAACAGGTGAACAAGGGAGGCATTAATGAGAGAGAAATTTTTCTCCCATCATACAAACATAAAGATGAACGTTTGGCGGAGGTGATAAGTCACACCCCCATAATTTTTAATGGAAAACAAAATGGCATAACAACTTAATAAAAATTGGACAAAATGAGAAATAAATAAATCCCTTACATGGAAGAGTGCTTCTAAAGTCTTGATAGAGGCTTGAGAGAGGCATCATGGGAGCTTGGGGAACCTTGGGAGGATTATAGAGATAGGAGGTCATAGGGGTGAAAAACACTAAAGGCTTTGAGTGAAGTGGAAGTGGGAGCTTGGGTGGGTTTATATAAGAAAGGAGAGGTAATTTTTTATTATTCAGGGTTGGGACACCACACAATAAACTAATCAAAACCACACACATGTCTGTCATTTTTGCCCATGATTTTTTCCAAAGGGGAGTGGAAAATAATATTATTTGAGGAAAATGGAAAAACTATTTAAAATAATTGGGTTTCTTATTTGGAGCCGAGTCACACTCTCAAGGAAAACAATATAAAAAGACAAAATGTATTATAAGTATTGGAGGGTCCATTAAAGCTTTGTAAAATAACTAAAAAAAATCTAAAATTACATATTATTAATTGTAAAACATATATTGGAAGAACATAATGTTTATAGTATTATATTACAACACTATTGGGTCATTATGATGTCATAAAACACATTATATATTTAAACGGTATTTAATTTTTACACAAAAATTCGAATGTCTTCCAAAATTATGAAAAATTCACCATTGAATAATTTTGAGTCTTGATTCCCAAAATAGTATTCATTTAATCAAAATAATTTTATAAATATTTGAATTTTTAGTTTTAATATAAAAATTTATATTTATTGAAAATTCCTGGGTTTTGAAAAAATAGCTTTCAAACCATAATAAAAATTTAAATTGTTTTCCTAAATAATTGTAAGATCATGTATAGTTAATAAAAATTAATTTTTTAATAATATTTTATTAAAATATTATTTAATTGAAAAATCTATTAATTCATCAAAATATATTTCTTAGTTGAATATTAACTAAAAAATACTATTATTGCTTTAAAAACTATTTATAAAGTAAAAATAATAAAATGAATAAACATTATTTATACAAAATTAATTTAAGCAGTCATAGTTATAGGGTCTTGTTACATATCCCTTTATAACACCATCATATGACTGAAGGGTAAGGTGAGCAATGGTGACCGACTCTTGGGGTGGCTTGGATAACATGGCTCAAGTGGTAATATATATCAACTTCCAGTTATCCTGTATGTGGTTTCATTCAAGCTTAACATGTTGATGCTCAACCTGGGCTAGGTCAAGAGCGAATCCCAATGATTCCACCTCCTTTCTGAGCTCCAAAAAATGGGCTTCGTATGGAGAA
This sequence comes from Viscum album, assembly GCA_963277665.1. Classification (NCBI taxonomy): domain Eukaryota; kingdom Viridiplantae; phylum Streptophyta; class Magnoliopsida; order Santalales; family Viscaceae; genus Viscum; species Viscum album. The sequence goes on along the minus strand of OY728153.1, from coordinate 1,463,846,312 downwards.
AGTCTACTGCATGAGGCCATCACATCCTTTGTCTGAGTAAATTTAAATTTTTAAAGCCCTATATTTATACTAATCATGTGATCAGTGTTCACTGGCTATATTACCAATGGTCAAAATTCATAATGGTATTTTAAAATCTAAAACATAAAACCACATAATTTCATACATTTTACATAACCATAAGAAGATATTTAAATAGACCAAGAGTAATTTTAATTAATGAATTTTTGGGTCGTTACAATATTCTCCAAGTAAGAAATTTCACCCTAAAAATTTCATTTTCCCACACTAAAACAGATATGGGTAATTATGCTTCATTACTTCCTATGATTCCCATCGTGCTTCTTCAAAATTGTGGTTTCACCACAACACCTTGAAGTGCGGCATTGTCATATTTCGTAGAACTTTTTCTCTCTGATATAAGATCTTCACTGGTTTCTCCTCGTAATAAATATCATCCTCTAACTGTACTACCTCTAAAAATAGAACATGTGAAGGGTATAATAGGTACTTACATAAAATGGATACATGAAATACATCTTGTACTTCGGCCATGGTAGGTGGAAGTGCTAGTCGATAGGCCACATCCCCGACAAGATCAATAATCTCAAAGGGGTAGATGTACCTAGGACTTAACTTCCCGTTCTTTCCAAAGTTCATGAAATTTTTCCATGGAGATATGGGTAGAAATACCATGTCTCTAACTTTAAACTCAAATTCTCATTTATTGTTATCTGCATAACTCTTCATTCAACTCTGTGCTGCTTTAATTTGCAATTGAATGATTTTCACCTTCTCTAACATTTCTTTTTCCATTTATCATACTAGTGGCTTATTCTCACTGACTTCATCCCAACATGATGGTGTATATCACCACTTCACATACATGGCCTCATAAGGTTCCATTCGGATTATCGAGTGAAAAATTTTATTATTAGAGAATTCAGTGAGAAGAATATGTTTATCTCATTATCCTTTAATGTCCATTGAACATAATCTTAACATATATTCCATTGTATGAATAGATCACTCAGAATGGAAATCAGTTTGAGGATTATAGGCCATACTGTAGTTTAGTTCAGTATCTAGAGCATGTTGACGACTCTTCCAAAATGTAGAGTTGAATATTGGATCTCGATTGGATATAATAGATAGTGGTACATCAAAAATCTTTACCACTTCCATAATATATATTGGTGCTGGTTGATCTAATGAGAAATCTTCCGAAAGTTTAATGAAGTGTGTAGACATTAGAAGACAATCTTTTACAACCCAAATTGCATTGTTTCTTTTGGATGTATTTGGAAGTCTGGTGACAAATTCCATGGTGATGTTCTTCCATTTCCATGCTGGTATTGGAAATGGTTGCATCATCCCCTTAGACTTTGACCTCTCTTCCATCACTTATTGACACCCCAGGCACTTTGATGAATACTAATCGACCTCCTTCTCCATATTATCCCACAAATAATGCTCTTGATGTTATCGATAAATCTTTGTGTTTCCTGGGTGAAGAGAGAAATTTGAACTATATGCATCATCCAAAAGATCAATCATCACCTCTAGACTTGATGGAACACATAGTCTTTTCCCAAATCACACAATTCCTTATTCTTTAATATTGAACTACAAGGATTTCCCTTTTCTGATAGCTTCCACTTAATTTTTATTTCCCACATCATTTTTTTGAACATACAGTAACCTTTACAAAAGATATGGTTGAGAAATCATTTGGGAAATGATTAATGATGTTCTTTTCTTTTTGATTCCCATGTCTATCTTCATCAAATCTAAAAATATTGGATTCTTCTCAATTCTCATCCATGATAGAATCATTGGGTCCTTTCTACTTAGAGAATCTGCCACATTGTACACTTTCATAGGGTGGTAATGGATTGAGTCATCATAGTCTTTGATCAGATCTAACTATCTTCATTGGCGCATGTTGAACTCTTTTGTGTGAATATATACTTGAGGCTTTTGTGGTCTGTATATATTTCACACTTCTCCCCAACGAGACAATGACTCTATCTTTTTAAAGAAAATATCACCACAACCAACTCCAGATCATGTTGTGGATAATTATACTCATGAACCTTCAATTATCTTGAAGAATATGTAATGACATTGTGATATTGCATCAACAAACAGCCCAGACCCTTCTTCAAAGCATCTCTAAATACAACAAAAAGTTCTCTACTTGTGGGTAAAGTGATCACATGCACAGTGATAAGACTCCTTTTCAACTCCTTGAAGAATTATTCATAGTCTTCACTCCTAGAAAAATTTAATCCCTTTTGAGTTATCTAGGTAAGAGGGTTGTACATTCATAAGAAATTTCTCACAAATCGTCGATAATATCCAGCTAACCTCAAGAAGCTATGGATATCTATTACCGATGATTTCCTAGAACATCCCTATATTGTAGTTGTCTTGGATGGATCCATATATATCTTATTGCTTGTGATGATATGGCCCAAGAATGAGACCACCTTCAACCAGTACTCACACTTGTTGTACTTTTCATAAAGCTTCTCCATTCGTAAGGTCTCTAGTATAGTTATTAGATACTCCTCATGATCCTCCTTAGTTTTGTATTATATGATAATATCATCTATAATGACTACCACAAATTTGTTGATGTAATCTCTAATGACTCTATTCATCACGTCCATGAAGATTTCTGGAGCATTAGTGAGTCCAAAAGGCAATACTATGAATTCATAGTGCTCGTACCTTGTACAAAAAGCAGTCTGGAGATATCTTCCTTCTTCACCCTTACTTGATAATATCCCAACCACAAATCCACCATGGAAAAGTTTTGTACTCTACGCAGCTCATTGAAAAAATCATCAATTCGTGGGAAAGGATAATTTTTCTTTATCATGATTTTGTTAAGATCACGATAATTGATGCAAAGGCACATTGACCCATCCTTCTTCTTGACTAAGAGGACTTGTGCACCCCATAGTGAAGCACATGGGAATATAAACCCTTTATGAAGATTCTCTTGTAGTTGTTTCTTTAGCTCCTCATGATCCACAACATCCATTTTATACGGAGTCTTGGATATTGACAACTCTCTAGTTATATGGTAAATTGAGAATTCAACATATCTTCTTGGAGGAAGACCAGGAAATTTTTAAGAAAACACATCAATGAATTCCCTCACAATAGGAATCTCTTCAAGGATGGTTTCCTCCGTAGACTCAATCAGCCGATCTAGATACACGTGCTCAAAGGGCAGTAATATCCATGCATGATATGATAGAGAAAAAGAAGATTTATCTTCCTCCTTGAACCTGGACATAATCGGGGGTCGAATCTCCACATGGAGTGTTATTTCCCTCTCACAACAATTTATGTTGGCTCTATATAAGGAAAGACAATCAATGCCAATAATTTCATAAAATTTCACTATAAGGAGTATGACGAGGATTTCTGGGAAGTTCAATCCACCGATTAAGACATTGGAGGAGTTATATCCATGGGATGCAAGGATTGCCCCATTTTCTGTACTCAGTTACATTTTCACTTCCATGATTTGAGGGGGGGGGTGTTTGGATTGTTTTACTAATCAATTAGGATATAAAATAATTCATAGAACTTGAATCAAAAAGTATGTTCACTATTCATGACTGAATAACTAGCGTACCTATCACCACTTCAATGTTGGGTTTAACTTAGACAGTAGTGATGGCCAAAGCTATCCCTTGCTGCCTTGGAGGTTTTTGGTTGCCTTTTAAAAACCATGGCTTAGTGCACTAATTTTCAAGATGTCATGGTTCATTGCAGTTGAATAAATGAACAACATGTTGAGATTTGAATGGAGCATTCCTTTCATCTGTCGCAGCTACATGTTTTTATTTTCAGTAGTTAATGGCTTGGTGCAATTCTCTTCTACACCTAAATCATTTCCCCATATCCTTCGAGCGATTTCATAGGTGCTTCTTTTTTCACCTTTGGCATGTGGGGTGCATGATTTTCATAGCACCGTTGGATTAATCTATCATACTTCCAGAATTGAAGTCCACCTTAAGCTTCTTATCCCCATGATACCACTGAGGATCGGTGATCTCCATTTCAACCTTTAGGGAACATTATACAATTTACTCCTAGCTATCATAGTCATGGATCACAATGGATTTCTTCAGGTGATGTTTATTCCCACCAATGAAGAGGTAAACCTTTCATTAAGGGGTAACGACATAGCTGGGGTCATATCATGAAGGCCTCATGATGTTTTCCTTATACGCTCTGACCGATTCATTGTCTTTTTTCTTGAGGGCCAATAAGACCCTTTCCATCTTAAGTCGGAGGGTGCATAGAAAATATTTATCAAAAAACATATTCTAGAAATCTTTCCATTCCATTGCCTCGATCTCCTCCTTAGGCTTCATATTTTTTTATCAATGTCCATCATTGATCGTCTTCATCCTCTATACGATAAGCATCCAGAAGAACCTTCTCTTGTTCGTAAAATTTAAAGATATAGAATATATTTTCAATGGAGTTGATCCATTGTTCGACGATTGAGGGATCGAATGATCCATTAAAATTAGGATGCCTTTATCTCATAAAGCTCTCAATAGTGACTTGTTCTTTCTTAGGGGGGTTAAAAATTCCTCTTGAATAATGTTTATTTATAATTTGAGAGTTAACTGATAGAGTGTCATGAATAATTTCATGATTCTAGCTCCCATCAGAATAGGGATCTCATTAGAACAATCATCGCATTGATCGTCACATCAGTTTTTTACTCGAGTCCTCCTATTATTGGCCATTGGCTGGAATAAAAGGAAAGTTAGGGGTAACACATATAGGGTAATACAAAGACAAAAATAGATGACTTATAAATTAATTTTATTTCCTTAACTTATGAATCTATAAGCTTATATCTATGTTATCTATGATCTACATTTTAACATGTATTCTTATAGGTATTTTTTTTAAATTATATTAACAATGGATCATAATAATATTGTTAATTTACGAAAGAATATCCCCTGGGAGTGTCATAACCAAGAGTGTAGCTAGGCGTATTTTCACGTACCAGGATACCTCGGGCTAATCCTGAATCTCTTTGTTGGAGTTTTCATTCATAGGTACATCTGTACGAGAGCCGCCTCTACCGGCTCTTATCTAGACATGGTTGTATTTTCTTGATAAACCACATACTCAATAATCACCAAAACATAGGGATATTATTTTATTACAATTAGTCTAGTATCTAAGGATTCATTTTGGTATTATAATCCTAATCCCCAAAATAACAAAACCTATCCTATGATACCAACTATGACAACCCTGCTCTTTATTTGATACTTAAACATGGTTAATTACATAAAACCTTCACATGATACAACATAGAAGATCAAGAGGTCTAGTATCTCTAGTTTTTAGAAACATTACATAAAAACATAAAACATAGAACCTAACATCTTATTTTAAACTTCTTTTACATGACCATTACATTCCCTCATACTTAGCATTTCATGGGATAACCTGAGGACATGCATAAGAAATGAGTGAGCTATAAAGACCAGTAAGGTAATAAACAAGGAAAAAAATGAAGATTAATATATATGTTAGGAAATAGGCATATCAATAGATCACATGAGAAACATGAACATAAAGGCGTAATAATGCATGATAATCATAAAATGGAAATGTGGCAACAAGACATAATATGGAATTCAATGAGCCAAGGGTCATTGCACATGAAGCATGAGTAAACCATCATTGCACATGAATCACAAGTAAACCATCATAGAACTTGAATTAGAATGATTAAAAACTCATTACATATGATGTATCATGATACTATACTTTACAAAATTCATTGGAGTGCTATCAGGGCACACCCTTCTTAAACATTTCATTTTATGCATAAGTGAGCCACATGGATCATACAACATGGAACCAATCATCATAATTTATTCCATGGAAAAGGGATGTGTAATAAATAAATTAATATTTATAATCAATAAGTGACAATAATATAGGTGAATACCCTTGATAGAGGAATGGGCATGGTATTCATTACACAAAGACATTGGCTTGGAAAATCGTTGCGCAATTTTTGCAGAATAACGACATGAAATAAGAAGTCATAAAAAATGGTTAATGAGAGATAAAGGGGTGTCACAACATATTAAATTAAAGGGAATGTATGGGTTCATAGAGATAGATGACCCAACAAACATAAATGAATTTAGATGCATAATACAAAATAATTACATGGTTGGAAAAGAGGAGAGATAAATCTCATACGGAATTTCGACATTGTAACAGGTGTAGATGAGAGGAATTAATGACATAGAAAGGGATCACCGAATATTAAAACATAATGAGGGAAGTATGGGGGAGGTTTTAAATTATACCCCCAAATTTTTAATTGAAAACAAAAGGTCATAACAACTTAATGAAATTTGGAAAAAATGAGAAAGGAAGAAATCCCTTACATGGAAGTGTGCTTCCAAAGGATTGGGAGAGGCTCGAGAGAGGATTCATGAGAGCTTGGGGAGACTTGGGAGGATTATAGAGATAGGATGGAATATGTCGGATGATCTCCAAATATATTTAGTGAAAAATAAGTGAGAGCTTGGGTGGGTTTATATAGGAAAGGAGAGGGAATTCGTTATTATTTTGGTTTGGGACACCATAAATTAATCTAATCAAAACCACAAAACAGATCATGGTGTTTGCCCAGGGTTTTTGCCAATGGGGAGTGTAAAAAAATATTTTTATAAGGCGAATGCCCTATATTCTTAAAATAATAGGGTTTCTTATGTGGAGGTGAGTCACACTCTCAAAGAAAATAATATAAAAATGCAAAATATTTTATAAGTCTTGGAGGATCCACTAGTGATTGGTAAATTAAATCAAAAAAAATATATCAAATCACATTATTTTAATGGTAAAACATATATTGGCCGAACATAATGTTTTTAGTATTTTATTACATCACTATTGGGTCATTATGATGTCATAAAACATATTATATATTTAAATGATATTTAATTTTTACCCAAAAATTAAACAATCTGAGAAAATTCTGAAACAATCACCATTTGCTATTTTCAACATCATGATTAAAAAAATAATATTCATTTTATCTAAAAATTTTTCAAAATATGTGAATTTTTACTTTTAAAATAAAAATCCACATTTATTGAAAATTCAAGGGTTTTGGAAAAAATAGCATTCAAAACATAATAAAATTTAAAATTGTTTTCCTAAAAAATTTTACGATCATTTATATTTAATAAAAATTAATTTAATAAAAATATTTTTATTAAAATATTATTTAATTAAATAACCCATTAAATTATCAAAATAGATTTCTTAGTTGAATATAAACTAAAAAAATACTATTTGTGCATCAAAAACTATTTAAAAAGTAAAAATAAAAAAATTAATTCACATTATTTATACAAAAATTATTTAAATATTCATAGTTCTAGGGTCATGTTACAAAACCCCTTATAACACCCATATAAGACCAAAGGGTAAGGTGTGCGATGGTGACATACTCTTGGGGTGGCTCAGATAACGTTGTTCGAGTGGTAATATCTACCAACTTCCACTTATCACGTAGGTGGCTCTGTTCAAGCATAACATGTTGAAACTCGGATTGGGCTAGGTAAAAAGTGATGTCCAATGATTCCAACTCCTTTCTGAGCTCCAAAAAATGGGATTCCTATGGAGAAAGTCTACTGGATGAGGTCATCGCTTCCTTTGTCTGAGTTAATTTTGATTTGTTAAAGCCACACATTTATACTAATAATGTGATCACTGATCAATGGATATATTAGAAATGGTCATAATTCTTAATGGTATTTTAAAATCCAAAACATAAAAGCACATAAGTTCATACATTTTACATAACCAAAAGAATACATTTAAATAGATCAAGAGGAATTTTAATTAATGAATTTTTGGGTCATTATAGTGGGGACATGGGGTAACCCATTCATAAAAGACTCATAATATATTATAGGTAGATAATATAATTTAATTATGAAAATGGTATGGAATATTGAAATACATACCACATAAAAGAGAACATGAATGGAAAAGTGAATATGAGAATTCTCCTACCTTGTAGAGTAACTCCTAAAATCTGAAGGTTGGGATGTGGGTGGCTTGAGGAAACCTAGGGAGGACTCTTAGGGAGGTAAAAATACTAGATATTCTAGGATTAAGAGTTTTTAATTAATGAAAACTAATGAAAGAGGGGGTATTTATAGTGAAATATTGTGAGTTTATTATTAATTTCAAAGGACACTATATTTGTGGTTTTTTCAAATCCATGGGATTTCCCATGGTATTTGCCTATGGTATTAGCCACATGGGACACCGTATATAACATTTTACTATTGAAAGTTCTAACATAATTTTATATTAATTATTACATCATTATGATGTCATTAAACATACCAAAAACTCAAAACTGTAATTTTACTATTCATGAAAAATTCATGTACTTTGAAAAAATCTGAACAATTCACCCTAACCATTTTTTGACATGTAGAATTATAAAATGGAATCCATTTCTTGATAATAATTTTCAAAATATTTTTATTTTTATTTTAAAAAAATATCATAATTTATTAAGCAGTCAACATTAAAACTATAAGTCTTTTTATAACACCTTGAAAAATTAATCAAGGTTTCATAAAATTATCATATAACAATATGAAAATAATGTAAATTTTTTATAACACTGTATGAAAATAAATTTCCATTTTAAATAATTAAAATAATCATAAAATTGTAAATGAATTATTTATGACATACAAAAATACCAATACTTATACAATGATCGTTTTTTCACTTTTAAGATGTCTAAGTCGTATTTATACATTCATCTGTATAGTTTCTATTTTTTTGGTCGACTTTATCTACACTAATATTCATATCTATTCATAAAGGTTTGTTACTATTCATAAGTGGACGTTACTATTCATCAAAAATTATGTTTTCCTTATCAGACAACAAACAACTTTCTTATCATAATTGTAGATGACATTTTTTCTAAATTCAAAATACATAAGTGAGAATATTATTTTTATGGGTGACATAGTACTTAGTAGTTCATTGTCTAGTAATTTCATGTGATTATATAAAATAATTATAAGAGAAAATTTTCCAATTTTAAAACAATGAGTCATTATATATGGAGCATTAGATTATTTAATAAATAGAAAATATTTCATTTTACATACACTTGATATGCGATCTATATACTGAGAGCCATTTTATGCACAGTATAAAATCAAATTTCACTAGGGGAGGGATTATAAAATTTCCTAGTATTCCCACATATGATAATTGGGGATGATTATAATAGTTGGGATTCAATTATCATACCAATAGATGTTTTTACAGATGTCTATACTTCTGGATATCAAGACTTCGATTCAACAGTTCAAGAAAACATACACTTTATTATGGATTTCATATAACCAAAATTTAAAAAAAGTATATTATTTATTGATTATGATGTGTTCCATTTATGAAATCATTTAAAAACATCCCTTTTGATGTAGTGATATAATATTCATTCCCTTGTTTCTATAGAATTGTTTTTTGTTGATGCTGATTACCCTCAAGGACCCATGGTTTAGAGCACTTACTCTCACATAGATATTTCTTCATATAGTTGAATCATTAAACCATGGGTGGTGAATTAAAATTTTCCTTCCTTTCCTAAAACTTTTTGGAAATATTCTACATGAGTATTTGTAATTCATTAGGTTTGTTTTATTCTCTTCTGAACATAATGAATTTCCAAATCCCATTGAGGAAATTACCACAGTGATTCTCTCCCCAATTTTGATACATTAGATGTAGGATCCTCTTTCCTCCGATTTCATTTAACCTAGAATTTTAAAATTTTATTCTTCACTTATTATATATATAACCATGGGACCATTCACCAAACTCCATCTATAATCTGGGATCAAATTTTACTACTTCTTAGTAACTCTTAAATTATAGGATAACAAGACCAGTTTGAAAGTGTGTTTTTAAACCACAAAAGGATATATATATATATATATTCTATATTTGTTGATAAAATTTTTTTTGGAATATATTAAATTATAGTTAATGTTTTCCTTATAATCTATGATATATTCATAATCCTTTTAATTCAGCCCTTTGAATTCACTCTTCATCCCTTTATGAATTGTTCTTGGGAAATACTTTGTAACAAATATTTTCTTAATGTATTCCCACTCTATCTGTTCCATTTCATCATTAATCTTATTTTTCATTATAAATTCCCACCATTTATTGACACCTCTATAGAAATTATTCATGTCCAGAGTCACCTAGTAGTTCTTAAAATAGTAGAGAACAAAAAATATCTTATCTATTGAGTTATACTATTACTCAATAATAAGATAATCATAAGACACACTTAATGTGGGTGTTGATGACTACATAGAATACAAGACATCCAGTTTCTCCTTCTAAAAGAAGGATATGCATTCCACATTTTCTTGTTTATTATTTATATATCTAATAACTAGGTAAGAATCGCTATAAATGTTTTATGTACACATCGCATGGAATTGGGGATGTAGTTCAAAAAATCATTACATTGACCCTCAAACGTGTTTTTGGAATGTTTTCTCCTAGTTCCCTTGAAAATATAAAAAAAAATGTTTATAAATAACATAATTCATCAAATGATGAATAAATAATTTATTCTTATGTGAAATTAACTATAAAGGATTATCGTCTGGGTTCCTGCATTTTTCAATTTTTTAAGACAATTCTTCTGGTATTTTTACCAATACATAGACTTATATATATTGTTTTCTCTAAAATTTTCTAATATTAAAGGGTTTTGTATATTGGGAAAATTAGGATTATACACCACATATACATAATAAAAAATTATCATTTATTTAAATTACTCTTCATTATCCTTGTAAAATATCATTTTCTTTTTAGTACATATAGTCACATGAGGATATACATCAAATAACATGGGTGATCTAAAATCCCAGTAATTTGAAAAATAAGGGACATTAATATAAAGATCATGGGTTAACATAATTATCATCATCATATCCTATGAATATGATTATTATCAGAGTCATGAGGGAAACATTAGATAACTACATGAAATTTATAATATGTATAAATGTGATTCATAATGTCATTGTGGTCAAATACGACACATATCACTGAATAAAGCTAGCATCATGTTCACACATAACACATGTGAATAAATCATAAAATTATAATTTTTTAAAAATATGACATTATGGTCACTCAAAGAGAATATAATATCCTGAGATACATCTCATTACCCAATTAATTAGAGTGATATGTAATTTTTGGCCAACTAGTCACATTATAAATGCTCATAATCAAGTATATCTAATAAAAAGTATAAATATCATAGTCCTGAAATTACCAATCCAAAGGCATGAGTTTTATAAGAATTTCTTAAATAATAATTTCATTTCTAAATATTAGGGTTAATAAATGAATAATTGAAAAAATATTGGGCATAAAAATCATCATTCATGATAGAAGAATAAAAAAATCTAGACGAGTCAAGGATGTGTTTTTGATTGAAAATTAGTATAAACAATTTATATTTTGATTAAAAATCCAGAAGAAAACATGTGTATCCATGAAAAGAAAATTGAATAATAGGGAAATAATATTTATTAAACAATACAAGAATAAACATATCAATAATTATATGAGATAAGGATAACCTAAAGAAATTAATTTTGGATTGAGAATCCAATCACTTTAAATCCCATTATATTTTGTAGCTTTTCAACATCTGGAATAATAATAATAGGTTTAGTAAAACATTGATACAAAAGTGAATTATTTAAATTTCTACAAATATTTTTCATTTATAATTATTTTATTTTATTTATTAAATTCATTTCTTTTTAAATGTATACATTTTGAAACTGTGTTTTCCTAATAAATTTACCATTTTGTTTCAATTTCACATTTTTAATATACGTAATTTCTAAATTAGTAGAATTAATTATAGATCATTAAAGTGAAAATATGAATTAATTTATATATCATAATTAAATTTTTATAACTACACTTAGGGTTAGTTATAAGAAATGAATCATTGTCATCCTCATTGTTATTTAACCAACTGTTAATGAACATTGTCAAAAGAGTATTAATGGGAAGTTTGAAAATTAATTTTTTTTAATATATTATGTATAGTAGGTTAAAATAATTAATACAATTTTAATATAATAATTAATATTCATTATATTATTTTGGTTTAAAAGGGGTGGAGATAATTTGAAAGAGAAGAGGAGAATGATAAGTAGAATAAATGAGAGTATACACTCTTCTCATTGTTTTTCTTCCATATGACTGTAAAATCCTTTAATTTATTAATATAAATAACTGTAGAGAATACCAAGGTATTATAAGATACATAAGAGATATTATTTTAGAATATAATTGGATTTGGAAATTGAAGGAGGAGTGTTTTTCAATAAAAGAGTGAGGGGTTTTTTATACATGGATATAAGGGTGTTTTTGGAATAAAATATTGAATAAAATACTATATTAAAGATATAACATGTAAAAATGGGTTTTTTGAAATATAAATCATATATAAATATAATAGAATGGTTTTTGGACATTAAAACCCGTTATCATTCCAATTATTTTAGTTTATTTAAAATAAATGTTAAAAAATGGAAAATTTATTTTCTAAGAAATATTTTTGTCTTTAGTCTCTTGAAATAATTGGAATGGAAAATTTTTTTATATTATTTTTATATATCATTTATGAAACTTAATATTTATTAATAAATAAAAAATATCTATAAATTATTAGATCATTATTGCAATGTGAGTGATGTAATTTGAAATATACTGATTATAGAAAAATTGGATTATTCTTATTCACTTGAAAATTGTTATATTTCAAAAAATTACCAAACAATCAACCTTGCAATATTTCATCAAGATAATTTAAAAATTGATATTTTTTTATCGAATTTATTTTATAACACTAGTAATTTTAATTTTTAATCTAAAATTTATTGTTTATATGAAATACTTTAAAATGAATTTTATTAAATATGTGAATATATTTGCATTGATTTTTTTAATAACAATATTATTTTTCAGAATTATAATATTAATATTTTCTTAGATAACACATGATAATTATAATTTGTGTCATAGTTTATTGTTTTTAGGTTAAAATATTATTCCACCCATCAATTTACTATTTCCAATGGTTACGTAATATTTCCCAACAGTCAGGTTATTATCCCAATAGCCACATCACTAGTAAAATGGTAACATCACATATTATAAATACCAGTTCATTCAATTATTTATTATACACCTAAATTCTTCTAATGGTTCAATATTTTCATTTTTTATATTTTAGATGGGTTTTCTAATAATCTGTTCTATATCCATTGGTTTGTTCATGGGAGGGATGTTTCTTGCTGATTGGGGTGATAGAAATTCACATATTGTAGTATTTCTATTTTCTATTATTTTTTACCTTTAATATTTTGAAATTTAATGAGTTTATTTGTTGACAAATGTAATAATATCAAATCATAAAATAATGTCTTTTTAGTCTCAATATCTGTTGTATGTGTATAATATTAGATAATATAATATTTTATAATATAATATAATTCAAATATATTTCAAGAAACATATATCATTTATAAACTCAAGTTTATTACAGGACTTACCCTTTTATATAATATTTCTTTGCATGAATATTTAATGATGTTCTTATAATGTATAACAACATGTATTCCCTCCTTTTGAGATTATTTATTGATTTACATGTCATTATTTAATTAGTTATGATATTCTTGGATAACTTTCACGCACATGATATTATTATATAGAATTATATGATCATCATATAGTCCTAGAATTTTATTTCTCATTCTCATGTTATTTATTATATTACAGTTGTTTAAATATATTTAATATTATGTATTTTTTATAAATTATATATTCATGATAGCTTTTGTTGTTCTCATACAATTATTGAGAATTTTTTCTCACCCCTTTCTTATTTTTCCACTACCTAGGTTTCCAGGAACAATATTCTGATTTATATGTAAGGATAAAAAAAGTTAAAAATGTTGTACTCAATTAAAATATTATATCGTATTTTATGTTTTAATTTTTATTATTATATAGAAGACTGTATCTAGTTTATCAAGACTACATAACTATTCATTCCATCATGATATAATTCATTGTATCTATTTTTAGTGTAATAATGTAAGAATTAAATTTAGACTACTATCTTTTGGGTATTTACAGTTGGTATTATTGGAATTTTAGTTGAATCCTTGGGAAATATATTTAGTAAATTATAAATTATGAAACATGAACATATAAATGACTTTGAGTATATGTATATATAAATTATAACAACGAAATGTTTTGGAATGGTAAGTATTATGTGGTTTTCCTAACAATTAATCCCAATGTGGATACTATAAGTGGATTTGGTGTTAGGAAAAATGAATCTAGGGGTAATTACCATAAATAGAGTAATAAAATTACAAATTAGACATAAATACAGTCCACAGTGAGTGTGCCCTTGTTGTACTCGTTTTTTGACACTCCTAGGGGATATGGCAGGGTAAAATCACATTTTTTTGAACCAACATGAATGATTTTAATAGGTGATGTCAATGAAAGTCCTCGGTTGAACATATGGTTGATTATATTGAATACATGGTTTTAGGATTTTGATATCCTATAAATTCTTATGTGTTTTCCCATTATTTTTATTGTTTCTCATACTATGATTTTTGGTTTAATTAAATGGTTTAAACTATGAGGAATTATGTTAATGATGAATGTCATCGAAAATGTAGTGACTCCGAGAAACCCAATGGGATGATTAGTGATGTAAAATATATTATAGTTGTCTCTAATTAGTTATCATGATATATGATTAAAAATATATACCCTTATTAACTCTTGAACTCACTAAATATGACTTGGATGGAATTTGATAAAAAATCATGTGTTGGATATTATGATGGAAAGAAGGCTTAATTTCCTTTATGTCATAAACATGGAAAGTGACACCCAAGATAATTTCTCAATGGATCAAGAAATTTTTTATTTGTGGAAAACAAGGGAATAATGAAACAACATACTAAATAAAATTGATGATTTCAAGTGAGAGAAATAAATTTTCATCATGTGATTAATTTATAATTCATTGTATTAAATACGGGGAACCTCAATAAAATCCAAGTCATTTCCCTATTTCAGATAATAAATCCCAGAACAAGAAATTACATATGTCATACTAATGATTGAATTAATTTTATAGTGTTTGTTAATTTGGATTCATGATTTATGTTGTAGAAGTATTTGTTTTATCAGGGGTATTTTGGCTACATGATTCATGAAACATCTAATTATTATGTTATTTTTTGGAACATTATATATCTTTTAATAATATTAATATAACATACCTGGATTATAAAACCGTTTTATATATTTGTGGTTTCTCATAATTTCAATGGCTTAGATCCCCTTTTTTAATATGGAATCCCACCTATTTCTTACATAAACTTTTCATTACGTGGAATAAATCACATGTTATTTTAAGGTTTAGTTTCTTGAAAACTAGGTATATAATACTTAAAAACATAAACAATTGCTCTAATCTAATTGACAGTATTATTCATGGGTACACCCTATGTTACTTTTACAATATCTCATATCCTAGGAACACACATATAAGGAATGATGTTTCCATAAACTCCTATAAGGTAATAATCAAGGGGGTGGATTTAACGTATGATCATTACGAATATCAATAAGAACATAAGGTATAAAAATATAGAATAAATCAAGGAAACATGATACATATAATAATAAAAACTAAGTGAATCATAACATGTAAATGTGTTTAGAAGAAAATGAGACATTCATTAACATATCACTATGTTTTATCACCATTTTGTCATAAATTAAAATTACTAAGGTTATTCACCAAGGTATCATAAAACATATCATCTATAAAGATTAAAGTTATTAACCAATGAATTATAGTGAAATAAGGGTGAATCTATAATTTTTATTAATCCTTGTGATCCATAATTATCATAGTAAACCATTTCATTAATACCCTGAGGAGAATAAAGTATGTTATTCGTATGAAATAAATTTGTATGTTGGTTATTAAAGACATGGCAATGATATCATTTTTAACCCATGGAAATAGAATCTGAGGAATTCATATGTAAATATCACAATTAATAAATTATATTTACATCTTGTTGAATATAAATGGTAATATAGTGGTTTGGGTATTCATGATATTATAATTTCACTAGAAAAAATGTGAAATTCAATGAATTAATTCGGTAACATGCCATGAATAAATCAAGATTTAAAGAATATGAAAAATTAGTGGAAAAAAGTTTTAACATTAAAAAGGTCAAATGTTTTAGTAATATAATAATATATATTTTATTTAAGGAATTTATTTTATTAAAATATAAGATATACCAGAAAAATGAGGGACAAGAATATAAAAAGGAATTTAAGGATTACCTTATATTAAAGAGTTGTAGAAAAACATGAGGATTGAACCTTATGATATTAAGAAATCCTTGGGGGGATATTTTTGAGGATCTATGACTATAAAGTCATGGAGTAAGTAATTGGAGTCAATATCAAGGGTATATGTGAGGGGATTTATATTAAAAGTACATTAATTTTTTAATAATTTCAAAATATAGGTCATGGAAATATATCATGGGGGAAATAAAAAATCATTAGCATAGCAAAGGTTATGGATCATGGTTTAGTTAATTTGAGACATATTTTATTATTTTTTAATCCATTATAATTTTAAAAAATCATCACTTCACCGGATATGGAAAATTATATTTTTTATAAAATAATGATTCTAAAATCCAAATTTCCACTTTAGACTTTGGAAGGGAACATATTGGTTTGTAAATTGATTAAAATACATTAAATTAATAGTTTTTATTAATCAAAATATTAATGTTTGTGTATTTTGGTTATTTATTAATTACATCATTATGAAAAAAATATGATTACATAAAACATACAAAAAACCCCAAACTAGATTTTTGTTATTCATTGAAAAATATTGTACTCTATACAATTCGGAAAAAAATTACCCTATACTGATTTATACATAATGATTTAAAATATAATAATTTTTTTATAAAATTTTTTCCTTAAATATGTCAATTTAATCATTTTTAAATATAAAAATCCATATTAATTGAAAAATAGCATTTTTTACGAGATAGTAAAATTTTGGACACTTACAAAAATTTCCCCAATCATTATAAAAATATTTTATAATTTATATTTAAATAAGAGTGTTTTAATAGAAAATTTCACTAAAATAAAAATTATTTATAATAACTTATTTTATTATAAATGTGTATATATTTTTTTTAAATAAAATCTTGTTTAATTTTTTTATAAAGGTAAATTTATCAAATTCATATTACATAAAGATAATTTATATTCAGAAAAGTTATTCTCAAAATTTGATTACTACAATAATTTTTTTTACACAATGGAAATTATAAATAATAAAACTCAGGCCTATACATGTGTCCCCTTATTACACAGGTGAGAACCCTAAGGGTATGGTTAGCTTTGGTGGTAGTTTACTGGGGTGGATCAAATAACATTTCCTGAGTGGTAATATCCACTAAATTTATCACATCCCATAATAGATTTAGTTCAATCTTGAATTGTTTAATATTATATTGGTCTTGTTCATGTTTGAACTATAGTGACACTCCCTCCCTCACATGTTCTAACAAAAGGGATTTAATCTAAATGAATCGGTTGTTTGAGGCTATAGTTTATCAATTCTACATCAATTATCCTTTTTATTACCACTTATAAACACTAATTATTATATTAGAATTATTACCAATGTGTATATTTCACAATGGTCAAATATTAAAGTGGTTTTATTAACCAATAGTTATATTTTACCAATGGTAAAATTATAATTGAATCCAAATGGTCACAATTCACTATAGAAGCTATATATAATTCACCATGTACTACTTCATTATCAAAGGTTATTTCATTTCCTTTGATAATGTCAATTATATTCATAATTTTTCTTTTTCAATTATAAATTTTTATTGAAGGTTTAATCGTCTCTCCAGAGTTCAAACCAATTGAGTATACCATGGAGTAGTTAATATTATTTGTTTTTTATATTCATTTAATTTCTTAGCAATAGTAATAATTACCATTACATGAAATGTAATATATATTTTGTAATATTGTTTCAATGTACATCAATTTGGTGAAAACATTTAATAGAAATTATAAAAAATAGGTCTTTTTAAATCATAGAAGGAATTTTTGGGCCCATAAATTCTTCCCCACTTAAGAAATTAATCCTAGAAATTTGAACTCATACTATGTATTTAGAAAAGGTGAGGGTACATATGTCTCTTTTTCTCCTACATTTCCTACATTGCATCTTCATATTTATAGTTCATCCAAAATACTTTTACAAATGGATTTGTCTATTTCTATAGATCTTTGTCTCTAAGGTATATAATCTAACCTTACTTCTCATCATAAGAAAATTTATGTTCCTATTATATCACCTCCATGTTCATTATATTCTAGGGATCATGTATATAGTTCATCAAGAGAGATATATGGATTAGATCATGGAATTGATCCATATTTGGTGGAAGTACTAGATAATATTTCACTTCTCACACACAATCAAGAATTTAAAAGGGGGAAATATACATAGGGTTATGCATCCCATTCTTCCCAAATTTTATGAATCTATTCCATGGTGATATCTAAAGGAATACATTGTCTCCAACATCATACTCCAGGTCACTTTTATGGTTTCTAGCATACCAATTTTGCTGACTCTAAGTTTCATTTCTCTATTTTAGGATAGAATGAACCTTTTCTATTATCTATTTCAGAATATCAAACCCAAGTATAATTTTATAACTAACATATTCACAACATATATGAGATCTACAATGTTTCACATATATATCTTTATATGTGGCCATTTTAATACTATAGTGGGAGCTATTTTTGTATGATAAATCAATTAATAGGGGTTATGCTCCCATAAAAAATTAAATTTAATTAAATAATTTCTCATAATTTCCTCATGATTCTGAATAGTTCACTCAAATATGGATCAACATGGGTGTAATAGGTTATACTGAAATTAAATTCAGTATGTGGAGATTGTTGAATACTTTAGTGGAATTTATATGTGAAACTATTATCATTATTAAAATATATTGAATTTGTAACCCTATGTATCTCCATTACTTCTTTTATGTATATCTTGACATGTTGGTCCAAAGATAATTATTCCTAAATAGTATTGAAAAGTGTATTATTGGTTTGTAAATCCACTATAACCAATATCTAAATATTTAAATTCATTGTACATGTGATCCTAATGAAGAAAACCATGGTGAAATCATACCAAATATAATTTAGTATGATTAATGATATAAATAAACCTTAAGAATGTTGTCACTCTGCCTACACTCGTTGACACAGTACAAACCATATAGTGCAGTAAAAAATATACCTTTTCAGATTATCTGTCATAATAATGATCAGGAAGATCCCTAATCATTTTAGAGTTTCATTGATGTATATAGAATATATTGATATGTGTTTCGATCCATTATGTCTTTCTATATATATGGAATTTATTGGCTAAATATCATTGTATGAAATTTCAGTACAACTTGTTAATCAATATTGAACTCTGGAAGCTTCCCATTCATCACACCATTTATCTTTATCTCTATAAAAGGATATTATCTCTGACATACCTTGATATTATCTAGTAATGATGGTTTAGAAATAAATTGGGATATAATTGATAATTTCCATTACCTTATTAATCCTATGTTCAAACTTAATAGGTACTTGATCAATGGATCTCCATAAATTATCATGATTACCATCACAGTAGGGTTATTCCCAATTAATTCGTCATTAAGTTTATTTTCTCTTCTAGAGTGATAATTAATTGAACTACCATAGTCTTTATAGATCTCTGAATATATCATTTATCTCATTTCCAAATACTTTTTCAAAAATATATACATTAAACATTGGTGGCCAATGTATATATCACATTTCTCCACATTATGACAGTGCCTCCATATCAACAATGAAAAAAGGATTGTAGGTAACTCCAGTTCATGTGTTGGATAATTATTATCATGTGGATTTAACTATCTAGATTCATAAATTATCAAATTTTTATTTTACATAGGGACACAACAATGACCTTTCAAATATTCATCACTATAGATAAAAATAAAAATATTCTATAAATATAAATGTTAATTGAATTGCAGTAACAAATCTCTTCTACAGATATTGTAATATTTATTTACACTCCTTTATCAAGATATACTTGTCTCCTTTTTGAGTTAACATGGTTAGTGTATTAAAATGTTGGGAAATGTTTTTCAAAAACCTACTATAATATCCTAATAATCCAAGGAAATAAATAAAAATATCATTTACTACTATAAGATAGGAAAACTCTTCTAAAATAGTTTTCATTTTAGTATTAACTAATATCCCATCATTTCATATAATTTTCCCCATGAATGTAACATATTGTAACAAGAATTTACATTTTATAAATTTTCCAAATAGCTTCTCCTTCCTCATAATTTCCAAGATAACCCTTATATTTTTGTCATACTCCTCATGAATTTTAGAATATATAAGAATAACACTAGTTAAAACTACCATGACTTTATCAAGGAAGTCCATAACATCTCAATTCATAAAATACATAAATATGGAAGGATAATTAATCAAGATGTGGGTAGTAAAAAAATCCAAATAAAAATATCTTTTTTAGAATACAGGCTTTGTAATATATTCTTTCTTCATCCAAAAATGATGTCACCCAGAGAGAAGGTCAATCTTGGAGAATAATTGAGATCCACAGAACTGGAATAATAAATAATCAATTATTAGGATAGAGTATCTGTTTTACACGATAATGTCATTAAGTTATGTATAACCAATTCATAGTCGCATTGATCCATTCTTGTTATCAAAGATAACATGTTCTCTATAGGGAGACACACTTGGTAGGGTAAATCCCATGTTCAAAAGATCTCGAAGTTATTTATTTAATTATTCTATCTCTTCATTTTACATTATATTTGGGGTCTTCGATATTATATTAGATCTAGGTATGTGTTCAATGAATAACTCTTCCTATCATTTTAGGAAGGTCCAGGTAACTCTTTAGACAAAATGTTAAGGTATTCCTGAATAGTGGGGAAATTTTCTATCAGTAAACTTTCATTGCCTTCCCCCTCTTTACTGATCAAATCTATAAATAAGGCTATTGGAGGTCCTTATTGAAAAATATCAGTACATGATATCTCTCCCATGAAAATAATTATAGTGTTTCCATTCAAGATTACAGAAATTTCATTTATTATATCTTGATATTTAAATTATCATTTATGAGATATTCCATCCCTAGTATAATGTTGATATCCACCATCGGATTGACTACTAGATTTGTGATGATATTTAAATATCCAATGTTAATACCAGATTTTATAACCAATTTTGATTCTACTCTAATCCCAATAAGAGTTATTACTGATTACACTATTTCTAGAATCTCATGAATTGATTATATATTCTATGAAAACATTGATGAATTAATGGAAATCATTAAAGCAGAATAAAAAATGTATTTCCAGATTTATGATCTCAATGAGTTTACCTTTCAATTTATTATTTTGAGGTTCTACATTATCCATTGTGATTGAAAATATATGAACTGTCTCCTGGGGACTATGTAATGATTGATAGAGGTAACCCACCATTTCTTTAAAAATTTAAAATTCACTAGAAAAGTTACCATGATATCCAAACATGAGGCATTTAACTTCATGCTATGTTTGAACCATATACCCTTTATCGTCATTATGGATAATTTGAGTATTAAAATCAATATGATAGTTATTATAAATATTCCCACATCTTCCGCACATATATAACTTTCTACTCCCAAGAAACCAGTACCCCAAATTCAACTTCTAAAATTTATTTCACATGATATATTTCACTTTATTTCATTATATTTGATGATAAAAATTATTCCCTGAGTTTGTATCCTGTACTCTCTTCTTATCTTTTGACATATGTGACCAATACCTCTCTCCAAACATCTATTTTACCTTTATAGTACTCCATACAATATACTATTATATTTCATAGTCCATATTTTCTAAATTACTCTATTGATGGGTTCCCAGTTGGCTAATGAATCAAACAAACATTCTCTTAGGATCTATAAAAATCAATACGTGTACTGAAAATGTGTTAAAATTTTAATTTTATAGTATCCCAATAATTCATTTACCATATTCTTCGTATCAAATAATTCCATAACAATTTTTTTTTCACATCAAATGGAGGAGTATTTATTGAAAAGGATTCACATGAACTCTTTCCACACTATAATCTCAATATCACCTATTACATTAATGTTTATAATTAGTTCCCACTATTGATCGCCATATCCTTCTAAGTTGTATACTTATAGAGTGAAAATCACTAGCCCTAAATATCAGGGTAAAAAAATAACAGTTTTATAGAGGTAATTCATTGTTTTTTAATCTAGGTATTTGAATATCCTTTAAAAAAGGCATCCATTGATGGATGAAGGACTCAAATATTTTTGATCCTTTCAAGGGGAATCTGGTTACTTCACAGGATTCATGTTATTATTCATAACATGTGATAATTGGTTCATCATCCACATGATGTTTTCTATTTCATCTACGATAATGAGACGATGTTCATCAGTGCATCATCTATTGAACTCATAATTTCGGTGATTCCTCCAATTTCCTATGATTTTTCTAAAAAAATAAACACTTAATGAGAAACATGTCACATTTAAGAAACTTAAAATTCAAATTGGACTTTATGAATTAAAACATCATGTTTAAATGTTTTATTATTTAATATTTGATAATAATAATTACATTCTCTACAAGTATATTATAATAGTTCATAAAAAGATGGTGATTAACCAATCATATCTTATGGGATTCTCAAAATATGTGTACATCAAGTACTATTTTAATTCACAAGTTTTTAGGAGATTATATCTCAGTAAGCATTTTTTTGGGTTTTTACCCCTTGGTACATTTTTACCAGGTTCACATCCACATATACTATCTTGAAATGGATTTTATTTCTTAGAAACCATGAGGATAATAATTTACCAAAATTCTAAGTTGTTTTCATATATTTAGACATGTCTATATCATTATTAATAATATTGTCAAGTATTTTTTTCCAAAAAATAAATATACCCTCCAATGATACCAACAATTGAATCTATAGTTTTTAATACATAATATTTTCCTAACATTGAAAAAAAATGATATTTTAAAATTTATTTTCATGGAATTTAGGAACATAATACCTAAAAACATAAAAAAATTATTATAATCCAATTAAAATGATTCTTCATGGGTTAAAAATAAGGTATATTTAATACATCTAATATATTAGGTACAAATATCGAAGGAAAGGTGCGATCATGAGTCCTAGAAATGGATTAAAAAATCGAGACATTTAGTATGTGATCATGAGGCATATCAATAAGAATATGATGTATAAATAATATCATATATCAAAATAACATGATACATATTACAATAAAAATTACATAAATAAGAACATGGAAATATAAATACATCTTAAAAATGATACATTCAAAATCATATCACTATGGTTTATACAATGGTTTTATAAATGAAAATTACAAAGGTTATTCACTAAAGTATCATAAAAATGTAATATTTAGAGATTGTATTCTATAACCTTTACATTAGAGTCCTACCAGGGTGAACACTACAATTTTTATAATGCATGGTATACAAATTGATCATAATAAATCATTTCATCAATTAAATGAGGTGAACAACATATAGGTTTCATATAAAAGAATTTAGTACATAAGTACATAAAGGATCAATGATAAAATAATTATAAAAACAAGGAATGGTAATGTGGGTTTGGAATATTTAATTCCATAAATAAATAAATTATTTATAAATAATGGTGAATACTCTTGTAAAAGGATAAGGTAGGGTATTCATGAAATGATAATATCTTATGAAAAAGTGAGAAATTTAAGAAATGAATTCAAAAACATGAAGTGTATAAAACATTGTTTGATGAAATTAATAAATTTGGAGAAAATTAAGTCTAAAAATATTTAAATTCTATTTTATTAGTAGTAAACAAATAAATTGGATAAAAATAATATAGTTTAACAATTTTACAACACACCATAAAAAAGGGGACTTGAATGGGAAAGAGAAGCATATGACTCACTTACAATAAATAGTTTCTACTAAAAATGGATTATAGATCCTTGGGGACTCTATTGGAAGAAAAATTATGAAAACATAATGTAGTGTTGATTTTCAGTTAAGGGGAAGATAGAAATGGGTGGGGATTTATAGAAAAAGTTGAGTAGTTAATTCATAATTTTTAAATATTTTTTTTGGAAATCTAGTTTATGGAAAATTAAAATATGCTTAATTACCCATGGTTTTTGTTGATTATTTTTGGAATTTTCTATCATAATTTATGAAATTTCAATAAACTAGAATGAAATACCATTTTTATTAGTTCATTGGTCTTGGATAGTTAAATTTTCCACAAATTAACTTTTTTAAAATCAAATTTTCAACAATATAATTTGGAAAGTAACTTATTAATTTATAATTTCATTAAAATACATTAAAATACAATATTTGAATAAAATAAAATATTTTTCGACCTTATTTATGAATAATTAATTATTAAATAGTTTTAAAAAAAATATGATGTGTTAAAACAAACCGAAAACCCAAAACAGTATTTTACTATTCATTAACTTCTAAAGTATTTTTATAAAATTATAATAAATCCACCCTAGAATAATTTGTACATCATGTTTTTAAATATAATATGATTTTTTTCAAAATAATTCTCTAACTATTATAATTTTATCTTTTAAAAATAAACATCCTTATTTGTTGAAAAAGTGTATTTTTTACGGCATAATCACATTTCTGACACTTATAAAAAATTCCTATGCCATTATAAAATAATTTTCTCATATATATTTAAATAATATTTTTTAATGGAATATTTAATTAAAAATTATAATATTTAAAATACCTAATTTTATTATAAAAGTGTCTATATTATTTAGAAATATCATTATTTTTTACATGTTTGAAAAATCAATTTATCAAAACACTTGTTACATAAAAATATATTTTGTTAAAAATTTGATTCTCAAAATGGGATTTTCGGAATAAAAAAACCATAAAAGAAAGTTATACATTAAGAAAATAATATGTAGACATGTAACCAC
Source organism: Viscum album (assembly GCA_963277665.1). Lineage (NCBI taxonomy): Eukaryota > Viridiplantae > Streptophyta > Magnoliopsida > Santalales > Viscaceae > Viscum > Viscum album. Next base: position 1,463,820,823 of record OY728153.1, on the reverse strand, counting down.
TTATTACATCTGCATTCACCCAATGGGTAAAGTGTATAATAGTGGTACTTTCTTGGGATGGCTCGACTAACCTTGAATGAGTGGTAATCTCTATTAAATAAAAATATCTAGTTGGTGATTTTGATAAATAATAACTTTTTGAAGATCATATTGTTGTTTGTAAATTAAAAACCATGGAAATTATACCTCTCTCCCATGTTTTGAAAAATATGCTTCAAACAGCATGACACTACTGGTTGGGCCATCTTATCTTTTTTTCTTAGACAATATTCATTTTTCATTACTAATTATATATACTAATTATAAAATTAAAATTATTAACAATGGTTATGGTTAAAAATAATAAAATTCACCAATGGTTATATTATCCAAGGATCAAATTTGACTAATAGTCATATAATGATCAAATATCAATGGTTACCTTTCTATTTATACCCTATATATACTTCACCCTTTACTATTTCATTAAAAAAAGTTTTTAAAATTTCTTCTATACTGTCAATTATATTATCTATGTTTTTTATCTTTATAGTTTTTATTTTTGGTTTAACCATCCTTTTAGAGTTTGAACCTATTGAGTATACTATTGTATTTTCTAAATTCGTTTGATTTTATCTTCTGTTACTATTCATACCTATAGTAATTTGTATCATTACCTGATGATCAATATTTTATTAATAGATTGTTTATGTACATCCCTTTTGAGAAAAAAAATGAATTATAAATTGCTAAAAAATTATTAATCATGGGAGGAATTTTTGAACCTAAAATTTTTATGTTTTCTATGATGGGTTTTCAAGTGATTAATGATAATTTTAGAGATTTTTTATTGGTTTGGGGTAAATTTAACCCTTAGGATTAATATGAAATATTACTTATAGAATTATCATATTTTCAAATGGTTAAATATATTTAATATCTTATGGGTTTATATAATTATTGATGATTAATATTATTTTTAAGTAATTTTAACATATTTCTAGGGATGTTACAAGAATTATATTAATATAATTTCTCTAAGATATAAGACTTCTAACATTTTGTATGGTCATGGGGCTTGAACCCACAACCAAAGATAGAATGAAGTTCAATTCCTACCACTTTCCTACACGATGTTTAGGTTTTTATGATATTTATATTTAAAAATAATGTAAAATATAAATATTATGTCAAAGTTAGTTCTTAGGGAATTAAAAAAATCATCTAGAATTCCCATATTTTAGGGAATAGATGAGATAATGAGTAAACTGATTAATCGATGAAATAATGTGTTTTAAGTGACTATATTTACTTATATTATACATCTATAAGGTAATATAATTAATAAACCATAATAAAATCATCATATAAAAAATCTTTATCATATTATATTTAGTTATTATTAACCATTCATCTTATGAACACCTTATGAGTTTATGTATTTTTGGTAGTTAACTATCTCATGGATATTTATTTTATTATGATCAATGATCTCTAAAATACTCTATCATTATTTAATCATTAAAGATTTATTTCTAGGTCAATATTTTTACTTCTTACTATTTTTTTCATAAATATAAAACAAATTATGGGTTATTCTAGTTTACCACCTTATTTTCCATTCTCTCAAATAGAGACGATGTTTTATTAACCCCTTTTATGATATGAGATTTAAATAAAGGTATTTTTAGATAGAAACCCCATATTTCTTAGTGTAAGTAAAAAATAGTGTGGGTGTAACTTATTAAATGTGGTAGGATTGTAATTCCCCCAAATTTTAAATAATGAACAGTATGTTTTATAGCATATATGATCCATAACAAGGCACATAAACATCCCAAAAAATATATTATTTTAATAGGACATTCATAAAATATTCCTTAAATTTGCTGGTATGAATAATAAAAACTAAAATATGAAACATATATAGTTTGCACTTGTGTAAATAAATTCAATTTATATCAATTGATTAAAATAAATTATAGCAAAAGAAATATTTTACTAAGAAATATTTTTATCCATATAATATATTTTCTGAACATGAAATTAAATAAATAACTATTAGTTAATTATATTATATAAATTTATTTATTTTAAATTAAATTTTTTTTATCATTCGTATAATATTTTTTTAGGAATAAGAGAAGAATAAATACATTTTTATGCTTCAAAATAATATTTTTCTCAAAAACAATTTTGATGTGTTTTGCACACTGATTTTTTAAGATTAGTTTTATAATCTATTATAAAATTCATTTAAAAATTAAATTATGTTTTTTTATTCTACATGTTTATATTTTTCATAGTAATTTTTTAAAAAATATCTAAAACCCCTAATTTTTCGGTTAATGAAATTACAATGTGAAATTATTTTAAATGTGTTGACAGGTTAAATTAGTTCAATTATATTATTCTTAATCAAAATTTAGGCAATTTATTCTATTCTATTTTTAATTTTTATATAAAAAATTGTATACTTCATAAAAAATTATCGTTAGAAAAATACATTTTCATCACACTTACGGGTTTAAATTAAAATTAAATTACAAAAACAGTTTAAATTTAATTTCATAAAATAGTTTCAATGTTTTTAATCATAATAATTATTATTAAGAAATAATATAAACAAAATTTTTTATCCTAATCAATTTTAAAAAAATATAAAAATAGTGTACTATGTTTAAGGTTAAAATTAGTTTACTGAGGGTTAAACTAAATCAAATGGTTAAAATGACCATAAAACATTTCAAATTTTAATTTTACGACCATATTTATGAAAGAAATCTTATAATTATTTGTAATGGTCCATTTTGGATCCATTTGGAGTGTGTAAAATGTGGTAATATTTTATTATATTCAAAAATAGAAATGTATCATCTCCCCCCATTATGAAAGAAGACCCACTATCCTCTCTAACCAACAATCCAGGAGTATTTTATTTAATCCAATAATATGAAAATTCAATACTTAATATCATTCCCATGTTATAGGGGACTTTAGATTGATTTGGAAAACCTCAAAGGAAGGCTATTAGAATAAACCTAAAGGGGTATTCTCAAGAAGAGGTTTCATTCTTAACTAAGAGATTTTGTTTCATTTCTCCTTATACTAACATAAAATATAAACCTTGATCATATAATAAGATACATATATAACATATAATGATATTTTATTAGGGAAATTATATAACCTATATCAATATCATTTTCCATCAAATGTGAAACTATACCATCATTTGTGTGTATGGATAAATACTTCCTTGCATAACGATTTTATTCATTTTACATAAACACCTCCAATGGTAGGATATGATGATAAATTTAAATTGAATATATGAAATTTATTACATGATTATTCTTATGGAAATATTATATAAAATCTAGTTTTTTACCTTACAATCTATTGAAAGATGATAACATCTCTCGTGCATACGTGTGGAAAACTGCGCCAATAATGAAAAGTGGGATGTTTTTCATTTTATTTTTACATTTATGGGAAAATTTTTATATTTAATTTATATATATTATTTTAATGAAATAGTTACTATTATGGAAAATTAATATATCATAAGTGCTTTTACATTTCCATTTATTGAAATATGATAATTTAATTTGTGCGTATGTTGGGATTACCACCTCCATGAAGCAATGTGATTTTTTTTCATTAACAAATCAAATTGATGGTATAAATAAGTGTATTTAAAGAAAAAATATATATTTATTATATAATTATAATTATATTAAGATAAAATTAAACTTACTTTCATTCCATCAACATTGTTGAAAAATGGAAATGCCACTCCTCTATTTGTAAGAACCATTTTCTCCATGACTGTAACATTGTTCATTTTTCATAACCATATTTAATGAATGGTTTTATAAATATAATAAATATATTAAAATAATAATTATTCCATGAAATTTTTTATTTATAATATGGAACATTTACCTATTTTACCATATAAAACCTACCAAATTCATTTCATATATATAAACTAAAAAAATGAAAAAACCAATCTCACATGGAATTATTTAATTTTAAAAATAAATATAATATGGTTTTAAATAAAATAAAATGAATAATTAACATGAAAATGAATCTTGAGAAATAAATAATAAACATAAATTTAAAATCCATGATGATAAAGGAAGTGCATGGTGATTCAGACCCAAGGTAAGGGATCTCGCCTCCATTTTCCATTCATTGTGGCATACTTTAGTGTTATGAACCTAATTTATTTTGTATGGTGTATATAATTCCAAATTAAAATGTTATATAAGATTAATTTATACTTCTTATTATTTAATGTTTCATTTGAAATTATTTCAACAAAGGGGATTTGTATTGAATTTAACCATGTGTTAAGTGTTTTATAACTCAATTTTCTTTCATTTTGGTATATCACTTCTTAATTTGTTATATTATATTATGGTTTTGTGTAAAATTTAATTTTTTGATTTAATTATTACTTGAAAAATTTTGGTGTGGATTAAAATTTTTCGCATATAATGTATTAATTTATTAATTATCACTTAAATGTTATGATCATTATAAGAGTTAGTCATCTAAAATTGTCTTATTTTGGACATATGTTACATTGTAGAACTATCTACATATATAAAGTATATCTACTTCCCAATTCATATGATATATCATGAATATATTTATATTACTCGAATTTGATGTTTAATTTTATGTTGTTTACTTCATGGTGTATACCTTTCTAATGCTACCAAAACGGTAATGGTTTATTATTCGATTTTATTTTTAATCGAGATAGTTTATGATTGAATTTACAATACTGGAAACTATTTCAGACTTTTCTAATAAAACCATTTAATTTTATTCTTCTCTAGTTAATCATGAAGATTTCATGTACTATTACATCATTCAACAGTTTGGTACTAAACATTATTGAGAACATATTGTTAATATAAGTTATATTTATTTCTCTCTTTGGTCAAAAATAAATTTTCTTACATATCAATGATTTCTAAAAATGTTATCAATAATTTTATGGATTTTTTTATATGAATTTTTAAAGTCATTTTTACCAAGCAATGGATTTACAGAAATTTTAGTTTAATTTTTTTTTCATTTTGAGAATAAGGTACCAATTGGATTCTTATTGAAATTATCAAATGAATTCATGTATTAAAAAATAAGGAATGAATTTAATTTCCCACCATCACGACCGCTCATTTATTTTTTGTTTCTTTTTTAATTTCCCAATATTTTTTTCAATGAAACTTTTTCCCCTTATATTTGGTAAATTTAAATGGTTGATTTAAAAATGAAAAGATTATATTCCTAATGATTTTTTGTAATTAATATTTATTGCATTTCAATAAATCAATGATAATTACCCTTTATTAAACATATAATTTACTATGGATATTATATAATGATAACATCTATATTTTTTCTATGGATGGTTTAAGAAAAATTTAAAATGTGAAATATTAAAATTTCATATTCTACAATATCAATATGAATGATTATATTCATTATGAATTTAATTTGTAATCTACCCTTTCATATGATTAGTGAGTATTACTTAGTAAGTAATGGGAGGGGTTTGGTATATCACCTCAATACATTAGTAGGATACATGAGACAAATTAGTTTGGGTATTTGGCCGGCACATTACCCATTTATATTTGATGTATTCACACAAGACCGTAAAATTATGTTTATGATTTCATAAATTATGAATTACTCATTATAAAATTAGTTATTACCATCCATGTGACTATTTTATTATTTATGATTTCCATCGATATGTTTCAACCCCATGTTATTATTTATATAAAATTATTATATAATTATGTATTTACTCTATATTATTCTTCATGTTAATGTTATTGATTAAATGGAATGTTTTTTCATATATTTAACATTCCATATTGGTAACTCCTAATAAATTCATGACACCTTATTCTATATTCTTAACATTAATGGGATTTTGATATCAACCCTTTATTGTGATTCCATTCACCATGATTCTACAAAGTGTATTATGATTGATATGAAGGGATAATATAAATTGAATAATGGTGCACACGTAGAAAATTATATGTTGAATATTATCTTTTCAAATATAATGTAAGATTCAAGTATGTGTACAGTTTTCCTAGACTACATTATTATTTGTACCTTTAAGTTGATATTCCTTGTATCTAGTTCTAATGTAATATAGAATCCACCAGGTATGATCTACTAGGGTTGGGGTCTTTTAACTGCCTAAATATTTTCCAACCCTGTGATATCTTATTGTGGTTTTAAATTATAATTAATTTCTCAACCATCTCTTCTACCAATTCTGGTCCTAATAAATTTCTCTCATAAACATCATCCGAACATACAACAGTTCAACATTATTTTCTATATAGTGCCTCTCATGTTTTCATTTCTATAAATAAATAAAAAATATTATTATAATAAAATTCAAAAAAAATTCATCCTAAATTACTTGATAATATAATGAGTATGTTTGAATAATATCATATAAATTATAAATTGAATACTTAGATTGTAAGACAAATTGGGGGTGAAAAGTTGTACTAAAATTTACTTCATAACTCGTTATCTTCTAAGGTCAATGTTATGAATTGTTTGTAAACATGGGATCACGATCAGATATAATGGAAAGTGTAACTGCTTATAACCTAAATATAAACATAATATAATATCTCCAAAGATTATATAAAGTCATAATGTCTTATATAGTTAATAAATTGGATTATTTGGTACAAATGGTCAAAATTAACACAAATTAAAGTATTACAGCAAGGTTTGTTTGGTAATCCTACCATGAAATCTAGGGATATTTTTTAATTATCTATTATGGAATCAATAATGAATAAATAATCATTTTTAGTAGCCTCAATAAATAGTTATCCCACTAAAAAGTCAAATAGTTCATATTAAAATCCATTATATTATCTTACATACCTCACCACAAAAAATATGCTTTACTCTCTCTATACAAAATGATTATTCCAAGATGAATAGAAAATATAGATATATGAAATTCTCTTGACAACTCCATATTTAATTATGAATTACTATAGAAACAAAACTGCATTCCAAATATATACACACATTCTTTATCCTTATTAATATTTCCCAACATAATTTTTTGGACCAATTAAACTCTTTCCATAAAACCATGATCTTCCTTCTAAGCCTAATTAATTATATATAACAAAGATAAATTCCCTAATACCTATGTTTAAAAGGATGTATTTTCTACATACACAATTCTAAGGAAAATATTTAATATATCATTAAAAACAGATCATGTTATTGATGTAACATAAGTAATCGTGAATTTTATTTTCAACACATGCCCTTAATTTACTTATTTTATTCACCTAAAAGATATTAAATTGTCTAATGACCATAATTAAGCAGTTATTGAAATATTCTATACTTCATTATCAACTATTTTTGAGAGAATATATACTTTTATATTTTATGATCAATATATATTTCAAATGTTTCCAAAATTAGATTATGAAATCCAAAATTTTAAATAATAATATAATATATACAACTCAAGGTATTCTGTAATATATTTCTTATCATAGGGTTACAATTGATGAGTTTTATATATGATAACTCATTAATTATATATAAGGAAACATACAAAGCCATTAAATGAAGCACTACATTATATAAAAAATTAAAATTTAAAGATGGAAAGGCTAATAAAGGATAATTAACCTATATTTTATTTAGTCTTATAAAAAATAATCTCAATGCTTTTTCTAGATAAATTTTATTCCTTTTTTAGTTTAAAAAATCATTATGAAATATGAAAGGGAAATGTTTTAAAAAATCCATCAGTAGAGACCTGCTAATCCAAGAAAGTATCAAATCTAATTTACATATTAAGGCTTTGGACATTCCTACAGTATGTTGGTTTTTGTATTATAAACACTTATAAAAACATTAGAAAAAATATTCCCTTTGAATTAAATTTTCATTAATCAAAATTCTAATTTATTTAATTCTTCATATTACTTCATTTATCTTAACGTTTTTCAAGATTGCCTTGCATGTTACTCACAATCTTCAAATATTTTGGTGTTTCCCAAAATATCATCGATATTTAGAAAAAAAAATATCAAAATAATTGTGAGACACTACATTAATTATCACTATAAAATCAAGGAGTGTGTTTATTAATACTAAAGGTATATCTAAAAACACAAAACAATATTACATAGTTCAAAATGAAATCTTTATAATGTCATATTATTTCACATTTAGATATTGGTTACTAGGATTAAGATCAATATTCTAAATATAATGCATGACCTAGAGATAATTAAACAATTAAAATATATGAGGCAAAAGATTCATGTTCTTAAGAGTGATGTTATTTAGATCCCTATAATCAAGTGTAATTTATTACTGAATCATCCCTACTTTTAATAAGCAGAACAAAATCACTATAAGGTGAAGTGATTGGGTAAATAAAACCATTATCAAGAAAATAATGTTTCTTATTATTAAATAAAAACAACTAATTTGATTGCATTCTATGAGGATGATTTTAAATTATCATAGATTCAAAAACTTAGTCAACAATTATCTCAAACTCTCAATCAAAAATAAGAATAATAAAATCATTTACAAATACATCTAGATATTCATTTACTACTATCATATAACTAATTTGAATAATTCATTTATTCATGATAAATTTTATTCATAATTTTCAATTCTATATATTGTCAATTTCTCATATTATTGATATGTTATCAAAGGTATGAATTCATTCATATATAAAATGGAAACCAATTCCCAAGAGTAACTTATTTTTCTCCATAATCTATCTAATCATGATATAATGAATTCCAATCCGTTCATAGAATTACAGAAACCAAAAAATTTACATGAAATTAATATTTTTAAGAAAAATACATTCCATAGATTAAAAAAATGAAAAAAATTAAATTCTTCTTGAACTTAAACTCCCCCCTAATGTTTTTACCAAGAGTTCTTACATTATTTAATGTGATTTTATTTCAATATTACATGAAAATATCGTAGATATAAATGAATTTAGGGTATCCTATATCAAATTATATATTCACATATCTAAATAAATAGGTAATGTACTCGTCACTAATTCATCTAAGGGACCCACATCTATCATAGTAGTAGAAATAGATTTTACTACACCTTTTTGTTTTAAATGTTGATTATTACCACCATGTGTGACTACAATTGGGAATATATTAGCATAATATCCCATGTAATATTATTTAAAAATTTCAATGCCTATTTTTATTACTAGTATGACCATTACAATTTCTCTTTTAATTGTTGTCCTGATCCATGTTTCCTGACATACCATATCGATAAAACATCCCATATCTCAGTATACATTCTCTAAAATAATTCGTTACATTGTTATCATTATTGGGTGATTTAACTTTTATACCTTTATAAATCATTAAGTAACTCTTCTCCATTTCCTACCATGTTGATCTCTTATTATCCCTATCATTGTAAATTTCCACAAACTCTATCCTAAATTTCTCATCACAATCAACAATTTCCTCATAACATATAAACACATGATTAACTACAGTCATTAATAAAATTTCAATAAATTATATGTAAAATCAATTAATTTTACTATCATGGTTCATAATTAATTGTATGACATTCTTACATAAAATAATGAAATTATCTTCACACTTAGGGATATGATCTATGACCGAATTGCACATCATCTTAGACTCTGTACGTGGAAAATCAGATAATAATTTAATATAACCCAAATAGAACTATAATAATAATATACAAAATAGTGGAAGTATAGGTATGAACCCATTGGGGAGAGCTAGCAATGGACAATGACCTATAAATTGAAACCTAAGTCAGATTCATCCCATGATTCAAAAATGGTGGGTTTTAAAAATAATATGTTTGAATTTAATTCAGTAGATAAGGAGGGGACTGGGATCAGTAACTAGGATCCTATGAAAATGATATTCATAAATATAGCTTCGTATGACCATATATCTTTGGGTGTGAAGTAATTCATAATCAACTAACTGGTTCTAGTCAAAATAGTTTGATCTACCTTGGAAAAAACCACAATTTTTTCATAAAATTACTTATCCATCACTATGAAAAAAGAACAACTTCTTGGGTAGAAAATAAATATAGTATATTGATCATAGAATTCCTTACTCCAATAATGTTTTGTTACTTCTATTTTTCTTTCCCAAATTATGCACATGAAAATGAATAATATAAACAATATTTATTAACCAACTTCACAGTAAAAGTGTTACCCAATTTTTTATTTAATAATTTATTATTTTTACACAACCCCTACTCTCGATCCCCAACTCTATGCAGATTCGAAGTGCAGGGTAGTGATAGTATTTAATCAATTAAATAATGGAAGCATGATTAAAATATTTATAAAACAATACATTAATTGGGAAGTAAAATATTAAATCCTTATATTCATATAGTGGAGAAAAAGGAATCACATAGAAAGTGTTATTGAATGTAGAATGACACATAACAATAAATTAAATATCCAAAACACCATGTAATGATGTTTAAAAACAAAGTAATGATGGAAGGTTGAAGAAATACATAACAAAATTAGGTTTAAAATAAATTTAAAAAATAGTGAAAATGAATGTTCATTAACATTTTGGATACAATTGAATATTAACAGGACAATCAAATCACAATGTTTAAGTATTTCATGTATTGAGTTGGAATTTAGTACACTTCTTGGGACATTCACATTTTGTAACGACATTTTACATAATGTAATGGGAGATACAAATCATTGGATATTCCAAATATCCCAAACATCATGGATTGTATATCAAGTGTTGATACCATGATTTTCACATATTGTAATTAATTAAAATTAATAGGTATATGTACATCTATGATTCATGAATTTTATTGATTTTATTAGATCCATGTTTCAAGTAAATATTGTTCAGTTTAGTGGTTAATACATTCATATCATGAAAATGAGCCTGTACCAAAGTGTTAAAGGTTCGAACTAGGCTTCCAAAAGACCCAGGGTGAATTCCAACCAGGGATGAAATTTCTAATTTGTTGTAGTAGGTCATTATATAATTACTATATAAGTGGTGGAATTGTGCAGTGATTAAAATGTAGTGATAGTGGCACGTTAGCGATAACTTTAGCAGAGGTGGTACTGTTGGAGGTGCAGTGGCAGCTTGGGTACTGTAGTAGTAATATTCACTGAAGGGATCTTTGGCCCAAAAATGGGAATTCTTGTACCTTGGACATTGGGAAATGTACTGGGTCTCCCTATACCTTGAAAAAAGGGGTATGTGTTGTTCTTTAATAATAAAATGATACTTTGACCCCAAATTTTGAAAAAAACCTACATATTAGGAATATATTGTTTGCCCTAATATTTATTTTTCATGGATATTAATATCTTTAATTGAATTAAGGGCTTGTAATTCTACATTCACAGGGAAATATTTGAGGAATACACATCATGATTCGAATTTACTACATGAAATCATATAATTTATTCTATTTTTAACATAACTTACATAGACTATTAATATACTATTGACCACAAAACCTAATCAAAATATAATTCAACATAACATAAAAATTTATATATATCAAAGAAATGGATCCAATATATATATGAATTAAAATTATCTAATTCCCCCACACTTGAACAATTTCATGTCATCAAGAAAATAGTGTCTTAAAATTACTACAAATGATAAAAATTTTAATAGTAAAAATACATTACAAAAAATAAAATATAATAAAATGAATGTAGAAAATGATAGTCCTCCAAAATTAGCCTTGAAAGAAAATTAGTCATTCCTCAGATTCATTTTCATTATTTAAATTATTTCTATCTTTAATTGAATTATTTCAACCATTATTTATAAGTTATAACCCTATATAAATTTTCCTCATTATTAATTTTCTATTATTACTCAACCTAAAATGAAATTAAGGTTAGTATCATACCCTAAATACATGATTATATCAAAATGATTCACTGATTTTATCATCACCTCTTCATATAGAAAAATAAATCAAAATCATGATAGTTTTATAAATAATGTTGAAATAAATCTAAGGATGAAGGTAGGTTATAATATAATAAAAATAATTCTAAAAAAGATGGTAAACTCTCAAATAATGCATGATAATCTGAAATAGATGAATAAAAATATATCTCTAGATATTAATATCTCTATAGTCATAAAATATCTGGGATAGTTTATATATGTTAAATGACAGTTTAATGAAGGTATCCTATTTCTATATCCCTTTCTCAATTTTAATTTTTTTTTTCAAAATTCATGTTTAGGATAGATCTCACATCCACCACCTAACCACATATGATCTACTATGAGATACATTAGTATGGTAATGGTTATTTTTCCCCTTCTTGAAACACAACCCATTTCTTATTTTAGAAATAGGATAATTAGGAATTGTATACCAAAAAAATGGAACACATCTGAAAAATCATTTTAAAACGTATCCACATACATTCTCAGTAACACGGATCCCCTTTTATTCAATAACAACCATTCAACCAAACTTTTTCATATGTGAATTATTCCATAATACTAACGATTAGGGTAGGAAAGGATAAAATTTTCTTGAAACCAGGATCAATCATAAAAGGTCATTCATGGATTCTATAGGCTTAAGAAGGAATAATGTACTTGTGGTTCTTAAGAAAAATAGTTCAAAATTCAAAATTACTTAATAATTTTAATAGTTTATTTTTTCCATCATAGCCTTGTACGATTAAAAAAGAGTTTCATATTGGATTTCATGCCCCAAGTATCTACCTGCAAGAGGGAGGGTGGTCCATGGACTCTACAGCAAAAACGTGGGCGTGGGTATTTCCCATTATCTCCCATGTAGAAATCACTTACATTACAATGTTATTAACAACATGATAATCATATCCACCAAACTAAAGAAATGATAACATGTAGTATAGTATGGGTACTTTTGTTGGAATGTTTGCAATGGGGGGAGGCTAGAGAAATCAACTCCTAGATATCCCTTGATATTTTTTCATCATGTTGTGTGAAGTTAAAAAAAAATATGTCCAATTCAAATTCACTCTAAGATGGTGAGATATATTTAAGAATGTTTTTCACCAGAGAGTGTCTTGATCCAAAAATACTCAGTGCTGCTTGATCCCTAAGAAGCATCTTTCATTGCACTAATAACATTATTAATGAACCGAGCATAAAATGCAATTTCAAAAATATGTTCTTGTAATTCTAATATATTATGATCGAAACTGTTGGTACATAAGGCTCAAAAAAATGAAATAATGAGAGGGGTAGATAACATACCTCCACCTATCGATACATAGACTTCCCTAGACACTATGGTCTTATAATCACCCAGTGGAATGGATGATGCATCCTCAGTTTGAAAATCATCTTCAGGTGCTTCTAAAAACACCAGTTTCACAAATTCATGCCCAATCGGGTCAGAAATCACTAGAAGGCCTCTCACGAATAGTATTATTGAATGAATAATCATAGTTAAATTAGTGAAAAAATTTGATTCTAACTCATCTCAGGCATGATTCACCCCCTCTTCCATAGATTCACTCTCTAGAGGGTTGGGATCAACATGATATGTGGGAACATAGACCCATAGAGAAACCTCTTCTACAAGGGGAACATTCATTTGATCCAGAGTGGTCGACCTCGTTGAACATAGGATATCTGTGACATCCTAAGTTTTCTTGGGATACCATTAATCTCAACTATTATCTATAACGTCCCTACATTCATTCCTATAGGGGATGGATCAACATGCTTAGTTGAAGTGAAAACCTTTGAAACCTCTCCTACTATTGAGAAAAAGATCATTTGATCCTGAATAGACTCCCTCCTAGGTATCATGATCCTCTAAACATCCTTGGATAACCTTGATATCCTATCTTGTTCTTTTTTAACCTCTAGGGAAATCAATTGTACCTCTGAAGAAGTAGGCGCTACCAACCTTCGGGCGATTTTCACCTAATTACCCATCTAACCTACACCATTCAATGCACATAATTATTAGTCATAAAATAAAGATGTATAACGTGATGCCTGAATAATGAAACACAAAAATAACCTATTGAAAATAAATTTATACATATTGATAGTTGGGATTCCTGCTAATGTCATGTGGTTTTCCATGGGATGGTCGCTTAGATGGAGCTTAGTGTGGGGATAGTGTGGAAATCCCATGTCAATATTTTCATGGGCCACCTCCATATGCCCTACCGCCCCAGTGGATCCCTCTATATCTACTCCCATATTAAAAGGAACATCTTCCCCTTCTATAGTGCCCCTAGGGGTGTATTGCGGGGAAGAAACAATTTCAAAAATCTTGTCAGTTTCTTATAAGCACAAGGAATAAGGTTTTACGATCATGATTAAAAGAAAGGGAAGGGTTGATATAAAAACCATTAATTAGGCCATTTATGTATCATTTATATTTCAAATAAATGCCTTGTATTTTACTATATCATACCAATAAGGTCTACCATCGAAAGAGTGGATGCGGGTATCAATATCTTCTAGATATATAGCGTCCTCGCATGTATCCTCACAAGATGAAATCTAAATAGGAGAAGTGATTGATCTGAAGCCTGTAAGCCTGAGGGGCTCTTCCTGAAGTGTCTCACAAATATCTTCAACAAACATTCTTGACATCAAAGATTCCCAATCCTTCACATCTTTTAAAAATTCTATAGTTTAAGGGATGGGTAATGCATGAAGATCCAAATAGGAATGTTAGATGGGTTTGAGTAGCCACAACTACATTCTAGCCACCTCAGCCACCCCAGAACCCTATTTAGCTAAGTGCTTGTGAGACCCCTGGTAAATCCAATGGATCTCCTCAATCTATTTTTCATTGGATGTTCGACATCATCATCACCCCCGAATTCACCACTATCATCATCATCATCCTCATTAACCTCTGGCCTCAACATGGAAAGCCCTCGACAAGAATTTATAAGATGGATGTGTGGATATTGGATTGCGTCCCCACAATTTAGAATATAGAAACCCAGTATCTTGGGTAATTATCATAAGATATAACATAAGGTTCTGATATGGAGTCATACCAAATTAACATGACCTTATTCTATTGAAAAAATTTCTAAATGGCGTGAGATGAATGATAACACCTATGAAATCCCATTATCTCAGGGCCTCTATAAAGGAAGCATTTGGGGGATAGATGACGAAATTTGAAATGTGGAACTAGATTCACGGAAGGATGAACCCCATACCCATAAAGAATTCTTATGAGGTTCTGAAACATGAGATTTTACTTGGTTGTTTCTCATGCCTAGAATGATCTGTTATATTCGTCTATTTTCCACTGGTCTCAGATTCCATCAGGGCCTCAATAAGAGGAAAATGTTTTTACAGTTGACCTATGCGGTATAATTTATTTATGGTATCTGCATGAAATATGGGAAGGGATATTTGGAAATCCATGGAAGGATGATTTTTTATACAGTATCAGGTGTCCTCCCATGTTAACATCATCCAAAGCTACATTGATATCACTAAATTACTCTCTAATCAAGTGTGGTTGATGGTTAAATGACACTTCATATAGAAAAAATTTAATTGACATGAAAATATGAAATGTGTATATCCCTCATTGATGTGTTCCCCATTGATCATCGTAACCAGAATTACCCCCTTAGGGATAAGTGACATCATTCCTCAAAAAACTCCCCAGATCCATCATTTTCTAATTTACATGAGGGGGAATTATCCCAAATGAGTTTTTAATGTGGAATATGGTTTAAAAAATCTTATCTGATATATTTTAATAAATCATAAACCATAAGGGAATATTTTAACAAAAATTAAACGTATAATATTTTTATGTAAGATTTGTTTTTTTAAAATTTCATAAGAATTAGTAATCCAACAGGTACCTTTTATAAACATAATGCTGATGTGTTTGGGAAATTGGGTAATAAAAAGTTATTAAGATGGATGATCGACGTTTTACTATACCTACCTATTATTTTACTAGAAATTTTTTAGTATATATGAATGTGAGTGAAATTCCTTGAAAATCAATCAGAATCGAATCTAATGATAGTAAAATATATCTTCTATAACTTTGGAGGAACTATAGAAAATGGTTTATTATTTTCCTTTAGAAAAATATTTACACATAAGTGTTATTTGGATGATCATATGTTTAATGAGAAATTGATATGATGATAAATTCTAGAACTTTTTATTTGTTAGGCGAGCCATTAGATTCATTTTCAAAAAATAAACAATACGTAGTTTAACATTCTATCAATGAAGTTGAATACGTAGTGGATGGAAATTGTTTTTCTCAGTTATGGTATAGATTTCAATTTCACTTTTACTCAAAATCCAATTCTTCTTAATAGAAAAAGAACTATCTATTTTTATAGAATCGTAGAACATCACTCACATGTGAATCCCAAAGGAATATGATACCACATCCTATGGGAATAAACAAAAAAAGAAGATAATATTCTCATTTTTATAAAAACAAGAAAACATCTTATTGGCATTTTCCCTAAACCCATAAATTGTGATATATTTTATACTAAAAATATAATTAAGTAATGGTCAATTTAGAGTGATCATAACTCTGAATTATAATTCCAACTATCTCCTAACATTATACCAAATAAAAAATGGATGAAATGATTAATCATAGGTTGTAAAATATTTTTTCATGCAGTTATATTTAGCCTTCTGGAATATTGTTTCACAAAATTTTTCAAATTAGCTGTAAAAATTTACAATAACCACTATTAATTGATGTTACTATTTATATTGAGATTAATGGAAATTAAATTTCATGGGGTAAACTTAATTTTTTTACTCTTACACATTATTTGTATGCTATAGTGTTTTGATATCATATATATTATTCATTATCTAATGCTCTAGAGGTTATCTTTTACTACAATGTTTATTATTATTAATTTCTTGAGTCACAGTAAATAATTTATTACATTTTAATGATTTCATTAAACCCTATGTAAGGGAAACATATTTTCATTAGTTTTACACATTAGACTCTTTAATAGAAGATAATATATACAATTTATTATAATCTCAAGAACTATCTTTTTTAGAATATTATCATTCATATATATCATAAGATACATTCCCTATGGTTTACACTTTTAGATCATATATTCTATTAATCGTAATCACGAACTAAATTTTTTCTCTAAATCCCAAATGAATGATAAAGGTATCTTTTAACAGTTTTTTTCTATTTAGAGGGACTAGTAAACAAAAAAATTCACAAAATTGTTTTTTTACTCTTATGAATTCATTATACATCTTATAAAAATTATGGGAAAAATTAATTTTTTTTGTTTCTATTTGAACATCCCAAGGGGGGATATTAGTGGATGTATGTAATATTTCGAGTGTGTGTAATGTGTCCTAGAATGTTCTCCCTTCATTAATAATTTTATTATTTTAATTCATTATAATGAATTTAAGTATTTATTCTTTTTATTTACTAAAGTGTCTAATACAAACATTTTATTGGTGATATTTAAAAAAAATATTTGAAAAAGGGGAAATTTTTTTATTACCTTTAAGAAGAAATTAAATAATGTAGCATTCTTGAATGAATGAGAATGAATATAAATATGGAACTAAATTTTTTAATTTTTTATGAAATATATTGTAACAAATAATGTGTGATTTCTTAAAGGAAAAATTTATTTATTTTCTTTGAAATTACATTCAGGGGAGGATAATCATAAAATAAATAATAAAATAAGTTTTGTTTTTGTTTTTCCCCTAAATTTAATTATGTTTATAAATTTTATTTCTTTATTCCCATAATAGAGTATATTTTATAGTTTGGTTTTCATTATCATTTTTTACAAATCACAATACACTTGTTTGTGATTTTAATTTCTTTTTTTAGATGTTCTGAATTTTTTTATAGGATTCTTTTCTAAAGGATATGTTAAGATCAACTAAATTTTCTATGTGTATACTAGAATATAAAAATTTATTTTAAATGGAGTTTAATTTTAAACAAATTAAATGATATAAATAATGGTTACATATATCAGATGGTGGATTATTTTTTCCAATGTTGTTTGAACGGAACCAAAAGAAAAATTAATTTTATAGTTTTAGTTTATTATAAAGAATTTCTACAAATTAAAATTGATGGAATTGAGGATCACAAGTGTTTCTAATAAGTTTTTATTAAATGATTTTGAATCATTTTAATGCTTGAGATCTTATGATTGTAATTGATTGTTTCCGTTAGATTCTATTGGGAGATATAGTCTACTCAAGTATTTATTTTAAATCTCAAAACATTTTATGTTGTATTGATTATTTTTCTGATTCATGATGGATGTGATTCGGGGAGTGGAATATAGGTTTCCTAATCACTATGATCAATGTATTTTGAGGATTAGAAGACAAATTTCTTTAGACCGGGTTACTGTTGTGGTATTCAGGGTGCATGAGAATGCTAATATTTGATAAGTGTGGTTTCAGGATTCTAATGATAGAATGACAAATTTTCACTGATGGGTTTCCTAGTGGAGTAACTTCTAAGTATAAAAGTGGTATAAATAGGATCAATTTTACAAATCTTGCCGCAACTTTGCATAAAATCTAAGGATTAAAATAAGTTTTTTATATATTAGTAATAGATATCATTTTGGTGTTTATGGAATTTTATCCAAAATGTTTAGGAGTTTTTTCCTTTATTTTTTTCAGGATAAATATTTTTCTGATTAATAATATTATTATATTGTAGTTCATAATTTTATAGATTTTAATTTTTTATTTTAATATTTTCAACCTGATTTTTGATATAAATTTTTATTTTATAGTTACCCTAATTACTTGAGTGGGATAAACATTTCTAGTCACATTGGAAAATAATTCACCGCACTATTATTACCATATCACTCATAATTTGGGAAAATTACAATAGATATTATATCTTATCCTATCCATAGATCTAGGGTTTAAAAAGAATTTATATACATATATATACTGAGATATTGTTATTTCTTCAAGTCTTGAAAGATCATTTAGTTTTGTAGCCTTGGAAGTACTAGATACATTAATTAGGTTTACATTACATCATTAAATGGAAAACTACAAAAACATTGTTTCCATAGACAACACTGAGATCCCATCGACTATCCCTGTAGGCCAGTCATAATATACTTTTTCATGTCCTAGGAAAAATAAAACATAGAAAGGGGTGAGCTCAGATGCTCATTATGGAAAACAATGTAGCAAAAACATTCATAAATAAGCTTAAACATTTAAGCCATTGTATATAAATAAAACAAAAGCTTTCTAAACTTGAACTTCAGCAAAATATGGCAAAGATAAAATCAAAATAATTCAATTTACATACTCACATGGATATTCTACTAGTCGAATAATCACATGCAATATCAATAGCCACTTTCATAAAGATGGAATGCATAATTTCGGGCTTTAATTTCAGTGTCAAGACCTCATGCAGGGGCCTATTGGCTAACTGTAACCGGACCCAAACTCGGAGAGCCTCTATAACCGGACACCATCCCGAATATCCTCTTTAACCAGACTCCAAACCAGAGAGCCTATGTAATCAGACTCCTTCCTGGAGAGCCTCTGTAACCAGAATCCATCCTGGGGAGCATTTGTAACCAGACTCCATCCCAGAGGGTTTTTTGTAACCAGACCCCAACCCGGAGGGCTTACTTTTATAGGTCCCTAACCAGGATGATACTAGTCCAATACATTCATCATAAGAAGAGGTTGAAATATAACATAAATATTCGTATAAAAACTAGCATACGAAATGTCAATACATTATCCATAAACCATGAATGGTATGAAATAATACATCAAAAATCAAATATATCACAAAACCATCAATACAATATGGATGTTTTGTATCATAATAAATCAACATCAAATAATCTTACAATCCATCAAAGGATGTCGATATAGATGAAATCAAAACATTTTTTTTGAGAAATATCTCTTTATATTTTGAAATCATTTAAGAGTCAAATAATTATAAACAAAATATTTATTTTGAAAATATTCTTATGATCTTTTAAGGGAAGATTTGACGATTTTATAATGTTATAAAATAGCTCCACCCACCGTATAAGTTAAAAAAAGACATTCTTAACTAAATTTGGTCAAAAATGTTAAAAAGGACCTTGTTTGGAAAATGATAGGAAGATTCCATAATAAACATATAATAAAAAGTAAAACAAGGTATAAATGAATTTAACCCATAGACTTTAAAATATTAATAAATTTTTGAAATTCATTTTTAAGAAACATGGATGTGGATGATAAAGAGGTCCCAGTATATAATTACATATAAACAACCTCAGATAATGAAGAGATTGTAAAATAAACCCTTACCTTGTACTTTTCCTTGGTCAAGTGTAGGTTAACATCTTGTATAATGGTGAGATAATTGTTATTAAATTATACAAGAATAATATACATTAATATTATATCATATATGATCTTTTAACATTGCATTGTTAATAATATCTTGGTATTATCGTCATTTCGGGCGTTAATGTATTCATTTTCCTTTATATTCGTTGTTATGTGACCCATATTTGTTTTGGATGGGATGTATCTTATTCACATCCAAAATGATATCAAGTATTTAAACATTGTTTTTAAAAATAAAATAAAATTATTATTGAATGGATACGATGGGGAATGAATCTCATTGCATTCCTAGAGACGGTAATCCGTCCGTACGCCTGAGCGACAATATCATTCTTTTGATATTAAAATAAAATATAATTGGATGGAATATCATATATACAGAATCATTATCATGTTATATTTATTATTTACATGAATTATACATCATTATTATTCTCATCCAAATAATAATGTACTGAATAACAATTACACCATGATGTGGAGATGGTAAGTCGTACGTACGCACGTATGGTGAAATGTCATTAAAGGGAAGGATAGAATAATGAATTTGGTTGTAACATATTTATAATAACATCAAAATATATATAAGATACTATAGTTATTATTTTAGAAAGGAAACAACAAATAAAGAGGAAGTGGAAGAACTAAGGAACTTGAAAGAGGTGTTGAAATATTTACCTCTTCTTCGGGTTCTTCCTTTTGATTACATCAAAAGGGTTCCATATATTGGATTTTTGACTAAAGGAAGTACTCTAGGATGAAGGTAGGATAGTTTAGAGGGTATTTTGGTAGGGTTTGGCTGAGCCAAATGTCTTTGAAGGTGTGAATCAGAGATAAGGGTGAGTGACCTTTTATAAGAGGGGTGAGGGGAACCATAGGAAAAACAGAAAATATTATTTTATAATAAAATAATTTTCAGATTGTAATGGCTCCAAAATTTATTACTTAAATTCTAAGGTGGGGATGGTTTGAAAAATACTCACCCAATAGTTTTTAAACAGGTTTGGGTCACTATATTAACTTTATCTTTTAGATATAACTCATAGTTAAATAGTTTTACATTTACGATGTCTCATTGTATTTTTATATTATATGGTTAATAAACATACTATATACTTCAACAGAACCCCAAGAGGTTCATTAATGATAAAGCTCTCGTCATATAAGTCTTCTGGCCTAACCATAGATTTTTTAGAATAGAATATCAATTAATAATATAATATTTTTTAAAAAACTCTTTTATGTCATTTTTGACAATATTTGGTATTTTTTTTCTACATTCATAACAGAATTATTACATCAAAAAAATCATCTAACCAACCCTAACAAGGAATATTAACCTATAAAATTATTTTAATTTATCAAATGTCTCAAATTACATTTATTTATATATTTATTATATCAATTATTTTAATAATTCATTAAAACGGTAATTACTGCATCAACATTGTGTCATAAATAAATTTAATTTTTTAATGTCTAAAAATTATAAATAAAATACCATTATGTAGGAAATAAATTTTTCTTTCTAATGAATATTTATTGTCAAATTTATCTTATGTATAACCCTATATAAAAATTATTTGAGTTATTAAACATTGATTTTAACTATTTTAACTCTTCTTTAAATAAAATAATAATAAACGTTCTAATCTAATCCATGTGAACCTAATGGATCATATTTTATTCCTACGGTTGTTTTGGTCAAATTACACTTATCCAAAAGAATTAGGACATGTGTTATGGTAATAATAACATCATTTTTACCCTTAATTACCATATATATTTTTAACTGTGGTAAATAAAAGTAAAAATTTTACTATTCACCAAAAATTATTTTCATCTTATTGAACCACATGTTACTTACTAATATGATCTGTGTCTCTCGGATTTTTGAAATTCAACTCACATAAGCTCTAAAATTCTGTTTTTTGTAAATTTTTAAATGCTCCTAGGAGGTGGGTAAAAGATGGTGAAAAGTTCTATAAAATTTTTATATATCTAAAATTATTATAAATTGACTCCAATAAATTGAAATTTAACTAATAAGGTATTATGTATCTATTTTTACCTAAAATATATTTAAATAAAATCTATAATTATTTCAATAAAAATTCTCTTTTAAACTATAACTCATTGTTTTTCAAAATTCATCGAAAATTGATGGATTTCAGAAAAATACCCAAAATTCTCCCTAGGCTAAATTCGATATTTCGAATCCAAAAATGAAGTCCATTTTTAAAGGTAAAATTTATTAAATTTGAAAAAGTGGGTATTACTATTCATAACGGCTTGTTTTCTTTTTATGGTGTATTAGAGCTTGGAGTTTCATACAACACACACTATTGTATTATTCAAAGAGAAGAGTACCATGGAAGCTTGGGGTGTTACATTCTCCCCTCCTTCAATAAATTGCTTCCTTGAAATTTTAAATTTTTCTCTGAAAATAAAAGTTTGAAAATATAAAATACCATTGTGGAAAACCCACATCGGAAATATGGTTAATAAAATTAAGTTTTAATAAGTGGGAAAGGAAAATGAGAAAGTCACCAGAAAATTATGGTTTTGAATAGGAGAATATTGGTTGAAATTATTGACATGTAATTAGAGGAAAAAATTAAATATTTATAGCGAGTGATTGAGGTCATCAATCACAAAAAAGTGTAAAATTGAGGGCCTTAAAGCCATCAATCTTTGATGATTTAAAATATCATCAGTTCAACAAAATATATTAGGATAACACATTTTTGGTTTTAATATCCCTTCCCTAAAGTTTTAGAATTAATTTATTCATCGAATAAAAGATATATATATATATATATATATATTTGACAACAAGAGTTTCATCCTTCAACTAATTTCTACCACAAACTCATCTTTCACTATAAAAGATAATAGAACCAAAAAAATATTATATTTATCCTAATCGTATATGGTTCCAAATATTAAAGCATACCATTTAATGGAAAAGAAATATTTTTTAGTACCCAGGGACTTCATGTAGGCTAGTAGTAGGTAATAAAGGCATGTCGCACTATGGTTGTGGGTTCAATTCCTGAATCGTTTTCCAATACGATGGGTTATCGCTCGACCTGCAGGTTGTCCTTTTTCAAAAATAATCATAACAAATGTTTTAACATTAAAAAATAATATCCAAAGTTCAACATAATCCATTCCAACAATTATAGTTATCCAAAATACCTCTTTACAGACTCTGTAAACGGTATCTAAATTCCAAAATCAATTGTAACATCAGATTACCCAATAAAATTAATATTTCTCTTATTGTCACATACTGAATATATGATTACCTTAGTCATATTATAATTTTAATGAAAACGACAAGTACTACAATAAAATCCATATATTTATATCACATTATTCATATAACCAGAATATAATCCTTGAGTCCAAACACAAAAAAATTAATTATTCCACTTAAACTTTAGTAACAACATAAGATTGGCCTTGATCTGTTGGTCTTTTGAGGTAATTTTCCATAGAGATTAGGGCATTCATTTTCATAATTCCCCATTTCCCTACAATTGTAACATTAACATTGACTTCCTCTTTCTTCCCCTTGTAATCACGAGCTTGGTGGCCTTTTTCACCACACTTGTAACAAACTCTCATTCCTTTTTGGCAAGTACCAGGGTGTTTATTCCCAAAATTACCACATAATTGAAAATATTTATTTCCATTTTCCCCTTTATCTGTCCCTTTCTACACCATTCTCTTCTTCTCTTTCTTTACTTTATTGTCATAAAATTTAGAGAATTCCTTTTCTATATTGATAGCACACAAGCCCATATCTTCGTACGATGAGAAGGATTGTGATACTAATGCTCAAAAGTGAAATGTATTTAACCCATTAAAGAAACTATAAATCTTACTTCTTGGTTTACATATATAATCTGCAGCATTCCGTTCTAACATTGTAAAGTTAGCTTCATACTTTAGGTTATTCTCATCCTACTTTTCCCTCAGACCCAAAAATTTCCTTTCCATATCCGCACGATGGTCATGAGGAAAGTATTTTTCTAAGAAAATTTCTTTAAACTCTCTCCATTCCATATTTGATACTTCCTCATATTCCATTGTGTTTTGAATCAATGACCATCATTGATCAGTATCTCCAGTGAGGCGGTAAACTGCCATGACAAATTTTTCCCTTCCGCTGCTCCCCATGGCATGAAATATTTTCTCTAAGGAATTTATCCATTGCTCGGCTACTGGTGGATTTTTACCCCCATTGAATGTTGGTGGTTGTTTCCTCATGAAACTATCTAACATTTATCCTCTATGTTGTGGATTAGGGTGCTTCATATGGGTAAGGTTATTATTCATAACCTGAGTGAGTTGTCCCAGTATGGTGATTAGCTAATCATCACCAGTTGCATCACCAACTCCACTATAATTATATTGAGTAGGAGGGAAATCCCTACATGGAGTGCATGGATTGATACTGTTTCCATTCCTTCTACTATGCGACATTTCTAAACATTTCCGTAAACTGGATTAGTTTATTAATCAAAATACATAATTAAAAACTTGAAAAACACTTAACATAAACTGAACAGTTTATGGATATAATCCATAATCATAAAAATGTTTTATTTGAGTATGTATATACTCATAAATCCTTCATAATGGTTTCTAAAGAAAATTTAAATTATCCTAAGCATATCCCCATGGAGTGTGATAACCCATAGTGCAACAAGGCCTGTTGTCGTGCACCAGTTCTCATTCGAGTCTAGCTCACAACGGTGTTTGGGGTGTTAACCCTAGGTACACATGTTCCAGAGCCGGCTCTACCTGCTTGTATCTAGAAAGGGATGTATTGCTTGGAAAATTCATAAAATATCTTTAATACCAAAATTCTAAGAAGTTCTTCAATTCTAATCCTCAATGTCTATCTTAGGGCTATGTGATCTAATCATAGTTTACCTAAATCTAGTTTCCAAGGATTGTACAAAACTTCCTCTAATACCAACTGTGACACCCCGACCCTAGATTCCCATAGTCGGTGCATTATTACGTATCATTGGAATGATAAAAAAAGATACATTCTTGAAAGATCTTTTAGTTTAGTAGCATTGTAAATACTAGATACATTCATAAGGTTTACATTACATCATAAAATGGAAAACTACAACAAAATTGTTTCCATATACAACACTGAGATCCCTTAGACTATCCCTGCGGGTCAGTCATAATATACTTCTTCACATCCTGGGAAAAATAAAACCTAGAAAGGGGTGAGCTCAGATGCTCAGTGAGAATAAAAATATAGCGGAAACATTCATAAATTATAATAAACATTTAAGGAAATTTATATAACTAAAACAAAATCCATTTAAACTTGAACATCATCATAATATGGAAAAGATAAAATAAAAATAATGTCATTTTCTTACTCACATGGATATTCTACTTGTAGAATAATCACATTCAATATCAATTTCCACTTACATAAAGATAGAATTCATAATATCGGGCATTAATTTATGTGTCAAGGAATCATGCCTGGACCTAGAGGCTAAATATAACCGGACCCAACCCCAGAGAGTCTCTGTAACAAGACTCCATCTCGGAGATCCTCTGTAACTGGACTCCAACCTGGATAGCCTCTGTAACCGGACTCGATCCCAGAGAGACTCTGTAACCGAACTCCATCCTGGAGAGCCTCTGTCACCAGACTCCATCTCGGAGGGTCTGCTATAACTGGAACCCAACCTAGAGGGCTTACTTTTACTAGTCCCCAACCCGGAACATACTATTTAAATACATTCATCATAATAAGAGGTTGAAATTTAACATAACCATTCGTATTAAAACTAGCATACGAAATGTCAATACATTATCCATAAACCATGAATGGTATGAAATAACACATACAGAGTCAAACATATTACAAAACCTTAAATAAAATATTTATTTTTTGTATCATAATAAATCAAAATCAAATAATCTTACAATCCATCAAAGGATGCTGACATAGATGAAATCAAAACAATTTTTTTGAGAAATATATCTATCTATTTTGAAATAATTTAAGAGTCACATAATTATAAAGGAAATATTTATTTTTAAAATATTCTTATGAGATTGTATGGAATGGTTTGGTGATGTTATAATTACTAAAAATAGCCTCACCCTTAGTATAAGTTAAAAAAAAGTCATTCTTAACTTAATTTTTTAGAAACGGCTAAAAAGGACCTTGTTTGGAAAATGATGGAAGGATTCCTTTATAAACATATTATAAAAAGTAATACAAGGTTATAAATGACTTTAACCAATAGTATAAAAATATGAAGAATTATCTGAAATTTATTTTTAAGAAACATTGATGTGGATGATAAAGAGGTCATAGTAGATAATTATATATAAACAACCTCAGATAATGTAGAGATTATGAAATAAACCCTTACATTGTAATTTTACTTTGTCAAGGGTAGGTTAAACTCCTTTATATTGGTTAAATAATTGATATTAAATTATAAAAGAATCATATACATTAATATGATATCATATATGACCGTTTAACATTGTTTTGTGGATAATATATGGGTATTATCGGCGTTTTGGGTGCTAACGGAATCGTTTACCTTTATATTCATTGTTATGTGAGTCATATTTGTTATGGATGTGATTTATCATATTTTTATCAAGAATTATATCAAGTCTTTAGTCATTATTTTTAATTGTCAAATGAAAATGTTTCTTGAATGGATATGATGGGTAATGAATCTTATCGCCTTCGTTGAGACGGTAATCCGTACGTACACACGAGCGACAACAACATTCTTTTGACTTTAAAATAATATATAATTGTATGTTATATATCATATATAAAGAATAATTATAATGTTATATTTATTATTTACATGAATTACACATCATTATTTTACCCATCTAAATAATAATGTATTGAATTACAATTACACCACGGCGTGGAGACGGTAAGTCGTACGTACGCACATATGGTGAAATGTCATTCAAGGGATGGATAGAATAAGGAATTTGGTTGTAACATATTTATAATAACATCAAAATATAGAGAGGATACTGGAGTTATTATTTTAGAATGAAAATGACAATGAAAGAGGAAGTGGAAGAATAAAAGAACCTAAAAGAGGTGATGAAATATTACCCCTTTTTCAGGTTCTTCCTTTTGATTTGATCAAAAGGGCTCCATAGATTGGCTTTCTAACTAAAGTAGGTCCTCTAGGATTGAGGGAGGATAATTTAGATGGTATTTGGGTAGGGTTTGGCCGATCCAAATGGTTTTGAAGGTGTGAATTATAGAGAAGGGGGAGTGCTCCTTTATAAGAGGGGTGATAGGCACCTTAGAAAAAACATAAAATATTATTTTATAATAAAATCATTTTCAGTTTCTAATGGCTCAAAATGGATTATTTTAAGGATAAGTTGGGGATGGGTTGAAAACTACTCGACCAATAGTTTTTAGATAGTTTTGGGCCACTATATTAACTTTATAGTTTATATTTAACTCATAGTTAAATAGTTTGACATTTACCATGCCTCTTGGTATTTTTATATTATATGGTTAATAAACATACTATATAATTCCAAGATAACTCCAAGTGGATCATTAATGATACACCTATCATAATATAAGTCTTTTGGATAAACCTTATATTTTTAGGAATAGAATATCAATTGATAATATAATATTGGTTTTAAAAATTCTTTTATGTCGATTTTGACACTATTTGGTATTTTTTTTCTAAATTCATAAAAGCATTATTAATGTGAAAAAAATTCATGTAACCAACCCTAATATGTAAAATTAACCTAGAAAATTAGTGGAATTCATCAAAAGTCTCAAATTATATTTATTTATATATTTATATTATTAATTATTTTAATATTTCAATAATAAGGTAATTACTACATCATCATTATGTCATAAATAAATTTTATTATTTAATTTTTAAAAATTATAAATAAAATAACATTATATAGGAATTTTATTTTGATTTTTAATGAATATTTATAGTCGAATTTATCTTATGTATAACCCTATATTAAAAATGTTTTAGTTATTAAACATTGATTTTAAATATTTTTACTCTTCTTTAAATACAATAATAATAATTTTCCTATTCTAATCCAAGTGGACCTAAAGGATCATATTTTATTCCTAATGTTTTTTTGTTGAATAAAACTTATCCAATATAATTAGGATATGTGTTAGGGTAATAATAATATCAATTTTACCCTTAATTACCATATGTACTTTTAACTGTGGTAAATAAAAGTAAAAAAGTTACTATTCACCAAAAATAATT
This sequence comes from Viscum album, assembly GCA_963277665.1. Taxonomy (NCBI): domain Eukaryota; kingdom Viridiplantae; phylum Streptophyta; class Magnoliopsida; order Santalales; family Viscaceae; genus Viscum; species Viscum album. The sequence continues at coordinate 1,463,792,001 of OY728153.1, read as the reverse complement.
TTAATCTTATTAAACCATATTTTATGTAATGATATCAACTATGTATCTTGAATTTTTGAAATTTTACTAACAGATGCAGTAAAAATATGTTTTATGTACATTTTTATATTCTCCTAGGAGGTGTGTAAAAGACGGTGAAAAGTTTTATTAAATTTTTATATATCTACAATTATTATAAATTGACTCCAATGAATTACATTGAACTTATATAGGTATTATGAATCTATTTTGACCTAAAATAAATTTAAATAAAATAAATAATTTTTTAAATAAACATTCTGTTCTAAAATATAACTCAGTTTATTCCACTATTCATCAAAAATTGAATGTATTTAGAAAAATACCAAAAATTCAACCTAGGATAATTTGGATATTCCGAATCCAAAAATGAAGTCCATTCAGAAAGATAAAATTTATAAAATTTCAAAAGGTGGTTATTCTATTCTTAACAACTAGTTGGTTTTTTGTGGCGTGTTAAAAGTCTGAGTTGCGTACAACACACGCTATTGTATTATTCAAAGAGAAGCGTACCAGGGATGCTTGGGGTGTTACATTTTTTTCACCAAATTTAAGCGATATTTTTGAATACATGTATTTCCACTACTATATCATGATGAGTTCATACAAGATTAATTATCAAATACTATATCAATAAGTGGTGGGATATCAAATTTCAATTCTTTTTCTTTATATATGTCATGACGTTTTTAGAGATAAATGATTATAAAAATTGTATACATTGTTGATGCACATAGAAGGTAGAAGTTTATTGGGATAGATTACTAACTGGGAGGACCATATTGGATATTTTTATTCTCACCCTTACATGAACACATTCATGTTGTTCTCATTAAATCTACATATATCCACTTATGTGTATAAAATAATACTGTGGATTCAAGAGTTAGATGTCTTGTATTTATAAATAGATGTGTGAATATCCCATTATGTATTCCTCCCTCATGTCATAGTAATTTATGATGGAATATTTTTATGATTTCATAGTTTTGTCTAGTGATTTATATATACAATTTCAATTTGTATCATAGGTGTTTTTTTATATCCATAAGTTATTTTGTTTAGTTTATTTTTGAATAAACTCTTGTTGGATGTTGATTTATGATTGTCTGTGGTAGATTAACTATAATAAATTCTTCTCAGCGTCATAATGAAACCGCAACACATTTCTTTATAACCAAGCCAATTTAAGGTGGGATTGTAGATTTCATAAACTAGTCAAAGGGGATAGGACATTTGAGTTTATTCTGTTATTTACTTAATGTTTTGTTATGTTGACTTCAGGGTCTTCAATTTGATATTAAACATTGAACATAATTAATTTCTATATTATATATATATATATATTATACTTTTGTTATTGTTCCCTTCAAATTTGTTGTGACATTGGTTTTTATTGTTTTTATTTGAGTAAATATTTCCTATATTTTATTTATTCAGTATAGGAGATAGTAACCATTGAATAATAATATTTAAATTTTGATTGATGTGGGACTCTTAGTGTCATCATGGACCCAAGTGGTTCCCCAGTTATAAAATTTTATTCCAAATATAATTATATTAATGGTGTTTAATTTATTTTTGTAACATGATGTAGTTTTAGGAATATTAGTTCTTGTTTAGATTATTTTACAATATAAATCATCACTAGATATTTTCAGCGACATATATTCATACTCTATGAATTATTTTAATTTAGAGAGGTATTTTTTAAAATATGTTGAATATTTTAATTTCATTATTCATATTTGGTGATTTATATTCTATTAAATTTTACGAATAAACTAAAAAAATTATTAATATTGATTAAAGCATTTTTTTTAAAAAATTTCAATTTTTTAAATTTTTATATCATATAGAATGATATATCCATTTTTTAATACATATAAATTTAATAAGTCTTACTAGATTATTATATTATTTAATACAATATGTAATATATAATATTTTATAAAAATAGTCTTTTGAAGTATAAGATACCTATTTATCCACTAGCTTTTACCATATTGAGAAATCATTGTGTAAAATATAATAATTTAATCATATATGGCATGTTATAAAATGTTTATTATGCTATATTATGCCAGTCGCCATGTATGTATAATTATTATAATAAGAATCATTGAGTTTTAAGAATGTAGATAATTCCATTATGAGTAAACATATATCACATAATCATATATTATATCATAATTTTTAAAATAATAATTAATGGCCATTAGAAATAATTATATATATAACAAAATTACACATTTAACAAATAACACAAATAATTTTTTTAAAATTTATTTTTTATAAAATTTTTCATTTATTAAAGATTTATTCATCTTGAAATAATAATAAATAATAAAAAAACTAAACTTTTCAATTTAATATATATATTTTGTTAAATATTATCTAAAGCCTTTCTCTACAATGAGTTTTGAATTTCAGGTGCAATTTGATCTTTTAATTTCTTGGGAAAAATTATATTTAGAATCAGAATTCTAAATGTAATTTTTAGGGTTAACATTCCCCAATATGATTCTTTTTGATAATTATCAGAGACCTATAAGTTTATCCAGTTCTTGGGTGAGTTTTAGGGGGTTTGGGAAGAATTTTATAAATTTTGAAATCATGATTACCTATGTATGGTTTGACCACATATTGTATAAACTATGTGAAAAAACCATGTAGATTGGTTTTTAAGGAGGATGGTTCCTGGATATTCTATGATTCTTAGAAAAACCATGTGTAATTCGAAATTTTTTTACATGCGATCCGAATTTTGGGAACACAGTTTGGAAAACCATGTGTCTAATCCATGCAGGGTGTGTGTCCTTGAAAAATAAAGGTAGCGTAACTGGTGTGTGATTTGGAGAACCATGTAACCTATCATATTTTCATTAAAGATGGAAAATTATCAATTTTACCCCCTCATGATTTAATCCACTCTCAACTCTTTCCCCCCTCCCTCGCACTCAAACATAGGGGTTTCCCTCTACATTTTTCCCTTTTGATTACACAATATTAGCGGTGGATTCAAGGATTTTCTTTGGTGTTAAGGTGAATTTTTCTATATTCTCCTCCCCCTAGTCACCTTTTCTTGAATATAATTTAATTTCATTGGGATTTTCCTATGGGCAATGATGATATCCAAAAAAAATCATGGTAGAAATTTTTATTATTCTAGGTGGTTTTTCATAGGAATGTATACGATGCCTCAAGATGACATAATCAATATGCATTTTATCATTTTCTTCAAGGAATATTACATTATAGAATACATTATTATTTTTAGGATTAAATTTAATTTAATTTCTTATTTAATATGCATATCATGGGAGGGGTTTTCAGATAATGATTTTGGGGGTTCCTTATGGACCTTCTGTCTGGAATGGGTCACTATTTCAAGGTTTTTATAATGTCTGGTGAGATTCTAGGCATTATACCTAATGGAATTAATTGACTATTTATCCTTAGTTTTTTAAAATTGAATTTAATAATTATTTATAAATTTAAAATATTTAATAAATGGATGTCTATGTTTTATATTTGGTGCTACAGGGTTAGGGTGATGGTTTGTCAGGCCTAGGTATTGATTCTCGAGCTTTGAACTAATTGAAAATGGTTTCTATTGAAGTCAGTGGCATTAACATTACTAAGAATCTTTGTTATTTAGTTATTTTATGTTTTTGTAACATCATAATTATTTGTTCATCATGTTTTTTAACATACGGGGTTCTTCCATTTAGTTAGGATGGAGTTTTCTTTTCAAAATAGTCAACATTGACTACATAGATTACAAAATGATTCGATGGTGGAACCTTGGTTGAATAATTTCTTATGGCCCTCTTTATGGATTTTTTGGAGGCATGTGTTGGAATTTTTAGGATGAAATGATTTTTAATTTTAAAAGTTTAATTTTAAAAGGTGGTGTTGATCATGGTCAATTTAAAATGATAACCAGTAATTTTAGAAATGGGTTTTAAAATAGTATCTCAAAACTAGAATTCGGTTTCCTAAATAATTATTTGATAAATTTAGGGCCAAAATATTAGTGTTATAAAAATTTATTATGGATCATTTTTTAAGGATTTTAAAATAGATTTTTAATTTTTCTATAATGTAATGTATAAAAGGCTTGGTGAATATTTTGGGTCTTTTTTATGTCATGTGGATGTTTCCATATCATTCAATGTTTGTGGGCTTATTATAAATTCTGCATAAGCTTTCTTATAGTTTGTGATGTTGTTGGATGATGCATGTTATTTGTGTTAGTTGGTGATGAATATTTTTAATATCAATATTCCAGGATGATTTGGATGGATTTTATTCATCCCTAACAGGGTATTGAAAGGTCAAAAGGACCCTTACAAACATTTAGTTATAGTATGGGTAGAATGATGGGATGAGGTAGAGAGATAGAAATGTGATTGATGAAACCATGTGTATGGTTCCAAAAAACAAATATGTATATTATTTTTGTAAATATTATTTTAAATATATATTCCATATGAAAAATAAAAAATTACTAGGATACATTGATATAATATTTTAAAATTATAATATATAAATTAGATCAACTCCTATAAAAGGAGGATACCATATTATAAATTCTACAAGAAAAAATAAAATAAATAGAGTCATAAATTAGAAGTATTCCTTCTAAATACCACTTGTTTAAAAATTTGAAGGTGGTAGATTCTCTAGGATATTAAACAAAACAAGTCCAATGTAATCCCAAACAATTATGATATGATCAAAATAATATGTGAGATAAATTGAAGCTTATGGAAATTACTGTGATATTTTTTCTATTAGAATCACCACCCGCAACTAACAATTAAGCATAACGTATGAATTAATCTTAGACTTAAATCTTGTGTGTATATGTTACTAGAATTTAGGATGGTATTATTTGGAATTTATGAGTAAAATAATATAGTTATCACATATATTTTACATATTAATCATTTGGCTTTTATATATATTTTTATATTTTTTTTATAAAAAGAGTTTTCCATTATATTAATTATTTAAATATATATATAAATTTTATAATATATTCTGGATTAATCCAAATTATTTTTTATATTTAAAATTTCCAAATTATCTATTTTTGTAATTTTTCTAAAAAAAATTCGATTTTAGGTAAATAGTGAATATACTGATATTTAAAAAACCATCACTTTAATGGCATTATCATAACATAAGAATGAAATGAATGTCTTTAAAACATTTTTATAATATATATATATATATATATCATATGTAAAATAAATCATTTAAAATTAATTTGGTGTACTTATAATACCTAAATATATCATTTTGGAAATGTAATTAATATTTTACTCTAAATATTGAATTATTCAAAAATATAAAAAAATTGTTTCCTTCACTAATAAAAATTAAAACTTAAAAATTGAATTTAAAATTTTAGATCAATATCATAAAATTATTTAATAAGGTTAATTTAAATTTTAGGCATACACGTGTGACTACTATGATTGAAGTAAATGATAATGATATTGGTAAAAAATTCAATTTAAAAGAATTTTTTATTAATATTTTGTCATTTTTTCTAATAAAATTAATTAATCACTAATAAATAATGAAATTAATTTCAATTTTAATCATATATATAATTAAATTATTAACAATTCAAATGGTTACCAATACTTTATAAGAGTAGTAAGTCTTAGTGTTGAAAAAAATATTTTTATACAAAAACATTTTACTATATAAACAATGTTTTATTTTAAATAAAACTTTTCTATTAATTATTAGTTTAATTATATTCAATGGATGTCAATTTTTAATCAACCTAACCCATTTTTTAAAAGTTATTTCATATGTTAGTCAAATATAAGTTACGTGGATAATAACTAGATACCCTGGTAAAAAACAAAAAATAGGTAAAACTAATAATATAATAAAATATGGATTATATATGGTTAAAAAATTGTAAAATTACTTTTTTTTGGGATTTATTGACCCAATATCACCCCAAAATATATCATTTCTCACATTTTTACTCATTGGACCTTGAATAGTTTCATTCAACTATTGGAAAATAATTTCCGTTTTGAAAAGTGTCAATTTCTTATCACATAACAGGGGATTGTTCCAACCCTTCATGCTATACCAACTACCTAAAATATATACATTAAAATATATCCTTATGCCCCCAAGATTAATATCTAAAATTCTTAGGCATAAAGTCATAATTATATATCATAATCACTTCATTTACAAGGAGTCTTACATGAGAATGATCATGGTCATGAAATTTTTATTACACAATAATTATCTTTTTATTCTTATTTTATCATGTAAATCCCCATAATGATAAAGTGTTAAATGAACAAATGACGTGAATCAGGTCAACAAGGTGTGAATTCCTTTTTTGGAGCATACAAATTAGATCTCCACTGTTAAGTATGCTAGGCATGGATGAGTGATCAAGATGGGTGACCTATTTGGATATTTCCCAGGGTGTGTGTAAGTGAGGAAAAAGCACACTGGGAATGACATTTCATGGCCTATAGGGACTTCCATTATTCAGATGACCCATTCAGGCATGTGGGTGTGCCCCATGGTTGGGACCACGTGTCTGTGAGGAAACTGGTGGAACTTGGTGGGTAAGGACACAACATCCAGGTTATGGCAGGGTGTCTGTGCTGTTAGTGGGGCCTAGTTGTTACATTTGGTATTAGAGGTGGTACCCAGCCATAAGTGTAGAACACAGCCTAGGTTGATATGTGGGGCCCACAAATGGGACGTTTTACTCTGGGGGAGGGGGTGAATGTAACCCCCCAGATTATAATGGGTTAAATGACTAAATGATAAGGCTCACGTCAACAAGGTGCAACTTCTTTTTTGGGAGCCTACCTGATTATAACTTCACACTTTATCATACATGGCCTTGAGTGGTGATTAAGATTAGTGACCTTATGGGATGTTTCATAGGGTGTGTTTGAGTTAGGAAACTGCACACTGGAAAGGACATGTGTTGGTCTGTGGGGACTCTTATTAGTCAGATTTACCATTTGGGAACATGGGGAGGCCCTAGAGTGGGGACCAAGTGTCTGCAGGGAAACTGGTGGTACCTGGTGGGTCCGAACCCGACGGACATGTTAACAGCGGGGTGTATGTGCTATCACTAAGACCCAATTTTACATTTTCTATCACGAACCAACCTGGATCGACCCTGTACTAGTCAACTGAGCTGATTCGTCGAAACTGCCAAGAGGCATTCTTGATCCTCTTGGGCTAGATGAAAGTGCCTAAGAATCAATAGAGCACTACAATAGAATGATTTCGCTCAATAAAAAAACAGAGACTAAACATTAACAAGAAAGAGAATTCAACTCAAAAATATGAATAAGACTAAACTAAATATCATTTACACAAGAAAATGAAAATACTTCGTAAATACCCAGCTATACTAACCAAACAGAAGACTGGTGGTACCTAGCAGGTCAAGACCCGATTACCATGTTAAAGGTGGGGTGTCTGTTCTACCGCTGGGACCCAGTTGTTACATTATTTGTCAAGAACTAGTATAGTTTGACCTTGAACTGGTCACACAATATGATCCGCAACAAGGGCCAAGAGGCGTTCTCGATCCTCCCAGGCTGGGTACTAGTGCCAAGGCATCAAAAGAGTACATCAAGGGAGTTATTTCCACAATAAACAAAACAAACACTAAAAAGTATCACAAATGAACATGCAGCTCAAAAATATCAATAAGACTAAACTATATATCATTTAAAAAAGAAACTGAAAATAATTTTTAAATAAACTACTATACTTACCGAACAGGGAAACCACTATCTATGTGTAACCCCACAGGTCACTATCTGACTCAACGATCAAACGTTTCCCAGGGTGAACATACCCATGATGGAACCATCATAGAGACTAAAAATATAAAATAACTATAGGTGTGAGTATTAAAAGTCAGTAGTCTAGCCCGATAATCAATTCCCTAAAGCGCACCCATTAAAATTTAAAAAACATCAATCAATGTTTGAACTCCAATATTTTTAAGTAAGAATTTCTATATTTTGTTACATGGAATAAATGTAAAATTCATTGCCCTAAATCATTTGAAATACCAGGTTCCATACATAACTGTTACCAAACTATTTCAAGAGGAATGTGGTTATTTCATTTAAAACTGGCACTAAATATTTTGAAAAAAAATCTATTGAAAAATCTATTCATAGAATTCACAAAACCAAAACATCACATTCCCAAAAAAACACTACACAAGAGTCCCAATGCAGTCATATATAAAGGGAAATGTAAATAGGTATACAAGTATCTCAACAACAGTTAAAACCAAAAAAAGCCGATAGTCATAGGCGAACCCTGGAGATCAAGAATAATATAGACAACACTAATACTTGAGACCCCATCTATAGTAGCATGCCACATTCAATGAAATCTAATGCTCTATATGCTCATCTACCCTTTCTCAAGAATGTGTGAGGGAAAATCTCATAGCAATGCACCCAAACATATATGCCAACTATGGGCCACTGGTCAATACCATAACCTTCCCATGCAACACTTGTCTCAGTCAATTATATCAATATTCCAGGTCCCAATGTCTCGGGTATTAAATGGGTGACCCAATTCATTTATGTTGAGCATCAAGTAATGGCATATATTAACAATAATACTAGTAGTAGGTATCACCCCCGGTCTCCCCAAGGACTACTTTCATGCCTTAGAATAAAAAATTTACTAAGGGTTCCCAACTGAAAAACCCATATAATGGAACCTGAGGATTCTACACCAAGGACATCCCCACCTCTCCATGTATCCTAGTTGTGAGGATCAACCAATGGAGGATTTTGTAATAATCATTTTTCCTTATTTTCACAAATTGGCCAAACTAGACCTTAAAAATTCCATAAAACCATCCATTTTCAAAAATGCAACCCAACTTTCAAAAGTAGTGTTATACAAAACAATTTCGTAATAAATAATTTATTAAACACCTTTATAAAGCATTTCCATCATATTTTAAACCAAAAACCTTTCATAGGTAATATTTCATTAGGCTATAACTCAATATCACAAGAAAAAAAAAATTTTAAATCCAAACCACACTTCCTTTTTGTTAAAAAAATTCAAACCCCTTAAAAGAAACTACAAACCATCATTTCAAATGACACAATCTTAGTAACAAAACCATAAAATGCTTTCAATATCACAAATAAAAAACTAAAGTCTAACCGTGCATTTTTCGGAACAAATGTTGGACACTAAATTAAAAAAATCTAGCATAAATAACCAAAAAACAAGTGTTTAAACGTTATCCGCACACCAAACATATAACCAAGTTGATTCGTAACAATATTTAGTAGGAATATGAGGTTCTAAAAATATAAAATTAATAAATAAATAATATAAAATTAGGAAATAATTATAGATGATCTTTATAAAATGCTACAAACATTAATAGGTATATGAAATAATTTATTAATATATATATTTTAGTTATAATGGATATTAATGTCCTTCAGTAGAAGTCAATATTTATAGTATGAGATTATTATCTCAAATTATATTTTTTGTGATATATTTATTATTATACATCTTTTTTTTGTTTAGAGTGGTGTATATCCTTCACCTTTAATATTTTTTTTAAATAAATCCTATCATTATCTATGGTATTTAATAATTCATTTTAAATTATATCATTCAATGCGGATTATTTTGAAATTTTATTATATAGTAAGGGTTTTACTTACCAACTTATTGATACAATGGTTCATAAACATTCTTATTTGAATTTAGTTTTCAATAATTATTTATACATTATATTACCATTTGTTACAATTTTACTTCCACGTTTTCTCCATGGAAATTATTTCCCATCATTTATAACTACAAGATTGATAAACATTTTCTGAAATAAATGTACATTGTTGGTAAGAACAACTTATATTCATACCAATGAAACAATTATTCATTTTCAATATTCTCCATAAAAACAATGTTTTCCTATATTTTTGGGAACTTTCATATGCATTAATTTACTATATCCTATTACTTCTTCTACTACACTATGATTTATATGGATTCCTTTGAAATAAAATTTTGAAATTCTATAACATTCTTATTACAACATGCTATGTCTAGAGGAACCACAATGTCTTATAGAATTTAAAACCTAACAATTGAATTGGATGGAAATGAATAGGATTAAAAAAATTTAGATATATATATTTAATCATTAATCCAAATGTCTTCCTGAATTCATATTAATGAACAATTACTTTATTTTAACAAAACAATTCATTTATTAAAATATCTATTTTTGGGAAAATTATATTTTTCTATTAATCATGTATTTTTTATATATATCACTATTTAAAAAAAATTAATTTAATTTATTAATCATGTTTGAATAATTTTTTATTAATTGTTAAACTAATGGATAGGAATGAAGAAAAATTCATTTGATGGGAAAATAATTATATCTTAGAAAACCGTTTTAATGTATGCATTTTGTTCTTGTATTAATAAATTAATTAAATATATGGTGGTATATTTTGTAAATAAAATATATTTAAAATATATTAAATAATATATTTTAACATTCATATAATATTTTTACTACTAATGGAGTGAATATAAAATCAATTTTATTCTGAAAATGTTTATTTTTTAAAAGATGGTTTTTAGTTTCGTTATTCATGTGAATTTTAAAATACATTTCATTCACTTATAGATATTGTAGTTGATAAAATGGATTCTATATTTGGAATAAGAATTTTGGAAATTTTTCAGGATTCCATATTCATATTTATCATATTTAATAGTTAAAATAGTTATAACTATCTACCATAGTTCAGGTTAAAACAAGTTAACAAAGTGTTAAATATAGATATATGGGTAAAAATAGCAGATGAACATTCTTAAATTTCATTGGTTGATGATATTTCAATATTACACTATATTAACAGTTAATTATTATCCATTTGGATCCACTTTGACATGAAATTTGGATTATATTATTTAATTCTATAAGGAAATTCCAAGTGTGTCCCTCCCCACCCATATAAAATGTCACTTCTAAACCTCTCTTAAACAAAAAATTTTGAATAATAGATTAGCCAAGACCTTCTAAAAACACATTTAATATTCCTTCCAAATGATTATAACCATATTATATGAACATAATTGCATCCTAAAAGGGCACAATGTGTAAGAAAAATGTGGCACATCAAAGAAAAGGTAATCTTATTACTTAAATATTTCAATGTTTATTTAATCACCTACATCCTGAAATTTTATTCTATTATAAAAACTGATAATGTCATAAATGGAATATCTACTATAAATAAATTATTTTATAATATTTAATAATACAGTATTACATAACTCAGATTATCCACATTGGAGAACTAATTAAATTTTATTATATTAATTAAAACATTACTTTTAAATCAATTCTAGAAAATGTGGTTATCTTCGTACCACTATACATAAAATTTACTAGAAATGTGGGTATATGATATCTTTCAATAGTATATACCAATGATTCTTAAAATGTTTTGGCATATATAATACTATAAAAATGGGATGTTCAAAATTTTGTTATAGTTTAATCTATACGAATGAGTTTTTAAAAACAACTGGTATAGCCTATTCACATAGCACACTTGGCCTCCCCTCCCCTTCCCACACACAATCACTAATAGATCCTCACCCTAGTAGTGGAATTTCCTCTCTTCTCATATAGTGATCTAGCCTAGTGACGGGATTTTTTTATTCTGTTCTTATATATAATCATTTTAGTGAGTTTATAATCTTTCATCACTTTAGATGAGAAATGTTTTAGTTTTAACCAGTATATCAAAACCTAAAGGAGATATTTTTATCTCATGATTCTTCCAGATTATTTTAAAAAATGTTCATCGTGAATTTTTTTACATCATTTCATAATAAATATTATTGTATTGGATAATTTTTTTTCATTTTCTATTCAAAAGCATTAAATAAATAAAATATAATTTTTTATAGTATATATTAATTAATTATATAAGTAATTACTGTAGTAATTGTTTTATTAATGGAATAGATGGATATTATATTTCATGTGGAAGTATAGAAAAACTATTAGAGAGACCATAGATTCATTGGGGGGAAAATAGGATAGAATTTTTTTTGGTCATCCATGTGAAATTAGATTAGATATAATTAATATTATTATATAGGGTTTTATGAGGATATAACACTCCCCTGGAGTATATATTTTGGGGATGCGGTTCTACCTTTAAAATTGAACTATACATACATGGTTCTCCCATTAAAACACACCCCAATGATATTGAACTCCCATATAAATAAACTATGTGGACATGGTTCTATCTTTGAAATATATCACCAGAATATGATGGTGTAAATGATATCTAATGTTTCCCAACATTATATCCTTTGGTACATACCATTATAATTATTATGAAACATTATTTTGAGATGTTTTCATAATTAAACCATATTTTATCTAACTGTTCTCATATAATATAATTTTTCATTATTATTTTTTGTTTCTTATATTCATCAAAATGGTATTGTTAATTACTAATTCATTTAGCTTTTAAATTTTATATGTAAGAATATGAAATGGAATTTATAAGGTATTTTAATTTTTAATAATAATGTTCACTAGATATATGGTGATTTTTTAGTTGAAATTATTATTTCCATTTACCCAAAAACAGAATCCTTATTAATGAATATTTGACCATTATCTCTTGATATTACTTAATTATCAATGACATATTCATGAAAGTAAAAATTCCTCTAAATAAATCCAAGTTAATTATTTTTATATATTAATATTTTATTAAATATCCTAAAACAAATTGTCATATATGTTTTCGAAGTGGATAACATGAATGTATTCAATGAGATTTAGATAATTTCATTCATAGATGATTTTATTTTTGTATTAGTAACTGAAATATTACATTATTAGTTTTTTTTCAAACTATAATAGTATGGATTATATTATAATGGTTATGAATGAAGAATTTAGTGTTATCCTAATATTAGTTATCTTTTTCATATAATATGCACGATTTATGTTTATTTGGACCCAATTTAAATTGATGTTGGTGGTTTAAAGGTACCATTTGATTTGTTGGATGAGTTTTGGATATTATTTGGCCTTATGTCAGGGGACAAGTTATAAATTTTTTCATTATAGATTTAAATGGGTAATTATTTTATTATATCTTGTTCGAAAACTAATTTATAAGAAGAATATTTAGAAACCATTTTTTAAAAATTGTGTTTTATCCTTATTGATATTATGATATGTATTGAAAAAAATAAAAGTATGTGACTTTGTCATTACAATCGATAATTGTCAGATCAAGGGATGCCATATTTAGGTTCCTTAGTGAGTATATTAATTGTAATATTTATCATATGAATTATATTTAATATCATGTTATTATTATTTTTAAAATTTAATTTAGGGGAATTCATCTAAAATAGATTTGACCACTCCCCAACATACTTGTATGGGTCACTAACATCACCGATCGAGCGAAAATGAAACTAGAGAAAGATGGAGCACCAGTTATACTCAGTCACACACATACCCCTGAGAATCCATACCATATACAAAACCTTTTCCTCCTCTACATTATCCTCAACGTATTTTCTCAAGAATTCATCCATCATAATCTTATATACACTCTACTTCACATATTCCATTTCCATATACTGTTATATATTCCCACCCCATTTTTCTTTTCCTATCATTTCTATGGTTCCTCCATTTCCTAATTCAATCCATTCGGAATCCAATTTTTATGATCCTCAAGATTCCACTACACCATCTGTTTATGAACTAGAGAATGAATTAGAAAAATAATTCATTATATACTGATCTAGTACAACCTACGGATCCACCAGAGCCTAGTTATTAGCGAGGATCAGAGTTTTTTTATGCGTGTAAAAATATATCATATCATTTTTTCAATTTTACAATGATATAATTATATATTTTTTCTTTTATATTATTTAGTGGTATATTCTAATAGGAATCATGGGGGAACCCGTAAGAGTAAAGCTTATAAAATTCCAAAAAATAATTATAAATTATAATGAAGAAAATCCAATGGTATGTAAAAATGATAGACAATGTGGATATTTTAGGGAATGTTCATCCATTTAAAATGATACCTTTATAGTGAATCCAGTATCCATGAGGCATATCTATAATAACATTAATGGGAAGTCATGGGAGGATATATGGGTTACAAAATTTGATATATTGATATATATATTTTACATATTTTTATGAATTAACATGTTTATCACAAAGTCAATTTAATTTTCCCAAAGGACAAGCTTATAAGGTCACATAATTGATGAAAATTGGGGAATTTTGGAGATCTTATAATCCTGAGTTATATATGCGTAAAATATTAGAGTAAACTCTGATTTCGAATGGATATAAATATTCAATAATTTTACAAAAACATAATACAATGAAATAATTGAATATTAGAAGAGTAATTAGTCTATAGTTTTCTTAATGATTAATGGTTTGTATTGAAAATTTAATTCTCATTATTGTTTTTAATTTTTTATCCAGGTTTCATTGGAAAATACATAAATAACAATGATACTATGAATTTTATGCACACATTGGGATGCACTACAATACAAGAGCTTAAGAGGCACCAAGTACTTTTTATAACCATATGAGTTTTAATAGGTACTAAGAAAACTTAACAAAAACAATCAAATTAGGGGATAGTGGTAGATGTTGTTGATTCATGACATGAATATTAAAAAGTGGTTTTTTTTAAAATGATACTAAATTAGTTTCATATAAAGTAACTGAAAAATGAAGTCTACCTAAATTGTTATATTGATAGAAAATCTAAATCTATAAAAAAGTATTATAAAATATCAATCATGGTTCCCCCAAAATAGTAGGGTCCAATTAGTTAAAAAAAATCAATAAAATAGAATATTATATATCTTATAACATGATACAATAAAACAAATATAACTGTTCACATACAATGTTTTTTACAAGTTTATTATTAATTATAATATAAATATTATAAATATTATCATTCATGTATTTTTAATTTTCATCATGTTTGCTAGAAAATATCTGAAATAACCATGTTCATGTAATATTTTAATTATGGTTAGTACACAAGGTAATATAAAGAACAATTATAATTAGATTTAAAATTTAAATCATTACCCTCATGCCTAAAATTAATAATCATAATAGACAAAAAAGAAATGGAGTGAATTTAACTTTATATATTTATATTATTGATGTTTGGTTCTCTTAAAATAATTCATCGATTTTGGATAAACATTAAAGATAACATATTTATTTGAATAAAAATAATATCATATGGGATTTTTGAATGAAAAATGTTTCAATCTATCTAATGAAAATGTGAAATTTAATGAAAAAATATCTTTACACTACATAGAGCTATCATAATATAATTCCATTGGATGTGTGTGCAAGAATAAATAGTAAATAGGAGATTAGAAATCCTTGATTTCATATTAATGGTTATATAATTACAATATATTTTATATTTTTTGATGGACATAATAAATAAAACATAATTGAACTCTTAAATAAAATGTTTATTCTAGTGAGAATCTACCACTATATTCCAAATAGAGTTCCATCAATTCACCCAAATTGTTTCATGATTGGACCAAAGGTCTCAGTAAGTTCTAATGTCAATACTAATTTTGAATAATGAGTTTCAATGTATTTTTAATAGGTTTTGTCCATTTTAGGTTTACTCACAAGCCCTACTATAGAGAATGATGTCAGTGGGATGTGGAGTTTTTCAAATGTCACGTGTCCATTTTTTTCATGCTACAACATACTTATTCCAATAACAAGGTCCAAAAACTTTTAACTATTTCCCTCTCCTCTAATTATAAATTTTCTTAATTTCATTTTTAATGATATTAATATGAAATATTTATTTTATCACACTAATTTTTGATCATTTGAAAATTTTCTTTTCTCACACTACCCTTGTTAGTGAAAAGATAAAACAATTATTATTGGAAAACATCCTAAGATATCAAATTAGTATCTTCCTATCAACCGAATACCAAAAAATAATATCCTAACATATAACTAAATCCAACAACAAAAAACAAACACCTTTTCTAAATCTAAGAGAAAATCCCCCGAAACTGTTTCCTAACATAGACTATAATCCTAATTCCATTAAGCTAATCCAATAGAAACTTAAATCACTCACTTAAATATGATCTATTACTCTCAAAATAATATCCTAAATAGAATCCTAAACCTGAATCCAAAATCCTAAACACACAACCCATAACCAAAAACATAAACCAACACCTCTAATATGATTCTCAAACTATAAAATAAACCTAAAAACTAATAAAAATTAAAAAATACCGACCCTCGCTACTAAACCCTAAATAATTTAGTATATTCATAGCTTATTTTCCCCTTTTTGAGCTGTTTATACTCTAGCAATTCACTTTTATCATGTGTTTTTACAACTTAATTCATATCCTCAACTTTTAAAATTTATTCTCATTTAGTATCATAACCAAATTCATAAATTTTATTTGATATGACCTTTAATATCTTGGATTTTAAGAAAGAAACACAATATTCAATATCATACTTGATATGCTTCATCTAGGTTAAACGAACACCAAAATATTATTATTTAAATGAGACTATTATTACATAGTCATTAGAATAGAGTGAATGAATAATAGGAACATGATTATGAAAATATGGTTTTCATATGTTCAAATAATTATTCATTTATTACCAAATTTTTTAGAAATGGAAATTAAAACCTATTGAATGTAAAGGATCCGTTTTATGAAAACATATTTAAAAGAAAATAATTGTGTTTAAAAATTCATATAACTCATTATGGATTTATTTATTTAATAAAAAATATGTGTAATATATTCAATGTAATTTCTTAAAATCATATTATGTGTTTTCAATATATGATATAAGAAAAAATTATCTTTTCAGATAAAGGAAGTATTTTTTAAAAAAAATACAGTTTTACCACCTTTTGATGGAGAACCAATTTTAAATATATTTTTTGAAAATTTTTTACGTTCTACTTGACATAATATATTTATTCTTTGGATAAGGAAATTAAAATTTTACCTTGGTTGAAATTTTGGTATTTTTATAACGAAATTCATATTTTAATGAATAGTGAAAATACTGCATTTTAAATCAAAACTATGTTTTCATATAATTTATTTTATATTCATAGATTATCATTTTAATTGTCTATAAACTGTAATTAGAAAATTTTTTTATAATTTAATAAAAAAATTCATTGGATGTAATTTCACATTGAAATATGATATAAACACTTGTTAATCTTTTGATGGTTTTTACTTTTTAAAAACTCGTATTCGTTTTGACAACAAGATTTAATTTTAAAATAGTTTCTCCACATTATATTTTTTGAATTTGAGAAAATGGATTCCATATTTATAATCATAATGACCAAATTATTTAAATATACACCATTTTATTTTTGAACTTTATTTATAGTAACTATAATAATTATTTTTATTTACCACAGTGAAATGGTAAATTAAATAAATAAGGGTAAAAATAATATTATAATAATATAAAACTACACTAAGACATATAATAATATTATTTTATGAGTCATGGAAGACCAAAAAATCCTTAGTACTAACTTTTGGCAATAGGCATCCACTTGGGTGTGATAATGACATTATATAATAATTAATTTAATGTAAAGAGAAATATAACATAAACATGTATATTCTTAATTAAACAATTTTAATATGATGTTATATAACTGATATCATTTACTATAAAAATTCATAGGAGAGAAAAAAATATTTCCTACATAATTTTATTTTATTAATAATTTTTAGACATTAAATTAATAAATTTTTTAATGACACAATGATGATGCAATGATTACATAATTAATGAAAGATTGAAATAAATTAAATTATAAATATTAAATTAAATACAATATGAGATATTTTATTCAATCCACGAATATTTTGGATTCTTATGACATGTTATAGTTGATTTAAATTATTTTTTTCTAATGAATCAAGTTTTTACGAGTCTTACAAAAATCATGTACTGAATAGTGTGAAAATTGATATAAATGAGATCTTAAAACAAATATTATTTTATTAAATGATATAATAGTCACACAAAATATTAGATTCGGCCAACTAACTTATATAATGTTAATAATTTCATTTAGTATCAACTTGAGGTTCTCTTATCATTTTATAGTAACAATATTAAACATATAGCGTAAAATATAAGAAGACATGGTTATAATTATTTTATTTAACTAAGGATTAATGCCAAAATATAATGTTAATTTTTTTTACCTAAGCTAGTCTAAAACATTTTCGATGAGAGTATTTCAACCCATAATTATCAAATATTATAAATTTATCACTTTGTAACTACTATATTTCTAAAATCAATTTTTAATAAAATAATAATTTAAGACATTCTAAAAGTGCCCCTCCCCCATCTTATAAAAGGCCACAACCTCAATGCACTTATTCACACATCAAAATATCCCTTTCTCATCCAAATTAATCTCATTTTAGCTCCAAAATCCATCACATATTCATATAATCCTTACCTTTGGCATAAGTCAATTCATGAAATCCTTTTATCTAAAATCAAATGGAGTTACTCGATTTTGAAGTAGAATCTTCTCTCAAGGTATGTTCCTTTATTTTTCTTTCTTTACTCTCTATAGTATTCTTATTCTTTGATTGCATAACAAAAATAATATACTAAATATACTATTATTTTTTAATGAAATGTATTTGAACTAAATATACACACAACTCTATCTAATCGATAAAAACATATTGTTTTGTGTATCGAAAACTAGTTCCTCAATAAACAATGATTGATCAATTTTCTCCTACCACCAATCATGGTGGTCAGTATGGTGGAACTATTTTTATATATGTTATTTAATATATTTATATTTTCTATATTATTCTGTAATTTGTATTTCAACATTCCTTTATTCTTTTCATTATGTGTAAATACGATAATTTCATTTGAGGAAGTGTGGACTACCCCTCCCCCCCTCAAATTAATATGAAACATTAATTCCATACATTGAACGAATACAGGATGGAATTAATGAACTTATGTAACATATATAACCGAGATATTATATTATAATTATAATATATCTATGTATCATTCATTTTTTATTTCATTAATATAAAAAAGAAAGGAAAGTAGTGTACATGCGTACGTACGACCTACCGTCTCCATGAATGGGGAATTTCTTATATTTTCTCCAAATGTTTTGGAATATTATAAATAAATATATACTGGATATATATATGATATTTAAATCATTAATATCATTCTAGATATGATGGAATTATTACCACATGGAAAATTTTTATCAAAACAAGTTCATATTTTACTTAAGTACCATACATTGACAAAAAGTTCAATAAAAACTCAAATAATAAAATACTGTTATAACATGGTAATAAGTTATATAAAATGAATAATAAAATTTAAAAAGATTCTGATATAAGTATAAATTATCCTAATATTATTATTCAAAAAATTAAATAACAAACTATAGAGTAGGACTCAAGGAAAGGGAATTACTAAACTCAATGTCCACTCATTAGGTTTTACGCATACTTATAAAATTATATTATTCCACGATTATGTGTAAAATAAATTTATATTTATTTATGTTGTTATTTCCACTTCCCTTGGTGTGGAAATATTTCTTCTATATTTAATCACTCCATTGATAAATTATTATATCAATTATACGAAAATTTTATGGGAAATCATAACTCAATCTCCATTCATTGAGTTAAATATCAACGTCATTGGACTTGTTTTTTTTTTCAATTAATATGTGTGAATGAACTCTGATTTCTGTACACTAAATATCCACATATATATATTTTTTATTTTTCACACATAATTATTTCATTGATTTATCCTTAATCTTATGATACAATATTTGTGAGTAATATGTCTAAATCTCATTTCATTGAGGCATATCTTGATGTTATTAACCTTTATAAGATGTATATACAAACCTTTTGACATTTTATATATTGAGTTAAGATAGTATCATGATATTTAAATTTTGGTTTAATTATATTGTTTAATTATTTTTATTCAATTGTTTCTCATGTTGTAAGAGACTATTCAACTAAAACATGGTTCTCAATGTTTTAATTAATTATTCTTCTAAATAAATATCATTAATGCCCATTTATTCAAACTATTTTAAGGATTTATTAATGTGTACATGAGTGTTTTAAAGTGTAAATTCATTTCAAAATATTCAAAGTGGTATAAGACACTTTGATTCAAAACTCTTCTTTTTGAATGTTTTATATGATTTAATTATATCAATATCTTGAAATGATATCTTGTGAATGCAATGTGAAAATGTAATTTTTCCATTATGATTGTTTTATGTGTTATTATTATATTATATTTCTTAGGAATTAATTTGTATATAGTTGGTTCTATGATAAACTGTGGGTGGGTGAGCCTCTGATAGATCTCCAATGCATTGGGTAATGTGATGGAGTAAAATGATAAAGTCTCTCCTAAGAGATTTAGGGAATATATTCTGATGGGTATTCCAAAGGTAACCATGAAGGTTACTCCCAATTTATCTATGAAAGATACAATGTAAATATGATAGGGATACCATATGTTACACTTATGTTTTATGAATTTTATGATTTTTTGTATGAATCTTATGATTTCATGATGTAATCTATGTAGTTTACATTTTATGGGTGAAAAGTATAATTTTTTAAAAATGTTTTCATGGGTTTTAAATATTCAGAGACTAATTGTTTTATTAATTATTTTATATTATTTATTGTGCTTTTTATTCTCATCCCATGTTTTGTAAATATTTTCCAAACGGCATAGCTATTTTTAAGATAAAGGAAGAAGTCAAGAATATTTTTATTTATTAAAATAAATAATGTTTTATTTAACAGGTTTCCTTTGATGAAACAAGTGGATACTAAGTGTAACTATACACATGTATTTTATGGGTATTTAATTTTATAGTTAAAGCCAAATTAAATAAAACTCAAAGCCTGAAAATATTATCATTGTGAATTCTTAACATAACTAAAGATTATGTAATGTTTAATTCTAGGGCCTTATAGTATGTATTAGAGGATGGATTAGACAACATTGGAGATCGGGATGTTACTTTAAGGGTTAGGGATGTCATTATGGGTTTATAATTTTAAACTATATCATAATTTATATATCATAAAACACCCTTTTTGGGCTTTATGATATGAAATATTAAGGTAACTACTGGTGTTTTTGAAGGCATTCGCCTTTGAGGAAATTATGTGTTATTAATTATTGGGATAAAAAACGAGATGTATGAGATAAACATTGAGGATAAAATATGTTATGGTTATTTTTAGTATTTTACATCATTTTTTGGAATTTTATAAAATCATATTGTTTTTTAAAAGGGATAACATGCAGACCATGTGACAACCCATCACACCAAATAGAGCTATAGGAATTGAACCCACAACCAAAGTGAGACTATGATTTATTGACTACCACTGTCCTATGTGAAGTCTCTGGTTAGAAAAAAGTATTCTTTTTAGTTAAATGATTTTATAGATTCAGAATATGTTGATTTTAGTATCTTATGTTTTATCAAATGGATATCCTTAGTTTAGGAAAATGATTTGGTGATTAAGTGATAAATATTATTTTGGAATATATTCACTCTTTTGGGAACATTATATGATTAATGAAAGTAGATTAATATGGGATTTCATTTGAGGAGTAATTATTTAATTCTATTTTATAATAATATATGATTTTTTTGTGGATATATAGTGATTTGGGATATTTATGTATATTATTAACCTATCAGGGAGAATTTTTTATTAGGTTAATTACTTTTAATTGTGAGACTTAAAGAGTAGTCAATGTTATTTGGAGATAAATGTTAAGATTTATTATTGAAGACTATATCATCAAATACATATATATTTATTGTTTCAATATTTGTTTGGATTATTTTGAGGAGTTTTATGTACTTTTTTTAATGGTGTTGGTAGAACATGGGTATTACTATTTAATTTTTGAGATTAAAAGTAATCCTTATCCTAATTAAATATTTTAATTTTGGGGGATTATTTGATCATGTACTAACACTTTTTGCTTTGGTTAATGTTTCAATATTGGATGAATAGATAATTATCTTATATGGATTATGTTTTTTTCTAGAAGTTGATTCTAGTTTCTTAGGGCTGATCAAGTCATCTTGTATTTTCATATTTTAGAGAAAAGATAAGTTTGTGGTATAAATTTTTTAAAATCTGAAACTCTACATGTAAATTAATTATGTTTCCTTATGTCATAGTCGATCTCATTAATAAATTACTTAACTTTATAAAAATTATATTAAAATAAAAATGCTTTATTTTGTCTTTTCCTACTGTGAAATCAAAGATCAGTTAACCCATCACATGTTTGTGGTTTTTTTGTTGTTAACTTTCTCCATATTATGTTTTCCTTCACTCTACATTAGAAGGGGATGGTTTGTTTAATTGTAGACGTTTTATTAACCATTTTTCCAATGTGTATTTTCTATAAATTTAGTTTTAAAATATATACCATAGTTACCAACCCCATATTCAAATTGCGAGGACACAATTTATTAATTTGGAGAGGATGTTACATCAACAGTATTAAGAAAGAAACTATATATTCAATAGCGTACACGATACACTAAATCAAGCTTAAATGGACAACTAAATATTATTTTTTAAATGTTAGCATTATAACGTAGATATTTGAATGGAATAAATGTTAGTATCAACTGAATAATGAAAAATGGTTTTCACATGTCCAAATAATTATTCATTAATTACAAAATTTATTAGAAATGGAAAAAAACCTATTGTATATAAATGGTGTGTTTTTATGAATACCTATTTAAAAGAGACTAATTGTTTCTATAAAATAATATCACTCATTATTGGTTTTTTATTTAATGAAATATAAATTTTATATATTAATTTTAAGGTTTTAAATTCAACTAATATGTATTCTTTATGATATAAGAAAAAATTTAATCTTTGGGATAAAAGAAGAATTTAAAACAAAAAATAAAATTTTATAAGTTATATTTGCCATAATAAACATTCTATTTGAATGCAAGAAATAAAAATTATCCATGGTACAAATTTTGGTATTTTCTGATTAAATTCATATTTAAAAGAATAGTGAAAATACTGCATTTTAATTCAAAATTGTATTTTCCTCATATTTATTTATATAGATATATTTTAATTTTAATAATTTTTAAATTATAATTGGATTTTTGTTTTTTGATTTCATAAAATTATCATTATTTGAAGTAATTTTATGTTGAAAATTTTTATAAACACTTGATAATCTTTTGATGGTTTTAACTTTTTAAAAACCCACTTTCTTGTTTTGAGGACATTATTTGATTTTAAATTAATTATTAAATATTCTTATGAATTTTATTTGAAAAAATTTATTCCATATGTGTAATTAGAAGGATCATATTTTGAATAACTGTACTATTAATTTATTGGAAATTATGAATAGTAGCTTCAATAATTAATTTTATTTACTACGGTTATATGGTAAATTAGATAAATAATGGAAAAAATAATATTATAATAACATAAAACTACCCTAACATGTGTCCTAATATTATTTTATGAGTAATGGGTGACAAGAAAAATCATTATTCCAAACCATTGGCATTTGGGAGCCAAATGGGAGTGATAATGACATGTTATAATAATTAATTAAAAGTAATGAGAAATATAGCATAAACATGTTTCTTCTTAATAAAAAAAATTTAATATGGGGTTATATAACTGATATATTTGACTATAAAAAGTAATTATAAACATAAAATTATTTCCTATATGATGGTATATTATTTAAAATTTTTATTCATTAGATAAATATATTTATTTATGACACAATGATGATGCAATGACCACCATATTAATGAATGATTAAAATAAATAATATTATAAATATTAAAATAAATTTAATTTGAAATTTATGATTCCATAAACAAATTTTATGGATGATTATGACATATTATATTTTATTTAATGTAGTTTTTTATAATTAATCATTCTTTAATGACTTTAACAAAAATAAATTACTAAATAGTGTCAAAGTTGAAAAAACTGAGTTTTTAAAATAATGATACTCTATTAAATAATATAATAGTCATTAAAAATATTATATTCATCTAACTGACTTATAAAATGCTAAATGATTTATTAAGGACCCATTTTAGGTTCTCTTGGAATTTTATAGTGACCTTATTTACCATATAGTGTAAATATACAAGAAGGCATGGTAATAATTTATTTATTTAACTAAGGATTAAAGCCAAAATATAAAGTTATATTTATGGTTCAAACATGTTTAAAACCTATTGGTTTGGAGGATTTTCATCCATCCTCATCTTATCATCGATATATATTACATTGGAATTATTTTAATTCGAAAATCAATTTATAATAAAACAGTATTTCAAGACTTTTTAAAGCCCCCCATTTATAAATGGACACCACCTCTACCCACCTACTAACACATATCAACCCAAATGGCTCATCCTAATACTCCTAAAATAATATACCAACAATCATCCACTCCTCATTGAAGCCTTACATTATTCACAATCTAATTCAACAAATCTGTTTGGCTCAAATCAAAAGGAGTTACCTGATTTTGAGGTTGCGACTTCTCCCAACTTCATTTCCATTATTTTCCTTCTTCACTCCCTATACAATAATTATTCTATGCTTACATAACAAATCCAGTATCATAAATATACTAATTTTTTTATTATATGTATTATAATCACACTTACACACACCTCCATTTAATGGATATGAACATACTATTTCTGTGTACAACTAACTACTGCCTCACAAAACAATGATTGTTCAATTTTCTCCTACCAAATATCATGGTGGCCATTATAAAGGAACATTATTTATATATGATATATATTATATTTATATTTTATATATTCTTATGTAAATCATATTTCTAACATACCTTTATTTTTTTCATAATCTGTAAATATGATGATTTAATTTGAGGAAGTGTGGACTGCTGCCCACTCAATGTGATATGACTCTTTCATATCATACATGGAACATATAGAGGATGGAGTTAATGAAATTATGTAACATTTATAATGTATAAATTATAATGTAATTATAATATAACTATGTATCCTTTTTTTATTCCACTAATATGACAAAGAAATGAGAGTAGCTTTCATGCTTACATACGACCTACCGTCTCCATGAACGGTGCATTACATTTCATTACTCGAAATATTATTGACTATTATAAATAAATATATAATAGATATATATTATATTTAAATCAATAATATTACTATGGAGATTATTTACTTATGATCACATAGAAAAATTATAATCAAAACAAATTCATTTTTGAATCAGGTAACAATCTTCGTCAAAAAGTCTGATATTAACTGAAATAATTAACTAATAGTTATGACATTGTAATAAGTGATATAAAAATAATAAGAAACATAAAAATATTCTTATCCATGTAAATATTAACATATGTTTATTATTATGGAAATGAAAGAACAAATGATACAAGTCGAACTCTAGGTAATGGAATTTCAAAATAGAATTTTCACTCATTAGGTTTTACGCTTACTTTGTTGATTATATTATGACATGATTATGTGTGGAATAATTTTTTATTTATTTTTTGTTTAATTTACACTTCTAATTGTGTGTATATACTGTTTCTACACATAATAAATCCAATAATTAATTTTTACATCATTTATATAAACATTGTTTGGGAAATATTAACTCAATCTTCATTCAGTGAGTTAAATATCCATGTTATTGATTTTTTTTCAATGAATATGTGTGAATTATCTATGATTTATTTATATAGAATATCCATTTATATTGGGTTTATTTATATTATTCACACATAATTATGTCATTGATTTATCCTTTATCTAATGATATGATATTTGTAAGAACTTTGTTTCAACATAATTTCATTGAGGCATATCATGATGTTATGAACCTTTATGTGGTGTATATACAACTGTTTTGACATGTAATATCTTGAATTAATATAGTCTCATGATGTTTACATTTTTGTTTAGTGTTATTCATTAATTATTTTAATTCAAATGTTTCTCAAGTGGTAAGGGACTCTTTAACTAAAACATCATTTTAAATATTTTAAAGATATATTATTTTAAATAATTCAGATTAATGTACATGTTTTAAACAAAACTAGGACTTATATATATTTAAATTAGTGTTTTAAATTTTAAATTCCTTTCAAAAGTTTCAGTGCGGTATGTGACTGTTGTATTCAAATCACTTCTTCCTGAATGTTTTAAATGGATTGATTATATCAATATCATGAAATAATATGTTGTGATTACAATGTGAAAATATTAATGGATCGATAAGAAATGTAATTTAATTAATTATTATGATATTTATGATATTTTTATAGTTATTATGTGAAAAATATTTCATTTTCTACCCCTCCCATTCAATTTTAAATTAATGTGTTTTTCTCGTGTATGGGGAGACTACTGCATCCCTGGAGCAACATGTTTTTTAACCATGAACACTTAACATGGATGACTATAAAATTCTTTCTAGTAATTAAATATTATTTTTTCTCCACTAATAATATTATATATGATTAATATCATCCATTATATATGTGGTATTTACAAGAAATAGTTTTAGTAACTTCGCCCACCTAAAATGAACTATTTATGAAACCTCTCTTAAAATGAGTCAATTTTGGGATAACCTTTTAAATTTTATATATATTGTTATGGTGGATTAAAAACTGAAATAAACATCCAAAAATATGGGGATAATTATGTTATTTAATGAATCCTTTGGCCATGGCCAACAAACTAAATGTGTTGTGGGGAAATTAACCAAACAAAGTCGAGTAACCAATGTAAGAAAATATTATATAAGAAATAAATAACATAATGTAATAAATAGGCCATATAAAATTAAATATAGATTAATGCTGTTTTGGGGTATGTAATTAATCAACATAATTTAATTTTTTAGGAAGATATGTGTGAATTAATACATGAGTTAAGGGATCATATATACCATCCTCATTACTTTTTGGTTACAAATATTTTTTATTTTTATCTCCATTATTAAATATTATTCAATGAAACTAATGATATTTTATATATATATCCCTAAAATATATTCATAGTTAAATAACCATTTTATTTTTCCTATTATACAATTTTTATTTTCCCTTATGATTTTCCACATTAAGGTAAATAAGATTTATATGAACATTTCTATTTCTTGACTTATGTCAAGAATAACCCTCATAAATTGTTTTCAAACCTTGAAAATCTTTTATAAACCCTCATTAATTTTGAGATAACCATTTTTCAATTTTGGTTTTTATAAAAAAATAAGTTATTTACCCCTATAAAATTTACTTTAGTTATTATATAAAAGATCCACCCAAGTGGTTTATTATTATAATTTCTTTTGTAGATCCATCTAATGATTTTTTAATAGTGGAACTCCATGTTTATGGCCTATGTCTCCTTTTCAAATTTTAATGTCTAAAAAAATTTAATCTATTCTTCCCTTAAAAATCCTTATGATTTATTGTTTGGTTATTCCTTGAGTAGAATTATGGAACCCACTTCCTTCTCATGGGTTAAATCATTCTTATGATTTATGTATGGTTAATTCTACTCTTATGGAATTCATATGTATGGTTTATATTATGTAATGAGTGGAACTGTAATTATATATCCCACAAATTAATTGGGTAAAACATTATATATCATGAAATTTTATATATGGAATCAAGGAGGAAACCTAACCCTATATGATAATTTGTACACTATATGATGATGGTATTGGGAGTGATTTTTGACTTAGGTTTACGAAGTAATATATTATGTAGCTTCCAAATATTTTATGATTCCATGAAATCTTCAATTCATTTCCTTATACAATGTTTCAATGATTATTATATCCTCATTATGATATCATGTTACTCATCTTTACACTCTTGTTGTGATTTGATTCCATTTTTATTCCCATACAAGGCTTCTAATATCACCATTTTCCTTATTTATTTTCCCCAAGGTATTATTTTATGCTTTAGAATATTTATCAGAGGCAGGATAAATGTGTAATATTTTAAATAAATATATTGTATTCATGTTTGATATGATGTATTTATGTATATAATCTTCCAAATACACTATACCCATAGATCCTTGGTTTGAATTCATTGGAAATATGTGTCAAAATTATGAAATAATGTTTGATTAAGGCATGAGTCACTAGAGTAGTTATAAGAGTATGTTCTAGTTGTTTTTGAGATTAATATTTGTGAAATTCAGTGAAATCAATTGGAATGCATTTAATAATTAGATAACATCTTGATGTTTTGGTAATGTTTTGAGTATGTGATTTTTCTAGTAATGAAATCCCTATCCCGATATTACATGTGAATAGTGGATCTAACACATATGTTCTGATGGGTAAACACCATAATATAATATATTGGTGAGTAACTCAATCATCACCTCATAGGATAAACTATGATCGATATAGTTTGAACTGACAGAATTAGATGCTACTATGATGTTGTAAAAAGTGAAATGGTTTTAATTTTTAATCCCTTTTATGATATTTATTATGATAATCCCCATATTATGTTAAATGTTCACTACTCTTGTTAACCCTATTGGTTTAAGTGATGGATGAAATTGTAAGGAACTTAGTTAACCATGGTTGTGAGGGACAATGAGATGATTACCTCAATGATCAACCCATTATAGTTGGTAAATATGTTGATTACTCAAAACCAACCTTCATAAAATATAATTTTTAATGTTACCGCAGTTGATATCTTGAGTTCACCAAAAAAGGGAAGGATAGAGGCTCATAAAATCATTAAGATGGTAGCTTTCAAGACGATATTAACTTGAGATCATATACTGTACTAAATCCCATCCTCAAAGAACCTCTCCCTTGGCAGCTCATATGCTTCTAGGGTAGGTGAAAACCCATGAAGATTAGCAAATCCAACTTAGTAGTAAATAACAGACATGGTTCCACACTCTCGATGCATTAAATCTATAGACCTATCAGCTCTCTACATTTATTAGAAGAATAAATAATAGAATCTGTAATGGAAATTACCCCACGTCATACCTCTGTGATGATAAACCTGATTCAGAAAATATGATCATTATTTGGAAGATTCACAAAGATTATAATTAAAGAGAACAACTCTGATATCAAGAGATTTTTTTAAGATGCTCCAAAATTGATAGCATGACCACCACCAAGGAATAAACAACAAGTGTACCTCCATCCTGAGAAATCATATGATGATGCACTAATAAAAGTCAGTGTCAGCTCTTATATAGAAGAGACAGTTCGTGTAGATCCCATTATTGTCTACATAAGACACAAAAAAACCCAAAAAAAATCCGCATTATCTAATTCCTAGGGTATATGAGGAGGTACTTCTTGTGTTACTAAGTGAGGTAACACTTGTGGATCAAGGACCATCACATCCAAAGAATAGTCATCAACACCATACTGGTTCATGAATTTAAGACATCACGGTATAATAACACTAAAAACATCATGAACATGCCTAATAATGGATTTGATAATGATTATGACCATATATACCAGAATAGAACGGGTATAAGAATTATTATATTAGAATCACACAACATGTCCCAATCATAAATCCATGTATAGGGGTAATATAAGAAAGAGATAAAACACCACTTTTACTACTTACTGGCTACTACTAGGGTATGTTTTTTGTCATGTTCTCCAAATTTTATCATAGTTCCATTATACAGTGGGTAAATGAAATTTTATAGAGGAAAATACATTTAAATTAAATGTGTAATCACTATTTAAATGAAACCATATTTAAATTAATTATATAACAATTATTTAGTTTACATAATAGAATATTTAACTCAAATATCATTCCCAATTTATACAAATAAATACATTATAAATTGAAATTGGTAGTTTATTTAATTATGTCTAGACATTAACATTCATTAAGGGAATGTTAGTAAAATATGATATGAATGTATGATTCTTTATTCCATATTTATAAATGTATGTGTATTCATTAAATAAAAAATGATATTCATATATTAAAAATAAGCTAATGTCTTAGTCTATGTATCCTCACTTACATAACACAAATATGTGATAATTAGTAAATTAATGTGGAATCATCAACCTATATGGGGAAACACCATTTAGGTTGATGCAAACACTTTAATAACCCATTATATAATACCATCTTTCCTACATAAATGTTAGTTTCATAATCGATATGTCATTAAAGTCAAATTCCACAACTGTCATGCGGTTAGGAAAATAATCCTACATGGCATGACATAATGCCTGACATATTAACCCTATAAGGTACATAAATTAATGCATGATAAATGAATCCTTTCAATATAGGTATAAGGAAACAATATAATCTAACATCAAATTATTAATAACATCATAAATCATGTGTGTCACCCAAATATGGTATTAAAACAACTATAACAACTATAAACTAGAGTATCATATCTGATCACAAAAAAATTGATTTTCCTCTTTATATGGGATATATAATCACATAAATATGTTCATTACAAAATTATGACATTTCCTAATATCTTTGATACCACCCCATAATATTAAGGAAAGAAAATAAAACATCTTGTTCTACATTTTGATGTCCGGACCCGGATCATCGCTTAATAATAGCTCAATCAGTTGGAAACATGGCCTCAAGCATGCCACTCCATATGAAAAAGGCTTTAAACTAGAATTGCTGGTTGAATTTATTATGGTGCAGAGACAATACCCTCATGATCAAAGTGTATCACAATAGTAAATGTGGTATACATAAATAACAAGATAAATAATAATGGAAAAGATATAAGAATAGGTATAAATATCCGAATCATTAATAATAAACAGACAATATGAACAAAGAACCATTTACAATAAATATGTAATGTCTCTACAAAAATTATAAATTATACATTGAAATATTTAAATAAAAAATAATAGAAAAAAACCATCCATGAAACATAAGAACTGACCAGATCATCTAGTACTAAGAAACCGTCATAACATTAAAAGTCATATATACAGAATTGGAGGCTTCCCATTATCCATACCCGCTAACATTTAATCATTCTAGGAACCAGTGGAAGCCTGGATAGGTTTGGAGACAATATCTGTGGGCAAACACCGATAGTGTCTATACAAATCCAGTATGTAAATTTAAACTACAATATTTTTTATGCAGATCAATGTTTAATGATAAATAAATATAACCCAAGTCATGCTGAGTTTCCTCATGGGAGACCTATACGACTATACATACTTCATCCTATGATGGACGTTTCTAAGAAAATGTTTTAATTTAATCAGTGATTCATTGGATTAAAGAATATAATACAAGACAAAATTGGAAGAAAAATGATAATACTGTAAATTATCTATAAGTAAATAATGAATATTTGAACATATAAGGCCATGATAGCTCATGATAAACAACCATTAACCCTATAAATATTAAAATAGTGTAATCCAAGAGGTGTACTCAAGGAATTACACTATTAATATCTCTAATAGTGTCCATGGGTCCTGTCTATGGTAAATACTTGGCTAAACATGATTGAAGCTCTAGGAGAATAATCAAAGGTGTCAAATATCCTAAGACATCACACTGAATACAAGAATTTAATCTAAGGAATTCTTATTTATATAAGAGACTAACAATTCTATGAAATCATATTGTGAATCCACTAATACACAATGAATGGTATCCATGGTGGGTATCTTCTTAGGAAACTAGCTCAGAGAATTAGCATAGTGTCCTCTAAGTGGTCAAGGTATTCTCTTGGGAATATAATGTAGGACCAAGTCTAACCACTCATTTATAGATGAAAAATTCCATATGAAATAGGAACTTTATGCCCATGATTATATATTATCCTAAATCAGTATAGTCCTTGTAATAACTATTACAATTATGAGTCATTAGGTTCATTTCATTAAATTTCATCCTAATTGACATGGTCAAAAGGAAACGTAACCATTTTAAAATTTTAATTACATTTGATCAATGTCTACTATTATCTATAATAATATTCATTCCATTTACTGTTTTGTAATTAATTTAAATAAAATAGGTACTTACTATTATGAAGGTTCAGTCAAACACAACAGAATGATGTCTCTGTTAATTACATTATTGGTCAAAAAAGACATAATAAAGAACACACCCTAAATGAGTTGTTGGCATTGAGGTCTTGACCTTTAAAAATATAAAATGGTCTTTCTAGGGACATAGTTTTCAATTTAGATAATTATATTTTAAATCATAAGTTTTTAAGTGGAAATTCCCATCGAAACCAGAGTGCACATAATTACAAAAATTTATAATTGGAAATACATTGAGGGATAAGTCATAGACCACTTACATTATACCCTTAGAAGATGCACCATCTGTTATTTTCCGTAAGTTTTTCCTAGATCGAATCAAAACATAGGAACAGTCGAACTAGATAAAGATAGGGTATAAGATATCACAACAAAATAACATCTTCAACTGTGAGATAAATGAGATAAAAAAAGTTGTGAACCTAATCTCTTATAGAGACATGTCCAATTGGATTAATTGTGTCATGATATGACACTAGGTTGAGGATGTCCTTCAACAACCATCTTTAATTCATGGGAAATTCACAAACAAGAAATGACATGTTGGACGAAAAATGGATTCACGGTCTTATTAAAAAATTGAACACAGCTATAAAGAATTTCATCTAGATTGGATGTTTTCTTGAAAAAAATGGTGTGATTGTACTATCATCTACTTTTTTCAATCCCAATGAGAAGTGGTGTATTGTTAGTAAAAATATAATGTAAGTTAATGAATCCATTCAAGAAAGATTCACTTGGAACCATTTTTGCAATCCTTCTGATGTATTACCTTTACAAACATATATTTCATGAAAAACATAAGATGGTCAATTCGAATTTAATTAATTTTTCTATATATACTTCCATCAAACCCTCCTTCACTAATATTACTAATAATTCGAGATGGATGGTCTCTAGAGAATCCTAATTGAATTTCTATTTTGATAACTAGATTAGCACACCATTAATTTTATGATAACTCTCAATCAAACCCTTGAGAGTACGAACTTCTCTATCAGAGAAATTATAAACTCCCAAAATTATCAACTCCATGATACTATCCTGAAATTCATTGAAAAAAACTATTTAACTCACACTAATGAGTTCTTAATTTGGGAGCATTCTAAAAATGGTAATATTAACTCCAAAAATTTCTACAATTACTATTTCTCTAACTCTAAAAGAGATTAATGTTGAAAAAAGCATTTCAACAAACATTGGATAAAACCATCAAGAATCAATCTCATCCATCATCTTTCTCATAACAGGGTTCCCACTGAGATCTATCTCAAATATTTTGGAATCCATCTCTACTCTATGTTTAAAATATGTAATCAAAATAGGGAAGATTCTAACCACCTCTTCCATTATTCTGATACTACTTTCACTATTTAGAACTATATTTTTGACATTTTTAACTGCAGATAGTTGATTCTTGACTCTGTCAAATCTCAACTATTGAAATGTGAATGAATGGAAGGCTATCAGTAAATCCATAACCTTTTAATTGCTATAATTTTTGATCTCCACCATGTTAATTTGAATGATAATAATGTTATTTTTTATAATAATTACTCACTCAATCAACAATAAGATCGAATGAGAATCATCATTTCCACACATGAAGCTTTTTTGATGTAAAAGAGACATTGCCAAAACATTGTGCAAGACATTGTAATCCAGATATGTCTACAAATTAATCGTAATTTCTATCAACTAAATCACACTCTAGAGGTGTTTTGGAGAGCACCACTCCCTGGATGGATCAAATTCAATATTTATGGCGCCTCCAATAGTAATTCGGTCCCTCAAAGTTGTGATGATATCTTCCAGAATCACCTCAGTCAGATCCTTGGATGTTTCACAGGTAGATGTGGAATTTCCACCTCTCTTGATGTTGGGATACTGAGTTGGATACATGTTATTTCCTTTTCCAAGCACCTTGGTTGGAACAACATCTTGATTAGAAGTGACTCGACAGCCATCGTACAAGCTACATGGAATTGTATAACACATCTCTCTAGGTCAATTACTACCATCTTGGTTGAATGCAGCCCTTATATTATCTATCAAGCAATATAATCACACATTTTTATTAAGAGTCAAACACATTTTCATATATATTGGCCAACATGGGACTAAAAGAAGACATCACCTTGTTCAAAGTACTTCCCGCTGCTTTTATTTCCTTACATGAAAATGATAGTAATATGATACCTTATTTTAGACTCCTATAATCATTATTTTAATAATTATTGTTCCTTGGACTTTTCTTGAAAATGAATCACCATCTTAAAAAAGTGAGAGGGGAAAATGGGAAAATCTCTCTATTTTAAATAGACACATGGTTTGGCCACATAGTAGGTCAAATCATGCACTTACTAAGATTGAGATACATTCCATGGACAATGTCCCACATGGTTGGGGATAAAAGTTTCTCTAAATTTGATCTATATGTGTATCCCCTTATACCTAGGGAGAACACCCACATGGAAAACAATGCACTATTATAGAAATTGTGCACTGCTCGTGCACTCACCTTTGCGAATCTCTGTAGCACTCCACACTGTTTATCTAACCATATGGGTTGGGAAGAATAGGTTATACTAACAGTATGGCCCTATTGTCTCATTATGAAGTCGAGGATATTGGATCTAAATATTCCCTAAACCCCATGGTTTTATCCATATTCTTTTGATACTATCATGAAAGGATGAAACTAACTAACTAAACTAAAAACTAAAGGTTCTAGACCTTAAAGAAGTATATGGATCCCACAATTTCATCTTTTTTTTCTTTCCCATAAATAATAAAAATAGAATTATTAAACATTGATCTAGAAGTGAATTATTTTTAATTTTACCACTATTTATATAATATAATCATTGGGTTATATTTCATATGTACCTTAGCTAAAGTGAATGAATTTTGATATAATGTTATCCTAAAACATTTTCAGTTTTTCTTCGATTTAACTATTTTTTCAATTGAATTTATAAATAAATATAATTTTATCCAGATTACTCAAATTAATATATTTAAAAATTCATGTATTATGAATAAATTATTATAACCATCTATAGGGTTTTCGATAAGAAAAATGTTAGCAATTTCCTCATTGGTAGTTAACTAATGGTTAATGTGACATTTTCAAAAGAGTGGGAATGTGAAGAATATCAATTTATTATGATATAAATATGATAATTCAAACAATATTAAATCATTAATATAATTTTAAAATACAATATAATTTTCAATATATGAATTTTGTTTGAAATGGGTTGAGAAGAAGTGAAAGAGTAGAGGATAATGAGAGGAAGAATTAGTGATATCTTACCCTATTGTCGTTGATTCTTCTTCTCTACACCTCTAAACCCATTTGATGATTATGGTTTAATTGATACTAAAAATCACTAAATATTTAAATAGAAAAAATTTAGAGGGTTTTGGAAGATATGTATATTTTAAATGTGATTGATTGTGGTTTTCCAAGGGGGAGGGGTTATTTATACCTGAGAGAGGGGTGTTTTTAGAATAAAATATAAATAAAATATTATATCAAAGGAATACCACGTAATATTAAATATATGAAAATATAAATAATATATCAAAATAATATAATGGTTTTAGGACATTATATTCCATTATAATTTAAATTCAATTTGTTTATTAAAAATGAATGTGTAGAAATGAAAAATCACCGTTTATAGAATACTTTTGACATTTGGAGTTGGGAAGTATTTATTATGATTTTAAAATGAGTATATGTTATTTTAATATCTCATTTATTAAGATAAATATTATTTTAAATCAACAGTTTATTAAAATTAAAATTTTATTATTACATCACGAGTGATGTAATTTACGATACACCTATTATGGAAAAAAAATTCCATTATTTACCTAAAATAATGTATTTCAAAAAAATTTAAACAAAATCACCCTTAAAAATTTACATCTTTATGATATGAAAAATGATATTAATTTATAAAAAAAATTCTTGAATAGGTTATTTTGTGTTATATACAAAAAATATGATTTATACAAAATGCTTTAAAGTATAGTTTTTTAAAAATGTGCTTATGTTATCATTATGTTTTTTAATCCTGAAATATATTTTTGTGGAATTATAAGATTGATATTTACTTAAATTACTGCTTATAAATATTATTTATAGTTTAATTTATTATTTTGTTATTAAATTAATATTCCGACAGTCATGTTACTGTTTCCATCACTCAGGTTACTATTCCTAACGGTCAGGTTACTATTCCAACTATCACCTTAGTCTTCCAATAGTCACATTACCTGTTATAAATAACTATTCCTTACTTCATTATTTATTTACTTTAATTAATCTCATGGTTCAATTTTTTAATTTTCTATAATTTCAACTTGTTTAGAAATATCATTCCATCATAACACATTGACAAAGAGAGTAGTCTTATTGTGTGGAACAATGTCTCTTAGTTATAAAACATTCAACAACTACTCATAATATTAGTATTCATTATCTATTTATAAAACCTCTAAAGTCTTTATATTTTAGGGATCAGGTACTCTCTTCCTAAAGAGTGATACATGGAATACATAACGAACTTGATCTATATTTGGTGGATGTGAATGATGATATGCCAATTCTTCAATACAATTAAAGATCTCAAATGGGATATATTCCTAGGTAAAATCTTTCATTTCCTTTCATAACACATGATTCTCCTCTATGGTGATATTCGTATGAAATCATTTTCCCCAACAACAATCTCCAAATCCCTCCAACGGTTGTTATCATGTCTATTATTGCAACTATGAGCATATTTTTTATGTTGTTGAATGGAATGAACCATCTATGTTATCCTTTTCATAGGATTATGTCCAAGAAGAATCTAATAAAAAATCATCATAAAATTTTTGATTTCTATATATCATTCCATATAGATATTAATATAAGGCTATTTGATTAATTGAGTGGAATATATTGTTGTCTTCGAAATAAACTAATGGGATATGTTGATTCCATCCACATTTATATTCCATTGATAATTATCTAAGAGTTTTATTATGTGTATTAATATTACATTCATATTTGACATTTGTTTGGGGGTAATAGGGTGTACTAAAAATCAATTCATTATTCAAGGAATGTGGAAATATTCTCCAAAATTTAAAAGTTATCATTGGATCAAAATTAAAGACAGTAGGTAGTGGAACCAAATTGATCATCACCACTTCTATTACATAAATCATTGAATGTTTTCCACATGATAGATCATCCCAATTATTATTGAGTGAGAATTCATGGTGATTCGATCCTCCCAAACCCATATTTCATTATTTCCATTAGATGTATATGAGAGACAAGTAAGAAAGTCTATAGTTTTGTTCTCCAATTTTCATGCTAGTATAGTCAATGGTTTCATAATCCCCTTGGAATTATATCTCCATTCAAAAACGTTTTGACACACCAATAACATTCATATATAGAATCAATCTCATTCTTCATCCAATAAAAGTGTTCTCAACATCATTATATATCATGTAATTTCTAGGATCGATAGAGGAAGATGTATTATATAAATTTCATAATAGATCATTCATTTTTAAAAGTTATGAGGTAACTCAAATCCTAGATTAAAAACAAATCACACAATTTTCATTAATATAGAATTGATTAATCTTCCCTTCCATAATTGCTTTTATATTTTTTTAAGCTCTTGATCATCCATTTTTTTTCTATTTGACCATATATTTGATTTATTCTTGAGAAATCATTTGAGAAACATATGATCTCATCCTTTAAAATATGATTTCAAGACCCTTTCTTTATGTATCCATGAATATTGGGTCTTTCTTAATATGCATCATGGATATAGAAGATGTTTTTTTTTCTATTAAGAGCATTAGTTACCCTATTATCATATATATCATGGAAGTGAATTGAGAGATAAAAGTCAATGATTACATTAACAAGTCGTCTTTGACAAAGTTTGATCTCATTTTATATTAATACATACTTTAGACTCTTTTGATCAGTATATATATCTCACTTCTATCCATAGAGGTAGTTTCACCAAATATTCTTGGAAAGGATCATGACATCTGACTACAAAAATGTGTTGGGATGTTCTTGTTAAGGATGCTTCATTTTTGTGTGCTTTAGGATATAAAATTATGATCTTCATGAATAAACAACCCTAGACTTTCAATTAAGCATCTATATATATATATATCACAAAACCCTATCCACTTAATAGTAGTGTGGGTACATATATAGTGATTAGCCTTGTTTTGATATCCTTAATGATTTAATCAGATTATTTTTTCTATACACACTTTAACATTTTCTATGTTAACATTGTTTATATTCTAGACAATATTGGTATATTTCACACAAAACATCAATATTTCTGAAATAATCCATGAAATCTGTATAATTTTACGTAACTTGAGGTTATAGTTCATTCGTAAATTAATTTTGTATTTCAAGGGTCCATATAAATTCCATCACTTGTGATCACAAGCCCAAAGAATGTGAATTTATAGAACCAAAATTTAGACTTTTTGATCTTGGAATAGATTTCCCCCTTCCTTAATTTCTCCAACACAATCCCTAGATTCTCATCATATTCCTCCATTACCATGGAGTAAATAATAATATTATTGATAAATTATACCCAATGTTTGACACGGAAGTCTATAAAAATATGTTCATAATATCCATGATGGTTTATATGGAATTATTAAGTCAAAAGATAATAACTATGAAAGAGTAGTTTTTCATACAATTCACAGAATAACTTCTATTGAATATCTTCCTTCTTCACCTTTAGATAATTATTATGAGAATGAATATCTATTATTGATAAATATAAAGATCTGAATAGTTGATCAAACTAGATATCAATACTTGGAAGGTAAATTTTTTTGTTTATAGTGATATTTTTAATATCAAAATAATCAATACAAAACTACATTGATCCATTCCTTTTATTTAGAAAGAAAACTAGAACAACCCATGGTGATGCAATATGGCATATGAACCCTTTTCTGAAATCATCTTATAACTATTTTTTAAATTTCTATGGTTCAATAGAGGAATTCTTATAGTTTAATTTTAAGATAAGAGTGGATATAGTTATTATGTCTATTTGAAACTCTATCGCACAATCTGGGGGAAGTCAGAGTAACTCTTCAAGAAATATATTTTTGTATTCCAAAAAATTGGCAATTTTTTCATGGTTTATTCTTGCCTTCAACACAACAATTTTGGCTAGGTATGCAACAATATAGTGTATCATAATCCAAAAATTTGTTAGATTCTCCAAATAGTATTCATGATCATCAGGTAATGTTTTAGGGATAACAACCCTAGAAATGTTCATTTAACATTACCTGATATTAAGCATAATTGTATATCAGAATACAAGCCAAGGATAGTAATGTCTAGTGTCATTGAAAACTAGGCACGTGAAAATAAAAACCTGGAACTGAAAAAAACATATCATTATTTAATCTTCAAATTGAGAACCTAACATCCATTGTCAAAATACAACTTCATATGTTAAAGTGTGCATAAAATGGGAAAATTAATGCACTAAAATCCCAATGTGAAAAAAACCTAGTAATAAAGCTTTGGAACAAGGTATAGAAGGCATGGAATAATGATATAAAAATACAATGATCATGTGAAATCATAACATATATATATATAATCATATGATAATGTAGTCAAGGTAATTTGGTAGAAACATAAAACTTCAATTTAGTACGATTCAAGGCTAACCTCCAAGATCTTTTCACATGGTAGCACAATTCAAGGCTAACCGCAAAGAGCATCGCACATAGTAGCAAGAGCCCAAGCTAACTGCCAAGACCATCGGACATAACATCTCATGAGACTCAAATTTACCCAATGAAATAGAGATCTATCGGGGAACAACCAACACAACATGTTCATGAATTTTCTTTATACAAAAATAATCATACAAAATCAATCAGACATAAACATAAGAGAACCCATAGAGAGAAATGGCTAACACATTCACGTTATAAACCATAATGAATGGGTGTATCATAAAAGTGTCCAGAGAGAAATGAATTAAAACATAAATGAACATTAATATGGTATTTTAATAAAATATCATGGTATGTGATGTCAACCCGATGTTGCAACATGTAAGAAGAGAATTATGGAAATTCTTATCATTAAAACATATTATTGTTGTTTTAAGGAAAAAACTAAATTGAATTTAAAATCTTAAATGGAATAATATTTTATATAAAATAATAATTAAATTTTTTTGTTTTTTATAATAAAATAATTATTTTATAAAAACAAGGGATGCTTAAAACAAATGGTAGAGGGAACTTGGATTTAGGTAAAGTTTTGGGATGTTCTCTTAAAACGAGTTTTCTTATTGGGAAGTATCGACGAGGGAATCATATAAAAGCATGTATATCCCCAAAATAGAATGAGGTATGGGTATTGAAACATGAGTTTAGAGAATATAAATAGTGTGTAGATTTTTTTCATTAAAATAATGTACAACTTTATTTGGGTAAAAATAACGATAGAGAAACCAGAAGGAATAAAGGTGGTTTGGGTAGAATCCCTTACAGAATAATGGCATGGTATCAGGTGCACATAAGAGGTCTCAATGAGAGAGAAATAGATTTATAATATTATATTCATCATGAAGGAAGTATGTGGAAGGTGAGAAATAATACTCCATAATTAGGTATTATACGTAAACGGGAATAACATAGATGACATTCTTTAATAAAAGAGAAATAGAGAGGATCCCTTACCTTAAGTAAAATGGTGTTCTACATTTAATATGAATGACCTGGATAATCAATTTAGGTTCATTAGACAATAATTCCATAACATATTCTATATTTTAATGACTTTGTATAGCCTTTCTGAGATCATTTAATTTTTTTGATTGGTTATGATGTTCAATTTAATTGTTCGGGTTCATTTGATTCCTTGGTTTTAATGATCGGTTCACTTATAATCATGTTTAGAGAATCATGTGAAATGGGGATGGTTGTACAGAATTGGAGTGATATTATATTATTATACATCAATAAGGATATATGTTATTAAATTCCTTTTAGTTACTTTGTGTGAAGATGAATAATTATATAAATTATTTAATGATAACTGTTTGGGTTAATTGGCAGTTTTTTAACACAAGGAACACGTTTCCTTTAAAAAAAAAAGAAAAATGTGTTCAAAAAGATTCCAGAACCACATATGAGATATAATACATATATTAGTCTTTTTAAACCTTAATAATAGTTTCAAGACTAGAAAAGAATAAAATAGTAAAATTGAAAACCCATCATCCTTGAAAGAGGTAAATTAGTGAAACTCGAATGGTGTTGTAATTTTTAGTATTAATGAATGTGAAAGGAGAGATGATGAAGAATTATTCCTTTATCCAGGAAACATTCCAATATATGTAAGGAACTGGAACAATCTCAACATTTGGATGATAGGTGGTGAGGATAGAAAAAGAAAATAGATGAACATGAAAATAAAAAAAAGTTGAGAGATCCCTTACGAAAATTTGGCAGCCTTACATCGTCACATAAAATATCATAAAATAGTTTTTTGAGAGAAAATAGAGGAATATTGTAATTTTAAAATAATATGGATAGTAATGGCGACATGGAATTACATATTCTAACACAATCCAATTGAAAATAAAAGTGAATAATATAAAAAGAGTTCTTGAAAAAGAGAGTGATTTCATGACGAAACTTCTA
Organism: Viscum album; assembly: GCA_963277665.1. Classification (NCBI taxonomy): domain Eukaryota; kingdom Viridiplantae; phylum Streptophyta; class Magnoliopsida; order Santalales; family Viscaceae; genus Viscum; species Viscum album. Next base: position 1,463,749,791 of record OY728153.1, on the reverse strand, counting down.
CATCATAATGACTATGCAACATTGTTTTAGAAAACATTAAAAAGAGAGGGAACAAGGGTCAAAAATTCATAAAATAACCATAATATATTATTGGGACATAATAAAATTTAAATAAGAACATTTAATGGAAACATGAAATACATACCACGTAAAAGAGAACATGAATGAAAAAGAGAAGATGAAAGTTCACTTACCTTGTAGAGTAACTCCTAAAACCTGAAGGTTGGGACTTTGGGGTCCTGAGTACACATGGGAGGACTCATAGGGAGGTGAAACTACCATATCTTCTAAGATTATAAGTTTTTAATGAACAAAAATGAAGGAAAGAGTGGGTATTTATAGTTAAAGAGAGGGAGTTTTTTTATTAATTTCAATGGACAAATCATTATCATTTTTTGAAAAACCATGGGCTTTCCCATGGTATTAGCCCATGGTAATGGCCACATAGAACAACTCCTATAATATTTTACTTTAAATAGGCCGACCAGAATTTTATATTAATTATTATATCATTATGATGTCATTAAACATATAAATAACTCATAATTGTATTTTTATTATTCCTGAAAAATTCAAGTATTTTATAAAAATCCCAAAAAACACCCCAAACATGTTTTTATTTAATGAATTAAAAAATGAAACCCATTTTTTAAAAATATTTTTCATAAAATCATAATTTATTCTAAAAAAAATCATTAAAACAATTACATGTTTTATAAGAACATGAAAAAGTAATAAAGGTCCCATAAAAAAATCTTATAATCATATAAAAATAAAGTTAGAATTTATTATTACATTTTATTAATATAAATTTCTTTTTTAAATTAATAAATTAATCATAAAATTGTAAATATAATATTTATGACATACAAAAATACCAATACTTATGTGATGATTGTTTTCACTATTAAGATTTCTAAGATGTATTTATACATTAATTGGTGATGTTTCTAATTTATTGGTCGATTTCATATTCATTATTATTCATAAATGTATGTTACTATTCATAAGGGTATTTCAATATTTATCAAAAATTAAATTTTTCTTAACAAACTCCAAATAACTTACTGATCATAATAGTAGATGATCTTTTTTGGAAATTCAAAACATGGAAGTGATATTATTATGTTTAAGGGTCACATTTGATATATAAGTTTATTTTGTAGTAAATTTATTTGATTATATGAAATTATTATACGAGACAAATTTTCATTGAAAAATCATTTGTTCGTTACATTATTCAACCGTTATGAAATTTCACTATCAATTTTTTTTTCATTCTACGTCATAAACATATATGAATACTTTTCCATCATTGTCTCCTCATATTCCCATGTATCCTATTCATACATATCGTTCTACCATAGTGTTTTGACCAGGGGAGTAGTCTTGTTACATAGAACTTCATCTCAATGATCCAATATCAACAGTGGCTACTCCTCGTAAGAAAGATAATTCTCCAACAGTACCACATCTAAAGATAGTACATGTGAAGTGTCTGGTATTTACTTCCTTAAGAGGGATACATTAAAGAAATATTGTACTTGTGACACGGTATGTGGATGTGATAGTCCATAGTCCACAGCCCCAACACGTTCATGAATCTCAAAGGCACCAATGTTACTTGGACTTAGCTTCCTTCTCATTCTAATTATCATGAGCTTCTTCCAAGTAGATACATAGAGAAATACTATCTATCCAGATATGAACACATGGTCATATCATCAATTGTATGCATAACACATTTGTTGACATTGGGATGCATTAAAGTTTTACTCAATAGTTTTCAAATTGTCTACCATTTCGTTGACTGTTTCATGTCCTAGCATCTTAGGCTCACCAAATTAATCCCAAAACACCGGTGTTCTTCACATATTCCCACAAAGGTGTTTGTATGGTGCCATTCAGTTACTGAAGTTTAAACAATTTTTTTAGAGAATTTAACCAATGAAAGATGTTGGTTCCATTATCCATTGAATTCAATATAACATGATCTCAGCATATCTTCCAGTTCCTGAATAGTTCACTCAGATTGGACATCAGTTTGAGGATGATAGGTTGTACTGAAGTTTAGTTCAGTTCTTAGAGCATATTATAGACTTTTCCAGAACTTGGAGGTGAATCCCAGATCTATATCAATTATAAAGATAAAGGTACTCCTTGGAATCTTGCAACCTATTTGATATATATCTATGAAATTTGATCTAATGAAAAGTACTCTCAAATGGTGATAAAGTGAGCTATCATTGTAAGACGATCCACAATGACTCATATAGCGTTGTTTCCTCTGGATATCCTTATAAGTCTAGTGACAAAGTCTGTGCTGATGTTCTCCCACTTCCATATTGGTATGGGTAGTGATTGCATCATCCCCTTAGGCTTCTGTATCTCATCCTTCACTTGTTGGAATACATGTAACTTTTATCTATGCTCAACAGTCTCCTTCATATTGTCCCACCAAAATTTCTCTTGTAGACCTTGATACAGATTTTTTCTCTCTAGGTGAATAGAGATCGTTGAGCTATGCGAGTCATTAAAAAGCTCTTTTTTTATCTCTGGATTAGATGGTATGCATAATCATGACCCAAATCATTCATTTCCTTCCCCATTAATCATGAATTCTAAGGATTTCACATTTTAAATGGATTCCACCCTCTTCTAAATTTCCACATCTTTTTGTGTGAGCTCACTTCACTTTATCTATAAGGGATGGTTGAGAAATAATTTGAAAAATGATTGGTGATGTTCCTCCATTTATGATTCACATTTCCATCCTTGGAAAATATAGGAAGATCAGATAATTTTCAATTCCCATCATTGATAAATATGCAGTATCCTTTTTTACTCAGAGCATATTCCACCTAATTTGCCTTTCCAGGATGGCAGTGGATTGAGCAGTCATAATCCTTGATGATATCTAAACATATTCACTTGTGTGTATTAATAACCTCTATTTGAGTATATATTTGTGACTCTTGTGATCAATATATATGTAACACTTCACCCCATAGAGATAATGCCACCATATTTTTAATGCAAATATCATAGCTACCAACTGCAGATCACTTGTGGGAAGATTTTTCTCATGGATTTTTAACTATCTTTACATGTATGTAAAGATAAATTAATTTTACCTTAGATTTCACCGAAGGAATGCTTATAATATTTCATGAAAAAAATTCCCACAAACTTCATTATTCAAGACAATAAACATAGAATTTTTTCCCTAATGATTTAATATCATTTCAGGTAGGAACTCAATATTCATAGAATACATGAACAATATACAAATTGAAAATGAATATAAATACATTATTATATATACTAATTTGAATTACTGGTTACATGTAATTGATTCTTCATTATTCTCCTTTGCATAGAACATTGTTCCCCTTCTCATGGAGATTGTTGATGCTCATCATGCTTCTCAACTCTTACAATAGATCATTGTGTTTGATAATGTACAACTTCTCGATAATTATGACATAATACAATGTATGATACCTTGGAAGGATATTTTTTTCCCATTCATCACATTATTCATTTTGTCATGGAAATTTTCCACTGTATGCTTATTCTTTCCACACATAAAATATCTCTCAGTCCCTCAGTGTCATTTAACTTGGTGCCACTTTCCACAGTAGTTGTAGAGATGAAATTGGATCTTCTTTCCTTTATCACCGTTATTAGATGGTCCTTAATGATATTTCATCTTGATCTTAATTGAATCATTTGGGCTTTCAATGAAGTACCAATTGTTACTCTTGATTTTTGATAGCCAGTTGGCATAATCACGATATGTCCTTATTGAGCTCCCATTTATTGAGGGATCACATTTTGGAAGTCATAACATTGTCCTTCACATCGGTTTTAACCTGATCCATCCCATTCTCGACCATTGACAACAATAAAATGAAAATACATGGATGAATATAGCATAAGGGGGAAACCAATGAAATCAAAGGGATAACATACAAATTACAATGATATCCTTATCGTATGTGTTTCTAGGTCTTAGTCAATATCATTAATGATATATCTCCTAATGATATTCTTACGAGATCATATTTTTGTTCCCTTTATAATGATTCGTACTAAGATTATAAATTTTCCAAAGCATATCTCACGGGATATTCAAACCAAGCATGAAGCAAGGCCCATTGTCATGCACCAGTTCTCGTTCGATTCTAGATCAAAGTGGTGTTTTTTTTATTTTACCTGTATATACATCTATGCTAGAGCCACCTAATATTGTTTGTATTTATACATGGAAGTATTTTCTTGATAACATATTTACCCTATACTTACCAAAATTTAAGAATATTTTCTTATACATAGTCTCATCCATAGGGTTCTTATTAATTTTTTCTATTCCTAATCTATAAAAATAACTAGATCATCCTTTGATACCAACAATAGTGACCCAAGACTTTTTCATTTAACATTAAATTATTTTTAGAATAATTATACATCAATGTACATGCAATGGAAAATAAAGTTTATTGTCTTTGAAGACTAGGAATATAAAACTAAAAACATGGAACCAAAAAAATAACACTTTATTTAATCTTCAAATTGATCACCAAAAATCTATTTTTCTCATACATCATCGTAGGTTAAAGTGGGGATAAATTGAGAAATTGAATGGGCAAAATTCCTAGTAATGAAAAGAAATATTAATAAATCTTAAGAACATCGGTTTTATGGCATGGAATAATGATATAAAAAACATGGAACATGTGAAATCATAACATATAAACAAAGAATCATTTAAACAGGGAGTCTTAGTAATGTGTTAGCGAAAGAAAACATAAATTTAGTGTGATTCATGGATAACTACCAAGACTATTTCACATGGTAGCACAAGTCAAGGATAACCACAATGATCGCCGCTCATAATAGCACAAGCCAAGGAAAACGACCAATATTGCCACACATAACATCTCATGAAACAAAAATTTAACCATTTAATTGGAGTGCTATATAAGATCACCCATCATAACATGTCCATGAATATTATTTTCACATAAATAATCATACATAATCAATCATACATAAATATATGGGAATCAATGGAGATAAACAAGTATCACATTAATATCATAATGAATAATGAATGGGTGTATCATAAAAGTGTCCATAATAGAAAATAAATAAAATATAAATGAAAATTAATAAAAAAATAGAAAAATACCATGATAAGAAATTTCAAATAGAAGTAACAGCATTTGATAAGATTATTTAGGAAATTCATAGCATTAAAACATTTTAGTGTGGTTTTAAAGAAAATACTAAATAGCATTTAAAATTGAAAAGGTGATAATATATTATATAGAAAATAAAGGGAAAAAATATGGTTTTCATAATAAAATACTGATTTTATAAAAACAATGGTCACTTAAAACAATTGGTATAGGGAACATGTAATTGGGTATAATTTTGGGAAGTTCCCTTAAAATGATTTTTCTTATTGGGATGTATTGAGGATTAAATCAATTAAAATAATTAATATCCCCAAAAGAAAATGAGAGATGGGTCTTGAAACATGATTTTTCAGCATATAAATATTATGCATAATTTTAAGATAAAAATAATGGACAACATCATTTGGTTAAAAATAAAGATAGAGCAACCCGAAGGAATAAAGGTGGTTCAGGTAGAATCCCATACGGAATATCAACATGGTATCGAGTGTACTTAAGAGGTCTTAATGTGATAGTAAGAGGTTTCTAATATTTTATTAATCATTATGGAATTATGAGGAAGCTTAAAATTTATACCCCATCATTATGTATTAGACATAAAAATCCTTAACATTGAGGACATTCTTGAATAAAAGTGAAATAGAGAGAATCTCTTACCTTAAGTATAATGGTGTTCTCCACTTGATATTAATGACCTGAATAATAGAATTATGTTCATTAATAACTAATTACAGAAACTCTTCTATATTTTAATGATTTATTACATCATTTTTTAGATAATTCACTACTTTTTTTATTGGTAATGATGTTAAATTTCATTGTTTGGGTTTGTTTTTTTCCATGGTTTTATGTATCAGTTAACTTATATTCATGTTCACAAAATCATTTAAAATGGGGATAGATGTCCAGAATTGGAGTTATATTCTCTTATTTAAAATAAATAAGGTTTCATGGTTGGAAATTCTACTTTTTTACTTAGTGTGAGGATGAATCATTATATCAATTATTTATTGATAACAGTTTGGGCTAATTGGTGGTTTTTTACCACAGGGATCATTTTTTGTTCTAATAGTAAAACAAAGTGTACAAAAGGATTCTAAAATGATATATGAGACATAATTCATATGTTTTAGTTTTTTCAGACCATAATAATGGTATTATTAAATGATTTTTTAGAGGTTAATTGAAAATGATAACCCATCGTCCTTGATTGTGCTAAATAAGCACATCTCAAATGCTGTTTTCAATTTTAATATTAATGAAAGGGAAAAAAGAGTAGATGATTAATTATTCCTATATAATTAAAACAGAAAATAAAATTTAAGGAACTATATCCATCAAAACATTGGGATGAAAGGAGAAGAATATTGAAAAATAAAATAGATGAATGTGAAAATAAATGAAAATATGAGAGATCCATTACGAAAATTAAGCAACCTAACGACGTCGCTTAAAATGAAATAAAATATTTTTGTGAGAGAAAATACGGGTCTCTAATAATTCATACATAATATGGAAATTAAGGGGTAAATTGAATGATATAACCGAAAATAATACAATTGAAATTAAAATGGAATTACATAAAAAAATGCAAGAAAAAGAGAGATATTTTGAGATGAAAATTCTGCAGCATAACAGCTATGCTTCATAGTTTTAGAAAATCATAAAAAGATATGGTATGGCAACCCTGCTCTTTATTTTAAACATAAACATGATTTATTATATAAAACCTTTACTTTATACAACATAGAAGATAGAGAGGTATGTTGTCTTTGGGGATAAGAAACATTACATAACAACTTAAAACATAGAACACATCAACTTATTGAAAAATTCATTTACAAGACCACTACCATCTCTCATACTTAGAATTTAATGGTATAACCCGAGGACATGCAAAAGAAAATGGTGAGATATAAAGCCTATTAAGGGAGTAAAAAGGGAATAAAATGATGTTTACAATACATGTTAGGCAATAGTAATATCAATGGAGCACAAGAGAAACATGAACATAAATGTGTGATAAATCATGATAATCATAACATGGAAATGTGGCCACAACACTTAACATGGAATGAGCATGATCCAAGGCTCATTGCACATGGGGCATGAGTAAAACCTCATTGAACATGAATAATGAGTAAACTCTATTTGCAATTGAATTTTCTTTAGTCAATGATCATTTCACATGACATATCATGATATTATACTTTACCCAATGCATTGGAGCGCTATCAGGGTGCACCCTTCTTAAACATTTCATTTCATGCATTAGTGTGCCACATGAATCATACAACATGAAATCAATCATCATCATTTATTTCATGATAAAGGGATATGGAATACATACATGAATCTTGATAATAAATATGTAAATGTTCCTATATGTGAATACCCTTGATAGAGAAATGGGAATGGTATTCACTACACAATGACATTGGCTTGGAAAATCATAGTGCAATTTTTGTTGCATAACAGCGTGGAATAAGAACTCATAAAAAATGGTTGATAAGAGATTATGGGGTGTATCATAATATTTAAATGAAATGGAATGTAAGGGGGTCATATAGATACATGTCCCAACAAACTTAATGGAATTTAAATACATAATACAAAAAAATAATTTGATGTAAAATTGGAGAGAGAAATCCATATTGATATTTCGACATGGTAACAGGTGAACAAGGGAGGCATTAATGAGAGAGAAATTTTTCTCCCATCATACAAACATAAAGATGAACGTTTGGCGGAGGTGATAAGTCATACCCCCATAATTTTTAATGGAAAACAAAATGGCATAACAACTTAATAAAAATTGGACAAAATGAGAAATAAATAAATCCCTTACATGGAAGAGTGCTTCTAAAGGCTTGATAGAGGCTTGAGAGAGGCATCATGGGAGCTTGGGGAACCTTGGGAGGATTATAGAGATAGGAGGTCATAGGGGTGAAAAACACTAAAGGCTTTGAGTGAAGTGGAAGTGGGAGCTTGGATGGGTTTATATAAGAAAGGAGAGGTAATTTTTTATTATTCAGGGTTGGAACACCACACAATAAACTAATCAAAACCACACACATGTCCGTCATTTTTGCCCATGATTTTTTCCAAAGGGGAGTGGAAAATAATATTATTTTAGGAAAATGGAAAAACTATTTAAAATAATTGGGTTTCTTATTTTGAGCCGAGTCACACTCTCAAGGAAAACAATATAAAAAGACAAAATGTATTATAAGTATTGGAGGGTCCATTAAAGCTTTGTAAAATAACTAAAAAAAATCTAAAATTACATATTATTAATTGTAAAACATATATTTTAAGAACATAATGTTTATAGTATTATATTACATCACTATTGGGTCATTATGATGTCATAAAACACATTATATATTTAAACGGTATTTAATTTTTACACAAAAATTCGAATGTCTTCCAAAATTATGAAAAATTCACCATTGAATAATTTTGAGTCTTGATTCCCAAAATAGTATTCATTTAATCAAAATAATTTTATAAATATTTGAATTTTTAGTTTTAATATAAAAATTTACATTTATTGAAAATTCCTGGGTTTTGAAAAAATAGCTTTCAAACCATAATAAAAATTTCAATTGTTTTCCTAAATAATTGTAAGATCATGTATAGTTAATAAAAATTAATTTTTTAATAATATTTTATTAAAATATTATTTAATTGAAAAATCTATTAATTCATCAAAATATATTTCTTAGTTGAATATTAACTAAAAAATACTATTGTTGCTTTAAAAACTATTTATAAAGTAAAAATAATAAAATGAATAAACATTATTTATACAAAATTAATTTAAGCAGTCATAGTTATAGGGTCTTTTTACATATCCCTTTATAACACCATCATATGACTGAAGGGTAAGGTGAGCAATGGTGACCGACTCTTGGGGTGGCTTGGATAACATGGCTCAAGTGGTAATATATATCAACTTCCAGTTATCCTGTATGTGGTTTCATTCAAGCTTAACATGTTGATGCTCAACCTGGGCTAGGTCAAGAGCGAATCCCAATGATGCCACCTCCTTTCTGAGCTCCAAACAATGGGCTTCGTATGGAGAAAGTCTACTGCATGAGGCCATCACATCCTTTGTCTGAGTAAATTTAATTTTTTAAAGCCCTATATTTATAGTAATCATGTGATCAGTGTTCACTGGCTATATTACTAATGGTCAAAATTCATAATGGTATTTTAAAATCGAAAACATAAAACCACATAATTTCATACATTTTACATAACCATAAGAAGATATTTAAATAGACCAAGAGTAATTTTAATTAATGAATTTTTGGGTCGTTACAATATTCTCCAAGTAAGAAATTTCACCCTAAAAATTTCATTTTCCCACACTAAAACAGATATGGGTAATTATGCTTCATTACTTCCTCTGATTCCCATCGTGCTTCTTCAAACTTGTGGTTTCACCACAACACCTTGAAGTGCGAAATTGTCATATTTCGTAGAACTTTTTCTCTCTGATCTAAGATCTTCACTGGTTTCTCCTCGTAAGAAATATCATCCTCTAACTGTACTACCTCTAAAAATAGAACATGTGAAGGGTATAATAGGTACTTACATAAAATGGATACATGAAATACATCTTGTACTTCGGCCATGGTAGGTGGAAGTGCTAGTCTATAGGCCACATCCCTGACAAGATCAATAATCTCAAAGGGGTAGATGTACCTAGGACTTAACTTCCCGTTCTTTCCAAAGTTCATGAAATTTTTCCAATGAGATATGGGTAGAAATACCATGTCTCTAACTTTAAACTCAAATTCTCATTTATTGTTATCTGCATAACTCTTCATTCAACTCTGTGCTGCTTTAATTTGTAATTGAATGATTTTCACCTTCTCTAACATTTCTTTTGCCATTTATCATACTAGTGGCTTATTCTCACTGACTTCATCCCAACATGATGGTGTATATCACCACTTCACATACATGGCCTCATAAGGTTCCATTCGGATTATCGAGTGAAAAATTTTGTTATTAGAGAATTCAATGAGAAGAATATGTTTATCTCATTATCCTTTAATGTCCATTGAACATAATCTTAACATATATTCCATTGTATGAATAGATCACTCAGACTGGAAATCAGTTTGAGGATTATAGGCCATACTGTAGTTTAGTTCAGTATCTAGAGCATGTTGACGAATCTTCCAAAATGTAGAGTTGAATATTGGATCTCGATTGGATATAATAGATAGTGGTACATCAAAAATCTTTACCACTTCCATAATATATATTGGTGCTGGTTGATCTAATGAGAAATCTTCCGAAATTTTAATGAAGTGTGTAGACATTAGAAGACGATCTTTTACAACCCAAATTGCATTGTTTCTTTTGGATGTATTCGGAAGTCTGGTGATAAATTCCATGGTGATGTTCTTCCATTTCCATGCTGGTATTGGAAATGGTTGCATCATCCCCTTAGACTTTTACCTCTCTTCCATCACTTATTGACAAACCAGGCACTTTGATGAATACTAATCGACCTCCTTCTCCATATTATCCCACAAATAATGCTCTTGATGTTATCGATAAATCTTTGTGTTTCCTGGGTGAAGAGAGAAATTTGAACTATATGCATCATCCAAAAGATCAATCATCACCTCTAGACTTGATGGAACACATAGTCTTTTCCCAAATCACACAATTCCTTATTCTTTAATATTGAACTACAAGGATTTCCCTTTTCTGATAGCTTCCACTTAATTTATATTTCCCACATCATTTTTTTGAACATACATTAACCTTTACAAAAGAGATGGTTGAGAAATCATTTGGGAAATGATTAATGATGTTCTTTTCTTTTTGATTCCCATGTCTATCTTCATCAAATCTAAAAATATTGGATTCTTCTCAATTCTCATCCATGATAGAATCATTGGGTCCTTTCTACTTAGAGAATCTGCCACATTGTACACTTTCATAGGGTGGTAATGGATTGAGTCATCATAGTCTTTGATCAGATCTAACTATCTTCATTGGCGCATGTTGAACTCTTTTGTGTGAATATATACTTGAGGCTTTTGTGGTCTGTATATATTTCACACTTCTCCCCAACGAGACAATGCCGCTATCTTTTTAAAGAAAATATCACCACAACCAACTCCAGATCATGTTGTGGATAATTATACTCATGAACCTTCAATTATCTTGAAGAATATGTAATGACATTGTGATATTGCATTAACAAACAGCCTAGACCCTTCTTCAAAGCATCTCTAAATACAACAAAAAGTTCTCTACTTGTGGGTAAAGTGATCACATGCACAGTGATAAGACTCCTTTTCAACTACTTGAAGAATTATTCATAGTCTTCACTCCTAGAAAAATTTAATCCCTTTTGAGTTATTTAGGTAAGAGGGTTGTACATTCATAAGAAATTTCTCACAAATCGTCGATAATATCCAGCTAACCCCAAGAAGCTATGGATATCTATTACCGATGATTGCCTAGAACATCCCTCTATTGTAGTTGTCTTGGATGGATCCATATATATCTTATTGCTTGTGATGATATGGCCCAAGAATGAGACCACCTTCAACCAGTACTCACACTTGTTGTACTTTTCATAAAGCTTCTCCATTCGTAAGGTCTCTAGTATAGTTATTAGATACTCCTCATGATCCTCCTTAGATTTGTATTATATGATAATATCATCTATAATGACTACCACAAATTTGTTGATGTAATCTCTAATGACTATATTCATCACGTCCATGAAGATTTCTGGAGCATTAGTGAGTCCAAAAGGCAATACTATGAATTCATAGTGCTCGTACCTTGTACAAAAAGCAGTCTGGAGATATCTTCCTTCTTCACCCTTACTTGATAATATCCCAACCACAAATCCACCATGGAAAAGTTTTGTACTCTATGCAGCTCATTGAAAAAATCATCAATTCGTGGGAAAGGATACTTTTTCTTTATCGTGATTTTGTTAAGATCACGATAATTGATGCAAAGGCACATTGACCCGTCCTTCTTCTTGACTAAGAGGACTTGTGCACCCCATAGTGAAGCACATGGGAATATAAACCCTTTATGAAGATTCTCTTGTAGTTGTTTCTTCAGCTCCTCATGATCCACAACATCCATTTTATACGGAGTCTTGGATATTGACAACTCTCTAGTTATATGGTAAATTGAGAATTCAACATATCTTCTTGGAGGAAGACCAGGAAATTCCTAAGAAAACACATCAATGAATTCCCTCACAATAGGAATCTCTTCAAGGATGGTTTCCTCCGTAGACTCAATCAGCCGATCCAGATACACGTGCTCAAAGGGCAGTAATATCCATGCATGAGATGATAGAGAAAAAGAAGATTTATCTTCCTCCTTGAACCTGGACATAATCGGGGGTCGAATCTCCACATGGAGTGTGATTTCCCTCTCACAACAATTTATGTTGGCTCTATATAAGGAAAGACAATCCATGCCAATAATTTCATAAAATTTCACTATAAGGAGTATGACGAGGATTTCCGGGAAGTTCAGTCCACCGATTAAGACATTGGAGGAGTTATATCCATGGGATGCAAGGATTGCCCCATTTTCTGTACTCAGTTACATTTTCACTTCCATGATTTGAGGGGGGGGGGTGTTTGGATTGTTCTACTAATCAATTAGGATATAAAATAATTCATATAACTTGAATCAAAAAGTATGTTCACTATTCATGACTGAATAACTAGCGTACCTATCATCACTTCAATGTTGGGGTTAACTTAGACAGTAGTGATGGCCAAAGCTATCTCTTGCTGCCTTGGAGGTTTTTGGTTGCCTTTGAAAAACCATGGCTTAGTGCACTAATTTTCAAGATGTCATGGTTCATTGCAGTTGAATAAATGAACAACACGTTGAGATTTGAATGGAGCATTCATTTCATCTGTCGCAGCTACATGTTTTTATTTTTAGTAGTTAATGGCTTGGTGCAATTCTCTTCCACACCTAAATCATTTCCCCATATCCTTCGAGCGATTTCATAGGTGATTCTTTTTTCACCTTTGGCATGTGGGGTGCAGGATTTTCATAGCACCGTTGGATTAATCTATCATACTTCCAGAATTGAAGTCCACCTTAAGCTTCTTATCCCCATGATACCACTGAGGATCGGTGATCTCCATTTCAACCTTTAGGGAACATTATACAATTTACTCCTAGATATCATAGTCATGGATCACAATGGATTTCATCAGGTGATGTTTATTCCCACCAATGAAGAGGTAAACCTTTCATTAAGGGGTAACGACATAGCTGGGGTCATATCATGAAGGCCTCATGATGTTTTCCTTATACGCTCTGACCGATTCATTGTCTTTTTTCTTGAGGGCCAATAAGACCCTTTCCATCTTAAGTCGGAGGGTGCACAAAAAATATTTATCAAAAAACATATTCTAGAAATCTTTCCATTCCATTGCCTCGATCTCCTTCTTAGGCTTCATATTTTTTTATCAATGTCCATCATTGATCATCTTCATCCTCTATATGATAAGAATCCAGAAGAACCTTCTCTTGTTCGTAAAATTTAAAGATATAGAATATATTTTCAATGGAGTTGATCCATTGTTCGACAATTGAGGGATCGAATGATCCATTAAAATTAGGATGCCTTTATCTCATAAAGCTCTCAATAGTGACTTGTTCTTTCTTAGGGGGTTAAAAATTCCTCTTGAACAATGTTTATTTATAATTTGTGAGTTAACTGAGAGAGTGTCATGAATAATTTCATGATTCTAGCTCCCATCAGAATAGGGATCTCATTAGAACAATCATCGCATTGATCGTCACATCAGTTTTTTACTCGAGTCCTCCTATTATTGGCCATTGGCTGGAATAAAAGGAAAGTTAGGGGTAACACATATAGGGTAATACAAAGACAAAAATAGATGACTTATAAATTAATTTTATTTCCTTAACTTATGAATCTATAAGCTTATATCTATGTTATCTATGATCTACATTTTAACATGTATTCTTATAGGTATTTTTTTAAATTATATTAACAATGGATCATAATAATATTGTTAATTTACGAAAGAATATCCCCTGGGAGTGTCATAACCAAGAGTGTAGCTAGGCATATTTTCACGTACCAGGATACCTTGGGCCAATCCTGAATCTCTTTGTTGGAGTTTTCATTCATAGGTACATCTGTACGAGAGCCGCCTCTACCGGCTCTTATCTGGACATGGTTGTATTTTCTTGATAAACCACATACTCAATAATCACCAAAACACAGGGATATTATTTTATTACAATTAGTCTAGTATCTAAGGATTCATTTTGGTATTATAATCCTAATCCCCAAAATAACAAAACCTATCCTATGATACCAACTATGACAACCCTGCTCTTTATTTGATACTTAAACATGGTTAATTACATAAAACCTTCACATGATACAACATAGAAGATCAAGAGGTCCAGTATCTCTGGTGTTTAGAAACGTTACATAAAAACATAAAACATAGATCCTAACATCTTATTTTAAACTTCTTTTACATGACCATTACATTCCCTCATACTTAGCATTTCAGGGGATAACCTGAGGACATGCATAAGAAATGAGTGAGCTATAAAGACCAGTAAGGTAATAAACAAGGAAAAAAATGAAGATTAATATATATGTTAGGAAATAGGCATATCAATGGATCACATGAGAAACATGAACATAAAGGCGTAATAATGCATGATAATCATAAAATGGAAATGTGGCAATAAGACATAATATGGAATTCAATGAGCCAAGGGTCATTGCACATGAAGCATGAGTAAACCATCATTGCACATGAAGCACAAGTAAACCATCATAGAAATTGAATTAGCATGATTAAAAACTCATTACATATGATGTATCATGATACTATACTTTACAAAATTCATTGGAGTGCTATCAGGGCACACCCTTCTTAAACATTTCATTTTATGCATAAGTGAGCCACATGGATCATACAACATGGAACCAATCATCATAATTTATTCCATGGAAAAGGGATGTGGAATAAATAAATTAATATTTATAATCAATAAGTGACAATCATATAGGTGAATACCCTTGATAGAGGAATGGGCATGGTATTCATTACACAAAGACATTGGCTTGGAAAATCGTTGCGCAATTTTTTCAGAATAACGAAATGAAATAAGAAGTCATAAAAAATGTTTAATGAGTGATAAAGGGGTTTCACAACATATTAAATTAAAGGGAATGTATGGGTTCATAGATATAGATGACCCAACAATCATAAATGAATTTAGATGCATAATACAAAATAATTACATGGTTGGAAAAGAGGAGAGATAAATCTCATACGAAATTTCGACATTGTAACAGGTGTAGATGGGAGGAATTAATGACATAGAAAGGGATCACCTAATATTAAAACATAATGAGGGAAGTATGGGGGAGGTTTTAAATCATACCCCAAATTTTTTAATTGAAAACAAAAGGTCATAACAACTTAATGAAATTTGGGAAAAAATGAGAAAGGAAGAAATCCCTTACATGGAAGTGTGCTTCCAAAGGATTGGGAGAGGCTCGAGAGAGGCTTCATGAGAGCTTGGGGAGACTTGGGAGGATTATAGAGATAGGATGTAATATGTCGGATGATCTCCAAAGATATTTAGTGAAAAATAATTGAGAGCTTGGGTGGGTTTATATAGGAAAGGAGAGGGAATTCGTTATTATTTTGGTTTGGGACACCATAAATTAATCTAATCAAAACCACAAAACAGATCATGGTGTTTGCCCAGGGTTTTTGCCAATGGGGAGTGTAAAAAAATATTTTTATAAGGCGAATGCCCTATATTCTTAAAATAATAGGGTTTCTTATGTGGAGGTGAGTCACACACTCAAAGAAAATAATATAAAAATGCAAAATATTTTATAAGTCTTGGAGGATCCACTAGTGATTGGTAAATTAAATCAAAAAAAATATCAAATCATATTATTTTAATGGTAAAACATATATTGGCCGAACATAATGTTTTTAGTATTTTATTACATCACTATTGGGTCATTATGATGTCATAAAACATATTATATATTTAAATGATATTTAATTTTTACCCAAAAATTAAACAATCTCAGAAAAATCTGAAACAATCACCATTTGCTATTTTCAACATCATGATTACAAAAATAATATTCATTTTATCTAAAAAAATTTCAAAATATGTGAATTTTTACTTTTAAAATAAAAATCCACATTTATTGAAAATTCAAGGGTTTTGGAAAAAATAGCATTCAAAACATAATAAAATTTAAAATTGTTTTCCTAAAAAATTTTACGATCATTTATATTTAATAAAAATTAATTTATTAAAAATATTTTTATTAAAATATTATTTAATTAAATAACCCATTAAATTATCAAAATAGATTTCTTAGTTGAATATAAACTAAAAAAATACTATTTGTGCATAAAAAACTATTTAAAAAGTAAAAATAACAAAATGAATTCACATTATTTATACAAAAATTATTTAAATATTCCTAGTTCTAGGGTCATGTTACAAAACCCCTTATAACACCCGTATAAGACCAAAGGGTAAGGTGTGCGATGGTGACAGACTCTTGGGGTGGCTCGGATAACGTTGTTCGAGTGGTAATATCTACCAACTTCCACTTATCACGTAGGTGGATCTGTTCAAGCATAACATGTTGAAACTCGGATTGGGCTTGGTAAAAAGTGATGTCCAATGATTCCAACTCCTTTCTGAGCTCCAAAAAATGGGATTCCTATGGAGAAAGTCTACTGGATGAGGTCATCGCTTCCTTTGTCTGAGTTAATTTTGATTTGTTAAAGCCACACATTTATACTAATAATGTGATCACTGATCAATGGATATATTAAAAATGGTCACAATTCTTAATGGTATTTTAAAATCCAAAACATAAAAGCACATAAGTTCATACATTTTACATAACCAAAAGAATACATTTAAATAGATCAAGATGAATTTTAATTAATGAATTTTTGGGTCATTATAGTGGGGACATGGGGTAACCCATTCATAAAAGACTCATAATATATTATAGGTAGATAATATAATTTAAATAGGAAAATGGTATGGAATATTGAAATTAATACCACATAAAAGAGAACATGAATGGAAAAGTGAATATGAGAATTCTCCTACCTTGTAGAGTAACTCCTAAAACCTGAAGGTTGGGATGTGGGTGGCTTGAGGAAACCTAGGGAGGACTCCTAGGGAGGTAAAAATACTAGATATTCTAGGATTAAGAGTTTTTAATTAATGAAAACTAATTAAAGAGGGGGTATTTATAGTGAAATATTGTGAGTTTATTATTAATTTCAAAGGACACTATATTTGTGGTTTTTTCAAATCCATGGGATTTCCCATGGTATTTGCCTATGGTATTAGCCACATGGGACACCGTATATAACATTTTACTATTGAAAGTTCTAACATAATTTTATATTAATTATTACATCATTATGATGTCATTAAACATACCAAAAACTCAAAACTGTAATTTTACTATTCATGAAAAATTCATGTACTTTGAAAAAATCTGAACAATTCACCCTAACCATTTTTTGACATGTAGAATTATAAAATGGAATCCATTTCTTGATAATAATTTTCAAAATATTTTTATTTTTATTTTAAAAAAATATCATAATTTATTAAGTAATCAACATTAAAACTATAATTCTTTTTATAACACCTTGAAAAATTAATCAAGGTTTCATAAAATTATCATATAACAATATGAAAATAATGTAAATTTTTTATAACACTGTATGAAAATAAATTTCCATTTTAAATAATTAAAATAATCATAAAATTGTAAATGAATTATTTATGACATACAAAAATACCAATACTTATACAATGATCGTTTTTTCACTTTTAAGATGTCTAAGTCGTATTTATACATTCATCTGTATAGTTTCTATTTTTTTGGTCGACTTTATCTACAATAATATTCATATCTATTCATAAAGGTTTGTTACTATTCATAAGTGGACGTTACTATTCATCAAAAATTATGTTTTCCTTATCAGACAAAAAACAACTTGATTATCATAATTGTAGATGACATTTTTTCTAAATTCAAAATACATAAGTGAGAATATTATTTTTATGGGTGACATAGTACTTAGTAGTTCATGGTCTAGTAATTTCATGTGATTATATAAAATAATTATAAGAGAAAATTTTCCAATTTTAAAACAATGAGTCATTATATATGGAGCATTATATTATTTAATAAATAGAAAATATTTCATTTTACATACACTTGATATGCGATCTATATACTGAGAGCCATTTTATGCACAGTATAAAATCAAATTTCACTAGGGGAGGGATTATAAAATTTCCAAGTATTCCCACAAATGATAATTGGGGATGATTATAATAGTTGGGATTCAATTATCATACCAATAGATGTTTTTACAGATGTCTATACTTCTGGATATCAAGACTTCGATTCAACAGTTCAAGAAAACATACACTTTATAATAGATTTCATATAACCAAAATTTAAAAAAAGTATATTATTTATTGATTATGATGTTTTCCATTTATGAAATCATTTAAAAACATCCCTTTTGATGTAGTGATATAATATTCATTCCCTTGTTTCTATAGAATTGTTTTTTGTTGATGCTGATTACCCTCAAGGACCCATGGTTTAGAGCACTTACTCTCACATAGATATTTCTTCATATAGTTGAATCATTAAACCATGGGTGGTGAATTAAAATTTTCCTTCCTTTCCTCAAACTTTTTGGAAATATTCTACATGAGTATTTGTAATTCATGAGGTTTGTTTTATTCTCTTCTGAACATAATGAATTTCCAAATCCCATTGAGGAAATTACCACAGTGATTCTCTCCCCAATTTTGATACATTAGATGTAGGATCCTCTTTCCTCTGATTTCATTTAACCTAGAATTTTAAAATTTTATTCTTCACTTATTATATATATAACCATGGGACCATTCACCAAACTCCATCTATAATCTGGGATCAAATTTTACTACTTCTTAGTAACTCTTAAATTATAGGATAACAAGACCAGTTTGAAAGTGTTTTTTTAAACCACAAAAGGATATATATATATATATATTCTATATATGTTGATAACAAAAATTTTGGAATATATTAAATTATAGTTAATGTTTTCCTTATAATCTATGATATATTCATAATCCTTTTAATTCAGCCCTTTGAATTCACTCTTCATCCCTTTATGAATTGTTCTTGGGAAATACTTTGTAACAAATATTTTCTTAATGTATTCCCACTCTATCTGTTCCATTTCATCATTAATCTTGTTTTTCATTATAAATTCCCACCATTTATTGACACCTCTATATAAATTATTCATGTCCAGAGTCACCTAGTAGTTCTTAAAATAGTAGAGAACAAAAAATATCTTATCTATTGAGTTATACTATTACTCAATAATAAGATAATCATAAGACACACTTAATGTGGGTGTTTATGACTACATAGAATACAAGACATCCAGTTTCTCCTTCAAAAAGAAGGATATGCATTCCACATTTTCTTGTTTATTATTTATATATCTAATAACTAGGTATGAATCGCTATAAATGTTTGATGTACACCTCGCATGGAATTGGGGATGTAGTTCAAAAAATCATTACATTGACCCTCAAATGTGTTTTTGGAATGGTTTCTCCTAGTTACCTTGAAAATATAAAAAAAAATGTTTATAAATAACATAATTCATCAAATGATGAATAAATAATTTATTCTTATGTGAAATTAACTATAAAGGATTATCGTCTGGGTTCCTGCATTTTTCAATTTTGTAAGACAATTCTTCTGGTATTTTTACCAATACATAGACTTATATATATTGTTTTCTCTAAAATTTTCTAATATTAATTCCAAAGATAACTAAATAGTACCTTTTAAAGAAACTATAGAGACCTAAGGCTTTCTCACATGACTATTAAATTATTTTAATGATAAAAACCTAATATTTACACATTCAATGATCAAAGGGTTTTGTATATTGGGAAAATTAGGATTATACACCACATATACAGAATAAAAAATTATCATTTATTTAAATTACTCTTCATTATCCTTGTAAAATATCATTTTATTTTTATTACATATAGTCACATGAGGATATACATCAAATAACATGGGTGATCTAAAATCCGAGTAATTTGAAAAATAAGGGACATTAATATAAAGATCATGGGTTAACATAATTATCATCATCATATCCTATGAATATGATTATTATCAGAGTCATGAGGGAAACATTAGATAACTACATGAAATTTATAATATGTATAAATGTGATTCATAATGTCATTGTGGTCAAATACGACACATATCACTGAATAAAGCTAGCATCATGTTCACACATAACACATGTGAATAAATCATAAAATTATAATTTTTGAAAAATATGACATCATGGTCACTCAAAGAGAATATAATATCCTGAGATACATCTCATTACCCAATTCATTAGAGTGATATGTAATTTTTGGCCCACTAGTCAAATTATAAATGCTCATAATCAAGTATATCTAATAAAAAGTATAAATATCATAGTCCTGAAATTACCAATCCAAAGGCATGAGTTTTATAAGAATTTCTTAAATAATAATTTCATTTCTAAATATTAGGGTTAATAAATGAATAATTGAAAAAATATTGGGCATAAAAATCATCATTCATGATAGAAGAATAAAAAAATCTAGATGAGTCAAGGATGTGTTTTTGATTGAAAATTAGTATAAACAATTTATATTTTGATTAAAAATCCAGAAGAAAACATGTGTATCCATGAAAAGAAAATTGAATAATAGGGAAATAATATTTATTAAACAATACAAGAATAAACATATCAATAATTATATGAGATAAGGATAACCTAAAGAAATTAATTTTTGATTGAGAATCCAATCACTTTAAATCCCACTATATTTTGTAGCTTTTCAACATCTCGAATAATAATAATAGGTTTAGTAAAACATTGATACAAAAGTGAATTATTTAAATTTCTACAAATATTTTTCATTTATAATTATTTTATTTTATTTCTTAAATTCCTTTCTTTTTAAATGTATACATTTTGAAACTGTGTTTTCCTAATAAATTTACCATTTTGTTTCAATTTCACATTTTTAATATATGTAATTTATAAATTAGTAGAATTAATTATAGATCATTAAAGTGAAAATATGAATTAATTTATATATCATAATTAAATTTTTATAACTACACTTAGGGTTAGTTATAAGAAATGAATCATTGTCATCCTCATTGTTATTTAACCAACCGTTAATGAACATTGTCAAAAGAGTATTAATGGGAAGTTTGAAAATTATTTTTTTTAATATATTATGTATAGTAGGTTAAAATAATTAATACAATTTTAATATAATAATTAATATTCATTATATTATTTTGGTTTAAAAGGGGTGGAGATAATTTGAAAGAGAAGAGGAGAATGATAAGTAGAATAAATGAGAGTATACACTCTTCTCATTGTTTTTCTTCCATATGACTGTAAAATCCTTTAATTTGTTAATATAAATAACTATAGAGAATACCAAGGTATTATAAGATACATAAGAGATATTATTTTAGAATATAATTGGATTTGGAAATTGAAGGAGGAGTGTTTTTCAATAAAAGAGTGAGGGGTTTTTTATACATGGACATAAGGGTGTTTTTGGAATAAAATATTGAATAAAATACTATATTAAAGATATAACATGTAAAAATGGGTTTTTTGAAATATAAATCATATATAAATATAATAGAATGGTTTTTGGACATTAAAACCCGTTATCATTCCAATTATTTTAGTTTATTTAAAATAAATGTTAAAAAATGGAAAATTTATTTTCTAAGAAATATTTTTGTCTTTAGTCTCTTGAAATAATTGGAATGGAAAATTTTTTTATATTATTTTTATATATCATTTATGAAACTTAATATTTATTAATAAATAAAAAATATCTATAAATTATTAGATCATTATTGCAATGTGAGTGATGTAATTTGAAATATACTGATTATAGAAAAATTGGATTATTCTTATTCACTTGAAAATTGTTATATTTCAAAAAATTACCAAACAATCACCCTTGCAATATTTCATCAAGATAATTTAAAAATTGATATTTTTTTTATCGAATTTATTTTATAACACTAGTAATTTTAATTTTTAATCTAAAATTTATTGTTTATATGAAATACTTTAAAATAAATTTTATTAAATATGTGATTATATTTTCATTGATTTTTTTAATAACAATATTATTTTTCAGAATTATAATATTAATATTTTCTTAGATAACACATGATAATTATAATTTGTGTCATAGTTTATTGTTTTTAGGTTAAAATATTATTCCACCCATCAATTTACTATTTCCAATGGTTACGTAATATTTCCCAACAGTCAGGTTATTATCCCAATAGCCACATCACTATTAAAATGGTAACATCACATATTATAAATACCAGTTCATTCAATTATTTATTATACACCTAAATTCTTCTAGTGGTTCAATATTTTCATTTTTTATATTTTAGATGGGTTTTCTAATAATATGTTCTATATCCATTGGTTTGTTCATGGGAGGGATGTTTCTTGCTGATTGGGGTGATAGAAATTCCCATATTGTAGTATTTCTATTTTCTATTATTTTTTACCTTTAATATTTTGAAATTTAATGAGTTTATTTGTTGACAAATGTAATAATATCAAATAATAAAATAATGTCTTTTTAGTGTCAATATCTGTTGTATGTGTATAATATTGGATAATATAATATTTTATAATATAATATAATTCAAATATATTTCAAGAAACATATATCATTTATAAACTCAAGTTTATTACAGGACTTACCCTTTTATATAATATTTCTTTGCATGAATATTTGATGATGTTCTTATAATGTATAACAACATGTATTCCCTCCTTTTGAGATTATTTATTGATTTACATGTCATTATTTAATTAGTTATGATATTCTTGGATAACTTTCACGCACATGATATTATTATATAGAATTATATGATCATCATATAGTCCTAGAATTTTATTTCTCATTCTCATGTTATTTATTATATTACAGTTCTTTAAATATATTTAATATTATGTATTTTTTATAAATTATATATTCATGATAGCTTTTGTTGTTCTCATACAATTATTGAGCATTTTTTCTCACCCCTTTCTTATTTTTCCGCTACCTAGGTTTCCAGGAACAATATTCTGATTTATATGTAAGGATAAAAAAAGTTAATAATGTTGTACTCAATTAAAATATTATATCGTATTTTATGTTTTAATTTTTATTATTATATAGAAGACTGTATCTAGTTTATCAAGACTACATAGCTATTCATTCCATCATGATATAATTCATTGTATCTATTTTTAGTGTAATAATGTAAGAATTAAATTTAGACTACTAACTTTTGGGTATTTACAGTTGGTATTATTGGAATTTTAGTTGAATCCTTGGGAAATATATTTAGTAAATTATAAATTATGAAACATGAACATATAAATGACTTTGAGTATATGTATATATAAATTATAACAACAAAATGTTTTGGAATGGTAAGTATTATGTGGTTTTCCTAACAATTAATCCCAATGTGGATACTACAAGTGGATTTGGTGTTAGGAAAAATGAATCTAGGGGTAATTACCATAAATAGAGTAATAAAATTACAACTTAGACATAAATACAGTTCACAATGAGTGTGCCCTTGTTGTACTCGTTTTTTGACACTCCTAGGGGATATGGCAGGGTAAAATCACATTTTTTTGAACCAATATGAATGATTTTAATAGGTGATGGCAATGAAAGTCCTCGGTTGAACATATGGTTGATTATATTGAATACATGGTTTTAGGATTTTGATATCCTATAAATTCTTATGTGTTTTCCCATTATTTTTATTGTTTCTCATACTATGATTTTTGGTTTAATTAAATGGTTTAAACTATGAGGAATTATGTTAATGATGAATGTCATCGAAAATGGAGTGACTCTGAGAAACCCAATGGGATGATTAGTGATGTAAAATATATTATAGTTGTCGCTAATTAGTTATCATGATATATGATTAAAAATATATACCCTTATTAACTCTTGAACTCACTAAATATGACTTGGATGGAATTTGATAAAAAATCATGTGTTGGATATTATGATGGAAAGAAGGCTTAATTTCCTTCATGTCATAAACATGGAAAGTGACACCCAAGATAATTTCTCAATGGATCATGAAATTTTTTATTTGTGGAAAACAAGGGAATAATGAAACAACATACTAAATCAAATTGATGATTTCAAGTGAGAGAAATAAATTTTCATCATGTGATTAATTTATAATTCATTGTATTAAATACGGGGAACCTCAATAAAATCCAAGTCATTTCCCTATTTCAGATAATAAATCCCAGAACAAGAAATTACATATGTCATAGTATTGATTGAATTAATTTTATAGTGTTTGTTAATTTGGATTCATGATTTATGTTGTAGAAGTATTTGTTTTATCAGGGGTATTTTGGCTACATGATTCATGAAACATCTAATTATTATGTTTTTTTGGAACATTATATATCTTTTAATAATATTAATATAACATACCTGGATTATAAAACTGTTTTATATATTTGTGGTTTCTCATAATTTCAATGGCTTAGATCCCCTTTTTTAATATGGAATCCCACCTATTTCTTACATAAAAATTTAATTACGTGGAATAAATCACATGTTATTTTAAGGTTTAGTTTCTTGAAAACTAGGTACATAATACTTAAAAACATAAACAATTGCTCTAATCTAATTGACAGTATTATTCATGGGTACACCCTATGTTACTTTTACAATATCTCATATCCTAGGAACACACATATAAGGAATTATGTTTCCATAAACTCCTATAAGGTAATAATCAAGGGGGTGGATTTAACGTATGATCATTACGAATATCAATAAGAACATAAGGTATAAAAATATAGAATAAATCAAGGAAACATGATACATATAATAATAAAAACTAAGTGAATCATAACATGTAAATGTGTTTAGAAGAAAATGAGACATTCATTAACATATCACTATGTTTTATCACCATTTTGTCATAAATTAAAATTACTAAGGTTATTCACGAAGGTATCGTAAAACATATCATCTATAAAGATTAAAGTTATTAACCAATGAATTATAGTGAAATAAGGTTGAATCTATAATTTTTATTAATCCTTGTGATCCATAATTATCATAGTAAACCATTTCATTAATACCCTGAGGAGAATAAAGTATGTTATTCGTATGAAATAAATTTGTATGTTAGTTATTAAAGACATGGAAATGATATCATTTTTAACCCATGGAAATAGAATCTGAGGAATTCATATGTAAATATCATAATTAATAAATTATATTTACATCTTGTTGAATATAAATGGTAATATAGAGGTTTGGGTATTCATGATATTATAATTTCACTATAAAAAATGTGAAATTCAATGAATGAATTCGGTAACATGCCATGAATAAATCAATATTTAAAGAATATGAAAAATTAGTGGAAAAAAGTTTTAACATTAAAAAGGTCAAATGTTTTAGTAATATAATAATATATATTTTATTTAAGGAATTTATTTTATTAAAATATAAGATATACCAAAAAAATGAGGGACAAGAATATAAAAAAGAATTTAAGGATTACCTTATATTAAAGAGTTGTAGAAAAACATGAGGATTGACCCTTATGAGATTAAGAAATCATTGGGGGGATATTTTTGAGGATCTATGACTATAAATTCATGGAGTAAGTAATTGGAGTCAATATCAAGGGTATATGTGAGGGGATTTATATTAAAAGTACATTAATTTTTTAATAATTTCAAAATATAGGTCATGGAAATATATCATGGGGGAAATAAAAAATCATTAGCATAACGAAGGTTATGGATCATGGTTTAGTTAATTTGAGACATATTTTATTATTTTTTAGTCCATTATAATTTTAAAAAATTATCACTTCACCGGATATGGAAAATTATATTTTTTATAAAATAATGATTCTAAAATCCAAATTTCCACTTTAGACTTTGGAAGGGAACATATTGGTTTGTAAATTGATTAAAATACATTAAATTAATAGTTTTTATTAATCAAAATATTAATGTTTGTGTATTTTGGTTATTTATTAATTACATCATTATGAAAAAAAATATGATTACATAAAACATACAAAAAACCCCAAACTAGATTTTTGTTATTCATTGAAAAATATTGTACTCTATACAATTCGGAAAAAAATTACCCTATACTGATTTATACATAATGATTTAAAATATAATAATTTTTTTATAAAATTTTTCCTTAGATATGTCAATTTAATCATTTTTAAATATAAAAATCCATATTAATTGAAAAATAGCATTTTTTACGAGATAGTAAAATTTTGGACACTTACAAAAATTTCCCCAATCATTATAAAAATATTTTATAATTTATATTTAAATAAGAGTGTTTTAATATAAAATTTCACTAAAATAAAAATTATTTATAATAAGTTATTTTATTATAAATGTGTATATATTTTTTTAAATAAAATCTTGTGTAATTTTTTTATAAAGGTAAATTTATCAAATTCATATTACATAAAGATAATTTATAATCAGAAATATTATTCTCAAAATTGGATTACTACAATAAATTTTTTTTACACAATGGAAATTATAAATAATAAAACTCAGGCCTATACATGTGTCCCCTTATTACACAGGTGAGAACCCTAAGGGTATGGTTAGCAATGGTGGTAGTTTACTGGGGTGGATCAACTAACATTTCCTGAGTGGTAATATCCACTAAATTTATCACATCCCATAATAGATTTAGTTCAATCTTGAATTGTTTAATATTATATTGGTCTTGTTCATGTTTGAACTATAGTGACACTCTCTCCCTCACATGTTCTAACAAAAGGGATTTAATCTAAATGAATCGGTTGTTTGAGGCTATAGTTTATCAATTCTACATCAATTATCCTTTTTATTACCACTTATAAACACTAATTATTATATTAGAATTATTACCAATGTGTATATTTCACAATGGTCAAATATTAAAGTGGTGGTATTAACCAATAGTTATATTTTACCAATGGTAAAATTATAATTGAATCCAAATGGTCACAATTCACTATAGAAGCTATATATAATTCACCATGTACTACTTCATTATCAAAGGTTATTGCATTTCCTATGATAATGTCAATTATATTCATAATTTTTCTTTTTCAATTATAAATTTTTATTGAAGGTTTAATCGTCTCTCCAGAGTTCAAACCAATTGAGTATACCATGGAGTAGTTAATATTATTTGTTTTTTATATTCATTTAATTTCTTAGCAATAGTAATAATTACCATTACATGAAATGTAATATATATTTTGTAATATTATTTCAATGTACATCAATTTGGTGAAAACATTTAATAGAAATTATAAAAAATAGGTCTTTTTAAATCATAGAAGGAATTTTTGGGCCCATAAATTCTTCCCCACTTAAGAAATTAATCCTAGAAATTTGAACTCATACTATGTATTAAGAAAAGGTGAGGGTACATATGTCTCTTTTTCTCCTACATTTCCTACATTGCATCTTCATATTTATAGTTCATCCAAAATACTTTTACAAATGGATTTGTCTATTTCTATAGATCTTTGTCTCTAAGGTATATAATCTAACCTTACTTCTCATCATAAGAAAATTTATGTTCCTATTATATCACCTCCATGTTCATTATATTATAGGGATCATGTATGTAGTTCATCAAGAGAGATATATGGATTAGATCATGGAATTGATCCATATTTGGTGGAAGTACTAGATAATATTTCACTTCTCACACACAATCAAGAATTTAAAAAGGGGAAATATACATAGGGTTATGCATCCCATTCTTCCCAAATTTTATGAATCTATTCCATGGTGATATCTGAAGGAATACATTGTCTCCAACATCATACTCGAGGTCACTTTTATGGTTTCTAGCATACCAATTTTGCTGACTCTAAGTTTCATTTCTCTATTTTAGGATAGAATGAACCTTTTCTATTATCTATTTCAGAATATCAAACCCAAGTATAATTTTATAACTAACATATTCACAACATATATGAGATCAACAATGTTTCACATATATATCTTTATATGTGGCCATTTTAATACTATAGTGGGAGCTATTTTTGTATGATAAATCAATTAATAGGGGTTATGCTCCCATAAAAAATTAAATTTAATTAAATAATTTCTCATAATTTCCTCATGATTCTGAATAGTTCACTCAAATATGGATCAACATGGGTGTAATAGGTTATACTGAAATTAAATTCAGTATGTGGAGATTGTTGAATACTTTAGGGGAATTTATATGTGAAACTATTATCATTATTAAAATATATTGAATTTGTAACCCTATGTATCTCCATTACTTCTTTTATGTATGTCTTGACATGTTGGTCCAAAGATAATTATTCCTAAATAGTAATTAAAAGTGTATTATTGGTTTGTAAATCCACTATAACCAATATCTAAATATTTAAATTCATTGTACATGTGATCCTAATGAAGAAAACCATGGTGAAATCATACCAAATATAATTTAGTATGATTAATGATATAAATAAACCTTAAGAATGTTGTCACTCTGCCTACACTCGTTGACACAGTACAAACCATATAGTGCAGTAAAAAATATACCTTTTCAGATTATCCGTCATAATAATGATCAGGAAGATCCCTAAACATTTTAGAGTTTCATTGATGTATATAGAATATATTGATATGTGTTTCGATCCATTATGTCTTTCTATATATGTGGAATTTATTGGCTAAATATCATTGTATGAAATTTCAGTACAACTTGTTAATCAATATTGAACTCTGGAAGCTTCCCATTCATCACACCATTTATCTTTATCTCTATAAAAGGATATTATCTCTGACATACCTTGATATTATCTAGTAATGATGGTTTAGAAATAAATTGGGATATAATTGATAATTTCCATTACCTTATTAATCCTATGTTCAAACTTAATAGGTACTTGATCAATGGATCTCCATAAATTATCATGATTACCATCACAGTAGGGTTATTCCCAATTAATTCGTCATTAAGTTTATTTTCTCTTCTAGAGTGATAATTAATTGAACTACCATAGTCTTTATAGATCTCCTAATATATCATTTATCTTATTTCCAAATACTTTTTCAAAAATATATACATCAAACATTGGTGGCCAATGTATATATCACATTTCTCCACATTATGACAGTGCCTCCATATCAACAATGAAAAAAGGATTGTAGGTAACTCCAGTTCATGTGTTGGATAATTATTATCATGTGGATTTAACTATCTAGATTCATAAATTATCAAATTTTCATTTTACATAGGGACACAACAATGACCTTTCAGATATTCATCACTATAGATAAAAATAAAAATATTCTATAAATATAAATGTTAATAGAATTACAGTAACAAATCTCTTCTACAGATATTGTAATATTTATTTACACTCCTTTATCAAGATATACTTGTCTCCTTTTTGAGTTAACATGGTTAGTGTATTAAAATGTTGGGAAATGTTTTTCAAAAACCTACTATAATATCCTAATAATCCAAGGAAATAAAAAAAATATCATTTACTACTATAAGATAGGAAAACTCTTCTAAAATAGTTTTCATTTTAGTATTAACTAATATTCCATCATTTCATATAATTTTCCCCATGAATGTAACATATTGTAACAAGAATTTACATTTTATAAATTTTCCAAATAGCTTCTCCTTCATCATAATTTCCAAGATAACCCTTATATTTTTGTCATGATCCTCATGAATTTTAGAATATATAAGAATAACACTAGTTAAAACTACCATGACTTTATCAAGGAAGTCCATAACATCTCAATTCATAAAATACATAAATATGGAAGGATAATTAATCAAGATGTGGGTAGTAAAAAAATCCAAATAAAAATATCTTTTTTAGAATACAGGCTTTGTAATATATTCTTTCTTCATCCAAAAATGATGTCACCCAGAGAGAAGGTCAATCTTGGAGAATAATTGAGATCCACAGAGCTGGAATAATAAATAATCAATTATTGGGATAGAGTATCTGTTTTACACGATAATGTCATTAAGTTATGTATAACCAATTCATAGTCGCATTGATCCATTCTTGTTATCAAAGATAACATGTTCTCTATAGGGAGACACACTTGGTAGGGTAAATCCCATGTTCAAAAGATCTCGAAGTTATTTATTTAATTATTCTATCTCTTCATTTTACATTATATTTGGGGTCTTCGATATTATATTAGATCTAGGTATGTGTTCAATGAATAACTCTTCCTATAATTTTAGGAAGGTCCAGGTAACTCTTTAGAAAAAATGTTAAGGTATTCTTGAATAGTGGGAAAATTTTCTATCAGTAAACTTTCATTTCCTTCCCCCTCTTTACTGATCAAATCTATAAATAAGGCTATTGGAGGTCCTTATTGAAAAATATCAGTACATGATATCTCTCCCTTGAAAATAATTATAGTGTTTCCATTCTTGATTACAGAAATTTCATTTACTATATCTTGATATTTAAATTATCATTTAAGAGATATTCCATCCCTAGTATAATGTTGATATCCACCATTGGATTGACTACTAGATTTGTGATGATATTTAAATCTCCAATGTTAATACCAGAGTTTATAACCAATTTTGATTCTACTCTAATCCCAATAAGATTTATTACTGATTACACTATTTCTAGAATCTCATGAATTGATTCTATATTCTATGAAAACATTGATGAATTAATGGAAATCATTAAAGCAGAATAAAAAATGTATTTCCAGATTTATGATCTCAATGAGTTTACCTTTCAATTTATTATTTTGAGGCTCTACATTATCCATTGTGATTGAAAATATATGAACTTTCTCCTGGGGACTATGTAATGATTGATGGAGGTAACCCACCATTTCATTAAAAATTTAAAATTCACTAGAAAAGTTACCATGATATCCAAACATGAGGCATTTAAATTCATGCTATGTTTGAACCATATACCCTTTATCGTCATTATGGATAATTTGAGTATTAAAATCAATATGATAGTTATTATAAATATTCCCACATCTTCCGCACATATATAACTTTCTACTCCCAAGAAACCAGTACCCCAAATTCAACTTCTAAAATTTATTTCACAAGATATATTTCATTTTATTTCATTATATTTGATGATAAAAATTATTCCCTGAGTTTGTATCCTGTACTCTCTTCTTATCTTTTGACATATGTGACCAATACCTCTCTCCAAACATCTATTTTACCTTTATATTACTCCATAAAATATACTATTATATTTCATAGTCTATATTTTCTAAATTACTTTATTGATGGGTTCCCAGTTGTCTAATGAATCAAACAAACATTCTCTTAGGATCTATAAAAATCAATACGTGTACGGAAAATGTGTTAAAAATTTAATTTTATAGTATCCCAATAATTAATTTACCATATTCTTCGTATCAAATAATTTCATAATAATTTTTTTTTCACATCAAATGGAGGAGTATTTATTGAAAAGGATTCACATGAACTCTTTCCACACTATAATGTCAATATCACCTATTACATTAATGTTTATAATTAGTTCCCACTATTGATCGCCATATCCTTCTATGTTTTATACTTATAGAGTGAAAATCACTAGCCCTAAATATCAGGGTAAAAAAATAACAGTTTTATAGAGGTAATTCATTGTTTTTTAATCTAGGTATTTGAATATCCTTTAAAAAATCCATCCATTGATGGATGAAGGACTCAAATATTTTTGATCCTTTCAAGGGGAATCTAGTTACTTAACAGGATTCATGTTATTATTCATAACATGTGATAATTGGTTCATCATCCACATGATGTTTTCTATTTCATCTACGATAATGAGATGATGTTCATCAGTGCATCATCTATTGAACTCATAATTTCGGTGATTCCTCCAATTTCCTATGATTTTTCTAAAAAAATAAACACTTAATGAGAAACATGTCACATTTAAGAAACTTAAAATTCAAATTGGACTTTATGACTTAAAACATCATGTTTAAATGTTTTATTATTTAATATTTGATAATAATAATTACATTCTCTATAAGTATATTATAATAGTTCATAAAAAGATGGTGATTAACCAATCATATTTTATGGGATTCTCAAAATATGTGTACATCAAGTACTATTTTAATTCACAAGTTTTTAGGAGATTATATCTCAGTAAGCATTTTTTTTTGGGTTTTTACCCCTTGGTACATTTGTACCAGGTTCACATCCACATATACTATCTTGAAATGGATTTTATTTCTTAGAAACCATGAGGATAATAATTTACCAAAATTCTAAGTTGTTTTCATATATTTAGACATGTCTATATCATTATTAATAATATTGTCAAGTATTTTTTTCCAAAAAATAAATATACCATCCAATGATACCAACAATTGAATCTATAGTTTTTAATACATAATATTTTCATAACATTGAACAAAAAAAATGATATTTTAAAATTTATTTTCATGGAATTTAGGAACATAATACCTAAAAACATAAAAACATTATTCTAATCCAATTAAAATGATTCTTCATGGGTTAAAAATAATGTATATTTAATACATCTAATATATTAGGTACATATATCGAAGGAAAGGTGCGATCATGAGTCCTAGAAATGGATTAAAAAATCGAGACATTTAGTATGTGATCATGAGGCATATCAATAAGAATATGATGTATAAATAATATCATATATCAAAATAACATGATACATATTACAATAAAAATTACATAAATAAGAACATGGAAATATAAATACATCTTAAAAATGATACATTCAAAATCATATCACTATGGTTTATACAATGGTTTTATAAATGAAAATTACAAAGGTTATTCACTAAAGTATCATAAAAATGTAATATTTAGAGATTGTATTCTATAACCTTTACATTAGAGTCCTACCAGGGTGAACAATACAATTTTTATAATGCATGGTATACAAATTGATCATAATAAATCATTTCATCAATTAAATGAGGTGAACAACATATAGGTTTCATATAAAAGAATTTAGTACATAAGTACATAAAGGATCAATGATAACATAATTATAAAAACAAGGAATGGTAATGTGGGTTTGGAATATTTAAATCCATAAATAAATAAATTATTTATAAATAATGGTGAATACTCTTGTAAAAGGATAAGGTAGGGTATTCATGAAATGATAATATCTTATGAAAAAGTGAGAAATTTAAGAAATGAATTCAAAAACATGAAGTGTATAAAACATTGTTTGATGAAATTAATAAATTTGGAGAAAATTAAGTCTAAAAATATTTAAATTCTATTTTATTAGTAGTAAACAAATAAATTGGATAAAAATAATATAGTTTAACAATTTTACAACACACCATAAAGAAGGGGACTTGAATGGGAAAGAGAAGCATATGACTCACTTACAATAAATAGTTTCTACTAAAAATGGATTATAGATCCTTGGGGACTCTATTGGAAGAAAAATTATGAAAACATAATGTAGTGTTGATTTTCAGTTAAGGGGAAGATAAAAATGGGTGGGGATTTATAGAAAAAGTTGAGTAGTTAATTCATAATTTTTAAATATTTTTTTTGGAAATCTAGTTTATGGAAAATTAAAATATGCTTAATTACCCATGGTTTTTGTTGATTATTTATGGAATTTTGTATCATAATTTATGAAATTTCAATAAACTAGAATGAAATACCATTTTTATTAGTTCATTGGTCTTGGATAGTTAAATTTTCCACAAATTAACTTTTTTAAAATCAAATTTTCAACAATATAATTTGGAAAGTAACTTATTAATTTATAAATTCATTAAAATACATTAAAATACAATATTTGAATAAAATAAAATATTTTTCGACCTTATTTATGAATAATTAATTATTAAATAGTTTTAAAACAAATATGATGTGTTAAAACAAACCGAAAACCCAAAACAGTATTTTACTATTCATTAACTTCTAAAGTATTTTTATAAAATTATAATAAATCCACTCTAGAATAATTTGTACATCATGTTTTTAAATATAATATGATTTTTTTCAAAATAATTCTCTAACTATTATAATTTTATCTTTTAAAAATAAACATCCTTATTTGTTGAAAAAGTGTATTTTTTACTGCATAATCACATTTATGACACTTATAAAAAATTCCTATGCCATTATAAAATAATTTTCTGAAATATATTTAAATAATATTTTTTAATGGAATATTTAATTAAAAATTATAATATTTAAAATACCTAATTTTATTATAAAAGTGTCTATATTATTTAGAAATATCATTATTTTTTACATGTTTGAAAAATCAATTTATCAAAACACTTGTTACATAAAAATATATTTTGTTAAAAATTTGATTCTCAAAATGGGATTTTCGGAATAAAAAAACCATAAAAGAAAGTTATACATTTAGAAAATAATATGTAGACATGTAACCACTTATTACACCTGCATTCACCCAATGGGTAAAGTGTATAATAGTGGTACTTTCTTGGGATGGCACGACTAACATTGAATGAGTGGTAATCTCTATTAAATAAAAATATCTAGTTGGTGATTTTGATAAATAATAACTTTTTGAAGATCATATTGTTGTGTGTAAATTAAAAACCATGGAAATTATACCTCTCTCCCATGTTTTGAAAAATATGCTTCAAACAGCATGACACTACTGGTTGGGCCATCTTATCTTTTTTCTTAGACAATATTCATTTTTCATTACTAATTATATATACTAATTATAAAATTAAAATTATTAACAATGGTTATGGTTAAAAATAATAAAATTCACCAATGGTTATATTATCCAAGGATCAAATTTGACTAATAGTCATATAATGATCAAATATCAATGGTTACCTTTCTATTTATACCCTATATATACTTCACCCTTTACTATTTCATTAAAAAAAGTTTTTAAAATTTCTTCTATACTGTCAATTATATTATCTATGTTTTTTATCTTTATAGTTTTTATTTTTGGTTTAACCATCCTTTTAGTGTTTGAAGCTATTGAGTATACTATTGTATTTTCTAAATTCGTTTGATTTTATCTTCTATTACTATTCATACCTATAGTAATTTGTATCATTACCTGATGATCAATATTTTATTAATAGATTGTTTATGTACATCCCTTTTGAGAAAAAAAAATGAATTAGAAATTGCTAAAAAATTATTAATCATGGGAGGAATTTTTGAACCTAAAATTTTTATGTTTTCTATGATGGGTTTTCAAGTGATTAATGATAATTTTAGAGATTTTTTATTGGTATGGGGTAAATTTAACCCTTAGGATTAATATGAAATATTACTTATAGAATTATCATATTTTAAAATGGTTAAATATATTTAATATCTTATGGGTTTATATAATCATTGATGATTAATATTATTTTTAAGTAATTTTAACATATTTCTAGGGATGTTACAAGAATTATATTAATATAATTTCTCTAAGATATAAGACTTCTAACATTTTGTATGGTCATGGGGCTTGAACCCACAACCAAAGAAAGAATGAAGTTCAATTCCTACCACTTTCCTACACGATGTTTAGGTTTTTATGATATTTATATTTAAAAATAATGTAAAATATAAATATTATGTCAAAGTTAGTTCTTAGGGAATTAAAAAAATCATCTAGAATTCCCATATTTTAGGGAATAGATGAGATAATGAGTAAACTGATTAATCGATGAAATAATGTGTTTTAAGTGACTATATTTACTTATATTATACATCTATAAGGTAATATAATTAATAAACCATAATAAAATCATCATATAAAAAAGCCTTATCATATTATATTTAGTTATGATTAACCATTCATCTTATGAACACCTTATGAGTTTATGTATTTTTGGTAGTTAACTATCTCATGGATATTTATTTTATTATGATCAATGATCTTTAAAATACTCTATCATTATTTAATCATTAAAGATTTATTTCTAGGTCAATATTTTTACTTCTTACTATTGTTTTCATAAATATAAAACAAATTATGGGTTATTCTAGTTGACCACCTTATTTTCCATTCTCTCAAATAGAGATGATGTTTTATTAACCCCTTTTATGATATGAGATTTAAATAAAGGTATTTTTAGATAGAAACCCCATATTTCTTAGTGTAAGTAAAAAATAGTGTGGGTGTAACTTATTAAATGTGGTAGGATTGTAATTCCCCAAAGTTTAAAATAATGAACAGTATGTTTTATAGCATATATGATCCATAACAAGGCACATAAACATCCCAAAAAATATATTATTTTAATAGGACATTCATAAAATATTCCTTAAATTTGCTGGTATGAATAATAAAAACTAAAATATGAAACATATATAGTTTGCACATGTGTAAATAAATTCAATTTATATCGATTGATTAAAATAAATTATAGCAAAAGAAATATTTTACTAAGAAATATTTTTATCCATATAATATATTTTATGAACATGAAATTAAATAAATAACTATTATTTAATTATATTATATAAATTTATTTATTTTAAATTAAATTTTTTTTATCATTCGTATAATATTTTTTTAGGAATAAGAGAAGAATAAATACATTTTTATGCTTCAAAATAATATTTTTCTCAAAAACAATTTTGATGTGTTTTGCACACTGATTTTTTAAGATTAGTTTTATAATATATTATAAAATTCATTTAAAAATTAAATTATGTTTTTTTATTCTACATGTTTATATTTTTCATAGTAATTGTTTAAAAAATATCTAAAACCCCTAATTTTTCGGTTAATGAAATTACAATGTGAAATTATTTTAAATGTGTTGAAAGGTTAAATTAGTTCAATTATATTATTATTAATCAAAATTTAGGCAATTTATTCTATTATATTTTTAATTTTTATATAAAAAATAGTATACTTCAGAAAAAATTATCGTTAGAAAAATACATTTTCATCACACTTACGGGTTTAAATTAAAATTAAATTACAAAATCAGTTTAAATTTAATTTCATAAAATAGTTTCAATGTTTTTAATCATAATAATCATTATTAAGAAATAATATAAACAAATTTTTTTGTCCTAATCAATTTAAAAAAAATATAAAAATAGTGTAATATGTTTAAGGTTAAAATTAGTTTACTGAGGGTTAAACTAAATCAAATGGTTAAAATGACCATAAAACATTTCAAATTTTAATTTTACGACCATATTTATGAAAGAAATCTTATAATTATTTGTAATGGTCCATTTTGGATCCATTTGGAGTGTGTAAAATGTGGTAATATTTTATTATATTCAAAAATAGAAATGTATCATCTCCCCCCATTATGAAAGAAGACCCACTATCCTCTCTAACCAACAATCCAGGAGTATTTTATTTAATCCAATAAT
Organism: Viscum album; assembly: GCA_963277665.1. NCBI lineage: Eukaryota > Viridiplantae > Streptophyta > Magnoliopsida > Santalales > Viscaceae > Viscum > Viscum album. Next base: position 1,463,711,962 of record OY728153.1, on the reverse strand, counting down.
ATGAAAATTCAATACTTAATATCATTCCCATGTTATAGGGGACTTTAGATTGATTTGGAAAACCTCAAAGGAAGGCTATTAGAATAAACCTAAAGGGGTATTCTCAAGAAGAGGTTTCATTCTTAACTAAGAGATTTTGTTTCATTTCTCCTTATACTAACATAAAATATAAACCTTGATCATATAATAAGATACATATATAACATATAATGATATTTTATTAGGGAAATGATATAACCTATATCAATATCATTTTCCATCAAATGTGAAACTATACCATCATTTGTGTGTATGGATAAATACTTCCTCGCATAACGATTTTATTCATTTTACATAAACACCTCCAATGGTAGGATATGATGATAAATTTAAATTGAATATATGAAATTTATTACATGATTATTCTTATGGAAATATTATATAAAATCTAGTTTTTTACCTTACAATCTATTGAAAGATGATAACATCCCTCGTGCATACGTGTGGAAAACTGTGCCAATAATGAAAAGTGGGATGTTTTTCATTTTATTTTTACATTTATGGGAAAATGTTTATATTTAATTTATATATATTATTTTAATGAAATAGTTACTATTATGGAAAATTAATATATCATAAGTTCTTTTACATTTCCATTGATTGAAATATGATAATTTAATTTGTGCGTATGTTGGGATTACCACCTCCACGAAGCAATGTGATTTTTTTTCATTAACGAATCAAATTGATGGTATAAATAAGTGTATTTAAAGAAAAAATATATATTTATTATATAATTATAATTATATTAAGATAAAATTAAACTTACTTTCATTCCATCAACATTATTGAAAAATGGAAATGCCACTCCTCTATTTGTAAGACCCATTTTCTCCATGACTGCAACATTGTTCATTTTTCATAACCATATTTAATGAATGGTTTTATAAATATAATAAATATATTAAAATAATAATTATTCCATGAAATTTTTTATTTATAATATGGAACATTTACCTATTTTACCATATAAAACCTACCAAATTCATTTCATATATATAAACTAAAAAAATGAAAAAACCAATCTCACATGGAATTATTTAATTTTAAAAATAAATATAATATGGTTTTAAATAAAATAAAATGAATAATTAACATGAAAATGAATCTTGAGAAATAAATAATAAACATAAATTTAAAATCCATGATGATAAAGGAAGTTCATGGTGATTCAGACCCAAGGTAAGGGATCTCACCTCCATTTTCCATTCATTGTGGCATACTTTAATGTTATGAACCTAATTTATTTTGTATGGTGTATATAATTCCAAATTAAAATGTTATATCAGATTAATTTATACTTCTTATTATTTAATGTTTCATTTGAAATTATTTCAACAAAGGGGATTTGTATTTAATTTAACCATGTGTTAAGTGTTTTATAACTCAATTTTTATTCATTTTGGTATATCACTTCTTAATTTGTTATATTATATTATGGTTTTGTGTAAAATTTAATTTTTTGATTTAATTATTACTTAAAAAATTTTGGTGTGGATTAAAATTTTTCGCATACAATGTATTAATTTATTAATTATCACTTAAATGTTATGATCATTATAAGCGTTAGTCATCTAAAATTGTCTTATTTTGGACATATGTTACATTGTAGAACTATCTACATATATAAGGTATATCTACTTCCCAATTCATATGATATATCATGAATATATTTATATTACTCGAATTTGATGTTTAATTTTATGTTGTTTACTTCATGGTGTATACCTTTCTAATGCTACCAAAACAGTAATGGTTTATTATTCGATTTTATTTTTAATCGAGATAGTTTATGATTGAATTTACAATACTGGAAACTATTTCAAAATTTTCTAATAAAACCATTTAATTTTATTCTTCTCTAGTTAATCATGAAGATTTCATGTACTATTACATCATTCAACAGTTTGGTACCTAACATTATTGAGAACATATTGTTAATATAAGTTATATTTATTTCTCTCTTTGGTCAAAAATAAATTTTCTTACATATCAATGATTTCTAAAAATGTTATCAATAATTTTATGGATTTTTTTATATGAATTTTTAAAGTCATTTTTACCAAGCAATGGATTTACAGAAATTTTAGTTTAATTTTTTTTTCATTTTGAGAATAAGGTACCAATTGGATTCTTATTGAAATTATCAAATGAATTCATGTATTAAAAAATAAGGAATGAATTTAATTTCCCACCATCATGACCGCTCATTTATTTTTTGTTTCTTTTTTAATTTCCCAATATTTTTTTCAATGAACCTTTTCCCCCTTATATTTGGTAAATTTTAAATGGTTGATTTAGAAATGAAAAGATTATATTCCTAATGATTTTTTGTAATTAATATTTATTTCATTTCAATAAATCAATGATAATTACCCTTTATTAAACATATAATTTACTATGGATATTATATAATGATAACATCTATATTTTTTCTATGGATGGTTTAAGAAAAATTTAAAATGTGAAATATTAAAATTTCATATTCTACAATATCAATATGAATGATTATATTCATTATGAATTTAATTTATAATCTACCCTTTCATATGATTAGTGAGTATTACTTAGTAAGTAATGGGAGGGGTTTGGTATATCACCTCAATACATTAGTAGGATACATGAGACAAATTAGTTTGGGTATTTGGCCGGCACATTACCCATTTATATTTGATGTATTCGCACAAGACCGTAAAATTATGTTTATGATTTCATAAATTATGAATTACTCATTATAAAATTAGTTATTACCATCCATGTGACTATTTTATTATTTATGATTTCCATCGATATGTTTCAACCCCATGTTATTATTTATATAAAATTATTATATAATTATGTATTTAATCTATATTATTATTCATGTTAATGTTATTGATTAAATGGAATGTTTTTTCATATATTTAACGTTCCATATTGGTAACTCCTAATAAATTCATGACACCTTATTCTATATTCTTAACATTAATGGGATTTTGATATCAACCCTTTATTGTGATTCCATTCACCATGATTCTACAAAGTGTATTATGATTGATATGAAGGGATAATATAAATTGAATAATGGTGCACACGTAGAAAATTATATGTTGCATATTATCTTTTCAAATATAATGTAAGATTCAAGTATGTGTACAGTTTTCCTAGACTACATTATTATTTGTACCTTTAAGTTGATATTCCTTGTATCTAGTTCTAATGTAATATAGAATCCACCAGGTATGATCTACTAGGGTTGGGGTCTTTTAACTGCCTAAATATTTTCCAACCCTGTGATATCTTATTGTGGTTTTAAATTATAATTAATTTCTCAACCATCTCTTCTACCAATTCTGGTCCTAATAAATTTCTCTCATAAACATCATCCGAACATACAACAGTTCAACATTATTTTCTATATAGTGCCTCTCATGTTTTCATTTCTATAAATAAATAAAAAATATTATTATAATAAAATTCAAAAAAAATTTATCCTAAATTACTTGATAATATAATGAGTATGTTTGAATAATATCATATAAATTATAAATTGAATACTTAGATTGTAAGACAAATTGGGGGTGAAAAGTTGTACTAAAATTTACTTCATAACTCGTCATCTTCTAAGGTCAATGTTATGAATTGTTTGTAAACATGGGATCACGATCAGATATAATGGAAAGTGTAACTGCTTATAACCTAAATATAAACATAATATAATATCTCCAAAGATTATATAAAGTCATAATGTCTTATATAGTTAATAAATTGGATTATTTGGTACAAATTGTCAAAATTAACACAAATTAAAGTATTACAGCAAGGTTTGTTTGGTAATCCTACAATGAAATCTAGGGATATTTTTTAATTATCTATTATGGAATCAATAATGAATAAATAATCATTTTTAGTAGCCTCAATAAATAGTTATCCAACTAAAAAGTCAAATAGTTCATATTAAAATCCATTATATTATCTTACATACCTCACCACCAAAAATATGCTTTACTCTCTCTATACAAAATGATTATTCCAAGATGAATAGAAAATATAGATATATGAAATTCTCTTGACAACTCCATATTTAATTATGAATTACTATAGAAACAAAACTGCATTCCAAATATATACACACATTCTTTATCCTTATTAATATTTCCCAACATAATTTTTTGGACCAATTAAACTCTTTCCATAAAACCATGATATTCCTTATAAGCCTAATTAATTATATATAACAAAGATAAATTCCCTAATACCTATGTTTAAAAGGATGTATTTTCTACATACACAATTCTAAGGAAAATATTTAATATATCATTAAAAACGGATCATGTTATTGATGTAACATAAGTAATCGTGAATTTTATTTTCAACACATGCCCTTAATTTACTTATTTTATTCACCTAAAAGATATTAAATTGTCTAATGACCATAATTAAGCAGTTATTGAAATATTCTATACTTCATTATCAACTATTTTTGAGAGAATATATACTTTTATATTTTATGATCAATATATATTTCAAATGTTTCCAAAATTAGATTATGAAATCCAAAATTTTAAATAATAATATAATATATACAACTCAAGGTATTCTGTAAGATATTTCTTATCATAGGGTTACAATTGATGAGTTTTATATATGATAACTCATTAATTATATATAAGGAAACATAAAAATCCATTAAATGAAGCACTGCATTATATAAAAAATTAAAATTTAAAGATGGAAAGGCTAATAAAGGATAATTAACCTATATTTTATTTATTCTTATAAAAAATAATCTCAATGCTTTTTCTAGATAAATTTTATTCCTTTTTTAGTTTAAAAAATCATTATGAAATATGAAAGGGAAATGTTTTCAAAAATCCATCAGTAGAGACCCGCTAATCCAAGAAAGTATCAAATCTAATTTACACATTAAGGCTTTGGACATTCCTACAGTATGTTGGTTTTTGTATTATAAACACTTATAAAAACATTAGAAAAAATATTCCCTTTGAATTAAATTTTCATTTGTCAAAAATCTAATTTTTTTAATTCTTCATATTACTTCATTTATCTTAACGTTTTTCAAGATTTCCTTGCATGTTACTCACAATCTTCACATATTTTGGTGTTTACCAAAATATCATCGATATTTACAAAAAAAAATTATCAAAATAATTGTGAGACACTACATTAATTATCACTATAAAATCAAGGAGTGTGTTTATTAATACTAAAGGTATATCTAAAAACACAAAGCAATATTACATAGTTCAAAATGAAATCTTTATAATGTCATATTATTTCACATTTAGATATTGGTAACTAGGATTAAGATCAATATTCTAAATATAATGCATGACCTAGAGATAATTAAACAATTAAAATATATGAGGCAAAAGATTCATGTTCTTAAGAGTGATGTTATTTAGATCCCTATAATCAAGTGTAATTTATTATTGAAGCATCCCTACTTTTAATAAGCATAGCAACATCACTATAAGGTGAAGTGATTGGGTAAATAAAACCATTATCAAGAAAATAATGTTTCTTATTATTAAATAAAAACAACTAATTTGATTGCATTCTATGAGGAGGATTTTAAATTATCATAGATTCAAAAACTTAGTCAACAATTATCTCAAACTCTCGATCAAAAATAAGAATAATAAAATCATTTACAAATACATCTAGATATTCATTTACTACTATCATATAAATAATTTGAAAAATTCATTTATTCATGATAAATTTTATTCATAATTTTCAATTCTATATATTATCAATTTCTCATATTATTGATATGTTATCAAGGGTATGAATTCATTCATATATAAAATGGAAACCAATTCCCAAGAGTAACTTATTTTTCTCCATAATCTATCTAATCATGATATAATGAATTCCAATCCGTTCATAGAATTACAGAAACCAAAAAATTTACATGAAATTAATATTTTTAAGAAAAATACATTCCATAGATGAAAAAAATGAAAAAATTAAATTCTTCTTGAACTTAAACTCCCCCCTAATGTTTTTACCAAGAGTTCTTACATTATTTAATGTGATTTTATTTCAATATTACATGAAAATATCGTTGATATAAATGAATTTAGGGTATCCTACATCAAATTATATATTCACATATCTAAATAAATAGGTAATGTACTCGTCACTAATTCATCTAAGGGACCCACATCTATCATAGTAGTAGAAATAGATTTTACTACACCTTTTTGTTTTAAATGTTGATTATTACCACCATGTGTGACTACAATTGGGAATATATTAGCATAATATCCCATGTAATATTATTTAAAAATTTCAATGCCTATTTTTATTACTAGTATGGCCATTACAATTTCTCTTTTAATTGTTGTCCTGATCCATGTTTCCTGACATACCATATCGATAAAACATCCCATATCTTAGTATACATTCTCCAAAATAATTCGTTACATTGTTATCATTATTGGGTGATTTAACTTTTATACCTTTATAAATCATTAAGTAACTCTTCCCCATTTCTTACCATGTTGATCTCTTATTATCCCTATCATTGTAAATTTCCACAAACTCTATCCTAAATTTCTCATCACAATCAACAATTTCCTCATAACATATAAACACATGATTAACTACAGTCATTAATAAAATTTCAATAAATTATATGTAAAATCAATTAATTTTACTATCATGGTTCATAATTAAATGTATGACATTCTTACATAAAATAATTAAATTATCTTCACACTTAGGGATATGATCTATGAACGACTTGCACATCATCTTAGATTCTGTACGTGGAAAATCAGATAATAATTTAATATAACCCAAATAGAACTATAATAATAATATATAAAATAGTATAAGTATAGGTATGAACCCATTGGGGAGATCTAGCAATGGACAATGACCTATAAATTGAAACCTAAGTCAGATTCATCCCATGATTCAAAAATGGTGGGTTTTAAAAATAATATGTTTGAATTTAATTCAGTAGATAAGGAGGGGACTGGGATTAGTAACTAGGATCCTATGAAAATGGTATTCATAAATATAGCTTCGTATGACCATATATCTTTGGGTGTGAAGTAATTCATAATCAACTAACTGGTTCTAGTCCAAATAGTTTGATCTACCTTGGAAAAAACCACAATTTTTTCATAAAATTACTTATCCATCACTATGAAAAAAGAACAACTTCTTGGGTGGAAAATAAATATAGTATATTGATCATAGAATTCCTTACTCCAATAATGTTTTGTTACTTCTATTTTTCTTTCCCAAATTATGCACATGAAAATGAATAATATAAACAATATTTATTAACCAACTTCACAGTAAAAGTGTTACCCAATTTTTTATTTAATAATTTATTATGTTTACACAACCCCTACTCTCGATCCCTAACTCTATGCAGATTTGAAGTGCGGGGTATTGATAGTATTTAATCAATTAAATAATGGAAGCATGATTAAAATATTTATAAAACAATACATTAATTGGGAAGTAAAATATTAAATCCTTATATTCATATAGTGGAGAAAAAGGAATCACATAGAAAGTGTTATTGAATGTAGAATGACACATAACAATAAATTAAATATCCAAAACACCATGGAATGATGTTTAAAAACAAAGTAATGATGGAAGGTTGAAGAAATACATAACAAAATTAGGTTTAAAATAAATTTAAAAAATAGTGAAAATGAATGTTCATTAAAATTTTGGATACAATTGAATATTAACAGGAAAATCAAATCACAATGTTTAAGGATTTCATGTATTGAGTTGGAATTTAGTACACTTCTTGGGACATTCACATTTTGTAACGACATTTTACATAATGTAATGGGAGATACAAATCATTGGATATTCCAAATATCCCAAACATCATGGATTGTATATCAAGTGATGATACCATGGTTTTCACATATTGTAATTAATTAAAATTAATAGGTATATGTACATCTATGATTCATGAATTTTATTGATTTTATTAGATCCATGTTTCAAGTAAATATTGTTCAGTTCAGTGGTTAATACATTCATATCATGAAAATGAGCCTGTACCAAAGTGTTAAAGGTTCGAACTAGGATTCCAAAAGACCCAGGGTGAATTCCAACCAGGGATGAAATTTCTAATTTTTTGTAGTAGGTCATTATAGAATTACTATATAAGTGGTGGAATTGTGCAGTGATTAAAATGTAGTGATAGTGGCACGTTAGCGATAACTTTAGCAGAGGTGGTACTATTGGAGGTGCAGTGGCAGCTTGGGTACTGTAGTAGTAATATTCACTGAAGGGCTCTTTGGCCCAAAAATGGGAATTCTTGTACCTTGGACATTGGGAAATGTACTGGGTCTCCCTATACCTAGAAAAAAGGGGTATGTGTTGTTCTTTAATAATAAAATGATACTTTGACCCCAAATTTTGAAAAAAACCTACATATTAGGAATATATTGTTTGCCCTAATATTTATTTTTCATGGATATTAATATCTTTAATTGAATTAAGGGCTTTTAATTCTACATTCACAGGGAAATATTTGAGGAATACACATCATGATTCGAATTTACTACATGAAATCATATAATTTATTCTATTTTTAACATAACTTACATAGACTATTAATATACTATTGACCACAAAACCTAATCAAAATCTAATTCAACATAACATAAAAATTTATATATATCAAAGAAATGGATCCAATATATATATGAATTAAAATTATCTAATTCCCCCACACTTGAACAATTTCATGTCATCAAGAAAATAGTGTCTTGAAATTACTAGAAATGATAAAAATTTTAATAGTAAAAATACATTACAAAAAATAAAATATAATAAAATGAATGTAGAAAATGATAGTCCTCCAAAATTAGCCTTGAAAGAAAATTAGTCATTCCTCAGAGTCATTTTCATTATTTAAATTCTTTCTATCTTTAATTGAATTATTTCAACCATTATTTATAAGTTATAACCCTATATAAATTTTCCTCATTATGAATTTTCTATTATTACTCAACCTAAAATGAAATTAAGGTTAGTATCATACCCTAAATACATGATTATATCAAAATGATTCACTGATTTTATCATCACCTCTTCATATAGAAAAATAAATCAAAATCATGATAGTTTTATAAATAATGTTGAAATAAATCTAAGGATGAAGGTATGTTATAATATAATAAAAACAATTCTAAAAAAGATGGTAAACTCTCAAATAATGCATGATAATCTGAAATAGATGAATAAAAATATTTCTCTAGATATTAATATCTCTATAGTCATAAAATATCTGGGATAGTTTATATATGTTAAATGACTGTTTAATGAAGGTATCCTATTTCTATATCCCTTTCTCAATTTTAATATTTTTTTTTAAAAAATTCATGTTTAGGATAGATCTCACATCCACCACCTAACCACATATGATCTACTATGAGATACATTAGTATGGTAATGGTTATTTTTCCCCTTCTTGAAACACAACCCATTTCTTATTTTAGAAATAGGATAATTAGGAATTGTATACCAAAAAAATGGAACACATCTGAAAAATCCTTTTAAAAAGTATCCACATACATTCTCAGTAACACAGATCCCCTTTTATTCAATAACGACCATTCAACCAAACTTTTTCATATGTGAATTATTCCATAATACTAACGATTAGGGTAGGAAAGGATAAAATTTTCTTGAAACCAGGATCAATCATAAAAGGTCATTCATGGATTCTATAGGCCTAAGAAGGAATAATGTACTTGTGGTTCTTAAGAAAAATAGTTCAAAATTCAAAATTCCTTAATAATTTTAATAGTTTATTTTTTCCATCATAGCCTTGTACGATTAAAAAGGAGTTTCATATTGGATTTCATGCCCCAAGTATCTCTCAATAAATATACTCTGAAAATAGTGGGAAAAAGTATTTCCAAACTCCACATAATAATGTGAATACATATAGAAGGGGAAATCACTAAATTCATAGTATCCCATAATATTTCAATTAAAATTAATTATAGAACATTATAATAAACATTAAATTACTCAACTCAGTAATAATTCAAAAATTCTTAAGTAGGTGTTTACAATAAATTTTAACATTTTTGAATCTAAAGTTTTTTTATTTTATTTCCATTGGTGCAATGATATTTAAAGTTAAATCATGTTTCTAATCGAAAATAACTCTTAGACTAATGAGAATATGAAACAATTTATGTGATTATACAAAAAAAACTCAAAATTTACCCCCCCCCCCACACACACATAAAATGTAATAGTGTTTCTAATATTTTAGGAAGTAATGTAGGATAGATATAAATAAAAGAAGTTACATTTTTTAAAATTTCATGAATAAGTTCAGTGTATAGAATTGAGAGATCCTTTAAATAAATATTGTTCCTTGGTTGGAAATATTTTTTATTGATATTAAACAAGGCTATGTATAATAATTTTTGAAACAAAATTTACCTACATAAGAGAATATATTAGTTCATAGGATATATCCAATATGAAATCAATAAATGGGTAGATGAACACAATAGTCAATAATGAATGTCATGTTATATAAATGAGCATGGAGTAAAATAAAAACTAATAAAATAATGAAACATTTAAAATAATACCCTATAAAAAGAAAATAAAATGTTATATCCAAACTCAAAAAATAATAAAAAAATAAAAAAATGGGTTTCCACTTATAAAGTGTTATAAATGATGTTATCAAACTAATAAAAGGAAAATTATTAATTGAACTTGTCTATATGTTTATCTATTCTCATTATCATATAGGATTTACAAGAATTTTAATTGATCTCAAATGGTCGCATAGAGGGTTTCATCGCCTTAGAAATGGGCTCACATTCCTATCATGATGTATCAAGTGCGTCAACGAATCTCATGGACAAATTTGGTTGGTACATCATTTAAAAAATCCCCAAGAATAATTACCTCATAGGGAAGTCCAACAAGTGGCCTAACATGTAAATAAAAAGTAGCTATAGTGGAATATTATTGAGACATATATAAATAAATACACATGTAATATGAATAGTGAAAGAGAAGAATTTGTAGTAAAAAAAATTGATATAACTTCCAATAGATAATTAAAATTGTACAACTTAGAAAATGTAATATAATGAATAATATATGAAAATAAAAAGAGAAAAAAGGGAGGGTTAAAGTAGGTGGTATCTATGATGAGCATGATTAATCACTAAAATAAACATTTATGGTCACTTTGTTATGATACGTGTCTATAGATGTGTTTACTTATCAATTTTTGTGATGGTGGATCAATAATTTGGACCAACAACAAATATCGGTGTCATGGTGCTGGATGTTATCGTGAGGACATTGAGCTCTCCGAAATTTAAAATTTATAAAACATAATAACTAATAGTGAATTGGTAAGAGGTTTTTAACCATGGAGAAGACATAGTGATTGTGTAGACCAAATCAAAACTAATAAAAATAATCAATATAACAAAAATACCAAAAGGAAATAGTAATAATGGAATTCAGTTGGTGAAATGAGATGATGTAGGGTTGTAGTGTGAAAAATGTAAGACAAAAAGAGAGACAAGAAATAGATGAGATTTGTGTAATTAGAATTTCATGAATTTATAAAGAGATTTTTTTCATACTGAAATTCACATTAATTGAATTATTACTGAGAAAATAAGGTTTTGATCTATTTATCTCTCACCTTATTAGGTTAACATAGATCATAAATATTTCATTAGAAATGAACTTTCGATCCTTACTAGGGAATTTAAATTATTCTAATAGAGCATAAAACATTAATTTTCCAATTATTAGTAAATTAGTTAAAAATAAAAGTCACAATTATCACTATAATCTCCTATAGGTATATAGAATGGTAGATAAAAGATTCACATTAAAAGAATAAGTGAGATCTCGACAAAAAATTGCACTGATTTAATTAAGAAAATTAAGATAAAAAATATAAAGAAATTAAAAATATTTCAATTTTATTCCCCTATGAAAAGTATCTTCACATGATAAGAATAAAATTATCCTATAAAAAAAATGGAAAAATATCAAGAAAATATAATTGAGGAAAGTGAGAGACTAACAAAATATTTTCTAAATGGTTGTCTTCTTTAACTACTTCAATGTTTACTATCTTTTGTTTGAGTCCATGTTTCTGATCCTTACTATGGATTATGTGTTATCCCCCTCTATTGGTGGATGGCATTGTATGATCTGGAATAATAACCTCCCTAATAGTTTTAAAATCCAAGAGAAGGACCCCCCTATGACTGTTTATCATTCTATTGTGTCAACCAACAACTCTTGCTCCTCCAAAGTATTCTCTCTCTCATCCAAAATGGTGTCTTTAGCTTCCCATCACATGTTTCTAGTGGAACTCCATTTGGAGTTCAATAATAAATCTCTATTATAATCCAATACTTATATAAAATTCTAGAAGTTTTAGCACTCTAAACAAAAAATATTACTTAAAAGAATAAAATTATGATAATTAAATTATTAAATGTATTTAATAATATATATTTATATATAATATACCAATAAAAATAAAAAAATATATCTAAATATTAAATAAACACAACTACATACAATTATATATATATATATAATAATCAATAGAAGTACATTTGTAAGTAAATATAAATAAAATTTTTATTATTATATATTATATTCTATTATTATTTGTATTTAAGAAATATATATTTACAAATATATATACCTAATATTATTATATATAAATATATATATATGTATTCATTTATGTTTTTATATTATTATAATTATATATGTTAAAATAATGAAAAAAGTACTAGATATAATATTATATTATATATAAAACTATATAAAAAATAAATTAATGAAATGAATAATTAGGTAGGTTAGACAGAAGGGGTTTTTTGGATTGGTAGAAAGAGGGGAGAGGGGTTCATTCCATGGCAATGACCCAATAGGAAGTCACAAAGGAAACAAAATAGTGGGGTAGATCAATACTATCCCTCTTCGGTAGAGGTGATGGGGCCTTGGTTCACCAGCATCGTCACCTTCGAGTAGTGGATGAAGACACTTTAGGATAACCATCCATGTTCAATGGCGTTTCTTTGGTAGTGATGGATATCAAAATTGGCTTTTAGTGGTAGTAGGAGAACAATTCAACTTGAGGGAGAGAGAGGATATGGAAGTGAGTCGGGTTGTTGGTGGTGAGTTTTTATGGAATTTGGATGTGTCTTGTGAGTGGCTATAGAAAAATCTAGTGGAGGGTGTCAGTGCATCTGGAGATGACTCTTCTTGAGTAAGAGTTCAATTTTCTAGGTAGTGACTCATGGGAAGCTGGATGTGAGTTTGATTACTATTGGTGACTCCTCTTGTGTCACCATTATCTATTCTTGTAGAGGCTCTAGGGAGGCTGGCGGGGACTAGAGTCACCACTTTATGTTCGGGCAGTGAATCAACATGGGTGAGTTGATATGACAGAGGGTCATCTGGTAGTATCAGCCTCTCCTAAAAAATAAACATCTAAATAAATTTTAATGTTAAAAAATAAAATATATTAATTTAAAGAAAAATAAATTTATTAATTTGGGAATTATAAAAACAAAATAATGAATTAATTAATTGAAATAAATACAAATAATGAAAATAAAAGAAATATTAATATAATTACATTAAGAGAATGAATAAATAAAATAAATAAAAAAAGTTACTAATAAATTAAAATTAATTAATTAAATAAATAATTAATCGAAAAATATAATAAATGAAATAAATAGTTGAAAATCATAAAAAATGAAACAAGTAATGAATTAGAAGAATAAAAAAATTATAATTCAAAAAAAATTAAAATAATAAAAATGGATGTTAAAACAGAATTAAATAATTAATTTTAAATTAATCAAGATGACTAAAATAATCAAGAATATACATACTTTCACAAAAAAATTATATTAACAATTTAATAAAAAACAATTATTATTATTTATTCAAAAACATAAAATATTTTTATATAAAAAAGTTAAATATAATTAAAAAAGGATATGGAAAAGTGAATGAAATAAATGTCACATAAAATTCCCCCAGAATTAATCAATTCCACTAATAGGTAGTTAAATGTATTTATTTAATTACAAAGACTTCTAAAAAATGATAAACCTACCCAGTTCAATTACTCATTCTAGAAATAAATAAAATCAAAAACTTATTCATTTCAAGAAATTTTCATGCATCATGTTTGAATGTTATTCATTTTCTTACTTCTATTTCAAAATCGACTTCCAATTTTAAGAGTAAAATAGATAACAAAAAAGTGAAAATTAGATTTTATCTAAATAAAATCGATCTTATCACTCTCTTATGAGTTCCTAAAAAATTCCATTTTTTTCATTTTATTGATTCAATAAAAATTATTATTAATTATGTTATATGTTTTTTATTCATTTTGATTCTCTACTACCCTCACCTAAATGAAGTAATTTTTTAATATTAGAAAATTTATTGTGTTTTTTAATTTTTCTCATCTATTTATGTGTTGAGCACTGTAAAAAAGACCTTATTTAATATGTAAAATTTTCTTACAAACACACCCCTTGACTAAAGTATCAAAAATTCATTATGGGATCCCAATTTACCATTTAACTCAAGCAACAAAATACTTAAATAAATATCATTTTATCTTGATCAATGAGGTGATTATTCAAAAAGGTGAGGGACCCATGTTGGTGTTGAAATATTAATATTTATGAAGTTATAATCTCATTTCCAAAAAAACTATCCAATCCCATTCCCTTTATGGTTCCTCAATTATGTTTTCATAAGAACATAAGATGACATCACTCAACTATCACTCAAATCTAAAAATTATAGAACTCTATATTACACTTAAATAAATCCTGACTGTTTTTCTATAGGTAGAGATATTTTTTTCATTTTTTGTTTTTTGATTAAATTTACATAAAAAGGTGAATTAATATTCCGACCGAGAAGAAATTTGATAAAATTTAAATGGTTTTTGATGTGTTCTCAGTAATGCACAGTTTATCTTTCATAAGACCTCACTCCCACACATAGAACTCAATAATTTCTCCATTGTTGAATCTCAAAGTGGGAAACACAAGTAAACAACAATGATTCTAAATGATTAACAAATGTATCACAAAATTGATTCTATTTTTATTATTGTTTGAGATATTGAATGATTATTTTACATAAACAAAAATATTTGAAAGGAAAAAAACAAAAACATGTGATCCCTACCATCCACCACTAGATAGTCAATAAAATGTATTTTTTTTCAGAAAACATTCATGGCACATGGGAGTTCCTGAATAATTTTCCATGAATTATATAATAATGATTTGCAGTGAATCTTCTACTATGTTCAATAGTAATCTGAAAAATGTTGAAGTGAGCGAAAATGCTATAAAATAGAATATCGCACATAAATCATAATTTTAGAATAATCCTAAAATAGAAAGAAAAATTAAATTTAAGTTAAACAGATACTCCCTAGGTATATAGCGGCTCTGTGTAAGGTTGAGCACAAAATTTATAACCTCCCTAAAAAAAATAAATCGCCATCTAGACAAAACATTGAATTTATCGGAAGATATAATGACATTGGAATTTAAATTTTAAATCAATATTCTATATTTAACAGATCTAGAATTAATGAAATTTTTATGATGTGTTTTCCTACAAAAATATTCTTTTCACAGTAATGTTCCCAATAATTATACCGAAGGTAAAACTTCTTATAGCCAATTGGGGACACCAACCACAGTCCATTTTCACCTCATCATAGCATGTAACCAATACTTTTGAATAAGAGGATATCAAACACAAGTAAGAATATGACCATGAAACTCCAGAAACATTGCTCCCCTAATTCAAAGGGACACATAACCAATAAAGGATCATTTATTCAAAATGAAATTGAACGTGAAAAATAAGAAAAATCATTGGTTTCTTCAAATATAACTCTAGGTTTATATTCCCAACATGGATTAAATCCCTCTGAATTTCAAAACAAGATCATTTAATAGATAAGAAATATTAACATATTTCACTTCAATGTGATCTACAGAATAATAGAAGGAATTACCAATTAATTTCCATTTTACAGCAAGAAATATTCCCAAAAAACCACTTTACACAAAAAGAGGTATTAGGTTTCTATATCAACTTGACCCTTGAAACCCACTTCTTTAGCTCTTAAAAACATAAAAATAAGTTGAAAATTCACTTATTTTATTTTAAAATACCCTTTATATTCTCTCACACTTAGTGTATTGAAGAAAAACCAATAGAATAAGAAAATCCAGTAGAAATCACCTCATTATTTACAATACAAGTATACTAAAACTTCTTGTATTTTACACATCTTAGAATAATCTCATTTGAAGGAGTCATACACAACCTCCATGTTGTATTATTTAGTCTATTTTCTTGATTCGAATGAACTTTTTTTATAAATATGTTTATTTTCATCACAAAACTCATCTAACTCATTAAAAAAGTAGTTTCCATAGAAATAAAATTGTTCATAATGAGTAATATCACGTTTTTAGCAAGAATTAAAACAAAAAACACCCCATTTTTAGGAACTTTAAAAAATTTAATGTCAAAAGGATAATTTTGAAATTAGTTTGAGGTGGTTCATGATAAAGTTGTGACTCAAATTACAGAATTGGTTTCATGAAACTAATTTTCTCATTAATATTAGGGTGTGTGGACAGAGCATCATAATTAGTAAATCATTCAATTGCATTGGAAATCCTTATCTTTGTGACGCCGGGAGGGAAATTTTCATACTCAATCCACACCACAATTTTGAACCATTGATTATCAACAACATCAACTAGGTCAAAATTAACCTCATATATGGAATGTTCATAAACAAAAAAATTTTCCACATCATAAAAAACATGGTGGGTAAGATTTCATTTGGACACATTAATGATAGAACCTCCAATAGAAAGTAAGGATCTTCCTAATATAAATGGGACATTTTTTTGAATTCCATATCAAGATTTTGAAATTCCAAGGGATGTGTGAGTAATCGTATACTAACTATAAAGTAATTCACCCTTCCAAAGGGATGATTGAGTGACATATTAGTTTTCTTAAGAGAAGAAATAGTTGGTTTCAAGTCAATATGGACTATAATTTTGAACAAGAATAAAAAGAAAGTTAATTCTCACTCCTAAATCAAAAATAATAATTTAGTTTCCCACTTCCTACTATTACTAAAACCCACTAAAACATCCCTTTTAATTTCTCTCGATACGCAGATGAATCAACCCCATATTTTTTTGGAAAGACGTTTTTGGGTGTGGTTGGTAATTTGGGGTATTTAAATATTTAATGACCTTGTGCTCTTTTATTGACATGTTTGGGTGTTATTTTAATCCATCATTGTATTGGTTTAAAAATGGATCATTATCCCCCAGATTCATTGATCTATAATCAATGAATTGAGAATTATATTCATGTTAGATATGGAGGTCTATATTTGAGAACCATCATTGAGTATGACAAAAAATCATTTAATGAAAACAACGTTCCCTAAGAACCCTATCATCAACAACATCGGGTTGGGTGGTTTTTTAATATCTATAGATGACTCTCTTTGTTTTGAAATTGTGTTGAGATTTTTGGTCAATATTATTAGACAATTTTTTAAGTTCATCAACAGTGGAATTTGAGAAGTCACCATAACAATATTGGAAAAATATATTTTTGTTGTACGGAGAGGGAGAATTATGAAAAGTGTCTATGAGAAGGTGGGGAGCGAACTGGTTTTTGGGAATTTTCCAAAGAATACTTATAAACATATATCATTTCTAATGAAACTAATATCCCTTATCCTATAAAAACCCTATGATATTATGCCTCAAAACTATGGTAATGTTCTTGGGGAATAATTTGGAGTTAAAATCATTGAACAACTCATCACCTGTTTAAAATATCTCCACATCCCTATTCTAGAACAACGCGTAAGACCTCCCCAATAGAAAAAATGGAAACATCCTCAACCTCAAATCCTCCTCACTCAAATCTCAAAGAGGTTATGTAACGACCCCGGTATCTATAGAATAATACTTTTTTATATCTATTAATATTTATGAATTAAATTTTAACATTATGTTAATGAGGACACTTTGTTCGATAGCATTCTCAACATGCAACATCATGTTTTTTTGAAATATTACGTTGGACATAACATTTAGTTATACCAAAAAAATAATATAGTATAATTATTATTTAAATGATAGTTAAATTCTAGATGTTTTATTGGTAGGAATGAATAATACTAATTAAAATATTATTATTAAATGTATTTACACTAATCTAATAAATTTTAGATGCGTAAAATTAGAATTAAACAAATTTGAAGAATTAAACAACTTTAATATTTTTATAAGTCTATTTTATCCCCTTTTGATTGAAAACCATTATTAAATGTAGTTATTTTCATTTTAATATGTTATATTTGACAATAAAATTTTATTTTTTAGAGTAATGACATCAGAATTTACATTGGATGAAATTTTTATAATTTTCTGATAAAGTTCATTTTTTTAATGAATAGTGAAAAATACAGTATTTTAATTCAAAATGACTTTTAATATAAATTATTTATATAGTTAGATCATAGTTTTAATTGGTTTTAAAATGTAATTGAATTTTATTTTTGTTATTTAATACAATGTTTTTCATTGTAAGTAATTTAAATTTGAAATTGGACATAAACATATGTCAATCTTTTAGAGTTTTTACTTCTTAAAAACATGTTTTCTGGTTTTCACAATACGAACTAATTATAAATTAATTTATAAAACTTATTTGTTATTAATTTGGAAAATTGGATTCCATATTTTTAATCTGGATTTTCAAATTGTGTAAATAGGTAATATTTATTTTTAGACATTATGAATAGTAAATTTAGTAAATATATTTTTTACCATGGTGAAAGCGTAAATCTCGTCAATAAGGGTAGTCAATAAGATTATAATAATATTAAATTACCATAACACATGTTCATTCCATATTTTATGATATATTTCTGACCATGGGAATCCCTGGGTAGATTTTAGGTCTCAATGGATCCAATTGTGTGTGGAAAAATACATTTAATTTTATTTAATTTAAAGTTAAGGAGAATATAACAAAAACATGTATATTTTAGTAGAAAATTTTTTATATATGGTTATATAAGTGATATCTTAAACTTTAAATAATTATTATAAAGATAACAATATTTTCTAAATCATGGTATTTTATTTTAAATTTCTTGGCATTAAATAGATAAATTTATTTATGACACAATGGTGATGTAGTGATTAATTTATTAATAAAGGATTCAAATAAATTATACTATATGTGGTCAAATAAATGTAATTTTGTTATTTTTATGTCATCCATGAATTTTATTGGATAATAAGTACATGTTATCATTTTATTAATGAATGTTTCTCGAATTGATCAAGTTAAGGATTTGAAAAACACCATGATATGAATAGTTTCAAAATTAACATATTTTATATTTTAAAATACAAAATATTTTATTAAATATTATAAAATATAAAAAATCTATGATTTAACAAAATTGTTATCATAAGTCTAAATTTCCATTATTGACTTTGTAATTGGTTATTTTTCATGTTTTGTTAACTATTTGGATTCTCAAATTGTTAAATGCTTGATAAAATAGTAAGAGTAGAATGGGGTTAAATAAAAAATATAAGGATAAAAAAATATCCAAAACCTATCTAATTTTTATTTTATGATTTCATTTAAACATATATGCATCTTATATTTGATTTAAATTATATTTTACTCATTTATTATCAGATTATATATTATAATCAAACAATAATTCAAGATAATCCTTCAGTTCCCATCATCGCCCTTATAAAATAGAATCACCCAAAACCATTTAATTACACCTCATAAGCCCCTTGTCTCACCCAACCTCTAACCAAATAGCCTCCCAAGATTCATATCTTCCTCCGAGAATCCTTAACATGGAAATAAGGCATTTAAATAATTCCTTTTAACTTAAATCAAATGGAGTTACCTGATTTGAGGTAATGTCTTCTCTCAAGCTTCCATCATTTATTTTCCTTCTCCAACCCCCTAATATCACTTTATCCCATTATTTTATAATAAAACCTGAATTTTAAATATACTAGGATGGTTTTATGAAAATTATTAGAGCTATTATTCTACACAACCCATCTAATTTATTTAGAACATACTATTTCTTTGGACAACGTACTACTGCCTCACAGAACGATGACTGTTCAATTATCTCCTACTGCCACCCATGGTGGACATTATGATGATACTAAACTTAAATATGTTATATATGATATTTATTTTATCTCTATTATTCTATAATTATCATTTATAACATTAATTTATTCTTTTCATGTTGTATAAGTATGATAATTTCATTTTAGGAAGTGCGGACTACCGCCAAATCAAAGTTATATGACTCATTCTTTCTATATGTGGAATGTATAAAAGATGTAATTAATGAACATATGTAACATATATAAAATATATATTATAAAGGAATTATAATATACCTATTAATCATTTAGTTTTCATAACATTATGAATTAAAAAAAACTGGAAGTAGCGTTCATGCGTACGTATGGCTTACCATATCCATGAACGGTAAATTTTACTTTCTTTTATCCAACTATTATGGACTATTATAAGATACATATATACTTGATATAAATACATATATATTGGATATATATGAAACATAAATAATGAATACAATTCTAGAGATAATGGACTTTTGACCACATAGACAATTTGTAATTATAACATGTTCAATTTTTACTCAAGTACCAAAAATTGACAAAAAGACTAATATGAACATGAATAATTATATGATTATTATAGTTGGGTAATAAGTTTTATAAAAGGAATACTAAAATTGAACAAGGTTTAGAATCATGTATAATAACCAGAATTTTATTATTTATGGAGATAAATATTAAATAAGACAAGTCAGACATAAGGTAAATAAACTTTTCACCCTCCTCTTCTAGTCAATGAATTCTTTTAGGTTCTATCTTCCAATTTCAATGTTTAAATTTTAGGATATGTTCTTTTATATCCTTATTGATGTAAATTTTATTTCCATGTGATTAGAGACCATTTTTTCCCTATATCAACTAATTTTTTAATTTATAAGTGATTCTGTTAGGCTACCGAAATTTCAAAATGGAACATCTTAAACCAATTTCCATTTATTGTGTTATTCTTATCTATTTATTTATGTCATGCTTTGATTATGTAATAAATTACTTTTTATATCATGTTTTGTATTTTTACATTACTTATGTGTACCTATAGTGAATACACATAATCAATCTATTTTATTTACAAAATGATCTTTGTAAGGGATTTCGTCTTAATATCCTTTCCATGAGGTATATTTTGATTAATACACAACTTGCTTTTATATGGTATATAAACCCCATTTACTTTTAATTTCATTCAAAGGGAATCATTTTTCTACGTATCATTTTAGTAAACGGTAAGGGAATGTTTTTTTAACGTATGCGGTGACAACGACCATTCCGCCACCGTGAGGATTATTTGTTTTTTGGCATCCTCTTTAAGTTGTAGTGTTTTTAAAAGAAAAATAAATATCATATTCACATTTTTTATGTATTTTGAAATTTAAAATGGTTTTTATAATAGATTTATTATCTCAATATCTTAACCTGATATCTTGTGATTTAAATATGGAAATGTTATCTTTCCATTATGTGTTATGATTATGTTACAGTTCATGATCATTGTTTACGTACACCCGTGGTTACGTGATAATCCTTGGGTGGGTTAACCCAATATAGCTCTCCAATGAATTGGGTAATGTGAATAAGGTAAACTTTAATGTTTCTTTTTATTGATTTAGGGAATATATTGTGATGGGTATTCCAAATGTAACTCCCTATGTAGCTGTGAAAGCTACAATGTAATTTTGTTATGGATGCCTCATGTTACCATTATGATTTATGATTTTTACGGGATATTTGTAAATATTCCAATTTCATGAGGAATGTTAAATAGATAATGTTTTATTATTGGAAAGTATAATTTTATTGATTTTTATGTATTGATGGACTAATGTTTTCTTTCCATGTTTTATAACCATTTCTGAGCTTTTTATTCTAATACAATGTTTTTGGATTGTTTTTCACAGGGTATTAGGAAGGGTAAGAGAAAAGAATAATTCAAGAATATTTATATGAAGAGAATAATTATTTTATTATTTAAGGAGATTTATTTTTGTAGAAAAAGTAGACAGAGTATAATTTTATACTTTGTAATATTTGATATATAATATATTAGTTATGGCCTAATTGTCTAAAACTCTAAACCTAAAAAGTTACTCAATGTAGAATTCTTGAATTAACTCAAGATTAATTATTGTTTTAAGGATGGGGCCTTATATGTAATTATTAGCTAAAACCATAGAAATATATAATAAACTCTAAGGATTCAACTTCCAAAAGACTATTAAATAATCGGAGTTCAGAGGGATGAGACTGATGGAGCCAATAATTATGTGACCTATTAGTCTACCTAATCCAAGAAGGATTTATTGAAACAGTTGTAATTTGGAAGTCTCTATATATAGGTCCCTCAAGGGTAGGAACAATGTTATGTGGAATATTCAAATATTATTTTTTATCTCTATTTTCAAAATTACAATTTTGAAATTCATTGTTTTCAAAGAGAAAAACAATAATGATTGATTTTAGAAGATAAATTTCCTAGATAAATATTACATGAACAGTTTTCTATATAGACATTGGAAACAAATTTGAGATTTTTTCCCAGTATTTATTATTTTATTTTTTATGTTTTTTGTTTTCCAATTTTTTTTATGTTTCTGTTCTTTTTTTATATTGTCTTTTTACATGATCAAACATGTCTTTCATAGAAATAGTGCCAAAAATTACCATGAGGTTGATGAACACGAAGAAATTTAAAATTCATAATTCCTAATAAATACCAGTGTAGTGATAAGAAGGTTCGAACCATAGAGGATGAATATTGATTGTATATAACAAAAATAAACTACGAAAAACAATTAAAACATCAAAAAAACCAAAAGAAAAATAGTAACAGTATAATGCAGTGTGTTAATGGAATGATGTTGGGGTACAGTGAGAAAAATGACCGAGTGAGAGAGAGGAAACTAGTGGATGATATTAGGGTAATTAGGCTATCATAAATAGACTAATATAATTTCAATTCATACTATAGTTTGAAATAATATAATTACTGCAAATAAAAAATTATGTTGATCTAATGAGCTCTCACCTCAATGGATCAACATAGATCTTTGATATTTACCTAGAAATAATCATTTGATAATTACATTAGAATTGCCATTCTTTTAATTGGGAAGATAATGTTACATTTTTTAATTTTTTGTACAATAGTTAACATTCATTGGAAAAATGTTCACTATCATCAACTATGATTGTGAATAATAGTGTTGAAATGATGATCATCATGGGAATAAGTAAGATATCTGAGGAAGAAGTGAATATATGTAGTTGAGGATATTAAGAGCAAAATATATTAATAAATTAAAAACATAATAATATAATTCCCCTACTAAACTTATCAACACATTCTAGGAATGAAATATTGCCTAAACTCCGATGGAAATTTCTCAAGATAATAAAATAGTAGAAATTGAGAGTGTAGAAGTATGATTCTATTAACATTTATCTAATTAATATCCCCTATAATTCACTACCTTTAGTTCGAGTCTGTGCTTCCAATATTTACTCCTGGTTTTGTGTTGTATCCCTCTCTTGGTGGATGGTGTGGTTTTTTCTGGAATGCTCACCTCTATATAGTTCTGGAATATTCTAGATGCACCCCTAATGATGGTAAGTACATCACTTGTGTTAACAAAAATCCTCCCACACCTCTATAATATTTTTTCTCTCCTCCACATGGGATTCCCAGAGCTTCCCATCACTAGTTTCCAGTGGATATCAATGTGAGTGATGTAATACATCTCTAACAGAATCCACAACTTGCGTGAACATCTAGTGGTTTCATCTCCAACTCAAAAAACATTAATGAAAAGATTATAATAGTGATATTTAAATTATTTAAATCATGTAATAAAATATATGAATATAAATAATAATAAAAAATAAATAACTAATTATTAAATAAATATAACTATACAGAATTATTATATATATATATATGCCATAATTATGATATATTAATTTTTATAAAATTATATGAACAATTATTATTATTATTATTAATATATATTATATTATATTGTTACTATCTTTTAAGAATTATATACTTGAAAATATATGTACCTAATATTATTGGATATAAATATATATATATATGTGTGTGTGTGTATTTCAATTATTATAAATATTTAAGATAATATTAAAATAATAATTATTACTATATATTATATTATATATATATTTATATAAAAAATAAATAAGAATAGAAAAGAATGAGGGGTCTACTCGGAAGAATGAGGGGGGATTGAGCATAGCAGAATGGGGGGAGAGAGGTTCAGTCCATGATGGAGTGCCTGCAGGAGGCCGCTATGGAACGAAAGGAGTGGGGAAGATCGGTGCCGACCATTTTCATAAGAGGTGATGGGGGATCGATTGAGTAGTAATGATACCTTCAAGTTACAACCGATGACACTTCATAGCATAGATTTCTATTTTTTTAGTGAAAATTTGTTTGCGGAAGATCTTAAAGGTGACTTTCGATAGTGTCAGTAGTGCGATTCTACTCGACTCGTCTTCAAACAGTGATGGGTTTTTAGATCCGGTTCGTTTGCGGGTGAATCCTACTTTATATGATACTCTCAGGGCATTGTGTTTTATATTTGAGTAAATTAAATTTTTCTATTGACTTCTTCATTTATGATTGTTTAGGGAGTTAGGGTGGTGTAAGGTGTGCTAGTGTTGAGTTACTAAACATCGACAGAGAGTTGGTCTGGGGGTGGTCGGAGGGGAGGTGCAGGCAGTGAGCCATGTTTATAAAAATGAGTTGTGAGTGGTGGAAGCACCTACTGGTAAAGGATAGAAATACTCCGGGTGATGACTCCTCTTGAGTAACAGTTATCTGTTCGGGGTGGTGAATCATGGGAAGCTGCTGGACTCAAATTGCTAGTAGTGATTCTTTCTTCAGTCACTGTTCTTTTATCTGGTAGTGTCTAATGAGTGGTTGGCGGTGACTTGAGTCCAAACTCTATATTTTGACAGTGACTCATAGGGGTGACATGAATGGATGGAGGGTCATATGGAAACATCATCCTCTTGTAAAAAAATAAACAATTAAATAAATATTAAATATAAAATAAAACAAAACAAATTAAAATAAAAAAACAAGATATTTATTTTCAAATGTAAATAAAACTATGCAATGAATGAAAGAATTTTATTAAATTAAAATTATAATAAAACTAAGATTAAATTATTTACAAAGAAATTGAAAGTAAATAAATATATTAAATAAAAATATTAACTCTATATGAATTTTAATTATTTAATTAAAGAATTACTAAAAAAATAAATAAAATAAATATTTTGAAATTCATAAATATGAAATAATTAAAAATTAATATAATAAAAAACAATATTTTTTTAAAAAATAAAAGAATATAATGTTAAATTGAAAAAATAAATAAAGAATTAATTTTAAATTATTTGATTTGAATAAAAAGAATCAATAAAAATATATTATAATACAAAAAAATTATTTTAACAATTTAATAAAATGAACACAATAATTTCCAGTCATTAAAAAATAAAAAAATTTAATAAAATTTACATTTAAAATGAAAAATATGTGGCAAAGTGAATGAAATAAATTTCACATCAAGTAGCGTGCTTGGTCGCCACTAGTGATATTGTGTCATAGGAGGGAGATAGTGTGATTCAATTTTGAATATTGGTCATTTTTTTAGCATCAGGATTGATGAAGGGAACCTCAATGGTAGTTGACATAGAATGGACCTTGTCCCATGTAGACTTTTTTCCAATAAGTCTATATGTGAATCAAAATCCATAATACCTTGACGGATCTAGATCAAAGAGATTTTTTGTGGATAGAGTATATGTGACTATAACAAATCTAAAGTCTTTCTCGACTGTAGTAGAAGGTGGATGAGTGGAAGGAATGGTAACTAGATGATATGGGGCACTAGGAGGGAACTAGGAAGTCTCAATGAACGAAATGATATATTTTTTATAGGTCCACCTCAAGTTTTCCATAATATGCTATAAAATATTTTTTGGAAATATATCCACTCCCAAATATCTAAATGAATGTATAGGGATGGCTCAGACCAAATAGGGTGGGGAGGTCCTTGAAGTAAAAATAAGATGATTTTTATGGGTAGTGAATTGGGTAACATGAATTTGTACCTCTTAGTCGGGATCATGAGACTCAGACACCTCATCAGCATCCTCAGTGTACTTCAAGAATCCACTCAAACATCTATATTATTTCTTGAAGAATTCCCAGATTTTGGGGAAATATAAGATCATCTTATCTCATGATTACTAATGAATATTATGGATTAGTTGAGCTGAAAATACCCAAATTATGTGCTACATGAAGAAAAAATTTCCCACTCATCAATTTTTTGTGGATCCTCCATGAATGTTCTTCATAATACAAGGTGACCATTCATTCCATGTTCTCTATGCTACCTCTCATTGAAATATATATAATGAGTACCTCTATATGGATGATGACCTTGAGATATACATCTAGCGATATCCATACATGGTCTAAATCCTAATGAAACATCCACACGTCACCGCCCATCAACTTGGTACTCTACATCTTGTAGGGATCAGGGAAGCTACCAGTATCACGAGCTGTGAATACCCAACTCTTCAGAGTGTATATATCATTCTCTTTGATTAATAATGTTTTTCTGGATGGATAGGAAACAAAATATGATTAGTATATTCCTATGTCAACTCCACAATCGCCTATCATGAACTCCACTGGCATTCTTACAAATTTGAAGGAGATATATGTAATTATTAGCTAAATAGTTTCCACTAACTCAATAAAGAGCTCATATTACATCTCCCCATGCACATGGATAATATGGGAATATAGAATTTGTCCAAATAAAATCATGAAAACCATATTCACAATATTATTCTCAAGCATGACAATTTTGAGAGTCTTGATGGTCCGAATGGGATTTTCTGGAAGATAGACTAAGTGGATCAAATACTCAGGCTCATAAAATTAAAGTAAGCGATGGATATGTGACTAATGGTAATAACCCCATGAATAGTGAGAGGATGATATGTACTAGTGGGATAAAACATGAGATGTAAAAAAAAGATGCATAAGGTAGTGTTGTAGGGTTTGATTATAGTGGTTAAGGATTAAGATTCATGTGTTTGGTCACAGGGGCCTCATAATGATAGGTCATTAGTTCAAAAGGCATAAGGATATATCCCTACATATAGGTATTTTTGGTCAATATGAAAAAATATTGGGTAATACAGGAAGGATCTTGGATGGGGGTGATTTCATGGCCAAAGGAGGAGGATGGCAGTGATAGAGGAGGTGCAACCAATCGATGTGTGGGGAAGAAGATGAATCTTGAGAGGTTGAGGAATTTGAGTGTCACCTAAGAACCCTTGGTTATAGTTCAAATATGAGAGTTATAAGATTAACATTGAGATATAAGGACTCTTGATATGAATTTCTAGGAATTTTTTTCAATCCCAAAAAAATCATGATGTGTATGGAGTTAATGTCAAGAATTATTCAATAAAGAATGATTTTGTCCATGAGTTTCTAGCCAAAATCTAGTTTCACTGAACTATCAAAATCTCTTAAAACCTATACAACCGTATTGATCATAATGAGTATTTCTTTCTAGTCAACACTTCATTCTATGTATAGTGAAATAAAATTATCAAATAAACGAAATTTTAAATAAGAATTCACCATTCATGAAATGGTTCGTGGTAGATCTTCAACCAGTGAACAATAACATTAAACGGTGATATATCACCTCATGTAATTTCTATAATTCCATACGTAAAAAAATATTAATTATGAATGGTCTTATCCATCAATATTTCTATTTAATGGGAAAAAGATTAGAACAATAACTGTAGAAGAATACATTGTTCCCATGTGAGAATTTTCGTCACATGATGTATCTGTCTTTCATCTAATATATTATCTCCTTATATATGTTTTCCTTCTTATAAGTGCCTATTATTATTTCCATTAGATCATAAATTTGTAATAATATTTTTCTCCCAAATTATTTAGCATCTAGTTTATGATTTTATGATTTTCCAAAATGAGAATGTACCTAACTACCCTATAATAAGGGTTTATTATAAATTTGTTGGAAATGATCTTTTTTTCAGTGTTTTATAAGTTTTGTGGTAAAAGAAGTTTGTTTTCATGTTTGAGACTCTATTCCTCTAAAAAATCACTATATATTATATAAATTTTCATCTTTTAGTTTCATAATTCCAATATCGAACATGTTTGCAGGTTGTATAGGGTTCTGGTATTGTAACGAATCCCATAATTTTCAAAAATACATTATATTTAAGTATTTCTAAACAGTATTCCTTTATTATTAACAAGTAATGGTTGAAATCCAAATTGGAAAAAGAAATTAGATAAATTTCACAATAACTTTTCTATGTCAAGGGTGGTAGATTACACTTCTACCATCTTTGATGCGTAGTCAGAACTGACCAAGAATTAAAATGTTATATGGGAATTATGAAATAGTACAATGAAGTAAATTCCCTAAACTTAAAATATTTATACTCTTAAAATAGGATTCTACGTAATTTACTTATTGTTTATAATGGTTCCTATTTTTATTTCCAATCATTGATTTATACGAAACATCATTTATCCATATTCAATGTGGGTTAGAAGAGTCCACTTTGTAGGATTTTAGAAATGATGCACTTAGACCCACAATGTTTTCTATTCAACAATATATGACAGTACTGTATAACAAATTTAATTTTTCCTCTAAAATTTATTCTTTCAAATTACTATAATAACATCTTTTCAATAAGAGAAACTCTTTCTTGTAATTGTGTGGCACATTTGATATTTATTTCTATATTTTTTAAAAGAATTATTTATAGAATATTCATGTGTCCATATAGTTTTCTTTATAAAAATCCCATGGATTTTCATGTACATCTACATTAATTTGTTTCTAATGGGGGATATCATATTCAATATTCATCTCTTTAACATCCTTTGTAACGGAAAGTGAGATTGTTAACATATGGCATGAAATGACATTTTTAATTAATTTTATATTTGATGATGATATAATATTATTAATGAAATATAATTTACCATATAATCCTCAATTTGAAATCCATTCTATTCAGAAGCTATTTAAATTCTGAATTATTAGTTTAATCTATAACAGTGGAGATGAATATATATAATCAAAATGTAAAAAATTAGAAAATTGCTGCCCGAAAATCATTTAAATGGTATTATAATTGATTTGATATTCATTTAGTGTATGGATTTCATAATAAATGGGATAAAATATTTTTACAACATTAATTCTGAAAACATAACCTATAGTGAATTCAATGGCACTAAACGTCAGTTCACTGTCATTGTCACAGTCTGGTGGTATAATGACAGGAGTGGCCATTATACTATTTTTTAAATTCATAATGTCCAATAGATCTTTTTAAATGAAATAAAATGGAACAATAATAAAATTATTTTATTTATTTATTTTTATATTTTTTTGAATGTCTTTAACAATGTGATGGTATAATCTTTTACATAAAATAAATCACCATTTTCATTTCACTATTGCGTGTTTAGGTAAATCCTTGACTAGATTGAATTTTTTTTGTTTCACCTACCATTTCATGCATTTATATTTTATTCCAATGTACTATGCTCCCCTGGAATATGAAATTAAATTTTTCCAAATTCATCTCTAGATTGTTCTCTTCATAGTGTTTCAACATTAGTTCAAAATTTCTCAAAAATTATTCAATGGATCCTCAGTATACTGAGTAATCATGCATGAATATTTCTAAAAAGTACATCGAAATATCATGAATTTTATTTCTTAAACACTTTTGAAATGATTCTTGTGAACTACACACTCCAAATAACATCCTTCCAAAGTCGATGGTTCTGATAGGATAAGTGAAGTTTTTCTTTTCTTAATCAACTTGGTTAATGACAATATGATTATATCTATAATATACTCCTATAAATAAATAAAATTTATTCTAAAATATTATCTCAAGAAATTGATCTATTAATGAATGAGGTATGTGTTATTTCATGTTCATTATAATGTTATTTCTATGGTATACACAGACTCATCATATAGTAATGTTTTTTGTAGGTATTAATTTTTTCAATTAATTTTTATTATAATCAAAACACCTTTTTTATACAACTTGCACTAGGATTACCCCCACAATGTTAGAGAACGAAATTATTATACTAAGATTGAGATATTTCAGAACAACATTTTTAATTATTTTATTTATTGGTGGGGTGTTCAAACATCGTGGTTCGAATTTCATCTTAGATACTTTTTCCAATATTATTTTATGGGGGCACATAATGGGGATAATTCCCTTGAAATCCGATACATCACAAGATATAGAACTTTTGTGCCTCTTTAAGACAACTATTAATTTATCTTCTTGAATATATTATATTTATATATTATGATCATTGGTGTTTCATATTCTCTTCATAAGAATTATTGTATTAATGTACTCAATAGATAATCTAACTCAAATGCTTGTGTCTTCATATGTGAGGGTGTGTAAAATGGAATAAAATATATCCTCATAATATTGATTCAATTAGCCTCCTCATATTTAATACCATATTCTATATCATTGTAAAATGTATCCTTTTCATCTATAGAAGACATAATTTTACCTTCTTCGTCAGTGATAAAAACCACATAACATTCAATTGGCTTTCCATATTTATTAGATCCTTTGACCAGATGAAACAACACCTATTCCTCACAAACAAAGAATTTTATTCTACCATGGTTTATAATGATTAAATATTTCATGATCATTGTAAATTTTCATCCTATAATTTTAGGTACCTCTCGTTATTCCTCTAAAACTAGGACCCAAAAATTAGTAATGAAAATTAATTACTAAATTTGAGTATGATTATTTCAAGAATCCCTTGATCATACATGACATATTGTTCTATAGGATGATTTTAAAATCATGTACATTTAATTTTAATTATACAAATTTTTATAAGACACTTATTTTATATTATTTATACTTTTTTATTATCAAAAAATGATTTTACAAAATTTCACATTCCTACGGTGTAGTGGATCAAGAAGTTACCAGGGTCGCTCATCTTTGGTTGGATCTTCTACTAGACTACTATAGAGAATTAATAATTCAAAGGAAATTATTCTCATAAGTTTTATATTTCTCTTACTAGAGAAAATATCATTTAATAATTTAGAATAAGTGGGAATTTGGGTGATAGGTTCTACAAACGAGATATTGATATGTAGTTCCTTGAACATCTCGAGAAATTTTTTGCACTATTCCTTTATCTTGCCTTATTTCCATCTATCTGGAAACAAAATATTGGGGCATGTATGGTAGCAGTTCCACATAAAAATATTTTTTATTAAAAGGTGTTTTAGTTGTGTTTATTATATTGGATCAACTTAAAAATTTTGTTATTTATATTCTTTTTATGTGCTCTCATCAGTATATTTATAGATTAATTTTGTGCATGAATCGTGTTCTTCTATCATCTTTTCCTAACTATTGTATTAATATTGAATGTTTCACTCTTTTCCACTATAGAGGAACACATCCAAAGCCCCTTAACATGGTTTTGTCTATGTTTTACATGGCGGTGTCCTAGTAATCAGTCTAATATGGTCTTAGAGATCTATCATACTTAGTTATCATATTGGTGGAGAGAATCCCTTTGATTTTCAATATTGGATTCTTTCATAGTAATATGTTAGTCTAACTGTTTTTAAAAAATGGTTATCATATTTTCTCGATTTTATAGTTGAGGTGGGGATTATAGATATCTATGATGAACTTAAAAAAAATAACTGATGATATGAATTTGGAACCTTGTGAGGCCTATGTGGGAAAGTATGTTATGGTTCTGGTTGTTGTGGTTGATAATCTAGATTGTTAGATGGGTATCGATGTGGTCCCTGATTATCTGGTACATCTTGTCCCCTTCTCAACTAATATTAAAATTCATTTGTATGTTTCTTATATTAAACTTGTCCTTGTTGGTTAAAAGGTTGATGAAATGGTTATGGTTATTTAATTTAATTAGTGTATATATAATCATAGTTTTCTTCTCTGTGCCTTTTTATTAGTCTGGATACAAATGATACCGTCCACTCATCTATGAATCATAAAACTTCCGAACAGGAGAAGGTGATGGCCTTAGTGGGGATGTAAGTTGAAAATTTCCAAGCCTTTTAGTTAAGGATTCTACATGGGCTACAATACTAGTTGTATCTTATACATGGTGAATCCCACATGAAGGAAAACCTTGATCCCAATACTATAGAATAGAATTATTTGATAACTTATCCATAAGTACTCAACTAACTTTTTAATTATTGATAATATGTATAGCATCAATAATGAAATATACCAAAGTTAAGGATATAGGTTGATGGCCCATTAAAATGATTGAAGTAGTAAAAACACATCGATTCAGTTAGGTGTTCACTTTCAAGTCAATTCCTTAAAGTAATCTCGTACTTTCTGGGATGAATCACCATCCACCTAAGTGAGTTTTTATATTTAATTCTTGTTATTCCTTGTATGTATGGGGTGTAAATTTCAATATAACAATTTTTTATCTATATCGTTTCATATTTTTATTGATTTAGGAGTTTGATTCTTCAACCATTCCATGGATCTATCATGACAGGGGTGATAAATATCTTAAGCTAAATTACATAAGAATTGAATACTTTGTTATTGAAGGCTTCCTAGACTTTATGTAAATTCAATAAATAGTTGTACGTATCTTTTCTCTGAAGTACCCTAAATTAGAACATGTCATCGATCAAATGAATGATTTTAGATTTAATCTCAAATGTATGTTCCAAAATGGGAGGCTGAAAACAAATCTGGCATAACACCACAAGTGAAAGGAAATCTATAATATATGATAGTGTGCGCATGAATTAGTTTTCTCTCTCAATGTTTTTCAGTTGGCATATATTGGGAATTACAAGTATTAAATGGTGAAATATTGGGATGCTCAACAATGATTGTACGATTGAATTTAGAATGTTAAATCTCGTTTTAAAAAAATATTGGTGTGTGGTTCAAGATTTCCAAAGCTCCGTGAAATAGTAAGAGGGTCCTAGCTCGTTCACTAGAAGAACATCATTGATTAAGGATCTAGTCCATGTGAGAATATTTTGAAAATAAAAAGGGATTGGAATAAGTGATAGGTTATCCAAGATTCCTAAAAAAGTTCACTATTCTAATTAAGATATATCAATAACTACTAATGGGAGAAAATTTTACTCTAATGCACTACATCATTGATTCTGTTTGGTAATTTTCAAAATATTAAATTTATATAACTCAAATATAACACCCAAAAATTCTAAAATAATAACATTGTGTTTGATGGAATGTATGACATGAAACACCAATCGCGTAAGGGAATTTAATTTCCAAATAAATTTAAATATAATAACCATTTTAGTTAAATAAAATATATTATATAACATGAAATTTATGTTATAATTATTTAGCATATGTTACACAAGAAATGAATTTTTTCAATGGTTTGCATTACAATTAAGACCGAGTTTTACTGAACATCAATATATTCATAAAACATTGTTATTTAATATAATAATAAGTAAACTAGACTTTAAAATATATATTACGAAGATTATTAACTATCTTATGGAAATATATGGTTTCTAAAAATATAAAATGAATTCAAAGTTTACCAATTAATTATATGTGAATTTAAAACCAATAGAATATAATTAAAATGATTTTAGGCTAACAAAGGAGTTTAATCCAAATAAATTAAATTAGTTACAATTAGTGAGTGATATTATTGTAATATATATTTATATATATTATATTAAATCAATTATTTTTTACAATTATCTAATATATTCCTTATGCCTTAGATAATAACAAACCCAATATTTCATATAAAAATCAAAAAAAATTCTAAAGGGACTTTTACAGCCTTTTAATGAAAAATCAATATTAATTCCAATTTTAGAAGGTTTATAAAATTTTTATTTCATAATAATAATCATTTTTAATATTTTTAAATTAAATTTATCTTTCGGTGATTTTTTTGTAATTTTTGGTGAACTTTTATTTTTTAAAGAATAATGAAAAATAATGAATTTTAATTCAAAACTGATTTTTGGGAATAATTTAATTATAAGGCTAAATTATATTTTAAATTTGTTTAATTGCTTTATTAGATACATTTTACGTCAATTAATCTAATTTTGGGTATTGGAATCAATTTTACATTGATGTTTGATATAAAAACACAGCAAAATTTTGAACATTTTTTGTTTTAAAACCCTCATTGTTGTCACCTATACTGGAATAAATTTAAATTAATTTCTTCCACATAAATGAGTATAATTTGGTGATATGAAATAAATATTTGGAATAATAGTAATTTATATTTTCTAATATGTTAAGCCTGGTTTTTTATGAAAAGTATTATTGAATGTAATTATGATTAATGACTACGATTGAGTGAGAAATTTTTTAAAAGGGTTGTAAACCGTAAACTTAAGGGCCAAAATGACCTAGAAACTTATCCAAAAATAAATTTGATGTCTATATATTGAACATATTATTATATATATTTAATTGTTAAAATTATTTGATCAACATAACAGGGGAACAATGTTGGAGGAATTCCCTTTCCAAAAATTTGAAAGGGTGTCACACCCCTCCACTGTAAAAAATCACTCAACCATCCAACATTCTCACACTACTCAAGACACTTTGGATAGAACAATATCTACTAAAATAGATCCTTAAAATTATTACACATATCCTTTAAGCCTCAAATTTTAAATAAATCTATCCATGTAATTCCTTTTGGTGCAAACTAATAGGATTTACTTGAATAAGAAGTAACATCCATCCTGAAGCTCTTTGTTATATATTAATTATCCAAGAAATAATTTATTATTATTCAATGATAATTTTAAAACATTATTATCAATATAATGTTTTTTTAAATATAATTGTTTTACCTAACCTCAAACACAATTATATCTAATGGTTACAAGACTTTCCATTCGAGTTCGTCAAATTACAGCCTCACAAAGTGATGATTGTTCGTTTTTTTTTCATTACCACTATTCATTGTTGGGAATTATGATGTAAAATCTATTTATATATGATATATATATATATATATATTATATTTATAATTTATTAATATTTATATAATTTTTATATAGAAAATTCCATTATGATTTCTATCGTATGTGAATGCGACAACACTGTTTGTGGAAGTGTGGATTGCCGCCTCCTCAAAGCGATGTGCTTTGTTTACGCTATACATGGAATGCATAAAGGATGGGTTTAATAAACCAATCTGAAATATATGAAATAAATATGATTATATAATAATAATATACATATATATATAATTTAATTTAATTTTTATTATTTTAATAAGATAAGAAAATGAAATCAGCTTTCATGCATACGTACAACCAGCCGTCCCCATGAACAGTGCATTTATTTTATTATCTCCATACATTAGGGATTATTATAAATACATATATACGAATTGTATATGATAATTAATTCATGGATTATATTATTTAGATGATTAAATCATACTCTTCGTATGAATAAATGAAATTAAAAGTCCAATCATACTCGACATACTAGGTTATTAAAACAAAAAAAAGTGAAAACAATGAATGATTGTTAACAAATAGGTAACAAGATATTATAACATGTTAATATATGATATTATAAATATTATTATGGTTCTATTATATGGTAGTGACATGTTTAAAACCCTTATATAGTAGGTTAAAGGATATTCACCCAAAATGGAAATGCAAGGTGAGGGAATCTTATCACACTTCTCTTTCCGTGAGACATAAGCCATTTTCACCACTTACTTATTTGGGTGTGGAATTTACTACCCATTTTGATATATTATATCATGAATTATTTTATATTAATGGTATTTAAATATTTAATTTAATGTTATTACTTTATGGGGTATATTGTTCAAATGTTTCAAAGTGTTATGGGACACTTTAGAATTCTTAAATATTATTTTTCTCAAGTATAATTTTAATGATCTTTCAATGGTATTTCCATTATTTTAGTCACACATTATTATTGTGCACATAATGTCATATATATTGTGTATATTTAGACTATTTTACATGTAATATCATTATTTATTCTTTCTTAATGATATTTTGTGTTTTAATTTGAATTATTTATCTTAGGAGATTTACACTTAATGTTACCAAAGAGGAATATAATTTCCTAACCAAATTTATTTTCATCGAGTTATATTACACTCTAGTTTTCATTAATATTATTATATTATGTTTTTAATAATTTTTTACTATCTGTTGTTTTATTCTCACTTATTTTAGGTGGATTTACATTTGACATACATAATCTATTAATTGATTGATTTTAAATCTATGTTTTGGTCTTTTCAAGGGATTACTCCACAATCTCATTGTGTTCAGAATTATTTACACTAGAATTAACATCAGAGGAAATTATTAGATAATTTTATAATAGACCATTTCATTTTCTTATACTCTAGTTATTCATGAAAATTTTCATGTAATTGTACCATTTTATATACTCATTGGTACTCAATGTGATTTATAAAACATTTTTTGGAAAACCTGACTTCATTTATGTCATTAGTCACAGAACATGTTTTCTTCTAAAAACCATATTTTCTAAAAATGTTTTCAAATTTTTTTAACCATTGAAAATGATTTATTAAATACATATTTACCCCTTTTATTTTATACCAATATTTTAAAAATAATCATCTTGTTGATTTCTGAAGAAAGAATTTATCAATACTTATTATTCTGTAAAAAGAATGTATATTTTAACTCATATAGAATGTATGAATTTAAATCCATAATTTCATTAAAGCTTCCATTGTATGTTTAAAAGGGTAATTTTTGAAAACAAAATTCAATTTTTTTTTTAAAAAAAATTAATATGTTTCTTAAAATAAAAAGGATATTTTCTTCAATTATGTTTTTAAAATATGTTTATAGTATTTATATTCATCAATGAAAATAAACCTTTATTTTAATCCACTTGATATATGTTGTATTGATATAATAATTATTCTTACTCAATATAGTTTATGATTTATTTGGGCAAGGATAATATTCAAATTCACTTTTTTGATTCATTTTTGTTATTCCCCATAAAATATTCCAATGATCATTGAACATTTCCTTTCCCCTCTTTATCCATATCCTTTATCATGGATATGTTAATTTCTTACACAGAATACCATTTTCACATATAGTGTGTACTTGAATGTTATTTGATTAACAAGGAAAAAAATTAATAAATCCATATCTTTTTCTTCATATAGATATTTGACAAGCCTCATTATTTAATTTTTTATTTGATATATGAAGAATTATTTAGAGATATAAAACACATATGGGTCCTAGTAATGGATATCCCCTAAATGCATTGGTGGTCTTATGAGACAAATAAGTTGGAAAAAGAAGAACAGTTTAAACTTTCTTGAGAATAAATCATGATAGTAAAGGTACCATGTTCCTTGGAATCATGACATCTAATAATTAATAATTTCCATCATTTTGATTTATTTTTTATTATTCCATGTGATTTTTTATCAACGTATCAATAGATGCATTTCATTATCTATTTATTGATTAAATGGCATGAGTTTCAGTTATTTTCTATATCATATTGATTATTATTTATCTATTTATTTCAATGTAATCAATTTTCAGTTATTACCTTTCCATAATATTTATCTATTTAGTTTATTCATTTCATGGAATGTTTCTCTAGTTATTATCATTCCATATTAAATGCTATCATTGATTCATCAT
Source organism: Viscum album (assembly GCA_963277665.1). NCBI lineage: Eukaryota > Viridiplantae > Streptophyta > Magnoliopsida > Santalales > Viscaceae > Viscum > Viscum album. The sequence continues at coordinate 1,463,673,705 of OY728153.1, read as the reverse complement.
TTATTACACTGTAATTTACCCTTAATGATCATTTGAGATCCCCCTTATTATGTTTCCTTTCCCCAAGATTCATTAAAGTGTACTAAGAAAGATATGTAGGGATATGCAAGATGGACTAAATTTATTCTCCTCAAATTAGATAAAATTATTTTTTAATTATTGTATTCATTTTTAAAACTAGACTCATACAGGTATCTAGTTTACTAAGTCAACTAAATTGTTTGGTTCCTTGGGATGAGATTTACATGTATCATATGCCAATGTCATGGTAGATCGAAGCTGGATTCAGGATTTTTTGGGGTCAGGGTGCTATAGTTGGTATCAAATAAATTCTAGTAGTAACCATGGACTCTAGTTTAAGAAAAAAATACATGATAACATTTCCCAAAGGTGAAATTTTAGGGCAGGAATAGAAGAACATCTTATACTTTTGGTAAGTTAGAGATTATGTGGGTCGTATTAGAAATATATCCTTATATAGATAATACATGTGAAAATGGTTCTATAATAGAGGTATCTAAGGGTAAAAACTATAAAAAGTTGTATCAAGCCAAACTCAGCATAACCTAGTACATGACAACGGGCCTAAAAGTGCACCTATTTTGACACTCCTAGGGGATATTCAAATGACAGTTATAATTTTATTTACAAATGATTTTGAGGTATTTTAATTGATAAATAAAATTAATGACATGGGATAAACTTTAAACAATGGAAGCATCTATGTTGAAATAAAGCTGTATGAAGTATTTATGTGTTATCATTTTATTAAAAACCATAGTTATTGTTATATTTAGTGATTAAAGTTTCCTCAAGGAAGTCCATCATATTTATCTTTCAAATTATATTAATATGGTTTTTGAAAAGGATAACATATATGTCGGGTGACAACCTGATAAAGTCATGAAAGGTTATGGGTCATAAACCCATGACTGAAATATGATAATTATTTGACTCCAACCACTAACCAACACAGTTTTTTGGTTAATATGTCATTTTTTTATTTAAAAATTTTGAAGAATAAATACTATTTTTTTACAGATTAGGGTATTAACTATATTGGATTTGTAGAATAGTTAGATACAATTTTTTTTGCTTTTCATTATTTTATGGGACTTACGATCTGTTAAAAGTGTATTTTTTTTATTTAAGCATTGAAATTCATTTTAGGATATCCATTTCATGATGTAATGGATGAATTGGTATTTGATCAAAGCACAATGGAAAAATAATTTTTTTATAGAAATATAACATGTAGGTATATTTTTTTTATATTCTTAGTAAATAAATGAAATACTCAACAATAGGAAAATCATCCAATAAATATTATCCTAATAACCGAATTTTTATTGAATTAATCGCTTTCCAAATCATCAATTATTTTCGAAATTTAGACCCTCAAATACCCATTAATGATTCAAATTTTTATGATTGATGATTTTAATAAAACATTATAATTATATACAATATTCCTCAATGTATGATTCTCTAGATTCCACTAATGTTCACCTAAATAGAGACCTATTTATATTTTAGTCTATGAGATCATTGTACATCTAATTACCTATTTTCTAGAGGATTTATTGCGAACCCTTCCCTCAATGTGAAATTTAAATATAGGAAATTTCAAAAAAAAATATATTACCCAAGATGACTTTAAATAAAAAGGATTCAATTTAATTATGGTGGGGAGAATGTAACAGCCTGAAATTCTAAAATAAGAACATTGTTTTCAATAACATTTATGAATCACAACACCATGCATGTATGGGTATGCAATTTCCCAAAAAATTAAAATATAATTATTATTTCAAATAAATAAAACATTTTATATAGCTTACAATTCATGTCATACTGAGTTAGCATACATCGCGTGCAAAAACATGTTTCTTCAATGGATTTTGTTACACAAAAGTCTGAGTTTTACTGAACAACAATATATAGATAAAACATTATTATTTAATATAATAAGATACAAACTATATGTTAAATGTGTTGTTATGAAAAATGTTAACTAAATAATTAAAATATATATTTTATAAAAATATAAAATAAAATCATTAGTTTACAATTGTTTAGAAATTGAATATAAAAACCAATTAAATATAAAGGATATTTTTTATACTCACAATGGTGTTTTATATTAATAAAATTATTTATTTAAAATTATTAAGTGATATTAGTATAATATATATATATATATATTATATTTATAAAATATTATTTACATTCATCCAACATACTTTATAAGAATTATATTAGAACAGAACAAATATTTTGCATTAAAATAAATATTTTATCTAAATTCACTTTAACAGCCTTTTAATGAAGAACCAATTTAAAATAAGAATTTTGACAATATAGTAAATTTTTCATTTTGAAATAACCACCATTTATTAAATCATAACAAAATAATTATATTTGGGTGATACTTTTGGTAATTTCCCAATAAGATTTATTTTCATAGTGAATAGTAAAAATATACTAAATTTTAATTCCAAGCTAAAATTTAAAATAATTTACTTATAAGGTTAAATTATATTTTTATTTTATTTAAATTTATAATTAGACTGATTTTATATTAATTAATTCTCTTTAATACATTTTAATAAATTTCACATTAAAATTTTATATAAAAAGATAATGAACATTTGGACATTTTTACATTAAAAACATTCTTTGTCCTCCCGTCTATGGGCTTATATTTAAATGAATTTTTTTCATTTCTGTTGTTGGAATTTTTAAAAAATAGATTACATATTTGGAATCAGAATGATATATAATGTATAATAATTAAAACATAGTCTTTTATAAATAAATATTCGTGAATGTAATTAAAATTAATTACAGTGGTTAAGTGAAAAGTTAGCTTAATAAGGTACCATACCTTAAACATAAGGAAACAAATCACATAGACACTTGTACACAATCTATTTTATTCATATATTTAGACCATATAACAACTTTTATATAATTTGTACCCTTAGTGGATGAACTTGACATTGAAGAAATGTGGGAGGAATTTTGTTTCTAAATATTTACAAAAGTGCCCCTCCCCCCTCTATAAAAAAGAACTCAAACCCCCACTTTCACTCACCTATAAAGGCACATTTTATTGAAAAATATCTGATCAAATATATCATAAAAATACCTAACCTCATTCTATAATCCTATCTTCATTAGTAAATCCATCCATGGAATCCCTTTGGTGAAAACTATAAGGAGTTTCCCGAATAAGAGGTATTATCCTTCCCCAAGATCTTTGTTTTATTTTCCATATCCAACCCTTCGTTTATTATTTTCCCATGATTATACAATAACAAAAATATTCTATATATGCTAATATTTCATTATTAAATGGGTTATACATATATCAACAAACAATTATATCTAATGGGTAGCGAATTTATCGTTCATGTATGGTGAACTACCATCTTACAAAAGGATTATTGTTCATTGTTTTCATTTACCATCTTTCTTGGTTGGGAATTATGATTTAAACATAATTTATATTTAATATATAAGATATTAAATTGTCTTTATTATTTTTTAGTTCTTATAAATTATATATTTTTATGCTTTCCATCTTAATAGAATACGATAACATTGTTTGCAGAGGTGTGGACTACTGCCTCCTCAAAGTGATGTGATTCATTCACACTATACATGGAATTGTAAATGATGGTTTTGAAAAACCAATGTGAAATATTTTAGAAAATATGATAATGTAATTATAATATATATATATATATATATATCATTTAATTTTCTTTATTTTAGTATGAAAATGAATTGAAAGTAGTGTTCATGCGTACTTAAAGTATATCATCTCCATGAACGGTGCCTTTCATTTCTTATCTCCATATTTAATTGATTATATATATACATTGATTAAAAATGATAATTAATTCATGTTTTAGAATTTTTATATGATTAAAACATGATCTATGTATGAATAACACAAAATTACAAGTCAAAACATACTCAACAAACTTTGAAATTAATACTTAAAATAGTGAAAATAAATAAATATTATAAACAAGAAGTAATAAGATAGTATAATTAGTTAATGTATGATATTATAAATAAGAGTGTGGTTATTTTATAAATTAGTAACATGTTAAAAAACATTATATAAGAGGACTAAGGATGTTTAACTAAAAAGGAAATGCAAGGTAAGGGAATGTTGTCTATATTTTCTTTCTATGATCAATACAACATTTTCCCCACTTACATATTTATGTGGTTCATTTACTTCCACTTTTGAAATATTATATAATGAATTGTTTAATTTTCCTGTTATTTAAAACATTAATTTAATGTTAGGATTATGATTAATCTATTTTAAAGTGGTATGGGATATATTGGAATTTTGAAAAATTATTTTCCTAAAGAATAATATTAATGATCTTTTAATGGTATTAACATTATTTTTTACGAGAACCTATTGGTATGTTCTTAATTTATTATATATAGTGTATATAATGACACTTAGACATGTAATATCACGATTCATTCATTATTTATGAAATTTTTGGATTTATTTTTATCTATTTCATTTAAGGGGATTTATACATAATGTCACCCTATTTGAAAATAATTTCATAACCAAATTTCATTTCACTATGTTATATTACTTCATCATTATCACTAATATTATTAGATTGTGTGTGTAATATATTTTTACTATCTATTATTTTATTTAAACCATTTTATAGGGATTTACATTTTATACACATAATATATTCTTTGATTTATTTTCACATCATTGTTATGGTATTTTCAAGGGTTTACTTCATAATCTCATTTTGTTCAGGATTGTTTACACATGAATTTATATTAGAAGAAATCTATTAATAAATTCCTAAACCCCTTTAATCTTCTTCTCTTAAGGTTATTCATGATCCTTTTCATGTAATAGTTCTATTTTCTCACTCTTTGGTACTCAAAATATTTTAGAAATTGTTTTTATGAAAATCAGACTACATTTCTCTCTTTAGTCAGAGAACTTATATTCTTTTTAAAACCCTATTTTTGAAAATTGTTTTCAAAAATTGTTTTTAAATATGTAAATAATTATTTATTAAAAAAATTTCTCCTTTTTACACTATTACTAATTTTTTCAATGGAATATTCTTGTCTCTTTTCAAATATGGTATTTTAATATCTTTTATACCAAATTAAAGGAATGTTGTTTTTCCCTCATATGGAATGTATAAATTTACAATAATTATTTATTTTAATCTTCTTTTCATGTATAAAATGATACATTTTTAACTAAATGTTTTGAATTTTTTTAAAGAAAATGATTTTTAAAATTTTTTGAAAATAAAAGAGAAATTTCCTCCAGAATGATTTCAAATGATATTTTATATCATTTCTATTTATCAATGACAGAAACCCTTTATTTTATTCCACATGGGATATGTTGTATTGATAATATCCTTATTCTTCCTATGAATGGTTTATAGTTTATTTTTATATGAATATTTTTCACATTCACTTCCTTGATTTATTTTTGGTAGTCCTGGTGAAATGTTCATATGATCACTGAACATTAAATTTACTCTAATTATCAATATAATTTTTCATGGATATGTTTATTGCATAAAAATTATACCATTTTTTACATACATTTTGTACCGGAATGTTATGTGATTAACTGGGGAATCATTAACAAATCCATATCTGATAATCCATATATATATTTGATAAGGCATGCTGTTAAGTCAATTATTATATATATGATAAATTCTTTGGATAGGTACAACACAGGTAGGGCCCTATTATAAATATCCCCTCAATTCATCGGTAGTCTCATGAGATTAATTAGTTGAAAAATTTATAATTGTTTAAACTTCCTTGATAATTAATATTTATAGTAATGTTTCCATGAAAATAGAAAGAATGGAATCCAATAATTAATAATTTCTCTTGTTTAGATGCATTATGTATTTAAATATTTTTTTGTCAACATGTATATCGATGCATTTCTTTCTTAGTATTTTGATTAAATGGCCTGTGTATCAATAATTTTTCATTCCATAATGATTATTCCTTAACTATTTATTTTAATGGAATTTTCTCAAATATTCCCTTTATATATTTTTTATCCATTAAGTTTATTAATTTGATGGCATGTTTCATTAGTTATTAACTTTCTATATTGACTATTTTCATTAATTCGTTATTGATTCCACAGTACATTACCCTTATTGAGATTTTTATCTCACCCTTATTATTTTTCTTTTCTATAGGATTCTATGAATTTTACTATGAAATACATGAAAGGACACACTAGATAGAAAATTGTTAGTACCCTCTAAAGAAAAAAGATTATTTTTTAATTAGTGTATTTATTTTCCTAATAATACACATGTATGAATCTAGTATACCAATATTACTAAACTATTTGGTCCTTTGGGATGTGATTTTCTTGTATCTAATGCTAATGTAATTTTAGCATGATAATGGAATTAGGATTTCTAGGATCAGGGTATTAGACCAATAATAAAAGATATAATGATACATATAATATTGGATATCTAGGGTTGAACCCAAAGGTAAGAGTTGGAAACAATTGTTGGAATAGCTATTACAGCCTAAGGATGAATCCTCATTCAATTCAAAAAGGATTAATTTCAAATATAATAATAATAAATTTATATCAATTGATTAAAAATGGATAGTGGTCAATTTTTAGTAGACTAAGAAAAGGGTTTTCCTAAATCTTTTTGGGATCATCAATTGGATTTTTCTATAATGTAGTTAAAATTATCTAAATGGTTTTTTTCCAACTAGTTGGATCTACCTAGGCTAGAAAAATATCTTGTTTCATAGAAGTATTCATCAATCTAGATTCAGAATGAAAATCACTTGGGGAAATTTTCAATTAATTGTATTGGTCCTAGCATTCATTACTCTAATTATGTTAGTTTTCATTATATTACAATTCCTCAGGTTAGGGTTATGAAAAAGAATATGATGAAATTGATTTTTTAACCTAATTACTATTCAAAATGTTACCCGTGATTTAATTTATGATTTCATTGTGTTTATGCTACAACTACTCTCGGCACCTAATTCTACTTATGTTATTTGTTCATTAAAATGATAATATTAAATGATTGAAATATCATAATTTTTTTTCATATTCATAAATTAATTAACTTTTATAGAAAAAAATATTAATAATGTACATACTTTTGTGAAAAAAACAAAGCATGTGATAATCTATATTGAATGTAGAAAGGTATGAAAAAAATTAACATGGGATCCAAAACTATAGGGAATGAAGTGTTGTAGAAATGGAATCATGAGACACCAAATAGAAATGGGAGAAATCTAGGTTTTAAAAAATATAAATTTGAGTAAAAAATATATTGATTTGAAAGATCAAAGAATATGGAATATTAATAGGGTGATAAACTCATGACTTTTAAGGATTTCTTGTCCTGAGTTGGATTTTATTACTTCTTATCAAACTTCTCACATCATTTATCATTATTTTATGTCATTTAATGAGATATTAAAATATTTAGATATTTTTTATATCATGAAATCCATGGAATATATCTTGGGGTTTGATTACAAGTCTATTAAATCATAAAAATGATTCAAATTCTTAGTTCTCTTTACATGGGGGATTCATTTCATGTACTTATTTCATGGGATAAAGGATTCAAGTAGTGTTTTTTTTGGATATAGTGGTAGATACAATGTCATTGTGGATACATTTTACATCCTTAACATTCATTATCTTGGAAATTTATAAACTGTATTGCTTTCATGGATTCAGATTTGGATGAAAGGGGATATATTTTTTAGGAATACACATCATGTGTTAAATTCATAACATGAGATTTTGAAGATTATTACAACTTATAAAAACACCTATAATGGTGATTTATCTCCAATTTCATAAAAAACCAGTCAAAATCGACAACATCAGATTATAAAAAATGAATACATATAATAAAATTGATCCAATATATTTATATAAACTAATCATCTTATTGATGCCCGATTTTTTCAACTTTATGAATTTCCATTCCATTCGATGTTGAATAACAACAAGAATATTGTTTTCATGTAAGAGGCTTATAAATACTATACGTTCTATGGAATAAATTTATTATTTTTCCCTAGTGATCTTAATCAATTACCTTCATTTATTGGATTCAACTTCTATATTTAAAATATTAATTTTTTAATTAAGATTGTTAAAACATCCATGAACATAAAATATTTTATCCTACTTTTTAATATATCATTAATATTTCAGTGGTTATGAGGATCCACAAAATTTTAAAAGATTTTGGTTCATGAAAAGATATACTATTGAATTATTAATCTACAGAGACATTGGATGGTATTTTTCATTTCTTCTTCCATTGATTTCCTACATAAATTGATCTAACAATACAATAAACTACTCTATTCCAATTCTAACTATTCTATGTTTCTGGTTTATAATTATATTATCTTCTTAATTTCATTCTACCTCAACTATAATGTTTAATTTTTTGAAAAAAAATATTCTAAACAAACAAGAATTCGATGAAGACACATGGAACTATTAAAAATCTATATCATGATAAAATACTCATGTATTATATTCTATTTATTATGAATTTTAAAATGAACCTAATTTATGATGTCATCTGAAACAACTATCTACATCCAAACATTACAACCCATAACTTATTCAACCTATAATTGCATGATTTATTAGATGGTTATTAATTTTTTACATTTCCATGATATGTTTGGATTAGTGTATTATATAATTAGGTAAAACATTTTATAGAAATATAATAATTTCTATGAATTGTAAATCTTTACTAAAAAAACATGTTATTTAAAAAGACCCACTTATTTTATTTTATTTTACTCACACAACTGGATCTCTGAAAATATTAATTTTTCTAATCATCCTTCTGTCCAATGATTATTTTGAAAAAATGGAGGAGGAAAAAAATGCTTAATAATTTACATAAAAGGTATCGTTTTAGTGTTTAATTAATGCTTAAAAGTCTATAAGAATGTTTTTCTTTTTTATAATAACAATTTCACCTCAACTATTCCATTATATTTCCTTGAAAACAACATTATTACTCAACAGATTTAATAGAAAATTTCATATTCAATCATTAATTAAAAAACATAAACATATTTTTTCTTGGAAAACATTGATAATCAAAAATTACTTTCCATTAAAAATTAATCCTTTCACCTTATACAACATAGTCAAATTTCTATGAAAACATAATCTTATTTCCTTACCTATTGAAATAAAAGTATAATTTTATAAAACACTTTAAATGAATACATTTTTGGTACCTTGTAAAATTTTAATTAAAATAACCTTTACAACCACCATTATAATTGACCCACCTTCCTAGATATTACATTTATCTCAAAGATGTAACCTATCACTAGGGAACTCCATCACATTACCCAATGCATTATTGAGAAATATCGGGATAACCTATCACCATTGTTATATTAGGATCTCCAACAATTAATATAATATATATAAGAACCATAAAATGAATAAAACCCATATATATTTCAGTTTATTCCTACATTACATTTTAATTAGAATTTAATCCCATATAGAACAACACTTTTTGTTATATCGTAAGGATGAGGAAAATTTTATGTTTGTTTATAAAAATATTTACATACTAAAAATTTATATAACATTTAGGGAAGTATTTTAATTGAAATATCTATTGAAACATGTTAACTATTCATGAAAATTAATAATTTATATGATAATGTTAAATGGAATCAGAGCTATATGTGATAAAAATAAATTCATTTTATACTTGTAAAAAGTCAAAAATAACTCATGCAAAAAATGTGGAACTGATTCATTTTTGTACATTATAAATAAAGTAAAAACTATGTTATAATGAAATTTATCAGATATTTATGATTAATTTATAATATTAATAAAAAATGTAAATTAACATAAACACATAGGATAAAGAGTTTAAAATAATTAAAAGATCATATGAAAGTAAAATCCTTTACTGTGACTCCTGAATCTTATTGTTCATATGTCTACCATCATGAAAAATAAATTTATATGCATTCTCAAATTTCTTAATATTATTTTCATGTTAACATTTTTTTATCATTATTCCCTTTATATAAATTTTTAAAACATTATTTTAGCTTTAAAATGGTTAATTACATTTTGAACTTTTGGATGAATCTCTGGTTATAAGTCCAATATGACATCGATAGATAGAAAAAGGTCAAATATATAATGGTTCCATAATATCGATAAAATTAATAATTTAAAAAAAATATTTTTTATACATTAAAAAAATTATAAACATCCATGGATCATGGTCATGAAAAATGAATATGTCATATCATGGAGGCGGTATTTCACACATAAACACCGTCAATTTTTCCTTTTTTCTAATGGATGGAAAATAAATAATATAAATAATATTTTAATGTAATAGAATGATAAATTTATTATAAAATACAAATTTTTTCAATAATACAATTCTCATGACCAACCATATGAGGCAACATTGACAAATGAATCACAACATTTCAGGGAGGTGGTGTTTCATATTTACAAAAAAGCGGCATTATAAATTTCCAATGGATGGAGAGGGTAAGACAGAAATTGATATCCTATATTTCAAGAATAATTATAATTTCATAAAAACATATATATTTATTAATTAAATCATTTAAATCATATATGTGATGATTTGATGGAAAATGAAAGATATCGCTTTTTGGTGGTGGTAGTACACACATATGTATGAGAAAATATTTCATATCCCATAAGATGAAAAATATATAGAAAATAGTTGTTACATAAATATAATAGATTTTTAGTATATAAATATTTATATGTAATTATGTTATAGTGGGTAGAGGAGATTATATGGGCATAGAATAAAAAATAATCCTAAATTACATTGGGTAGGACTTATTCATCATCCTTGGATAACACCATCAGGCTTATAACTTAGGATTTATTGGATTAAGAATTTTTAGAATACAAGGATATGTATGTAATTTAAAAGGATTTTAGGAGAGAATATTGTTATGGATTGGATGATAAATAATCATAAGGTTGTGTAAGCAATATCGAACAGGGGGATCCCTTTTATATGTTAGGGGAAATGCACTCTTATAAATACATAAATAATTAAGTTAATATATATTCATTTATAAATGATAGTGGACCCAATTATGTTAAATTTCAATAAAAGGATTTTTTATGGATAAAATAAACCCAAATAATCACATTCATCCAAAATTTAACGATATTAGATTCCTTATCTCTTAGATTAACCCCTATAAATAACCCTTTTAATCTTTTTCAGGGTGCAAACTTTTTATCTTGGTAAATAATCATAATGACAGAAAAAGGAATTTTTTAAAACATAAAATGTTATTAAAAATATGAAATAAAATTTTTATTAATAAATTTGAATTAGTGGAAGAAAATATTTTCAATATATGTGTGAAAAATGGAATTAATTTTTTTTAGAAATATGTCTTTTTTATGAATTATGTTTGTTTTATACCAAAATAAAATATAACACTAATTTCATTGTATTTATTTAGGTTATTTATAAGATAAGTGGATATATTTTACTTAAAATAAAATTAAAAAACAAAATGGTTCTTTTTTAATATCTGAAATGAAATAGATTTTTTTAGAAGAAATTCATATTTTCTAATATTTATTTTAAATCAATCTTCTTAAAAAATTAAAAAATCACAATTATATAATTTCAGTATTATGAATCAAAAAAGTGAAGTTTATATTATAGAATTAAAATTATAAAATTTTAATTGTAATTTTAATTGAATCCATTGATTTGATAGAAATTGTTTCAACTTGAATAATATTATTTCATTTTTAAATGAAAAATAATATAATATTATCATTATATATATAAATGAATCCATAAGATTTATATTTGAAAATTAATAATAAATTATATTTTTTAATTATATTACTTTGGTTTCAATGAAGAAACGTGATATAAATAGTAGATCTAAAAACATAATGGTGTGGATATTCTATGGTATAGATAAAATAAATTATTGAGGATAATCTTGAAGAACCATGCTCTAAATAGAGAGTATATAATTAGAATAAGTAGAATAAGAGTTATTAAGAATGATTATATTTAAGATTAGAATAATGTGATAAGGTAAGTATTGAATTTTCCAAATAATGTTTAAAACTAATAACCATTTTCGAAGGTGTTTCTTATGTTTGGATAAATAAAAAGGAATTTAAATTCTTAATACACATATCAATGTAAGAATAACAAAAAAAAATTATAAGATATATAAATGTGAAATTAATATCATATAATATTAATTTATAGTTTATATTATTTATTATTTCATAATATAAAATTTCAAATTCTATTTTTTCAAAAGAATATGATAAGGAATATTAGATTCCCAAAAGCTAAGGTGATATGATTATGTGATGATGTATTCTTGAGAAGAATATTGAGATAGCATAAATAAGAGTTCAAAATATTCATTGTAGATATGAAAAAATAAATCTATTATATCAATACATGTGATTAATTAGTTTTCATGACCTAATGACTAATTATATTCGACATTATGTTTCTGAAAGAAAAATTAAAGATGTAGAACAATAATTAATTGAGTCAGCCCAATAAATGTGAAAATGTTCATATTTTATTAATAAATAAAATATCATGATTAGTAAATTATTATCCAATTAGATATTTTGATATGGGGCCATGAATATTTATTGATTTTTAAATAATTATTCTCCATGGTTATGATGAGTTTTACTGATGTTATAATATAGGATGACCTTGTAATTGAGAAATAAGAAAATTCAAGGAGACGAATTATTGGAGCCCAAGCTATTGGTTTTTATATAGGATTTATAACTATACACATGGTAGAAATGGAGTTGAGTTCATTCAAGAGATATATGATGATGATGAAAGGATAAAGAGTAGATTGAGGGAAGATAACATATGAATTTTAGATGGTCGTTGAGTAGAATAAAAGTGTTTTCTATAGTAACAATGAAAATCATTAAAATTTGAGTAAGAATGGAGTATGAGATGCATGTTCTGGGGGATCAATTGAGTTATCTAATGAACCATTATTGTTAAATTATATTACATATGTATCTAAAATATAAAATAAGATCTAAATCAGATGAAGGGGGGTTTAGAATTAGTGAAGATTCATATGTTTAGTTAATTCAGAAGAGATAGTTAATACAAATAATTATAGAATTGAGGAAAACAATTAGATAAATAATTATTGATGTATTTATAATTATAAATAATTAGTGAAAAAGGGCTACATTCATGTAGCTTAATTTTTTTCATTCACTTATAGTTAATGAGTTACTATTGATGAAAAAGATCATACTACTTTTGTAGTGAAATATTAGATCAAAGAACAAGATCCTAATAAAAATAATTAATTGGGGATCATTGTGGAATTGGGGGTATGCTATATCAAGAAACTATCAAGATACAACCAAAAATTGAGAAATAGTTCATGGAATTTTAGATGATACCTTCTCTTGTTGGGATTAAAGATGACACCTTCCCATTATCATTTCAAATGATGATTATTTAACACTTAATCTATTTTTTGAGTCAATGATGATACCTTCTCACCAAATTTAATCAATTATATACACCAGTTATAAAATATATTTCTATAACATGACCCAAAAATAATGAGGACATAGTTTCCCATATTGAGGGTTAACCTTGTGAAAATAGCATGTGTTTTAATCCCTTCACTATTTGTCTTACATATGTTTTGAATGTATTTATTGATGTGTAGGAGATATATTCATTATAATAAATGTAATATTTTAAATTAAATAATGTAAAAATTTATTTCATAAAAAGTGGTTCACACTGAATCACCCTTACCAAAATGTATATGCACTATATTACGGGAAACAAATAGTGGTATCAATGAAAAATGTTGTATGTATAATTAGATATGTTTTTTAATTATTATTTTTGATCCATTATACATAACATCTGAGTTTAAAAATGATGGTTAGATGTAACTGTGTAAGAATAAATATGATATACTGATCAACATGGATTCTATTTCCGTAATATTGAAAAATAAAAGAAGTAGGATTCATAAAATTTAAGGGCGATTACTCATATTTTAAATGGGAAATAGGATACACTACTAGATGATGTTAATTAATGTATAAATATTCATTAAATAATAGATGATAATTATCTTCATGAAGAATTTAGTTTTATAAATGAAGATTGTTTTCAAATTTAGCCAAATCCTGATCGTTTCTCTAATGATATGGTCTATTTGAAAAAGTCCCATTTTTAATTTTTTTCAAATATATAATTTCTTTTATCAAGGATTTATAAGAATATAATTTATAGCTTGATATAATATTAAATTTTATAGAGAAAAAAATTATTATAATACTACAAAAGTGTAACACATTCATCTATATTATTAAACCTAAAGAATTTAGATTTTTTAAAAAAATAAAAACACTACCTAATTAAAGAAGGATTATAAAATTAAATTTAATATTATTCTGTGAAAAGTAAATTCTTTTAAAAATGGATCTATTCATTGGATAAATAATAAATATAATATTCTCATCAATTGTTTGTAAATGTAGATCACTACTAAAATCATGATCCTTATTAATGGTTAATTTCAAGAAATTAGTAAGTCTCATGAATATCAATTTTATATGATAATGAATCAATGGGATGAGAAACTAAGTTAATTTGAGATTTAGAAAATTTGTATAAACCTAATGTGTCTTGATCTGGAGGCAAAATAATAAATCTACGACTAATAAAGATCTACATTCCCACGTAATTGAAAGTGGATTTTCTTCCTTGAGTGATTTTAAAATCAGTGGAAATTAATATGTAATAATTCTAGTTTAAGTTTTGTTTTATAACATCTATGGAGAAATATTCTATATCCTCAACAAAAAGTCAAACATTACTCTAGAAAATTTTGTGTCTACTAATAATTCATCCATGTATAGTGCAGGTAAGAACATAAACTCTATAAAATAATGGGTGCTTTTTTAATCCCACCACTTTATTATATATTGATTTTAAAATGTTCAAAATTTTTAGTTCACTAAATAGATTTTAAACTAAGTTTGTCTTTATAAAAACATAATGAATTACTCATATTGGCACGATTGTTTCAAAAATAATGAAACTGATATTTTTTCACTATTATCGGTTCTATTAAAAGTTTAGTCACAAGGTTAATGATCATTGGTAAAACATGATTATCATTGAAAGTAAAACAATGTATGTATTATAGGGGAGTAAATATAATTCCAACATAAATCCTACTAATTTCATGCAATATATATATATAAGAAGGTAAATTGACATACATTTAAAAATAAATATATATATATTTTTTGTGGAATTAAATAAAATTTTGATTATTACAAAGGTTTATGATGGTTTTTATCTACCACAAATGAGTAATTTAGTATTTATGAATATATTACACTAAATATGATGAAAAATTGAATGATAAACAATGCTGAATTCAACATGTAGTGAAAAAAATAATATTAAAAAAATACACCCTGTAAGATTAAGGATATATATGTTACTCCAAAGAATATATTCTTATATTATGGAATGAATGTGTACATAATAAATATTAAAATTAAACCAATGAATATTAATTATAATTGAATCAATATTGAATGACCAAGAAAATAATTGTGAGAAAGAAACTAATGTTTAGGTTTTGGAGAAAAAATATAGGAAGTTGATGTCAAATTTCAAGGGAGGTTAGAAATGAAGGGTAAATTAAAAATTCATGATAAATAATATAGAAAATCAATGAACGATGATAATTTTATAAAATAATTTGTTATTTTTTCCATCTCAATAAAAATTAGTGTGAAAGATAGTGTGAATAAAAAATAATTAATTTTCATTTCTGGAAGAGGAGAAAATATATATTTCATATAAGAAGGGAATTTATGAAAGGATTAAAAATTTTCATTAAGTGGAAAATTATTATTTAAAATCAAAGTAAGAGTTAGTAAGAGGAGTTAAAAAAAGTATATAGTTGAATTGAAATATTTTTATTATTTTAAAATTTTCCATGACCTGGTTTCGATAGCTAATATTAAATGGATAAAACAAATAATTCCAATAAATATTGTGATTGTTTTATTATATATGGAATTAAATTTAATGCATGTATACAAGGGGATAAGTAAAAATTCATTCAAAATTTTATAGCTAAGTGATATTTCCTCCAAGAATATATTTAACTATTATCATATTTCAACATTACAACACCTCATTTGGTAACAGATAGATATTATTTGTGTTCATTATTCAATAATGTTAGTTAGTATGTTGTAAAATGAAAGATGTGTGGAAGAAATCATTTTTATGTAATCAATGTGAAAAATTTATTGTAGGAATATAAATAAAATGATAAAGTTTAGAGCCCAGACATTTAGTTTTAGATGAATCAATAGAAGAAAACTAATGATTCTACAACCATAATAAATTCAAGACATTGAAGTTATCAATGTGATATGTGGACCATATAATATAATCCTTTTATGATAATTTTGTTACATATTACTATTTGAAATTAATTACATAATGAAAAGGAATGTAACATGAATTAGAAGTGTCCTAGTTGGGTTTAATGTCAATAATAAATTTTTTTAGTTTAATAAAAGAGATTACATGAAATAATTTTAATATCCCTTGAAATATTATTTATTATTTGGTATCAAAATTTATATTTTTATGGATATCAAAAATTACTAGATTAATATCTCTTGTTTATAACACTAATAATTTATCTCAATGATTTAGAGTTGTTTAATTTATGACATTTTTTCTTTAATTAAATTTATTCCACTCTTATCAAAAGAGAACCTATTTTTATTTTATTTTATATGGATATAAAGGGAGAGATAAAAATGGTTTTTGGTGAGACTACTACTATCCCTTTCTCAGTAGCCTATGTATTTATTGTTTATAAGATGTAGAAGAATAGAATGATGATTTTTGGATGAGATGATTGTTACAATGGTTATTGGAAAAAATAATGGTGGGATTAAATAAAACTATATATTATGATAAATACTGTATTATTTATTTTAAAATAAGGGTATAATAAATATAAGCTGAGATCAGTAAGAAGAGCTGGATTAAAGGGTAAATTGATTAAATATTTCAATGAATGATGATGTATTTTATAGAAAATAAAATTGTAAATAACCCATAGATATCTAGTTTGATATATAACATGTATTTCCCCATGTTTCAACATTTACATATGTTTATAGAGATCAATTAATGTATTAGATATTTATTACTATATTATAAATGATGGCTGACATTGGGAATAAGTTACTTCTGATTTTTAGAATAATATATAATATGCTTATAAATATTTGATGGTTTTTAGAACAATATTTTTTAAATGAATGAAATGTTTTGATAGTTGATGATATCATTTCACACAATATGATATTGAATTGTTTGAGAATCAAGTTATGATTTAAAATGAGAAACCATATTGTAGTAATCTAAAAATTATTATTTCTAGTGGTGGAACAATACATAGAAGATGAAAATGATAGATGAGTTAAATTAATAAAACTGAAATGAGTGGTTTGGAATTCTATAATCCAAATATATTAGATATACACAATGATTATTGAGTTGATTAATGTATCTATATTACATATTTATAGAGTATAAAAATTCATGTGAATGAGATTATATCAAAGAAATTGTTTTTGAATTAGATATACTGTCATGTAGATATATTATCAGAAGATGAGTTGTGGATGAAAAATATTATAAAAAGAGAAGATATAATCACTTAGAATTTTTTTACTGACGAATGTTTGTTTGAGTTAAATTCATGAAGGCATATAAAAAGTCAAAAAGAATCTCCATAATTTCATTTTTCCATAATATTTAATGTTTAACCAATTATTGAGAAGTCAAAAGTTAGTTTTGAAATGTATCGGATCTGATATAGGACAATCCATTAATTTTATTTTATATGCAATTTTTAATATGATCTAAATCGAAATAAATTTTAATAATTATCATGATTAAAGAAAATTGATGATGTCATAAAACTGAATAAATGATGAATATTCTTAATATGAAATTTGAATCCAAAATCATTTTTGTGAAGATGATCCACATGATAAAAATAATAATTAAAGACGATCTTGAAGAATAATTCTCTTAAAAGTGATTATAAAATATTTAGAAGAAAAATATGTGTTATTGAGTATGATTATCTTCAAGATTCGTAGAAGAAGAAGAATTGGTTGCTAATTGTTTTTGATTATATTTAAATTTAACAACCAATTTAAAACATTTTCTAGATGTTTCGAAGATAAATTACAACCAAGAATATATATATTTTTTGGTAAAACCATTGAATGTTCAAGGAAATATAATAGTAACATTACTCTCTCATAATATTAATATTGTGTTAATATTTCAATGTGTTATAGATGATAATTAACAATATCATGAAGTTATAAAGTAGTCACATAAATATTTAACAATATTAGAAGTAGGGGAGTTTGAAATTTAAGGGGATGTGTTGTGTGAATCAATCTTGAGATTCCCTAAGATAAAAATCAGATTCTTCATTACTTATATAGTAGACAAATGCTTTAATTTGAGGAATTGTGTCAGAAAAATATTTAAGATTCAAATGATATTTAATATTAACTTGATGATTATGGATGGTCAACCACACATTAAAGAATAATTTTTTTATTAATATAAAGAAATAAATGTGGTGTTGACAAAAAATTGTTCCTTTTCAACATATTGTGACACATAAGTCATGATTCATACTGATATTTAGAGAAGATTTGATTAATATTAATCAAGGCCTAAAAATATGTCTTCATAGTCATGTTGTGTTCATTATATGATATGAATACATAGAAAATATTAGTTGAGGAAGACTGAAATTCAATGTGTGTAATTCTTAGATCCAATGATACCATGTTTATGGATGATTAAACACCCTAAACCAATTATAAAATGATGATATATCATTTGAGAGAGTGGTGGTGATGATGAGAGGATACTGAGGAGATAGATAGATAAGTTCTTCTATATTTTATAGAAACATTGTTTCATGGAATTTAATTTGACTTTCTTACATCATAATATAATTGGAAGTTTATGAATAAGTGAGTTAAACCTCAATGTCTTGGAGGATCTATTGAGTCAATGATGTGTGATAGACTAACAATATCTTCCTTATATATGTTCGATTTAAAAAAGATGAATTCAAAGATGAAAATTTATTAATTAAAGTATATTAAAAAGAAAAGTTTATTTGGAAGAAATATTCGATTCTAAATATTCCTAGAATTTAATAAGACACCTTGAATATACAATGTGTTACTATGTTTATCATTCTTGAGTTAACCAAATCATTACATACATAAATATTAAATATAACTCATAATAATAAAAACCCAATAACAAAAAAATAATAGTTTCTTTAGGGACTAGATTAATTAGAAACCAACCTGAGTTGACTAGAAAAGCCGCCCAAGCAGGCCCATCATGGTGGTGAGGTGAAACAGTGTAATTAAAATAAAGGTCATGAATATATTAAAAATTTGGAATAAAATATATGCGAGACATGGAATGATATAAATACAACTTGGTCAATATAAATTAATACCAATAGTCTAAACTATAAAATTATGAATCAGAAACCCCAAATAAGCCTCCATGTGACTGACTATCACCTCCAAACCATCATGAAATGAATGGTGAGATCGCATGACAAGACATCATTCTACAATATGTTTATCCCTTTACATGGTTCAAGAATTACATCATCTTGAGAGAAAAACATAAAAGGTTGGGTGTGAGAGAAAACCTACTAGGATACCACCATAGAGAATATATAAGGTCTTATATCATTATTGCAACAGTTCTGGATTTTAATACATCAAAAATTTTATAATTAATTTTCATTAGTACAAAGCAATTTGTAAATCATTTCCCTTGGTTTTTCAAAAAAACCTTTTATATTTATGAATCTAGGAATATTAAAAGAATATGAGTTAAAGACATGAGATAAAATATCTATAACATAATGTAAGAATGTATTCTAACATTCATGACATAATTCATCATGTGAATCCATATGATACAACCTTATGTGAATACTACCTGAGCAAAAATCTGTGAAAAAATACATCATTAGATAAAAAAATATCAATGAAAAATCATACCATATTAAACCCTACTCTATAGAAATATATACATGAAAAAAATCATAAACCAGGGATATGATAGTGCCTATATTTATAATATCAATCCATTTTCTATTGATATCACAAAAGTAACCCCAAGTGGTTCCACACACACTAGGGCCAACTATGTTCCTATACTGATGCACCCATGGTTTCCAATGTTCCCTATTTGTAAGAATCCATTTCAAAACCAAGTTTATAATTTATATAACTTTTCTAAGTCCAAAAAAAACATCATAACTTTTTGAAAAATATTTTTTGATTCAAAACCACCACTCAAAAATTTAATCAAACGCTTGGTGAAAACATTAATTTTTAAAAGAAATACCCCTTTTAAAAATTAATCCTTCAATGAAATCCCTTAAAACCTAAATAAATCAATTCAATTAATAAACCAAAATAATTTTACAAGAATTATAATAAATTCATATAATTTCCCCTATATATAGAAACACCATCCTAAAAAAGAGAATGAACTATTTTCCTCTGACAATGAATACTGGTGATGTGCTTATTGAGTACCCAAAATCCTAGATTCATATTTAAAAATTTCCATCCCACATAAAACTTATTAGATCAATCATTAAATACCAATAAGGATCATTTAATATTAAAAGATAAGAGATTCATCATAGATCTAAATTAAAAATGGGAAAATAAATAAAAGAACAACATACCTCGATGTGATTGGTGAATAAAAGTGGAAATCAATCTATAATCCAAGGGGAGAGACCTCAAAAGTGTTGGGGAAGGGTTAATACAGTCTAAAATGATATCAGTGGGAGATTATTATTTAAAATTACCAATGGAAAATGGGTAAATTCCTGTTTTAGATAGTTTGTATGGGGGTCACATGACATCGTGGGGTATGCCACATGGTTAAACAAACCGTGAAGATAAACCATACACCCATACATTAAATTATTTCCAGGGGTGCCCAGTATAAACTAGGGTATTTAAGGTTTTTCAAAACTAGGCTCAAATTATTTGACACCTCTCGACAACCAAGAAAACCCCCACATGGTTCACTGGTCATGTCACGAGTTTTTAAAACCATATGAAACCCATGTAATATTCCAATAAAACCTCAAAGTGGAATAGAACCTGGTTACCAAGTAGTTAAACTATATATGCACCTTAAATATGCACCCTAATAGGTTCTCTCC
This sequence comes from Viscum album, assembly GCA_963277665.1. Taxonomy (NCBI): domain Eukaryota; kingdom Viridiplantae; phylum Streptophyta; class Magnoliopsida; order Santalales; family Viscaceae; genus Viscum; species Viscum album. The sequence goes on along the minus strand of OY728153.1, from coordinate 1,463,652,192 downwards.
AAATAACTTCTTCTCAACCTATGATTCATTGAATCTTACTTGAACCCAATAGAGAAAAAATAAAGGATTCACAAAGGCATACATATGACCTAGAGAGCTTCAAAATCATCCCCATCATAAGAGCTTTCCATCGTAAGAAATTACACAAGATTCTAGACATAAAATAATATAAGTCCAATGTTTATTCAACAATTATTCCCTCTAGCATTTCTTATCGTTATGTCATCTTTACTTCCATAATAGATAGACTATGGTAATCATTTTACCACAGAAAACCCCATCCTGGAGATCCATAATTTGAAATGCTACCTCAACAAAAGTTTAATCTTTCTCAAGATCAAAAGATTCCCATTAAATCTCTTGGGAAGTATATTGGGGATAAATATTCATTAATAAATTATATATCACATTGTGTATCAAATTCAAGTGGGATAATAAGTTCAATCGATATTCCCCCTTTCCAAGACATGTGATAATTTGAAAGAGGCCGTGAAAACTTAGTGTCAACCGTTCCTACTTACCCATATGTTGATATCCCAAAATTATTTGAAACATTGTTAAAAAACCCAATCATGATCCTAAAATTCTAATAGATGATGGAAATGGTCTATATATGATTTATGAATAATTTTTTCTATGACTAAGCTATTTATGAGGAATTGTAACTTTCCATCGAATCCTTAATGTGATACGGCCCCAACAAGGATTTCTCTCCTCACTCTTCATAGTACAAGGGTGATCTACCTAGTCACACATAAAAAATATCAAATGGTTCCATTTCAAGTAAATCATAATAAATATTTTTATATAAAAATTCAACTAGGAGGAATTCATTTCTAAGTACTCATAAAAATCTACCGTGTAAGCCCAAATCATATCCTCAAAAACCTAGATAGCATTCTCTATCTATAAATCCCCATGTAGAAGATTATCCATACTTAAAATCATCTTGGAACCCATAAAATCTTGTAAACCATTACAGAACCTATATTTTATCCTCAGTTCAGAAATATAAAGAGTCATAGGGGGAACCACATGAAGGCTCAATATCTATTGGATGTATAACACATCGATCTAGTCTACCTTCTTCATCTCCTTGATAGGTTTGAAATGTGATGATTACATATGTTATAAAGTGATCACCAAAATCAAATCACTTCTACTAGGAGTTTGTGGAAAACCAATGATTAATTACATGGAATCCTCATCCCACTTCCATACAGAAATGGGAAATTGTTGCAAAAAATAGTAGCCCTTTGTTTCACACATTAATTTTCAGGAATGTCAGATACCCTGAAAAAAATTTGAAATCAACCACCTCAATCCCTAGAAACCAATACTGATGTATCAAATCAAGATACACCTTTTTATCCCTACAGTTTATAGACCAACATGAATAGTTTAAACTATCCATCAACTCCTTGCATAAGAACATCAGAACAACCAACCATATATTTAATCATAAAGATCTAATGGGATTATGAAATGACTCATCCAATGTATCCCCTCTAAAAAGGATGATTCCAAATCAATGAATCTCAATGTCTATTCCCTACATGATCCAATATAATTCATAAAATTATGATTCAAATCTCATTAAATCCAAGAACACCTATCCACAAAATTTTTCCACTCCCAAGAACACTATTGAAAAAAAATCATCAGATTCCACTCCTAAACTGATTCCTTCAAGGTTTGTATAAATAATTTTTTCCTTAACACATTTGAAACTACATTATTTTTCCCGGGATTGTATTTAGTTTTAAAAAAATAGTCTAATTATACCCCCTAGCTTCTCTATCACCTGTTCATATCCCTCTGAGTAAAAATATATTTCAAGATCTTATTTTCAGAATATACTATAAAACACTCCCCAAATAAATAATGATCCCACATTTTATGTGAATTCATAAATACTACTAACTAATGATCATGGGTAAGTTATTTTTTATCATGAGGGTGTAACTAGAAAAAGTCATATTCCAACAAATGTTTCCCCTTTTTTAGAACACATCCCAAACCCATACCCGAATCATTTTAGAAAACCTTATGTCCAAAACCCAGTTATCGAGGAATCAAAACTGGTGATGAAGTCAAACTCACTATAAGAACCTCAAAATATATCTTCATTTTATTATTCTATTAAAAATTTAGCCTTTTATGTGTTAAATGTTTCATTGAAGATGTAATCATAGAAAAATACTAAAAACCCATATATTGTAAATAGATAAACACAAAATTATAGGAATCTCAAAACAATATCTAATATGATTAATAGGGATAACCACCTGTATCATTTCTGGATCAACAGAGTGTCCCCTATCAAATTTCAACTACCCAAAAAATTTACTTCATGGATCCAAAAACCACATTTCAGAAAGATTTCCATATAGAAACTTTTCCTTAAATGATCGATGTATATTACCAAAATGGTCTATATAATCTTCCTATATCGCAGTGTAGAACAAGATATCATGAAAAAAAACAACAATAAAAGATTCCGTGAACTAATGGATCGTTTGGTTCATCAGATCCATAAATAACACAGATCAATTATTGAGACTAAATAGCATAACTAGAAACTCAAAATTCCCATACGAGATCCTAAATTTATTCTTAGTTATATCCTCTTAACAATATTTCAATTTTTTGTAAGATAACTGGTGTTAAATCATTAAAAACCATCAAAACCCTATAAGATCATTAAAATGATATTAAATCAAGGGAAATAATAATTTTACTTTACAATCACCTGATTTAGATTTTAATAATGTACACAAAGTATGAGACCCACATATTCCTTGTTAACATAGGTTCCATGTGTAACCCATGATGACATAATAGGAAAAAAATTACATTATCCTCTTTGTCCTCATTCTAGACCAAAATTTCCATAAACACAAAAGGTTTCATTCAATACAATGGAATAGAAACAATAAGCATACAAGATATCAGTGAAGTAAAAACTCAACCTCTCTCTATGGTGTTAAACTGGAAAAATAATCTATAATTTTCTCGAAGTACAAACACCACCCCCATAGGAAGTGGAATACTCAATATAGTTTTCAAAACATATAAACAATATATAAAAAATGTTATGGTATTTCCTTTGAATAATAAAAAATGGCCCTACCCTTCCCAATATAGGGTCCCACTCACCCTAAAAAGCATGACTAACCCCATTAGAAGATAAAAAACAAAACCTAAATATGGTAATATTCTTGAAGGTACATAATACTTATCATCTAATCCATGACATGTATTACGTTGAAGATGTAAATATTGAGAACTAAAAATTCATGTACCACATCATAGTTGTTTTCCATCAACCGAAATGTTGGACACTTGAAACCTTTTAAGAGCCTCTTTCCCAAGGGCATAGAAATATCGAAAAAATATGGAATAAGATATTAAACTAATCCCAACATGTAAAATAACATTGATGATATAAAATAATAAGTATCACATTTATCCAAAAAATCTACACCATAGAGGAAGTAATAATCATTGTACCTATACTAGTAGTTGGCCTAGAATCAAAATTCCCTAGTCCATTATCAGTTACATAAATCCATTCATCAATTTTGATATGAGAATCACCCATTGATTAATGATTAGACCCACCACCCATTTAATCATTGATAGGAACCTTTTAAATATTGGTGGGAGTGAGTCATGGATTAGTAAGATAGGATATCCTTTCACAAAACCACTTCACATGGAATAATAATCTGCAATATTGATAAGTAATTGGATCATACATAAAGATAGTATTGGAATGATAATACCTTCCTCATTGATTGTAGACAAACTACTATTGTACTAATGAATCCCTTAATAATTTACTGGATGAAATCTAACCACCCTTACGCTTCTTTTTTGGGCATGTAGGCACACCCTAGATAAAAACTACAACAACTAAAGCTCCACTACAACCTATCATTCCAGTTTTGGATGCCTCAATGAAATATGATTTCAACTACCCTAATGAAGGTTAAAAGAAATATGAGAATCTACATCGACTGAATAGCCATCCTCAGTCCCATCTCAAACACCTGACCCATTATATTCTCATTATTGACTATCTCTAGTTCCAAATGCATCTACATTGTAAATTTGGTTTTATATTCCATATCTACAGTCTCTCATTGGTCGAGGTTTAGAAACTCCTAGGTATTACCTGAACATCACATCTTGTAGTTAAACATATGGTTGAATTGCTTCATAAAAGAATTATAGGTAAGATCCTCATGAAACGTTTATTTTATAGTGGCATCCCATCAAATACTTCTCTATACCTCAACAACATATATGAAAATACCCACAATAGGGTCCTCAAGTGTCCTTATGAAGATTTAGATACTCTCAAAACACTCAATACACCCATCAGAGTCATTGTGTCCCTTGTCTCCAAGGAATATGGGTGGATGTTTCCTAGTAAATTCATATCCATAATCAACTAATCATCCCTTGTTCCCAAAACATAAATGACCTTGAGATTGAACTATACATATTAATGCATAAAAAACTTTATGGACCACATGATGATTCATCTACAAATCCTATCTGAAAGAATCCTATATCTTGTTTAGAATCTATCATCTCATAGGAATTTTCATTTATGGACAAGGAAATGATAAATTATCTTTCGAGAATACTAAATTATATTAGAAAAAACTTCAAGAATCACTATTTATAAATTAAAATATAATGAATTTGAATCATTCATGAATTATAATGATGAAAAAACTCTTTAATAATGAACAGGTTCATTTAAATAATCTTCACTTTTAGTTCATTCATATGACCTCAAACTCCAAGTCCCAAACATTGTAAACAAATTCGGAACACCCATGGTATCTCAAGACATGGAAGTGAGATAGCCAGGAACAACAAAATAATTATTACCTGAATTCTAATGTTCCTAACTAATATCTATATAGCAGATAGAACCATAATCAAGAAATGTTAACACACATCAGGCTGAGTATCCACTTGAACCCATTCTGTAATCAACCAACCAGAGTCAACTATAATATACACCCGAGTCAGACCATCAATGTGGAGAGGTTAAAAAAGATAAAAAAGAAATGAAAAAAACATGATAGAAAACTCATGTATATTACAGATGAAAATAAAAACAACTACATCTATCCAAACCGTGCCCTACAGGTTAAACCAGAAAAGAATGAATATGAAAAGACCCAAAAGTATCTATATGAAAAAAATTCACCTCCACCCCATATTTAAGTGAGGGATACTAAATTAATTTATTAATAATTTACCGAATATTTCATTCCCATAAATTTTATCCTACAATACAACATATTTAACTTCCCATAGGAAAAGAGCAATGTGTGGGCCTAAATCCTAGTAGGATGCCACCACAGACCCTATATAAGATCTAATATCATGAATGTTGTAATTCTAGATTTTAAAATAGAAATTTATTTTAAAATAATTTTCATGAATAAAAACCCATTTATAGATCATTTTAATTTGTTGTTTCATTAAATCCCTTAATATTTGATAATCTAGAAACATGGAATTTATTAGTGATAAAAATATGTGAGAAAGTATATGGACCATAAGTAAGGAATGTAAATACACATCCAATAAAAAATAAATTAGGTAAAGCCATGTGATGAAACATAATGTAAAAACCATGTGAGTAATAATCCATGAAAAAATAAATCTTGTGATAAAAACCTTAAATGATAAATCACACCATATTAAGAACTAGCCTATACTAATATGTACTTTAAAAAAATATAATAATCCAAAAAAATATTCATACCAACTGATATCAAGTCAATCCACAGTATGTCAATATCAAAAAAGTAACCCTAATGGTGCCACACAAACTAGAGTCACCTTTGTCCTTTTCTCTAATCACACAAGGTTACCAATATGCCATGTTTTTTTAAATCCATTTCAAAACAAAGCAAAAAATTTATAAAAAAACTCAAAATCTAATAAAATCATATTCAGTATTTGAGAACTCAATTCTGAGTCAAAATAACCATCCCATAATTTAATAAAACACTTTTTGTAAAAAAACATGATTATCTGAAATAAACCCTTAAAAATATGCACTTATTCAAAAAGTCCCATGGAACCAAAAATAACATTAATTCAATAAATTAACGAAATTAATTTTACAATAATAATAAGCAGTTCATATAATTAAACCTATATATAGAAAAAACTACCTTAAATGGATTTATAATTATTATCATTTGAAAATGGTGACTAAGAAAGAGTATAATAGGTCATCATGATCCTAGGTCCATATCAATAATTAAAAATCCCCCGTCAAACACCTATGATCTGGAATCACAATACAATTGGGTTCTAAAAAGATGATAGTTGAATAGATATAGTGTATATATATAAAGAATAAGTTAAACTGAAAACAAAACTCAATATACCTCGATGTGATACTACATGAATAAATGTATTATTCTTATAATCATAGTGTAGAGACCTATAATTTTCTTGGGGGAGTGTTGGGATGAGAAAAAATTTGATTCGGGTATGACCTGACTTTAAGATGACTGGGGGGGAAGTGTGAATCCCACTTTCTAACAATTTGTATGTGTCTTGAACAGTTCATTGGGGATGGATATAGAAACCCAGGTGTATTGTACATAGATATTACATGATTTTTAGGGAATATTAATAACATTAAACAAATATGTGCTTGAGTACTATCATATGTTATGACATTGGAATCATGGAAACACAAAGAACGAGTATATATGTAAACTACATCATGTCCCACTATGATCTTATTAACTATAACCCTTCTTAGTCATATCACACTTAATATAGTTCTTCACATATTGGGGAAAGAAAAAATAAGAACAGGTTAGTGTAGATCTTGAGTAAGGGTAAATAAAAAATATACATAAGAATAATATAAACATATGTTTGTCATAACATAAGAATAACATTTATAACCCATGTCATTTATATAAAATATCATCATCACGAGTCATGGAGTAAAGATTAAAATTTAAAAGACATGAATTATAAAGAAATCTAGGAACCTTATACATGAGAGCATAACATTGGCATAAGGCATAAATATATGGCACAAAAATAAGCATATAAAATAATTTCAATATTAGTCGAGCATTATTTCTAAGGCTATCACTGTGTAATGGGTTCACTCCCCAAAACATCATAGTAGTCAGGGATCACTCCCAAGACCATCATAACAAAAAAATTCCATTAATAAACTAGGTTCACTCCCAGTTCCAGTCTTTTATATCTCATCACATATAAATCATTACATAATGAATTGGAGGGATATACAGAGCCCTCCCATCTCATAATGAAAACCATATTTATCAGTGTCCTTAGATCATAAAACATTCATCAGATCCTATCCCATGAAATGAAGTTGGTTTCATAAATGATTCATTATATAATAATATGTAGAAAAATTATTTATTTATTAAAACATTCATCATTTGATCGTACCATAATTCATAGAAAAGGGAGTTGGTTTCATAGGGATTTTATCATGGTATAACTTAGGGACGAGACACCGGTTTATTAACATCATTATGCCATAAACATAAATATTCATAGAAATAATTATAATTATATACTCATATCACATTCCCACTAAATAATAAGTATCATCAATGGGTGAAATATTTGATGGAAAATGATTTTGAGTGATAATTTAAAACATTTCATGAGGAAAATATCATTTCCAAATTGAAAAAAAAATTAAAAAAATTATACATTTCTAGAATAATTGACTTAGAAAAAACATTGCAATTTTATAAAGAAATCATAAATTAAAATAATGGTTACAATGAAAGGAATATTTTTTCATGCGATAATTGTTTAAAAAATTATTCCTTTTACACTTTTAGTAAAATCCATATGGTTATTGTTTAGAAAAATAAATGATGATTTTTTTAAAAGAAAAACATTAAAAATTAATACATTGGTAAAATTTTCATTTCATAAATCATAAATAAATAATTATATTTTCCCAATTTTTTTTTTAAAAAAAATTTTTTGAAGAAAATGGATTTCTGACAAAATAAAAAAATAATATTTTATTTTCCAAAAAATTATCATTTATTTTAATTAATAAAGTTTGAAAATTAGTACTATTATTTGAAAATATAATGAATGACTATAGTATAATTAATGTTAATTATTTTATTTAGATTTGGATTGTAATATTTTATCATTGGATACATAATCATAATGAATCATGATAGATGATGAGATAGTAACATTAAATCATTACCACATTCGTAACCATGAATAATAATAACCATGAAGAAATAATATGAAATTAATCATAAAATATAATGAAAATAAATAAATTCATGATATTTCATGTCTAGGTGATTGTATATACACCTATTGAAAGAATATAAAAGTATAATATAATGTTTATATTAGATAAGGCGTATTGAGAAAACAAATCAATAACCATAAGTCTTGAAAAAATTATAATAATTAAATAATCTTCTTTAACAAATATATGTTTATTATAAATATATTAATGAACCAAATTTATATATATATATTTTCATATATTATTTTTCTATGACCTTTTTTTACCAGTTTGTTAATAAGTCTATGGTAATGTCATATTTTGGGAAAAAACTTCTTTGTTATTCGTTTATATTTTGAATTTATATTTTTGGTTCTCTTACTTCAATAAAAGTTTCATAATCTCTCAAATTTAATCAATTATATAAATATAAAATATATTATTATATATCTATTTATTTTAATCCCTAAAATTCAGTAAAAGGAAATGAAATACACAGTTCATTGAGACGATAACACATTATTATGCATGAACGATGTTTCTATTTCATTTGGGATTTTAAGAATGAAAATTGAATGATAAATATTATCGTTATAGAATAATTTTCATTTAAAATATATCATATATTTCCATTAAGACCATATTTAATACAATCCATATAATGTTTGAATAAATCACATCACATTGTGAGAAGGAAGTTCACCGTACACAAGAGCGACATTATCATATTCCCATAGAATGGAAAGTTTGTAGGTATGTGTTGTATTATAATTTCATAAGAATAAAATTATAAAAAATATAATATGTAAAAAATTAATCCATTATTATTTCTAGCCACTAGAGGTTGTAATAGAGAAATGAATGACATCTGTTATCATGGTGGTAGTCTGCTGTATACAGTAATAATGATCTTTTATCCATTTGATTGAAATAGTTATGGTTTTAGATCATTACTAGAATATAAAAAATTCAATTATATGTATGATACTTAATATAATATATCATAATATTATAACATAGATTTAAGGTGGTAGAGGAACAAATAAATCAAAAACACTTATTGATTAATGTTACCTATCCTTTGGGTGTCCTCCTTTGGTTTTCAAAAAAAAATCTTTACTTGGTTTGATTTCAGAATAAAAATTGGCTTATAATAAGAGAAGATATAGTTTGAGAAGTTATTTGGGCCATTATGTTTTTTACAAAAAGGAATTGATGTTGTGGAGAAGAGAGGAGTGTGGTGGGCTTTTATATGTGAGGTGAGTGGCTGACTTGTAATTTTTGAAATTAAAGAATTCTAAGACTTTTTTTTCATCTCAAAGGGAACATATAATAGACCACTGTCATCCCTAGAAAGTATATGGTTTACGTATTTGCAAAAAATAATTTTTGGGAATGTTTTTAGGTCATTTTGACACTTATCTTCTAAATTTAACCCATATTAAACACCATTTTACGTTAAAATTTTTAATTAATAATTTCTGTTTGGACTTTTAATTTTGGTAAAAAAATTAAGTTAAACTTAATAGATATTAAAAATTATTTATGATTGAAAATATGAAATACATTTTTCCAAATTCGATTCCTAGAAGTAGAAAATTCTAATTTAACATTAATCCAACATATGCGATGAGAAAGCTGGTTTTAATGGAAAAAACTTTCTAAAGAAAACACTACTTTTATATAAAAATTAAATCTTAAATTGATTCAACTGAGGTAAATTGGATAAATGGATGTATAAGTTAACTATTTTTACTCTAAAAAAATTAAATATAATTTTAATTTATAAATAAATTAAACTAAAATGCATCTTTCATTTAAAATTTAGAATTTCATAAAGAATCACTAAAAAATGACGGTTTACAAAAGAAAAAAAATAATCACCATATGTTAATTTTTAAATTATGATTTAGAATTAATGTTATTTTATGAAATTTATTTTAAAAAAGTGTAAAAAATTTATTTTATTAATTTTCAGAAAAATAAATAAATATCTTTTGATAAAATAGTATTTTTGAAACATATAAAGACATTACAAAAAATTATGTACATTTTTCAATATGATTTAATTATATAAAACCATTAGAAATAATATTTTTAAATTAGTTATTATTATTCAATTCACTAAGTTTAATTGATAAGTTATAATGGGTGTTTTTTAATAACTATATTAATAATATATATTCGTTTTGTTAATTATTAGTGTTGTGTGTAACACAAGATAACTGAATGTTGTGTATATCAAAATTTTAAATAGGTGTTACATGTAATGAATGATAAAAAATAAATTTAATTTGATTAAAAAATTCACCAAAAAATTGAGGTGTATCATTATACCCAACATAAAATGAACCACCCCCAAAAATCATTACTTAAATATAAACATTTTATGATACATATGAGTCATACTATCCTTTTATTCCCAAATATCTTCCAAAAAATGTTGGTTTTCCTAAAAAACAATGACCAGTTGATTGGTCTAGTTTCATAGAACATTTTTGTATGATCCATTATTACAACCCTGCTCATTATTTCATATTTAGACATGATTTATTGCATATATGTGCACTTAATACAACCCATAAAATCTAGATTTCAAGTGTCTTTGAAAAAAATGAAAATTAAATTAAAACATAAGACAGAAAATACAACATCTTTATTGAAAACATCTTTCACATGACCAAAACATTCCTTCGTAATTAGCATTGGATGGGATAACCTACTGACATATATAAAAAAAGGGCGAGCTATAAATAATAGTAAGGGATTAAATAAGGCATAACATGATGAAGACAATACATTTTAGGAAATATAATATCAATGGATCGTAAGAGAAACATGAATATAAAGGCATGATATTGCCTGATCAACATAGCATGGAAATGTTGAAACAATTTAACATAGCATTATAAACATAATAGAATCAAGTAAAACATATCCCAACATGGTGTAAAATGCATTAAAGTGAATCAGGTAAACCCCTATCCCAACATGATGCCTCATGATTCTAAACATTACCCAATGCATTGGAGCACTATCAGGGTGCACCCTTCACAATCATTTCAATCTCATGTTTAAGTGTTCAACATAGATCATATAACATGGATTCATTCAACATCATAATTTATTAAAAAATATAGGAATTAGTAATACATACCTAAAATTATATAATAAAAAATTATATGTTCATAAAGGTGAATACCGTTGATAGAGAAATGGTCATGGTCTTCACTACATGATGATTTTGTCATGGAAAATCACGGTGCAATTTTAGCAGCCTAACAATGTGAAATAAAAATTCATAAAAAATAGTTGATGAGACAGAAAGTGGTAAATCATAATATATATATGAAATGGAAAGTAGTGGGGTCATATAAATTCATGTAACAATACAATGAAATTGGAAATTGAAGGCATAACATAATAAATAAACTAGAAGAAAGAGGAGACATGGACTAACTCTTACGAAATTTCGGGATGGTAATTGTTGGACATTGGTGGGATTAATGAGATGGTAAGAGGTACCCCATCATAAAAATAAGTGATTTATGGGGAGGTTTTAAAACAAACTCCATCATCAGTAATTGAAATATAAAAGGGTATAACTGTCACGACCCATCCTCGGGGCCCGTTCCATGACTACCCCAAGCCCGCCTTCTATAGGCCAGGGGCTGGCGACTAGCACCAAGGCGTAAATACTGGTAAAAGGGAAGGAATTGACTTTGTAAAGTAAACAAGCACCTTAGAGTAAGCAAACGGAAAAAGAAAACACTAAGTAAAAACAGAGTACAACTGTAAGTGCGGAAAGTAAGTGGGCCAGTATACAAAACCAAACTAAAAGTAAAGTACAACTCGAAAGGGAAAACATCAACTAAAAAGTAAAAGACGCTACGCCGAGCTGTCCACTGGAAATCCCACCTGAAGGGTGGGTACAGATAGCTCCACTGCTCCTCAGTCCCGCCGTCCGCTCCGAGTACGTCCCGCCCAGTGGTCCTCTTCCAGGTACCATCCTGCTCTGCAAGCCTCAACCATGATCAATGCTGTCCATCATCTGCAACCAACACAACGTAGTGCAGGCATAGCCCGTGCATGGGTGAGTATAAGATACTCAGTAGGGACCCTGATACCCCCGAAGGTCTCCCAAAATCCACAAAGGATAAACCACAAAGGAAAGATACAATCACGAAGTAACAACCGACACTGCTTAGGTATATTCCCATGCATATACCTAAGTCATCAATTCCAATATGATCCAACCTCCGAGCCCAAGAACAACCCAGTCCACACAAGAATGTATACGTATTCCACACAGGAAAGCAAAACGTAATCCACACAGGATAGCACAACACAATCCAAACAGGAAAGCAAATAGGATTCATCTCACACAAGTATACTTCTTCAAAAGACGATATAGATGATCACTGATCTATCTAAGTCATCGGACCCACAAAGGATCGATAGGTACTAACCCCCGCAATGACCCACACAGGATCGGTAGGAAACTAATCCCCACAAAGACCCACACAGGATCGGACCCACACAGGATCTATAGGCGCTGGCTCACACAGAACCGCTGAGCGCTGACCCACATAGGATCAGACCAACACAGGATCAGTAGCACTGATCCACATAGGATCGATGAGTGTTGTAGTCATTGCCGTCGAATACACTGAGGATCTCTGTAAAATCGTCGTCACAGTCACAGTAGCAGTTGCAGCCAGCACTAGAGTTCTCTCACATAGCAAGCTTGTTCGGGAGGGTCCGCTCCACGAGCCGAGAGGCTGATATATCAACTGACACATAGTCCAGAGTTGATGCATCCAAATGTTCCGTATCATCAACAGGAACTCAACGTCGCAGACGACGCGTCAATCGGACGCCCGGTCTGAGAGTTATTGGCTTTTTCATCCCAGGGGCCCGGTTGGTTTTTAAGGCAAAACCAACCCAACCGTACTCCACCTGCGTCCAAACCTTGGGCGAAGTATGCCAAAAGATCTGTCTCACTTAGATGAATTCAACAAAGTCAATGTCACGTCAATCGGACGTCCGTAGCTCAAGATATGAGCATTTTCGCTCCGAGGGCCCGATTGGTTTCGTGTACGAACCAACCCGGACGAACACAAAGTATTCCGAAACCTTGAGTGCAATATACTGAAATGACCATCTCGATTCAAGGATCGCATCGCAACTGACGGTGCGCCGATCGGAGGTTTGTAGCCCGAGTTATGGGCAATTGAACCCAAACGATCCGAAAACGGGGGTTTCAGGCTCGGACCGACCCGGCCCGAGACCCCCCCGGTCAGCCCAAACTGGGTCGACCTGCCTTAGGTCCGGGTCGGCCAGGCGGCCGGTCCGGCTGGGCACAGCGCACCCATTGCGCTGTCCGGCTCGGCCGAAGGCCGAGCCATTTTGAAAAGGGGGGGAGCCTGCCCCCCTTGTGTAACCATGGCCCCCCATTTATGAGGGCCGTTTTAAGTCCATCTGGGGGATTTTATTTCCCCCGGCTCCTCCCCTTCCAGCCGGCCCGACCTGGCCAGCCGGTTCCTGCTCAACGGGACCGGCGATGGCCGGTCCCCTTCCAGCTCTGGCGCCGGCGCCCGGGTCCGGCCGTCGGTCACCTTGTTCCGCCGCGGCCCGGAACCGGCCGTGGCCCTTGTCATCCGGCGCGGCACGATGGCGCCGCGCCCCTCCGCCGCGGGCCCGGTACCAGCCGTGGAATTTTTGGGTTTTCTTCGACGCGGCGCAACGGCGTCGCGTCCTTGATCTTCCTTCCTTGGTGCAGCGCGACGGCGCCGCACATTTCCTTTCGCATGATACCGTGTGGTGCAACGACACCACGCCTTCCCGAACCAAACCACAAGGAACCAACATGAAAATAAGGAGGAGGGTCGGTCGTGTTTGTGTGGTCCGCCCCCCTCGCGTTATTCTATAACAATTGGTTTTAATCCACGAAGATCGTCAAGTTGGTATTCACGAACAAAATAATAAATAAAACCCCTACCTCTGTTTCAATAACGGTGTACGTCAACGAGCCACGGAAGACGAGCGTTGCGGAAGTTGGGCGTTACAAAAAACGAACGTCTATCCCGTTGTCATCGAGGTGTGTCCGACGAGGAAATGTCGTTGGAGAAGTTCTTCGCGTGCTTCGGCGGAGATGCTCTTCGTTGAAGAACGGTGTTCTTCGTCGGAGTCTGAGGTGTTCTTCACGTTCTTCGTCGAAGTTGAAGAAGAAGAAGACTTCCCCAAACCCTTAACCCTTTCCTCCCAAGTCTCCACCACAAGAAAAACTAACCCCAAAATAAAATAATCCTCCCACTTATTTTATTAACCCAACATAGGATTTTGAATTTCAAGATTTTGAAAATTCAAAACCCACATTTAACTCACTTAAGTTATTAACATAAGATGTTATAAAAATTAATGAGGAGATAAGTTAGCAAAACTTAAATGGGGGGTTTAGAGGGGTTAGTAATGTGAGGGGTTGGGCTCGTGTGGGTCCCAACCTACCTTATCCTCTCAAGGTTGGTTATCACAAGTGGGTCCCACCCCCAACATCCTTACTTAGGATAAAACTACCAAGCGGGAAAAATAAAAATTGTTAAATTTTTATTTTCAACTACCACAAAAATTAATAACTCCCCTCGTGAAAAGAAAACTCCGAAACATGAGTTCCTAAGAAATTACCAGCGTTGCGGTTCCATTGGTGCCCTCGGAATAAGATTCCGGGCACCGGTTCAAAAGTTAGAAATTCCCGCTCGTTCATTCACTGAACTTACCCGAGCTAAACTTAGGATAGAAATTCTGGGCACACCGGGCCTCGGAATCAAGTGCCGTCTGAAACCCCGTTCTTGTAAAATTACAAAGAAATTTAAGAAAAAATTTCCCTTAAATTTTACGGGTCTTTACATTACTCCCACCTCAGGGATTTACGTCCCCGTAAAGATACATCAAAAACTAGGGAAACAAATAAGGGTACTGAGCACGCATCTGAGCCTCCCGCTCCCAAGTGCTCTCCTGGAGTTTCCCATGCTGCCATCTGACGCGCACTAGAGGAATCGACCGTCCATGTAGGACCCGCTCCTGTCGATCCTCGATCTCAACTAAAACCTCCTTAAAAGTCACCCCATCATCAACTTCTAGATCCCCATGGTCAATGATGTGCGTTGGGTCGTGCACGTATCTCCTCAGCTGAGATACGTGGAAGACGTCCTGCACCCGGTGCAACTGAGGTGGTAGAGCCAGACGATAAGCCACCTCGCCAATCCTGCTGAGGACCTAGAACGGTCCGATGAAGCGTGGAGACAACTTGTCGCCTCGGACAAATCTCTGTAATCCACATCGAGGTGAGACACGCAAGAAGATGTGGTCGCCATCCTCGAACTCTAGTGGCCTCCGCCTCTTGTCAGCATAAGACTTCTGCCGGCTCTGAGCTGTCCTCATCCACTCCTGGATGACCTGGACCTTCTCTGTCATGGCCCGGACCATCTCTGGTCCCACAAGTGCTGACTCCCCAGGGTCTATCCAGCACAAAGGAGATCTGCAAGGTCGGTCGTACAATGCCTCGTATGGTGCCATCCCGATGGTGGAGTGGTAGCTATTGTTGTACGCGAACTCCACTAAGGGTAGGTGGTCCTCCCAGCTATGACCAAAGTCGAGGACGCATGCGCGGAGCATGTCCTCGAGAGTCTGAATTGTCCTCTCCGTCTGACCATCCGTCTGAGGGTGAAAGGCTATGCTCAGACGTAGCTGCATCCCGAACGCCTCCTACAATCCCTTCCATAGCAGGGAAGTAAATCGAGCATCTCAATCGGAGACGATGGATGATGGGACTCCATGAAGCCATACAATCTCCTGAATGTAAATACGTCCCAAGCTCTCCACTGAGCCCTGCTCTCTGATGGGTAAAAAGTGAGCCGACTTGGTGAGTCGGTCGACAATCACCCAAATGGATTCGTGACCTCTGGAAGTGCGTGGAATTCCAGTCACGAAGTCCATAGATATGTTGTCCCACTTCCACTCCGGAACCTCCAAGGGCTGTACCAAGCCTGGTGGTACCTGGTGCTCATCCTTCACCTACTGGCAGGTGAGGCATCGAGAAACGAACTCCGCCATAGCCTTCTTTATGCCCGGCCACCAG
Source organism: Viscum album (assembly GCA_963277665.1). Lineage (NCBI taxonomy): Eukaryota > Viridiplantae > Streptophyta > Magnoliopsida > Santalales > Viscaceae > Viscum > Viscum album. The sequence goes on along the minus strand of OY728153.1, from coordinate 1,463,635,744 downwards.
TGCTGTCGTCTGAGATCCTGGTACATCCTCGCCACTCCAGGATGTACCGCCAAAGGAGAAGTGTGAAACTCTCTCAGTACCTCCTCCCGTAAAGAAACTGGTACCAAGTTATGTCCTCTGAAAAGGATGTCGTGCTCTGCTCAAAGGGAGAAGCCATCTGGTGCCCGTCCTGAGGATATTTATGCACGCCGCGTCTCACAGTCAGCGTCCCATCGTTGTGCCTCTCTGACCCGCTGCAGTAGTAGAGGAGTGACTGTGAGAGACTGAAGGAAGGCTGCTCCATCTCTATCCACAAAGGATATCTGCAAAGCGGCTAGCTGCTCTGTCGCCTCCTCAAGTAGATGAATTCCCGACCTCCTGCTAAGAGCATCGACTACCACGTTCCCCTTCCCAGGAGTATAGACTATGTCAAAGTCATAGTCCTGGAGGAACTCGAGCCATCGAAGCTGTCTAAGGTTCAGTTCCTTCTGAGAGAAGATGTACCTGAGACTCTGAAGGTCAGAAAAGACTGTAAAGTGCTCGCCCATCAGATAGTGTCACCATGTCTTCAGAGCGAAGACCACTGCTGCTAACTCCTGGTCATGGGTAGCGTAGTTCTGCTCATGCGGCCTTAACCGATGTGATCCATAGGCGATCACTGCTCGCTCCTGCATCAGGACACAACTGAGTCCGGTCCCTGATGCATCGCAGTAGACTACGTACCCTACTCCCTCCTCAAGAAACCTCAATATAGGTGTGTTGGTCAATCTCTGTCTCAGCTCCTGGAAGCTCTGATGACATCTGTCTGACCACACGAAGGGTTTCCGCTTCTTCTTCATAGCTGAGAGTGGTGCCGAAACTCTGGAGAAGTCCGGTACGAATCTCCGGTAGTATCCAGCTAGTCCCAAGAAACTCCGCACCTCCGTCACGCTCCTGGGTGGCTCCCAAGCTAGCACTGCCTAGATCTTCGCAGGATCCACTTCAACTCCCGCCTCAAGGATGACGTTCCCCAAGAAGTGGACCTCATGTATCCAGAACTAACACTTTGAGAGCTTTCCATAAATCTGGTGCTCTCGGAGTGTGTCTAGTAAAACCTGTATGTGATAGGCGTGCTCCTCCTCAGTCGTCGAGTAAATCAAAATGTCGTCGATGAAGACCACGATAAATTGATCGAGGTATGGCTGAAATATCCTGTTCATGAGGGCCATGAAAACTGCTGGAGCATTGGTTACGCCGAAGGGAATAACCAAGAACTCATAGTGGCCATACTGACACCTGAAGGCCGTCTTCTGCACGTCCTCGTCTCGAACTCTGAGCTGGTGATAGCCTGACCTGAGGTTTATCTTTAAGAACCACCGTGCTCCCTTGAGCTGATCGAAGAGGTCATCAATCCTTGGTAGTGGATACTTGTTCCTCACTGTCACCTAGTTTAGGCGACGATAGTCAACACAAAGTCGCAAGCTCCCGTCCACCTTCTTGGCGAACAATATCGGGGAAGCCCAGGGTGAAACACTGGGTCGGATAAACCCCTTGCCCTGCAAGTCCTCCAACTGTACTCGTATCTCTCGAAGCTCAGTGGGGGCCATCCGATATGCTGGAGTCAATATCGGGGTTGTCTCGGGGTACAGGTCAATAAAAATGTCTACCTCTCTGCGAGGAGGTAACCCTGGAAAGTCATCGGGAAAACGTCCACAAACTGATCCACCACTGCAGGAAAACCAGGACTCCGTACGTCAACTGCTCCTAGGATGAGGCTAGCCAACTGATGAGTGATGGGCTTTCCTCTCCTCTGCGAGAGTCCATCCTGTGATGCAAAGGCTCCCTTCTCGCAGGTGAAGGTGAACCTGCTCCCGTCGGTGCGTACACATTGCACCTTGCGCCTAAAACAGTCAATCTGTGCATGGACCGTAGAAAACCAATCCATGCCCAAGATGAAGTCGTTAGGCCTCGACGCTGCTACAAGAAGATCCCAGCCGAAGATCTCGCCTCCTAGAGTAAGCTCACACTGCCGGCACCAGTGCGTAATCGTCAAGTCTGCTCATGTAGGAGTCTCTAGCCGTAAGGATCGAGCCAACGGCTCTGTCGGAATCTCCGAGCTCCGAACAAGGGCAGCAGCTATGAAAGAGTGACTCGCTCTTGTGTCTATAAGTACTACATCAAGGGTGGAATAGACATAGATAGTACCTCGAATCATCTCGGGCGCGTCGTGGTCGTCGGCCTCTGCTGCCTGAATCTGTGCCTGTCTCTGCCCGCCAGCTCCCTGTGGTCGGGGTGGACCTCCTGGTGGTGGTGGTGGTAGAGCCTCAAAGCGTCTCCCACCACCTGCTGCTTGGCCAGCTCCCCTAACTCGTCTGCCTCCTCCTTGCGGACCGCCATGGTCGACACTCTGTCTCTGCTTAGACGGTCCCTGAATCGTCTGCTGCTCCTCGACACGGCGGGTCGGGCAGTCACGAGCCATATGGCCCTGCCCGCCGCACGAGTAGAACTGTCTGCCTCTTGAAAGACTGGCTCCGCGCTGTGTGTCCCTCACTGCTGAGCCAGTGTCCTGAGGTCGTCTTCCTGAGGGTCTGGTCTTCCTGGACCCAAGAGTCATCCGTCGATTGCCTGCTGTAGAAGACTCTGCTACGTGCCGCCCTGCGGTGGGTCTCGGTGCTGGTGTAGACTCAGCAAGAAAGCTCTCGATCAAAAGGGCCCACTCCAGTACTCCTGTCTGAGTTGGAATGCTGAGAGAGATCAGGGATTCCCTGATCTCGTGTCTCAATCCCTGCTCAAAGGTCCAGGCCCGGAAGAATGGGTTCCGTACCATGTCTGTCGAGTAGCGCGAGAGATCGGTAAATCTCGCCGAGTATTGGGCGACCGTCATACTGCCCTGCTGCAGCTGAAGAAGCTCCTGAATGCGCACCGCACGGAGGGTGGCTGGGACAAACTCCGAGTAGAAGAGGCTCTCAAAGTCCGTCCAGAGAAGAGATGCCTCATCATGCACCTAGAGCATCAAGCTCCACCATCTCCATGCTGCTGCGTGCAGTAGGCTCGCTGTGAGGATCACCAGGAGGTCTGCTGGTGTCCTCACTAGCTTGAAAACTCTCAACACTGCCTCCAGCCGGTCCTCGGCTGCCTGGGGGTCTGTCTCCCCGTGGAACCTGGGCAGTCGCTGGCGCTGGAACTCATGCAGTGCACTGAGACGACGTGCATCATCAGCGGCTAGTGCTGGAAGCATCGGTGGCTCGGTGGGTAGAGCTACCGCCGGTGCCACAGCTGACAAAGGGCCCTGCATCGAGGCCTCGTCGCTCGGTGGGCTGTCGTCACGCTCAACTCTCAGAACCCTAGATGGCTGCCATCGTGGGGCCATCCTGAAAAGGAAACATGTGCGCCTCGGTCAGAACAGCATACCTGGTGAACTCATACAAGTAATCACAAAGAAAACTTGATACACAAATCCAATCAAGGTTTTCGTGCATTAAGTCGGAAATCAGAAGTCAGGGTCCTGGTGTACGGATACATCGGCCGCCGCACCAACACTGGACTCCCTGGACTGATAACCACACCCTATACGCTAAACACTATTACTTCACATAGAAAAGATCAGAGTTCCAAGTTATGCGGTAGATCTGAACCTCCCTCTGATACTAATTTGTCATGACCCGTCCTCGAGGCCCGTTATATGACTACCCCAAGCCCGCATTCCATAGGCCAGGGGTTGGTGACTAGAACCAAGGCGTAAATCCCGGTAAAAAGGGAAGGCATTGCCTTTGTAAAGTAAACAAGCACCACAAAGTAAGCAAGCGGAAAAAGAAAACACTAAGTAAAAACAGAGTACAACTGTAAGTGCGGAAAGTAAGTGGGCTATTATACAAACCCAAACTGAAAGTAAAGTACAACTCGAAAGGGAAAACAACAACTGAAAAGTAAAAGTCGCTACGTCGAGCTGTCCACTGGAAATCCCACCTGAAGGGTGGGTACAGATAGCTCCACTGCTCCTCGGTCCCGCCGTCCGCTTCGAGTATGTCCCGCCCAGTGGTCCTCCTCCAGGTACCGTCCTGCTCTGCAAGCCTCAACCATGATCAACGCTGTCCGTCGTCTGCAACCAACACAATGTAGTGCGGGCATAGCCCGTGCAGGGGTGAGTATAAGCTACTCTGTAGGGACCTTGAGACCCCCGAAGGTCTCCCAAAATCCACAAAGGATAAACCACAAAGGAAAGATACAATCACGAAGTAACAACCGACACTGATTAGGTATATGCCCATACATATACCTAAGTCATCAATTCTAATACGCTCCAACCTCCGAGCCCAAGAACAACACAGTCCACACAGGAAAGTATACGTATTACACACAGGAAAGCAAAACATAATCCACATAGGATAGCACAACACAATCCACGCAGGAAAGCAAACAGGATTCATCTCACACAGGTATACTTCTTCGAAAGAAGATAGAGATGATCACTGATCTATCTAAGTCGTCAGACCCACAAAGGATCGATAGGTACTAACCCCCGCAATGACCCACTCATGATTGGTAGGAAACTAACCCCCACAAAGACCCACACAGGATTGGACCCACACAGGATCTTTAGGCGCTAGCTCACACAGAACTGCTGAGCGCTGACCCACACAGGATTGAACCCACACAGGATCGGTAGCACTGATCCACATAAGATTTTTGAGTGTTGTAGTCGTCGCCGTCGAATCCACTGAGAATCTCTGTACAGTCGTCGTCGCAGTCACAGTAGAAGTCGCAACCAGCACGAGGGTTCCCGCACACAGCAATATCGTTCGAGAGTGTCCACTCCATGAGCTGAGAGGCTGATACATCAACTGACACATAGTCCAGAGTTGATGTATCCAAAAGTTCCGTATCGTCAACAGGAACTCAACGTCGTAGACGACGCATCAATCGGACGCCCGGTCTGAGAGTTATTGGCTTTTTCATCCCAGGGGCCCGGTTGGTTTTTAAGTCAAAACCAACCCGACCGTACTCCACCTGCGTCCAAACCTCGAGCAGAGTATGCCAAAAGATCCGTCTCACTTAGAGGAATTCAAAAAAGTCAACAACACGTCAATCAGACGTCCGTAGCTCAAGATATGAGCGTTTTCGCTCCGAGGGCCCGGTTGGTTTCGTGTACGAACCAACCCGACCGAACTCAAAGTATTCCGAAACTTTGACTGCGATATACCAAAATGACCATCTTGATTCAAGGATTGCATCGAAACTGATGGTGCGTCGATCGGAGGTCTGTAGCCCGAGTTATGGGCAATTGAACCCAAATGGTCCGAAAATGGGGGTTTCGGGCCCGGACCGACCCGGCCCGAGACCCCCCCGGTCGGCCCAAACTGGGTCAACCCGCCCAGGGACCGGGTCAGCCCAGCCCGGCACGGCCCGGTCCGGCGCGGCCCGGACAGGCGGCCGGTCCGGCTGGGCACAGCGCGTTGTCCGGCTCGGCCGAAGGCCGTGCCATTTTGGAAAGGGGGGGGGGGGTGCCTGCCCCCCTTGTTTAACCACGACCCGCCATTTATGGGGGCCGTTTGAAGTCCGGCCGGGGGAATTTATTTCCCCCAGCTCCTCCCCTTCCGGCCGTCCCGACCTAGCCGGCCGGTTCCTGCTCAACGGGACCAGCGATGGCTGGTCCCCTTCCAGCTTCGACGCTAGTGTCCCGAGTCCGGCCGCCGGTCACCTTCTTCCACCGCGGCCTGGAACCGGCCGCGGCCCTTATCGTCCAGCACGGTGCGCCAGCAACATGCCCCTCCATCGTGGCCCCGGTACCGGCCGCAGTATTTTCGGTTTTTCTTCGATGTGGCGCGACGGCGTCACGTCCTTGATCTTCCTTCCTTGGCGCGGCGTGACGGCGCAACACATTTCCTTTCGCATGATACCGCGTGGTGCGACGACACCACGCCTTCCCGAACCAAACCACAAGGAACCAACATGAAAATAAGGAGGAGGGTCGGACGTGTTTGTGCGGTATGGACCCCCTCGTGTTATTCGATTAAAATTGGTTTTAATCCACGAAGATCGTCAAGTTGGTATTCACGAACAAAATAATAAATAAAACCCCAACTCGGTTTCAAGAACAGTGTACGTCAACGAGCCGCGGAAGACGAGCGTCGCGGAAGTTGGGCGTCGCAAAAAACGAATGTCTATCCCGTTGTCATCGAGGTGTGTCCGACGAGGAAATGTCGTTGGAGAAGTTCTTCGCGTGCTTCGGCGGAGATGCTCTTCATTGAAGAACGGTGTTCTTCGTCGGAGTCCGAGGTGTTCTTCACGTTCTTCGTCGAAGTTGAAGAAGAAGAAGACTTCCCCAAACCCTTAACCCTTTCCTCCCAAGTCTCCACCAGAAGAAACACAAACCCCAAAAAAAAATAATCCTCCCACTTATTTTATTAACCCAACATAGGATTTTGAATTTCAAGAGTTTGAAAATTCAAAACCCACATTTAACTCACTTAAGTTATTAACATAAGATGTTATAAAAATTAATGAGGAGATAAGTTAGCAAAACATAAATGGGGGGTTTAGAGGGGTTAGGAATGTGAGGGGCTGGGCTCGTGTGGGTCCCACCCTACCTTATCCTCTCAAGGTTGGTTATCACAAGTGGGTCCCACCCCCAACATCCTTACTTAGGATAAAACTACCAAGCGGGAAAAATAAAAATTATTAAATTTTTATTATCAACTACCACAAAAATTAATAACTCCCCTCGTGAAAATGAAAATCTGAAACAGGAGTTCCTAAGCAATTACCGGCGCTGCGGTTCCATTGGTGCCCTTGGAATTCGATTCCGGGAACCGGTTCAAAAGTTAGAAATTCCTGCTCGTTCGTTCACTGAACGTTCCCGAGCTAAACTTCGGATAGAAATTCTGGGCACACCGGGTCTCGGAATCAAGTTCCGTCTGAAACCACATTCTTGTAAAATTCCAAAGAAAATTAAGAAAAAATTTCCCTTGAATTTTATGGGTCTTTACAATAACAATATAAGGAAACATAGAAAAAATGAGAAATGAAGGAAAGTGAGAATCCCTTACTTGGATATATTATCCCAAAGGCCTTAGAGAGGCATCATGGGAGATTAGGGTGACATGTGAGGACCCTAGGGAGTGGATAAAATAGTTATTATGAGATTAAAGGAGTTTTAGGGAAGATAAATGGGTGTTTGGATGGGTTTATATAGGAAAGGAAAGGGTAATTCTTTAATATTTCACAAACATTGTTTTTTGAATCAATATAGTTAAATATTCAAAACCACAGACCATAATATGGTTATTATAATATTTTTTCCTAATATAAGTGTAAAAGATTATTTTACAGGGACATGGTCAGATTATATTAAAATATTAGCCTTTCTTTTGCAGAGGTGAGTAACATTATTAAAGAATTGAAAATAAAATCATAAAATATGTAATACATTTTGGGGGATTCACTAAACAATTATAAAATAAGTCAAATTAAGATAAAATCAAATTACTTTAATTTTAAAAAAAAATTTGGTCAAATATCCATTTTATGTTATTTATTATATCACAATTGGTTAGCTATGGTGTCATATAATACACTATATTTATCTAGTATTTTATTTTTACCCAAAAATTCGATTGTTTCAAAAAAATATGAAAAATTCAGAATTGGATAATTTCGACAACCTAATTCCAAAAATAATATTCATTTAATCTAAATAATATTATAAATATGTGAATATTCCCTTTCAAAATGTGAACCATCGGTTATTGAAAATTTGATGGGTTTTTACAAAAATATTAATTAAACCATAATAAAAATTAAATTTGAGTTGATAAATATTATATACTCAATTATTATTCATAAAATTAATTTTATACTAATAAATTATTAAAATATTAATATATTTTGAAATTCATTAATTCCATTGAATAACTTATGTAAGAAATATACTTTTTGTTTTATCGTATAAAAATATAACTCTTATCAAACTGATTACCTAATGATTTATAGAAAACGAATATATATATTCATAATTTATAGGAATTATTTATATAATATTATTAATAAAATTGTAATAATGAATATATATATAAAAATTACCATTTTTACCTAAAAATTACTTTTTCAAATTTATCACTTTGTTAAGAAAGACTATTCTCCTAAAGGAATTGATGGAAAAAGAATATTATTTATATAAATGGATTACACAATATGTAATTAATACCTTTTTACAGAACCCCTTATAACACCCACATAAGTTTTAATGGTACAGTGTGTTATGGTGATAGACTCTTGGGGCGACTCGGATAACACTGCCTAGGTGGTAATCTTTTTCAAATTGAACTTCTCCCATAGTCGATCACCTTTAAGATTAACTTGTTGATGATCATCTAGCGATTGGTAAAGAGAAAAGTCTATCGACGCTACCTCCTTTCTGAGCTCTGACAATTGAGCTTCGTATTTCCAAATTCTACTGGATGGGGCAATCATCTCATTTGTTTGTGTTAGAATAATTTTTAAAAATATAATGTTTATATTTGTTTTGTTATATATTTTGACTGACTATATTATAAAAAATAATGATACATAACAGTCATTTAAACCCCATAATAATAATAAAATATTGTGTGTGTTTTATATCCATAATTCATTAAATGAAAGAAAAATTTATTCATAAATGATCGGGTCATTATAACCTTCCCCCATTATGCAATTTCTCCCTGGGCATTTACTTTTCCCATACTAAAAAAGATGAGGGTAACTCTACCTCATCACGTCCTCTGGTTCCCATGTTTCTTCTTCAAACATGTGGTTTCTCTACAACACTTTGACGATGGTAATTACATTATTTCATATAACCATTTCCCTATGATTTAAGATCTTCATTGGATTCTCCTCATTGGAAAGGTAATTCTCCAATGATACCACCTGTGGATTGAGTACATGTTATGGTTCAAGTATGTTATTCCTCAAGAGTGATACATGGAATACATTGTGTATTTGGGACAGGTTCTATGAGAGTTATAGTCGATAGGACACTACTTCGATGAGATCGAGGATCTCGAAAGAGTCCATGTACCATAGACTGTGCCTTCCCATCTTTCCAAATCACATTACACTCATCCATGGAGATATGCATAAGAAAACCATATCTCCAATATCAAATTTCAGGTCTTATCGATGGTTCTCAGCATAGATCATTTGTTGAATCTATGTAGCATTAATGTGCTGGTGGATTTTCTTAAACTTCTCAACAATTTATTCAACCATTTCTATACCTAGAATATTTTTCTCCCCAACATCATCCCCACTTGCTGGTATTCTACACCACATCCCAAAGAGGGATTTATAAGGATCCATTTGGACTCATGATTGGAAACTGTTGTTGTAAGAGAAGTCAATAAGGGGAATATATCCTTTTAAGTGCATTGAGAATGTTATCATCAAGTCCTCAAGTGTTTCGATAGTCCAATCAGATTTCCCATCAGCTTGATGATGGTCATCAATAATGAAGTTTGTCTTAGTTTTCACAGCATGATTGGGACTCTTCCAGATCATAGAAATTAATCTACAATCTTGATCAGATACAATTGATTGTGGTACACCATGCAACCTTTCCACTTCTATAATGTATATCTATGCGAGTTGATCTAACGAGAAATCCAATCAAATATCAATGAATGAAGTGTGCAGTCATTGTATGATGATCCATCGCAACCGAGATTGAATTTTTTTCTTTGGATATCTTCAAAAGTCAAGTGAAAAATTCCATGGTGATGTTCTCTCATTTCCATTTTTGTGTGGGTAATGGGTGCATCATCCACTTAGAAATCTGCCTCTCATCCTTCACATGCTGACATACTAGGAACATTGATGTATATTCAATGGTCACTCTATTCTTGTTATCCCACCAATAACGATCGTAGAGATCCTGATACATATTTTTGTTTCCTGTTTGAGTGGAGAGTTTCTAACAATGTGCATCATCAGAATGTTCTTTATTTTACTCATGATTTGATTGAACACATAATATTGACCCAAATATCACAATTATTTATTCATTAACATTGAACTCCATGGATATAACATTTTTATAGCTTCCATAATCTTTTGAACTCCCACATAATTGTTTTGATAATCCTTTAACCTTTTAAGAAGCGATGGTTGAGGGATAATTTGTGAAATGATTTATGATGATCCCTTATTTATGATTCCCATGTACGTCTTCACCAAATATAAGAAAATTGGATCCTTTTCAATTATCATCAATGATAGAATCACTAGGTCCTTTCTACATAGAGAATCTATCACCTTGCTCAATTTTCCAGGGTGGTAATGGATTGAGTAGTTGTAATACTTAATGAGATCTAACCATATTCATTTCCCCTTGATCCAATATTTATAGGTGAATATATATTTGAGTCTTTAGTGATCTATATATATTTCACACATTTCCCCAAAGAGAAAATGGCACAATATTTTCGACGAAATGATCATTACTGCCAACTAAATATCATGTTTGGGATAGTTTGTTTCAGGCATTTTCATGTTCCTTATGCAATAGGTGATGAATGTTTCATTCTTCAATAACACATAACCCATTCCCTTTTTCTAAGCCTCACTGAAGATTACAAAAAGCTCCCCACATGTGGGTAGTGTGAGCATGAGGGTAGTGATTATCCACCTCTTCTACTCCATGATGTTATCCTCGCATTACTCATTCTATGAAAAATTGACTCTCTTACTGTTATCTTTTCAAGAGGGTTTAAAAATCGTGAAAAATTTCGCACAAATAATTGATAATATCCGGCTAACCACATTATACTGTGTATATCCATCACAGATTTGAGCTTCAACCATGCATCAATTAATTTTGATTTAGAAGGATGAAAAAAATATCTTATTTCATGTGATGATATACCCCAAGAATGATACCTCTATTTACCAGAACTCAAACTTACTATATATTCCATAGAGCTTCTCCTTTCGAAAGGCCTCTAGTACAGTGCTTAGATTCTCCACATACCCATCCTTTGTTTTGGAGTATATAAAAATATCATCTATAAAGACTACAATATATTTGTTGTGGTAATCAATAAATAGTCTATTCATCATGTACATTAATGTTGTGGGAGAATTAGTGAGTTATAAATGCATTACTATGAATTCATAGTGCCCATACCTTGTACGAAAATCAGCCTTAGGAATAACCTCATTATTCACCCTTAATTGGTAATATCTCAACCACAGGTCCACCTTGGAGAAGTATTGTGGTCCATGTAGCTAATCGAACAAGTTTTCAATTCCTGAAAATGGATTCTTGTTTTTCATCGTGATTTTGATGAACCCACAATAATCAATGTAAAGGTGCATTGACCCATCCCTCTCCATTAAAAAGAGGAATGGTGTACCCCATGGTAAAACACAAGGTCATATAAACCCAGTATCTGTATTCTTATGTAGTTGTTTTGTTAGATCCTCATTCTCCACAACAGTCATTCTATATGGAGTCTTGGTTATTAGAAATTCCCCAGGTAAAAGATCAATCTAGAATTAGACATCTATTAAAGGAGTAAGACAAGACAATTCCTTGGGAAATACATCAGCGAATCCCCTCACCCTAGGAATGTCTTCGAGGATGGATCCTTCTTTAGAGTCAATCATCTGAGAAAGATACATTTCCTCATAGAGAAGTAATATTAATTATTGAGATGATGGTGCTAAAGAATATTCATCATCATCCACGAACATGTATATAATTGGGTGTCGATTCAGAATATAGAGAGTTATTTCCCTCTCATGACATTTTATGACGGATCTATATAGGTAAATCCAATCTATGCCAATAATTTCATCAGATTCTGATAAGGTATATTTGATGAGGTTCCTTGGGATTTTCAATCCACAAATTGTGATATGGGAGGATTTATATTCATAAAATGCGATGATTTGCCCGTTTTCCATTTTCACTGAAATATCTACTTCCTTTATTTGTGATAATTTTTGGGTTGTTCTACTAAACATTCGGGATATAAAAGAATTAATAGAACCATAATCAAAATTTAAATTTTCTATTCATGATTGAATAAATAGCTTACATACCAATACTTAATTGTTGGGATTCTCTTCGGTGGTAGTGATGATAATAGATAACCCTTACTACTGTGTAGGATGTTGGTTTCCTAAAAAATCCCTTGGCTTAAGGAACTTGTTCTTAAAGTTCTGTTATTCTTTTCAGTTGTAGTAATGAACAATTCTTTAGGGATTGAATAGAAAATTCCATTCCATTGTCGTAGTAGCATGTTTTCTTACCAACAATCACTGGCTAGGTGTCCTTCCATCCCACACCTAAAGCGTTTCCTCATCCTCTTCATGAAATTAAGAGGGATTCTCTATCCACTCATTTGGCTAGTGGGATGCTGGTATTTATTTTCACTATCAAATTTATCCATCGGACAACTAAAAATAATGTCCACTTTATGCTACTTATCACAATGATACCCTTATGATTGGATGATCTCAATCTCAACTTTGAGGAAATATTGGACAATATCATCATAGTTGTCAAAGTGGTGGATCTCCAGTTCTTTCTTCAAGCCAGGTTTTTCCCACCAAAGAAGCGGTCATCTTTGTATTTGGGGGAAACAACCAAACTACAGGCATATTGTGTAGGTCTGGTGAATTTTTTCTTCTCCAATCAAATAGATTCATCATCATTTTTATTGAGTTAAAGAAAATATATTTCAATATTATTATGGGGGTGCAAGGTAAATATTTATCTAAAAACATTTTCTCAAAATCTTTCCATCACGTCACCTTGATATGTTCCTTAGACTTTGTATTTTTTTTGAATTTACACCATTGATCAGCTTCAGAATTTATATGATAAGTATCTAAACTAACCTTATATTGTTAAGAACATTGAAGGATGGATAAGATCTTCTCAATGGAGTTGATCCACTATTCATTGATTGAAGTATCAGATGATCCATTGAAAGTAGGAGGCCATTGTCTCATAAAGAAATTGATTGAAAATTATTCTTTCATAGGGGGTTGGATGTTTCTCTTGACCCATCATTTTATTCAAAACATTACTTAATAGATAGAGCATGATGAAAATGTTTGTGATTCTCTCTCCCATCGAATTGAGAATCTCATTAGAAGAGTCATAACATTGATCTTCACATCGATTATTAGCCTGATTCCTCATAATACAGTCTACTAGATAGAATAAAAAGAGAATATTGGGTATGTATTTTAAACTGTTAAAAACATAAAGCAAAATCCATTGAAAAATTGGATAACTTATAAATTACATTTATTTTATTAAGTTATGAATTTCTAGGATTCAATATATGTTATCCATGATCTATTTCCTAACGTATATTCATAGTGGAATTGTTTATTTATACCATAATAATGGTTAATAGTAAGATTTTGAATTTACCCAAGAATATCCTCTATGAGGATCAAAGGAAGAGTGTAGAAAGTCCCGTTTTCTTGCAATAGTTCTCATTCGAGACTAGCTCAAAGTAGTGTTCTCAGGTTATACCACTAGATACATATGTGCAAGATCCACCAATACATGTTCATATCTTGAGAGGTATGTATTTTCTTTATAAATCACTTAATCTATAATCACCAAAATTTAGGAGTGTTTTTCTTATACATTTTCTTATCCTAATGGATTTCATTGGGGGTGTTATAATACTAGTCCCAAAAATAACTAAACCTATCTTTTAATACCAACTATAAAAACCCTGCTCTGTATTTCATATTTAGAATTGATTTATTACATAAACCTTCAATTAATACAACCCAGAATATCAATATGTCTAGTGTCAAAGGTAATTAGTAACATTACATGACAACTGAAGACATAAAATACAACATCTTTATTAAAAACATTTTTTACATGACCATAAAATTCCTTCATACATAGCATTTCATTGGATAACCTGAGGGAAGACATAGGAAAAGGGTGATCTATAAAACCATGTAAAGGAGTGAATAAGGAATAACATGAATAATACAATAATTTTTAGGAAATAGACCTATAGATGGAGAATAAGAGAAACATGATCACAAAGGCATGATATTTCATGATCATCATAACATGGAAATGTGAAAAAAACATAAAAAACTACATCATAAACATAAAGGAATCAGGTAAAACCCATCCCAAAATGGTGAACAAATTTACTATAATGAATCAGGTAAACCCATGTCCCAACATGACTTTTCATGATACTAAACATTAACAAATGCATTGGAGTTCTATCAAGGTGGACCCTTTAAAATCATTTTATCTCATATAGAAGAGTACCACATAGATCATATAACATGGAATAATTAAAAATCACCATTTATTATAAAATAATGGAATATTTAATAGATACATGAAATTATATAATCAATAAGTATATGTGAAAAATATTTATTTGGGGGTTGTCTTAGTTGTAAGCACTCCATTATCCGACATGAAAAATAGGGGTTCAAAACCCATTTGGTGTAGGTATTATAGCAGTAATATAGAAGCAGATGAACTATTGAAATGGAGGCCACTATAGAAGTGGAATATACTATGGGGGAACTATAGAAGGTGAGTACTATATCATTACTATTGACATAATGGGCCATTGGAAAAAACATCGGGCATACGGGCCATGTAAAGGGCTAAATGACCACTGGGCCTTTAGGCTATGTACTGGGTCTTTGTTAACCCAACCAAAAGAGGTAATTTCTTTCCATTAATAATAAAAATTATTCATCAATGCCAAAATTTAAAAAACCTATATATACAGAATTGTGAATAACCTTTATTGAAATACTGGTATGGTATTCCCTACACGATGAATTATTCTTGGAAAACTGTAGTGAAATTTCCGTAGCCTAATGGTGTCACATAAATATTAATAAAAAATGGTTAATGAGAGAGAAATGGGTCTTTAATTACATTAAAATTAAATTTAAGGTAAGGGGTCATATGAATATATGTCCCATCATATATAATGAATAACATAATAAATAAAATTGAAGAAAGAGGAGAAATGGAATAACTCTTACGAGATTTTCGCAAGGTAACAGGAGTACATGGGAGGGATTAATGAGAGATAAAGACGTATCCCATCATAAAAAAATAATAAGGGTATTATAGGGGAGGTTTGAAAACACAACCAATAATTTTTGATTGAAAATTATAATTGTATAACAATATAAGGAAACTTCGACAAAAATGAAAAAGGAATGAAAGTGAGGATCCTTTACTTTGATTTGTTATCCCAAAGGTTTGGGAGAGGCTTTTTTGGAGCTTGGGGTGACCTTATAGGACTCTATGAAGTGGATAGAAGAGTGAGGATGAGCTTCAAGTATTTTGAGTGAAGAGTAATGGGTGCATGGATGGGGTTATATAAGAATGGACAGGGTAATTCTTTAATATTTTACAAAGTTAGGTTTTGGAATCTATATAATTAAATATTTAAAATCTCAAAAATTCCCATGGGGTTTTCCCATTGTTTTTAACAAAGATTAGTGGAAAACATTGTTTTATAAGGCCATGTTACGAAGATATTAAAATATTATCCTTGTTTTTATGGAGGTGCGTCACATTATTAAAGAAAAGAACTTAAAATCATAAAATATGTTATTCATTTTGGAGGATTCACAAAGGCAGTTTAAAAGAAGTAAAATAAATTTAAAATCACATTATTTTAAATTTAAAGCATATATTTTTTCTAGTAACCCTTTATGGTATTTATTACATCACAATTGGGTCATTATGATGTCATAAAACACACTGCATATTTATATATTATTTTTCTTTTATGAAAAAAATTTACAATATCAAAACATTATGAAAAATTCACCGTTAGATAATTTCTACATCGTGATTCCAAAAATATTATTCATTTTATCTAAATAATTTTAAAAATAAGTAAATTTTTACTTCTAAAATAATAACTAATATTTATTAAAAAATGGATGGATTTTTAATAAAAAATAGTTTTTAAACCAAAATAGAAATTACACAGGACTTCATAAATATTACATAATCATTTATAATTAATAAAATTAATTTTATAATAATTTTTTTTTAAAATATTAATTACTCAAAAAAATCATTAATACTTTTAAATAATCAATTAAAAATACACTTTCTCTTTTATCTTATAAAAAATACACACTTATCCAACTGAATACCAAATCTATTATAGATAAATAAATGATATAATAATAATTTATATGACAATTTTATCAATATTATTAATAAAAACATAGTAATTCATATGTTTTTCAATATTACCATCTTTACCTGAAAAATACTCTTATTAAAGTAAAGATTTTTTAAAGAAAGAATCTTCCAATAAAGATATTGATTGAATATGAATTATATTTATAGAAAGGGATTAAAAATTAATTAAGTAATAACTTGTTACATAACCCCTTATAACACTCATATAAGACCTAAGGGTAAGGTGTGCGATGGTGACAAGCTCTTCGGTGCATTGGATAACATCGCCTGGGTGGTAATCTCGATCAACTTGAACTTCTCCCCCAAGTGATTTTGATCAAGATTAACATGTTAAATATCAGTTTGGGCTTGGTCAAGAGAGAATCCTAGTGATGCTACCTCCTTTCTAAGATACAACTAATGAGCTTCATATGTCCCCAGTTTACGGGATGAGGCCATCAACCATTTTTTCTATTTCCAAAGTATTTGTTAAAACTGTATATTTATATTAGTTGTTGGATCATTGTTTAGTGGATATATTTTCAATGATAATGATATATAATTGTCATTTAAACCCAATAATAATAATAAAAAGAGTGCATGTGTTTTATATATCCACAATAAATCAAAATAAAAAATAATTCTATTCCTAAATGATCGGGTTGTTATATCTACAATCTCTACTAGTTATTCCTCATAAGAAATATCTTTCCCCAATGGTATGACCTATTAGTTAACTACATGTGAATTGTTAGGTATGTACTTCCTAGAGAGAGATTCATTGAACACATCATGGAATTTAGAGAGGTTTGTTTGAATCTATATTTAATAGGAAGCTATCCGGATATGATCAATACTTTCGAAGTGATCGATATACCTATGGATCAATTTCATTTTTTTCTTTAATTTCATAATATTCTCCCATGTATAAATTTATAGAAACACTGTATCTCCAACATCAAAGTATAAATCCCACTAGATATTATCAGAATAAATTTTCTACAAAGTCTAAGATTCATTTATGTGTTTTATAATAGATTTAACCTTCTCTATCATTTATAAATTTAACTCAGATCACAGTGACATTCGTTATCTAAAAGCATTCCAACATGTAGGATATCTACATTCCATTTCATGGACGACTTCATAAGGATCCACATGAATGATTGTGTGAAATATATTATTTTAAACAAGCACAACTGGAGGAGTATTTTGATACATTTCATAATTGAAATCCAAATAATAGGATCTCAACATATCCTCTAGGGTTTTAATTGTTCTCTTGGATTGACAATCTATCTATGAATGGTACACAGTATTGAAACACAACTATGTATCAATATATTGATGATGAATTCAATAGATCATTGAGAAAACCTCATATCCCAACCAAACACAATGTAAAATTGAACTCCATGAAACCCTACAACATTCTTAATTAATATCATTAATAGTTGATCTAGAGATAATTGTTCTTTGATAGCAATTATGTGTGATGACTTTGTAAGGCGATCGACTACAACCCATATAACATTATTGTAAGGAACCAACAACAGTTTCCCAGAGATGGTTACTTATTTTATTACATTGGTATATAAACAAAGAATATGCGTATCGAATGACCGAGTGGTTTAGTAATAATGGAAATAATAATAAAAAAAATTTCAACATTAAAACATGAAGGTAATACAACACTAATTTATTCCATTAGAAACATTCAAGCCTCTAAAATTATGCTAGGAAGTCACTCATAAATAACTTCTTTATATCCAATGAAAATGAACGATAAGAAAAGGGTTGTCTCAAATGTACAAGTAAGAGTTTTAAATACAGTGAAGATAACATAAACATTAAACATGGTGAATAATTGAAAACACATGGATTTAAAAATAAACATGAACCTTTTATGGCAGAAATATGAGCCGAGTAAATATTGTCATAATTTAACGTAATCATGGGTATTCTAATATACTAATAACCACATGAACCATCAATACTGTTTTCATAATTAGGGAATGCATAATGCAGGACAACATAACCATACCGTCAAGGCCTCGTGCCTAAACCATAAATAATCATTTGATCAAGGCCTTATGGAAAGACTATAGTTTGTCTCATGAGACCTAATGATGCACCGAGTGGCTATAGTAGGCCCTAAAAGACACTTCCTATATCCAATTCATTCCCCATATGAATGAGGATAAATATAAACAACATATACATTCATATTGAAACTAATATATGAAATTTAAATAACATTCCCCTAACATTAAGCATAAATATTAACCATTTGGAGTAAATTGGTCAATGGTTTTAAGATAGTACATCCACATCCAAAATAATCATAAAAAATAAAAATTAATATGGGATATAATACAATGAAATATTAATGCCAATAATACATATGAATCATCATGAGTTTTGAAATAGATGAAGATACTCTTATAATATCATCGAGTAATTCTTGAGATAAAAACCCCTTTAAATTTAAAAAAAGTGTTCTTTTGGAAAAATATTTGTATAAATAAAGAAGAGATGTATGGTTTTAATTTCATAATAAAATTAGGGATTTGATAAACATAATAGTTTCAAAAACCATATTATAGGGTTCCCTTGAAAACTAGTATGAATTTGAAAAATTCCCTTGAATCAGGTTTGTCTTTCAAAAACAATTTTAAAGGTTCTTTTTAAGAAGTGTAACTATCCATTAAATAAGAAAGGATTATGGTTGGTGTACATATATAGGATACTCATACTGAATTCATTATGAGTACATAATAATACATAATAATTTCATTGAGTTAAATAGACAATCGATGTAACCCAAATTAAAATGGGTGTTCGGGTGGAAAACTCGTACCTTAAATCCGAATGTGTTCCGCTCTTGAACATAATAACCTGGAATATTAAATTATACATATGAATAACATGTTTTAGAACCTATTATACTTGTATTATTTTTATCATAATTTTTTTTAGTTCATTTATATCCTTATTGATAAGTTATTGTATCGAATTTCATCGTTCCGGAGTGTTTGTTTTCCGGAGTTTCAAAATTTGATCCTTTTTTAAGTGATTGAGCTCATGTGGAATGGTTGTAAATATCAAGAATTTAAATTACATATTATTTAAGAACAAAAATAATTTTTAATGGTAATTTCTATCATTTTTTTCATGGAATGAGGGAGAATCATTATTTGACAACCACTTCAATTATTTTGCGGTATTTGGATTATTATGAATTAGATTGGTCATAAAAACATAATTATATGTAAATATACTAGTTATTGAATAGTAATTAGGTTATAATGCATATATTATTGTCTGTTTAAAGTATAAAAATGGTTTCATTAGAAGTTAAGAATGATAATATTATGAATGAAACATCGTCGTCTAGGATGGTTATAAATTGGAACCTCATGGATGTCAATTTCATTTATAAAATAAAAGCGATAGAGAGTAAGGATATTGGTGATGGTTCTTTCATTCACATGATATAATTCTAGTATATAGATAATACTATATTTTTCACTTTCATTTAGATAGAGGATGTGAGGAGAGGATAAAAATAGTTGATACATTGAAATGAAACTAAATAAAAATGAAGGGTGTGTTACCTCTTGAAATAACTTTCTTGAGAACCTCCTTAAGGGAACATATTTCGGTCTTTTGGAAACACCAAGGGAATAATAGACATGGGTAGTGACTAGTGAAGGATATTTGGGCAGATATATGAGGATTTTCAAGGCATAGAGGAGTGAATTGAAGAGTTAGTGATGGGGGGTTTGTGTACTCAAGATAGTAGGGTTTTCATAATTTCATAATCATTAGTTTATTAATTTCCTTGAAGATTAGAAATAGTGATGATTCCATGACCAATAACAGTAATAACTGCATTCAATTTCTATCCAAGTGGTATTATATCACTTATAATGTCATAAATAGTGTATTTAACTAATAATTTGTATCTACGGTATTTTACCATATTTCACTATTCACCGAAAATTTTGAGTATTTTCGAAAAATACCAAAAATTCACCGTAACAATTTTTCAATGTGTAGAATCCAAAAATGAAGTCCATTATTTAAAAATAATTTTGTAAATATCATTAAATTAATATTTAATTAAATAATAATTTTTTCTGAAAACAAAAGTTTTAAAACATTTATTGACTTATTCCAAAGAATTAGTATATTTTAATTTCAATTGAATATTATTTATATACTATCATAGGTAAGGATACTAGTAATTATGGTATATCACTATTCATAAGTGTATGTTACTATTTATAAGGTTTGGTTACTATTCACTAAAAGTTATGTTTTCCCTATCGGACTCCAGATAACATACTGATCGCAACCGTGTTAGTCAGATTTCCAAAATTCACAACACATATGTTATAAATAATTGTTTAAGGGTAACACAACACTTACAAGTTCATTATGTGGTGATTTAATGTAATTATTAAATATTTTTAATAATGGAATTTCCATTGAAGAAATATTGGGTCGTTACATTCTCTCCTCCTTACAATAATTTCATCCTCAAAATTCACAAAATTGTTACCTAAAAAGATTTGGGTATGTATTCAACATAAGTTACTCAGGATCCCATGTTGCTTCCTACATATTTTGGTTCCTCCAGATAACCTTTACCATAAGAGTCTTCTGTTTTCTCAATACTTGTTCTCTAGTATCAAGAATCTTGATAGGCTCTTCCCAATAAGACAGACCGGGCTCAAGTTAGATTTTTTCATAGCCGATTACATGTGTTGACTTTGGAATGTATTTACATTACATTGACATGTAGATAATGTTATGAACTTTAGAGAGACTTCGCGGCATTTCCAAATGTAATCTATGGCTCCAATTCGGTTTAGAATTTCAAAATATCTGATATACCTAGGACTTAGTTTTCCCTTCCTATCGAATTGTATACTATACATCCAAAGAGATACCTTTTAGAAAACATGATATAAATCTTGAAATTCCAAATCCCTCATTTGGTTTTCAAAATATCTATTTTTCCTACATTGAACTATTTTGATATGGGTTTGGATAATCTTCACCTTTTTGTTGTTTCCTCAACAAGTTATGGGCCTATCAGCTTTCTTTAACCAATATCATCCCTGATGTTTTTTGTATGAAATCTCTTTACATATAACCCTTCATATGTTACCATATGAATACCTGAATGAATGTTATTGTTATAGGAACATTCTATAAGAGGTAAATAATGATACCAGAAGACATGAAATTCGTGTCAAAAAGTCCTCAACATGTCTTCCAAAGATTGAATAGTCCATTAAAAGTTTCCATCAGTTTGTGGGTGGTAGGCAGTTCTCAAATGAAGATCATTATCTAGGGCCTTCTAAAGAATTTTTTATAATTGTGATTTAAAATGAGGATCACGATATGAAACAATTGATAAGTGTACTTCGTGAATTCTTACAAATTCATTATTATATAGTCTTGCTAAGAGTTCAAGTGGTGAATCATCTCCTATAGCAGAAAAATGTGTTGATTTTGTAAGACGATCAACAATTTCACATATTGCATCATTCTTTCTTGGAGTCTTTGGTAGCCCCATGACAAATTACATCGTAATATCATCCCATATACATGTAGGAATATGAAGGGTTTTCATGGATCCTCTAGGATGTTGTCTTCCATCCTTCACCTCTTGGAAAACCAAACTTCTCGGCACATAATCAAAAATATCCTCATTCATGTTTTCCCACAAAAAAATGTTCTTTTATATCTCTATACAACTTTGTGCCACCATGGTGTATAGATAAATTTGAAATATGAGCATAATCCAATAGTTCCCTCTTTATCTCAGGAATAGTGGAAACACAAATTCTCTTTCCGAATTTCAAAATGCCAACTTCATATATGAATTCAATCAACTTCCCAATATTTATTGATTTAATTTTCTTTTGAAATATTTCATCAACAACATGAGAAATTATTATCCTCTCTAGTAAAGAAGGTTTGGAAACCATTTATAAATTTTTTGATGTGTTGCCTTCCTGGAAAATTCCTATATTTGTTTTTACTTGATCTATGAACATGGGATCTCTTTCAAATCACATCTTGATCAGAACTCCATAGTCCTTTCTACTCAAATCATTTCCAACCTGATTTTATGTCCCTGGATAGTAGTGTATTGGGTAATCATAATCATTGAGTATCTCAATCCATCTCTTTCTTCTCATATTCAGTTCCTTCTATGAAAAGATATATTTCAACTCTTATGATTTGAATATATCTCATATTTTTCACCATAGTGGTAATGTCTCAAAATATTCAGAGAAAAGACTACAAATTTTATCTTGATATCATGAGTTTGAAATTTTTTCAAGAATTTTTTTCTTCCAACATGCATACAAAATCATATTGTCATTCTGCATAATGACACAACCAAGTCCTTTATTTGATGCATCACTAAATATCACAAATTCATCATTCTCTGATGGTAGATTCTGGAATGATGCATTCAATAATCATCTCCTCAATTCATTAAAATATTCTTCCCATTCCTTTTTCCATACAAATTTAACCCCTTTTCAATTAAGCATTGTTATTGGGTTTGATAAAAGGATGAAGTTTTGAAAAAAATGCCAATAATAACATGCTAAACCAATAAAACTATGTACCTCAGTTACATTCGATGTAGTAGTAAATTCTTGTACAGTCTTTATCATCGTAGGATCTATATAGATTCCATCATTAGAGACAATGTGGCCAAGAAAGGAAACTGATTGGAGCAATAAATCACACTTTCTAAACATCCCATATAATTTATTTCTTCTAAGTTACTTCAAAATAGTGCGCATGTGATTTTCATGATCTTCATAGCTTTTAGAGTAATGCTGGATAGCATCAATAAACACAACAATAATTTCATAAAGATATTCCTTGAATACTATATTCATTAGATCCATGAAATCATATGGTTTATTAGTTAGTACAAAAGGAATTATTGTAAACTCATAATGCCCGTACCTGGTTCTAAATGTTGTTTTTCAAATTCCTTCATTCCTCAAAAGTAACAGATGATATCTAGGTCAAAGATCAATCTTCTAAAAATATTGGGTCCCATGAATTTGATCAAATAAATCATCAATTTGTTGCATATGATGCTTATTATTTATTGTAATGTCATAGATTTCCATGTAATCAGTGCACAACCTAATGGATCCATCTTTATTCCTGACAAAGAGTACACAGGCTCCCCATTGAAAAAAACTAGGTAAAATAAATCCATTATCACTCAATTACTCTAGTTGTTTATTTATATCCACTAACACCACAATGGCCATTTAAAACTGGTTCTTTGATATGGGCCTTGAACCTGGAATTAAGTCAATGGAAAACTCAATTTCATGCTCTGAAGGATTTCCAGGTAAATCCACAATAAAGACATCAACTAATAGTGTGATTTCGAATCTGGATAGGATTATGGTGTCCTTTATATAGGATGGGCAGATGGAAGGTAGACATCATTGGGTATCAGGGAAACATCTTGTTAGACCTATCTCCTAAGGGGGCATTATCCTGAGGAGTGTTTCCTCAACCACGCAAGGGAATCATGAAAATATGGCATGAGAGGCTCTGAAAGGTAGGTCCCATTGGGTAAAGACTATGCATGACATTTATGGTCTGAATATGTTTGTTCACAGAACACTTCTATCTAGGAAATAGAACCTAATTCACCCTTACACGGAAATTCTGCAATATCACTCACGGTGGTTAGTGGGAACAGGGAGCATCAATTTTTTTCATCAAGGTTGGTGGGAGGGCCGGATTTATTTCCCTGGATTCCCCAATCCATAAACGTCTTTTAGAGAGGCTAGTGGTTAGCCTAGGTTCCTCCAAGTCATTCTTAATGCGAATCAACTTGTTGTTTTTAACAACATTTCTACTCGTGATGATACTGATAAACTCATCTTTACAGGCTCGATGTCGGGAATTTTTCCCATAAAAGATTTCATAAATGAGACGAGTGACATGTTGAATGAGGATAAGTGGGGGGTAACTTTGTGGTACATGGAGCTTCCAGCCAAATTTAATTTCTTTTTGTGGCGTGTGGGGAACAAAGCCTTGCCTACTGATGAGAATCTGCAACGTATCAGTGTGACGATGGATTCTAGGTGCTGATGTTGTAGGTCATCTAGCCAAGAAATAGTGAGACATTTGTTATATGACAGTGAATGGGCCAGAGGGGTATGGCAGATCTTCGGGGCTTTCTTCGGCTGGGCCGCGTCTAATGGGGTGCAGGATGATTTTCTCAGCTTGTGGTTTAGAGGAGCAGGGAATAATGGGGCCTAAAGAAAGGCCAGGATTGTAATTGTTATTGTAGGTTGTTAGACCATATGGAAGGCGAGGAACACTGCTCACCACATAAAAGATTCAGGATCTTAGTCATGTATAATCTTCAACATGAAAAATAATCTGATGGATCTGGTTCAGTTGTGCCCCGATTGTAAATCAGCACCATATGGGAACTCAATAATCCCAAACCTCTCACGCGACAATCAGTCTAGAAATTCGAGGAGTAGATGTTGGGTTCGTTGATATCCTCCTAGCCAGGGTCTAAAGCACAATACATATGGGTCCCTACTCAATGGGGAGATGCCTGAGGGTGGGGTTGTTAGAGAATATAAGGGCTCCGTAATTGCAGCGTTCGCAACCTTCTATGGTAGAGGTGATGTATTATAGGCGGAGGCTTTGGCCTTGGCTACCAGGCTAGAGATATGAAACCAAAGGAATATTAATATTAAGATGTTTGAGACAGACTCCATGATACTTAATAAAGCATTGTTAGGTAGGGGAAATTTTCCTTGGAACATCGCATACACTATCAGAAAATTAAAAATACTCATAGGTAATCATATGATGGTATCCCACACATGGAGGAAGGGGAACATGGTGGCTGATTTTTTGCCGACTACGGCTTCCGAAAATCAAAGCATGAGTTATTTCGTTTTTTAGGTTCTTTTCCAAACAAGGGGATGGAATTTCTGGCCAATGATGATTTGGGATTTCATTACTTAAGACCACCATTAAGTTTTCTTTTGGTTTCCTCTATACAGTGTCTTTTCAAAATCAATAAAAATGTTAGTTTTTGATCAGAAATATGTCAACATATTCTTACACAATAGGTATGTCCTATATGGGTACATTATTCTCCTCACCCATATTTATTTCAATCCCTTCCTCCCCAATAATTTAATTTAGTAGCGCTACTAGGGGTGGATCTAGATGAGAATCAAATAGCATGGTTTCTGCTCTAAAAATATGGGATTCTACACCAGTCTAAAAAACTGTAACTTCCTTCTTATTGCAATAGATCTTCTCATCATATTTTGACTAACAATTTATAAAAATAATTATTTCGTATTCATCAATTGGTATGATGACATGTTTAGCAACTAAAGCACATTTATGTGTCATGAGGGGGACTAATCAGCAAGCCATTGTTGAAATGATATAGCCACTAAGAGTTTTGACTAATAACTCCTTTATTAAATCATTTTGGAATTGTATAATTTTACTAGAAAACTAGGAAGATATAAATGAATGTCATGATACAGAATCAAATAAAGCATTGGCTTTGTTTGATGAAATGATCAACGTACCTCCCACCACTTTGTTAGTAACTTCAACCTCCACGGTTGTGACCACATAAGCATGGTTTTTCTCCCTTGGACATCTTTGAGGAAGGTTTACCCAACACATAGAACATTCATTTTCATATTTTACCATCTCACTACAATTGTAACACTGAACATTGGTATCTTCTTTCTTCCTCTTACAATCTCGATATAGGTGGCCTTTTACTCCACACTTGTAAAAGACTCAAATTTCCTTCAGGAAAGTGCCTATGGTGTTTCTTCCCCCAATTACTATAGGATGAAAACTCAAATATTCCCTTCTTCCACATTTCCTTATTTCCATTTCTAGAGCTTTCAAAGAAAATCATCTTCTCTTGTTTCCCTTCAATGTAATAAGACATAGAAAATTCATTTTTTGTCTGGATAGAACTTGTGACTATATCTTCATATGAAGAGAAACATTGGGAGATTATAGCCCTTCATAGGAATGGATTTAAACCCTCAAAGAATAGATCTAATTTTATCATTGGATTATGTATATAGTATGCAGCATGCCTTGATAACTGTGTAAAGTGTCTTCATACTTGGAAACATTTTCATCATCCTTCTGCCACAAATTCCAGAATTACCTCTACATATTTGATCCCTATTCATAGGGGATATATTTTTCTAGGAATATTTCATTAAAATCCCTCTATTCCATATCTTCTATTTCTCCGAACACATTTTTGTTTGGGATTAATGGCCACCCCTGGTCTGCATCTCTCGATAGACGATAAACTTCCATGAATACCTTCTCTCTTTTGTTACATCCCGAAGAAAGAAATATCTTCTCTATAGAACATATCCATTGCAAAGCTACAAATGGGTTTATAGTCCCATTGAATGATGAAGGATGTTATCTCATAAAGTGATAAAACATAGCTCCTCCATGTGGTGTATCTAGATTCTCCATATGGGTAAGGTTATTATTTTTAAATTAAGTGATTTTTCCTATTATAGTTATGTAACACCCCCGAATGATAAAGGGTTAAATGACTAAATGATACGACTCATGTCAATAAGGTGAACCTTCCTTTTCAAGAGACTGTCTGATTAGAACTCTAATGTTAAGCGTTCTTGGCCTTGAGTTTGATCAGGATGGGTGAAATTTTGGGAAGTTTCCCAGGATGTGTGTGAGTGAGGACAAAGCACACTAGAAAGGACATGTGTTGGCATGTGGGGAAAACCAATAGTCAGATGACCTGTTCGGGCATGTGGGTGGCTCCTATGGTGGGGACCACATCTCTGTGGGGAAACTGGTGGTAACTGGCAAGCCAGGACCCGATGACCGTGTTAAGGTGGGGTGTCTGTGCTTTTATCGGGACCCAGTTATTACATTTGGTATCATAGGTGATACCCAGCCTTAAGTGTGGTGCACTGACTGGGTTGAGATGTAGGGCCCACAATGAGGATTTTGTGCTCTAATGGGGGGGGGGTGATTTTAGAACCCTCGAATGATAAAGGGTTAAATGACTAAATGATATGAATCATGTCAACAAGGTGCACCTTCCTTTTCTGGAGCCTGTCTGATTAGAACTCTACAGTTAAGCGTGCTTAGCCTGGACTAGTGATTAGGATGGGTGACCTTCTAGGAAGTTTCCAAGGATGTGTGTGAGTGAGGACAAAGCACACCGGAATGGACATGTCTTGGCCTATGGGGACAATAATTAGTCAGATTACTCGTTCAAGCACGTGGGTGGCCCATAGGGTGGGGACCACATGTCAGTGGGGAAAATGGTGGTACCTGGAAGACCAAGACCCGATTTTCATTTTAAGGCAGGGTGTCTGTGTAATCATCGGGACCCAGTTGATACAATTTATATGTTTATCAACACTTTTCATAGTACCAAATCCAAAATCATTATCTTGCATCGGTGAGAAATCTATATAGGTTACACATACGTTCGTGCGGTTTACATTCCTTCCACTAGGCACCATTTTTAAATAATGGTATACACAGGATTAGGGTATGGATCATAATGTATAATCTCAATGTTCAAAAATACTTTTCCTAATTCAAAATTCTAGGAATATATAATCTCTTAATCATAAACATGGTATCTTTGAGGGAAAATTTAAATTTAAATACTTCATAATGGATTCTATGGAAAATAATAATTATCCTAAGAATGTTCCCTATGAGTCTCAATACCAAGAGTGCAGTGAGGCCTATTGTCATGTACTTGGTTACCTCATGTTATGTCTGAAACTCCTTGTTGGAGTTTTCACTCTTATGTACATATATTCCAAAGCCACCGCTAATTTTTTGTATCTAGAAAGGGATGTATTTTCTAGAAAGAACCAAATAATATATTCCTTACCAGAATAATAGGATGTTCCTGCATGATTATCCTCAAATACTACATTACGAATTTTTTCTCCAATCTACATTTTTTGATTTAGTTTCCATGTTTTTTACTAAACTTCCCCTGATACCAACTGTAAGGACCTAGCCCCAGTTTCTCAGAGCCAGTGCCTTATTTGATTACATTGTCGTATAAACAATGAATATGCATCCCAAAGGACCATGTTGTTTACTAATATTGGAAAAAAGATTCAAACATAAGTTCAACATTAAAACTTTAAGGGAAATGCAACAGTAATTTATTCTATTAGAAACATACAAGACTCCTAGATTATGCCTAGAAGTCACAAGTAACAAACTTCTTCATAACACGGGAAAATGATACATTAGAAATGATGAGCTCCAAAGCTCAGTAAGAGTAATAAATACATGGGAAGATAAAATAAATAATATTCATGGTGAATAATTGAAAACACATTCCTTTAAAAATAATATTGATCATAATATGGAAGAAATATGAGATGAGTATATATTTCCATAATATAATAAAATCATGGGTATTATACTATTCAAAAAACCACATTAACTATTAATATTATTTTCATATTGAGGGAATTCATTATGCGGAACAACATAACCATACCATTAAGGCCTCATGCCAAGACCATAAATAATCATTTTTCAAGGCCTTGTGCCAAGACCATAGTTTGTCTTATAAGATCTACCGATGCACCTAGAGGCTATAGTGGGCCCCACCCGAAACTTTCTTTTTTAAATTAATTACTCATTTTAACGGGGATAAATATAAACAACATATACATTCATATTGAAACTAATATATGAATTGTAAATAACATTCCCCGAACATTAAACATAAACACTAACTATTTAGAGTAAATCAGTGAATGGTTTTAAGATAGTAAATCCACAGTAAAAATAATCCTAAAACATTGAATTAAATACGGTAGATAATACCATGAAATATTAATCTTAACAATACATAAGAATCAAAAAGATTGTTGAAATATATTAAGATACTCTTATAAAATCTTTGAGTAATTCTTGAGATAAAAACCCTTTTACTTTGAAAAAAAGAGTTGTTTTGGAAAAATATTTGTATAAATCCAGAAGTGATGTAAGGTATTATTTTTATTTTAAAATTAGTTATTTTATAAAGATAATGGTTTACAAAAAATATTATTGGGTTCCCTCAGAAAATGGGTATGAATTTAAGAAATTCCCTTGAATCAGGGTTGTCTTTCAGAGAAAACGTTGAATGTTCTTTTTAAAACATGTAACTATCCATAAAAAAGGAAGAATTATGGTTTGAAGACATATATAGAATATACACATATAATTAATGAGGATTGAATAATAATACATACAAATTTAATTGAGGTAATTAGACATTCAAAGTAACAAGAATGAAAATTGGAGTTCGGGTGGAAACCACATACCTTTAATCTGAACATGTTCCTCTATTAGAATTAAGCTCCTAGAATATGAAATTATACATATTAATAACTTATTTATAAACATAATATAAATTTATTTAGTTTATCATAATTATATTTTGTTAATTTATTCTCTTATTGATACGTTATTATATCGACTTCCATCGTTCCAGAGTGTTCGTTCTCTTGATTTCCATAATCGGTTCACTTTTTTTAAGTGATGGAGTTCATGTGGGTTGGTTTTAAATCTAAATAATTGATATTAAATATTATTTATCAACATAAAGAATTTTTAATGGTCATTTCTATCATTTGGTTACATGGAATCAGGATGAATCATTAGATGACAACAACTTCGATTATTTTCTGGTATTTGGATTATTATGAACTAGTTTGGTCTGAAAAATCAATAATATGTACATATACAAGTTTTTGAATATTAATTAGTTTATAATACATCTATTATAGTCTGGTTAAATAACAAAAATGATTTCATTAGTATTAATGAATGATAAATTGAAGAACAAAACTTCATTGTGCCCAAAGGTTATAAATTCGAACTTCATGGATGCCAATTTCCTATATAAAATAAGAGAGAGAGAGAGAGAGAGTAAGGATAATGATGATGGTTCTTTAATTCACATGATATAATTCCTTTAAAAATACAATACTTGATTTATCATCATAATTTGGATTGAGGGGGTGGGGATAAGACAAAAAAATAGATACATTAAAATGCAACTAAATAAAAAAGAAAGGTGCCTTACCTCTTTAAATAACCTTCTCGAGAACCTCCTTAAGGGAATAGATTTTGGTATTTTGGAAAGAACAAGAGATTCTTGGATGGGGGGAGTTACTAGGGAAGGATATTTTGGGCATATATTTTAGGATCATTAAGTCTTCGAGGAGTGAAGAGAAGAGGGGGTAATGGAGGGTTTTTATAGTGGAGGAGAGAAGGATTTCCATAAATTTTCAATCCTTAGTTTATTAATTTCACTCAACATATAAAATAGTGATGATTCCAAGACCAATAATATTAATAAATGCATGTGAGTTTTATCCAAGTGGGATTACATCACTTATGATTTCATAAATAGTGTATTTAACAGTTAATTTGTATATACAGTATGTTACAGTATCTCACTATTTGTCAAAAAATACAAGTATTTTAGACATATACCAAAAATTCACCCTAACCATTTATCAATGTTTATAATTCAAAAATGAAGTCAATTTTTCAGAAAAATTATTCTCCAAATGATTAATTTAATATTTAATTAAAATAATATTTTTTTTGAAAACAACAGTTTTAAAACATTTATTTACATATTCTAAAGCATAGGTATATCGTACTTCCACTTAAATATTATTTATATACTATCATAGGTAAGTATCATTTTCAATATGGTATATCACTATTCACAAGGGTGTTTTAATATTCATAATGGTAGGTTACTATTCCCCAAAAATTATGTTTTTCCTATCGTACCCCAAAAAACATACTGATCGTAATCATGTATGTCAGATATTTTGAAATTCACATAATAGAAGGGAAAAAAATATGTTTAAAGTTTGCATATAATATAGTAGTTAATTTTTTTTTGATTTCATGTGATTATGACATATTTATAAGAATGGAATTTTCCTTGAATAAATATTGGGTCGTTACATTCTCCACTCTTTACAAAACTTTTGTCCTCGAAATTTACAACATTGTTACCTGAAAAGATTCATGTATGAATTGAACATAATCTGCTCAATCTCCCATGTTTCTTCCTCCATCAAATGGATCCTACAAAGAACCTTTACTAGAAGATTCATCTGATTTCACAATATTTGTTCTCTATAATCAAGAATCTTGATAGGCTCTTCACAATAAGACAGATTGGGCTCAAGTTAAATTTCATCATATGTGAGTACATGTGTTGGGTCTAGCTTGTATTTACTTAACATTGACACATGGAACACATTGTGAACATTGGAGAGGCTTGGGATAATTACCAAATAGTATGCTACTGATCCAGTTTGGTGCAAAATTTCAAAAGGACCGATGTACCTAGGACTTAATTTCCCTTGTTACCAAATCGTATAATACCCTTACAGGGAGATACCTCTATGAAAACTTGATTTTCTTATTTAAATTCCAAATTCCTCATTCGGTTATCAACATAGATCTTTTTCCTACATTGATCTGATTTGATATGGGTTTGGATAATCTTCACCTTTTCAGTTGTTTCCTCAACAATTTCTGGTCCTATTAACATTCTTTCACCAACATCATCCCAGCATGTTGGTGTATGACATATCTTTCAATAGAATGCTTCATATGGTTCCGTCTGAGTAATTGAACAGAATATATTATTTTAGGAAAATTCTATGAGAGGAATATAATGAACCTAGATTACTTGAAATTAAATCCTTCAACATGTCTTCTAATGTTTTAATAGTCCCTTCAAATTGTCCATTTGTTTTTGGGTGGTAGGCAGTGCTGATATGAAGATCAATATTAGGGAATTCTGAAGACTTTTCCATAATTGTGATGTAAAATGGGGATCAAGATCAGAAACAATTGATAAGTGTACATCTTAAATTATTACATCTTCATTAATACATTCTCTTGCTAAACATTTAAGTGGTAAATATTCTCTTATAGCAAGAAAATGTGTTGATTTTTTAAGAATACCAACAATGACCTATATCACCTCATCAATTCTTGGAGTCTTTGGTATCCCCATGGAAAATTCCATCATAATATCATCCCATTTCCACAAATGAATTGGAAGGGGTTGCATGACTCTTATAATATGTTGTCCTATATCCTTCACCTCTTGACAAACCAAACATGTCAACATGTAATCAATAATATCCCCCTTATTTTTTTTCCCACCAAAAATTTTCCTTTTGATCATTATACATCATTGTGCAACCAGGTTGTACTAAAAAATTAGATCTATGAGCGTCATCCAATAGTTCCCTATATATATGATGAATAGTGGGAGCACAAAGGCTCTTTCCAAATTTCAAAAGGTAATCTTAATATATAATTCAATAAACATCGCATCATTTACATCATTATGTTTCTTTTGAAACTCATCATCATCAACTTGATCATTTTATCCTCTCCTTTAAAAAAGGTTTATTAACCATTTAAAAAAGTAGTGAGGTGTTACCTTCCTTGATAATTCCCATATCCATCTTTACAGGATCCATGAACATAGGATCCCTTTCAACTCTCATCTTGTTCAGAATTTTGTGGTCCTTTGTACTCAAAACATCTCCCACCCTATTTTCCTTCCCTGGGTGGTAGTGTATTCTACAATCAAAATCCATGAGTAGCTCAATACATATCCTCCATCCCATGTGACGTTATTTCTGTGAGAAGATATATTTCAAACACTTACAATCTGTATATATCTCACATTTTCACCATAGAGGTAATGTCTCTACATATTTAGTGAAAAGACTACTGATTCTATCTCAAGACCATGAGTGGGATAGTTTTGATCATGAAATTTTAGCTACCTAAATGCATAGACAATAACCCTATCATTATGCATAAGGACACAACCAAGTCCTATTTTTATGCATCGCTAATCATCAAAAATCTGTCATTCCGTGATAGTAGAGTCAAGATTAGTGCATTCAATAATCTTATCATCAGTTATTTTAAACATTCATTGCATTGCTTTTTCCATACGAGTTAAACCCCTTTTCGTTTTATCTTGGTCATTGGGTTGGTTAAAAGGGAGAATTTCTGAATGAAACGCTGATAATAAAATGCTAAACCAATAAAAGTATGTACCTTAATTATGTTTATTGGAATAGTCCATTCTTGAACAGCCTTGGTCTTCACATGATCTACAGATATTCCATCCTTAGGGACAATGTGGCACATAATGGAAACTCATTGGATCCAAAAATCATACTTTCTAAACTTTCCATATAATTTATTTCTTGTAAATGTCTTCAGTATAGTGAGAATGTTATTTTCATGAACTTCATAGCTTTTAGAGTACTCTGGGATATAATAAATAAACACCACTACATAGTCATCAAGATATTTCTTGACAAATATGTTCATTTGATCCACGAAAACATATGGTTCATTAGTTAGTCCAAAAGTCATTACTGTAAACTTTTAATTCCCATGCCTGGTTTGAAATACAATTTTTGAAATGTCTTTCTTCCTCCCAAGAAACCGATGATATCCGGATTGAAGATCAATATTCCAAAATTATTGGGATACATGAATTTGATCAAACAACTCATTAATTCATTGTAGAGGATACTTATTCTTTATTGTAATATAACTGATTTTCCTACAATCAATGCACAACCTCATGGATCCATGTTTCTACTTGACGAATAGGACAGGGGATCCCTATGGAGAAACACAATGTAAAACAAATCCGTTCTCACTCAAATACTATAGTTTTTTTTTCTGGTCCACTAACTCCACATTGGCCATTATATAAGGGTTTTTTGAATTTTTCCTTGAACTATGAATTATTTCAATGGAAAACTCAATTTCCCACTCTATAGGATGTCTAAGTAAATCATCTGGAAAGACATCAACATATTCTTGCACAAAAGGTACATCCTCTATCCGTGCAATATTCTCCTCATCCATATTTATTTCATTCCCTTCTTCCCCAATAATATAATTTTTTAGATCTACTAAGGGTGGATCAAAATGAGAATCAAATCGTGATGATTCTTCTCTAAATATAAGGGATTCTACACCAATATCAAAAACTATAACATCCTTTTTCTTGAAGTAGATCTTCGCATCATAATTTTATATTGTCACGAACCAGCCCGGTTCAACCTTGAGCCGGTCACCCGAGCCGGTCTGCGGCAAGTACCGAGGGGCGTTCGCGATCCCCTCGGGATGGAAACTAGTGTCGGGCATCAAAACTTTAATCATTGGGAACGATTTGGCCCATGAGAAAGATATAAACAGACAAATAAAAACTAACGATAAAAATAAGAACTGGCAGCAGAAAGACAAATAAGTCAAACATACCTCCTTGTGACTTCCTAGGTCACCACACAACTCAAAACCACGCTGATCCAACATTGAGCAGCTGAACCAAAAACCTGTACGAGAAGTTGAACCTGCAACTGAAATGATAAAATAGGCATGAGCATTAAAAATGCTCAGTAGGGATGCCAAAGTAAACCACAGAATCCAACCAAAACCACTTTCCAGAAACAATCCCAAAACACCAGTTTGCACATACAAAGATAGAAAGTAGGGTTTTTATATTTTAAAGGAAAAAGGATCCCATTTTACCATCTCAAAAACCAACACACGCCACAACCCGTTTTCCCCAAAACAATTCATTTTTTTGAAAACTGAAATTTCAAATTCATGTTTATCACATTTGTGCAAAAGAAGAACAAGTAATAAATAAATGACGAAAACCGAGTGCAAGTAAAAGTAAAAAAACAAATATAAGCTGTAACGCCCCGACCCCAGCTACCCAGAGTCGGTGCATTATTACATAACATTGGCATGATCACAAGAAAGATCAAATCTCGAAAGACCGATTGGTTTAGTAGCCTTGGAAACACTAGATATATTCATAAGTTTTACATTACATCATAAAATGAAAAACTACTACAACAACATAATGTTTCCACAATCCACACTATTAACCCCTCATAAAATCCCTGCAGGTCATTCATAACTTACTTCTTCACATCCTGGGAAAAATAAATCATAGAAAAGGGGTGAGCTCAAATGCCCAGTAAGGATAACAATATAGCGGAAACTTTCATAAATAAGAATAAACATTTAAGGCAATGCATTACTAAAACAAAAGCCTTTTAAACTTTAACATCAACATAGTATGGCAAAAGTAAAATGAAATAATGTCATTTACTTATTCACATAGATATTCTACTAATCGAATAATCACATGCAAAAATCAATAACCACTTTCATAATGTTGGAATGCATAATGCCAGACTATCATAACCACATAGTCAAGGCCTCGTGCCAAGACTACAAATAATATTTTGTCAAGGCCTTGTGCCAAGACACTAGTTTGTCTCATGAGACCTACCGATGCATCGAGGAGCTATAGCGGGCTCCACCCGTCACATATTAAGTCCAATGCATTCCCATATGAAAAGGTTTAAACATAACATAAACATTCGTATTAAAACTAGCATACGAAATGTCAATACTTTCACCATAAACTACGAATGGTATAAAAATAGCACATCCACAGTCAAACATATCACAAAACCTTCAATACAATATAGAAGTTTTGTATCATAATAAATCAACTTCAAATAATCTTAAAATCCATCAAAGGATGTTGACATAGATGAAATCAAAATTCTTTTAAAAGAAATATCTCCTTTTATTTTGAAATCATTTAAGATCCATATAAAATAAAAAATTTTCTTTGAAAATATTCTTATAAGCTTGTAAGGGAAGCTTTGAAGATTTTATAACGGCGGAAAATAGCTGCACCCGCCGTATAAGTTAAAAAAAACATTCTTACCTTAATTCTGTCGAAAAGGTCAAAAAGGACCTTGTTTTGAAAACGATCAAAAGATTCCTTTATAAACCACTTATAAAAGTAAAAAAGGGGTATAAATGACATTAACTCATATTCTAGTAAATAGTAAAAATGTTTTGAAATACATTTTTAAGAAACATGGATGTGGATGATAAAGAGATCCCAGTAGATTATTACGTATAAACAACCTCGGATAATGAAGAGATTGTAAAGTAAACCCTTACCTTGTACTTTTCCTTGGTTGGGGTAGGTTAACCTCCTGTATAATGGTGAAATAGTTGTTATTAAATTATACAAGAATCATATATAATAATATGATATCATATATGATCTTTTAACATTGATTTGTTAATAATATCTTAGAATTATCGTCGTTTCGGGAGTTAACTTACTCATTTTCTTTTATATGTTTTGTTACATAAGCCATGGTTGTTGTATCTTATTCATATACAGAATGATATCTAGTCCTTAAACATCATTTTTAAATCATCAAATGATAATTATACTTGAATGGATATGATGGAGAATGAATCTCATCGCGTTCGTGGAGACGGTAGTCCGTACGTACGCACGAGCGACAATATCATTCTTTTGATATTAAAATAATATATAAATGGATGGTATATAATATATACAGAATCATTAACATGTTATATTTATTATTTACATGAGTTACAAATCATTATTATACCCATCCAAATAATATTATATTGAATAACAATTACACCACGACGTGGAGACGGTAGTCCGTACGTACACACGTATGGTGACATGTTATTCAAAGGGTGGATAGAATACTGAATATGGTTGTACCATATTTATAATAACATCACAGTATATGTGAGATACTGGAGTTATTATTTTAGAATGGTAAGAACAAAGGAAGAAGAAGTGGAAGAAGAAATGAACTTGGAGAAGGGTGGTGAAATCATTACCTCTTCTTCGGGTTCTTCCTTTTGATTTGATCAAAAGGGCTCCATAGGTTGGCTTTCTGATCAAACTAAGGCCTCTAGGTTGTAGTGAGGGATGTTGGGAGAGTATTTGGGCAGAGTTTGGCCGAACCAAAAGGCTTTGAAGGTGTGAAGAAATGAGAAGGAGGAGTGCCCTTTTATAAGAGGGGTGAGGGGCACCTTTGGAAAAGCTAGAAATATTAATTTATATTAAATTCATATTCGGTTTCTAAAGGCTCCAAAGTTTATTATTCAAAGGTTAAGGTGGGGATAGGTCTAAAACCACTCAACCAATAGAATTTAGACAGGTTTGGGTACTTATATTAACCTTATCGTTAAGTATTAACTCTAAGTTAATTAGTTTCACTTTTACAATGTCTCTTTGTATTTTTATATAATATGGTTAATAAACTTACAATATACATCCAAGATACCCCCAAGTGGTACATTAATGATGAACCTATCATGATATAAGTCTCTTGGCCGAACCTTAGATTTTTAGGAATTTAATATCAATTAATAATATAATATTTGTTTAAGAACTCTTTTATGTCAATTTTTACATTATTCAATAGTTGATTTTTGTGAAACTCATAACAGATTGATTACTTCGAACAAAGTCAATTACATCAATCCTAATATATCATATTATCCTATAAAATTAGTTTAATTCATTAAAAGTTTCATATTATATTTATTTGGGTATTTATAATATCAATTATTTTAATTTTTCACTATTATAGTAATTACTGCATCATCATTGTGTCATATATAAAATACATTATTTAATGTCTAAAAATTATAAATAAAATATCATTATGTAGGAAATCGTTTTATCTTTCTAATGAATATTTATAATCTAAAATCCAACATATATAACCCTATGTAACAATTGTTGTTCTAAAAGATATATGCTTGTGTCATTTTTGTATTCATTTTAACTAAATTAAAATAAAGTGTCATTATCACTTACAAGTGGATCCATGGGGTCCCAAAATAGACCCAAAGATTCTCATGGTCGACCATGTATCAACCAATAGGTTTAAGACACGTTTTAGGGTAATTTAGTATTATTATAATATTATTTTTTAACCCTTATTTACCGGATTTACCCTTAACCATGGTAAATAAAATATTTACCGCAGTAATTATTCAAAATGTCTAAAAATAAAAGTTACCTATTTACACAATTTGAACATCCTGATTCCAAATATGGAATCCATTTTCCTAAATTCAAAACACAGAAGTGGCAGAAATTAATTTAAAATTAATTCCCGCTGTCAAAACAAAAAGCGTGTTTTTAAGAGATAATAACTATCAAAAGATTGACACTTGTTTATGTTCGGTTTAATTGTAAAATTATGTCCAATGACCAACATTATATTAAATGGTAAAAATATATTTTAAATATACTTTAAAACCACTCAAATTCATAATTTATCACTATTAATTATTTTGATTAAAAAAGTTGTTTTTAATTAAAATTTAGTAATTTTCACTATTCATCAAAATATGAAAGTTATCCGAAAAGTACCAAAATTTCACCTTAGGCTAAATTAGATATTCTGAATCCATAAATGAAGTCCATTTTGAAATATAAAATATATATAATTTTAAAAAGTAGTTATTACTATTCATAACGGCTAGTTTAATTGGTTGTTAGAACTCGGTGTTGCGTACAACACACGCTATCACATTATTCAAAGAGAAGCGTACCGTAGAAGCTTGGGATGTTTCATTTTAAATTTTTGATGTCCCCATTTAGTCAAAAAGTTTAAAATATAGTATTTAAAAAGGGTTCACTATTAAAGTTGATAAAAGTGCAATACTGAAAATGAATTTGTTCTTGCATTATATCTAAGAAACTCATAATATGGATTCTAAAATTATAAGGATTATATAAACATTAAAATTTATCTAATACTATTCATAACCTCTTTTGAACGGCTTGTTTGGTAAGTCATGGTGTGCTTGAACTTTGTGTTGCATGTAGTGAAAGTTATTGAATTATTTTGAAGAACTAACACACTATGAAATCTTGGGGTGTTACATTCTCCCCTCCTTCAATAAATTGCGTCCTCGCAATTTGAAATTGTTCTTCGAAAATAAAAGGTTGAAAATATATAATATATTTGTGGGAAACCCCACATCGGAAATTGGGTTACTAAAATTTAGTCTTAATATGAGGAAAAGAGAAATTAAAGGGTCACCACCAAATTATGATCTTGATTAGGAGAACATTGGTGGCAATTAGAGACATATAATCGGAGGAAAAACGTAAATATTTATAGGTAGTGATTGAGGTCATCAATCACAAACAAGTGTATAATTGAGGTCCTTAAACTCATCAATCTATGATGATTTGAAGTACCATCGGTTCAACAAAATATAGGGTATTGGGATAACACATTTTTGACGTTTCAAAATATCTTAGTTGAAATCCCACATCGAAAAATGAATTAACGAGGCCTCTATAAAGAGTCGAAAGTATGAAGATTACCGAAAATAACACATACTAGGGTTCCATGTAGGAAAATATGGATATGGAAGAAAAATCTAACCATCAATTATCTGATGGAGAGTGGTAGAGAACATGGCTACGAAAAGGCCAACAATCCCAAAGCCATAAATTAGTGATGATTTAAGGTACCATCTAGGAAAACATTTTTGTTCTAAGTTGCTTTTCTTAATATTGAGG
The DNA here is from genome assembly GCA_963277665.1 of Viscum album. NCBI lineage: Eukaryota > Viridiplantae > Streptophyta > Magnoliopsida > Santalales > Viscaceae > Viscum > Viscum album. The sequence goes on along the minus strand of OY728153.1, from coordinate 1,463,595,971 downwards.
AATTTATTTATGAGATTGGCTAAGATCATAAGGAGATATACTTACTTTATAATTAGAGTTTTATCCATTAATAAATTTCTAGCATAAACTCATCTTTCACTCGTAAAAAAATTATATTTATACTATTCGTACAGGGTTCCAAAATAAACGAATTTATAATTCATCTACCAGATCTTTTAAAAAAACTACATTATTTAATCCAGGACATCTCTTGGGCCAGTGGTAGGTGATACACCCTTGTCGCCCTTCGGTTGCGGGTTCAAGTCTCGCAGCCTTGCCGGACGCGACGGGTTGCCGCCCGACCTCCGGGTTGTCCTTTTATGGAAATCCAAAATAATCCAAACTAGAACTATCCAAAATACTTCTATCCAAACTCACAGTCCAACATTTATAAGGAAGTTAAACATAATATATATCCTTTTTACCCCGTAATAGCATATGAATACCTTCATCATGTATTACCATATTCCTTATTGATTACATTCATGTTCCCTTATTCCATATAGAATGCTGGATATACTTCATTAATCCAAAAATGTTTTAAAACCCAACAATGATGGAATATACAAATCATTAATCAGCTTCAAGGTAGTCAATAATATCCAATATAATTTATCCAAATCAATCATGTATTATTCTAAAATCACCACCTCGGTATCTGAACCATATTATGGTTTATCTTTCTCTCAACCATATATTTTCCAAACATTTAACCTGCTACTGAGTCACTTTTCTTTGTTCCACACCATCTCAAGTCCTTAATGAAATAGTACTGCAGTACAATCCTTATATACTCCATGATTATTGTAACAAATACATTGTTGATACAACACTCAATTGACATAATCAACATAAGAACTCAAATCATTCCTCTTCATCTGTGGTAGTATCATAACTTGATTATTATCCAATAACATCATTTGCGGCATAGTCTGATGACTGGGACATAGGTTCGCGTAGTGTCCAAACTCCTTGCAAATGAAGCATTGTACATTTAAAACCATTTTCATACCCGTGCAGTCACGTACTTTGTGCCCTTTTCCTCCACACTTATAACAAACTCCCATTCCTTTCAGGCAAGTTCCAGGGTGTTTCTTTCCACAGTTACCACATATGGGAAAATTCTTCTTTTCCCTCTTACTTTTATCCATCTTTCTCTCTTCCATCCTTTTCTTCTCTTGCTTCCCTTCAAAGCCATAGGACTCAGTAAACTCTTTACTTATCTTATCAACACATGATATTATTTCTTCATATGATGATAATACATGGGAGACTATTTCTCTTATAAATTCTAGCTTAAGACCATGAAAGATATGACCCTTCCTTCTCTTTGGATCATGTGCATTTCTGGAGTTCTCATTCCTTCTACTGGGCGCCATTTCTAAACAATGGCATAAACTAGATCAGTTTATGAATCAAAATACATAATCCCATACTTATAAAACACTTAACATAAATTGAACTATTTATGGATATAATCCATAATCATAAAAAAAAATTCTTTGAGGAAGTATATACTCATAAACCCTTCATAATGATTTGTAAAGATAGTGAGAGTTATCCTAAGCATATCCCCCGGGAGTGTCGTAACCAAGAGTGCAGCAAGGCCCGTTGTCGTTCACCAGTTCCCGTTCGAGTCTAGCTCAAAGCGGTGTTTTCGGGTTTTACACCTAGGTACATCTGTGCCAGAGCCGCCTCTACCTGCTCGTATCCAGACAGGGATGTATTGCTCAGAAAACTCACAAAATCTCTACAATACCAAAATTCTAGAAAGTTCTTCTATACTAATCCTCAAAGTTCATCTTAGGTCTACGTGCTCTAATCAGAGTTTATCTAAATCTAGCTTCCAAGGTTTGTACTAAACTTCCTCTGATACCAACTGTAACGCCCCGACCCCATCTACCCAGAGTCGGTGCATTATTACATAACATTGGCATGATCACAAGAAAGATCAAATCTCGAAAGACTGATTGGTTTAGTAGCCTTGGAAACACTAGATATATTCATAAGTTTTACATTACATCATAAAATGAAAAACTACTACAACAACATAATGTTTCCACAATCCACACTATTAACCCCTCATAAAATCCCTACAGGTCATTCATAACTTACTTCTTCACATCCTGGGAAAAATAAAACATAGAAAAGGGGTGAGCTCAAATGGCCAGTAAGGATAACAATATAGCGGAAACTTTCATAAATAAGAATAAACATTTAAGGCAATGCATTACTAAAACAAAAGCCTTTTAAACTTTAACATCAACATAGTATGGAAAAAGTAAAATGAAATAATGCCATTTACTTATTCACATGGATATTATACTAATCGAATAATCACATGCAAAAATCAATAACCACTTTCATAATGTTGGAATGCATAATGCCAGACTATCATAACCACATAGTCAAGGCCTCGTGCCAAGACTACAAATAATATTTTGTCAAGGCCTTGTGCCAAGACACTAGTTTGTCTCATGAGACCTACCGATGCATCGAGGAGCTATAGCGGGCTCCACCCGTCACATATTAAGTCCAATGCATTCCCATATGAAAAGGTTTAAACATAACATAAACATTCGTATTAAAACTAGCATACGAAATGTCAATACTTTCACCATAAACTATGAATGGTATAAAAATAGCACATCCACAGTCAAACATATCACAAAACCTTCAATACAATATAGAATTTTTGTATCATAATAAATCAACTTCAAATAATCTTAAAATCCATCAAAGGATGTTGACATAGATGAAATCAAAATTCTTTTAAAAGAAATATCTCCTTTTATTTTTAAATCATTTAAGATCCATATAAAATAAAACATTTTCTTTGAAAATATTCTTATAAGCTTGTAAGGGAAGCTTTGAAGATTTTATAACGGCGGAAAATAGCTGCACCCACCGTATAATTTAAAAAAAACATTCTTACCTTAATTCTGTCGAAAATGTCAAAAAGGAACTTGTTTTGAAAACGATCAAAAGATTCCTTTATAAACCACTTATAAAAGTCAAAAAGGGGTATAAATGACATTAACTCATATTCTATTAAATAGTAAAAATGTTTTGAAATACATTTTTAAGAAACATGGATGTGGATGATAAAGAGATCCCAGTAGATTATTACATATAAACAACCTCGGATAATGAAGAGATTGTAAAGTAAACCCTTACCTTGTAATTTTCCTTGGTTGGGGTAGGTTAACCTCCTGTATAATGGTGAAATAGTTTTTATTAAATTATACAAGAATCATATATAATAATATGATATCATATATGATCTTTTAACATTGATTTGTTAATAATATCTTAGAATTATCGTCGTTTCGGGAGTTAACTTACTCATTTTCTTTTATATGTTTTGTTACATAAGCCATGGTTGTTGTATCTTATTCATATCCAGAATGATATCTAGTCCTTAAACATCATTTTTAAATCATCAAATTATAATTATACTTGAATGGATACGATGGAGAATGAATCTCATCGCGTTCGTGGAGACGGTAGTCCGTACGTACGCACGAGCGACAATATCATTCTTTTGATATTAAAATAATATATAAATGGATGGTATATAATATATACAGAATCATTAACATGTTATATTTATTATTTACATGAGTTACACATCATTATTATACCCATCCAAATAATATTATATTAAATAACAATTACACCACGACGTGGAGACGGTAGTCCGTACGTACGCACGTATGGTGACATGTTATTCAAAGGGTGGATAGAATACTGAATATGGTTGAACCATATTTATAATAACATCACAGTATATGTGAGATACTGGAGTTATTATTTTAGAATGGTAAGAACAAAGGAAGAAGAAGTGGAAGAAGAAATGAACTTGGATAAGGGTGGTGAAATCATTACCTCTTCTTCGGGTTCTTCCTTTTGATTTGATAAAAAGGGCTCCTTAGGTTGGCTTTCTGATCCAACTAAGGCCTCTAGGTTGTAGTGAGGGATGTTGGGAGAGTATGTGGGCAGAGTTTGGCCGAACCAAAAGGCTTTGAAGGTGTGAAGAAATGAGAAGGAGGAGTGCCCTTTTATAAGAGGGGTGAGGGGCACCTTTGGAAAATATAGAAATATTAATTTATATTAAATTCATATTCGGTTTCTAAAGGCTCCAAAGTTGATTATTCAAAGGTTAAGGTGGGGATAGGTCGAAAAACACTCAACCAATAGAATTTAGACAGGTTTGGGTACTTATATTAACCTTATCGTTAAGTATTAACTCTAAGTTAATTAGTTTCACTTTTACAATGTCTCTTTGTATTTTTATATAATATGGTTAATAAACTTACAATATACATCCAAGAGACCCCCAAGTGGTACATTAATGATGAACCTATCATGATATAAGTCTCTTGGCCGAACCTTAGATTTTTAGGAATTTAATATCAATTAATAATATAATATTTGTTTAAGAACTCTTTTATGTCAATTTTTACACTATTCAATAGTTGATTTTTGTGAAACTCATAAAAGATTGATTACTTCGAACAAAGTCAATTAAATCAATACTAATATATAATATTATCCTATAAAATTAGTTTAATTCATTAAAAGTTTCATATTATATTTATTTGGGTATTTATAATATCAATTATTTTAATTTTTCACTATTATAGTAATTACTGCATCATCATTGTGTCATATATAAAATACATTATTTAATGTCTAAAAATTATAAATAAAATATCATTATGTAGGAAATCTTTTTAGCTTTCTAATGAATATTTATAATCTAACATCCAACATATATAACCCTATGTAACAATTGTTGTTCCAAAAGATATATGCTTGTGTCATTTTTGTATTCATTTTAACTAAATTAAAATAAAGTGTCATTATCACTTACAAGTGGATCCATGGGGTCCCCAAATAGACCCAAAGATTCCCATGGTCGACCATGTATCAACCAATAGGGTTAAGACACGTTTTAGGGTAATTTAGTATTATTATAATATTATTTTTTTAACCCTTATTTACCGGATTTACCCTTAACCATGGTAAATAAAATATTTACCGCAGTAATTATTCAAAATGTCTAAAAATAAAAGTAACCTATTTACACAATTTGAACATACTGATTAAAAATATGGAATCCATTTTCCTAAATTCAAAACACAGAAGTGGCAGAAATTAATTTAAAATTAATTCCCGCTGTCAAAACAAAAGCGTGTTTTTAAGAGATAATAAATATCAAAAGATTGACACTTGTTTATGTTCGGTTTAATTGTAAAATTATGTCCAATGACCAAAATTATATTAAATGGTAAAAATATATTTTAAATATACTTTAAAACCACTCAAATTCATAATTTATCACTATTAATTATTTTGATTAAAAAAGTTGTTTTTAATTAAAATTTAGTAATTTTCACTATTCATCAAAATATGAAAGTTATCCGAAAAGTACCAAAATTTCACCTTAGGCTAAATTAGATATTCCGAATCCATAAATGAAGTCCATTTTGAAATATAAAATATATATAATTTTAAAAAGTAGTTATTACTATTCATAGCAGCTAGTTTAATTGGTTGTTAGAACTCGGTGTTGCGTACAACACACGCTATCACATTATTCAAAGAGAAGCGTACCGTAGAAGCTTGGGATGTTTCATTTTAAATTTTTGATGTCCCCATTTAGTCAAAAAGTTTAAAATATAGTATTTAAAAAGGGTTCACTATTAAAGTTGATAAAAGTACAATACTGAAAATGAATTTGTTCTTGCATTATATCTAAGAAACTCATAATATGGATTCTAAAATTATAAGGATTATATAAACATTAAAATTTATCTAATACTATTCATAACCTCTTTTGAACGGCTTGTTTGGTAAGTCATGGTGTGATTGAACTTTGTGTTGCATGTAGTGAAAGTTATTGAATTATTTTGAAGAACTAACACACTATGAAATCTTGGGGTGTTACATAAGCAATAACTATGGGTGATCCTAAACATCCCTAGAAAACCCCTGGAGTACTCGGGTTCAGACTACCTGTCGGCGTGGTACTCCATAGTCAATAACCAACTGGCCGCCCTAATAGCCAACCAGTGGCACATCCCTCCTGGCCTGTCCACGACTCCAGGGGGTACTAACCTGTCTAATCAGGGCTAGCAAGCAACCGTCACTCGATAATCAATAAGATTCCCAGGAACCCATGGTGGATTTAGTAATACTGTGTAAGTGGGAGGCCCTTGCACGCGTGGCTCATCTCACCGCACTTGCCAACCCCTTACACGGACACCGCTACACAAAAACCCTCAAGGGAAGTCCCCTTGTAGAGGTGCCCCGCAAGCATTCACACATCAAAAGTTCTTTCACATTCAGTAAGGTGCCAACCGGGCCTTCACAACATTATAACATTCAAACATTTCACAAATGGGTTGGGTTTCCAATCAGGCACAATCCACTTTTCTCAAAATCCAACACAATCATCCCTTTACACTTTAAAATTTCAAACGGACCTTTACACCAAACAACCATTCAACTCACACCAAAAGCCAACTGGGCCAACCACGCTTCCGCTTCCTCATTTTTTTTAAAACACCAAACCATTCATCAAAAACCTTGTTTTAAGAAAATATAGTTTTAATGTGTCATCTTCATTTGGAGGCACATCCATGGGCACATTTAGTTTTTAGAAGAATCGCCTTAAAAACCATTTTTCATAAAACAATTTAGCATTGAAACCAAACTCAAATTCTTTCACAACACTTTATAAAAACAAATGCATCTTTTAGACCAACCACTATTTCCAAATATTTTCTAGAACAACTACTGGTTCGTCTTTTTGTTAAACAAACACACCAAAGCAATTTTTTTTACATTTCCAAAATACAATCACTATCAATCGCAACCAAACACTTCACAAATAAATTGATTTAACTTTACCAAGAACCTATGCATTTCATATAAACAAACATCAAAAGCCACTTTCAGAAATTTAAAACAGCAACATAACTAAGCCAGATGCTTTTCATAAATACAATAGATATGCAATGATATAAAAGAATTGATTGAAAATATTCAAGTGCTCAAGGTTGAATCTAAAAGGGAAATGGTTGGAAACACCTACCTCAAACAAAGGTCATGTCAAGATTTCTAACTCAAGTAGAAGCTTGATCGCATGCACACACTTCCATATATATATATATATATCCTTAAACTGATGCACGTGTTCCCCGCGCCATGAGGGAACACACACACAGAAGATATATATCTCTATACATATTCATACCTGGGAATATGTTTGCGCACCTTCGAAACCAATCGCAACTCCCTATGATGCGTCCCCATGACTCAGAACACCACAATCCCTAAAATAAAAATTAATCCAAATAAAGGAATCAAGATACGATTCGAAAACCAACTCTATAGAAATCACTAAGATCACAAGTAACACTCAAATCACATATGCACCATTGTTATAAAACAACACTAAGGGCAATGCCCTAAAAATCACATCAAGTTTCATTAACATAAACATAATTACACAGTCACACAAAAGACTAAGTTTAACCAATTACACCAAATCCAAAACATCACAAAAAAAAACAATACAAGAATACCATAAGGACATGATTTACATTATAAAAATTAACAAAGAAAGATTTTGCACTTAAACAATCATAACACTGTAAATGCATGCTGACATAAACCTGGAACCGACTCTAGTCCAGATAAAGACCTCAAGGGTCCGCAACTAAATTTACATTTAAATTCACGTAAAAATATATAACAAAGATTAAATATATCCTTACCCAAATATCGGCGAGGGGAAATGAGACCGCGCCTGAGCAAAGTGGAGGTGTTGCGAAGAGGGTCAGGTCGCGCCGGAACAAGGCAATGGCACTGCGCAAGGGGCCGGGTTGCACCGGAATAAGGCAGAGGCGCCGCAGAAGGGGTCGGGTTGCACCGGAACAAGGCGGAGGCGCGCCCAAGGGTTCGGGTTGCGCCGGAACAAGGCGGGGGAGCCCGTAAGGGTTCGGGTCGCTGGAAATAGGGTGTGCAAGAGGGTTCGAGGAAGCGGGTCGCTGGTGTCGGGTTCGCCGGAGATGGATGCAGCCAGCCGGAGTGGGAGAGGCTACCGGAGGTGCGGGGGAAGGGAGATCCGGTGGTTTCCGGGCAGTGGAAAAGGGAGCCGGATGGGGAGCCGGAGCTGGGGAGCCGGAGGGGGGCGGGGTTCACTGCCGGGAGGGTGCGGCTGCGCGGATGGAGGTGGCTGGAGGCGGACAATGAGGTGGTTGGAGGCGGAGTCGTGCGGAGGGAGGGGCGGCAGTGCGGATGGGTGCCGGTGGGGAGCGGTGAGCGGAGGGGCGCCGGCGCACGGCTGACGTGGTGCTGGGAGGAAGCCGGTGAGGGGGGCTGCTGTGCCGAATGGGGGGGGGGGGGTTCGCGGCGGACAGAAGGAGAGGGGGTGGGGGGGTTGGGCTCGCGTGGGGGAGAAAGGGGAGAGAAAGAAGTGGGGCTGGGTAGTTAGGGTTCTTCTTCTTCTTCTTCTTTAAATAATTATAACAATAATAATAATAATAATAATAATAATAATAATAAACATATACACATAAATAAATATATATAAACACATATATATACCAACTTATATAAACATAAATACATCTATACATATATATTTATAAACATATATATAACATATGTAAACATATAAACATATATAAACCTATATATAACATATATAAACATATAAACATATATAAACCTATATATAACATATATAAACATATATATAAACGTATACACACATAAGCATATAACTTGAAAACATATTTATTTATAAACATATGTGTATATATATACACCTATAAACATATATACACATACCGTATATATATATACACACAACATTAAAACATAAACGTATACAAACGCAGATACACATATATATGCACACATATAAACATAAAAACATACATATACATATACATATATACACTCACATAATGTTAAAACTGGATGATCATGTGGTATTCGAACACCGTACGGTATCCAAGCGGACTGCAAGAAAGCTGCACGTGCCCAAGCGAACTGCGCGCCTTAAGCGTATGGTGTTCGCGCACTAACCCGAACCATAAACTCATCCCAACATTAAAAATTTAAACCGGGACTGACCTTCTCTTAGGCAAAAACACCCGACACCAAGTGAAATAAAATAAATAAAATGAATAAAAAAAGGTGTGAAAATTCTCCCCACCACAAACACTTTATGCCCCTAGAAAGTCATGAAGCCAATAGTTATCATAACTCGAGTCTGTGCCCAGAAAAAACCAGAAGAAACTGAGAGGTTCGGGGAGACCATTACCAATATAAGTCACACCCGACCAACTCGAGTACAAACATTGTCCGAGGTTGAGGGGATAACACGGGAGGGTTCTCCCCACCACAAAAATTTACTAACACAGAGACCTTGAAACTTGAACACACCACCCCTAGGGGGGGGGGCACACGGGAACTCCCAAGTAGAACCCCGTTGATTTCTCCACATAGACCGAACAACACCCAGAGAATTTAACAGGAAGCATTCTACTAAACGACCCAACAACTTGAGGATAAGGAATTGACTCAACTCCTCCCACACCGACCGAACAAACTCATCACCGCAACCATAGACTAGTGAATTCCTAGCCCGAACTCACCAAGGGCCTCGAAAAACCGCACGTGAATTTCACGAAACCAAACATCCCCCTAACGAATGCAATTGAGACCCCACTCAAAATTAGAATGACCCGTTCATCCATGGTCCCAACATCCTTCAAGGAAATCCGAACGATTTGAGAACACACTGAGAACATATAAGACTTCTTAGACTACGATAGAACAAGTTCATCGTGTGACTGCAACAAAGGTGATCTTACAATGATGACAAGAATAGAACAAGTAATCTTTTAATATTTTCCTTCAGAAAGCTGAAAAAAGAATCTGAAGCGAGGTTCTCCACACCCTAGGCAACTCCTGACTGTGCGCGAGCTTCACCCCGAGACCTGTGGCTGGGGCCCTGATGGCTGAAGCATCTCCTGCCTCACAGTCAGGAATTTTCATCTCTTGGTCTCTAACTCCTTCACGAGAGACGCTTCTTCCAAAACTCTCCCCGGTGGCTTGAAAAGATGCACGGTAGCAAGACATTGAAGGGATGCGACAAGGCGACTTAGAATGTCAGGACAGGCCATACTGGTGGCACAAAAGAGAGCGGTCCGATGAACTATGAGTCGGTACTGACGAGGATGGTTTCTTGGAGACTGGTTCCACTGGCCCACACTCCTTGCCAGGTGGGGACCCTTCGTGGAAGTCAACCACCGTTAATCACACCTAAAACACCAATGACGATGAGACATCTCATCTTCACTAGTCTAAAACTGAACCCTCAAATAAACCTGAGACGACACGCACCCTAAAAACCCTGGGAGTTCCAAACAACCTGAAGACCCACTCCAATTCCACAACCAAACAACTACCCCTCACGGACATTGATTTCTTTGATCGATATGAAATATTAAAAAGAACTAAAAACTGGGCATGACTCATTAGCAACATTAGCGACCTTTCTGGGAGGAATACTCACGACAACATGTGAAACATCATCGAAACCAGCATCAAGACAAAACTCAATCAAGGAAACAACACAAGCCAAGGTCAGAAGGCCCATAAGCCAAACATATAAAAACACAGGCATAAATCACTTTCCCAAACCATCATTTCTTTAGAGTCTTAAAACCCTCTTATGGCACCTCATGAACCGTCACATGTGCGTTCATTCAATCTCGCTCACATCATCTGCAAACAAGTTCCCCTACGCACTCTCCATACATACCGATGCACATGTGACCCTCCATAAGGAGTGCCAAGGTTCAAACACTTCATTACTTACCAAATCCAAACACATATCATATTGTTCCAAACCAAAACACTTTTTCTTTAAAAACCCACATTACTAATTTCAAAAAGAAATTGGAAGAAACCCCTTTTTTCATTTCGAAATCACTTTCATTTTCAACACACACACACACATAGACCGAGTTTAAAACAAAATAAAACCAACTATAAACCATCAGAATGAGGGACTAGTGTTTGTACTTAACTCGGCGACATGGTGGTGTGCCATGCCCCAAGTAAGACATAACACTAAGAGGACCTTAAAACGGGATCTTGGACTCCACGTGGGTCACCACCCCACATGAGGCTGCAATGTGAACTAATTCGATTCCATTTTTCATCCCTCAATCCAAAATAACCAAAGACAAAAGTCTCAAATCTCGGACTAACCCTGGTAACTCAGGTCTCGTCATGAGCGGTGGTGATCAGGCACTGACTCGTAACCTACCTCATGAGCCCTGACAGTCCTAATCTCCTTCTACCAGACACCCCAAAAACAAGGGCCTCTTCTGATACTATTTTGTGACGAACCAGCCCGGGTCGACCCTGAGCCGGTCACCCGAGCCGGTCCACAGAAAGTCCCGAGGGGCATTCCCGATCCCCCCAGGATGGAAACTAGTGTCGGGCATAAAAAATTTAATCATTGGGAAGGATTTGGCCCATGAGAAAGAGATAAAAAGAAAAATAAAAACTGACGATAAAAATAAGAACTGGCAGCAGAAAGACAAATAATTCAAACATACCTCCTTGTGACCTCCTATGTCACCACCCAACACAAAACCACGCTGCTCCAACATTGAGCAGCTGAACCAGAAACCTATACCAGAAGCTGAACCTGCAACTGAAATGATAAAATAGGCGTGAGCATTAAAAATGCTCAGTAGGGATGCCAAAGTAAACCACAGAATCCAACCAAAAACACTTTCCAGAAACAATCCCAAAACACCAGTTTGCACATACAAAGATAGAAAGTAGGGTTTTCATATTTTAAAGGAAAAAGGATCCCGTTTTACCATCTCAAAAACTAACACACGCCACAACCCGTTTTCCCCAAAACAATGCATTTTTTTGAAAACTGAAATTTCAAATTCATGTTTATCACATTTGTGCAAAAGAAGAACAGTTAATAAATAAATGATAGAAACCGAGTGCAAGTGAAAAATAAACAAATATATACAAGCAATAACCTTGGGTGATCCTAAGAATCCCTAGAAAACCCCTGGACGTACTCGGGTTTAGACTACCTGCCGGCGTGGTCCTCCATAGTCAATAACCAACTGGCTTCCCTAATAGCCAACCAGTGGCACATCCCTCCTGGCCTGTCCACGACTCCAGGGGGTACTAACCCATCTAATCAGGGCTAGCATGCAACCATCACTCGATAATCTATAAGACGCCCATGATCCCATGGTGGCTTTAGTAATACTGTGTAAGTGGGAGGCCCTCGCACGTGTGACTCATCTCACCGCACTTTCCAACCCCTTACACAGACACCTCTACACAACAACCCTCAAGGGAAGTCCCCCTGTAGAGGTTCCCCGCAAGAATTCACACATCAAAAGTTATTTCACATTCAGTAAGGTGCCAACCGGGCCTTCACAACATTAGAACATTCAAACATTTCACAAATGGGTTGGGTTTCTAATCAGGCACAATCCACTTTTCTCAAAATCCAACACAATCATCCCTTTACACATTAAAATTTCAAACGGTCCTTTACACCAAAAAACCATTCAACTCACACCAAAAGCCAACCGGGCCAACCACGCTTCCGCTTCCTCCTATTTTTAAAACACCAAACCATTCATCAAAAACCTTGTTTTAAGAAAATATAGCTTTAATGTTTCATCTTCATTTAGAGGCACATCCATGGGCACATTTAGTTTTTAGAAGAATCGCCTTAAAACCCATTTTTCATAAAACACTTTAGAATTGAAACCAAACTCAAATTCTTTCACAACACTTTATAAAAATAAATTCATCTTTCAGACCAACCACCATTTCCAAATCTTTTCTAGAAGAACTATTGGTTCGTCTTTTTGTTAAACAAACACACCAAAGAAATTTTGTTTTACATTTCCAAAACACAATCACTATCAATCACAACCAAACACATCACAAAGCAATTGATTTAACTTTACCAAGAACCTATGCATTTCATATAAACAATCATCAAAAGCCACTTTCATAAATTTAAAACAGTAACATAAATAAGCCAGATGCTTTTCATAAATATGATAGATATGAAACAATATAAAATAATTGATTGAAAATATTCAAGTGCTCAAGGTTGAATCTAAAAGGGAAATGGTTGGAAACACCTAACTCAAACTAAGGTCACATCATGATTTCTAACTCAAGCAAAAGCTTGCTCTCACGCACGCAATTCCATATATATATATATATATATATATATATATATCCTTAAAATGATTCACGTGTTCCCCGCGCGATGAGGGAACACGCACACAAAAGTTATATATATCTATATATATTCATACCTGGGAATATGTGTGCGCACCTTCGAAACCAACCGCAACTCCCTACGATGGGTCCTTGTGACTCAGAACACCACAATCCCTAAAATAAAAATTAATCCAAATAAAGGAATCAAGATAAGATTCAAAATACAACTCTATAGAAATCACTAAGATCACAAGTAACACTCAAATCACATCTGCACCGTTGTTATAAATCAACAAGGGCAACGCCCTAAAAATCACATCAATTTTCATTAACATAAACATAATTAAACAATCACACAAAAGACTAAGTTTAACCAATTACACCAAGGCCAAAACATCACAAAACAACAATACAAGGATACCATAAGGACTTGAATTAAATTTTAAAAATTAACAAAGAATGATTTTTCACTTAAACAATCATAACACCGTAAATGCATGATGACATAAACCGGGAACCGACTTTGGACCAGATAAAGAACTCAAGGGTCCGCAACTAAATTTACATTTAAATTCGCTTAAAAATATATAACAAATTGTAAATATATCCTTACCCAAATATTGGCGAGGGGAAATGAGACCGCGCCCGATCAAATTGGAGGTGTTGCGAAGAGAGTCGAGTCGCTCCGGAACAAGGCAAAGGCGCTGCGCAAGGGGCCGGGTTGTGCCGGAACAAGGCAGAGGCGACGCAAAAGGGGTCAGGTTGTTCCGAAACAAGGCGGAGGCGCGCGCAAGGGTTCGGGTTGCGCCAGAACAAGGAAGAGGCACGCGCAAGGGTTTGGGTTGCTGGAAATAGAGTGTGCAAGAGGGTTCGAGGCAGCGGCTCGTCAGTGTCGGGTTCACTGGAGACAGATGCGGCCAGCCGGATTGGGAGAGACTGCTAGAGGTGCGGGGGAAGGGAGATCTGGTGGTTTCCGAGTAGCGGAAAAGGGAGCCGGACGGGGAGCCGGAGCTGGGGAGCCGGAGGGGGCGGGGTTCACCGTCGGGAGGGCGTGGCTGCGTGGAGGGAGGCGGCTAGAGGCGGACGGCGAGGTGGCTGGAGGCAGAGTCGTGTGGAGGGAGGGGCGGCAGTACAGAGAGGTGCCAGCGGGGAGCGGCGAGCAGAGGGGAACCGGCGCACGGCCGGCGTGGCACTGGGAGGAAGCCGGCGAGGGGGGATGTTGCGCCGAACGGGGGGGGGGGGGGGCGTTCACGGCGGACAGAAGGAGAGGGGGGGGGGTTGGGCTCACATGGGGGATAAAGGGGGTAGAAAGAGGGGGTCTGGGTAGTTAGGGTTCTTTTTTTAATAATTATAACAATAACAATAATAATAATAATAATAATAATAAACATATACACATAAATAAATATATGTAAACACATATATATACCAACTTATATAAACATAAATACATCTATACATATATATTTATAAACACATATATAACATATGTAAACTTATAAACATATATAAACCTATATATAACATATATAAACATATAAACATATATAAACATATAAATATATATAAACATATATATAAACATATACACACATAAGCATATAACTTTAAAACATATTTATTTATAAACATATGTGTATATATATACACCTATAAACATATATACACATACCTTATATATATACACACACAACGTTAAAACATAAACGTATACAAACACAGATACACATATATATGCACATATATAAACATACAAACATACATATACATATACATATACATATATACACACACACATAGTGTTAAAACTGGATGATCATGTGGTATTCGCACGACGTACGGTATCCAAGCGGACTGCAAGCAGGCTGCATGTGCCCAGGCGAACTGCACGCCTTAAGCATATTGTGTTCGCGCACTAACCCGAACCATAAACTCATCCCAACATTAAAAATTTAAATCAGGACTCACCCACCCTTAGGCAAAAACACTCGACGCTAAGTGAAATAAAATAAATAAAATGACTAAAAAAAGGTGTGACAGATATTCAATTTATACCATGAATTATATCATAGTCAACTATTGATATGATGTTATAGATAGAAACTAAAGCACATTTATGTGTCATGAGGGGGACTAATCAACACACCTTTGATGAAATGATACATCCATTGGGAGTTTTGACTGATAACTCCGTTATTAAATAATATTGGACATGTCTAATTTTCATAGAAAATTGGGAAGATATAAATGAATGTGATGATCAAAAATCAAATAAAGCATCGGATATGATTGATAAGATGATCAATGTACCTAGAACCACTTTGTTAATAACTTCAACCTCCGCGGTTGTGACAGCATAAGCTTGGCCTTGCTACCTTAGACTTCTTTGGGAAATGTTTCCCTGATTCTTAAAACATTCATGTTCAAAATGTATCATCTCCCTGCAATTGTAGAACCAAAAATTGGTACCTTCTTTCTTCCCCTTAAAATCCCTTGATAGGTTTCCTTTTTCTCCATACTTGTAATAGACTGTTATTCCCTTTAGGAATGTAACCGAGTGTTTCTTCCCACAATTACTACAGGATGGAAATTCAACTGTTCCCTTTATTCCCATTACCTCATTTCATTTTCCAGAGATTTTGGCATCCCACTTCTTCTATTGTATTCTTTTAATGTAATAAGACTTATAAAATTACATTTTTGTCTTGATAGCACTTGAGACTATATCTTCATATGAAGATAATCTTGGGGAGACTAGATCCCTTCAAAGTAATTGTTTTAAACCATCAAAGAATCAATCAATTTTTCTCCATGGATTAAGTATGTGGTCTGTAACAAGCCTTTCCAACTTTGTAAATTTGGTATTATACTTGGAAACATTTTCATCCTCCTTCTACCTGAGATTCATGAACTACCTCTCCATATCTTCTCGATGTTCATGAGATAATATTTTACTAGGATGATTTCCTTAAAATCCCTCCATTATATCTCTTATATTTCTTCGACCACATTTTTGTTTTGGATTAACAACCACTACTGATCTGCATTTCCCGATAAATGATAAACTGCCATGACAACCTTCTCTCTTTTATTAAATCCCAATGTAAGAAATATCTTTTCTAGGGAACTTATCCACTTATCATATTCAAAAGGGTTTGTAGTCCCATTGAATGACGGAGGCTGTTGTTGTATAAAGTGATCTAACATAGCTCCTCCATGTGGTGGATCTGGATTCTTCATAAGGGTAAGAATATTATTTATAACTTGAGTATGTTGTCCTAGTATAGTTATAAGTTGTTCAACACTACCCATAACACCATATCCAACATCATTATCTTGCATCGACGGGAAATCCATACAGGGGACATGCACATTTGTGTAGTTTCTATTCCATCCACTAGGCACCATTTCTAAATGATGGAATACGCTAGATTATAGTGTGGATCATAATGTATAATATCAATGTTAAAAAATACTTATCATAAATCAAAATTATATTCATATCTAATCTCTTAATCATAAATATGATAACTTTAAGGAAAACATTACCATTAAATCTTTCGTAATGGCTTGTAAAGAAAATTTGAAATATCCTAAGAATATCCACCAAGAGTGTCAATACCAAGATTAATGCAAGGCCCATTATCGTGTACCAGGATACCCTAGGTCATGCCTGATACTCTTTGTTGGAGTTTTCACACCTAGGTACATCTGTTCCAGACCCACCTCTACTTGTTTGTATCTAGATAGGGATGTATTTTCTAGAAATATCCACATAATCTATTCATTACAAAAATACCAGGATGTTCTTGAATGTTTATCCTCAAATACTACATTAGGAATTTTTTCTCTAATCTATATTTTTAATCTAGTTTCCATGTTTACTACTAAACTTCATCTCATACCAACTGTAAGGACCCAACCCCAATTTCCAAAAGCCGGTGAATTATTTGATTACATTGGTATATGAACTAGGAATATACATCCCAATGGACCAAGTGGTATAGTAATATTGGAAACAAGATTCATTCATAAGTTCAACATTATAACATGAAGAGTAATACAACCCTAATTTATTCCATTAGAAAAATCCAAGCCTCATAGATTATTCCTGAAAGTCACTCATTACTAACTTCTTCATATCTTAGGAAAATGAAAAATAAGAAAGGGTGAGCTCAAATGCTTAATAATAGTAATAAATATAGAAGAATATATTATAAACCATAGAAATGGTGAATAATGGAAAACACATGCCTTTAAAAATAAACATGAACATAATATGGAAGAAATATGAGCTTAGTAAATATTGCCATAATATAATGTAATCATGGGTATTATAATAGTAAAATAACCACATGAACCAGCAATATTAGTTTCATAATTAGGGAATGCATAATGTGTGACAACACAACCATACCGTCAAAGCATCGTGCCAAGACCATAAATAATCATTTTGTCCAGGCCTTGTGCCAAGATCGTAGTTTGTCTCATGAGACACACCGATGAACTGAGGGGATATAGCGACCCCCAACCGACGCTTTCTATGACTAATTCATTCTTCATATGCACATGGATAAATATAAACAACATATACATACATATTGAAATGAATATATGAAATGTAAATAACTTTCCCCGAACATTAATCTTGAACACTAACCATTCAGAATAAATTTGTGAGTGGTTTTATGTTAGTACATTGTTTCACACGGAATCCGGGGATGACCTCCTGGACGGGAGATTCAAACATTCCGATCGGTTTCTAACGGGTTTGTTCGTAGAACCGGAATCATCCAATTATTCCACATCCGTTTGGACCTACTTTCCAAAGGCAGGCGCTCATTAGCTTGTGGGCTAATGAGGTTTAGGAATTTGCATTGGTCGAGAGGATGGGAGGTCGGACTCATCACACCTTTTTGAGGGGAATTATTGTCTACTCCGGGACTCTCTTTATAGATTTAAGTTATGTTCGTGAATCCTTATTACATTAACAAGTATAAAATGTGATTTCCTTTAGTTTTAACAATCAATGATTAAATATGCAAAGAAATTTAGAGAATCTTTTATATGTATTCGAGGTTCTTCATCAATAGAGAATCATCTATATTTGTTTAGAGATTCTTTGGTCAATGGTATCCTTCAAAACATTTATATAAAAGTCTCTTGGTCATTTATGATGACCAGACTAGTTTTAAAGCCACTCAGTGGGGCACTTGAAGTTTATCGTCATTCAGAAGGACATAGATTATCTCAAAGTTGGGATCGAACCCATAAATGGGCTACCTACGTATCCTTTGTTTTGGAAAAGGAATCAGAACCCACGTAGTTCGAGGAATGGGGTATGATGTTTATGATTGATGGCTTAAAGATGAATGTCATAATTTACTTTTACACTCTAAGCTCACGTGAGTCATGCTCGGTGTGAGAAACAAGAGGTATTGATAAAATTTAGACAATTGTTCCATAAAAGATGCAATCATAAGAATTTGTTTGGGGCTTATGTATAGATGACTGCCCAGATAGATGAAGGTTTAGGATTTACTTTTAGGGAGAAAATCCATGAATAGGGTCCACAAAGTTATATGTGCTTTATGGAGATTTGAATACTCTAATCTTGGGGCTTACTCCTAAGGAGGATGCCCAAGTTTGGAGGGGACTTATGATTGGGTTTTATTTCTGAAAAGGAAACCCAAATCAAAAGGTAAATTATGACTGGTTAAGAGAAGTTTAAGGGGACTTGGGGCTTATTCCTGAAAAGGAAGCCCAAGGTTATGACTGAGTCTTATTCCTGAAAAGGAGACCCAGGTTAAGGGACTTGGAGCTTTACTCCTGAAAAGGAAGCCCAAGGTTATGACTGAGTCTTATTCCTAAAAAAGGATACCCAGGTTAGGGATTAAGGTTTGGGGCTTATTCTTAAGAAAGATGCCCAAGATTAGAGGACTTGATTGGGGCTTACTCCTGAGGAAGATGCCCAGATCAAAGGTTTTATAACTGGGGATTATTCCTGAAAAGGAGACCCAAGTTAGGATTTTCTCATCTTAAAGGATGAGGTTGAATGAATGAACTCTCTGTATTTTAGTGACATAAGGATATTTAAATCACTAGACTTTGAGAGAGATTCCACAGAATTCCTTTCAGATAAGAAAGTCAAATCAAGAAATCATGCCATAAATGGCTTTGAAGAGTGTCTTGAAGACTGAATCTTAAAAAAAGGAAAGGTGAAATGGCTTAAGAGGGGTAAAATGGGCAAGATGGGCACCCAAAAAGATAGGGGCGCGCAAGTCTTGAAAGGCGCGCAAGTCCTGCGGTGGCGCGCAAGTATTGGTCGTGCAAGTATACTTGCGCGACACATGGTGTACTTGCGCGATTTTCAATCAGAATTGAAATACTTGAGCGACTCTTGATAAAACCCTTTAGAATCCCCTTGAGGTTCTTCCAGAAAAGGGACGCGCAAGTTATATTGAAGGAATTAAGTCGGCGCGCAAGTGTTTGATAAGTTTCAACACTTAGGCCTTCCTTCTTCTCTTTAGATCTTCCGTTCTAGGTAAGAAATTACCTTAGAAGTGTTCCGGAAGCTTTGAGAAAAGACTTGGGCATCGGGAGCTTCAATCCGAGTTTCTGGAAAAAAAAAATCCTCTCGAATGGGGGGCCCACAGGGTCTATTTATAGGCAAAAGAAGACCCAGGGCGGTTACCGGGCGGTTACTAATTAGGTCGCGCAAGTCACCTGCGCGACCAATGTAGCCGCGCAAGTATACTTGCGCGGCAGTGGTATCACTTGCGTGGTGGATTTGCTGTTGATCCTTTGTTCATGCCTTTGTCGATTTATGTTTTCTTCAAAGGTTGAAATCACTTTGAGCTCAGATATTCCCTTTTCCGATCTTTAGATTCTGTGACGAAAGGAGCGTCAACAAAAGTCCCCCCTCAGAGTTGGATCTGGAGAGAAAATGAGGATTTGACTCTGAGGAAATCGAATCCCTCCAAAGGAAAAGGGAGGGCGCGCAAGTCTTTCAGTGCGCAGAGGGCGGCGCGCAAGTCTGCGTCGCGCAGGCCTTAAGCGCTCTGGTTGTGGCGCGCAGGTAGGCTTCCGGGCCTATAAATATATGGCCTCACCTCCGTTACATGCATCTGGATTTCCGGATTTCTCGAGCTCTCGCCGCGCAAGTCTTCCTCGCCGCGCAAGTATCTTGATTTCACTATTTCCTCGCTGCCGCGCTACTTTCAAGGTAATAGGGCTCGCGCGGTAATACTTGCGCGACAAAAACTTGCGCGGCACATGTATCACTTGCGCGACATCTCCATACTTGCGCGCCTTAATGCCTTAGCCTTTTTTTCCAAATTCTTTCACAAATTTTATGAAAAATAAACCCACTTAAGAGTTTAATTTATTCAACTCCTGTGCAGATTCAATGGCTCTTAGACCTGGATTAATTGATGAACTGGCTAGCAAGCGGATAGATGATATGATGAATATCATTGGCCCTGATTACTATACTGTCAAAGACAGTACTCTTCCAGATTTGGCTAAGTATCTGAAGAAATATCATCGCGACTTTCCTCACTGCACTTATCTACCGTTGTATGGTCATGGTCATCTATAAGAAGTCATTATTCCAGAAGTAAAGAATTATCTTCCATTTTCTTGGTTTCAGAATTATACCAATTTTGCTTCAGCAAATATCTCAGGCGGAGGAGTATTTCAAACTGCTGGAACAGTGGAGAAGGCTTATGTGATGCATCATAGCCCTTGCACACCAGATCTGAAAAAACATACACCTGATCTTCAACCACATTGTCATCCTTCAATCTTCCGAAATGCTCAGATGGATCAATCCAAAGGCTGGAAGAAAAGTTGGGATTTCCGTCCTGGGGGAGGTGTGAAGCCAACTTGGATGTGGGTATACTGGGTGCGACAGACTTGCGCAGAGTTTATTGAGGATCTGAAGAGAGCTGCAATATATGAGGCTGTTTGGGTTGGGCAAACATATATTTAAAGACATGATAACTTCGTGCCAGAGATACTCAGCCACTGGAGCCCAGCGAATAATTCTTTCCATTTGACTCATGGAGAAGTAGGTATCAGTTTGTGGGATGTCCACAAGATTTCAGGAGCTCCAATCTTGGGCGATATGTATGATGAATTCATTCCTCCCAAGGTGACTTGGAATGATCCAGAGAAGACTCCTACTTTGGCTCGAGAATTATTTAAAATCTTTCACAGGCTCAAGAGTTCGGAGACCTCATTAACTCATTTTAGAAAAGATATTCATCCGGAAGAATGGATGAATGTGTTTCTTACTGAGAAGAAAGGGATGGAGCCAAAAGAAAAAGGATCCAAGAAAAATAAATCCAAGGATACCCGGCCCAGACGTCCTACCACTTGTCCAAAACCAGAGAAGAGAGGAGCTCCTGGCACATTCTGGCCAACTCTAGAAGCAGGAGAGTTTGAAAAATGGGGCTATGAAGTGAATCAAAGAATTCCAAAGAAAACTCATCTGGCGGGTTTCTTGGCAATGTGGCTCAGTGTTTATCTCTTGTCGGTCAGGGATTCGAAGGGAGGCATTAGGCCAGGGACCTTCGTCATTGCGGCCAAGTTGGCTGAGGGAAAAATGGTTGGGTTAGCTACCCCCATTTTAGCAAAGATTCACAGGAGTTTACGTCACGTCTTCCAGGGTAAATCTCTTTTAAGAATAGTGGGACCATTCCAGGTTTTGTGGGGATGGATCGCCACTCACTTCAGGACTTACAATGTACAGAATGGATTACAAATTCCTGGAAGCTCTTTCAGACCGTTAGTGCAAGCATTCTCTGGAATTTCTCCATTAGATGTTAATGGTTATGACATGAAAGTAAGACTAAGCATGTATAAGGAATTCAACTTCTTTCCTTATGGAATTCCGCCATCTGGGCGGTTTGTTGATGATGGGAAAGCCCATTTGGATTTGAGGGCATACATGCTAGCTTGCAGGGATGGCGTGTTAGTAGCCAGGATTGATGGAGAAATCATATGCGAGGCCTATGCTCCATATATATTTGCACGCCAATTCAAATGTTTGCAACAGATTGTTGTATCCCCTCGAGTACATGTCAGGTTAGAGCAACATCCAATGGTTGCTCGACAACTATGGTTGCTGACATCAAGAGAGAAGACTGGGGCAGTATTTGATCTACCAGTTGAAAAAGCGGCACATTAGCTGACTACATTTTATGTCGAACATTGGATAGCATCATACCCTAAAGGGATATTGAATCACCCAGTATATCAAGTGGGAAAGAGGAAGAGGACTGTAGAGAAAGAAACTCTTCCTCATGAAGGTGACGCTTCTCCACCTGAAATAGGTTCAACAGACTCCTCTTCTAGAACTGATTCATCGGATTATCACGATGGGGATGATGAGGCACAACCGGCAGCAAAGCGGTTTCGTGCACGATATAATCCCCCGGCCAGAGTTAAAAGACCCACTCCATCAGCTCCTGGTGAGTTATTTAATTGTAATAACTTCAATCACTGCTACTTTATAAAGTAATAAGTCTCACTTTCTTATTCTCTATCTGTAGTTGCAGGAGTCGGGAAGAAATTAAAATAAAAAATTGTAGGACCTTCCTCACAGCCTTTATATCTAAGACCAGAGGTTGTTCAGCTATGGCAGAGCTTATACTGTGATACTGAGACCACCTGGCAGGATTTGTGTGAGGGCCTACAACTTCCTGGAATAGGATATCTTCTAGCTTCTAAAGACCTTCAATACGGAGATAACCCCAATGAAGTGCGAGCTTACATCAGAGAGCTGGAAATGCTCATATATGCCACTGATAATTCGGTTCCTATCACCAGGCGGGTGAAGGAAATGATTGATCGTGGCACCACTGAGGGGGCTGGTGGTTCTGGAGATGAGGAATGGAAAGAGTACGTGGCTCCTGAAGATGTAAGTTTTCTTTCCTTATTTTCTTTGCAACTTGATTTTAGTTGAAGCTTTGTTTACTTAAGGAAGTTATTTTCTTCATCTTGCAGCTTTCAAAGAAAGGAACCGGGGTTCCTTCGCCACAATATAGCCCTGGTGGTACTGCTATCGGGGCTGCTGCTGATTCTCCTCGTGAACCAGGCGAGATATCTCCAGGCCAGCAGGCCATGAATGAGGCACTGGACATAGCCTTTCATTCTCCAATCCAAGTGCCAATAAGGGAGACTACTGATACTCCGAGAAAACAAAAGAAGCCAAGGAAACGAAGGAGGAAATCCATAGCTAAAAGTTTCATTAGCAGTGGTAAGTCTTTCGAGAAATCATGAGTTTATACCCATAATCATATGGTTACTCATATTTCTGAGGATTGCAGGGGCTTCTTCAATTTCCCCTTTGAGGGAAGGGACTGATCCTTCTTCAAAGGTCGTGGAGGGTGCTGTAGAACAATCACAGACTCAGGCTGACTTGGTTGCTCTTGGAGAAGAGCTCCCATCCATTCCCAGTATCCCTCCTATCACTGAAGATGCTGTCCAGGGTCAGGGGTTGCAGGACATAAGTCGGCAAGAAGACGTAGCAAATGCTCCCACTGGTGAGACTAATCAAGATTCTGAAGTATCATTGGATGAAATGATGAATCAAGGAATGACTTTTGAAAAATTTTATGATCATGCTAAGTTGTCATATGATTTAGAAGACCTTGGGCGTGAGTGTTACCCTTCGCCCAAAAAATTTTTTCTTTTAAAAAATATACTTCTAACCATGATGTAAAATAATATGCAGTTTCTTCCGTAGAAGCCGCTGAAATGCCAATTCCTGAAGAGGGTGTGGACACTGATGTCAACCCTATCATTGCAGAAACATTAGCTCAAGTAGAGCTAAATCCAATAAACTCTCCTGAGACCCATCTTGAAAATCCTGGTGAAACTGGGAAAGATAGGGAGAAGTCTTCTCAGGTTGCTGAACCACCATTGGGTAATGGATAACAATATTTGTGATTGTGCTTTATTCGCAAGACAATCCATCCTTTTTTTATCTTTTGAAGCTGACTAAACCTTTCAATTAATCATGCAGGACCATCAACTGCAATAACTAGATCCGAAGATGAGGCCTCAGCCTCTGCCCCAACAGGAATTGAAAGTGAAGAAGCACAAGTCAGGGGGGAAAGAGCAGGACAAGGCACCTCCCTAAGTGCGCTAATTCCAGATTACATACCCCCTTCTGACGATGATATTGAATCAGATCCAGATATGCTTAAAGCATTCATCTTTTCACGACGTAAGGCATGGAATAACATATGGAACATCATATCGGGGGTGCCTTTAGAAGAGCTACCATAAAAAATTTCCCGATTGTCATCCCAATTTGTTATAATGGGACTTGGTGGTTTTGGGTATGAAAAGATCCATGCTGCGGTGAAACAGATCATTTTCAGGAGGGAGCAAATGCAGACAAGTCGCGAAGATTTGACCAGAGTGAAATTGTCAGTCAACATAGGCGAATTTGAGGCTGCGATATCCCAGGTTGAAGCTGATTTTGCTGTCAAGATGAAGGATCTGAAGCAAAAAATCAATGAAAAGGTCATCCAGCAGGTGCAACTCCAGCAACAGTTAGATGCTGTTACTGGGGAACTTGATCAGCTTAATAAATCATTGGATGAAACTCATATGAATGGCATGAAAGCCATTGCAGATGCTAAGAAGGCACTTCAGCAAGCTGAAAAGAGTGAAGCTGGTCAAGTGCACGAGCTTCAAGTAACTGTTGATAAGGCTGAGGATGCTATACATCAAATGAAGACTTTTGTTGACAATCTTCTGTAATTCTTGAAAAAGAGAAGAGATTCCAGTCTGTGGATGTCCTTCTAACTCTTGTGTATCAATGAAAAACACTTTTGTCTTCAATCATTTGTACTTGCATTCTTCCATTACCTGCTTAAAATTTACGTAAGCCAATGGGCCTAGTAAGCATAGTTTGATTTTTACTAGGATTATTACAAATAACCCTACAAACTTTGATCCTTTTAACTGCTCAATATTACCTAAATCATACAAAAAATGTATATTTAGTGAGCTGGAACTTGACTTTTATTCAGAGTTCCTTTTTCTTTTGTGTGGGCAGTTTAAAGTCATGCACGCCGGACATAAAGGGGCTAATGTTTAAGGTCGAAATAGCTTTGACCGAAAAATGGATTAAAAATGGATTCAATTCCTTGACAATTTATCTGAAAACATATTACCATACTCAAGTATGAGGGAAAAAATGTAAACTATGGCTTAAGAATATTTGAATCTGAGGAATGATATGAAAAAGAGCTAAAAGGCATTAGAAGAAGTAGTTTCCAAGAATGAAGTTACTATTATTTAACAAAACCCGTTAGGGGGTTGAAATATGCAGGGCCACCTATGGGCATTGGCTGCATAGTCAAATAAAATAGCATCTTTTGGCTGACAAGTCTGTTATGTGGACTGTTTATGCAAGGCCACCTATGGGCACGTGCTGCATAGTCAGGAAAAAGAACTCCCAGAAATTTACTTTCCTAGTGCTAAAAGCCAGTGAAAGTTTATGGAGATTCAAATTTTCTAAAGCATAGAGTTTGTTGTACGGAAAGAGGTACTTGAATATGGAGAAGATATTTCGAAACAAGAATATCGAAGAACTGGATGAATATCACTCCTACGAAGGTCTGACCCAAACGTAGGGAAGAAGAATAAACCATAGACTTGAATACTTTCAGATCATGAAAAAGGATATGGGACAAATATGTTAAGGATGGCTATTTTTGCAGATCCCTACATACTGTCGTTTTAAGACAAATAAGGACAAAAGAGGCATTCTTCCCAAGAATGAAGTTACCATTATTTAACAAACCCGTTAGGGGGTTGAAAACATGCAGGGCCACCTATGGGCATTGGATTCATGGTCAAATAAATAGCATCTTTTGGCTGACAAGTCTGTTATGTGGACTGTTTATGCAAGGCCACCTATGGGCACGTGCTGCATAGTCAGGCAAAAGAATTCTCAGAAGTTTGACATTTTTGTGACTAGAAGTCATGAAAAGGGTTATGAAGATCTGAAAATATTTAAGGTTAGGTTATAACACATAATGATGGGTATTGTCCAATGTATATAGAGATACATAGGTCAATGATAACCATAATCATGTTGTGGCTGGGTCCTAAATTGAAACTTGGACTTCACTACGTATCTCATAAGAATGAGAATCAAGCCATACGTAGTTCTTGAAATGAATTTTAACGTCGTGCAGGACGAAAGTATGAGTGATCTTAGTTTAGGGTCATAGAATTCGGACCATAATAATGAATACACAGTGTGTGTTTTCATAAGGACTTTTCAGCCAAGGGACTGAAAGTGAAATTTTGGGGTTAGGCCCAAAAAGACTTGGGACTGGATTCGAGGGACACTCGAATTTTCCTACGTATCCCATAATGATGGGAATCAAGTCCATGTAGTTCTAGAATTACCCTTAGTACAAATTTGGTTCGTACATGTGAAGGGTGAAAGGGGACTTTAGTGCAATGATGGTTTAGCCTAAAAAAGTTTAGGCATTACCATGTATGCATGTAGTCTTTAAAAAAAATGAAAACCATGATTGAAAAATCAATGTCAATAATAGTTCTCTCTCAAATGAGGAAATCAAAGAATATTGTAGTTTATTGTCGTACCGGACAAAAGTGTTGTATAGTTTAACGTCATATAACAAGGACAAAAGTGAATCAATGTAAAGATATTGATTCCAGGGGTGGTTTCACAAATCAATATCATATGAGATGGTGGTGAACCGATGTGAAGAGATTGTTTTTGGGCTTGAACCCTGGGAGGTTGCCTACATACCCAGCCTGGAGGGCGAGGATCAAAGTCCATGTAGTTCAATTAAAGAATGAATTAATGATCAAGTTGTTCTTGGGGACAATGATCTAAATAAAAAATAATGTTGGGACTTACACATGGTTAGTGGCCCAAAGGGAATGTTATGGTTGATGTTCGCTCTAAGCTCACGTGAGTCATACTCGGTGTGAGAAACAAGAGGTAATAACAACCTTAACGATGCATAGTTTAATGTCATGTAGGACATAAAAAAAGGACTATGCAGTTTAAAGTCTTGCAGTTAGGACTATTGGTGCTGCACAGTTTAGTGTCATGTAGCAGGGACAAAATAACAGTTTAATGTCATGTAGGACATATCAAGGACTTTCTGTATAGTTTAGCGTCATGTAGTTAGGACGATGGGGACAATATAGTTTAACGTCATATTGGACGAAAAGGGGGACTGTGCAGTTTAATGTCATGCAGTAAGGGACAAAAGAGTGTACCATTTTAACGTCATGTCGGACAAAAGTGCGAATAGTTTAAGGTCATATGCATGGACCGTGGATGGTGCAGTTTAATGTCATGTTGGACCTTTGATGATTATATAGTTTTAACGTCTTTCCGGACGTGAGGGACTTTTATACAGTTTAGCGTCATGTAGTTAGGACGTCACAGTTTAACGTCTTGCTGGACATAAGGGATTTTCAAATAGTTTATGGTCATATACATGGACCAGGGATGATGCAGTTTAAGGTCATGCTGGACAGTTTATGGAACTTTTTCACAGTTTAATGTCGTGTGGGACGAAGTTGCAGTTTAAAGTCATACTGGACCATTACTGTATATTTTAACGTCATATAGAAAGGACGAACTGGTGCTATACAGTTTAAAGTCATGTAGCTAGGACTAAGGTGAACCAATATGAGGATATCAGTTCTGGGGACTTTTTACAGTTTAACGTCATGCTGGACGTTGGAAGTGCCACACTGTTTAATGTCATGTTGCTAGGACACAATAACAGTTTTAATGTCATGTTGGACAAAATATAGTTTAATGTCATTTCGGACAAAATATAGTTTAATGTCATCTCGGACAAAATATAGTTTAATGTCATCTCGGACAAAATAAGGAACTTCTGTACAGTTTAATGTCATGTAGATAGGACATTATACAGTTTAATGTCATGTAGGACATTGAAGGTGACACAGTTTAACGTCATGTTGGACGAAGTTGCAGTTTAAGGTCATACTGGACCATCGCTGTATGAACCAAATGTAAGATTCTTGGTTCTGGGAACAATATTTTGTGTTTATACAAAATACTTCTTCAGAAATCTGGCATTAGTTGGAGTCGTGATGTGTTCTCCTTCCATTGAGATCAGAGAATACGCTCCATTGGAGTAGACCTTATGTATTGAATAAGGTCCTTCCCATTTCGGTTCAAGCTTGGGAGGCTTCTTTCCAGGTATCATTGGTGTTCTGAGAACCAATACCAATTCTCCCTGAATGAATGAACGAAGACGAACTTTTTTGTTAAAATCTCGTGCTATCCGATTATGATAGATTTCTAAGTGGTGCAAAGTGCACAATCTCTTCTCATCTAACTGTTCCAATTCATTCAACCGCTTTTGGGATTGCTCATATGTTGACAACAGATCACAAATGGCTATTCTGAGTGAGGGAAATTGAACTTCAATTGGCAAGACTGCTTCTGTTCCATATACCAATGAATATGGAGTAGACCGCGTTGCATTGCGAGTGGTAGTCTGATAAGCCCATAATGCCTGATAGAGTTTATCAGGCCATGACCTCTTATCTTTATCCACCATCTTTTGCAGTATATTTGAATGAGTTTTGTTGAAGGCCTCTATCTGGCCATTAGCCGCTGCATGATATCGAGATGAATGGTTAGACTTAATGTTGTATTCTTGATACAATTTCTTTACCTCAGAAGAACAGAAGTTGGTGCCGTTGTCCGTCAATATGGTATGAGGGGACACCAAATCTAGTAATGATGTTAGACTTGATGAAGCTAACAATGCATTTAGAACTGACTTCTTTGAGAGGTACTGCCTCTGCCCATTTGGAAAAGAAATTAGTAGCAGTAAGAATGTACTTAAACTGCTTGGCCATAGATGAAGGGTAAGGTCCCACCACATCCATTCCCCATGTGGAAAATGGCCATGAGTATTTAGCTGTATGAAGCAACTCTGGAGGTTGATGAATGAAGTTGGCATATACTTGGCATGAATGACACTTCTTTGTGAAATTAACACAATCTTGTATCATTGAAGGCCAGAAGTATCCAAGCCTTCGAATTTGATCAGACAATCTATGTCCAGACTGGTGGGCACCACAGACTCCTGCATGCACTTCTTTTATGACAGCCATTGTCTCTTCACCATCAATACATCTGAAGAGAACTCCATCAAAACCACGTTTGTAGAGAATTTTCTCGAGGTGGTTTGGACCATCATAAAGAGTAAAATTAACCACACATCGCCGAATTTGTTCTTTCTCGACTCTATCAGGTGGAAGTGTTCCATTTTGAAGGTATTCCTTGATAGGTGACATCCATCCTGTAGTATGACCATACGGTTCATGAATGGGACTAATTTCATTAATTTCCTCTGTTCTGACTTGAACATAAGGTGAAATTGCACGACGGTGGGCAATACCGATGGTTGTCTCGTCCCGATTTGGATCTGCTAAAGCTGTGGCTATATTAGCCAGTGCATCAGCTTGAGCATTTTGTGATCTTGGGACATAAGAAAATGTCGGTTCTGAAGGGAATTCCGACATTAACTCTCTGACGTAATCATACAAAGGGATTAATTCTTCTTTTCTGATGGCATAATCTCCATTGACCTTGTTTGATTACCAGGTCTGAATCACCTTTCACCTTTAAGTGATTCACTTGTGCTTGAAGCGCTAACTCCAAGCCTGCAATGAGAGCTTGGTATTCAGCTTCATTATTGGTACCACCTTCCCACAATAAAAAGGAATAAGGTAACACTGCCTTATCTGGATAAATGAACACAATTCCTAAACCAACTTTATTGAATTTAGGATTTTCCATTTTCTTCCCTGTTGGACTTCTAGAAGCACCATCAAAATACATTTCCCATGTTGAGGACTCTCTTGAATAGAGAAAATTTCCTCATCAGGGAGTTCAATATCTGAATACGTGTCTTCCACTGAAGGATGTTCAGCCAGGAAATCAGCCAGAGCTTGGCCCTTAATTTCCTTTTGAGACACATACTGGATGTCGAACTGCTGTAGAATAACCGCCCACCTTGCCATACGTCCTGTAAGCATTGGACGACTAAGGATGAATTTGAGTGGATTATTACGAGATACCAATTGGACCTCGTGATGTTGCAGGTAGTGTCTCAGTTTCTGAACTGCAAAGATTAATGCTAGGGAAGCACTTTTCAATACTCGAATACCGGGTTTCTGCTTCAAGCATAGTTCTACTGAGATAGTAGAGACTATTTTCATTCCCAGCATCATTCTTTTGAGCGAGAAAGGCACCCAATGATCACTCTAAAGCTGTCACATAGAGGATAAGAGGCCTACCCTCAACAGGTGGCATGAGTACTGGTGGACTCAAGAGGTATTTCTTGAGAACATCAAATGCTTCTTGACATTCTTCAGTCCACTGGTAAGTGACTCCTTTCTTCAATAATTTGGTAAAGGGTAAACTTTTGCCTGCCAAATTGGCGATGAAACGCCGAATATAGGCTAAGTGTCCTTGAAGTCCTCTTAATTCTTTCAAATTCTGAGGAGGTGACCATACCAAGGATTGATTTGGTCTTCTCAGGATCGACTTCAATACCACGATGGCGTACAACAAAGCCGAGGAAGTTTCCTGAGGTTACCCTAAAAGCACATTTTAAGGGGTTCATCTTCAAATTATGTTGTCGAAGCTTGTGGAATACGACTTCCAAATCAGCCAAGTGATCAAAACGTTGTTTGGATTTAACCACCAGATCATCTACATAGCATTCAACAAATTTCCCTAGAAAAGGTTTGAAGATACGATGCATGGTGCGTTTGATATGTTGCACCTGCATTCTTTAAACCAAAGGGCATCACCCGGTAACAAAACACACCTTGAGGAGCTCTGAAGGCTGTATATTCCTCATCTTCTGGGGCCATTCGGATCTGATTATATCCAGAATATCCATCCATGAAAGAAAGTACTTCATAGCCAGCCGTCGCATCAATTAAGAGTTCTGTAATCGGAACTGGGAAATCATCTTTAGGACAATATTGATTAAGATCTCTGAAATCGATGCAAACCCTAATTTTTCCGTTCTTCTTCTTTACAGGGACAATATTAGCCAACCACTTGGGATATTGAACTTCTCTGATGAAGTTAGCTTTGATAAGCTTATCCACTTCAGCCTCGATTTTGGAAGCACATGTTGGGTGTGTTCTTCTTGCGGCTTGCTTGAATCCTCGATGTTCTTTTGGCAAACCCAAATGATGGGTGGCAACATCAGGATCAAGTCCAGGCATCTATGTATAATTCCAAGAAAAAATATCTTTATTTTGCTTTAGAAAAGAAATATACATCTTTTGTTCTTCAAGGGTCATGGCCGCAACTAATTAAAGTGGGGCGTGGATCTTTCTCTGTACCCAGATTTACTTCTCTGAGTTCATCCACAGTGGTAGAGATACCCTCTTCAAATGCTGGAGGAGCATCTCTAAGATCTTCCTCTTCCTCTTCATCATGTGTTATTTCTTCCATTTCTACTTGCGAAGTAGATGAAAAAACGAAATTCTCATGATCATAAGAGATGTCAAAATTTTCACATTTTGAAGAAGAAGCTTCCATTTCCGACCCTATTGATGATAAAGGGTCTTCTTTGGGAATCAAAGAGGAGATGATGAATTGAGAATCGACATCAATATTCACCTCTGGTGTTGCTATAACTTCTTCTGGCCTGATTAGCGAAGTATAGACTTGTTGGATTTCAGCAGACGAAATGAAAACGTCACCACTTATGCTTTCATCACTGCTTGGTAAGCTACCAATTTCTCCCATGTTGTCTGGCTCGATTGCCATAATTGACATTATGGATCTTTCCATAAGAGTATTTTGATTTGGGCCTATTTTGTCAATTTGACTGATAGGTAACACATAATCTGTACTCACATGTGAAAATGGATTTATTGGAATTTTTCCAAACCATATGGAGCATTAACTTTGGTAATTTCCTTCATTGTAGATTTTTCTCTTCCCTTCATGTGATAAAATTCCGCCTCAATGTATTGAGACTCACATGTCTTGAACGGGGCCTTATCACCATACAATTTTCCAACATGACCATCGAAACAGTATTTGAGACATTGATGGTATGATGACGGAATAGTTGCATGCTGATGTAGCCAGGGTCTTCCAAGCAAGATATTGAAAGCTGAGTCCTGATCAACATCATGAAATCCGAATTGGAAAACAAGATCTCCAAACTGAGTTCTGAGTGTAACTTCTCCCAGTGGTTCTTGTTCATTTTTATCATATCCTTGCAACATCATGGTAGAAGGAGATAAATCAGATTCCGTGAGGCCCAATCGATGAAGTGTGCGAATGGGCATGAGGTTGACTCCTGAACCATTGTCAATAAAAGCTCTTCGAACATCTATACCATTGACTTTTCCAGATAAGTACAAAGGTTTTATGTGCCCATGAACAACATCATCTTCATCTTTATCAGTAAAAGATATCACTGCATGACATTCTGCAGGATTATTCTCTATGTGATAAATTTCAGCTGCAGCAATTTCAGCTTCAAACTCCTGAGGACTTGACAAAGCTTCGATGAGTGCTTCCCGAAGATCTCTTGATAGATTCAAAGCATCCAAAATTGATAATTTGGCTGGTACTTGGGCCAAGTGTTTCAATATATCATACTTTTGATCTAGAGGCCTGCGTTTCCCAATAGGAATATGCGGTTTAGCAGGTACCTTGGAAGCAGATGCTTTGGAAGCTGATGCATCTTGTATTGAAGTTGGCAACATCTTTGGTTTTGGAAAATTAGACTGATTAGATCCATTTACTTGCTGAGATAAAGAAGATGGAACCTTTAATCGATCTTCCAAAATAACTGTGCCGAAGCTGAGTTGGCCATTTGCAGAAGAACTAGCTTGTTCATTTTGAGCTCGCTGAAGGGCTCTACCACGAGTTTCTGCTGCATATACAGTGCTAGCAGGGGTAGAATTAGAGTAGTGGCTTCGGAAAGATCCACGTCTTCCCCTATATCCTGAACCTCTAGAACTTCCTTGGGTTCCCTTATTTGATACAGGGAATTCAGGCTCATCAAGACTAGAATATGAATCTGTTAATTGAATCATATTAACAGAACCAAAGATTAACTCTTCGTCTGATAAAGACTCTGCCTGGTTAGCCTGTTTAGGCTGTGCCGTTTGGTGGGACGGTGCCCGTGGCTTTGAAGTAGATGGCATGAAATCTGCCAGAGTCAAAGACAATTTAGGCTTTGATGCATACTCATCTTCTCCTGATTCCTCTTTCTTCTTTGAATTGCGCTGCCCTTTTGAGGATTTGTCCTTTGATGGAGGCTTTACTGCAGCTTTTGTAGGAGACACGATTGGCTTCTTCAATTGTGTTCGCAAAATGGAATGGGTCCGATTGATTGTATTTCTGACCATCCAATCATCATATTTTTTCGCAGTTTTGCTTTTGACTTCCTGCCACTCGCCTCCTTCTTCTGGATCTGTAGCGGTAATACACGCTATATGAGCTGAAGAACCCTTCAATTTGACTTGTCCCAAGTCGACCATCTTATGCAGGAGGTCTTTAAAGACAAAACACTCCGGGATGGGATGCCCCAACATTTGATGAAAGGGACAATAATTGAGACGGTCTTCATCTCCTTCCTTGTTTGGCCTCTTCGGCACTGGTAATTGAACCAAATTATTTTCCAGAGCTGAAATGAAGTAACTAGGAACTTTCTCACTTCGGAAAGAGTATGTTTTACTCTTCATATCCTCAAATTGTTTTCATCGTTGATCTTTTTGATCATTTGGACGAAACAGCCTTTGTTGTTGGCGTTCAGGAGGTGGAGCCCTTCGAAAAGATGAAGGTTTTGAAGTAGAAATAGGTACAGGTGCCTGTTTAAGAATAACTATAGCAGTTTCTGCTTTACCCATTCTTCTTCCTGGAGCTGATGGAATTATATGAGATTTAACCTTAGCCTGTATAAGGGAATCTTCAATCTGTTGAGCGATTGAAGTAAGGTCTCGAGACCCTCCTGTGTATTTCACAGGGATCAATGGCGTGCGTAATTCGTCACGCAAATTTGCCACACAGATTGGCAACAATTCCTCCTGAGGGAGTGATAAACTCAAGGAATACGTTAATCCCTTCCAACAAGCAATGAAATCAGAGACTCTTTCATTCTCCCTTTGCTTGCAGTTTGTAAGATCGAAAACTGTTGTTTTTGGAAAAGTTGAGCTAAACTGAAGAAGGAATTTTTGATGAAGATCCTCCCATCCGATGACTGACCGGGATTTCAAGCTTGTATACCAGACAAAAGCTGGTCCTTGCAAGGTTCGCACGAAGCATCTGAGTTTCACTGCTTCTTGCTGCTTTGGAGTTCCCATCATAGGATCACAACAAGATACGTAATGCGTCAAATGTTGTTCAGGGTCGCCTGATCCATTGAAAGTAGGGAAAATAGGGTTTCCAAAACTGGATGGAGGAGAAATTGAATCTACCCATTCAGGGTAAACATTCTTTTCAGGTTGAACTTGCGCCCGTTTCCCTTCCATAGTTTCTAACTGAGCTGTTAATGACTCAATAGTAGTTATTAACTTTTGAGAAACGTCAGGTTGAACTTGGTTTTGGGTAGGTGCAATGAATGGAGCTTGGACAAACGTGGTGGTTGGTGCTGGAACTGATGGTAGTGCTTCCAACCGTTGTTGCGTTTGACCCGTAGGATTAGACCTATGTGGGTGTACTGACAAATGAGGATATTCTTGATCCATCTCAGTAGTTACAACAAATTCCTTCGGCTGTCGGACTTCAGCATTCTTAAGAAGAAGACTACTCTGAAGTAGTTCTGCATTCAACCTTCTTAATTCTTTCATTTCTTCCTCCTGTTGTGCAAATCTTTGCTCTAATGAGAGCGATTGACCTCCTTCAGAGGAAGGGTGAGAAGTAACCTGATTCTTTCCTTTCCCCTTATTGGATCCTTTTTGGAGAGGGGGAAGTGGGTTACTTGAAGGAATACCCAGATTTTGGGTAAGCCTTTGATTACGTGTGCACACACCTTCTTCATTTAGGTCTGTGTGCATGACTTCTTGAGCAGGAACCTCTTCGTCTGATCCCTCTGATTGAGCCTCATCTGGTGAATCAGCAGCAACTACATTGATGACATTAATGGATGCATATTGCATGGAATCCTTTCTATCAGCATTTCTGTGATATTGTCTCCTTCTATGTCCATGATGAGACATGGCATTCCGTTGACTTGATCCCTCAGGAATTTCTTGGAGAACCGTCACTTGGAGAGAATCTCCTGACAGCTTGGCTCTTCGTTCCTCTTGAGGCTTATTCCCTAATTGAGAGAATACTGACTTTCTCTGAGGGAGGGATTGAAGATTTGAAAAAGTCCCCAGTCCGGTGGACTGGGGGTGTTCCTGCTGCTACCGCTCAACTCCTCGAATCCCATTCGTTGACTCTGAGGGTGGGGATAAAGAAGTCCCTAGTCTGGAAAGCTGGGGTGTCTCTTGACATGCTATGTCTGAGATCTTCTTGAAATCTCTCTTGACTTTGCGAATCTTAGTTCGGAAATTAGCTGGATGCATTAACCTGTATCCACTTTTATCACCTGGTTCAACAGACCGTTGGATGATTTCCGAAACTTCTGTCATTTGATGACGTGTTTGCTCCAGACGAGAGGCTTGTGCAATATTCTCGCCTGCTTGATGTAGGAGCAATTCAACAACCTGTTCTCTATATACTTGATTTTGAGAGGAACTAGTTGAAGCTTGTTCTCGAGCAAGCTTTTGATTATGAACAAAGCCCATTGACTATGGCCGACCATGGGCAATAACATTGCATGAGACCATTTTCGGCAGGCTTTGCTGACCGGAAAGCACTGTGAAATGTAGTGCTCCGTGAACACCAAATCCTCTGATATGAACATTAGATGGAGCATTGGAAATTAACTGACGCAATCTTCTTAGTGCGCCAAGGCATGAACGTTGAAGGGTTCTCTGTTGCTTTTCAGCCTTCGGATACCGAGAGACTGATAGAGATGCCAAATCAATCTGGCGTTGTAACCCTTCTATTATCTTAAGATGATTTTCATATTCATCGTAAGATAATACCTTCTTCTTTAATTGACAAAGAGTTTTCCATATGTTGAGACGAATATCATGGATTCCATCATCCGTCAACATCTTTGGAATGTCGTACTGGGAATCAGCCAAAGGCCAAAACATGACTGGTACTTCACCTTTTTCCAGTTTTTTCCTCATGTTCAGCATTTCCGCTTTATCATTAAATGAAGATTCTTCTACCTGTTTGGACCAGAGTTGGTGTTTCCTTGTTGCTTCATCGGATTCAACAAGATTGGTAGAGAAATCACTATTCATGCTAGAA
Source organism: Viscum album (assembly GCA_963277665.1). Taxonomy (NCBI): domain Eukaryota; kingdom Viridiplantae; phylum Streptophyta; class Magnoliopsida; order Santalales; family Viscaceae; genus Viscum; species Viscum album. The sequence goes on along the minus strand of OY728153.1, from coordinate 1,463,559,235 downwards.
GATGAATGACCCAGGGATGGTTCGGAGAATAACCTGAACCCCAGGCTATCTTCTGATGGAGAAAGAGTTTCACCTGCCGATAGTAAAGCATCAGACATGACTGGTTTTACGTTTGCAAGTGCCTCGAGATAGGAGGGCTTTCTCGTCACTACATTGCCTTCTGAAGAATTTTCGAGACAACGTGAATCACTAATGCGGAGAGGACTTTTGCAGCGAAGTTCATCACCATGAGGAGGACCGTCATGATGGGTTACAGCAAAAGATGAAATCTCTTGCTCCTTGGCCTTCTGACCACACAGAGGGTTCCTATGGCTCTCATCTGAAGAAGAAACTTCAAGATTGACCGAATTTTCATGAAGAAAGTCTTCATGAGGAAGTGTCTGTTGAAGACCTTCAAAATTAATGTTCCTGTTATTGGGAACTGAGGGAGTAGAATCTTGAATTCTGACAGATAAATGTCTGAGAGCTTCATGAACTCCAGCATCGAGCAAGGCTTGGTTACAGATTGGCCTTTGATCTCCTGACTGTGCTGAGCGGATCTTTTTCTTAGATGCCTTCTTACTCGCTTTAGAAACCACTTGATGACGAAAGTGATTGCTCTGAGCAGGTGTATGTTCCTGATCAGGAAAGATGGTCAGGTTAGGCTGACGATCATCGCTCAAATCAGGTATATGTGCCTGACTTGGTTGTCCGTATGATATGGGGGAGTATGCCCCATAACACTCTTGGACTGGAACAGATGTGTGTGTCTGTTCCGGAGTGAATTGTTGATGTGTCACTCCATTGCTAGGGATAGATTTATGTGTCTGTCTCTGAGATGATGCTGAAGCTGTTATGATATCCTGGCAAGCATCCAGAATATGAGCAGGAATTTGCTTCTGCTCTTTCACCATTGAAAAAATATGTTTGGTGACTTCAGCCGCCAGAACAGGAATATATGTCCATTCCGGGCTTGGAGTAGGTGTATGTGCCTGCTACTGTCCTCCTTTTCCTGTCAGTGAATCCTGACAGTACTCAAGTGTGGAGGCAGAGAGTTGAGTCTGCCCCCTGTTTGTCGTCGGGACTTTCCGACTAACTTCTCCGGGTGCTACCAAGCGAGACTGTTGGTAGACCTGATTAGTATTAGCAGGTTTATGTGCCTGCTGATTATACTTCACCAAACGTGGTTGACGAGATCCATCATATGTAGTCAGACGAACCTGCTGACTAACTGATGATGTATAAGCAGGTGTATGTTCCTGCCTATGGTACTCCGCCGGAATTGCCTGGCGGGATCGGCTTGATGCTGTCAGACGAGTCTGCTGGACAGCTGAATTAAAACGGGCAGGTGTGTATGCCTGCTCGTTGTGTGCCACCAAGTTAGGTTGGTGGACTTCTCCGGAGATGGCAGGGATGACAACCTGCCTATTGTTAACCGGATTCCGTCTCTGGCGGTTCATCTTGCTTTCTCGGGTTCGAGGAACCTAAGCTGAATGCCTGGAGTCGGTACCCTCATCATGTTGAGGGCGCACAACCGCATGAGTCTGGCGGCGATTGTTGATGGGAGCCCTCGGGAAGGACTCCTGTCTTTTTGAATTAAGGCCCCGAGGGACCTGCTCATTCACTTCCTCGGAGTAAGGGAGTGAATGGAAATTGCGTTCCGGGGATAACGACCCGAAACGGTTGGAGACGGTAGTCAGCACCGCTTGCTTCTTGATTGCTGGCCGCCGTTGTCCGGACGACCAGGTAGAGTTGTTAACTTGGAGGTCTTGACGAGCAGCCTCCAGAGTTGGGATAGTACCGTTGCGACGGTACTCCTTAACCAGTGCATTAGAAACACAGCGTTGAAGACGCTGAGTTGGTGATGTCATCCTCAGAGCGGATGACGTTCCAGCAGTAGTAGCAGCATTGGTTTTCACAGCAGCAGACCTCACAGTAGAGGTGTTCACAGCAACAGTATTCACAGGGGTGAATTTAAGGAAAGCCATTTTTGCAGAAGATCTTGAGAAAAGAGTGCCTGTTCCATGTAACAGACATAATTAAGATGAATCCGGCCACTGCATCTTTTGGATGAGCATATGTCAATGATTGCCTTGTTGGCCCAAGGGGCTTAACAAATAAGAAGAACATCACTTTCACTTGGTTAAGGATTCACGTCGGGTTCACCATTTTTGTTTCACACGGAATCCGGGGATGACCTCCTGGACGGGAGATTCAAACATTCCGATCGGTTTCTAACGGGTTTTTTCGTAGAACCAGAAACATCCAATGATTCCACATCCGTTTGGACCTACTTTCCAAAGGCAGGCGCTCATTATCTTGTGGGCTAATGAGGTTTAGGAATTTGCATTGGTCGAGAGGATGGGAGGTCGGACTCATCACACCTTTTTTAGGGGAATTATTGTCTACTCCGGGACTCTCTTTATAGATTTAAGTTATGTTCGTGAATCCTTATTACATTACCAAGTATAAAATGTGCTTTCCTTTAGTTTTAACAATCAATGATTAAATATGCAAAGAAATTTAGAGAATCGTTTATATGTATTCGAGGTTCTTCATCAATAGAGAATCATCTATATTTGTTTAGAGATTCTTTGGTCAATGGTATCCTTCAAAACATTTATATAAAAGTCTCTTGGTCATTTATGATGACCAGACTGGTTTTAAAGCCACTCAGTGGGGCACTTGAAGTTTATCATCATTCAGAAGGACATAGATTATCTCAAAGTTGGGATCGAACCCATAAATGGGCTACCTACGTATCCTTTGTTTTGGAAAAGGAATCAGAACCCACGTAGTTCGAGGAATGGGGTATGATGTTTATGATTGATGGCTTAAAGATGAATGTCATAATTTACTTTTACACTCTAAGCTCACGTGAGTCATGCTCGGTGTGAGAAACAAGAGGTATTGATAAAATTTAGACAATTGTGCCATAAAAGATGCAATAATAAGAATTTGTTTGGGGCTTATGTATAGATGACTGCCCAGATAGATGAAGGTTTAGGATTTACTTTTAGGGAGAAAATCCATGAACAGGGTCCACAAAGTTATATGTGCTTTATGGAGATTTGAATACTCTAATCTTGGGGCTTACTCCTAAGGAGGATGCCCAAGTTAGGAGGGGACTTATGATTGGGTTTTATTCCTGAAAAGGAAACCCAAATCAAAAGGTAAATTATGACTGGTTAAGAGAAGTTTAAGGGGACTTGGGGCTTATTCCTGAAAAGGAAGCCCAAGGTTATGACTGAGTCTTATTCCTGAAAAGGAGACCCAGGTTAAGGGACTTGGAGCTTTACTCCTGAAAAGGAAGCCCAAGGTTATGACTGAGTCTTATTCCTGAAAAAGGATACCCAGGTTAGGGATTAAGGTTTGGGGCTTATTCTTAAGAAAGATGCCCAAGATTAGAGGACTTGATTGGGGCTTACTCCTGAGGAAGATGCCCAGATCAAAGGTTTTATAACTGGGGATTATTCCTGAAAAGGAGACCCAAGTTAGGATTTTCTCATCTTAAAGGATGAGGTTGAATGAATGAACTCTCTGTATTTTAGTGACATAAGGATATTTAAATCACTAGACTTTGAGAGAGATTCCACAGAATTCCTTTCAGATAAGAAAGTCAAATCAAGAAATCATGCCATAAATGGCTTTGAAGAGTGTCTTGAAGACTGAATCTTAAAAAAAGGAAAGTTGAAATGGCTTAAGAGGGGTAAAATGGGCAAGATGGGCACCGAAAAAGATAGGGGCGCGCAAGTCTTGAAAGGCGCGCAAGTCCTGCGGCGGCGCGCAAGTATTGGTCGCGCAAGTATACTTGCGCGACACATGGTGTACTTGGGCGATTTTCAATCAGAATTGAAATACTGGAGCGACTCTTGATAAAACCCTTTAGAATCCCCTTGAGGTTCTTCCAGAAAAGGGACGCGCAAGTTATATTGAAGGAATTAAGTCGGCGCGCAAGTGTTTGATAAGTTTCAACACTTAGGCCTTCCTTCTTCTCTTTAGATCTTCCGTTCTAGGTAAGAAATTACCTTAGAAGTGTTCCGGAAGCTTTGAGAAGAGACTTGGGCGTCGGGAGCTTCAATCCGAGTTTCTGGAAAAAAAATCCTCTCGAATGGGGGGCCCACAGGGTCTATTTATAGGCAAAAGAAGACCCAGGGCGGTTACCGGGCGGTTACCAATTAGGTCGCGCAAGTCACCTGCGCGACCAATGTAGCCACGCAAGTATACTTGCGCGGCAGTGGTATCACTTGCGCGGTGGATTTTCTGTTGATCCTTTGTTCATGCCTTTGTCGATTTATGTTTTCTTCAAAGGTTGAAATCACTTTGAGCTCAGATATTCCCTTTTCCGATCTTTAGATTCTGTGACGAAAGGAGCGTCAACATACATCCAGAGCCAAAATAATGACAAACCATTAAAATAAATATGTTAGATAATACCAAGAAATATTAATCCCAATAATACATATGAATCAACAAGTGTGTTGAAATAGATAAAGATACTCTTATAAAATCTTAGAGTAATTCTTGAGATAAAAACCCTTTTACTTTGAAAAGAATACTTATTTTGAAAAAATATTTGTATAAACCCAGAATTGAAGAAAGGTATTAATTACATTAAAAAAAATTGTATTTTATAAATATAATGGTTTCCAAAAAAGATTATAGGGTTCCCTTAATAATTGGTAAGAATTTAAGGAATTCCCTGGAATCGGGCTTGTTTTTCGGAAAATATTTTGAATGTTCCTTTTAAAACATGTAAGTATCACTTAAATAAGGAAGGATTAGGATTCTTGTACATATATATAATAATCAAACTTAATTTATGAAGAGAAAATAATAATACCTAATAATTTCTTTCTGTTAATTATACAATCAATGTAACCTGAATGAAAATGAGAGTTCGGTTGGAAAACCCTTACCTTAAATCCAAATGTGTCCTGCTCTTGAACTTAAGTTCCTATAATATGAAATTATATTTATTAATAAATTATTTCATAACCTGTATGAAATTTATTTAGTTTACCATAATTCAGTTTATTTTATTTATGACCTTATTGATATGCTATTATATTGAATTCAATCGTTCTAGAGTGTTTGTTTTCTAGATTTTCATAATCGGTTCACCTGTTTTTAAGTAATGGAGTTCATGAAAAATGGTTGTAAATATCCAAAATTGAAATTAAATATTATTTATGAATATTTAGAATTTTTAATGGTCATTTCTATCATTTTTTTACATGTAATGAGTATGAATCCTTAGATGACAACCACTTCAATTATTTAGCGGTATTTGGATTATTATAAACAACTTTGGTCATTAAAATTCTTAATATGTACATATACTAGTTCATGAATATTAATTAGGTTATAATACATATATTATAATCTGGTTAAACCATAAAAATGTTTTCATGAGCTACAATAAAAGATAAATTGAAGAACGAAACTTCGTCATCCACAAAGGTTATAAATTGGAACCTCATGGACGTCAATTTCGTTTATAAAATATAAGAGGAAGAGAGAGTAAGGATATTGATGATGGTTCTTTTTTTCATAGGATATTATTTCATTATATAGATGTTACTAGATTTATCATTTTCATTTTGATAGAGGAGGTGGGTAGAGGATAATAAAATTAGATACATTGAAATGAAACAAAATAAAAAAGAAGGGTGCTTTACCTCTTGAAATAACCTTCTTGAGAACCTACTTAAGGGAAGGAATTTTTGCCTTTTGGCCAGAAAAAGATATTTATGGATGTGGGGAGTTACTAGGGAAGGATATTTTGGCATAAATATGAGGATCATCAAGGCTTAGATGAGTGAGGAGAAGAGGGAGTGATGGGGGTTTTTATAGTGTACGAGAGGAGGATTTTCATTATTTTTTAATCATTAGTTTATTAATTTCTCTCCAGAAAAGAAATAGTGATGATTCTATGACCATAAATAGTAATAATTTCAGGTTAGTTCATAAAAAGTGGGATTACATCACTTATGATTTCATAAATAGTGTATTTAAATATTAATTTGTATATACGGTATTTTACTGTATTTCTCGATTTATAAAAAATTCCACTATTTCAGAAAATACCAAAAATTCACCATGTACACTTTTTAAAGTGTATAATACAAAATTAAAGTCCATTTTTAAAAAATAAATTCTTAATTATTATTATTATAATATTTAATTTAAATCATTATTTATTCTGAAAACAACAGTTTTAAAACATTTATTTACTTATACCAAAGCATATTTATATTGTAATTCCACATGAATATTATTTATATAATATCTTAGGAAAGGATACTATTCATTAGGGTATATCACTATTCATAGACTTATGTTTCTATTCATAATGTTAGGTTACTACTCAATAAAAATTTTGTTTTTCCAATCAGACTCCAAATAACGTACTAATCACAACTGTGTAAGTTAGATTTTTGAAATTCATATCGCATAAGTGGCACACTTATGTTTAAGGGTCACATAGAGCTAAATAGTTCATTATGTTGTGATTTCATGTGATTATGACATATTTATAAGAAATTAACATCCATTGAATAAATATTGGGTCGTTACAGTCTCCACTCCATACAAAAACTTCATCCTCAAAATTCACAAAATTGTTACCTAAAATGATTCGGGTATGTCTTCAACATAAGCTCCTTAGGCTCTTGTGTTTCTTCCTATATCTTATGGTTCCTACAAAAAACATTTACCAGATGTGTCGTCAGATTTCTCAATACTTGTTTTCTAGTATCAAGAATTTTAATAGGTACTTCACAGTAAGATTGATCATGCTCAAGTTCTATTTCTTCATAGATGAGTACATGTGTTGGGTCTGGTAAGTAATTACTTATCATTGACAAGTGGAACAAATTGTGAACTTTGGAGAGACTTGGTGACATTGACAAATGGTAATCTAGGGCTCCAATTTGGTCCATAATTTCAACAGGTTCGATTTATCTGGGACATAATTTTCCCTTCTTATCGAATCGAATAATACCCTTCCGTGGAGATAGCTTTAAGAAAACATGATATTCTTCTTGAAATTCCTAATCCTTCCTTCAGTTTTCAACATAAATCTTTTTCCTACTTTGAGTTTTGTTGATATGGGTTTGGATAATCTGCACCCTTTCCGTTGTTTCCTCAACAAGATCAGGCCAACGAGCTTTCATTCACCAATATCCTCCCAACAAGTTGGTGTATGAAATCTCATTCCATAGAACACTTCATATATTTCCATATGAATACATGAATGGATGTTATTATTGTAGGAAAATTATATGAGAGGCAAATATTGATCCTAGATTCCTTAAAAATCAAGTGAACATGACCTCAACATGACTTCCAATGTTTGAATAGTCCATTCTGACTGTCCATTAATTTGTGGGTGGTAGGAAATGATCAAATGAAGATCACTATCTAAGACCTTTTGAAGACTTTTCCATAATTATGATGTAAAATGGGGATCAAGATCATAAAGAATTGATATAGGTGCACCATGAAGTATTAAAAATTCATTAATATATAGTCTTACTAAATGTTCAAGTGGTAAATCATCTCTCATATCAAGAAAATGTGATGATTTTGTAAGATGATTATCAATGACCCATATCGCATCATTCATTCTTGGAGTCTTTGGTATCCCCATGAAAAAGTCCATCATAATATCATCCCATTTCAACATAGGAATATGAAGGGTTTTCATGAATCCTCCGGGGTATTATATTCCAGCGTTCACTTGTTGACAAACCAAACATCTTGACACGTAATCTACAATCTCCCTCTTCATGTTTCCCCACAAAAAAATTTTCTTTTAGGTCTCTATACATCTTTGTGCCACCACATTGTATATAGAAATTAGAGATATGTGCATCATCAAATAGATCCCTATTTATTTTAGGAATAGAGGGAACACAAAACTTCTTTCCAAATATCAAAATGATGCCTTCATATATGAAGTCAATCAAATTCCCATAATTTACATATTTAATTTTATTTTAAACTCCTCATAATCAGGATAACAACTTTATAAACTCTCAAGTAATGAATGTCTGGCAAAAATTTGAAAAAGTAGTGATGTGTTACCTTCCTTGATAATTCCCATATCCATATTTACTAGATCCATAAACATAATATCTTATTCATCTCTTATATTGATCAAATTTTCATCGTCTGTTATACTCAAAGCATATTCCACCCTATTTTCCTTCCCTGGGTGGTAGTGTATTGTGTAATCATAACCCTTTATTAGCTCAATCCTTCTCCTTTGTATCATGTTCTATTCTTTCTATGAGAAGATATATTTCAAACTCTTATGGTCCGTATATATCTCTCAATTTTCTCCATTTTGGTAATGTCTCCAAATATTCAGAGCATATACTACCATGCTAACTCAATATCATGAGTTGGAATGTTTTGTTTAAGTATTTTGAACTCCCTAGATGCTTAGGAAATCTCGCAATCATTATGCATAAGGAAAAAACAATGTCCTTTCTTTGCTGCATCGCTAAAGATCACATCTCCATCATTCCATGATAGTAGAGTCTATATTGTATAATTCAATAATCTTATCATAAATTCATTAAAATATTCATCACATTATTTTTTCCATAAGAATTTAACCCCTTTTCGTGTAATCTTGGTCATTGGGTTGGCTAAACGGGCGATGTTCTGAATGAAATTCCAATAATAACTTGCTAAAACAATAAAACTACGTACCTCTGTTAAGTTCATTGGAGTAGGAAATTCTTGCATATTGTCTTCACAGGATATATAGATATTCTATCCATAGAGAAAATGTGGCCTAGAAAAGAATCTTATTGGAGCAAAAAATCACACTTTCTAAACTTCCCATATAATTTATTTCTTCTATGTGTCTTCAGAATAGTGTGCGAGTGATTTTCATGATCATAATAGATTTTAGAGTATACAAGGATATCATAAAAAACACCACTAAATAAACATCAAGATATTCCCTAGAAACTCTATTTATTTTATCCATGAATACAGATGGTATTTTAGTTAGTCCAAAAGGCATTACTATAAACTCATAATACCCATACCTTGTTCAAAATGTGGTTTTTGAAATGTCTGCCATCCTCACAAGAAACTGATGATATCCAGATCAAAGACTAATCATAGAAAAATATTGTGCCCCATGAATTTGATCATATAAATCATCAATTCTTTTCATATGTTACTTATTCAATATTTTGATAACATTGATTTCCTTGTAATCAATGCACAGCCTCATAGATCCATCTTTCTTCTTGACAAATAGAACAGGGCCACCCCATGGAGAAACACTTGGTCGAATAAATATTTTATCACTTTATTCATATAGTTGTTTATTTATTTTCACTAACTCCACAGTATACATTATCTATATGGTCTTGGATATGGGCCTTGAATCAAGAATTTTGTCAATGGAAAACTCAATTAACTACTCCGAAGGATGTCCATGCAGATCCTCTAGAAGGATGGAAACATATTCTTGCATAATAGGTATGTCCTCTATTTCTACATTATTCACCTCACCTATACTCATTTCATTCCCTTCATCCCCAATAATTTAATTCAGTAGAGAAAGTGGGGGTGGATTGAGATGAGAATCAAATGGCAAGGTTTCTGCTCTAAAATATGGGATTATTCACCATTCTCAAAAATTGTAACTTCTAGGTTCAAGAAATATAAATTCACATAATAATCTGATATCCAATTCACAACGATAATTATATCATAGTCAAACATTAGAATGATGATAAGGTTAGAAACTAATGCATATTTATGTGTTATGAGGGGGACTAATTGACATGACTTTATTGAAATGATAAATCCACAGGGATTTTTGAATGATAACTCCTTCATTAAATCAAAGTGGAAATGTCTAAATTTGTTGGAAAATAGGTAGATATTAATGAATGTGCTGATCCAGAATCAAATAATGCAATTGATATGTTTGAGGAAATGATCAATATATCTGCCATCACATTTTTAGGAACTTCAACCTTCACGGTTGTGACCACATAAGCATGGAATTTCTCCCTTGGCCTTTATTGCGGATTTTTTCCCTGACTCTTACGAAATTCATGCGCACAATTCCCCATATCCATGAAATTGTGACACTGAACATTGGTAGCTTATTTCTTCTCCTTACAATCTAAAGATAGGAGGACTTTTTCTCCACAGTTTTAATAGACTCCTATTCCCTTCAGGAAAATGCCTGGGTGTTTATTCCCACAATTAATGTTGGATGGAAATTCAACATTTCCCTTCTTCCCCGTTTTCCTTATTTCCTTTTCTAGAGCTTTCAAAAGCCCTATTCTTCTCTTTATTTTACTTTAAAGTCATATCTTGTAGAAAATTATTTCTCTATATTGATAGCACTTGAGACTATATCTTTATATGAATAGAAACTTTGGGAGACAAGAGACCTTAGGAGAAATGGTTTTAAACCATCAAAGAATCGATCTATTTTTCTCCTTGGATTACGTATGTAGTCCATAGCATGCCTTTCTAACCTATTAAAGTTGGATTCATACTTGGAAAAATTTTCATCCTCCTTCTAAATAATATTGAAGAAATATCTCTCCATATTTGCTCGTTGTTCACTAGGGAAATATTTTTCTAGGAATATTTCCATAAAATCCATCTATCCCATGTATTATATTTCATTCTCCACATTTGTTTTTTGGATTAACGACCACCACTTATCCTCATATCCTGATAGACGATAAACATCTAAGGAAATATAATCTCATTCGTTACAACCCAATGCATGAAATATCTTCTCTAGAGAACATATACACTGCTCATATACAAATGGGTTTGTAGTACCATTGAATGACAGAAGCCGTTTACACAAGAAATCGATCTCACATAGCTCCACCACATGCTGGATCCAGATGCTCCATACGGGTAAGGTGATTATTCATAACTTGAGTATGTTTTTCGAGTATAGTTACAAGTTGCTCAGCACAAGTCACAACACCAGAGCCAACATCATTATTTTGTATCAATGGAAAATCCCTACATGGGACACGCACCTTCGTGTGGTTTCCATTTCATCCACTAGGCACCATTTCTAAATAATGATGTACAATATATTAGGGTACAGGTCATAATTTATAATCTAATTGTCGAAAAATACTTATCATAAAGCAAAATTCTACACATAGAAAATCTCTTGATCATAAACATGGTATCTTTGAGGAAAAATTTACATTTAAATCTTCATAATGGAATGTAATGAAAATTTTATTTACCCTATGTATATCCCCTGGATGTGTCAATACTAAGAGTGCAGCAAAGCTCATTGTCGTGTTCCAGGTTACCACAGGTCCAGCCCGAAACTCATTGTTGGAGTTCTCACTTCTAGGTACATCTGTTTCCAGAGCCACCCCTACCTGTTTATATCCATAAATGGATGTATTTTATAGAAACGTCGTAATAATATATTATTTTACAACATACCATGATGTTATTTCACGTTTTTTTTCAATGACTACATTATATATTTTTTCTCTAATATAAATATTATGATCTAGTTTCCATGTTTTCTACTAAACATCCTATGATACCGACTCTAAGGACCTGACCCCAGTTTCCTGGAGCCAGTGTCTTATTTGATTACATTAGAATATAAACAAGGAATATGCATCCCGAAGGAAAGAGTTGTTTAGTAATATTGGAAGGAAGATTTATATATAATTTTAACATTACAACTTTAAGGGAAATACAATACTAATTTGTTCCATTAGAAACATACAAGCCTCCTAGATTATGCCTCCAAGTCACTCATAAATAACTTATTCATAACCAAGGAAAATGAAACATAAGAAAGGGGTGAGAACAAACACTTTGTAAGAGTAAGCAATACAGTGGAAGATAGCATAATCAATATACATGATGAAAAATTGAAAACACATGCCTTTAATAATAATCTTGACCTTAATATGGAAGAAATATGATGTGAGTAAATATTTTCATAATATAAAATAACCATTGGTATTATACTAGTTGAATAACCACACGACCCATCAATACTATTTTCATAATTATGGAATTCATAATGTGGTACAACATAACCATACCATCAAGGCCTCATTCCAAGACCATAAATAATCATTTTTTCAACGCCTTTTGCCAAGACCGTAGTTTGTATCATGAGACCAACATATGCACCAAGAGGCTATATCATGTCACACCCCACACTTTCTATGTATAATTAATTCCACATATGAATGGGGATAAATATAAAAAACATATAAATTCATATTTAAACTAATATATGAAATGTAAGTAACTTTCCTCAAACAATAAGCATAAACACTAACCATTTAGCGTAAATTGGTGAATGGTTTTAAGATAGTACATCAACAAGAAAAAATAATCCTAAACTATTAAATAAAAAATGTTAGATAATACCATGAAATATTAATCCTAAAAATACATAAAAATCAAAAATAGTTTTGAAATAGATGAATATACCTTTAAAAAATCTTTGAGTAATTATTGAGATAACAACCCTTTTACTTTGAAAAGAAGAGTTACTTTGGAAAAATATTTTCATAAATCTTAAATTAATGTAAGGTATTATTTTCATAATAAAATGAGAAATTTTATAAAGATAATGTTTTCTAAAAGAATATTATAGTGTTCCCTCAAAAATGTGTAAGATTTTGAGAAATTCCCCTGAATCAGACTTGTCTTTTGGAAAAATATTTTAATGTTCCTTTTAAAAACATGTAAATATCCATAAAAAAAGAAGGATTATGGATTGTGTACATATATATAATACCCAAACATAATTTATGAAGAGAAAATAAAAAATAATAATTTCAATGCGGAAAATACACAATGAAAGTAACACAAATGAAAAGGGGTGTTCGAATAGAAAACCCTTACCTTAACTCCGAACGTGTTCCTCTATTTAACTTACGCTCAATGAATATGAAATTATAATTATTAATGAATTATTTCAGAACATATTATACATGTATTTATTTTATCATACTTCTATTTAGATCATTTAGTCCCTTATTGGTAAGTTATTATATTGAAATCTGTCGTTACAGAGTTTTGTTTTTTTTATTTTAATAAACGGTTCACTAGTTTTTAATTAATGGAATTCATGTGGATTGGTTTTAAATCTCTATAATTGAAATTAAATATTTTTTATTAACATATAAAACTTTTTAAAGGTTATTTATATCATTTGGTTACATGTAATTAGGATGAATCATTAGATGAAAACCACTTCTATTATTTTGTGGTATTTGGATTATTTTGAAATAGTTTAGTCATAAAAATTATTAATATGTACATATAATGGTTTCATAATATTAATTAGGTTATAATACATATATAATAGTGTTTTTAAATCATCAAAATGGTTTCAGGACTAGTAATGAAGGGGAAATTGAATAATGAAAATTCGTCGTCCATGAAGGTTATAAATTGGAACCTCATGGACGTCGATTTCGTTTATAAAATAAAAGAGAAATAGGGTAAGGATATGGATGATGGTTCTAAAATAACATTATATAATTATAATATATATATATGAAACTGGATTTATCATGGTCATTTAGACAGAATAGGTGGGAAGAGGATAATAATAGAAGATTCATTGAAATGGAACTTAATAAAAAATATGGGTGCTTTAACTCTTGAAATAACTTTTTTAAGAACCTCCTTAAGGGAAGGGATTTTGGTCTTTTGGAAAGTCCATGATCTTCATAGATGTGCGGAGTGACTAGGGATGGATATTTGGGATGACCCTTTAGGATCATAAAGTCCTATAGTACTGAAGAGAAGAGGGAGTGATGGGGGTTTTTATAGTTTAGGAGAGGAGGGATTTCATAATTTTTAAATCATTAGATTAATAATTTCCCACAAGAAAAGAAATAGTGATGATTACATGAACAATAATAGTAATAAATGAATTTGTGTTAGAACCAAGTGGTCTTACATCAATTATGATTTAATAAATAGTGTATTTAACTGATAATTTGTATATACAGTATTTTACAGTATTTCACTATTCATAAAAAAATTATAGTATTTCAGAAAAATTCCAAAAATTCTCCCTAACCATTTAGTAACAGGTAGAATCCAAAAATGAAGTACATCATTCAATAAAAAGTTTCTAAATATTATAATTTAATATTTAATTAAAACCATAATTTTTTCTAATAACAACAATTTTAAAACAATTGTTTATTTATTCAAAAGCATAGGTATATAGTACTTCCAATTGAATATTATTTATATACTATCATAGGTGAGGTTATTATCCATTATTGTATATCACTATCCCCTATGGTATGTTACTATTAATAAGGGTTGGTTACTTTTCACCGAAAATTATATTTTTCCTGTCAGACTCCTAATAACTTACTGATCGCAACCATGTATGCTAGATTTTCAAAATTTACAAAACAAAAGTGAAAAAATTATGTTTATTGGTCACATAACACATAGTAGTTCATTATTTAGGGATTTCAGATTATTAAGAAATTTTTATAATAATGGAATTTCCATTAAATAAATATTCAATCATCAAATTCTCCCCTCCTTTCAAAAATTTCATCCTTGAAATTTACAAAAATGTTACTTAAAAATATTTGAGTATGTATTCAACATTTGCTCCTCAGGCTCCCATGTTGCTTCTTAAATATAATGGTTCCACCATAAAACAGTTACCAGATGAGTCGTCTGATTTCTCAATACTTCATCTCTGGTATCAAGAATCTTAATAGGATCTTCACAATAAAACCGATTGGTCTCAAGATGTATTTATTTATGGGTGAGTACATGTGTTGGGTCTAGCAATTATTCCATTTACATTTACATGTGGAAAACATTGTGATATTTGGAGAGACTTGGAGGAATTTCCAAATGGTAATACACTACTCCAATTTGGGCTAGAATTACAAAAGGACCGATGTGCCTAGGATATAATTTTCCCTTCTTATAGAATTGTATAATACCCTTCCATAAATATACCTATAAGAAAACCTGATCACCTTATTGAAATTCCAAATCCCCCCTTCAGTTATCAACATATCTATTTTTTTTCTTTGAGCTATTTTGATGTGGGTTGGGATAATGTTAACCTTTTCTGTTGTTTCCTCAACATGTTCTGGGCCTATGAGCATTCTTTCACCAAAATCATCCTATCATGTTAGTGTACGACAACTCTTTCCATGCAATGCTTACTATGGTGCCATCTGAGTACTTGAATGGAAGCTATTGTTATAGGAAAATTCTACGAGAGGTAAATAATGATCCCAGATACCTTGAAAGTCAAGTGAAAAAGACCTCAACATGTCTTCCAAATTTTGAATAGTCCATTCTGATTGTCCATCAGTTTGTTAGTGGTGGGTAGTGCTCAAATGAAGATTACTATGTAGGGCCTTCTAAATACTTTTCCAATTTTTTTTGTAAAATGGGGATCAAGACCATAAATAATTCATAACGTTATGCAATTAAGTCTTACAACATCATTAATATATTATCTTGATAAAATTTCAAGTGGTAAATCCTTTTTTATAGTAAGAAAATGTTTTGATTTTGTAATCGATCAACAATGACCCGTATCACATCATTATTTCTAGGAGTCTTTGGTAACCCCATGGAAAAGTACATAATAATATCATCCCATTTCAACATTGGAATTAAAATGGGTTTTATTCCTCATATAGGATGGTGTCTTCTATCCCTCACCAATTGAAAAACCAAACATCTCGACACGTAATTAGCAATTTCCCTGTTCATGTTTTCGCACCCAAAATGTTCCTTTAGATCTCTATACATATTTGTTCCACTAGGGTGTATAGAAAAATTATATTTATTATAATCATTCAATAGTTCCCTCCTTATCTCAGGAATAGCAGGAACTCAATGCCTCTTTCCAAATTTCAAAAGGCCACCATAATATATGAATTCAATCAACTTCCCGTCATTTTCAGAATTAATTATCTTTTCAAACTCCACATCATTAGCCTGTTATTATTTTATCCTCTCTTGTAAAAAATTTTGGCAACCATTTGAAAAATTAGTGATGTGTTACCTTTATTGATAATTCCCATATCCATCATTACTAGATCCATGAACATAGGATCCCTTTCAACACTCATCATGTTCAGAATTCCATGGTCCTTTCTACTCAAAGCATCTTCCACCATTTTTCCCTTCCCCAGGTGGTAGTGAATTGTGCAATCATAATACTTGAGTAGCTCAATCCAATGCCATTGCCTCATGTTGAGTTCATTCTATGAGAAGATATATTTCAAACTCTTATGATCTATATATATCTCACAATTTTCTCCATAGAGGTAATGTCTCTAAATCATTAGAGAAAATATTTCCAATGATAATTCAATATCACGAGTTAGACAATTTTCCTCATGAATTTTTTTCTGACTATATGAATATGAAATTACGATATTATTATGCATAATGACATAGCCAAACCCATTTTTGATGCATCAGTAATGATCACAAATACACTATTCCCTGATAGTAGAGTAAATATTGAATAATTAATTAATATTCGCTTCAATTCTTTAAATAATTGTTCACATTAATTTGTCCATAAGAATTTAACCACTTTTCTTGTAAGCTTGGACTTTGGGATGGGCAAACGGATGAAGTTCTGAATGAAACTCTAATAAAAATCATCTAAACCAATAAAACTATGTACATTATTTACATTCATTGGAGTAGGAAATTATTGCGCAACCTTTGTCTTTGCAGGATCTACAGATTTTTCATTCATAGAGAGAATGTGTCCCAGAATGGAAACTAAATAGAGCCAAAAATCACACTTTCTAAACTTATCATATAATTTATTTCTTTTAAGTGTCTTCAAAATAGTGTGCCGGTGATTTTAATGATCTTCATAGAATTTAGAGTACACCAGGATATCCTCAACAAAAACCAATAAAAATTCATCATGATATTCCCTGAAAAATATGTTCATTTCATCCATGAAAATAGATGGTTCATTAGTTAATCCAAAAGGAATTACTGTAAACTCTTTATTCTCGTACATGGTTCGAAATGTTGTTTTAAGAATTTCTTCCTTCCTTACAAGCAACTGATGATATCAAGATTGTAGATCAATATTCGAATAATATTGGTCTCTATGAAGTTGATAATATAAATCATCAATTCTTTACAAAGGATTCTTATTATTTATTTTAATTTCTTTGATTTCCCAATAATCAATACAAAACCACATGGATCCATCACTCTTCTTCACAAAGAGGATAGTTGCTCCCCTTGGAAAACACTAGGTTGAACAAATCCTTTATCACACAATTCCACAAGTTCTTACTTTAGTTCCAATAACTCTATAGCAGAAATTCTCTAAGGGGTCTGTGATATGGGCTTTAAACTATGAATTAAGTCAATGGAAAACTCAATTTTCTACTCTGGAGGTTGTCTACCTAAATCCTATGGAAAGAAATCAACATATTGTTGAACAATAGGTACATAATTTATTTGTACATTCTTCTCCTTAACCATATTTATTTCATTCCCTTCCTCCCTAGTAATTGGATTTAGTAGATATACTAGTGGTGGATCTAGATGAAAATCAAATGGTGAGGTTTTTTCTCTAAAAATAAAGGATTCTACATCATTCACAAAAACTATAACTTCCTTCTTCGTGAAATAGATCTCCACATCATAATTTTATAGTCAATTCATACCGAGAATTATATCATTGTCAACCATTATAATGATGATAAGTTTAGAAACTAAATCAAATTTATCTGTCATGAGGGGGACTAATCGACACACTGTTGTTGCAATGATACATCCCCTAGGTGTTTTGACTGATAACTCCTTTATTAAATCAAATTGGACATGTCTAATTTTCATGAAAAACTAGGAAGATATAAATTAATGCGATGATGAAGAATAAAATAAATCATTGGATAATATTGATGAAGTGATCAATGTACCTGCCACCAATTAGTTAGGAACATTAACATCTATAGTTGTGACCGTATAAGCTTGGTCTTCCTCCACTGTCCTTCATTAGAAAATGTTTCCATGCTGCTTAAGACATTCATCTGCATAATTTCCCATATCCCTACAATTGTAGCACTCAAGATTGGTAGCTACTTTCTACCCCTTACAATCTGGAGATATGTTCCCTTTTCTTCACTCTTGTAACAGACTCATATTCCCTTCAGGAAACGGCCATGGTGCTTCTTCCCAAAATTACTGTAGGATGGAAATTCAACTCTTCCCTTCTTCCTCATTACTTTATTCCCTTTTCCAGAGTTATAGTCAACCCTCTCCATCTATTTTTTTCCTTTAATGTCATAATACATGTAAAATTACTTTTATGTTTTGATTTCACATGACACTATATCATTATATGAAGAGAAACAATGGGATACTATATCCCTTTAGAGGAATGGTTTTCAACCATCAACGAATCAATGAAATTTTCTCCTTGGATTACATATGTAGTCCACAAAATGCCTTTCCAACCTTGTAATATTTGTTTCATACTTGGAAATATTTTCATCCTCCTTCTACCTGAGATTAATGAATTACCTCTTTATATCAACTCATTGTTCACGAGGGTAATATTTTTCTAGGAGGATTTTTTTAAAATCCCCCCATTCCATCTCTTATATTTCTTTCTCCACCATTGTGTTTTGGAATAACAACCGCCACTAATTTGAATATCCCAATATATGATAAACATCCATTACAACCTTATCTCTTTCATTTCATCCCAAAGAATGAAATATCTTCTATAGAGAACTTATCCCCTGCTCAGCTATAGATGGATTTGTAGTCCCATTGAATGATAGAGGCTATTGTCGTATAAAGAGATCTAACATAGCTCCTCCCTGTGGTGGATCCGGATGCTCCATATAGGTAAGGTTATTATTCATAACTTTATTTTGTTTTCCTAGTATAGTTATAAGTTTCTCAACACAATTCATGGCACCAGATCCAACATCATTATCCTGCATCCTTGGGAAATCCCTACAGAGCACATGTGAATTCGTGTTGATTCAATTCCTCCAATAGGCGCCATTTATAAAAAATGGCATACACTAGATTACAGTATGGATCATAATGTATAATATCAATGAATAAAAATACATAGCTTAAATAAAAATTCAAAGCCTATATATTCTCTTAATCATAAACATGTCATCTTAATGGAAAGATTTACATTAAAATCATTCAAAATGGTTTGTAACGAAAATGTGAATTATCCTAAGCATATCCACCAGGAGTGTCAATACCATGAGTGTAGAAATGACCATTTTCGTGTATCAGGATACCCCAGGTCATGTGTAAAACCCTTTGTCAGAAATTTCACTCTTAGGTACATCTGTGCGAGAGCCACATCATCCAATTTGTATGGAGACATGGATGTATTTTCTAGAAAGGTCAAAATAATCTATTCTGTACACAAATACTAGGATGTTCTTTCATGTTTATCATCAAATGCTAAATTAAGAATTTTTTCTATAATATACATTTTCTAACATAGTTTCCATGTTTTCTACTACACTTCCTCTGATACAAACTGTAAGGACCTGACCCTAGTTTCCTGGAGATGGTGCATTATTTGATTACATTTTCATATAAACAATTAATATGCTTCTCGATGTACCAAATAGTTTAATAATATTAGAAAAAATATTCATATATAAGTTCTATATTACCTCTTTAAGGGAAATACAACACTAATTTATTCCGTTAGAAACATCTCAGCCTCCTAGATTATATATGCATGTCACTCATAACTATCTTCTTTATATCCTGGGAAAATGACACATATGAAATGAGTGAGATAAAATTCTCAATAAGAGTAAGAAATATAGTAGAAGATAAAATAAACATTATACATGGTGAATAATTTAAAACACAAGCCTTTAAAAATGAACATGAATATAATATTGAAGAAATATGAGCTTAGTAAATATTGCCATAAAATAAAATAATCATGGGTATTATACTAGTCGAATAACCACATGAACTATCAATACAATTTTCATAAGGAGGGAATGAATAATTTGTGAAAACATAACCAAACTGTCAAGGCCTCATTCCAAGACTATAAATAATCATTTTGTCAAGGCCTTGTGCCAAGACCGTAGTTTCTCTCACGAGACATATCGATGCACCGAGGGAATATAGAGGGCCCCACCCTACACTTTCTATGTAAAATGCATTCAAAATATGAATAGAGATTAATATAAACAACATATATATTCACATTGAAACAAATATATTAAATGTAAATAACTTTCCCCAAACATTAAGTACAAACACTAACCATTCAGAGTATGTTGGTGAATGGATTTAAGATAGTAAATCCACAACCAAAATAATAATAAACCATTAAATTAAATATTTTAGATAATTCCATGAAATATTAATCCCTATAATACAGAATAATCAATGTGAGTGCTGAAATAGATGAAGATACTCTTATAAAATCTTCGAGTAATTCTTGATATACAAACCCCATTACTTTGAAAAGAAGAGTAATTTTGGAAAAATATTTGTATAAAACCAGAAGTGAAGTAAGGTATTATTTTAAAAATAAAATGAGTGATTTTATAATGATAATGTTTTTTAAAAACAGATTACAGTGTTCCCTTGAATATTGGTTAGAAATTTAGAAATTTCCTTGAATCAGGCTTGTCTTTTGGAAACAATTTTGATAGTTATTTTTAAAATGTGTAACTATCTATAAAATATGGAAGGATTGTGGATGTTGTACATATATAAAATACTCACACGAAATTTATATGGTGTTCATAATAACACATAATAATTTCATTAAGTTAATTAGACAATAAAAGTAACCTGAATCAAAATTGGAGTTCTGGTGGAAATCCCTTACCTCAAATACGAATGTGTTCTTCTATTGAACATAGTCACCCGAAATATGAAATTATACTTAT
Organism: Viscum album; assembly: GCA_963277665.1. Classification (NCBI taxonomy): domain Eukaryota; kingdom Viridiplantae; phylum Streptophyta; class Magnoliopsida; order Santalales; family Viscaceae; genus Viscum; species Viscum album. The sequence continues at coordinate 1,463,538,290 of OY728153.1, read as the reverse complement.
TAATAACATATTTAAGAACCTATTAAAAATATATTTAGTTTATCATTATTTAGTTTAGTTTATTTATTCCATTATTGATAAGTTATTATATCAAATTCCATCGTTTCAGAGTGTTCATTTTCTTTATATTCATATTTGGTTCACTTGTTTTTAAGTAATGGGGTTCACATGTAATGGTTGTAAATCTCTAAAATTGAAATTAAATATTATTTATGAAAAAAAATAATTTTTAATGGTCATATCTATAATTCTGTTACATGTACTATGGATGAATCATTAGATTACAACCACTATGATTATTTAGCGAGAAAATGGTTTCATGACCAGTAATAAAGGAGAAATTGAAAAATGAAACTTCATCGCCCATGAAGGTTATAAACTGGAACCTCATGGATGTCGATTTCATTTATAAAATTAAATAGAGGGAGAGAGAGTAAGTATATTGGTGATGGTTCTTACATTAAAATGATATAATTGCAGTATATATTTGATACTAGATTTATCATGGTAATTTGGACAAAGGAGGTGGGGATATGATAACAAAATAAGTCACATTGTAATGAAACAAAATAAAAAAATAGTGCTTTATCACTTGAAATAACCTTCTTGATAACCACATTAATGGAAGGGATTTTGGTCTTTTCAGAAGACCAAGTGCTTCCTGAAAGTGGGGAGTGACTAGGTAACGATATTTGGGGAAAACATTTAGGAACATCAAGGTTTATAGGTGTGAATAGAAGAGGGGGTGATGGGGGGTTATATTGGAGGAGAGGAGGGTTTTCATAATTTTTTAATGATTTGTTTTTTAATTTCCCTTTGGACCATAAATTTTGATGATTCCATGACCAAATATTTTAATAAATGCATGTGAGTTAGAACCAAGTGGTTGTACATCACTTTTGAAGTCATAAATAGTGTCTTTAACTGATAATTTGTTTATACGGTATTTTACCGTATTTCACTCTTCATAAAAAATTTGAGTATTTCAGAAAAATACCAAAAATTCACCCTAACAATTTTTTGACATGTAGATTACAAAAATGAATTCCATTTTTTTTAAAAAAAATTATAAATATGATTACTTTAATATTTAATTAAAATCATATTTTATTCTAAAAAACTGTTTTAAAACATTTATTTACATATTCCAAAAAATAGGTATATCTTACTTCCACTTGAATATTATTTATATACTATCATAGGTAGGGTTACTATTCATTAGGGTATATCACTATTCGTAAGGGTATGTTACTATTAATAAGGGTAGGATACTATTCACCAAAAAAATGTTTTCCCTATCGGACACTAAATAACATACTGATCACAACTATATATCTCCAATTTTCAAAATTCACATCATAGAAGTGAAAATATTATGTTTTAGGGACACATAGAACATAGTATATAATTATATTGTGATATCATGTTATTATTACATTTCTATTAGAAAGTAATTTCCATTGAAGAAATTTTGGGTCATTAAAATTATTATCTTTAGATGCTTTGGGCCTTCCAATGATAAAAATCCAGGGTGGTGTTTTCATATATCCATTATGGTATGTGTAATGGATAAAAATCCCATTATTCTTTTTTATTTCATGATTATCATGATGAAATACAGAGCATCAAGATATAAACTCCACGAAATTTCTCTACATTCCATCCCACAAGAAGTACTCTTTAAAATATCTATACATATTTATACTTCCCAGATGAATAAAGATTGAAGAATGATGATCTTACTCAAACAACTCATTTATCAAATATATAATGGATTGAATGCATATATGATTCTAGAACCTTATCATTCCATCACGGTCAAGGTTTAACTCGAGAACATTTCAGAAATTCTTCTATAACTCTATATCATCCTTCTACATCACATTATTCATCACTTGGAAAGATGGTTAAAATTTAAATTAAGATATATTGTATTAATCCCCTTCCTTTTATATTTCTAAATACTTTTTTTAAATAAAATAATATTGGATATTTTATAATACTTATCATAGATAATATAGCATGATCCTTTCGACTAAAAGTATCATCCACCTTGTTCAAATTCCCAGGGTGTTCATGTATTGATCATTCATAATACTTAATTAGATCTAAAATTCTTATTTGATGCATATTTAAATCCTTCTATGTGAATATATACAATTAAAATTTATGTTAATTATTTATATCAACACATTTCCCCATAAGTATAATGCCTCTATATCATTAAAGAAAAAATTACCCAATTTAACTCTAAATCATTATTTTGGTAACTTTTTCCATGAATCATCAAATGTCATGAGTCATAAGATATAAAAATGTCATTATTAATAAGAAAACATTAAAAACACTACATGTATTCATCACTATATATTAAAAAACTTTATTAGAAATAGGGTAATGTAAGCACAAGTGCACTGACAAAACATCCCTTTAGTTCCTTGACATTCTCTTCACATTCATATATCTAAAAGAAGTTAACTCCCTTATAATATAACTTGGTCATAAGATTATACAGTCTTGAGAAATTATCAACAAATAATTAATAATATCTAGATAATCTAAGAAAATTATGGATCGTAGTCACCATGGATGGTTTGGGACAACATTCATTAACCTTCTTCATTGATGGATCCACTAATATACCCTCAATTGAGATTATATCACATAAAAAATGAAACCCTTTTCTCCCTAAATTCAGAATTAATTTTTTTTATATTATATCCTTAAAAATTTTATTATAGTTTTATTATGATCCTCATGATCATACTTACTATTATAATAAATAATAGTACTATCTATAAAGACTGTCCCAAACTGTTCAGGGTAGTCTATAAGAGTCAACTCTATAATTTCTTGATGACGGAAGGGGAATTAGTAAGACTAAATAGAATCAATATACATTCATACTATCCATACATTGTATGGAATGTTATCATGTGTATAACCTCCATATGGGACATCAATTGATGATATTCAAAATGAAGGGAAATCATGGAAAAATATTGATCTCTATGCAGTTGATCAAATAGGTCATCAATACATGGTAGATGGTACATTTTATTGAACATGATATTGTTTAACTCCAAATAATCATTTAGAAGTCTCATTGATCCATCTTCATTTTTATCAATAATAACAATTGCAACACAAGGTGACACACTTTCCTAAATGAATCCCCTATCACAGTTCTCTTGGAGTTTGTTATTTAATTCTTGCACCTTAATTTTAGATATTCAAAAAGGAGTCCCAAAATATGTTGTATAACTAGGTATAAGTTCTATTATGAACTAAAATTCATGATTTTTCTAGAATAATGGGAAACTCCTTGGAAATGACATCAAAAAATTCGCACACAATCAGAAAATCATCAATATATATTTTCTCCACAAAAATTTGAGATAAAAACCTTTCTGAATGGTAGTTGGGAACCATATAATTGATTTAATCTCCATTTAATGTTTTTATATATCATCATATTGATTTAAAATCATAATTTTGTTTGTAATCTCAAATATTACTACCTTTTCTTTAAATTTGATTGGTATTTATGTAGAGTAATCTAATTCATGCCAAAGATAACAACAAATTTCACTAGTGGAAGAATGATGAGAATTACATGAAGAACATTACCACAAAAATAAACTAGAGAATAATCATATACATGATATGAAATAATCATAACATTATGTATTTTAATGGTTAATTCCACATATAATCATCGTGGTGACATTTTCATACCCTTATAAAATTATTTATATTTTAATGAATTAGTAGATCCAAAGATAAATCAGATAATGGAAGCTATGGAGTGGTTGGTATGTATACCTTTGATCATTTCATTATCATACCCAAGAACTGAAATATTAATCACATGAGATTTAATGTTTTACTATAGCTTATGAGGTTACTAACATCTATCATCATTATTAACCTTCGTATTTAAGAACTGGTTAACATAGCTCCATACATCATTCATTTGAAGCACTAGTGTGTGGGTGGTGAATTCAATGAAACACTCTATATTCTCATCTTTACGTGTCTACCACCCTTTAATCTGATAATAAATTCCTCGATGAACTTCTCTTACACACTTAAATAATTTAATAGTCCCCATATGAAATTGTCCTTCGTGTTTCTTCCCACACATTGAGAATAAACAAAATATCATCTTCTTCTCTCCATGGTTTATAGATTTTCCTTTGAACACCATCTTCCCATTCATTTAAAAACACAAGACAGATACATAACTCTAACATCCATTTCCACCATGAGAGAACATCGAATAATAATTTCATAAATATGAAATACAATTTTTATAACACCCATAGATGACGTGGTTTAAAGGCATTGAAGGATGATTCAACCTTATATTTAGGATCAATAATAATATTAGAAGCATACCTATCAAGTATTTTAAAATTTGACTCATATGTACCACTTGATTAATCATTCCTTCTCTTTAACTCAATGAACACATTTTCCATTTTTATATAGAGACTAAAAATGAATTACATATAAAAAAATGTTGTTAAACTCATCCTAATTCATAGAGTCAAATTAATTAGTTTTCATCATATTCTAAATATGATTTCACCACTTTTCTGATTAACCTTCTAAATGGTAGAGAACCTAAATGAATTTCTCATGTTCTGAAAACTGGAGAATGGGAAATATCTTCTTAGGAACACTAATCCATTCCTCTATAACTAGTGAATAAACATAACCACTAATGGAATGTGTACATTCCCTCATGAAGGATTCAATATAATGATGTTCCCATTTTTTTCATTTTGAGTTCTAGGATGATTCATATCTTGATAAAGTTGAGTGAACATAAAAACTTGTTTTTTCATTCCATATCTCATAACATGTGGCTACTAAGGAGAACTATAATTTCATTATCTATCACACTCAACATTATCATGGTTCCTTAATGTAACATCAATTGAATAAAACCAAAAATGTCAGTCTAGGAATAATAATAATATTGGGGAACGACATATTTTTGAAAACACACTTTTATGATGTCTAAATAATGACACCATATTCCTTAATTTATGAGTCCATAGGTTTATTCAATGTTATTCATAGACGTATTCTATTTAAATCCTTCATGATTGTTTATAAATATTTTGTGAATTTTCAAAACATTTCCCCTAGGAGTGTCAATATAGGTGTGTATTAAGGCCCATTTTTGTGAACCAGGTGACGATTGAGTCCTACTCAATGTACCCTTTACAGATCTATAAACCCTTGGTATCTTTGTACCTGATCATGAACAAATTGTATTATCCAGGAAGGGATATAATTTCTTAAGAACCACTCCCTCTATCCTTTACCAAAATTGATGGAAATATTTCTATACTTTGACTCATCCATATATTTATCCATAAACGTGTCTTTAGAGATCTCACCATGGTTCTTTCATTCTATTTTACAAAGGATAACAAAATTAGTCATCTAATACAAAATATAGTGAATTGGGCTTATCATACGTATATATTACAATTTTTTATAAATATTCACTACATTACACAAACACACACATGCAGACCTTAATAGTTTAGTTCATTTAGAAACATGGAAATAGAAAAAACTATTCCATACGTTAACTATGTCAAATCCCACAATAATCTTCATAACATTCTTCCTTTATTGAAAAATTAGATGTAATAAATTTCATCATAACCTGGGGAAATGAAACATAAGAAAGGCTTGGCTTAAATAATATATAAGGGTAAAAAAATGGATATTCTAAAGCATTACATAAAAATAATAATATGAGAAAATGAGAAGAAAATGTTAAAACCATACCATGTATATTAATGATCATAATCTCAAGTAATTGAATAAATAATATCAATTAATAATACATGAATCATGAGGAATTAAAATATCATGATCCATGAGTGCATCACATTTGAATAATACATAGATTGATAGCATGTACATAAGTGTAGAAAATCAATTTTATATTAGTGATGGAAAATTTCAAAGGATATCATTGTGGATTGGGTTAGCTCCAAAAATCATCATAGAATTCAAGTTTCACTCCAATGAACATCATATCAGACAATTTCCCATATTAAATAGGGTTCACTCCCCATTCGAGTCCTATATATCTCATGAGATATAAATCATTACCAAATTCACTAGAGGGAGATATATGTCTGAGTTGTTTCATATTGAAATCCATATTTATGTGAGAAACAAAATCTTAAAACATGCATCATATCATAACCCATGAAATAAAATGTCTGTTGAAAAAAATTAATTTTATAATAAAATATTTAAATTATACAAGTTTCATAATCAATTCATCATTTCATCATAATATTACTCTTGTAAAAAATATTGTGTTTTATAAGAATTTTAAGATGATACAACCCATGCGTGAGAAACAGGTTTCATAAAACTAATTCCATCACAAAAAATGAGCATTTCCTAGAATGAATAAGAATTTTATCATTGGATCATATCCCCAATAAGGTGTCGGTAAAATTGTTGTGTTACATCACAGATGAGAAAATATTTTGATCGATCATTTAAAAAATATTGTGAAGAAAATATAATTTTCACATTGAAAAAAAAATTAAACATATAATATTTTTAAAATATTTTTATTTAAAAATATCGTAAAAAATTATAATGAAATATTCAATGAAAATAAATTTCCTAATTATAGAATGCTTTTTTTAAATACCATACTTGTTAAATAAAATATTCCTTTCACATTTTTAGTAAAATAAGAAAATAAATTGTATGGAAAAATAACTGATTACAATAAAATGATTTATAAAAAAAGATATTCATGGGTAAAAATGTAATTAAAAAAATAAAATTATTTTAATAAAATAAAATTTATTTTTAAAAAAAACATGCTTTTATATGAAAAAAATTCCGATAGAAGAGAGAAATAATGTATAATTTTAATAATTTTATTTTTCTGAGTATTTTATATACCAATGAGTAGAAAATAGGTACTATTACATGAAAATATAATAACTAAATAGAGGAGCATAAAATTCCTTTGTTTTATGAGATATGTATCATAATAGTTTATCATATGAAACATATTGATAAACAATCCTGATAAATGATGAGATTGTAACAAAAATTGTTGACAACATTGGTAACCTTGAATCCCAAGCCCCATGAAGGAATAAATAAAAATGAAACATAAAATATATAGAGGATAAATAAAATCATTATATTACACTTTAATGGGGTTGTATACACACTTCTTGAAATAAATAGTTGAATAACATAATAAATCCCTCAAAGAATGAAAATTGAGAAAAATACCCCTTACCTTAAGTCTTCAGTTACATTATACTCCTACAGACATCCTATATAAAAAATATAAATTTATTATACTTATATTATGAAACAATATTTATATATATCATTCCACATATGATTTTCTCGGGAAATTGTACAACTAGTTTATTAACAATCCCAAGATAAAGTCATGGTTAGAGCATTAAATGATATGTTTTCGTGTATGTTTTGACTTGTTTTTTGGGCCTCATACATTGATCATGGATTAATATTACCAATAATTTAAAATAATTATATAAATATCATATATATTTATTATATATTTATTTATAGTATTCAATTAATTTTTTTATAGGAAATGAAATACAATGTTTATGGAAATAGTATGACATAAATACACAAGAACGTTGTTTTCAATTTCTTATTAGGATGAAATAAATAAAATTAAATGATATATATTTTATTAAATAATATACTTTTTGTAAAATATATCACATACTTACATTAATACAATCATTATTTCCTTCCCTGTAAAGCATGAATGAATCCCATCGCTTCATAAGATGGTAGTCCATTGTACACATTGGCGACATTATCATATTCCCACATGAATGAAAGTACGAATGTATGTTTGATATAATAATTATAAAGGAATAATAATATCATATATAACATATATAAATAATTAATCCATAATTATGACCATACTTGAGTGGTGAAAATGGAAAAAAGAATGATATTGGTTCGTGAGGCTGTAGACTTCTAGCTATGTGAAAGAAGATTTAATAACACATTCAAAAGAAGGGGAGATGTTTTTGGTTCATTAACATCACCTAAAAACATCCTATTATATATAATATACTATATATATTTTATCATAATGGTATAATTTAAATTTAATGATCTTATGGAAGAAGTAAAACAAAAGGCATATGTTAATGAATGTTACCTCTTCTATGGGTTCCCTCCATTGGTTTGCACGAAAATCCTTCCTAGGATGGATTTCTATCCAAAACTATAATTACATTATGAAAAGAAATGTTTTTTGAAGTCATATGGGCATGTAATGGAGGATAGATAAGGCTTTTATGGTGTGAATAATAGAGGAATGGGGTTGTCCAGTTATAACTAAGCAGAGTGGCACACTTATAATTTTTGAAAAGAATGAATTTCACCCAAGCTTTTTTCAGGTAATAAAAATTAAATAATTGACCATTAAAGTGAATATAAGTTAAAAATTAGAAATATTGGCATTAATTAGTGTTTAAAAAATATTTTATGTCATTATAAACCTTATAATTTCAGTCTAACCCACGAAAAACAAATTTTTCTACCATAACAGTGATAATTAGTTTTTACTGTTTTCACTATAAATTTTACAAAAAAAATGATTTTGAAATTATTAGATAATATGAATAATTCTTATTAAAAATATGTAATCCATTTTAAAAAATTGTATTAATATAAGATGAATATTTTAATTTAAAATTAATCTCACAACTATGATGTGAAATTGGATTTTTAAATATAAACTTTTCAAAAGATTGTAATGTTTTTATATAAAAACTGAATATGAAATTGATTTAAATGAACTAAATTAGATTAATGGATTTATAATTTAAATATTTTTACTTTAATAAAATAATTTAATATATATGTTAAAGTATTTAATAAAATAAATTAAATGTAATTTTTGGATTAAAATACATTATTTTCATTATTCAACAAAAAATGAATCTTTTCAAAACAATCAAAACAAATAACCCTAACATAATTTGGAAATACAAATTTAAAATTTTAATTTTATTAAATAGAATTATTTATATAAAAGTATCAAAAATTAATTTTATTAATCTTCACAAAAAAATCACAATTTTGAGAATATAGTATATTCGAACCATATAAAGAGTTTATTGAAAATTAAGTACTTTTTTATCATTTTGTTCTAATTATATAAAAAAATTCTATATAATATTTGAAAATTATTTATTACTATAATTATAAATATGATTAATGGAAAATTAATAATGGTATAGTTTGAATAACTATATTTATAATATATCATGGTTTTTACAACTCAGGGTTATTTGTAACGCAAGATAACCCATTGATACATGTGGAACTAGATTTGTTGGCACCGGAAAAGGAATCCCCAAAATATTTCAAATGCTTCTATACATTATCCAAGATCGTAGCCCATTTCTCAAGCTTTGATTCGGTAGGTCAAAGAGCCTGAACGTAGTTACAGATTATGAGTTATAGACAGTTGAAGATGGACCTATAAACGGGTTCACGAAGACCATTCATGAAGCTCCCTCCACGATTGTGAAGCAAAGGAACTTAACCGTAGCCCCTGGAGCCTCGCTTCCAGCATAGAGCTCCCCCTTCACGAACCTGCTGTGGAGCAAAGAGGCGGGATGCTACGCGAACCGATTTGACGCCTGTGAACCTGCCGTAGAGCAAGGAGGCGGGATGCACCATGAATGTATTTGACGTTCGCAAACCCACTGCAGAGTAAGGAGGTGGAATGCTCAATGAACTGATTTGACGTTCACAAACCCACTGTAGATCAAGGAGGCGGGATGCTCCATAAACTCCTTTGACATTTGTTATCCACCACGTAGAAAGCTCTGTATTTGCACCGAGCGATCTCTACTTCGTGGCGAGTCTCGCCTATAAATACCTGGCACACCCCCCTTCATGACAAGGTTGACTCCACACCTTGGGAGGCACATCTCCCATTTCTCAGTACTCCACATTCCTTCGTGAAGCAGCTCTGTGAGTCCATGCTCTGTGATTATCTTCCTTCATGAAACTTCTCTGTGAGTCCACGCTCCGCGAGTTGCTTCCTTCATGAGGCTGCTCCGTGAGTCCATGCTCTGCAAGCATCATTTCTTCACGAGACTTTTTCGTGAGTCCATGCTCAGCGAGTAGCTGTCCTTCATGAAGATGCTCCATGAGACCCCATGCTCCAAGATCCCTTTTTCTCAGCGAAGTTACTTCACAAAGACCAATCCTTTATAAGGCTCCAACCTTCATAAGTACTAGTCCTTAATGCAGGGCTGCACCCCTGTAACACCCCAAGCTTCTACGGTACGTTTCCCTTCGAATAATGCGATAGCGTGTGTTGTACGCAACCTCGAGTTCTAACACACACCACAACTAATTAAACTAGCCGTTGTGAATAGTAATACCTACTTTTTGAAATCATATATATTCTATATTTCAAAATGGACTTCATTTTTGGATTCGGAATATCAAAATTAGCCTAGGGTGAAATTTTGGTACATTTCGGATAACTTTCATATTTTGATGAATAGTGAAAATTTCTAAATTTTAATTAAAAACAACTTTTTTAATCAAAATAATTAATAGTGATAAATTATGAATTTGAGTGGTTTTAAAGTATATTTAGAATATATTTTTACCATTCAATTTAATGTTTATCATTGGACATAATTTTACAATTAAACCGAACATAAACAAGTGTCAATCTTTTGATAGTTATTATCTCTTAAAAACACGCTTTTTGTTTTGACAGCGGGAATTAATTTTAAATTAATTTCTGCCACTTCTGTGTTTTGAATTTAGGAAAATGGATTCCATATTTGGAATCAGGATTTTCAAATTGTGTAAATATGTAACTTTTATTTTTAGACATTTTGAATAGTTACTGTGGTAAATATTTTATTTACCATGGTTAAAGGGTAAATCCGGTAAATAAGGGTTAAAAAAATAATATTATAATAATACAAAATTACCCTAAAACGTGTCCTAACCTTATTGGTGGACACATACCCGACCATGGGCATCCTTTGGTCAATTTGGGGACCCCTTGGAGCCACTTGTATGTGGTAGGGACACTTTATATTAATAAAGTTAAAATAAAAATAAAAATAGCATAAGCTTACATCTTTTAGAAGAACAATTTTTACATAGGGTTATACATGTTGGATTTTCGATTATAAATATTAATTAGAAAGCTAAAAAGATTTCCTACATAATGATATTTTATTTATAATTTTTAGACATTATATAATTTATTTTATTTATGACACAATGATGATGCAGTAATTACTAAAATAGTGAAAAATAAAAATAATTGATCTTATAAATACCCAAATAATTATAATATGAAACTTTTAATGAATTAAACTAATTTTCTATGATAATATGATATATTAGGATTGATTTAATTGACTTTGTTCGAAGTAATCAATCTGTTAGGAGTTTCACAAAAATCAACTATTGAATAGTGTCAAAATTGACATAAAAGAGTTCTTAAAACAAATATTATATTATTAATTGATATTAAATTCCTAAAAATCTAAGGTTCGGCCAAGAGACTTATATTATGATAGGTTCCTCATTAATGGACCACTTGGGGGTCTCTTGGATGTATATAGTAAGTTTATTAATCATATTATATAAAAATACAAAGAGACATTGTAAAAGTGAAACTAATTAACTTAGAGTTAATACTTAAAGATAAGGTTAATATAAGTACCCAAACCTGTCTAAATTCTATTGGATGAGTTGTTTTCGACCTATCCACACCTCAGACTTTGAATAGTCAACTTTGGAGCCTTTTTAAACCGAATATGAATTTATTATAAATTAATATTTCTAACTTTTCCAAAGGTGCCCCTCACCCCTCTTATAAAAGGGCACTCCTCCTTCTCATTTCTTCACACCTTCAAAGCCTTTTGGTTCGGCCAAACTCTGCCCAAATACTCTCCCAACATCCCTCAATACAACCTAGAGGCCTTAGTTCTATCAGAAAGCCAACCTAAGGAGCCCTTTTGATCAAATCAAAAGGAAGAACCCGAAGAAGAGGTAATGATTTCACCACCCTTTTCTAAGTTCATTTCTTCTTCCACTTCTTCTTCCTTTGTTCTTACCATTCTGAAATAATAACTCCAGTATCTCACATATACTGTGATGTTATTATAAATATGGTACAATCATATTCAGTATTCTATCCACCCTTTGAATAACATGTCACCATACGTGCGTACGTACGGCTTACCGTCTCCACGTCGTGGTGTAATTGTTATTCAATATAATATTATTTGGATGGGTATAATAATGATGTGTAACTCATGTAAATAATAAATATAACATGTTAATGATTCTGTATATATGATATACCATCCATTTATATATTATTTTAATATCAAAAGAATGATATTGTCGCTCGTGCGTACGTACGGACTACCGTCTCCACGAACGCGATGAGATTCATTCTCCATCGTATCCATTCAAGTATAATTATCATTTGATGATTTAAAAATGATGTTTAAGGACTGTATATCATTCTGGATATGAATAAGATACAACAACCATGGCTTATGTAACAAAACATATAAAAGAAAATGAGTAAGTTAACTCCCGAAACGACGATAATTCTAAGATATTATTAACAAATCAATGTTAAAAGATCATATATGATATCATATTAATATATATGATTCTTGTATAATTTAATAACAACTATTTCACCATTATACAGGAGGTTAACCTACCCCAACCAAGGAAAAGTACAAGGTAAGGGTTATTTCACAATCTCTTCATTATCCGAGGTTGTTTATATGTAATAATCTACTAGGATCTCTTTATCATCCACATCCATGTTTCTTAAAAATGTATTTCAAAACATTTTTACTATTTACAAGAATATGGGTTAAAGTCATTTATACCTTTTTTTGACTTTTTATAAGAGGTTTATAAAGGAATATTTCCGTCGTTTTCAAAACAAGGTCCTTTTTAACCTTTTCGACAGAATTGAGGTAGGAATGTTTTTTTAACTTATACGGCGGGTGCGGTTATTTTACGCCGTTATAAAATCTTCAAAGCTTTCCTTACAAGCTTATAAGAATATTTTCAAAGAAAATGTTTTATTTTATATGGATCTTAAATGATTTCAAAATAAAAGGAGATATTTCTTTAAAAAGAATTTTGATTTCATCTATGTCAGCATCCTTTGATGGATTTTAAGATTATTTGAAGTTGATTTATTATGATACAAAACTTCTATATTGTATTGAAGGTTTTGTGATATGTTTGACTGTGGATGTGCTATTTTTATACCATTCATAGTTTATTGTGAAAGTATTGACATTTCGTATGCTAGTTTTAATACGAATGTTTATGTTATGTTTAAACCTTTTCATATGGGAATGCATTGGACTTAATAAGTGACGGGTGGAGCCCGCTATAGCTCCTCGATGCATCGGTAGGTCTCATGAGACAAACTAGTGTCTTGGCACAAGGCCTTGACAAAATCTTATTTGTAGTCTTGGCACGAGGCCTTGGCTATGTGGTTATGATAGTCTGGCATTATGCATTCCAACATTATGAAAGTGGTTATTTATTTTTGCATGTGATTATTCGATTAGTGGAATATCCATGTGAATAAGTAAATGGCATTATTTCATTTTATTTATGCCATACCATGTTGAAAGTTCATGTTTAAAAGGCTTTTGTTTTAGTTATACATTGCCTTAAATGTTTATTCTTATTGATGAAAGTTTCCGCTATATTGTTATCCTTACTGGGCATTTGAGCTCACCCCTTTTCTATGTTTTATTTTTCCCAGGAAGTGAAGATGTAAGTTATGAATGACCTGCAGGGATATTATGAGGGGATTGTAGTGTGGACTGTGGAAACATTATGTTGTTGTAGTAGTTTTTGATTTTATGATGTAATGTAAAACTTATGAATATATCTAGTGTTTCCAAGGCTACTAAACCAATCGGTCTTTCGAGATTTGATCTTTCTTGTGATCATGCCAATGTTATGTAATAATGCACCGACTCTAGGAAACTAGGGTCGGGGCGTTACAGTTGGTATCAGAGGGAGGTTTAGTACAAACCTTGGAAGCTAGATTTAGATAAACTCTGATTAGAGCACGTAGACCTAAGATGAACTTTGAGGATTAGTATAGAAGAACTTCCTAGAATTTTGGTATTGTAGAGACTTTGTGAGTTTTGCGAGCAATACATCCCTGTCTGGATACGAGCAGGTAGAGGCGGCTCTGGCACAGATGTACCTAGGGGTAAAACCCGAAAACACCGCTTTGAGCTAGACTCGAACGGGAACTGGTGCACGACAACGGGCCTTGCTGCACTCTTGGTTACGACACTCCCGGGGGATATGCTTAGGATAACTCTCACTTTCTTTACAAATCATTATGAAGGGTTTATGAGTATATACTTCCTCAAAGAAAACATATTTATGATTATGGATTATATCCATAGATAGTTCAATTTATGTTAAGTGTTTTATAAGTATGGGATTATGTATTTTGATTCATAAACTGATCTAGTTTATGCCATTGTTTAGAAATGGCGCCTAGTGGAAGAAATGGAAACCGTATCAATGCACGCACTCCATGTAGGGATTGCCCTCCTGCTCAAGATAATTATAGTGGGGCTGGTGATGCAACTGGTGCTGATCAGCTAATCACCGTACTGGGACAACTTACTCAGGTTATGAATAATAACCTTACCCGTATGGAGCACCCTGATCCGCAGCGTGGAGGATCAATGTTAGATCGATTCATGAGACAACAACCACCAACGTTCAATGGAAGTACAAATCCCTTAGTAGCTGAGCAATGGATATTTTCCCTAGAGAAAATATTTCAGGCTTTGGGGAGTAGTGAAAGGGAAAAAGTTACCATGGCAGTTTACCGCCTCACTGGAGATGCTGATCAATGGTGGTCATTGATTCAAAACATGAAGGAAGATGATGAAGTATCAAACATGGAATGGAGGGAGTTCAAAGATCTGTTTTTAGAAAAATACTTTCCTCGCGACCATCGAGCAGATATGGAAAGGCAATTTCTGAGTCTGAGACAAAAGGAGGATGAGAATGTCACAAAGTATGAGGCTAACTTTACAAGGTTAGCGAGGTATGCTGGAGATTATATTCGCAACCCAAGAAGTAAGATTGATCGTTTCTTTGATGGGTTAAAACCATTTCTCCGTCGAGCATTAGTCTCACAATCCTTTTCATCGTACGAAGACATTGTCTCATGTGCTATCAAGACCGAAAAGGAATTCTCTAAGTCTTATGACTTTAAAGCAAAGCAAGAGAAGAAGAGACCTGCTGATCAATCTGGGAATGGAAATAAGGGGAAGAAGGGAAAGGTTGAATATCCATCTTGTGGTAAGTGCGGGAAGAAACACCCCGGTGCTTGCCTGAAGGGAATGGGAGTCTGTTACAAGTGTGGTGAAAAAGGCCACCAAGCTCATGATTGCAAGGGGAAGAAGGAAGCTACCAACGTTCAGTGCTACAATTGCAGGGAGATGGGGCATTATGCAAATGCATGTCCTAAGCGTCAGGAGAACTTACCTCAGAAAAGGCCAAGGGATCAAGGCCAGGCTTATGCTATCACTACTGCTGAGGTAGAAACTCCGAAAGACGTGGTGGCAGGTAATTTAATGGTTTCCTCAAGTTTAGCAAATGCATTATTTGATTCTGGATCATCGCATTGTTTCATATCTTCCCAGTTTGCTAAGAAAATTAGATATTTCCAATTTGATTTAATAAGGGAGTTGTCAGTTAAAACTCCTAAGGGAAGTATCGTTGCAACAAAGTTTTGTGAATCAGTCCCCATTAGAGCACATAAATTTTCTTTATCTGCTGATTTCATCGTCATACCTATGATTGAGTTTGATATAATCCTCGGTATGGACTGGCTTTCGGACTATGATGCGAAGATTTATTGTAAGAAGAAAGAGGTTACGATTCTTGATGATAATGATAAGGAACACCTTATTTTTAGAGCAGAATCGTCACCACCTAATTCTTATTTAGACCCACCCCCAGTAGCTCAACTTAATTCAATTATTGGGGAGGAAGAGAATGAAATAACTGTCGTTGAGGAAAGGAATGTTCAAATAGAGGATGTACCTGTTGTGAAAGAATTTGTAGATGTATTTCCGGAAGATTTACCTGGACATCCTCCAGAACGAGAAGTTGAGTTTTCTATTGATTTGATTCCTGGATCAAGGCCTATATCGAAGACCCCTTATAGAATGGCCACTGTAGAGTTAGTCGAACTAAAGAAACAACTAGAGGAATTGAGTAATAAGGGATTTATTCGCCCTAGTGTTTCTCCATGGGGAGCCCCTGTTCTTTTTGTTAAAAAGAAAGATGGATCTATGAGGTTATGTATCGACTACAGGGAGATCAATGCTATAACGATAAAGAACAAGTATCCCCTACCTCGTATTGATGATTTATTTGACCAACTGCATGGAGCTAAATACTTTTCAAAGATTGACCTTCGATCTGGATACCATCAGTTGTGTGTAAAGAAGGAAGACATTCCGAAGACAGCATTTCGAACCAGGTACGGGCATTACGAGTTTACTGTAATGCCGTTTGGATTGACTAATGCACCCTCTGTATTCATGGATCTGATGAATAGAGTTTTCAGGGAGTATCTCGATGAATTTGTGGTGGTATTTATTGATGATATCTTGGTATACTCCAAAACCTACGAAGATCATGAAAATCACTTGCGCATTATCTTGAAGACTCTGAGGAGGCATGAATTATATGGAAAGTTTAGCAAGTGTGAATTCTGGCTTCAGGAGATTTCTTTTCTTGGCCATATTGTCTCTAAAGATGGAATCTCTGTTGATCCTTCTAAGACCAAGGCAATCCAAGAATGGCCAGCACCTACGAGTATAACTGAGGTACGTAGTTTTATTGGCTTGGCAGGTTATTATCGACGTTTCGTCCAGAATTTTGCCCGATTGGCTAACCCATTAACGAAGCTCACACGTAAAGGGGTTAAATTTGTTTGGACAAAAGAGTGTGAAGAATGTTTCGAAGAACTGAAGAGAAGATTAGTCAATGCTCCTATATTGACTCTACCATCGGGGAATGATGGGTTCGTTATTGATAGTGATGCATCAAAGAAAGGACTTGGCTGTGTCCTTATGCAGAATGATAGAGTTATTGCCTATGCATCACGACAGTTGAAAATTCATGAACAAAACTATCCTACTCATGATCTTGAGTTAGCAGCTGTGATCTTTTCTTTGAAGATATGGAGGCACTACCTCTATGGTGAAAAATGTGAGATTTATACTGATCACAAGAGTTTGAAGTATATTTTCTCACAAAAAGAACTCAACATGAGGCAAAGGAGATGGCTTGAATTACTCAAGGATTATGATTGTACGATACACTACCACCCGGGGAAGGCAAACAAGGTGGCAGATGCTTTGAGTAGAAAAGACCATGGAGTTTTGAACAATATGAGAATTGAAAGGGATCCAATTTTCATGGATCTAGTGAAAATGGACATGGGAATAACCAGGGAAGGTGAAACATCAATGCTTTTTCAAATGGTTGCCAAACCATCTTTACTAGAAAGGATTAAGAGTTCTCAGACCGATGATGACGAATTCCAAAAGAAGATTAAAGCTGTGAATGATGGGAGATTGAGAGACTTTGTGTATGAAGATGGAATTTTGAAATTCGGGAAGAGACATTGTGTTCCCAATATACCTGATCTAAAAAGGGAATTGCTGGATGATGCTCATAGTTCCAATTTCCCTATACACCCTGGGAGCACCAAAATGTATAGAGATTTGAAGGAACATTTTTGGTGGGACAACATGAAGAGGGAGATTGCTGATTTTGTGTCAAGGTGTATGGTTTGTCAACAAGTGAAAGCTGGAAGGCAACAGCCTGGAGGAGTCATGCAACCTCTTCCCATACCGGAGTGGAAATGGGACAATATTACGATGGACTTTGTCATGGGGCTACCAAAGACTCCTAGAAGGAACGATGCAATATGGGTTATTGTTGATCGTCTTACCAAGTCAGCACATTTTCTTGCTATAAGAGAAGATCTACCCCTGGAACGTCTAGCAAGACTATACATTAATGAAGTTGTGAGACTTCATGGAGTTCCCCTATCGATTGTTTCTGATCGTGATCCCCGTTTTACTTCAAGATTTTGGAAAAGTCTTCAGAAATCCCTGGATACTGAACTTCATTTGAGCACTGCTTACCACCCTCAGACAGACGGACAATCAGAACGGACTATTCAGACCTTAGAAGACATGTTGAGATCTTGCTCACTTGATTTTCAGGGTATGTGGGATCAATATTTACCTCTGGTAGAATTTTCCTATAACAATAGCTTCCATTCGAGTATACAAATGGCACCATATGAAGCGTTATACGGAAAGAGATGTCGTACACCAACCTGTTGGGATGACGTTGGTGAAAGAAAACTTGTAGGCCCAGAACTGGTGGAGGAAACGGTGGAAAAGGTGAAGGTAATCCAAAATCACATCAAAGCAGCTCAAAGTAGGCAGAAGAGCTATGCCGATAATCGAAGGAAGGATTTGGAATTTCAAGTCGGTGATCATGTTTTCCTAAAGGTATCTCCGTGGAAGGGAGTCATACGTTTTGGTAAGAAAGGTAAATTGAGTCCCAGGTACATCGGACCTTTCGAAATTCTAGAACAAATTGGGGCTGTAGCTTACCGATTGGCAATGCCGCCAAGTCTCTCCAAAGTTCACGATGTGTTCCACGTATCTCTGTTGAGAAAATACATGCCTGACCCAACGCATGTACTCACCTATGAGGAATTAGAACTGGAACCCGATCTGTCTTATTGCGAAGAGCCCATCAGGATTCTTGATACAAGAGAACAAGTACTGAGAAACCGGACGACGCGTCTGGTAAAAGTTTTGTGGAGAAATCATAAAATGGAAGAGGCAACGTGGGAACCCGAGGAACTTATGATGAAGAACCACCCGAGTCTTTTTATGCAGTAATACCCTAGAAATTGCGAGGACGCAATTATTTGAAGGAGGGGAGAATGTAACACCCCAAGCTTCTACGGTACGTTTCCCTTCGAATAATGCGATAGTGTGTGTTGTACGCAACCTCGAGTTCTAACACACACCACAACTAATTAAACTAACCGTTGTGAATAGTAATACCTACTTTTTGAAATCATATATATTCTATATTTCAAAATGGACTTCATTTTTGGATTTGGAATATCAAAATTAGCCTAGGGTGAAATTTTGGTACATTTCGGATAACTTTCATATTTTGATGAATAGTGAAAATTTCTAAATTTTAATTAAAAACAACTTTTTTAATCAATATAATTAATAGTGATAAATTATGAATTTGAGTGGTTTTAAAGTATATTTAGAATATATTTTTACCATTCAATTTAATGTTTATCATTGGACATAATTTTACAATTAAACCGAACATAAACAAGTGTCAATCTTTTGATAGTTATTATCTCTTAAAAACACGCTTTTTGTTTTGACAGCGGGAATTAATTTTAAATTAATTTCTGCCACTTCTGTGTTTTGAATTTAGGAAAATGGATTCCATATTTGGAATCAGGATGTTCAAATTGTGTAAATAGGTAACTTTTATTTTTAGGCATTTTGAATAGTTACTGTGGTAAATATTTTATTTACCATGGTTAAAGGGTAAATCCGGTAAATAAGGGTTAAAAAAATAATATTATAATAATAAAAAATTACCCTAAAACGTGTCCTAACCTTATTGGTGGACACATACCCGACCATGGGCATCCTTTGGTCAATTTGGGGACCCCTTGGAGCCACTTGTATGTGGTAGGGACACTTTATATTAATAAAGTTAAAATAAAAATAAAAATAGCATAAGCTTACATCTTTTAGAAGAAAAATTTTTACATAGGGTTATACATGTTGGAGTTTCGATTATAAATATTCATTAGAAAGCTAAAACGATTTCCTACATAATGATATTTTATTTATAATTTTTAGACATTATATAATTTATTTTATTTATGACACAATGATGATGCAGTAATTACTAAAATAGTGAAAAATAAAAATAATTGATCTTATAAATACTCAAATAATTATAATATGAAACTTTTAATGAATTAAACTAATTTTCTATGATAATATGATATATTAGGATTGATTTAATTGACTTTTTTCGAAGTAATCAATCTGTTAGGAGTTTCACAAAAATCAACTATTGAATAGTGTCAAAATTGACATAAAAGAGTTCTTAAAAACAAATATTATATTATTAATTGATATTAAATTCCTAAAAATCTAAGGTTCGGCCAAGAGACTTATATTATGATAGGTTCCTCATTAATGGACCACTTGGGGGTCGCTTGGATGTATATAGTAAGTTTATTAATCATATTATATAAAAATACAAAGAGACATTGTAAAAGTGAAACTAATTAACTTAGAGTTAATACTTAAAGATAAGGTTAATATAAGTACCCAAACCTGTCTAAATTCTATTGGATGAGTTGTTTTCGACCTATCCACACCTCATCCTTTGAATAGTCAACTTTGGAGCCTTTGTAAACCGAATATGAATTTATTATAAATTAATATTTCTAACTTTTCCAAAGGTGCCCCTCACCCCTCTTATAAAAGGGCACTCCTCCTTCTCATTTCTTCACACCTTCAAAGCCTTTTGGTTCAGCCAAACTCTGCCCAAATACTCTCCCAACATCCCTCAATACAACCTAGAGGCCTTAGTTTGATCAGAAAGCCAACCTAAGGAGCCCTTTTGATCAAATCAAAAGGAAGAACCCGAAGAAGAGGTAATGATTTCACCACCCTTTTCTAAGTTCATTTCTTCTTCCACTTCTTCTTCCTTTGTTCTTACCATTCTGAAATAATAACTCCAGTATCTCACATATACTGTGATGTTATTATAAATATGGTACAATCATATTCAGTATTCTATCCACCCTTTGAATAACATGTCACCATACGTGCGTACGTACGGCTTACCGTCTCCACGTCGTGGTGTAATTGTTATTCAATATAATATTATTTGGATGGGTATAATAATGATGTGTAACTCATGTAAATAATAAATATAACATGTTAATGATTCTGTATATATGATATACCATCCATTTATATATTATTTTAATATCAAAAGAATGATATTGTCGCTCGTGCGTACGTACGGACTACCGTCTCCACGAACGCGATGAGATTCATTCTCCATCGTATCCATTCAAGTATAATTATCATTTGATGATTTAAAAATGATGTTTAAGGACTGTATATCATTCTGGATATGAATAAGATACAACAACCATGGCTTATGTAACAAAACATATAAAAGAAAATGAGTAAGTTAACTCCCGAAACGACGATAATTCTAAGATATTATTAACAAATCAATGTTAAAAGATCATATATGATATCATATTAATATATATGATTCTTGTATAATTTAATAACAACTATTTCACCATTATACAGGAGGTTAACCTACCCCAACCAAGGAAAAGTACAAGGTAAGGGTTATTTCACAATCTCTTCATTATCCGAGGTTGTTTATATGTAATAATCTACTGGGATCTCTTTATCATCCACATCCATGTTTCTTAAAAATGTATTTCAAAACATTTTTACTATTTACAAGAATATGGGTTAAAGTCATTTATACCTTTTTTTGACTTTTTATAAGAGGTTTATAAAGGAATCTTTCCGTCGTTTTCAAAACAAGGTCCTTTTTAACCTTTTCGACAGAATTGAGGTAAGAATGTTTTTTTTAACTTATACGGCGGGTGCGGTTATTTTACGCCGTTATAAAATCTTCAAAGCTTTCCTTACAAGATTATAAGAATATTTTCAAAGAAAATGTTTTATTTTATATGGATCTTAAATGATTTCAAAATAAAAGGAGATATTTCTTTAAAAAGAATTTTGATTTCATCTATGTCAACATCCTTTGATGGATTTTAAGATTATTTGAAGTTGATTTATTATGATACAAAACTTCTATATTGTATTGAAGGTTTTGTGATATGTTTGACTGTGGATGTGCTATTTTTATACCATTCATAGTTTATTGTGAAAGTATTGACATTTCGTATGCTAGTTTTAATACGAATGTTTATGTTATGTTTAAACCTTTTCATATGGGAATGCATTGGACTTAATAAGTGACGGGTGGAGCCCGCTATAGCTCCTCGATGCATCGGTAGGTCTCATGAGACAAACTAGTGTCTTGGCACAAGGCCTTGACAAAATCTTATTTGTAGTCTTGGCACGAGGCCTTGGCTATGTGGTTATGATAGTCTGGCATTATGCATTCCAACATTATGAAAGTGGTTATTTATTTTTGCATGTGATTATTCGATTAGTGGAATATCCATGTGAATAAGTAAATGGCATTATTTCATTTTATTTATGCCATACCATGTTGAAAGTTCATGTTTAAAAGGCTTTTGTTTTAGTTATACATTGCCTTAAATGTTTATTCTTATTGATGAAAGTTTCCGCTATATTGTTATCCTTACTGGGCATTTGAGCTCACCCCTTTTCTATGTTTTATTTTTCCCAGGAAGTGAAGATGTAAGTTATGAATGACCTGTAGGGATATTATGAGGGGATTGTAGTGTGGACTGTGGAAACATTATGTTGTTGTAGTAGTTTTTGATTTTATGATGTAATGTAAAACTTATGAATATATCTAGTGTTTCCAAGGCTACTAAACCAATCGGTCTTTCGAGATTTGATCTTTCTTGTGATCATGCCAATGTTATGTAATAATGCACCGACTCTAGGAAACTAGGGTCGGGGCGTTACAACCCCCACACCCCTGCTTAGATTTAGTGCTATCCTATGGTCTATTTCCGGTCCCTTCGCTACGTCACTAAGCCCCATGAAAAATGCAGAGTCGCACCGCAAAATTTTCGGGCCGGGGTGTCGGCATTTTCTATTGCGCCCTTTATGTACACCCACCATCCACCTATGGAATACCATGATTTGAGATACTCTTCCATTCACCATGAAACATCCTGGAGTGATATTCTTCAGTTGTTTCGTTTCCCATGTCATTAGTTGAGTGTCACATCATCAATTCCTCGACCACTAAAGTTAACCATTCCTCAAGCAACACCTGCAAACCCTATCACTTGGCTACTATGCCAGGTTGAACCTGAAAGGGCCGCACTTGAGTAAGTCCCAAGACCATCCATTTATAGGCACCTTATGCCAATAGTCCTCTCTATATGACTATAAACTATAGTGCACCCTTTGTTCCAAACATAGGATGCCTCTTCCTCCAAACTAGAGATGCTTATTATCCAAGCATGAGGTACCAGCTGTCCTATCTACATGACTATAAACTGTAGTGCACCCAATGATCCAAACATAGGATTCCTCTTACTCTAAACAAGATATACCTTATGTGATAATCATAAAATTTCTTATTCTCCAAGAATGATATTCCAATAGTCCTCTCTACATGATTATAAACTGTAGTTCGCCCTGTATGACAAACATAGGATGCCACCTGATCCAAACAAGAGATGGATTATGCTCTAATAATAAGATGCCAATAGTCCTCTATACATTACTATAAACTATAGTTCACAATATATGCTATAGTTTGAATAAATATATTTTTAGTATATCATGGTTTTTAAAACACAGTTTCATGTGTAACACAAGATAACCCATTGTTGCATGTGGAACTAGATTGGTTGGCACCAGAAAATCATCACAAAAATATTCCAACTGCTTCCATACATGATCCAAGATCGTAGACCATTTTTCGAGCTTCGATTTGGTAGGTCATAGAGCCCAAACATAGTCACAAATTAGGAGTTATGGATAGTTGAACTTGGGCTGGTAAACTGGTTCGCCCAGACCATTCATGAAGCTCCCTCCACGATTGCGGAGCGGAGGAACTTGACCAGAGCCCCAGGAGCCTTGCTGCCGATGCAGAGCTCCCCCTTTGTGATTCTATCATGGAGCAAAGAGGCGGGATGCCCTGCGAACCGATTTGTCGTTTCTGAACCTACTGCGGAGTAAGGAGGCGGGATACTCCGCGAACGGATTTGATGTTCGAAAACCTACCACAGATCAAGGAAGCAGAATGCTCTGCGAACCGATTTGACATTCGTAAACCCATCATAGATCAAGGATTTGGGATGCTCTGCAAACTCCATTGACATTCACGATCCACCATGGAGAAAGCTCTGGCTTCACTTCGAGCGGGCTCTACTTCACGGTGAGTCTGTCTTATAAATAACCGGCTCACCCCCCTTTATGACAAGGCTAACTCCACTCCTTGGGCGGCCAATCACCCATTTCGTAGAACTCCACATTCCATAACGAAGTGGCTCTGTGAGTTCATTATCCACGAGTATCTTCCTTTTCAAAACTGCTCCATGAGTCTACACTCCGCGAGTAGCTTCTTTCACGAAGCTGCTCCGCAAGTCCATGCTCTGTGAGTAGATTCTTTTGCGAAGCTCCTCTGTGAGGAGCTAGCTTCGCGATGCAGCTCTGCGAGTCCATACTCCGCAAGTAGCTTTCCTTCACGAGACTGCTTCTTGAGTCCATGCTCCGCGAGCATCTTTCCTTCGTGAAGATGCTCCGTGAGACCCCATACTCCACAAGCCCTTTTGTTCCGCGAAGCTACTTCATGAAGACCTATCATTTACAAGGATCCTACCTTCTCAACCACCGGTCCATACTGTTGGGGCTTCACCCCTGCACCCCTGCTCGGGTTCAGTGCCAGCCTGTGGTCTTAGGCTAGTCCCTTCATTACTGTCACTGATCCCCATAAGAAATGCAGTGTCGCACTACGAACTTTTAGGGCCGGGATGTCGGCATTCTCCATTTCTACCTTATGTGCACCCACCTTCCGCCTATGGAATGCCATGATTTGAGATACTCCTTCAAACACCATGAAAGACCCTAGGTGATATTCTTCACTTGTATCATTACCCATGTAATGATTTGAGAGTCTCATCATCAATTCCTCAACAACTTGAGTTGACCATTCCTCAAGAAAATCCTGTAAACCCTATCACTTGGCTCCTATGCCAGGTTGAACCTGAAAGGGCCGCTCTGGCATAAGTCCCAACAACATCCATTTCTAGGAACCTTATTCCAATAGTCCTCTCTATATTACTATAAAATGTATTTCACCCTATTTTCCAAACATAGGATTCCTCTTTCTCCATACTAGAGATGCTTATTATCCAAGCATGAGATGCCAATAGTGCTATCTACATGACTATAAACTATAGTGCACCTTATGTTCCAAACATAGGATGCCTCTTACTCCAAACACGAGATGCCTTATGTGCTGAGCATAAAATACATTATTATCTTATAATGAGATGCCAATAATCCTCTCTACATGATTATATACATTATTTTTCCATTTATTCCAATCATTGGATGCCTCTTGATCCAAACAAGAGATGCCTTATGATCCCAGTATAAGATTCCAATAATCCTCTCTACATGACTATAAACTATAGTTTAGCCTATATTCCAAACATAGGATGCCTCTTGATCCAAACAAGTGATTCCTTATGCTCTAAGTATAAGATGAAAATATTCATCACTATAGGAATTTAAACCATAACTTTCCCTATCATTCAATAATAGGACGCCTCTTATTCCAAACAAGAGATACCTTATGCTCCAAGCATAAGATGGAAATATTTCTCTGTACATGAATTTAAACTATAGCATTCCCTATCATTCAATAATAAGATGCCTCTTCTTCCAAACAAGAGATGCCTTATGCTCCAATCATAAGATGGCAGTTGTCCTCACTACAAGACCCTAAAATATAGCATTCCCTATCATTCAATAATAGGATGCCTCTTGTTCCAAATAAGAGATGCCTTATGTGATAAGCATAAGGTGCCTCATGAAATGATTACAGAGGCATAATTTCAAGATCATTGGAACCCGTTAAAACATTCCATCACTCCACCTAAATCATTGTGTGTCCTTCATTCAGATATTAATCCACTTCCTTATCTGAAGGGACCCCTAACAGGCTGGTACCATGCAACAACTGCTCACCTACCATCCCGGGCCAACACCCTATAAGACTTTGGATGACACTTTGAGTCAGGTCCTGTCTTTCGAACACATTCAACAGTCGACCCTCATTTGTTTGACTCCATTTCAGGCTAACACGATATGAATGTGGTGTTTCGAACATGGGCAATAGTTATCCTTCTTCACCACAACACCCCCACCATGTTCCAAACGTCGGGTCTGTGATTCACACTTTTCATCTCCATTTGTTTGGACTGATTCAAATGCCTCTTGGTGTTATCCCACTTGCGCACTTGCACATAGGTTTTGGACCCAATTATATACCTCAAACCCCCAGTATGTTTGGATTCCCTCATAGACGGACATGAGGAAGACATTATGGGCATCTTACTTTCCTAATCCCCATCCACCATTGTCGCTCCATTGTGGCACTTAGGCCGCTTCCTTACGTAACCCCAATCACCATTTCCGCTCCATAGAGGCACCCAGGAAGCTTCATTGCATAAGCCCCATCCACCATGGCCGCTCTATAGCTTCACCCAGGCTACTTCTTTGCATAATCCCCATTGATCATTTTCACTCCATAGCAGTACTAGGGAAGCTTCCTTGCGTAATCCCCAGTGACCATTGCCACTCCATAGCAGTACCTGGGCTGATAACCATGCGTAATCCCATGTTTCCTCTTCATGCCACTAACCACACGGAATCCCCCATTCCACTTCTCATGCAAACAACTTCTGCGTCGTGATCATTATGTGTTTGCTGCCTATTGTTTCTCACACTAAGCATGACTCAATTGGGCTTAGAGAAAGCACCGACCATGACATCCTCTCTAGGAAGCCTAGAGTGTAGGCCCCAAACCCCATCCTAAACAATGTGGTTTTTGATCCTAGCCAAGGCATGGAATATACGAAGCCTCCTTGAGGTTCATGCCCAACACCCATTGGTACCGACCATCTTCACGTCGGTTTACCAAATACCACCTGAACTACATGGTATTTGATCATTTCCAAGGCAAGGTACATAGGAAGCCTCCCTGAGGTTCACACCCACCATCCATTGGTCCCGACCATCTTCACGTCGGTTCTCACACAACCTAAACTACGTGGTCATTGATCCTTTCTAAGGCAAGGTACATAGGAAGCCTCCCTAAGATGCGTGCCCACCATCAATTGGTCCCAAACATCATTATTTCGGTTCACTAACAACCTAAACTATGTGGTTTTTGATCCTTTCCATGGTAAGGTATCTAGGAAGCCACCCTCAGGTTCAAGCCCGACACCCATTGGTCCTGACCACTTCACATCGTTTTACCCCCATCCTCCATGATGTTAAACTATAATCCCCTCTAGTCCCACATGAAACTAAACTATCCCTCGTCTAGCAGTAAGCCATTGCATCCCCTATTCAATGGTATGCCATTGTGACCCCATATATCAGTAAGTCGTTGTGCCCCCATCTAGCTGTAAGGCATTGAAACCCCCATTTAGCGGTATGCCGTTGTCAACCCCCATTTAGCAATAACCTATTGTCAGCCCCATTCAGTAATAAGATGTTGTGATACCATTCATCGGTAAGCTATTATCAACCCCATTCGGTAGTAAGCCACTGTCAGCCCCATTTGGCAGTTAAACATTGACATCCCCGATTGATGGTAATCTGTCTTCAGATGAACTACATGGATTTTGATTCTCTACTACAGGGATATATAGGAGGCCTCCCTAAGGTTCAAGCCCATCACTCATGTCTTATCCTGATCTACCTCTCGATCCCAGGTGTTTGGGGAAGATAATGCCCCAACATGCACGTTATTTTTCTTCTAGATACCATCGATGTGTCCATTCTCGTCGGTTGCATTTTCATGTGTCCCATCGTACCACCAAACTACACAGACATTGATTCCATACCACAAGGATATGTAGAAAGTTTATTAAAGGATCAATCCCAACATCACTATCATCCTCACGTTGGTTCCATATCAGTCTCCCTCTACACCATCCATATCTCCCTCATTTATCTTGATTCTTACCTGGACCGCCACGTCCCGGTGGGATCATGTGATCCACCTTCTCAATGTTCCTAGCAGTACCCGGGCTGTTATCCATGCGTAAGCCCCAACATGTATCTGGGTTGTTGTCCTCTGTGTACACCCTAGATCATCACCCCTTTGAACTTTGTTGGTTTTGATCCCTATCATCGACACTGGGCATGTAGGAAATTACCATGAGGTTCAATCCTAGCCAATGGTAACCCATGGTGTTCCCCCATTTTGGGGTGCACACTCCTTGATCTGCCCTCAGTGGTGTCCAAATCACCTTTCCCAGTATGAAATCTCCGCTCTATAGGATACACCACCTCTGATACATATTTATAGGACGTTCTAATCACCCTCATTCCATCTCTGTAAGTCCTTAAACTCATGGCCTACCTCATGTTAAACATGAGATGCCAGAGGAAAACCTCGGAATACAAGCCTGTTGTGTAATCGTCTCTGCAAGACATTCAACTCGCGACATACCCTGTGATAAACCTGGGAAGCTGAGGAAAACCTCAGAGACATGCCTCAGGCATAAGATACCTTGTGACTGATGTGTGATTCATTAGGTTTTGTGACCTTGAGATTCCCTCTTATGAGGAAGAATACGTGTGCCCTAATGTCCATGCATGCATATATACCCCAACATGTCTGATGTTACCTTCTACTCTGACAGAAGGTTTCTACCATTTCAAGACCCAATGGAATTTCATGATAGAGGTTGTGTAATTAACTGGCGTCCACAAAGATATGTAACTGTGAAAGAAATTCACAAACCATGATTAAGTCTTTAAGGGAGACCCGAATGAGGTAACGAGTTCAGAGGAGGAATCCCCAGAAGGAAGAACCGACATCCCATCATCCTATTTTGGTCATGGAGAAAATTTCCCTGAATAAGGAATGGTTTTCACCCACCATTGGAAAGTGGGAATGTGTGGAAATAGCTGCTCGTCCTCCATAGAAGGACACACATGCCCCGTTGATAGCATCATAATCAATATTAAAATGGCGATTAACTTTTAAAAATCTGCACTATTATGAAAATCATGCACCATAACCATGGTCCCATATATCCCATTTTCTCTGAGGGTTAATGGTTATACTGGGGACCATGTTGTTTGCGAAAATCATGATCAAATTGCATTACAGACTTAGAAAAAAATTAGAAAAATCATATAATTCATTTATAATGTCACATATTTTGTCTAACCATGTATAATGCCACATGAACCTCATAATGCTATACTAAATGGTTACCACTAAGTTAAACTAATCAAGCTACTAAATAGTGTGTCATGGCAGTTTAAATCAAAATATGTTGTTTTCGACCACCAATCCCATGAATCTTCCTAAACCCCAAAATATAAAATCCTATGATCAATTAAGGCATACATGTGACCACATATTCTTTACAATATACATAATAAACATATTTATGAAGAATCTTAAATGTCTCTCATAAAAATTTATTACATATATTACTATTCTAGAATTATCATACTTAATACCTTCCTTCATAACTCAGAGAAGGGAAACATAAGAAATGGGTGATCCCAAATGCTCATTAATGGTTAACATGGTAGATATCAATCATATGTCTTCATATGATTCTCATATGGTTACGATGACATAATTATGTTCATATTCGAAACATAAAGGATTCATCCATGGGAAATGTTAGATCATAACACTAAAATAATGGCATATCTAGATGCATGATTAATAGGGTTTAAAACATTAAGCTATCATTCATGAGTCATAACAAAGGTATGTGGCATCAGAAGCATAGGAAATCATAATCTTTTCAACGTCTATATTTTCAATAATGTCCACATATAATCATACGAGCATAGATTATTGTAATCATTCTCATGATTTTACATGTCAGCATAGATATTTAGAATCATTTCAATTATCATAATTAATATCTCATGATATATCTGTATCAAAATATAATAATATATTCTAAGGATTTAATAGTCACAATAATCTCATAATTATAATCTACACATATTCTATCCATAGAAAAATAAAATATTCATGATTCAATCATGAATTTTTTATCTTGATCGAAATAAGGGGATTATAAGAAAATTTATTTAAACATCGTCATAAACCATCAAAATAAAAAAGTGTATTGATTCATAATATCATATCAAGAATGGAGAATTAAATTCCATGAGATATATTGGATTAGATGTAAAATTTCATTTTTAAAGAGTTTAAAATATTCTTCAAAAATCAAGATACACCATAACTTTTTTGTAACATCAAAAGTAATTCATAAACAAATGTATAATATTTTATTTTTAAAAATAAAAAATTTAATGTTACCTTTGTGATGAATGAAATAGATGGTGGTGGGAAAAACGTTAGGCTATATATGTTAAAATTGAACATTCTTTTATCTATTATAAAAAAGGAATAAAAGAGACCTATGAAAAAACATTGAAAAGATTAAATTTAATCATTTTATAATAAACAGGTATAATAAATTAAATTTTAAAAAAATTACATATATATAAAAAGCATCCATGAATCAATTTGATTAATATTTATGCTGAGGACAAACATTCTTGTCCTAATTGGCGAAATATCATTCAATTCTCATAAAAACATCATTTATATCTTTTGGAGTACTAAAGAGGGGGAAATGAGACTTATATTGAATAAATCATAAAATAACCATATTAAAAGAAACATTATGTTGTTTTAATAGAGAAAGGATATGCAATTTTAGGTAATGGAATTTAAAACGTAACAATCCTGGTAAAATGAGACGGTGACATAAATCCTTACTTTGGGTCCTGATTTTCATTAAAAGTTAACTTAACCTCATATAAAATAAATTTATAATTATTATAATTTTATATAACAAATATATTTATATTTATCTTACTATATTTTATTCACTTATAATTTCTAATGATTGATTTATTAATAATTCCTCTATAAATTCATCATTTTGGGTGTTCACTTTTCAATTTTAAATACATGTTTTCATTTGGAAACACTAATACATGATCCTTGGTCATGGTTTTATTATATAAAAAATTTTATTATTTCGATATATATCATATATATATATCAATTATGTATAATTTTGGAATTGTCTATGAAAGGAGATGATAGAAAAACAATATAAATTGTTCTTAAAGATGGTAATATATATGTACACATGAATGATGCATTCCTTATCTATTAAAAAGTAAAAAATATTAAAATATATAATATGATTATATGATAAGAAATATAATAATATCAATGTTAATCATTAAATATATCCTTATGATAATCCATGTAAAGTGAAAATAAAAAACAAATCTTATCACATCTGGGAGGTGGTAATCTATATGCACACGTAAAGGAATTTATTGTCTTCAACCAGATGGGAGGGTTGGAGTGTAGATAGTATTTTACCATCATATAATTGTTATATTTCCATAAAACTCATACATAATAATTAAATCCATGTATATTTCCATCTATTAGAATATATGCTGACAAATAAAATATCATTGTTGTAGAGACAAGAGTATGTATGTACACATGACAAAATTTGAATTTTCCATTTCGATGGATGATAAATGGATAATCGAGAAGTAATATGTAAAGGATATGATTAATTCATTTCCCATATTCGTTCTAGGTTCATCCTTTTCAATCCTATGTGTGTTAAAACATTCTTTGTCTATATCATATATAAATTAGTATAATCTTTCTTACTCAAAGCATCAACCAACTTGTTCTCCTTCTAAAGATGGAAATGTATTTATTATTCATAATCATTACTTTTGTATAACTATACCCTTTGGTTTATATTCAACTAATTCTTTTTGAAAATATACGTCGTGTTTTTATGATAATTTTATATATCACAACTGACACCATATAGATAATGAATTTAAATTTTCAATGAAATTATTTATGTTTCTAAATTCAAAAAATGGATAATTTATAACATGATATTTCAATTACTGCGAGACATAAACTAAAATAATTTACTTCTGAATATGAATAGAGTTCAATATATTCTTTGATTATACACTTTATATAACCAACCTTTCTCCATTACAAGATAATGTGAGTATATTAGTATAGACCAATTATTATTTTTAACTACATTAAATTTTATTCATATACATCTATCTAAATTAGCATCACCCCCTTATGAGTAAAATGAGTCGGTTGATTATATAACTATGAGAAATTCATCATAAAACATCATTAATATCTAGATAAGCTACAAAAATCTATATATTCATCAAATTTGTTGTACTATTCCATTGAATAATAAACTCTATCTTTGGATGTATAACAAATATACCTTACTTTGTGACGACATAACCCATGAAAGATACTTTTGTAACCATAATGCACACATTAAAAAAATGGAATTCAAATTCTTCATCCTCAAGTTCTTCAACACAATTCCCATGTGATCATTCTGATTTTTCATTATCATTGAATACCTAATAATATCATCTAAAAATATTTCCCAAAATTGGTTGAGGTAATTTCAAGACACTATTTATTTAATCCATGAATATATAATGGGAATTAGTAAGATTTAGAATAACTAAAATAAAAGTATAAGTGTTATAAAGTTTATAAATTTTTTTATCCGTTATATCATACTTTTAGACCCATAAGTGAGGATAACTAATGAAAATTTTAAAAATGTATAATAATTTGGAACCTAACAATATATCAAACAAGTAATCAATGGGGTGGTAGAGGATACTATTTTTTAATATAGATATTATTAAGATCCTAATATTAAATGAATAATCACATTTACCAAGATTTGTTGATAATAAATATAATTGTTACACCCCATTGTGATGAAATAGGGCATGTAAATCCCTTATATCGATTATCCAGTAATTTCTTCTTCAGTTCCTAAAATTCAATCACGATCATTCAATAGGGTGTATTTTTAATAGGTGAATCACAAGGGATGAGTTTTTCTATGAACAAAAATACATTATCTTGTGAAATAGTAAAAAATTATTCAGAAAATAGAATGACATATTCTCAAAAAATAATCATATCTTTAATGGTGAGTATCTCAAGAACCATTTTAGATATATATAATTGATGAACAAGTATTATAACCCACACAATTAAAGTAATTTCCATTTGAAAATCATACTCATACTTAAATCAAGGAATGATCATAGGGTGATTCATGATATCAACGGTGACTCCCATTCTCAGGTTGAAGATATGTTCTCTATGTTGGGAGAGGTAATATATGCTCAAAATCATATAAAATTACAACATCAGAAAAATAATGTGAGAAATAAGAATGTCATTCCCAAATAATTATATTAGAGTGGAAACCTAAACCTGGGTTGCAATAATCCAACTATTAGTACTTTTCACAAATAATTGAATCTATAACCATTCAGATGATGATGTGATACCATTATAATATCAAACATATTTATAAGATTGGTTTGAAACATAATCAAATAAGGTAATTGAAATTATGGAGATGATTATGGGTGTAATTTTAACAACATATTTCACCTTACCCACTTCAATTGTAAAATAAAAGGCATTCAATTAACCAATTTTCTTAGGGGGTTGTTGAGGCCTAAGAATTTCATTGTCTCATTGATTGGGAATTTATTTTCATATTGCCTAATATATTTCTCTCTAATGCATTGAAATTAATTCATTGGATCCTTTTTCTATAATGTCTCATTTTTTTTACCTCTCTACTCCTTATAAACAATAAATATATTTGTGACCGTATTTTCTACACAAGAATAATTTCAAGATTAATTTCAGGTAATTTATAGAGTGTTTTTCTCCATTTTTTGGCATGTAGGTGGTTTGAATTTTTTCCTCCTAGTATATACCAATCAAGTTTCCATAAAGACCCATTTTCAATCCTTATCAATAGAACCAAAAGAACAATTGGAGTTCCCAAACACTATTTCATCCTTCAGAGACCATTAAATTATATCTTCATAACTATAAAATTATCTTATGGATTACCCTATCAAAGACTCTATTTTGGACTAAAAAATAATCAATCAATTCTATTTCTCTTTGGGGAATATAAAAATATAAGGGAACCTTGAAATTATTGTAATATTTTTTTATTAGGTACCAATGGATTCATTATCCTTCTAATTTACAACCAAAAAATACCTCTGTAAATTATTTCAAAGTGTTTTAGGAAATTACTTATTAGCAACCACCATTTTAAACTCATCACAGTTGATAAAGTTAATTCATTCATCATGTCTCATATTCTTGATTAAAGTCAACTATTGATTCAATTCCCAATCTAAATGATAAATATCAATATCAAATTTCCCATAGTCTATGAAATAAATAATGGAAGATATATTTTTCATCA
Organism: Viscum album; assembly: GCA_963277665.1. NCBI lineage: Eukaryota > Viridiplantae > Streptophyta > Magnoliopsida > Santalales > Viscaceae > Viscum > Viscum album. The sequence goes on along the minus strand of OY728153.1, from coordinate 1,463,503,741 downwards.
CATTAATTCATTTCTCGGAAACAAGTGTATTATAATAACAATATAATAAGTGTGGGTGTTATTTTTTAAAATTTCAAAAGAATTCTTATCCATCCTTATTAAAATTAGATGCTCTAAATTGTTATCATAATTGATGATAGCTTGAGATAGTTGAGTTGGGAATGTAAAATGATATTACATCCTAACTTTTAATCCATTTGGTTCCTCATGAAGATCAAAATTGAATTTCCCAATTTTTTTTTAATATTATGATTCATTCTGGTTCTAGACATTGACTAAAATCAAACTTCTAAAATGAGTATTGAGAAATAATTGTCATATTAATTAGTCATTAGAAAATAATTCCAAAGATGTACTAATTAATTTCGCATTATAATTAAACTATGAAACTTTAGGTTCTTATTATATCACATTTGGTTTATCATTGGTCGCCTTAGGTTCTATCCTCATAAACTAATAAAAAAAACTAAATCTCATTATTATTCAAAATGAGGTAATATGGGTGTTACATATATTAATATTACATAATTTTACTTGAATATTTAATATTTCTCACAATAATACAAACTTCATAATTGTAAATACTTGTTATTTTGATAACAACATACAGAACAAACTTATTTTATATCATTATTTTTCATATACTATAAAAATTATTCATTTTTAGTTACATTATAAACATATAATTATCAATACCTTCCTTCATAACCCAATGAAGGGAAGCATAAGAATGGGGTGAGATCAAATTATCAGTAAGGGAGAACATAGGATGTATCCATCATAAGTGAATATAATATGATAATGATAAGGTTATGATAAAACAATCATGTGCATAATCATAACATAATAGATTCAAACCTTTAAAATATTAGAACATAAAACCAAAATAATGGAATTTTTAGAAGCATAATTAGAAATGGTTTTAAATCGTAAATCATATGCATCAGTAATAAAATGTGTATGTGTCACCATAATCATAGGAAATCATAATCTTGAGAATGTATATTTTCTCAATCATGTCTACACAAAATATTTTGACTATAACTAGTAAAAATCAAACCCAAACACCATGAAGTGAGAATAACTATTTTAATTCATGTGGAATTTTATCACCACCATCTCATCAAATATCTATATCATACTATTGATGTCATTAGAGGGATATGAAAATGATAATCGTCTATTACTGGTAATCCCTACAATTTGATTCCACAAAATTACTAAAAATATTCACAATTCCATTTTCTATTATTTAACTCGTGGGAATAAAATGGGATTCAAATAAATTTAATTAAGGATCCATCATATGAAATCATGGGAAATAAAGTGGATGATATATAATGATCATATCAATAGTGAATTATCTAAATCCTAAAATTATGTTAACATATTTGGAGAATATATTTTATATGAACATTTAAAAAATGCTTCGAAAATCAATAAATAGCATCCTATCATTTGGTATCATTTAAAATTATAATATTCACAATAAATTATTAATAGGATATTCTTTTTATAATTATTTAAACATGTAAATGAAGCTTTGTGATGAACTAAATACATGGTAGTGGGTAAATATATTAAAGAAATATAAATTAAAAGAGAACATTCATTTAAAACATCTGTAAAAAGTCAAAAGTGAGTCCTATGAACCAAATTTAAAATTTTCCTTTTAAAAATTGTAAATAATAATAAAAATTGAAAAAATAACACTATTTAAAAATATATATATATTAATTACTCATCTTGATTAATGTCTACATGTAATATAATGATTCCCACTTTAAAATGTGAAATATTGCTGGTATTTATTAAAAAATCTATTTTCTATTTTAGAGTAGAAAATAGGTAGGAATTATTAATAATAATCAGAATCTCAATAAATAATTATAGTATTGTTAAATATGAGATATATTATGAATTAAAGAACAAACAATTTCTTGTAATACAAATTGAAAGATAACCAATCCCGATAAGATGAGACTATGACATAAACCCTTACCTTATGTCCAAACAATATTTGAACATGAAAACAACCACAAGTATAAAAAATTGTTATTTATTAAAAAAAATCAGAAACAAAGTTCGTATTTATCATAGAATAAATGAATCATGTATTAATTCTAATTAATCTTTTATTAATTTTCTAAAAATTCATTATTCCAAGTTTTCAATGTTCCATTTTTCAAATTTGTTTTTTGGTCCAGTAGCTTCAATACAAGCCACTTATCTAGGGAATCTTCATCTAAATAAAATTAATAAAGTAATATATATCATATTTTTAAATAATGTACACTTTTATTTCCATCTAAGAAATGCAATGATTGAAAAATGAAATACATTATTCATTGAGATGGTTGTTCAAACATACACTTGAGCACTGATTTAATTTTCTAACTAAAAATTGTAAACGAAAATTATATTTATCATTAAATAATGATAATAAAATCATAAATATCAAATTTACTCATTAAATTTTCTTTATTACCATCCATGTAAAGCATAAATGTAAAAATAATAACATCACTTCATTGATGTGGTAGTCTGCATGTACGCATGAGCTATGTTATCATCTCTCAAAAGATGGTAGGGTTAAAAGTTTGATAATATTTTATATTTAATGAATTAATATAATTTCATAATAACTATATATAATCTTTAAACAAACCTATATTACATTCCATTAGAATAAATTATAAAAAATAAAATAAATGATTCATCGAGACAGTCATTCGTACGAACACAAAATAACATTCTAATTTTCCATAGGGATTGATTATTAATTAAAAATTACTATTATATTTTCTTAAAAAATTTAATTAAGAAAATTTTAATTATTTTATTAATTTATTATCTCTAATTAATATTTGGGTGATTTATAGTAAGAAGTAATCATAAAATATTATGTGAGGAAAATTACCTATTCTATGAGAAACGTTATTTGGATATCTCTTCATGGAGCATTGATTTTGCCTTATAAGAAGACCATCACCTCTATAACATGTTTTGGGATTTTGAGAATAAATTGAGGTATATTTTTTTGGTTAAGTGGATCATTTATATTTGAATAAAAAAATATATAAGGCTTTCTTTTATAAGTGCACGAAGTGGAACACTTGTAATTATTCGGAACATTAAATTAATACAAGGTTAATTTAATGGAAAAGTGCCCCCAAATTTTATCCTTTTATAGGATTGGATGAGTTGAGGTATAAATTAATTAAAAATATAATTCGTGGATATTTTCTATTTTATTTAACCATGTATATCATTATTTTAACCTCTTATTAACCCTTTTAACCATGAACATAATAATGTATTTTTAAGTAAGTTACTATTCCTTCTAACCAAAAATAAAATTAATATTTTGATAAAATTTAGAAATTATAATTTTAAATTGGGAAATAATATTATCCTATTAAATTATTATAACTGTAATAAATTTATTTCAATATATACACATAAAACACATTGAATTGTTTATTTATAAACAACAGTAATTTTTCAAGAATAAAATGATATTATTGTAATTAATTTACCAGTATTAATAATAATATGAATGCTAATTTATTTTATTGATGATAAAATCCCTACATTTCATTAAAATGATCCATTAATAGATATTTTTAAAAAAATTTAAATCTAAAATCATTGTTCAATTAAATACAATTTTCAAAAAAGATGTCCATTTTACCTTTAAATGATTTATTCTTTAATAAATTCTAATTGATAACAAATTTCTGATTTATTATTTGTTAATTATTATTATATTTCAGAAGAATAAAATTTCATTATGTTTCATGATACATAATTTACAAAAATTTAAAATATCTTGAAAATTAGGTACAATAACATTAAATAATTTTAATATAAACATTTCAAATCGAGTTCCCATTTTGGTCATCATTATTGAAAACATTTATAATAAGGAAACATTTTATTCATATATTTCATTATTTTATTATACATATTCTACCCACTAATATAGTGTCTAGTTCATATATAACATAATATTTCAATCATGATTATTTTTTGTTCGGTGTTTCATGTAAATCATGTTATTAGAGACATAAAATTTATTTCAAATGGTAAATCAATTAAATAGTTATGTGAAATTTAAATTATGCAGACTGAGAGGAACAATAAAACATGAATTCTATTGAAGTTATTCATTCACTATATGTCTAGGATAATTTTTTTAATAATATCTTAATATTGATGTAGTGATATCCTGGTGGAATGAATAACATATTGCTCGTTATAGTTAAATGATGATTGTTATCAACTAGAGGGATCCAATTTAATGAACCTACCAAAATATGTCCAATTATAGGTAAATAGTTTATTAATTACAGCGTGATTGTTTCTCCATGTTGGGGTTAAGGAAAATAACTTCCTTATTTCATGGTTAAGGATGATATATTCTAACATGATAGATGTATTTAGAAAAGGATGTTAAATTATCTATAATTTTATTCACTTATATATATCATTAATAAAAAATTATCTTTTATTTCACCTAAAACAAGAACCTAGCCACCCATATCAGTGGAAAACCTTGTAAAAGTATTATGTTTTTCCCTTATTTACATTATTTAATATAGTAATGGAGAATTTTTAAGTTGATTCATATAATATCGAATGATCCTACCATATGTACATGTGTCAATTCAGTAAAATAAAAAATAATTTTCAAAAAATGGGTTCACTGTGATTTCCCCAACCCCCATGATAGTGTGATTAAAAAATTTACTATGAATGCCACCATTTTAGGGTGATGTTATATTTTTAATGGCCATGTGATAGTAAAATTATTTTTGTCTGTAATTAAATGAATGATTGATAATTTTGTGGGTCAGATCCCAGACATTGTGGGGATATTTCCCTATTAAAAATGTTGGTTTCATTCTATAGTTTTTGGGATATTGAAATGGTTCTATGTAGTAAGATGGGTCTTGGGGGTGTTTCAATGGTCTGGGACCTGAGGAAGGTGAGAAATAGGCCAATCTATTCAAGGAATATAAATAGTTATTAAAATTTTGAAGAATTCCTACATAACCATGTAGCCTTGAATATAGGATTAATGCATCATCGGTACATGGTATATCAAATCATGTATCCTACCCAAGTCACTATGTGACCCAACTTTACTTGGAAAATGTCTAGCACTTGGTTTTCACCGGGTTTGTTAAACTATTCGGGTAAACCGTGCAACCTTTTAATATTGATGAAAATTACAAAAAATCCATTATAATTTTTTAAGTAATCCCTCTGATTTCCCTCCCATTTCATCCTCCTCCAACCCTAGAGATTCCCTAATTGGAACCATGCTTCCTTGGGGTTGATCTCCTTTATTTCTATACTGTTTGAAGCACCGTCAGTTGTAGATGAAATATTAGGGCTATTATATCACATCCCTTGATTCTATCTTCTAGATTTTGGTTTGTAGTTTCCCCATATTTTTATAAATCTCAAAAACCATATTTATTTGATTGAAATTAAGTTATGGCTAAAATGGTTTCTTCAATACGAAACAAACGATTCAATAAAGGGTATGTCCATCATTAGATTCAAGGTATGTGGTCTAAAAGTTATATCCCATAGTTTGATGTGGATTTTAGTTCTTGGTTCTATCTTATTGTGAATTTTTTTCCTTGTGTATGAATTGGTAAACTTTTCAAATAATTAATGATTTATATTCCTCACAATCCCTGTGGGATGTGTTTAGGATTATTATAATGATTTAGGGTCATCCATTTGTTATGAAGGCCTTCCCAAACATAGTAAATAATAAAGTTAAGTATAGTGTTGGTGTGAGATAATATAGATCGCATGAAGAGAATGTTTTGATAGTTGCTAAAATTGAAATATTTAATATTAATAGTCACATCTAAATGTGTTTAATGGATATGGTTTTGTTTGGATTTCCATGGAAATGGGTTAAATGTAATTTAATTGAAATGTGCTAAATGGTTTGTGATTTATTTTTGGAATTCATAAAGACGGTTAATGTACTAGAAATTTGTGAAATTACTTACTGAGGATAATCATAAGAAATGAGAGTTGGGATAATGGAAATATAATGTAGATGGAATAATTTTTATTCCCTTGTTGATTGTTGTGGGTTATGATTAGTATTTTTATGGGATGTGATATTGTTGTCTGTTGAATATATATATATATATCTGTGTGTGTGTGTGTGTGTGTGTGTGTGTGTGTGTGTGTATTTGCATGTGCACATGTCTTGGTGGTGGGATAAAGGACTGAGGCTCCTCCTATATGTCAGGATGGACTGAAGTTGTAATCTACCATGTAATGCATAGGTTGGGGAGTCAGACTGAGGCTCTATGGCCCCAATGGTTGCATTTGAAGAAACTATATTGAACTAGGCTCTTGGGTAAGTGATATTTGATGATTATAAAACGTGTTTATCAATAGTGAGTTAGGGAACATAACTTATTTCCCATATAAATTGAGCTTGATGATTATGCCTAACCTACAGAACACTTCATAAGGATGTATTATGTAATAAAGATGGTATGAATGATGAAAATAGTAATAAATATATAAATATTATGAGTGTACTTGGTTATCTAATGGCACCCGAGATGTCCTTTTTTTATCTCATTATTTACATAATACTTGAGTTCACAATCTATTAGACTATATATTTTGTAGACACCATTGGTTGTGGACAACTGAGTTATACTCACACCCTTCTCAGACCGTCATTAGGTACTTGATAAAATCTCATGGTTATAGGTCATGACAAGAGTAAGGTACCAATGGTGGTGAGTTGATTTGGTCATAGGACATGCATGATTGGGGATCTGGACATAGAGTTATAACCTTTTTGGGGGTTCCATTGTTTTCTTTACATGGGGTATCAATCACATAATATTGTTTTACATGAAATTACATATTTTAATAGTTTTTTGTGGGCTTGTACACTGTTTCGGAAAATATTAATTATGCATGATCATTGTCTAACATATATTATTTTTCTATTTAGTTTTTATATTAAATGTTTAACTCTTGTAAAGTGGTTATAGTCTCCCCATGTGACTAATATGACCCTCGCTTCTAGTAATTAACCTTTGATGTATAGGGATCCATGCTGGAGGATATGTGATGATACGATTTGAGACACAAATTCGTGGAACCTGGGTTAGAGATGTTATCTATTGTATTCAGAGGAGTTTACTTCCTCTTTCTTTTGTATTTATATTAAGTGATTGTTGATTTGAGGCTTGTAAGTGTCAGTCCTTGGTAATTTTCTCAGGCTTGGGAGTAGCTAACCCATTAACGGTGGAAACCCCTTGATACCTTGGGAGGGATTGTGTGTTGTTACAATTGATTGATATTTCGCCATTGGGTGATGCTTATATTTTCAGATGAGGCTGATTTATGATACTTTTCTCATGGTCAAAATGAATTGTGTTTGTACATTCATGTACCATTTTAAAAACATAAGGATAGAGGTGGCATGCATCCTGATAACCACACATGGGATATGAGTGTGGTGAATAGAGATTTTAATGCATTTTATTTCCCAAAAAAATTAAAATAAAATGGTGTCTAATTATGGTATTGAATGTGGAAAAACTAAAATAATGTAAATGAAAAGTAAGGGAATAGTCTGTGTAACTAAAAATTCTGATCGAATTAGAATTTTATGTTAGGATAAAATTTAGAGACTGAATGGTGTCTAAAATAGATTTATTTCATAGTGAAGGTAAAATGGTTAATGAATTTTGCCTATTGAAAGGTGTAAATGTGTTAAAATGAGGGTTCTAATGACTTGTAAAATGGGGAATGTTCGTAAGATAAAATATCTATGTTGTGAAAGGGTAAATGGTTAAAAAAGTGTGTTTTTTAAAGACTTGTTGTTAAGTAATTTGGTTTTCTCCTTGATGACCATGACTCACAATAGGGATAGAAGAGTGTAGGGTTTTATGTATGAGGGTAACTATGAGATTTGTGAAGGTTGAGTAAGTTTTTTATGGATGATAGTATAATATATTTTCCATATGTGGCTTTAATACTGTCAATCAATCATTGATGTGTTTATTTAGGACAATGTTTTCCATTTTGGTCATGAAAAATGTAGGGACATTATAAATTTGGTTGCGAGAGATGTTTAAAATGTGAATGGTTGAGTTCCCAAAAATGGTGATGTTAATTATAAAATAATTTTAAAGGATTGATCTTTTTCATGATCTCGGTAGTGGGTATTAATTGTGTTTTCAATTGGAATCTTTTTGGGGTTATTTGGGGTCGTGAGAGTTCATATGTTTTGAGAGATCATATTTGGGTTTTAATCCATTGTTGGTTATGATATTTCATGTCTGATGTTATTTATTAACCCTCAATAAGGATGTGGCCTTTGTTCTATGAGGTATTGTTTGATAATTTCAGTGAAAAAACTCTCATGGGTTGTGATTTTGAGAAATTATACTGGACCGTAAGGACGGTACCTGGGTTTAGGTGACCTTGTAAGTATGGACCCTGGTGAGTTGTGTCTTAGATCCAAGTGAGGGTGTTTGGCCTATATGTCTATGTATGCGTATAATTACCTTTGGTGTAGAACTTGGAGGGGATGGTCACTTGATGCACTAGGAACAGTGTGTATCAGACTGGAGGTGAGAGTGTCGTTTGCAATGTTTTCTTTTCTCGTAAATTAATTTGTGTGGTTTTGGAAGATAACTAACGAATTTTCTTATTTTCACTCCAATTTATATATTAATCATCATTCTCCCTTGAAGGTGACCGATGAGAGAGGTCATATGGGGTTCCTCGTGCTTTTCAGTGTGGGTCGCATAAGGGAGGCCCTGTGATTTGTCACTAGAACATAGAGAGTGTTACCCAGTGCAGGTTTGCCTAAGAGGGATAAGTTTAATATTTATGGTTGGTGATGCTACTAGAGATGTTGTTATTCATCAATAGTTTTCAGAACATAATGGGATACCTTGTAGGATGCATGCCTAGCGGAGGATGTTCCTTGTGATATAAAACATGGTAGATGATTTACAGGTGGAACCGATGCATAATGATTAAAATAATGTTTCTATAAGTGGTATGGTTGTGCCATATTTTATCATTATAAGGTGACTTGAGTGATTGTAGTAGGTTTTATGTTTTTTTTCTATGGGTTTTATTATATGGATGCCTAACACGTCTGTTTGGAGGGGGAATCATAGAGGCCTTAATGTTGTTCAGGGGGAGAGATAAAAAGGGTGGCTAAAGTGTGGTTATATGTTTCTATCTGAAAGTGACTCCTGATGTGAGGATGGTCACGTGACAGAGCTTATTTATATGAATGGGTTGGTAAGTAAGTGGCCCTGGGCTACACATTACTGATGGTTGTATTGAGGTAAGTAATGTTGATGTAAGTGTGTTCATAAGAAAGTTTGAAACATAAGGGTTCTAATGAGGTCTAGATGAGGGTATGTGCGGGTAAAGTGCAATTTTAATAGGGATAAGCATATATATATCCTCAATAATACAATGTGGGTAGCATTTCTACATGAATTATTGTTGGTTTTGATTTTTGTGATTGAAAATTTTGTTTTATTGATACACATAAGCGTCTTGCAGGAAGAGGTCGAGGGGTATGTTAAAAGTAGTTACATATGAAACATTGGTTCACGATTACCTGGTTGATGGTTTTGTTGCATTGGTGAGTCTTAGTTCAAAATCATGTCTGAGTGATGGTGGTTAAGTGATGATGAGATGTGTGCAGTGGGGATGCTTGAGATCATTTGAAGGTCCTTCTATCCCATAGTGATAGGTGACACCAGAAATGGATAGGTTGGTGGTTTTGTTCTTTGAAAAAATATTAGCATACTTCAACTAGTCATGATCATTCCAAACATCTTGAAATCATCCCAGGTATTTTGAGAAGCCTTGTATTTACACCAAGAAACCTGAATGTGTTTTTGATGGATGAGGTACATCATAGAGTTTATGCTCTTAGGGCAGTATATGTGGAGGTGGATGATGGGATGTACACCATCAAGGGTTTTCAGGTGAGGTCCATGGGAAGGACTGTGTGTTGAAAAACATCATGGTTTCCATTAACAGATGCCTGAATGGGCATTGGGTGATGTTTTTCTACTCATTCTGGGGAAAATCAAGGCATTCGTGTCTAGGTTTTGGGGCACAAAATATGACCGAGTGTATGTTTGGGTTGTTGGAATACCATATGGAGATAAATAATAATGAAACTTCTATGGTGGGGAGTGATAAGTCAGTCCTAGATGTGGGGTAGAGAACATTGAGTGGATATAGTGGAACTGATATGCCAATGAAGAACCTGTGGGGTGCATGTTGGGTATCACAGAGAGGCCAGGTGGGCATAGATTATAGTGGCTGATTGACCCTAAAGGTGGTCTTTAAATTAGGGTGGTTCCAAATGATTCCGAGATTTCATTATAGATACATTTAATGGGGTGGAATGAAATGAAAATAGTTCATGGAAAGAGGAGTTCAGATCTATAACTCCAAAAACATTCTGGAGTAGACTCGGGTACGTATCATTGGGTGGTAATGGAATTCCCTGATGTTTGAGGAAAACATGGCCATGTAATGGAGTGTTACGCCAGTGGTGAAACTAATAATTTCATGATGAGTCAGTTGGGGATAGCTCGACTCTGTTAGGAGTAAGTGGAATATGTTGAAATCCATAAACCACATTCGGTGGGTTTTTTGGGTTGATATGTGCATTTAAAATTCCGGAATACTTTTTAGTGAGAACTTATCCTTCTTAGTTAGTCTATTAATAGGAGAGGTTTGTCTATGGAACTTAAATGGGAGTTGTGAAGCCTGATGATGGTTTGGAGGTTAGCGAAGCTGTAGTGGTGAAATTATACTTGAAGGTAGGAAATGTCCTCGACAGGTGAATTGGGTGATAGTGACAGGCTTCAATTTAGTAAGATTTTTAGAATAGAGAAATGGAGTATCATTCCATTAGTGGAAGATGGGTGTTTCAGGAGAATCCATTCGGGGGGTCTAAAACAATATGGTAAATGATAATGGATGTGATTAATTGTGACCACATTTGGTTTGGTATTCATGGAATAAAGTATATTTAGAGAATGAAGCCATAATTTAGTGAGGGAAAGTTTATATTAGACTTCGAATGGATAGTGTAGGAATTTAGTTACTGTTGGTTCCAATGGCTAGGATAGAGGTTAATACAGGGATAAAACCACAACACAAAGGGACTTAGTTGATGATGTGTTTGTAGTATCGTGTTTGAGAGACTCAGGGAATCACCATTCGATGAGTTGACCCAGATAGTGAGTGTTATAATGAGTCTACATAGTTTTAATCAGTTGAGTGCCCTGAGATTTTGGTTGAATTTTTAATTTATAGTTATGGAATGGGATATTCGAGACACGAGAGGTTGATCAACATAAGTCAGGAAATGTTGTTGGAAGGAAAATGTGTTTTCTTTTGGGTAATATTAGGTTGTGTTCACCATTAGTGTTTTGAAAATAGAGTAGGATGTCACCCTTTGATTTAGGTAATGCATTTTAAAGAGGATCAGAATTATGGGGTTTCGATTGTTTCCTCCAAGATGGTGTGATGATTTGTTTAAAGCCTCTCTGTGTTGTGAATTAGGAAATGTTTCCTATGTTTTCTCTATGAGTTCATGTGGGAAAACACCATGCCATTGGTTCATGTTTATGAGAGAAAGGAAATATTCAAGAGAAATAGTGGGTAGGGGAATGGTTATTAAAGACTAGTGTATTTATCTCCATATTTAGAAAGCCCATTAATGCAGTGGAATGTAGTTTGAGGATGAACCGTAATATGTTGGGGAGGTTGAATGATCCCAGAATTTGTGGAGATATGTCCTTGTTACAAATTTTATTTTCAATCTCTTGTTTTGGTTAGTGAAATGGTTTTTGGGAGTATGTCGGGTCTTGGGGTGTTCCAATGGGTTGGTACATGAGGAAGGGGAGAACAAGACGAATATTTAGATGGCACACTGTTAAAACACATTTAAGAAAACCGTGTAGAAATCAAAAGTAACAATGTAGCCTTGATTAAAGGATTAATTCCAAGTCAGCACAGAATTTTTCAAATTATGTTGCCTACCCAAGTAACCAGGTGACCCAGCTATCCTAGGATAGTGGCTAGAACAAGGGTTGCGTACTATTTTTTAAACCATTCTTGTAAACCATGTTCCCTTTTAAGGTTGAGGAAAATAAAAAAAATAACATTATGGGATTTTTAATATCTTTATCCAATTTATCTCCCATTTATTCCTCCACCAGCCATTGAGATGTTCCATTTTGATCAAATATTCAAAGGGGTTGATCTCCTTCATTTCTATGTCCTTTGGAGCACCATTGGTTGAAGATTGAAGCTCTAGGTAATTATATCACATCCCATTCTTCCCTTTTTGAGATTAGGGTTTACAGTTTCTCCCATCTTCTTATGAATCCCAATAACACTCTTTTCTATGGAAACCCAGGTTGTGGATTTAATGGTTATTCTAATCAAGATATATGGTAAAAAAACCCAATATTTTATTGTAGGTTTATTATTAAACAATTTAAATTCATTAGATAGATTATAATGATTGTATTACAAATGCTATGTGAAACAACACTTCATTACATATAGGATATAGTTATAACCTTGCCACTGTGAATAATTTTACAGAAACTGTGATTTGGAATTCAAAAAATAGACATACCTGGTGGCGTTCAGTAAGTTATTTAGTATCTTATATAATAAACTTATTTTTTTGGTTAATAGTATCATTACCCTTATGAATAGTAATATACCTTAAGGAATAGTAACTTGACCATTATGAATAGTAATGTTACCTTATTAAGTGTAACCTCACCCATGTATGTATAAATAGAATTTTTCCACCTTATAAATGAGGGAAAATATTTTAAAAAAAAATTCAGTGTTCAAATTTTTGTGAGTAATAAATATTTAATTGCAATTTTATAATTAATAAATTATTTTAAAAGATAGATAATTTACATAAAATTTATTCATAAATAAATAATTTATATCTTACGATATTGATGTAATATAATGAGACCTTAGTAACTTTTTTGCTTATTATAAACTAAGTTATAATTGGAAAAGCTTATTTTTTGAGAAAATAGGGATTATAATGAAAAATTACATTTATCATATCTAGAAAAATATTTTCATAAAATGGAATACATCTTTTAATTCTATATATTAATAAATGGTTAGGGTGAATTGTTTGGACTTTTCTGAAATACTGTATTTTTTGTGAATAATGAAATTTGATAATTTACGAAATATGATAAATAAATGATTTTATTCCTCATGCTTTAGTCATGGATGATTTAAATGGAAATTGATAATAAAAAACATGCACAATTTACTATTTATGGTCTCAATAATCAATAATCATTCTTTTCTTGAGAAAAATAATAAAATAATGAATAAAATGTTAGAGAAACACTCCTCTCCCCCACTATAAAAACCACCCCTCACTCCCTCTTCTCTTCAATCCTCTAATCCTTTAAACATCTAAAATTTCTAAAACAATAATATTTCAAAGTCCCTCCCCATTTCCATGAGATTTGTTTCTTTACAAAAGTCCAAAATCAATCCCCTTAAGGGGATTCTCACGGAGGAGTATCCTTGATGTTAACTCATCTTCTTTTTCATTTTGTTTTCTTTTCAGGTTCCTTCTTTATTTATTATTCTCCCCTCACCACCTCTATCCTAATGATCATGATAACTATATTATAGTATATATAATATATTTATGAAATGTTAATATAGGATACTTCTCCCATATCTTTATTATCTCTCTCTCTCTTGTTTTAAAAATAAAACCGTCATCCGAGAAGTGCAGATTTACAACCATCCTAGGTGATGAACATTCATTCTTCAAATTATCAATCAATTACAGTCATGAAACCATTTTTATGTTTGATCCAGATTATAAAATATTTATTATATCCTATATAATGTTATGAAACTGATGTATGTTAAAGATATTAAATAATAGATCAAAACAAGTTTATTGTGATAGAAAACCCGTTAATTAAAGCTAAATGATTATATTTAACATGTTATCTAAAAATTCGATTTCATAACAGATAAACAAATGATAGGCATAAAAATTTAAACTAATGGATGCTCATTAATAACATGTAATTACAATTATGTACAATTATACACATTTAACAAGAACTATATTACTTACAATTAAGAAAACCGATCATGAAATGAAGTAAACGAACACTCTCGAACGATGAAATTCAGTCGTGTAACATCTCAAGAAGTCCATTAATGTAATTAATAAACCAATAATGAATAAAACACATGTATAAAATGTTCTAAAATAAATAATTAATTGATTTAATTTGATTATCCATAATATTAATATCAAGTTAAGAACACATTCGTGCATATGTTAAGGGGTTTCTCATTTAACTTTTATTTCTATGAGACTTCCATTGTTCACCACATATTTCTTGTATGTGGTGTATGTATAATTAAATTTGATATATAATATCAGTATTCTATTTATATTCATTATATTTTATTATTCATTTGATGATTATTAATTTTTGGTCATATAATTTGATTGATTACAATTTATTAAGGGGCATTGTGTCGATTTCTATTTTATTGAGACTTAATTGGTATTATGCATCTAATCATTTTTATTTGTTTTATATACTGACCCATTGAGATTATTTTTCATTTAAAATTATAATTCTATTAAATATCCATATTATTGTATCATGGATATGATTATTGGTGTAGTCATATACCATTTTACATTCGGTGTTTATTTTTAATGATATTTTTACTTGGAAAATATTATTGAATCCATATAATCTAATAAATACGGATATTGAAAAGTTATATTATTATTATATAAATAATTATTTGGACTTTCAGGGATTGGAAGTACCCGCTATATCCATGATACATCGATATGTCTCACGAGACAACATAGTTGGAGAGAAACCCTTTGAGATTGTTTCCAAAAATAATTAGATAGGTTTCTACCCACTGAATTAAATGATATTAACAATATGATGGTTCATAAAATGGATACATGAAATACAAATAATAAAAATTCACTTTATTCATTATTCTGTTATTACTTTCCCTGAGGTTTTCACTATGAAAATTTGTTGATGCACTTTCATTCTAAGTTTATTGATGGTGAGTGTTTTTCAATTATTCACGAAGCCATACTGATTATATCTATTTTATTTTTATCCAATTAATATTGATTCGTGATTCAAATATATTTAACCCTTATAGAGAATTTTATCTCACCCATTTCACTTTTTTTACATCCACGGGTTACGAAGAAGAGATCATTTTTTTGGTATTCAAGGATGTAGTTTATTAGCCTTCTGTTATATATTATATTTTGTTTTTCCCCAATGTAAAATGTGTTACATGTATATATATAGTTTCTTTAAGACTATTAAAATTATGTTACTTTTGGATATGATTCATTTTAATAATGAAAATGTGATAAATTAATTCACCACCTCCGGGATTTTTGGGTTCGGGGCATTATAGTTGGTGTCAGAGGCCGGTCAAGTAGAAACCATGGGAATAAAATTTAGAAAAAAAGATTAGGGAGCACAACCCTAAGATATAAATTTATGATATATATACAAGAACATTATATAATTTTGTTAAGGTGGATATTATGTGAGTATTCAAAGCAATACATCCCTGTCAGGATACTACAAGTGGGCATGGTTCTTCCAAAAATGTACCTAGGATTATCAACTTGAACAAGGAGTTTCAGACCTTACTCTGGGTAACATAGTACATGAAAACCAGCCTTATTGTGCACATGGTTTGTCACACCTGGGGGATATTCTTAAGATAACTCACATTTTATTTAAAACCAACTATGAAGGATTTAAATTTAAATAGAAACAAGGTTTATGATTATGAGATTAAATATGAATAAACATTAAATTTATGTTAAGTGTTTTCTAGTTTGTAATTATAAACTATTATGTACAACATAATTAAGTTTATTCCATTGTTAAGTTATGATGACTAATTGATGAAAGGGAGTCAATACCCATGGATAATTTAGGGATTTCCCTACTGATCAAGTTAATACAGTTTGTTTTGGAGGTGGGAATATCATGGCCATATTATGAAAGCTTACTCAGGTTGTGATGAGTAACCATACTACACTTATGTTGGATCATTTCATGTGGAATAACTCCAATATTTTAGTGGTACTAATAATCCATTAGTACCTGAGTAGTGGATCAAGTCCCTTGAAAATATATTTCTGGAATTCTGATTTATCAAAAAATAAATGGTTGTACTTGTAGTATATTGTCTAAAGAGTGATGGTAGTCAATAGTGATCCTCGATCTAGAATACCACAGGGGATGAAAAAATAAATATATATAATTGAGAACTTTGAAGGAGGTATTATTCGACAAAAATTTACATAAAAAGAAACGGAATGAAAGGAAGATAAAATTTGTTGGCATTAAACAAAGGGAAGAAGAGAGTGTTGTGGAGTATTAGGATACATTCAGAGGACTATCCCGACATGATATATATTTCAAATGTGATTTGAAATAAATGATTGATCATTTCATTGACATTATTAAACCATGTCTTTAATGGGAACATGAATCTTAATCATTTTCATCATATGATGAAATAGTATTAAGTTCCACAATAATGGAGAATGAATATTCTAGATCGAAATATTTCAAGGTAAATCAAGAGAAGAATAAGTATTCTAATAATCATGGAAAATTTGATTCTCTAAAGAATAAAAAGGGATCAAAGTAATTCCCATTATGTGAGAACTGTGGAATATACATACATATAAAATTTTTGAAATGCATGGGAGGTTGTTATAAGTTTAGAGAAAATGACCATCAATATAATGAATGTACGAGGAATAGATAAATCAATGATGTTCAATTATACAATTACAGAGAGATGGGATACTGTGAAAATTAATTTCCTAACTGTTATTGGAATCTACCATAGATAAGGCCAGGTGGATATAGCTAGGATTATGCATTTATGACTGCGAAGGTTAATGTTCCTAATGATGTGGTGGAAGGTACATTATTTTTTTCCTCGAATTTAGCCAATAATTTATTTGATTATCTATCATCGCATTCTTTTATATCTTCCCATTTTTTCACAAAAAAATTGATATTTCTAATTTGAATTAATAAAGGTTATTTTAGTAAAATCTTATAATTGAAGTATTGTTGCAACAAATATGTGTCGGTAAATCCCCTTTGTGACACATAACATTATTTGCTGACCTTATCATCATACCTATGATTGAATTTTACATAATTCTCAGTATCAATTTGATTTAAAATTATGGTGTGAAAATATGTTGCAAGAAGATTCATATTAAAATTCATTAGAATGATGTAGAAACCATTTTCTTTATAGAAGAAACATCATCATTTTTATATTATCTAGATCCACCTTTAGTATCCCTTCTAATGAAATATTTGCAGAGGAAAAGAAAAAATCATCTATGTATCTTCAAATTGAAGATGTACCTATTGTAAAAGAATATATTTATGTATTTCTAGAGGATTTAGAAATTCATCCTCTCAGAAATAATTTTATTTCTCTATTGATTAAATTCCCCGTGCAAGACCTATATCAAAACTCCCACCAAAATGGCCACGGTTTGTTTAGTAGAGATGAAAAAACAACTAGAGGAATTTACTGACTAGGGATTTGTTTATCCTAGCGTTTCTCCATTGGGATCCCCTATTCTCTTTTATAATAATAATGATGGATCCATGAGGTTGTCAATTTATTATAAAGTAATCAATGCTATTACAATAAAGAACAACTAGCCTCTTCCTCTCATTGATGATGTATTTGATAAACATCACGTGCTCAATATTTATTAAATAGTGAAGTTTGGTCTGAATATCATCGCTGTAAGTGAGAAATGAATATATTCCAAATAAATCATTTTGTAAGAAGTATGGGAAATAAGAGTTTACATTTACAACATTGGAATGACTAATGGACACTCTGTTTTATGGATCTAAATAACAAAGTATTCAAGGAATGCCTTCATGATTTTTATTTCTTAATTATTGATGATATCTAGATATACTTCAAAAGATTTAAGGACCATGAGAATCACTAACGAATAGTTCTAGAGACTCTTGGAAGAAAATATTAATATGGGGTGTATAGTAAATTAGAATTTTGGCTTCCAATTATTTCTTTATAGGGAAATATTGCCTCTAATGATGGAATATTAGTTAATCTTCCAAGAAAAAAGCCAATCCAAGAAGTCCTACTCCGACAAACATAAATGAGGTACATAGATTTATTTCCTTTGTAGGTTACTATTAGAATTTGATATAGAATTTTTTCTAATTGGATAACCCCCTAAACAAGATCACATTTAAAGAGGATAAGTTCATATGGAAAAATTGTAAAATATTTTTTGAAGACATGAAAATAATATAGGTTAATGCTTCAATTTTGACTATTCCATCTAGAAATGATGGGGTTGTGATATACAATGATGAATAAAATAATGGACTGTGTTGTGTACTTAAGAGAATTGAATGTTATTTCATATGAATTAAGTCAATTTAAGACTAAAGAAAAAAATTATCCAAATCTTGATAATGAGTTAGCAGTTGTAATAATTTCTTTTTAAATATTGATACATTATATCTATGGTGAAAATGTGAGATATATACGAATCACAAGTGTTTGAACACATTTATACAGAGAAATAACTCAACATGTGGCATAGGAGATGGCTTGAGTTGCTCAAATATTAGGATTTTTCAATAAACTACCACCTAGGAGAGGAAAATAAGGTAATAGATGCATTAAGTATGAAATATCAGGGACTTTTGACCCTAATGAGGATTGATTGAGATCAAATATTAATAGATCTTGTAAATATGATATGGGAATTGTTAAGAAAGATGAAACATCATTCCTTTTTCAAATACTTTCCAAATAATCTTTACAAGATAATATAAGAATCTCTCAATCTAATGTTTATAACCATTAAAAGAAATTAAACTCTTTAAGGATGGAATATTGGAAGACTTTGGGTGTGATATTGGAGTTCTAAAATTTTGAATGAGGTTATGCTTTCCCTCAGTACCTGAGATAAAAATTGAAATATTAGATGATGTTCATAGCTCATATTTCTTCTATAAAATTTGGCAACAAAAAGATGTATAAATATCTAAAGGATCATTTTTTGGTGGGATAACAGGAAGCATTTAATTTTTGAATATGTTCCAAGGTGTCTAGTTTGTCAATAAGATATTTCTAAGAGACCACATCCTAGAGGATTTATAAAACTAATACAAATTCCTATGTGTATGTTAGATGATGTTATGATGGACTTTGCCATAGGACTGCCACAGACACCTAGAAGGAATGATGCAATATGGGTAATTTTTTATCATCATACAAAATCATCACATTTCCTTATTATAATAGAGGACTAACCACTTCAGTGATTAGAAAGACTCTATATTAATTATGTTCTATGACTTCATTATGATCCTCTGTAGATTTTGTCCAATAGAGATCCTCAATTTAAATCAAAATTATAGAAATTTCTTCAGAAGGCTTTGGTAACGAGCTTCATATGTGTACTGCTTATCACCCCAAACCAATAGACAGTCCGAACGTGCTTTTTAGATAGTAGAAGGCATTTTGAGAACATGCTCACTCAACGTTCAAGGTATTTTGGATTAGTACATACCTTTGGTGAATTTTCTTAAAATAATTGTTTCCATTATGGTATTCAAATGGTGCCATATAAAGAAGAATATGAACGGAGATGTCAAAATCCAACATGTTCAGGTGAAGTTGGCCCGTGGAAACTTATATTCCCAAAACGTATTAAAGAGAAAATGAAAAAAGTTTATAATTTTTTAGGACGATATTAAAGAATCACAAAGTAGGAAAAAGGTTATGCTGAAAACTATAGAAAGTATTTGGAATTTCAAGTGGGAGATCATGTCTTTCCAAAATTATCTCCCTGGAAGGGTGTCTTAAGGTTCAGTAAGAATAGGAAACTAAGTCCCAAGTACATCAGACCATTTGAAATTCAAGAAATAATTGGAGCTCTAGCAAACCGTTTAGTGATTCCCCAAGTATATCCAATGCTCTTTATGTTTTCCACTTTTCATTATTAAATAAGTATATTCCAGACACAATGCATGTACTAACCTATGGTGAAATATAACATGAACATGATTTGTCATACTGTGAAGAGCCTATCAATATTCTCGACATTATAGAGAAAGTATTGATAAATAGAACAACTCAATAAGTAATAATTCTTTGGATAAACCATAAAATGTTGGTAGCAACATAAGAACCTGAGGAAGTCTAGATGAAGAACCACCCACATCTTTTTAGAGGGTTCAATGCTAGAAAAAGTTTGTTGATGAAATTTCTAAAGGAGGGAAAAATATAAAACCCCAAGATTTTATGGTCTATTTCTTATTAAATATTTTAAATTAATTAGGTAGCTTATAATAAATGAAAAATTGAGTCTCTAGAAAAAACACTTATTTATTCATATGAGGTAGTTATAACCTAGCCTTCTAGTGTAATTTTTCTAATTATGTGATTTGAATTTCAAAAAATGGACATTCATAGTTGCGTTCATTAAGTTATTTAGGGTTTAATAGGACCAACATAATTTTTAAATTAATAGTAACTCTATCCTTATGAATAGTAATTTACCATTATGGATATTATCCTCTCCCATGTATTTATAAATAATATTTAGGAACCTTATAAATGAGAGTGAATATTTTTTAAAAATAATTTAGTGTTGGTATTTTGGAGAGTAAAAAATATTTAATTATAATTTTATAATTAATAAATTAATTTAAAAGATAATTAATTATCCGAATTTTTTTTCATAAATTAATATTTTTTTGTCCAATGATATTGGGATAATTTAATGTGGCCTTAGATAAATTTCTAGGGTACTATAAAAAGTTATAATTTTAAAAACATATTATTTGGGATAATGGTGATTTAACTAAAAATTAAATTTCTCATATATATAAAATTAATTTTAATAAAATGGATCACTTTTTGGATTATACACATAAAAAGTTATTAGGGTTAATTTTTAGATTTTTCTGAATGATTTGATTTTTTGGTGAATAGTGAAATTCGATAATTTACGAAATTCACTGAATAGAAGATTTTATGCATCATTCATGAGTCATGGATTATGAAAATGGTAATTGGTTCAAACTCAAATTAAATTATTACTTTTTCACAAGAATCTAAAATATATATTTTCTTGATCAAAATAATAAATAATTAAAAAAACATTCGAAAACCCCATATCTCCTCCACTATAAAAACTACCCCTCACTCTCTCTTATCTTCACTCTTATAAGACATGAATCTTTTTAATGTTATACCCTGATACTCTTCCCTAGTTCATTCCCACGTCCTGGTGCTATTTTCATATCTAAATAACCAATATTCATCCCTTTAAATAAATTCCCAATGAAAAGTATCAAAAAGGTAAAATCCTCTTCCTCTTTCATTTATTTTCATTTCTTATTCATTATTTATTTATTATTCTATCCTAAAAAACTATTTCCAAATGATAATTTTAAATACATTATAATATATATACTGAAATTATATAATCATCATTCTCTTTACTCTCTCTCTCTTTTACTTTTAAAAAAACATCATCTCAGAGGTGCCTATTTACAACCTTCTTGGACGATGAACTTTCGTTCAACAATTTATACTTAAATTATAGACATGAAACCATATTTATGGTTTAAATAGATTATAAAATATTTATTATACCTTATATAATATTCTATAATCATTTTATATATATGATATTAAATAATGGATCAAAACTAGTTCATTGTGATCAGAAAACCGCTAAATTTAAGCTAAAATTATTATTAACATGTTACCTAATGATTCATACCCATAACATATAACAAAATGATGTATATGACCATTAATACTTTGGTATTCTAATAAATAACATATCATTCCAATTCAAGATAATTATACACATTTTACATGAACTCTATTAGTAACAATTAAGAGAACCGATCATGAAATCAAGTAAATGAACACTTTGGAATGATGAAATTCAATGTTATTACTCATATAAAACGGAATTAATGAATTTAATAAAAATATAATGAATTTGTTTTTTAAAATTTTCTAAAATATTTAATTAATAGATTTAATTTTATTATCAAAGTCAATAAGATTAAGTGAAGAACACATTCAGACATAACGTAAGGGGTTTCTAAACTAAATTTTTCTTCCATGAGATTTCCATTATTCCCCAATTATTTCATTTATTTGTTTATTCTATATTTACATTTGATATATAATATAATTATTCTCAATATATTCATTTTATTAAATAATTGATATTATGATTATTATTTATTGTCTTTACGATTCAATTGATTACAATGTGGTTAGGGACTTTTTCTCGATTTATATTTCATTGAGAATTATTTTGTATTGCACACCTCATTATTCATATGTGGTGTATATACTACCCCTTTGAGATCATTTTATATTTTAATTTATTAATATATTAAATATCCATATTATTTTATCATGGATATGATTATAGTCTTATCGATATAACATTTTATATATTGTGTTTATTTTGAATACCATTTTGACTGGGAAAATATTGATGAATATGTATACTCTACTCAATACAAATATTGAAAAGGTATATTTTTCTTCTATAGAGAATTATTTGGAATTAAAATGATTGGAGGGGCCCTTATATTCACACGATGTATCGATAATTATCATGAGAGAAACAAATTGTGACAAACCCTTTCGAGTTTGTTTGCAAAACAAAATCAGACGAGTTTTTACACACTGACTTAAATCATCTTGATGGTATGATGGTTCATGTCCCAGATAAATGAAGTCCAAATAATAATAACTATCTTTAATCATTATTCAATTATTAATTTCCATGATGTTTTCAATATGAAAAAATTTATGGATTCACTTTCATTCCCAGTTTATTGATGGTGTGTTTTTTTTCAATTATTCACTATGCCTTATCGATTATGTCTAATTTTTTATTATTTAATTATTATTATTTAATTATTCCACTATATGTTACCCTTATTGAGAATTTTAGTTCACCCCTTCATTATCTTCCATCCCTATTTTATGAAGAAGATATCACTTATGATTTTATCAAGGATTCAATTTATTAGATTTGGTTATTTATTATATTTTGTTTTATTTACCCAAAATAAAAAGGGTTTCCTTTTAAGTATCAAGATTTTTAAAGACTATGTAAATTCTCAGTCCTTAGAGATATAATGTCTTGTAATCATTATAATGTATTAGACTAATTCACCGGCTCTGGGCTTCTGATTTATGGTGTTACATATGGCAAGAATCAATGGTGTGTTCATTATTAGATTTGGGGTAGGTAGTCTAAAAGTTATATCTCATAGTTTGATGTGGATTATTGCATCTATGATTGGGTTCATCATTCTATCTTGTTTTTAATTTTTTAAGTGAGTATGAATAAGTAATATGGATGGATAATTAATGATTTAGAGCCCTCATGTTCCTTGTGGGATGCGGTGAGGATTATTAGAATAATTTAGGGCCTCCCATGGGGTGTCACAGCCTTCCCAAACCTAGTAATTAGGAATATTATGTGTATATCTAGTGTGATATATTCTATATCCCATGAATAATATGTTTTGATAGTTGGTTGAATTGATATATGGAATATTTGAATGTTGTTTCTAGAAGTGGTTAATGGCTAAGGAATTTTTTTGGCATTCCATGGAAATAGGATAAATGGAATTTAATTAAAATGTGAAAAATGTTTTGTGATTTATTTCTAGAATACATAAAGGGGTAATTTATGAGAAATATTCTTCCTCATGAGGAAAGTTATAATAAATGAGATTTTGGATATTGTAAATGTTATATAAATGGAATAATATTTAATCAATTATTGATTGTTGTGGGTTATGATTAGTATTTGTATTGTATATGATATGGTTGAGTATTGAATGTATATATTTATATAGGTATGTGAACATGTATTGGTGGTGGGATAAAGCACTAAGGCTCCTCCCATGGGCTGGGTTGTACTGATGCTCTAACCCACCCATGAATGCATGAGTTGGGGATTTAGATTGATTCTCTATGCCCCAAATGGTTGTATTCGATGAAACTATATTGATTGAGGATCTAGGGTATGTGATATTTTTTATGATGAAATGTGTTTATCCCTAGTGAGTTATGGAACATCACTTATTTCCTACATGCGTTGATCCTGAGTATTATGCCTAACCCATAGAAAACTTGATAAAACAGGATTTATTAATGAAAATGGTATGAATGATTAAGATTGTAATAATGATAGAAATGGTTAGAGTGTACTTGGTTATCTAATAGAACTCGATTTTTACATTTGTAATCTTATCATTTACCACATAATTACAAGAAATATATATTAGACTAGATATTTTCTAGACACCATTAGTGGTGTCCTACTATGTCATACTCACACCCTACTCGAGCACCCACTGGGTATACGAGTAGATCTCATTGCTTCTGGTCAGGTCATGACCAAGGGTCCCATGCTGGGTAGTTGAGTTGGGATTGGGAAATGCATGAATGGGGATCCAGACATCAAGTTAGGTCCTATTTTGGGGTTCCAATATTTTATTTACTTTAGATTTTTTTTCACTTCCCACTACGTAGAAAGACATTACATATATTACGATTTAGTTGTGGAATTGTACCCCATTTTGGAAATTTTTTCTTATATATTATCATTAGATAACATATATTTTTTCTTCTATTTCATTGTTATGTGTTGTAGATAAATTTATTATAGAGGTTACTATAATGACCCTTCCTTAAACATTACATAATCTTGAATTAAACGAATAATTCAAATTGAGGATCTTTTTAGGTTTAGAGTTTTAGAGAATTAGGCCATAATTATTACATAACAACTTGAATATTACAAGTAGACACTACTACTCAGTATCCATTTTTTCATAAAATAAAAAGTCTTAAAAAGAAACATGTCTAGTTTTATATTTTAGACAGATGAATTTTCCTTGATCCCATCCTTGACCCTATTCCACATTATTTCCTATGAAAAACATTTCAATAGAACTTGGGATGAACATAAAAAGATCAGTAAGGGATACACAAAGAAGGAAAACTGTTAGTTTTTCAAAACAACAAGTAAACCATTAATACATTATCATAAGTAAAACTTTTCATCTTTATGAAGTAGTAAATTCTCTTCACTGAATAATATATCATTACTTACCCTTTGTAACAAAAATATTACCTTAAAACCCATATAAAGAACACATAACATATAAAGGCAACTTGGGACATAAACATACTTAAATAGAATAACCATATGGTCGACTTCCACACATATCACTAAATGGAATATCCATACGACTAACTTCTATACCCAATGCATTGGAGGTTATAACGTAACCACCCATCCTGGTATTCACGGTACCACCCTTCATTTGATTTATTATGTAACCACCCGTCAAATGTCCAAGTACCAACAAAAATCATAACACATACAACAAATATAAAGGAAATAAAAAATTTCCACATTTCAATCACAATATATCAGTTAAATATATTGACATAACAAATCCATTTTCAAAAAAAAAATTCATTACCAAAAATATGTAAAATATTATAAGGTATTTATTTTCTTTTAAAAACATTAAGGCTTGTTGAGGAAGCCAAAGATCAAATAATACGCGTGGCGGCGGAAATGGTCATTGTCACCACTTACATTAAAAAGAAACATAATTTTTTGTCATTTAGTAAAACACTTCGTTGAAAAATATTCCCTTTGAAAAGTCAAGGGTGTTTATACAGATCATAAAAGAAAGTCGAGTATGAAAACTAAATATGCCTCAATGAAAGGAGATTGAGATGAAGTTCCTTACCTCGCATCCGACTTGACTCGATCGTTCTTTAATACCCTGAATAATAAACTAGAGTTAATTTCTACTTTTATAAGAACCTTTTTTAAGTTTATTATTCATTTTATATAACTTATTACCATGTTATAAACATTATGTAATCATTTAAGTTAATAACGTTCATTTTGTAGATGTTTGGTACTTGAGTCAAAAATGAACAGCTTATATTAACGATTTGTCCATGTTGTCAATATTCCATTATATCCAGATTGATATTCATGATTTAAATATCATATATATCATATATATTCAGTATATACACGTATTTATAATAGTACATAACATTTGGAGGTAATAAATGAAATGCACTGTTCATGGAGATGGTAAGTCGTACGTATGCATGAATGCTACTTTCATTTCTATTTCTTATTTTATTGGAATTGAAACATAATGATACATAGATATATTGTAATTCCAGTATAATATCATATATAATATCATTAACTTCATCCTTTATACATGCCACATAAGGCATTAACGAATCAAATCACTTTAAGGGGGCGGTAGTCCGCACATACTCAAATGAGTTATCGTATTTACCCACTATGGAAACCATAAAGGCATGATATAAATGGGAAGTACAGAAGAATAATAAAATCATAAACATAATATATATCATATATAAATATATTTCTATCATAATGGCCACCATGAGAGGCAGTAATATGTAATTGAACAATCATCGTTTCGTGAGGCGTTAGTTTTCCATTCAATGAAACATTAGGTTCTTCATCCATTAGATGGAGTTATGTGTATGTGTTGTTCGAATATTTCTCATAAAAACATCCAAGTATATTTAGTATACTGGTGTTGTTACAAAATAATGGAAATAAAAATACTATAGTTGTTGGAGAATTAAAATAAGAGAAAACAATTTAAGAGAAACTGTTACCTTTAATTTGGGTAACTTTCTTTGGTTTGAACCAAAAGGACTTATTGAAGGGACTTCTGCCTAAGGTAAGGCTTCTAGGAGGAGTAGAGGGATGTTGAGAGCTTAATTGGTCAGAGTTTGGACCAGACAAATGTCTTAAGAGGTGTGAGGAATTGGTTAGAAGTGGTCTCCTTTTATAAGGGGGAGGAGGGGCTCTTTAGGAAAGTGTGAAACTATTATTTTATTATATAATGATATTCGGTTTATAATGGTCCAAAAATCATTAAGGTATAATATAAGATGATTAATATTCGAAAACAATTCATCCAATCATAATTGGATATGTTTTGGATAATAATTTAATCATTATAATCTAATTTATTTAAATCATTTATTAATGAGGTAAATACTGCATCATTATTGTGTCATAAATGGTTTCATTTATTTGATGTCTAAAATTTACATAAAAAATACCATGATGTATGAAATCATCTTATATTTCCAAATAATATTTATAGTGGAAAATAGGACTTATATGACGACATATAAAATTTAATTACTAAATGATTTTTGTTTATGTCTATTTTGCCTTTACTTTTAATTAATTGATTTAAATTGTGATTTTTAATCCCAAGTGGATAAAAGGGGTACCAAAATAGACAAAAAGATGTCCATGGTCGTTAATGACTCAACCAATAATGTTTGGACATGTGTTATTGTAATTTTGAATTATTATAATATTCTTTTTACCTTGAATTACCCTGTTTACCTTTAACCGCGGTAAATAAAAGTCAAAAGTTACTAATCAAAAAAAAATTATTTTCATCTTATTGAACCACATTTTACTTCTTAATAACAACCATGTATGTCGTATTTTCTAAATTTAATTCACAGAAGTGGTAAAATTTCATTTAAATGAAAAGTTCTACTTTTTTAACTACCACTAAGTGGTTTCACTATTCATCAAAAATTGATGTATTTCCGAAAAATACCAAAAATTCATCCTAAGCTATATTTGATATTCCGAATTCAAAATTTATTTCTATTTTTAAAAATTAAAAAAATAGATGTGGCATTAATTAATTTTAAAATTAATTCCCGTTGTTAAAACAAATAGCGTATTTTTAAGAAACAATAACTATCAAAAGATTGATACTTGTTTATGTCCAATTTCAAAGTGAAATTACATCCAATGATCAACATTGAATTAAATGGTAAAAATATATTTTAATTTTAATTTAAAATCAATTAACAAGATAATCTAACCATATAAATAAATTAGATTAAAAGGCACTTTTGAATTAAAATACAATATTTTTCACTATTCATTAAAAATGAACATTATCAGAAAAATGTCAAAAAATTACCCAAAGTAAAATTTGATGTCAACATTCTAAAGAAGGATTTTATTTTCTCAATTATAATGTATTAAATTGACCAAAACTATATTTAATGAGGATTTTCTGTTAAAAGGCGGTAAATCGGCCTTTTAATGTAAATTATGCTTAAAATTGGATTCATTCACATTTTAATCCTCTAACATTTATTGGATAAATGTAAATACATATAAGAAACATGTATAATAATATTGTAGTTAGATTCATTCATTCCCTCCAATACTACGGCTTGGAGTTGACTATCATTTAAAATAATAATATTTTATTATTAGTGTGCAACGTAAGAATCCAAAGAAATCTGTTGTTGCGTATCGGGTACGCTATCGAACATAGCACCCCTTTTTAAAGTAAAATAAATATTTAATTCACAAATATTAATAAATATGAAAATCTATTATTCTTCATTTACCTGGGATGTTACATTCTTCACCCCTTTTGGAAATTACGTCCTTGAAATTTTATTCACTTATCAAATAAATGGGGGAATTTATCCCTCATAGAATTTTCAGATTCCCACGTTGCCTCTTCAACCATATAGTTTTTACACAAAACCTTTACCTGTTGAATTACCTTATTCCGCAACACTTGCTCTCTATGGTCAGGAATCTGGACTGGTTGTTCTTTATAAGAGAGATTCTCTTCCAACTGAACTACCTCTAGGCTCAAAACATGAGATGGATCTGGCATATACTTTCTCAACATCGAAACATGAAAAACATTTTGTACCTGGGATAAAATTGGAGGTAA
Source organism: Viscum album (assembly GCA_963277665.1). Classification (NCBI taxonomy): domain Eukaryota; kingdom Viridiplantae; phylum Streptophyta; class Magnoliopsida; order Santalales; family Viscaceae; genus Viscum; species Viscum album. Next base: position 1,463,474,669 of record OY728153.1, on the reverse strand, counting down.
ATCCACTCTATACACAACTAATCCAACTTTCTCCAAAATTTCAAAAGGTCCAATGAACCATGGACTCAACTTTCCCTTCTTACCAAAACACATCTCACTTTTCCATGGAGAAACTTAATGAAAGACATGATCACCTACCTCAAAAGAAAAGATCCTTCCTCTGGTTATCTGCATAACTTTTCTGCCTGCTCTGTTTTAACCTGCTAACAAGTCAAACACTTCACAGTAAAATTATCAATATATCTTTTCATTCCATCCCACCAGTAATACTCCTGAAGATCTGTATACATCTTAGTACTTCTAGGATGAACTGAAAATGGAGAACTATGAGCTTCATATAATAACTCATTATTCAACTGTGAATCACAAGGTACAAATAATCTCTTCTCGAATCTCAAAACACAATCATTATCAAAGTTATATTCAGGTAACATACCTTTCTGAACCAACTCTACCTTTTTTTCAACTCACTGTATTCCTTCTACGATTTCTTTATTCTGCCTGATAAAGATGATCTCACTGACACCTGAAACAAAACAGAATAATTTCCTGCAAAAACAAAATCTATTCCATAGTTAATCAAATAAAAAACCAAAGGATCTCTTTCCAAACATAGCATGGATAATGAGACATTACATTTTCGACTCAAAGCATCGGCCACTTTCTTTGCTTTTCCCAGATGGCAATGGATCATGAAATCATAATCCTCGATTAATTCCAACCATCTCCTCTATCTCATGTTCAATTCTTTCTGAGTGAATATATACATCAAACTTTTGTGATCAATATATATTTCACACTTCACTCCATAAAAATGATGCCTCAATATTTTTAAAGAAAAAACAACAACAGCTAATTCCAAATCATGTGTAGGGTAATTTAACTCATGTGGTTTCAACTGACATGAAGCATAAGAAATTACCTACTCTTTTTTTATTAGGACCCAACCCAGTCCTTTCAACGAAGCATCACTATAGATAACAAACTCACCATTTCTGGAAGGCAGTTCCAAAACTGGATCATTCACCAATATTCTTTACAATTCCTGAAAATAATCATCACATTCCTTTTTTCCATATGAACTTAACACCTTTTCGAGTTAACTTAGTCATTAGACAAGATAACCGCACAAAAGTTTCTACAAACCTTCGGTAATAACCTTCCAAACCAAGAAAACTATGAATCTTGGTTATATTTGTTGGTCTTGGCCATTCTTCAACAACTTTTGTTTTAGCAGGATCAACAGTTATTCCATTTTTTGAAACAATTTGACCAAGGAATGAAATTTGTTGTAACCAAAACTCACACTTCCTCATTTTCCCATAAAGTTTATTTTCTTTTAAGGTTTTCAAGACTACCCCTAAATGACATTCATGTTCTTATTTTTGGAATAAACCAAAATATCATCAATGAACCGAACCACAAACTTATCCAAGAACTCACGGAAAATTCTATTCATAAGATCCATGAATACAACAGGTGCATTAGTTAACCCAAATGGCACAACTACAAATTCATATTGGCCATATCTAGTATGAAATGCAGTCTTTGGAACATCTGTTTCCTTTACTTTCAACTGATGGTACCCCTACCTCATGTCAATCTTAAAAAAATACTGAGCTCCCTGGAGCTGATCAAACAAATCATCGATATGAGGCAAAGAATACTTATTCTTAACAGTGATGTTATTAAATGCTCTATAATCAATTCAAAGTCTCATTGAACCATCTTTATTTTTAACAAACAAGACAGGATCACCCCATGGTGATGTGCTAGGTTGAATGAAACCTTTATCTAATAACTCCCGCAATTTCTTATTTAACTCTAAAAGTTCAATCTGAACCATTCGATAAGGGGATTTTGAAATTGGCTTAGCATCAGGAACTAAGTCAACAGTAAATTCAAATTCCCAATCAGGTATAATTCCTGGAAACTCATCCGAAAAAACATCATGGTACTCATTTACCACTGGCACATCATTAATCTCAACAGATCCTTTGTTTTCAACAATATGTGTTAGGTAACATTCATTTCCATCTTTTACCAGTTTTTCGACTTCATGATATGTTATCAATAGTAAGGGTTCATTTTTGTATACAAACTTAAAATCATTCTGAAAAGAAACCTCTTTAGCTCTGCAATCAATCTTAACATGATAAACAGGATGCCAATCCATGCCCAAAATAACATCAAACTATACTAGAGGGAAAACAATAAGATTTGTAGGTAGATTCTTTCCGTACACAAGGACATGAATGTTCTTATGTTTTCTTTTTGTCTCAACATTTCCTCTATGTGTTTTTACTATAAGTTCATTATTCATATCATGAGATGGAATTACCAATTTACTAGAAACCAATCAGAAATGAAAAATGTGTAGACCCAGAATCATACAACACATTGGAATAATCTAAACAAACAAACATTGTACCAGATACTACTTCATTCGATGGCCCAACATCTGCTGTAGTAGTTGTGAAGGATTTAACCACCCCTTCCTACTTGTAGTCCGACTTATTTCCCTTATTTGAGTTCTTTGCTGGACACTCATTTTCATAATGACCCTTTTCATTACACTTAAAACATCATACTGATGGCTTTTCATTGCTTGCCTGTTCAACTTCCATACAGTTACGAGCAATATGACCAGACTTACCACACTAGAATCACTTTCCAATATTTGATAAACATTCTCCAGGATTCTTTTTACCACACTTCTCATAAGATGTATATTTAGTTTTCTTACCTCCAGTCTTCATTGAAGAATTATTCCCCTTTGCGTGCCAACTAGACCACTTATTCTGTTGTTTGTCAAAGAACACTTGATCATCGGAAAACTCCATTTCCACCTTCTCCGCACATTGAACAATTTTTCTTAACTTTTGAACTCATGAGAGGAAAACGCTCATTGATATCGTGGCTTCAGTCCTGAGTAAAATTGATTTTTCTTACTATCAAGATCTTGGATGACATTTGGTGCATACCATGATAGTCGAGTGAATTTTTCTTCATAAGAATCCACTGAGTCATCCTCCTGACTCAATTCCAGGAATTGTTTTTTTATCCTAAAATGAACCACCTTAGGAAAATATTTCTCAAGAAACATATTTTTGAATTCATCCCAATAAAGAGCATCAATATCCTCACTTTCCCTAATATTTTTCACCACCGACCACCACTGATCAACTTCACCTTCAAAACATTAAATAGCGAGACTAACCTTTTGATGTTAGGAACAACCCATGACATCAAAAATCTTCTCCAGTGCTTTAATCCACCCTTCAACTAGCACCGGATCAGATGATCCTCTGAATGATGGGGGATGTTGCCTCATGAAATGCTCCACTACTGACATGTTCCTCTGTGGTTGATCTGGCTGATCTCGTACATGGATTCCACCACCATTTATCGTCTGAGTCAATTGTGCCATCACTGCAACAAACTGTTATGTTCCAATTCTGACCATCTCAGGTTGCTGATTTGGAAGGTTGTCTTCCTTCTAATGTCGTCCCAACATAGCATCACTATTTCCTCTACAAAAAACCATTCTAAACATAGAAATATCTTAGGCGAAGCAACATGGTAATCAGTAAATGCTATATGATATCAATATTAATAGAAATTACTTTATGGATATTAATTTAACAATACCCTAACTCCTAAAGTTATCTAAACCAACCTCTGATATCAAATATAAGGACCCGGCCTTAAACATTACATAATCCTCAAATAAACAAATATTTCAGATTGAAGATCTTTTTAGGTTTTGAGTTTTATAGAATTTGGACATAACTATTACCTAACAACTTGAATAATACAAGTAGACACTACTACTCAGTATCCATTTTTTCATAAAATAAAAAGTCTTAAAAAGAAACATGTCTAGTTCCATATTTTAGACAACAATACTTTTCTTTGATCCCATCCTTGACCCTATTCCACAATATTTCATGTGAAAAATATTTCAAAAAAACATGGGATGAGCATAAAAAGCTTAGTAAGGGATACACAATGAATGAAAACTGTTAGTTTTTCAAAACAACAGGTAAACCATGAATACATTATCATAAGTAAAACTTTTCACCTTTATAAAGTAGTAAATACTCTACACTGAATAAAAGATCATTACTTACCTTTGGTAACCAAAATATTACCATAAAACCCATATAAAGAACACATAACATATAAAGGTAACTTGGGACATAAACATACTTAAATGGAATTACCATACGGTCGACTTCTACACATATCACTAAATGGAATAGACATATGGCCAACTTTCATACCCAATGAATTGGAGGTTATAACGTAACCACCCGTCCTGGTATTCACGGCACCACCTGTCATTTGGTTTATCACATAACCACCCGTCAAATTTCCAAGTACCAACAAAAATCATAACACATACAAAAAATATAACGAAAAGAAAACATTTCAACATTTCAATCACAATATATCACTTAAATATATTGACATAACAAAACCATTTTCAATACCATTTTCAATACCAAAAATATGTAAAAGAGTATAAGGTATTTATTTTCTTTTTAAATCATTACGGCTTGTTGAGGAAGCCGAAGATCAAATAATACGCATGGCGGTGGAAAAGGTCGTTGTCACCGCTTACATTAAAAGGAAACATACTTTTTTGTCATTTAGTAAAACGTTTTGTAGAAAAATATTCCCTTTGAAAATTCAAGGGTGTTTATACAATGTTTAAACGGAAGTCATGTATTAAAACAAAATATTCCTCAATGAATGGAGATTGAGATGAAGTCTCTTACCTCGCGTCCGACTTGACTCGATCGTTCTTTAATCTCATAAATAATAAACTAAAGTTAATTTCTACTTTCTTAAGAACATTTTTCAGGTTTATTATTCCTTTTATATAACTTATTACCATGTTATAAACATTATCTAATCATTTAAGTTAATAACGTTCATTTTTTTGATATTTGGTACTTGAGTCAAAAATGAACACCTTATATTTACAAGTTGTCCATGTGGTCAATAGTCCATTATTTCCAGATTGATATTCAGGATTTCAATATCATATATATCATATATATTCAGTATATACATTATTTATAATAGTACATAACATTTGGAGGTAAGAAATAAGATGACCAGTTCATGGATATGGTAGGTCGTACGTACGCATGAACACTACTTCCATTTGTATTTCTTATTTTAATGGAATTAAAACATAATGATACATAGGTGTATTATAATTCCAGTATAATATCATATATAATATCATTAACTCTGTCCTTTATAAATCCCACATAAGGCATTAACGAATCAAATCACTTTGAGGGGGTGGTAGTCCGCAATTCCTCAAATGAGATTATCATATTTACCCACTATGGAAACTATAAAGGCATAATATAAATGGGAAGTACAGAAGCATAATTAAATCACAAACATTATATATATCATATATAAATACAGTTCCATCATAATGGCCACCATGAGAGGCGGTAAGATTTAATTGAACAGTCATCGTTTCGTGAAGTGTTAGTTTGTTATCCACATAAACATTATGTTCTTCATCCATTAGATGGAGTTTTTTATAAGTTTAGTTAGAATATTTCTCATAATAACATCCTATTATATTGAGAAAACTCGTTTTGTTACAAAATAAAGGAAATAAAAAGAGTATAGGTGTTGGAGAAGTAAAATAAAAGAAAACAATTTAAGAGAAACTGTTACCTTTAATTTGGGTAACTTCCTTTGGTTTGAACCAAAAAGACTTCTTGAAGGGCCTTATGCCTATGGTAAGGCTTCTAGGATGAGGATAGGGATGTTTAGAGCTTAATTGGGAAGAGTTTGGACGAGCCAAATTGCTTGATATGTGTGAGGAATTGGTTATAAGTTGTCTCCTTTTATAAGGGGGGGGGAGGGGCTTTTTAGGAATGTGTGAAACTAATATTTTATTATATAATTATATTCGGTTTCTAATGGTCCAAAAATCATTAAGGTCTAATATATGATTATTTATATTCGAAAACAATCATCCAATCATAATTGGACATGTTTTGGATAATAATTTAATCGTTATAATCTAATTTACTTAATCATTTATTAATGAGGTAAATACTCCATCATTATTGTGTCATCAATATTTTAATTTATTTGATGTATAAAAATTATAAAAAATATACCATGATCTAGGAAATCATATTATATTTCCAAAGAATATTTATAGTTGAAATCGGACTTATATAACACCACATAACAATTAATTACTAAATGATTTTGGTTTATGTCCGTTTTGCCTTTTCTTTAAATTAATTGATCTAAATTGTCATTTTCACTCCCAAGTGGATCAAAGGGGTCCCAAAATAGACAAAAAGATTCGCATGGTCTTTAATGACTCAACCAATAAGGTTTGGACAAGTGTTAAGGTAATTGTGAATTATTATAATATTCTTTTTAACTTTAATTACCCTATTTAACTTTAACTGCGGTAAATAAGAGTCAAAGTTACTATTCACCAAAAATTATTTTAATCTTACTGGACCATTTTTTACTTCTTAATAACAACCATGTATGCCAGATTTTTAAAATTCAATTAACAGAAGTGGTAAAATTTCATTTAAATGAAAAAGTCAGTTTCTTTTAACTACCACTAAGTGGTTTCACTATTCATCAAAAATTGATGTTTTTCAGAAAAATACCAAAAATTCATCCTAAGCTATATTAGATTTTCTGAATTCAAAATTGATGTCTATTTTTCCAAATTCAAAACATAGAAGTGGTATTAATTAATTTTAAAATTAATTCCCATTGTTAAAACAAATAGCGTGTTTTTAAGAAACAATAACTATCAAAAGATTGATACTTGTTTATGTCCAATTTCAAAGTGAAATTACTTACAATAACCAAAATTGAATTAAATGGTAAAAATATATTTTAATTTAACTTTAAAACAAATTAAAAAGATAATCTAACCATATAAATAAATTAGATTAAAAGACACTTTTGATTTAAAATACAATATTTTTCACAATTCCTTAAAAAATGAACTTTATCATAAAAATACCCAAAAAAATTACCCAAAGTAAAATTTAAAGTCCCCATTATAAATAATGGATTTATTTAGTCAATTATAATGTATTAAAGTGACCAAAACAATATTTAAAGAGGGTTCCCCCTTAAAAGGCGGTAAATCGGCATTTTAATGTAAATTATGCTTAAAATTGGATTCATTCACATTTTACGCCTCTAACATTTATTGGATAAATGTAAATACATTTAAAAAACTTGTATAATAATATTGTAGTTAGTTTCATTCATTCCCACTAATAGAAAGGGTAAGAGTTAACTACCATTTAAAATAATAATATTATATTATTAGTGTGCAACGTAAGATTGCAAAGAAATATGTTGTTTCTTATCGAGTACGCTATCGAACATAGAACCCATTTTTAAAGTAAAATTAATATTTAATTCAAAAATATTATTAAATATGAAAATCTCTTATTCTTCATTAACCTGGGATGTTACAGTTACAGAGTCCCCATGTGGCTTATTTGCCCCCAGCTGCTAGTTGGAAACCTCTATCATATGAGAAGGTGTGCATGAGGTCATGTGATGACCTAGTGTGGGGAACCATTTAGTAGCAACCAATATTGGGATATTACATTGTGTAACTGGGAAGATCATGAATTTGTGTTGTATAATATTGATATGAATATTCTATTTAATAAAAAAAGTAACAATAAATATTTTATTTTTTATATGACTTATATAAATGAATAAAAATTTGTGTAATGGTGTTCAGGATTGTGTTCATGATTGAAAAAATTATTTTAAAGTATATATAATATTGAGTAACAATATTTTTTATTACTATTAATTTTACACAATTATTTGTCATTTTTATCATTTATGGATTTGACGATTTAGTGATGGTATTCTTCATGAAACAAACAAATCCTTAATAATCAAATGTTATGGGTATTATAATGAGTAGTGTTTTCATCAATTTATAAAGTATCCATGTGTCAAAAATTATGTATAATATATTTTTTAACTATAATGTGTAGTGATAGAAAATAATTTTTAGAAAAATAGATGTTTATATGTGATGTGGTATTGGTTTATAAGATACATTCAAGATAGATACATTAAATTTAATGTATGGGGGTGTAATTCTATAAGAATCAATGATATCCAAGAGTACATCTGAGTCCATGAAAAATATGAAGATATTTATGTGTATGAAATAAAAATGAAATTAATAATAACATAATAATAATAAGAAATCAAAACAAATTTATAAATTATATATATATTAGTGATTCACATAATTTATGATAATCATTAAATTATTCTTTAAGTATGAGACTATGCATAATGTGGTATATCAACAACAATATATTAAGTAATATCTATTCAAACCAATTGGTGAGGCTTGTTAATGATTCTTTATGGGTTGTATAATGTGGTTATATATCATAGGTGATGAATGGCTAAAATACATTATTCATTTTATTAAGTGGATTAATGAATATTGAATAATTTTATTTCTAAAATATGATAATATTATAAATGATTAAAATGGTCCACTCATATTTAGAATCCCAAAAAACATACCAAGGGCCTCCATAACATGTATTAGGGCATAGTTCATGTCATTATCAAAATTTTATATTGAATTTTTTGGTGCTAGGTTCGTTTTATTAACATATTTTATAAGGTAATTTAAACTCACCAAATCATTCTCATGTATAGATGGTGATGTGTTAATGTGTATAATTCATAATCATAACCCATTTATAATATAAAAACGATTTGTAGTAAATTAATGGAGAATATTGAGATCATTAAACATAGAATAATGGGAATAATATACTATAGAATATTTCTTAATTTGTTTTTCAAATATTAAATGTGATAAAAAACTAAATAATTTTTAAAGAAAAAGAAGACATCAGACTCTTAGCGGTGACTTTTTATGGTAAATAAAAATATTAAACGATCTTAAAAATATTAATTTTCTAAAAATATGATATATTTATCATATGGAATGGAATTAATTGTCATGTTTCTAGATTCAATAGTGGTAATTAATATTTATTGAATGTTTATTAATAACACATTTTAATTTTGAATTCTAAATAGTTTAAGAAACATAATGAAAATAACATTTATTATAATATAATATCAATGGAAAAAATATTAATAAATTCTACAATTACTTTTTCATACATTCCCAACCATATTCAAGTTCGTATATTAGTTTTATTTTTTCTCAAAAAATAGAGTGAGACCTGATTTATGATCAATGTTATCCAATTGAAAAAATATTTAATCCTGAAGAAATATTAATCATTCACATGTTATCATTGTCCTTATACTCTTGGTACAAAATCCTTTTAGTGAAATATTACACATGGTTGAATGAGAATCAATCATGGGTGAATAAGAAGGCTTGAGAGATGGTGGAAGTTTAAAAAATATGAAATTAATTGAAAAATCATTAATTATAATTAATCTATGTTATATAAAATTCATTACTCCATCCCACACCTTGTACCAGAATATTCTTTGTTAAATTTCCATTTAAAATGGTCATTTTTTTATGAAATGTCTCATCCCTATTTCACTAACACCTTTGAGAAGAAAATGTATTATATTTAAATTGATAGTCATAATAAAATTGAATCACACGTGTTATATTATGACTCATTAGAACAAAAAAAAGCCCCCCTTATAGAGAATAATCATTACTTAGGGGAAGGGTTTGTGATTTAATGAAAAAATATCTCCCTTAAAATCCTTGATCATTTTTATGATCATGGAACGGCCTCTAAAATTCTAATTTTTATTTCATTATTCAATAAATCATCCCTTGATCTAGTTTATTTATATCATCATCATTATGGATTGAACTTCTATCACATAGAATTTGGTGTCTCTTCATCTTTATAGCTCTTCAAAAAATAGTGAGATGTCAAAAACAAAATGCACTCAAGTCCATTATATTTTATCATATATAGTACTTCGATTTAGTATGTGACACTAGCTTATAGAATAACGTGTCACTCCTTCCTTACAATATCAATAATGGGATTGGGATGTACTAATATTTATAATTTATAACATGTGGTCTTAAATTTCTATATGTGTGTTAATGTTTGGTGTTTGGGTTGAGAAATGCCTCTAATTATATTTCACTCTTGGTTTTATATTTTTTCAACCAATTCATGATATCTATGAACCAAAGAAATTTCATGCCTAAAATTCCTCTTACCCATCCTTTACCCATAGTATTATCCCTATCATGCATCCCTTCGTTACACAAAGTTGTATGTATACTGAGGCCACATGCCCTACATTTAGCTGAAATTGTTTCTTCATAGTAAATTTATTACAATATAGAAAATTATTCTTAGTCTGGTAATCAATATGTATAAATTTCAATTGGGAAATTAGCCTATTTGTAGTCACTTTTGGCACAAGCCTCACAGTATAAAGGGTCAATCATTTTATCATATGGATTATGATAAAATTGGGAATTATACATTGATCATGAGGCATTTCAGCATAATTTAATTTGTTTTTCTACTCCAAAACTCTGCTAAGCATCACCATACTACAAGGACACAGTTTGGGGTGTGAAATATTGGGAATTTAATCATTTTTTCACATTTTAGCTAGACTTTTCAAACCATCATTTTACATTTGAAAACCCTTAAAAACACCCAAATTAATAATTACTTTATCGGGTCATTAACATATATTTTGAAAAATGATACAAATTATTTTGACATGTTAATTTAAAAAAAATTAGAATTTTATTATCAATATGAAGAATATTATAAATCAAAACAAATAGAATACATACATCAGTGAAGGAATTATTCAACCAAATATAATCATAAACATTATGCCATAATTAAAGTTTATGAAATCACACAGTCCACACAATTCAAATTATCTAAGTAATGCTAAAACTATAATTCCAATTCATAAATCCCTCCCCAAATTTATTCACATTTCATAATCATTCATCATTCCCATTTCCACATGCCATATACCTTTAATGAATTGATTTTCCTCATTTAGGAAAATTTAATTGGATTTATGCTCAATATCATGTATATAACTAATATCCATGTGATTTCACGTTATCTAAATATCTACATAGAAATAAAACCATAAAAATATTGATATTTTTTAAAGAATCCAATGTATATGGGGATAATGGTGGGTAAGTGATGATTAAAATTGTTTAGAAATATCGAGAAATATATTGATTATATATTAAGCTACAATTCCTGATGTTCAATTAATCTCACCTTCTCCTTCATCAACACCAAAAATCATCATGTTATAGTTTCATTTCCTCTTCTTTTTCAATAGGTCAAAATATGAAATTAAAATTCAATAATTAATTTCCACTTTTTATAACAACATTTTTCATATCTAACATTTAATAAATTGGTTTTTTATAAGAATAAAACATACAAACTTGTATGTAAAAAAAACTATCACCCTGATACCCTCCATTTTATTATTTTTATTTCTTGGGGTTTTTCATTTCAAAAGTTTCCAAATCGGTAAAGTATTTTTGTCATAATTTTTCTTCATTGAGTCACATTTCTTGTTATACACCAATATTCTTTTATGAGGTGTATATAATAAAATTTGAAATGTTATATCATGAATATCCTGATTTGAATGATATTTTAACCATTATTTTATGTTATTATTTAATAGGAATTTTAATTCAATTTTACCAATGTTGTAAGTGTTTATTTCTATAATCTCATCGTTTATCATGATGCTTATGATTATGATCCCATTTTTGAGATATTATGATATATATCTCAAGAATTCTTATGAATTCTCTTATTCTATGTTTATTAATGATATCCTCTTGTAATGGATCAGTATTTTCACTCTTTGTTAATTAATATTATCAAGGAAATGTTTTTAAGAAAATCTGTCTTCATTTGTCTCTTCGGTTAGAAATTTATTATATTACAAAACCTTGATTTTTTAAAACTAATTAAACTTTCAAATGATATTTTATGATTATTTTCAAATAAATAAAATTTCAAATGATTTTAAAATATTTATTTAAAATTTTCATATCAATTTTAAAATAAAAATGTTTCAAACAGTTTTATGTATTAATTTTTTTATTGTTCAAAGGAAAATATGATATTTTTTAAATGAAATATATTCAATGTTTTTTAAAATATATTTTACATATATAATGACATCCATTCATGTTACTCATGTATTTATAGGGATATAATCCAATGGTTAAAATCATATTCCTTTTTTGAATTCTTTTTTGATGGTCTAATTTTATGAAACCTATTTCTCCTCCATGGACGATATGTTTTATGGAACCTGTTTCTCATTCACTGGTTATATGTTTATAGAACCCATTTCTAATTCATGGTTTATATTCATATGAGTACCATTTCCATTTCTGGGGTTATATGTCAGTGATACTATATTTTTCACAGGTTATACCCTGATGAAATTATTATGAAACTTGTCTTTTTTATAAATGTTTTGATATGGTGAATTTTTAATGATACCAATTTCATTTAATAGGTTTTGTTATGATGATTTTTTTATAATCTTTTGGTGCACATACATATGATTTCATTATGACAAGGGTTGGGACTATATCTCCATTCAATGGATTGGGTAAATATTTATATCTCATTACATAGATATGGTCGGAATGGGGAGTGAAATCAGTTAAGTAAACGACTTTTTTCACTATGATGGTCTTGGGAGTGAATCGTTTCTACATTGATTGTTTTAGGAATGAACCTAATCCACTTATTTTTCCTTTTAATTAATCCCTTGCAACTATGGAATCATTTTTATATGCATATATGTCTTCTAAAAATTCATGTCTTATTCTTATGTAATGTTATCATGGAGTATGATAATGATTCACATATGATTCATGTCTTTGAGCCACCTATAATTATTCCATGATTCATTTTTATGATATTTTATATGTAGGGTATGATATTCTATAGTTATGAAGGCATTATCATACACTTATTCTCAGGATTATGCTTACGTATCTCCCTTGTTTACCCTTATTGAGAATCTTACCTAACTCAATTTAAAGTCTTTTATCCCCAGGTTTTGATGATATGTATTTTTTATGATATGTTTAAGAAGGCTCCAGTCATGAAGATACCAATGTGAGAAATTTGAGCTAACTTATGTACCATTTTCTATTATTCCATGTTTCCAAAGGCTCAAATCTAATATAGTCATTAGATGATTGTTTTTGTAATGTTTTAAGTATTCCAAAAAAAAGATGTAATATATTAGTATGATATGGGAGGGGTACTATTGGAATGTGTCATATTATCATTGTTATGTAACATATTAACTATCATAACCATTTAATTCAGATATTATCTTCAATTGGGGTCACTCATGTCATTCAGTGTGAGTGGGAGTTTGGATCTGGGAGGAAGGGTCATGTGGATCCTTTTGTTGGGATAATATCATGCTAGTTGGCATATATTTTTCTTGATGTCTTTAAACCTTGTCTTGGTGATGGAAATCCTACAATGGTGACTGCATACCTTGAGGAATTTCCAGAAGAGTTTTCTAGTTTTCCACCATAGAAAAAGGTATATAATACTATTGATCTTCCCCTAATATGATGCCAATTTCTATTCCATGATATCAAATGAAACAATCTAATTTAGTGAAACATATGTTCTGGCATGAGGACCTAGATGATTAATGATTTATTCATCCTAGGGTGTCACTATGGTATTTTTATATCCTCCATGCTAAGAATGTATACAAGGGCCTTAGACATTTTATTGATTATCATAATTTTAGTCAGGTGATTGTTAATAACACATATCATTTCCCATGGATTAATGAGCTGTCTAAAAATTACTAGGGGAATGTTATTTTTCAAAGATGGACCTTCTTTCAGGGCACCTCCAGTTGAGATTACATGAAAAGGTTATATCTATGATATTTTTTAGGAGACTCTATAGGAATTTTGAGTTTCAGGTTACTCTACATTTTCTGATTAACGCTTTTAAGGTATTAATTTCATTGATGAATATAATAATTCATCGGTTCTTATACCCTTTTTTTGTTGTGTTTATGGATGATATTTTGGTGTAATCCAAGTCATAAGAAGAGTATAGGTACCATTTTGATAACAATCTTAGTTTCATGAAATAAAATCATCTTTAAGTTATTATTTCCAAAAGTGTGTTTTATGTGTACGATGTGAATTTTTTGGGGGCATGTGATATTTCATAGGGGCATATTATTTAATCTATAAAGATAGAGGGTTGGTTTTCTTAGGAGTATTCAAGAAATGTGTTTATGCTCCATAGATTCTTTGGACTGGCTAATTACTTTCGATTGCTTTTTCAGTATTTATCAAAACCTACATATTTGAGGACTTTTTTAACGCGTAAGGGTGTAACAATTGTGTGGAATGGAAAATGTTAGATATTTTTTGAGGATATGATGTTACGGTTGACATTAGTACTTGTATTTATTCTTCTAGAGATGGTATTGGGTAATTATTTTTATGCGATGCTTCGGGTACAAGTTTTTGATGTGTCTTGATGTAGTGAAAACTGGTTGTGGCTTATGGATCCCTCCAGTTATGTACTCATGACAAGAAATAGAATAAATGTGGCACATAGTTTGTAGCTATTATGAATTCACCCAAAATGTTGTCAAAATACCACATTGGGGGGTGTTTTATGATATATTCTAATCATAAGAGCATGGCATATATTTTTTTACATAGAGGAATCTAAAATTTTGATATAGACTCTTGGTTGAGTTCCTTCAAAATTTTGATTTTGATTTCTCAGACACCCCTTGGAAGTTAAATCTAGTGACTAATGAGATGAGTATAAAATTACCAAAATAATCTGAGAAAGAATTTATTTAGAAGTGTTCTTTGATGAGTTTGTTTGCTGAGATAGTATTGGGAGAAGAATAGGTTGGTGGAAGGTGGACTTGGATTCGATGAAATATGACTCATATTTTTATGATCTCTTTCATCTCTAGAAGGTGAAATTAACTGAGTGTTAATGATTGGGTAAAATCCTTTATGGTTCGGAGACCTCAGGTGAGTGGTCTCGGTCTCCCAGGGGTGCTTTAGGCTTCCATAGAAGGTTTGTTTTCCCATTTTCTCTAATGTATGAGTTCATTTTAAGTGGATACTAGACATGATTGTCTAATCAACCTATAGATACCAAGATGTATCACAAAATCATATGAATTTATTTTTGGTCTGGTTTAAGGTGGTCAATTATTGATTTTTTTATCTAGTTTTTTTACTTATCATAGAATCACGATGGAACACTAATCTATTTGAAGTTTTTGTTGCCCATACCCATTTTTGGAATGGAAATGGGATGCAATTTCAATTGAGTTTTCATTCGATTTCCCAGAACTCCTAGTTGGAATGATGTTATTTGGGTGATGATTAATATAATAAATCAACACATTTCCTCCCAATCAAGGATTCGATGATGGTAGAACAGTTTGGGGACCTGTTTGTTCGAGAGATTCTGAGACCTTATGGGGTTCCATTTATAGTTATATTTTATAGGCACCTATATTTCATGTTAAGATTTTGGAATTGTTTTTAATAGTTGATGGTTTCCTATATTAGATAGATCACAACTTATTATCCGTAGATATATAGACAGAAAGAGAGGGTTATCTATGTTCTTGAGGATATGATCAAGGATTGTGAGCATAATTTTTGAGGATCTTGGGAAATGAATTTTCCAATATTTGATTTTTACTATAAAATAGTTATCAATAAATGATTAATATAGTTCCCTTTTTGTATTTATACATGAATCCATGTAGATCTTTCTTGTGTTGGGATGAGTTTTGAAAGAGTTCATTAGTTGTGACGAGTTTTGTTCAGTATAATATAGAGAGGGTGTAGCTAATATAGATGATATTTTTTCACCACATAGAGTCATCATAAAGGTTATTCAGACCATAATTGTCGGATGTTGGTGTTTTAGTTTGGTTATTAGATATCTCTTATAGGTTTACCTTGATTGAAACATAATTGGTTGGGTATGTCTAGAAAGATGGAACTGATATTTTTGGGCCCCTTTTATATTGTTGGAGGATTCCGAATGGTGTCCCATTGGTTGGAATCCCTATATAATTTTACTTCAATCAATGACCTGTTTCATGTTTCCAAATGAGTAGGTATATACCGGAACCGTACCATGTGATTGGATGAGATGATTTTTACCTTTAGACTGATGACACTATGGTTGAGCATCTATTTAAAATTATTGATCACTGAGTAAAATTAATGCATGATAAATAATCATATGGTTCAAGTTATATTATATTGTGGATGAGATGTCCATAAATTTTCATAGAGGTAATATTTGATTATTCAATAGTTCACATCAGTTTTTGTGAGTTTGGGATACTAAGGACTTTCTAGGGGGGAAAGAATTGACTTTTGGGAGAAAGTAACACCCTTTTATGATTTTCATTGAATCCCTTATTCATATGTTATTTATATTCTAAGATTGTGTATATTTGAATGCTTTTTGGGGATAGGGAGACTTTTATTTGAAACATTACTAAAATCTAAGTGATATAAATTTTTTAATTATTGGAGTATGGGTATAAATTAGTTAATGGATTTTATGGTGTTCTCCCCATGTTTGGAAAATTTGTTGGGTGATTTGGTATATTTCTACTAAGAATTAGCCAATTTTCTTTTGGTGGGTGAGGAAAAAACATTTAATGGTATTACATATTGTGTAATAGTTGTCAGACATATGTTTTAAATATGTTTCAAGATGTGATTTTTTTATTAACTATTTAAAGGGCTCATTTCTTGTAATGGCGGAAGTCTGGTTTTCAGAAAAAAAGGGATTTGCTTCATTTTTTTCATCCTTCATAAAATTCAGTACATGTAGTGGGATGAAACTATATGTAAACATCATAGATTTTGTTTTTAGGTATTTTTATAACAGTTTTCTATTTCATTGTACCTACATCCCCCTCTCTCAACCTAGAGATAACCCTATGAGAATTTGGAGATCTCAGCTCCTTTTAGATCATTTGTTCGGTGATTGATCATTACAGTTGTTGTGGTTTTCATCTCTAGGTAATCATTCTTTATTTATCATTATTTATTATCTCATGAAACTACATTGGATACATTTATGGTTAATATTTATGGTCTGATAATGTTTTTATCAATCCTTTTTGGTTTCCTATTATGCCCTATCTTCTGAAGGCTGAAATATTTGTTTCTAATCATCATTGTCAAAAGTAGCAACGTTTATACAAATTTGATGTCGGTAAATATATAAAATATTTTATTTTGATGAATTTATTATCATTAATAATAAATTAATTTAGGGTTATAATCATTATATGTGACTTGTGGATTTGAAGGGATAAATGGAGAGATAAACGTTTTAAATAGAGATTCTTTAAAAATGGATTTTTATTTTAATTTGGGAAATGAATTTCTAAAAAAGAATTTGGTTTGGATTAGGTTTCTTTAATACATTATAAAAATTATTTTGAAATTTATATTGATAATATTGGAGCATTTGGAACCCTGGATGTTTAGGAAATATACATAGGAAACCTTAGTGTGTTTAGAACCAGTAATAGTTGTTTTATTGTTATCGACATACTATGGTAGGAATTGATATCATTTGGATCCAAAATTTGGACTAGTTTAGGATATTATAGGTCTAGTATGTATTTTACCATACAATAGTGCCCATATGAATGTGATTTTGGTCATTTACGTGTTATTATTTCATAATGGATTTTATTATGGATTGTTTCTCATAGGTCTTTAAATATGGTTTTATCACATGCCATCATATGATTGATTTTAATTGATTTGTATTTAATTTTTTTACTTTTGATTCATGGATATGATTTTTTGTTTTATATCTACTACTTATCATATTTTCTTTCTTCAAAATATGAATGGATTTAATGAAAACCAAATGGAAAATTATTTAAAATGGATTTAGATTTCAGATAAATTCTTTATATATTTTTTGGTTTTAAAATCATGAGATGAGGCATTCATGTTATTATATCTTTTATAGAAATTGTTATGGTATCTTACTATGAATTGTTCTCACACCCTACTCTTTCTTTTTGGAATTTTTAGATGTTCTATTACTATATTCAGGTATGAGAAAGGGGATCTTCTAGCATGGTGGCTTATCTTCTTGTTTCTACCTTCATTTTGGGTTTGTTTAGAGGTGAATATTTTTCATAGGGAGTTTTTTTGGGGTTCCATTGTTCATATTTTATAGTTTTTATAGTTTTTATTTGATTGTATTGATCTATTTGCATATTTATCTTCGTTAGAGTACTTTTTTTGTATGTCTAGTTTTTTTAAATTCAACAATTTTTATGATGTCTTTGCATCACCACACCAAGTGAAGACCAGCAGAGGTTTATGGTTTAGATATCCTGTGATGGTTTCTTAATGGGTAATTGGAGATTCCTATCATTATAGTGGTTTGGATAAGAAAAAAATAATGAATTTTTAGGAAATTATATTAATAAAACCAATGGTTCAGTGAAAATAAATAATCCATTGTAACAAAAATGTGGAAATAATCAAGGATACAGGTTTCCCTCATGTTAATACTGATAATCAATTTCGTCAGCATTTAGGAACCCCTCGTCAATTACATCAGGTTCTTCAAGTTGACATTAAATATTCATTAATAAATCCACTTCATTTTCACACTAAAAATCATTAGATTCTAAATATGTTCTTTCAATATTTTCTTGTGATTTTGAAGAATCTGATTGATTGAGAACAGTCGTTTAATTTTTTCATTAGACATCCTGCTCTTAGAAATTTTCATAGATTTTATTTATTCATGAGAGGGTATTGTGAAAAAATATTCTTCTATTAATGATGTTAACTATAAAATCAATGTGGGAATGGGTTCCTTAAATATTTCAGTGTGTTATAGTTATACTCTTAAGGATGAAACATTGTAATTCATTTTATCCCTTTGATCAATAAATTCTTTTTTAATAGGCTGGACAGGATTCTGGTCATAATGAAAATCTATAATGATCATATTTTGGACCATCCTTTATATGTATGTAAATTTATCCTTTAAAAATTAATCATCCCATTGATTATACACCTTACCAGGAGTGGTGTATTTAATCAAGGATTGATTAGTGAAATTTCTTGCATCAGGGGATTCCAAAAATTTATTTCTCATTGGGTAATATAATGGTATTATAATAAGGTAATTATCAAGATCATCCATTATAGTTGAATGAATACTGGATTCAATAATCTCTGAAAACACATAGATGTGTTGGGAAAATATAAGAGAAATAGGGGTGACAATAGAGAATATGGTGTGAGAATAGGATGGAAGTGTCTAAGATAACTTACTTTGGTCCTCAGAAATGGTTCCAAATTATTGTGATGCCTAAATTTATCCTATAGGTATAAGTGGTAATTACTTTATATGTAGGGATTTAATCCATAGAGATCTATGAATAAACCTAGATACTTGTACATTCTATGTTGGATTGTCTTAGATGTGTGATGATTTGTTTTTTATTTAAACTATGAAACTAAATTACTAAACTACCTAAGATAATGTTTTTTACATGATAATTTTAAAATTAATGATAGGAATAGAAACAAATAATTAATATGAGTTGATACTATGTTTTCTCTAGGGATAGATTGGATGTATTTTTTTCTTAGAGAATTTCAAATCACTAATTAATAATTTATCCAAACAATGAGGTAATTCCAAAAAATATTCCCAAATTAAGTCCTTAAAAAATCATAAGGAAAATAACCAATTATATTAGAGGAAAAATTAAATGAGAAATCTTCGAATTAATATCATAATATAACTCAAAATGTGTCTTCGTTAAAGATAAAGAATACAAATAATAAAATAACTCATCGAATATAAATAATGATATATAGAACTGGTTTAAAATATGAAATAAAATTAAATAAAATCCAATTCGAATCCTTTTATAAAAACATTGGTCAATCCAAAATTTTTTGATCCCTCCATTGATGAAATTCATTAAATGAAAGATGGAGGTAGACTCATGGGGGAGAAATTGAAGAAGAAAATCTATAAAATAATAATCAATCCCCCACAGTGTGAATAATTTCTCAAAATATGGTGTTAATATATTCATTCCATATGGAAATTTTATCAATTTTTTGTAAATTATAATGGAATAAGAGAATCATAATAACATTTATTAATAAACAAAATTTATTAGAGCAACATAAAGAAATGAAATTGAAGTGGTGATGAAAAAAGGACAATGAAACATTACAAATGAAAGGAAAACATATACCCACTAATTCCATAACAACCACAACCATAAATAAAAAAAATTAGAGCCTTATTTAAAATCCATATCAACCAGTCCCATACTATTTAATTAGGACTATCAAAAAGGGTGGTGAGAAATCAATGGAAATTTCACTCTATTAATGTTGGAAAAAAATATCCATATTCATCCCTACTTTTGGTGTTCAAATAAGACATTGATGATGGGAAAATATATTATAGTCGTAGAAGAAAAATATCTTAATCCAGTTGTCCACTAGAATCCCGCAAAATTTTATTCCATTTGGATAATCCATTCAGATATTATGCTTCATATATTGGGATGAGTTTATTGTCCCTTGTATTTGGCCCATATTTTATTCCTCAACTTGGGATCCCTTTCTCTTCTGAAAAACAACATAATTATCTCCATCCAAAGTTTAATTAAATGATATAAATAATTTTCTATCTCTATAATTAAAATTCTAGCATCGGTGAGCTTTAATAGTGGGATCCAAATATATTTTATAGGCTTAATGCCCTTTTTATTGATTGGAAATTTATGTATTCGTGGAAAAAAATTGACCTTATTCCATTTGTTAATCCATTGATCATAAAATAAAAAAAATTGCACAAAAATGGTTAAATAATATTCCAAAATATAAAATTCAAATAATTAAAATAACTAATTCCACCAGATGATGATTATTGGGACATAATTGACATTTTTGAAACGAATGGCCCAAAGATATTAAATGATGTTAAATTTGAAAAATGAACTAAAATGGGTTTTTATGGAAAGTGAAACTCATGAATATTAATATTTAATCAATTAATATTAGCATCTTTTAATGGCTAATCACATGTTATAAAAAATCCCAAATTATTTACATTCAAGTCATATGTTTTGAAAATATTTAGTTTATTCGTCCAAAATGAATTCGGTTGGTGGAATATGGTAAACAAATATTATATTAAATTATCCCGATAAAAATATTAATGAAATAATTATTATTTTTAAACATAAAATTACATTTAAATTCATCCCTAAAATATGTTAATTCAAAATTCACTATAATAAAATCATGTATACAGTTGGCCTTACTTCCGCTTAAGTTACATTTCCATTTTTTGACGATTAATATGGAAACAATGTAAGATAAATTTTATCTTTATATAACGATAATAATATAATACATATTATATTAAATTTTTACACATTATTAGATGTATCATCAATGTGATATGAGGATTAAAAATAAATAACATCGCTTTGTAGAGGTGGTAGGCCACACAAACTCATTAATAATGTTATAACATTCTATTTTTTGGAATGATAAGAATATAAATGGAATATGAACTATTAATATTTCATTAATATTATATATAAACATTATTTATATCATTATATCCATTCATTAGATATGGTAATGGAAAATGAAATACATTTTTTCATGAGGCAGTATTCTTCCATACACATGAATGAGGATTTAGTTTCCTGTTTTATGGAAGAGGATATGGATAAAAGTAATTAATCAAAATAATAAAATATTTGAATATTGAGGATACTTGTTTTATTATTTGAGAATCATTGATGATGGTTTGAGAGATGTGGATGAAGATAGGAAACTAAAACATGATGATAAAAACAACATGTCATCTTTGGGAAACCTCCTTTTCATAACACATTATGTCCTAAAATATTAGTATTATACCTAAAAACAGCTACTGAATTTTGGGATTGATTTTAGTAAGTAATTTAGACATGTTTTGGTAAATCCAAATGGTTTTATTTAATAATTATTTATTCTATGTGGTTACCATTTATAAGAGAGGGGGACCTCTCATGGAATTTCATAAAATATTAAATTAATATAAATTAGTTTTAAAAAAATGGCTCCATAGTGAGTAATTTCAGAGTTAATATGATTAAGGGTATAAATTTACTTAAACAAAAATAATTACACATTTTTTAACTATATTCCTACCCCTATCACTTGGTTTTAAACCATATTTAACCCATTTCTCTCTAACCGTGACAAAATAGATTTTTACTCTTTGAGAATCAATGTATTTTATATAAAATGTAAAAGGCCATAAAAGGAAAATTTATTCTATTTTAAAAAATTTCATAATCACATGATTTTATTTAATATTTTCTATAAATTTTATATCATTTATTGAAATATTATTAATAATAAAATATTTATAATATCACTTTTTAAAACAATTCATCACTTTGATTTTAATAGTGTGAAGAAACCATCTAATATTCGAGAGAAATACTTTATTACATCAAAAACATGAAAAGTTAATATATAAAATTATTTTATCACATTATTCATCTAATATTTTATTTATTATAATATTTTTAACATCATATATTTTTTCTAAATTATTTAAATATTTAATGCATCAACATTGTACAAGAATTTAATATAATTATTTTTACAGTGGTAAGAAAAAAGGAATTCCAACGATGATGTTAATTATTTTATATTTAAAAATAATATTTATTTTTGAAAATATCCACTAATTACATAATATATAAAATATTACACTTATTAAAAATCAGGGTGTGGCATGTTCGACATTTCATTAAATAAAATACTATAAAGGACATAATCTCATCTCATTGGCCAAAAAAATAGTACAATTGGATAATTATTATTGAGTTATACTAATAAAATATGATTTAGGTATGTTTTTAAGTACATTTTATGGTTCTTATCAATTTATTTGTATCCTAAATTTTTGTATTTATTGTTTACCATGGTATTAAAAATAATCATATTTACTATTTTTATTAAAAAAAAATAAAAAGTTTAAATGCACTAAATTTGTACCCTATGATTATATATATAAAATACGTTTCTAAAAATAAAAAATAAAATTTAGAATATTAACTTCAATGTTAAATGAAAATCCCAAATAAAAACTGTTTTTTAGAAAAATACTATTTTTAAACATAAAATGTATTTATAATAAATTCAAGAACAAATTACATTTATAACCCACGATTATATTATTTTAATAAAAATTTAATAATTAAAATTAAAACACAATCCTAAACATATTTTTAAAATTAAAACACTTTATTATAAAATATAATTTTAAATAAAAAACATTATTTTTCATTGTGGAAAAATCACTATTTTCAAAATATTCTCAAAAATTCATCTTATGATAATTTTGACATAATAAATTTAAAAATGATATTCAAATTTTCAAATTAGTATTACCTTTTTGAATTATTGATCTTTTAAATTAAATGTTATAAGAAATGAGTTTATTGGAACTATTTACTTTTTTATTTTCAGAAATACTTAATATACATATAATGAAATGAACTAAATTATTTAAGAATAATAATATATTATAGAATCTTTAATTATATCATTACCTAGGTTTTTACAACAATATTTCTATAAATATCCCAGAAACATACCATAAGATAATTTTTATATAAAAAATTATTAAAGGAATTTATTTTTTTTCTATTTAAAATCATAAATTTAAAAATTTAAAATTTTAATAGAAAAATATAATTTACTAAAAAACATCTTTATAGTGAAAAGTATTTTTTTAAAATTTTATATATTCTTATTCTTTTAATAATTATAAATTACTAAATAAAGTATTCTTGACATAATATTTTTTTTATAAATTATATATTATATTTATTTTTTCAAAAGTTATTTAGTTTCTTAAAATAAAAATAAAAAAACATAAAATGAAATTTTTAGGAAATTAAAATTTTAAGCTTAAAATGAAATAATTTTCTATTTATCTATACTAATTTAATTTCATCAATGCATTAATATTTAATATATGTATTATTATTCATTCATTTTTTTTTCCTAAATTAGTAACCCACTAATTTAATTTCAAAATGATAATGATCACATTTAATAACTATTATTTTATCTTAAAGAATCATGGATTCCTTTAATTTGGTGTTCTATGTGTTGAAATATATTTACAATACTATTTAATTACACAAAAGGATATAAATTAATCACGGTGCCTTACTTTGTACCCCATAAAATAAATTACACTGTGGAAAATTTAATTTTATTCACTAGTGAAAATAGATTATGATATTATTGGAATTTTCATTAGTCGAGATGTAATTTATCATGAAATATAAAACTCTCAAACTTATATAAGACTAAGAAACACATATCATGGTTGATTCTTAAGACCCATATAGTTAAAGAAACCACTATAGGGATGTAATGCCTTTAGTTTTGAGGGATAATTCCTTTTACAATATATAAATATATATAGATTTATACCCATCGTTGAATGGTTTTGGGTGCCTTGGAACCCAGTATTTAATATATTAAAAATGTTAATATATTTTACGGTACAGAAAAGCATCATTTTTGTGTTTACGGTTTTCCCATTATTCAGGACATCAGATAGAAAATTTGAGACCACAACTAATTCAAGAATATAGGCTTTACCCTAGGTGTGACCTAAGGTTGGTCAGTGAAGGTCATTCCAAGGGAGGAGACAATTGGAAGTTGCATTTAAAAAAATAGATAATTAAATCCTTTATTTTTATTAAATGTCATATCCTAGACTAATCCTCTAGAAATAAAACATTTCAATTTTTTTGGGTTATCATTATTCCCCAGAGAGTATACCAGAGGATATTATTCTTCTTGGGTGTTGGAAAAACCTAATATACTAATCAGGGATTAGATTGAGGTGGATCATGGGGAAGTTATTGAACAATGTAGAACTTCTTCATCACCTAGGTATGTGTTCTTCTCGAATGATCGATCCAAAATTGATATAGGTGACATAATTTAGTGATGAACACCCTATTGGATATAATAAATCATGTATTATTTATCTAATATTATTTCTTGTTTTTTTTATTTTCATATGAGACAGTTTCAATACATTAATTTTTTTCCAATTTATTTTGGGTGTACCATGATTTACCCCATTCTTCAACCCATTATGATCATTATCCATGATTATATAACCAAAAATTTATTATCACTATAATTATTTTTCTATTCCCCATAATTTTTCATTATCCCATGGGCTCACGATTTAATATTGTCCAAGTGGGTTAAACCATTATTAAATATCCAAATTCATCAAATATTTTTAAAATATAAATTTATTGATCATTTTTGAATGGATTAAGGTTATATGTGGGATACAAATGAGGATTGGTGGACCTAGGATCCAACGTGGTGATGGGTGATGGGATGCGTTAGTGGATATGTGAAAAAAAATTGCAATGGATGAATAGAGTCTAAATTGTCTCCTCCATTGGAGGGGAATTTTTGAAAAGAGACATTATGCTTTTATTTTTGGTTGTCACGTGAAGAGGTTTTTGTTGAGTAAGGGGGATATTAAATCTTTTAGATGGATTTTATATTGTATGAAAACCCAAACTACACATTATGTTGAATGTAAGAACACACATCATGTTCTTTTGTTACCATCGAGGATATGGGTTTCATCTTAGTTACAAATCACATGCCTTGTGTTCGGGCCCACATGATGTGTTGTATAAATTTTTATTTGATCCTTGTTCTAGTTATAGACTCTTCAAGACCCTGGGTGGTCATAGACACCATGTATATTAATGGACATGTCGTCTGGTTGAACCGAGAGTTCAATCATGTTCTAGGTGTACACACAGAGGACCTCTATTAGTCATTCATGTAGTGTTGTATGATGGAAAAGTCATGTGGATGTACTATTCTAATATATTTTTGTGCTTGGTGTGTATATATATGACCTAAATAAGTCGTCCACATCATATTGTATTGTGGACACATCATATGGTTATAATTGGATAGTTGATCAATATGTCAGGTGTTCACTCCCAAGGCCCCAACTGGACATACATGCTTTCTTCCCACATAGAAACTCTATGTGGTATGAGATATCATCCCAAGAATTTTCTAGGAGAGAATATTCCCAACGAAGTGAGGTGATTTCACACCCTATGTGGAACCCCATACACACTAGGTATTTTACATAGAAACATCCTCCTCTAATATCTTTTCTTTTTCACATAGATATTGGCGTCTGAGTAGGATATCTAGAGCCTATTTCTATGTATAACAAGAAGGAGAACTTCATTGTTGCATATGATATGTTATGTTTTCTATTAAATTCTCTATGATTCATTAGGTGTCCTAGATAATTGTAGTGAATATGAGAGGATCATTGAAGTGATGTGGGAGTCGGTACTTCCCTACCATACTAGGTCACGAGTCCCCTGTACTCATATAATATGTAGAGTCGGTACTACCCCACATTATTTGTAGTGGTTGGGTCCTCTATATATATATTGGTACTCCATTTATTCAATCTCCAATGGGGGGAAAGTTCTTTCCATAATTTGTGGCTCACTTGAATATGGAGGGCAGTGGAAAGGGGAAGGAATCTCCGTTGAGATTCTTGGGAGGATGCATGTGATGTTGATAATAAGAGATAAACATTTGATATTATAGGTTTAACCATCATCAGTGGTTGGTTTTTGAGATAGAGAACACATTTCCCTCTCAATTGAGATTCATTATGAGCCTATATATATATATTGGGTTTTTGTTTTCCCTCATACTATATGTTAATATAATTTCATTCATATCTTTATATTTCTACTTTTTTTTGTTTTTCTAGCATCATAATGGGTATATATATACTCACCCTTGTATGGTATACACCCACACATATTGTTTCCATTGAAGACAACAAGAAAATCAAAAGATACCTCAGAGAGTCTTAGTGATACTTGGGTGTATTATCCACTTGAGGGGGTCAACATAGAGATCAAGATCCAATAACTATCAGTACATTTCTTTCTTTTCCACTTGTAGTTAGGTTGGGACTTCATTTCTAGTTGGGATTGTATTTTTTCAATTTTTTTACTTTTTACTTTCATATTCTAATGTATTTTCTAGAGATTATTCCATTCATGGTTTTGATGTAGATGTCATTTTCTTTTATATTCTTATATATTGTTTCATGGAGTTAGTTGGGTGTGTTTGTATAAGTAAATTTGGATAAGGACTCCCATTATAGTTTATTCCTTCTCCGTTATTTCTTCAAGACCATTTTATATTGAATGTACTCTTAGTGTTATAACTTGTGGCATTCCTCCAGCAAGGTGGGTTCTCCTGTTTCTGGTCGAGAAAATGATTTTCTAGTTATCTATTCATTGATAGATAGTCATAGATTTTATTATGATAATAAATGTGACATCCTTGTTCTATAAATTGATATTTGATCTATACAGATTGATAATTATCCCTAAAATATTATTAATGGGATAATAATAATATTTTTAGGATGCATAGAAAAACTATTTTCAAATAATATTTTAAATTTGTGGCGAGACCACTTCACTACTATTAATTTAAATCATTAAACCAATATCTAATCATTGAATTTCAAGAGAATGTTTCCTTTTAAAAGTTATTGGGTGGAAAAAAATCAAATATGAAATGTTATGTACTTTATTGGATTATTTTTGTACATTTAACAATTAATTATTATGACACACATCAATACTATTGATTTCATAGTCTATTCTAGGTTACCATGTTTGTAAAATTTATTTATTCATATCATCTTTATTATCCCTAGGATTAGATCATTGACAGGGATAATGACAAATTTTACCACATTAATCACATTAAAATATTATTGATACCATTGGATATATCAAATTTACTCCATCCTATTAACTGAATAGTTTATTCTTCCTTGGAAATTAGTTTTCATATTCTATCTTTTTTTACACATAAAACTCCTTCTAGCACCATTAAGTCATTTCCTTAGGTTCTCCATGCCACATTATTGACATATGTGAAGTTCAATCTTCTTTCCTCCATGGTCTTTATCAACTAGAATATCATGAAACTATAATTTTATCATATTTTTTATGATTATAAGTACATATATATTGAGGTTACTAATCATAATTATAGATATCTGATTAAGAATAGGCACAGTATTTCTCATCCATATCATGTCATATTTTCTTTCTCATTGGGACAACAACTATATTTTCCATCACATCTATTTTATATTAGTTTCTATTAAAACTAAAAATTTACTAAAAATAACAAAACATAAGGGATGAGAATAAATTTGAATGGAAAACTATGAAAATATTAGTAGTTACTCATAAATATCATTTATATTTAAAATTATGAATTCCTAGAGTTTAATCTAGGTTTTCCACTATCAATTTTATATGAAGTTATCTAACATAAAAAAATTCCATAATATTTTTACTTCCATTAAAATGGATTTCAAAGAGTATGAAAATCACCCATGAATATCCCCTATTTGTGTCAAACATGTTATTTAAAGAGGCCCATATACCATGCCCTAAGTGAAGATCATGTTAATACCCAACCATACTTTTTTGGGTTATTACCCCTATGCGGTTTTATTGTACATCATGCACCAATTTTTTTATACAAATAGAGATGTCACTAATAGTAAACCACCCAATCTCTGTGGTACCAAAACACCACTATTCTACCAAATATCTAGACTTATTCATAGAGATTTAACTATTGTTATCAAACCATATTCCAGAAAATAAATAAACTAATCAAAAAAAATCTAATCTCTACTTTAATACCAACGAAGATAACCTAATCCCACTCTCTAATATCCTTTGATAAAAGAAATTAATTTAAATATCATCTTTGAAACCAATTTAAATTACTAAGACCAAAATTAGATATTTATATTAACATAATCATTATATCCAAAAAAATATATACACAAACTAGGACCTATAAATGTTTAGACTGTTTGGAGATTATCTATGAAAAATATTATTTCAAATATTTGGGATTATTTTTCTATAATTTCAGCATACTAGACCCCCATATAGACATCACTTAATTTATACACTTCTTTATAATGATGGGAATGGAAAAACAAGAATGGGTTGATCTCAAATGTACAGAAAGGAAAAAACACATCAACCAATAATCAAGAGATAGATTGTTATAATATGAGAATCATGATCATGGGAATACTTTCTTATTAAAATGATCACAGATGAATAAGTGTTTTCCAAATTTCATGATAACATAACTTTTAATCTTGAATGAAAAAACGTGTATCATGGCATAAAATGGTGTGATACTAATTGTGATCTATAAAGAACAGTAATTGTAATATGTAATTAACATGTAGAATTTCATAGAAACATAGAATAATAAATAATTATTGAAGATAAATTGTCATAGGAAACATTACCTAGTGCACCTAAAATCAAAATCCTAAAACCCATTATATGGTGTCCCATGAATTATGCCCTCTGACTCCTTTATTACTCAAGCATCATAAAGTGTGGCCTATTTTTATCTTAAGATATGTAGAACCCAATGAAATGCATTATAAGGTAATATTAGACCCCTCCCATCAATATCAATAAATTTGTGTTCCAAGAGATATCAGTAAGTCATCATATTATGGGAACCCATGGAAAGAAAACTAGTTTCGTTTCATTTAAAATAACATCACATAACGAGATATCAAATAAAAATTGTGTGATACCAAAACATAAATCACTGTAATTTTTTATTTTATAAAGGATTTTATATGGTGATTAATAAAAAATTAATTTATCATAATTAGTTATTTTAATGAAAATGTGTAAATTATAGAGATATCGTGAAAGGATATTTCACAAAAAATATTTTATCTTGTGGTAAAAAAATAAGGTTACCCGTCACATTCAAAAATAATTTCCAAGAATCTAACAAGAAAGTTTTTTGAAAGTATCAATTTAAAAGATATGAAAAAATGGAGAATTGAAAAAGGAATAATGTTATAAAGATAATGTGGATTAAATGAAAAATTATACTATCATGAAAGGAAAAAATATTTTCAATGACATGAATTAATGTTTTAAAACCCACATCATTAATAGAGTGATGAAGAATATTTTTGAAAATAATTAAACAGAGAAATTATGATTATAAAAAATAATACATATTTTGATTTCAAAATAATAATGTAGAATATTGGTTGGAATGGTGAATATGGAAATATAAAGGAAATATCCCATTTAAATATGAGGAGAATTATTTGTAACATTACCAATTTTTTGGAGATTGAAATTAATCAATGAAGATATGTTTTAATATGAAAATTTAATTCAATGGAAAATAATAAGGAAATGAAATATAATATAATCATAGTATACAATGTAAAATCCTATAAAATAATTGTTAAATAGAATGAATTATGACTCCAGAAAATAATATAAATAAAGAATGTCCCTTATATTGGTTTTCTACTCTGTCTGACACATCATAACGTCCTATATAAACATAAAATCTTTAATCATATATTCCTTAACCAGATTAATATTTTTAATTATCATTAATAATCCCTTTTTTCATTTGTTAAATAATTTTGACGTGTTTTTAGTAAATATTAAATATTGTTGATTAGTGGTTTTAATCGTCCCATGTTGATTGTTTTATAATTTTTCATATTATCTCCACATATTTATATGTTATTCACATTTTTAATGGTAATTATACTATAAATATAAGTTCCATAATATTTTTTATATTCTATATCTATTCTAGGGTACATTGATGTATTGTTCGTAAAGACAATAACAAAAAAACCCAGTAACCCTTATCTTACAAAAGTTTATTTATTAATTTTGAGTTTATATTATAATATTACCATTATAAAAAAAGATAAAAATATTTTTACATTAATATAATATCAATTCATAAATTAGGTTTCCATAACCCTGAATGATAAATATTCACAACAACATTTATGTTTATAGTAGAAGCGATTATTTCAAGAATATATTGAAATTAGTTTTATAAGAATTATTTTAGAATTAATTTTTTATCATACAATAAGTTTAAAATAATTATAAAATTACTAGTTCGTAATTATAATTTAATATTGCAAGTATTTTTGATATCTTTCACATTCATGATATAATCATTATAACAAGTTTCGTTGAGTTTTTTAAACCAAACCAAACATGTCAGTGTTATAATGAATAAATTAATAAGAACAATATATTTAGTAATAGTAAAATAAATTATACAGAAGTTTAATTATTTAAAAAATTTAATAAATAGTGATAAATAAGATTAAATAAGATCCATTAGAAGAATAAATAAATGAATTTTATGTGGGGAGAGACTACCTATGTTGTAGAATTTAATCTTCTTGTTAGAATAATTAATTATTTTGAAGGGATTTATGTAATATATATTGACTAGAAGATCAAAACCCCCCAATAAATACTTATTTAGAATGGTAATTTGGAAGAGTATAACGGTCAATATAAATTTTTTGGGTCACTTTGATGGTATATTGGATGGGCCCTTTTATAAGATAGGGGAGTGGGATGTTTGCAATTACTTATAACATTAAAATAATATATGTGTCATTTTCTTGGGTAAGTAAAACAAAATAAGAGCAATTTTTAAGATACGTAGAGGTAGCATCTAAATATACTCAATAAATCAAACTGGTGCTTATTTAAGTGTTATTTATGGCCTTATCTCATATGTTACCCCCTCGTAACCCTTAAAACCCAAATCGTGGTGAAAAATGCTACCATGGTATCTTATTTTTTTAACCAAAATTAAGTAGAATTCATTAACAAATATTTTTTACTATAATTAATTACATAGATTCAATTTAAGAGATTCAATTTTTATAGGTGGTAAATTTTAACATAAGTAGAAGTATGCAAAATGCAACTAAATTTTTTTAAATGTTATTTCAAGGAAAAAATTTATTTTGCACTAATATAATCTGTAGAATTGATTCTCATGACACAAAATGTTTTATTAATAAAAAGAATAGTTTTTTGAATTTAGAATTCATCTAAAAACAAATTTAATCATTTAGTTAATTTATTAAATATTTTAATCAAATTTAGTCCTTTTAATAGAATAAAATAAAATTTATTTTCAAAATTGTTAAAATTTTATTTGTAAATCCAAAATAATATCTGTAAATAATTTAGATTACTCTTTGGAAATAATATTTTTACTATAAAACGTTTTTATAAATTTTTGTGTATTTTTTATATCATGGTTTTTTCATAAAAGTGTTATTATTTTTAAAAATTTATTTTTTTGATTCATTAAGAAATCAACATTTTTATAAAAATCCAAAAAATTCAACATAATATAATTTTGAAATTCAAGATTAAAAAATTAAATTAATTTTTCTCAAATTAAAATCTGAAAATTTATGAATTATTTTTTAAAGTGGAAACATAACAAATACTAAAAAATGATTGAATGAAAAATGATTTTTTATATATTAACTTTTATAGTTTTTATCTCTTTATTAATTAATAATTAGATTTTTTTAATGTCGTATTAATATCCAAAATTCATTTTAAAGTCATATCTGTATAATTTTTTTAGTTTTATAAAATAAAAAAGAATATATCCTAAAAGGTAATTTTTAGTGATATATATTTTAAAACAAAAAATAATCTTATTAGTGTTTTTGAAATAAAAATTGAATTTCATCAGTATATTAAAATTAAAATTGTTATTTTTTTTAATTTATCATGTATTTCATAATGTGGTTACCCTCAAATTTAATAGCTATATAATAATGGTCACAATTAAATAGCTTAATTTTTTCTAAGTATCGATGTTCCTCTTAGATTAGTGTTGTGTGTGGAGGATGATATTTAACATTTTAGTTAATTAATAAATATTATAAACTATAAAATTTGGGAATTTTAATTTATCATCATAAATTAATTGAATCTTTAAAATTTTAATTTCTCACACCAATGAAAATAGATGATTGTATTCTTAATGATGTCATGACTCATGATAAAATTTCTAATAAAATATAATCCTTACTAACATCAGTATGATTAGGAGACTCATATCATTTTAGAGTACTAAGACCCATATAATTAAAGTAATATTGACATAAATTTACATTTATAATTGCACAGATATATAGTCATCAGTTTATTTAGGATATTAAATGTCACTACCTTCATTTGATGGTTGATATGGGATCTATATAAATAGATAATTATCACATCAAATTAGTGTAATGGTAGATTAATATGGTTTTTTATAATCACATAAAATCTTTTATTGAAGAATGTTAAATACTATCAATGAAACAATTGTATTACAAGGAGTTCTCATTGATAATCTAATATCTAATCATTGTTGTTATTTGAAAAAAAAATATTTATAAGGGATTGAAAATATTAATATTCAAATATATGATTTCATGTTATTGAGTGGATGATTAGTGTACCTTTCACTAACCATTATTATATCTCACATCTATAGTAATTATTTTATTATCTCCACTATGTTCCATTGGTTTTGGATTATGTTAATTATTATCATTATTATTAACCCTAGAAATAGGGAATTGACTTTGATAGTTCCGATATACAATAAATTTTGGACATTAATTTATTAGTGCTTGCTTATGAGAAACCTTAGTCCCCTCCATCGTGTTAATAAATCCATTATATTTTTATTATAAATTAATTTCCCTATTCTATATGTTTCTATACATAAAACTTAATCTACTTTAATGAATTAATTTATCTAAGTTAATCTTTCCACATTCATGACATGTAGAAAATTAAATTGTATTTCCTCCTTTGGAATTATCACCTGAACATTACTCAAACTCCTTTTTGTTCACATAATTAGTGTGTTAATTAATTAAACTAGGTTAAAGAATTTTATCCTAATTCGATATAACTAATTAGTCATGAAAATAAAATTTCTCACTCCATCTCTTAACTTGTTTTTTTCTCAAATCAAGTAAATCATCATATTTTCCATCACATCTATTGTTAACATAGTTCCTATTGTTTCTAAAATTTTTTAAAATATATTGGAATATTAGGGATGAGAATAGTTATAAATTGAAATATATTTACTTCTAATAATAACTCATAAATTACATATATAATCTAAATTATGAATCTATTTGTTTCAATCTAGGGTATCAACATCCATTTTCATACTAGGCTGTCAATCCTAATCAAATTTCTTTATATATTTATATCTACTATAAAGTCTGGTAAAGGGTATTCTGTTCGCAAAATGTTTTCCTCATGAGTGGATTACTAGGTGTAATGTTAAGCCCATTGGTCATGCATCGATTGTAGATCTATTTCACACAAAACTAGAATTGTCCAGGTTATTAAACTTAGGTGCACATACATCAGATCATGCATCCACTTATATGTATCTATATAAGGTTTTCATTTCTAGGATTCCACACAATATAAATATTACTAAAACATTAGAAAAGTATTATATAAAAATAATTTTCCATTGGGTTTTCAATCAATTTAACTAAACCAATCCCATAAATTAACTAATCTATGATCGAATATCAATCTAGAAGCCATGTGTTAGAGTTGGTTATTTATAACCAAATTCTATGTACTTTATGATTACCAGTATTATTCTCTAATATTATCAATGTTCATGACTCGTTATGATTGTTCTAATTTGTTACATAGTATAAGAATACATATTAAGGGTACTTGTCTCGTTAAAATATCTTATTATAACATCATTATAATGCGATCATAGAAGTTAGATATATATTTTCTTAAATATATTTTCTCTATAAACATGATTTAATTTGACTAGACACAAATGATATAGTCTATTGGGTGTAGGGGTGGGATATGTTATTAAAATTTATTCTCACATAGTTTATCCTTGGAAATATTCTTCATAATGAGGTTATGAAAACACGACCAACTTGAACAAAGTCCCTAATCATATGTGTCATTGGATGTTCCAACCTATGAACACTTATAATGGCCTTTATATTTTTTTGTTATAATTAATATATATCCTTAATGATATAATTTTATGTATTGATGATATTCATTATAACATATGCTCATATTGAGGTTAGATATGTTGGGTGTGCAACATGTAATATTATATTAATGAATAATGATAGGAATGATTTTTATTATTTGTTCTTTGTCAGAAGTGGATATATCTATCCCTTGGATCGAAATAGAACAACCTGATGAAATATATCCCATTGGCTTTCTATCAGAATTTTAATTTTCAAAATAAATGATGACTCAAGAACATTGGTTGATGACACCATCATATAATCTACTAGATTATAGATATTTTGAGACAGGATTATATTACACATTGTGTATTGAAATATATTTATTATCACTAATACATTTAACTTATTTATTTAGGGGTACCTTAACATATTTCTCGATGATAACCTCACAATTAAAGTACATCAACCTGGTGCCAGTAATAAAGGGTCCTAGAGGAAGACAACCACCTTTATTCAGAAAATTAATTATGTTCCATTAAGAATTTAAAATGATTGAAAACAATATTATCATATATGGTTTAATAATTATTCATGTATGATTGATCAGAACTATTTATTTACTTTTTATTTGAGATAACATGTGTATGAGTTTAATATTTAATAAATATCAATTATAAATTTTAGTAAATATAATTATTATTTATTAATCCGAAAATAATGCAATGAAATTAATTTATATAAATAAAAAAATTATTAAAGGCTTAATAAATATTAAGGGGTTGAAATATATGTTAATGGACCAATGAAAAAAAATATATAATATTATTGGGATAACATTTTGGTAATATATTTAGAAAAAATAATATTGATATTATCTCAAATTTTTTCACTTTCCAAGTAATAATTATAATAACAATTAATATAATTATTATTATAGTTTTGCATAGGATATTTTTTATTTATTTAAAAATGTAATAAGGCCCTCAATGTAGATATTATTTTTCTAACCCTTTCCTGATATTAACCATAAAATTTCATTTCTAAACATAATTGTCACTACACAAAATGAAATTCTATAGAGATTCATCACAATCCCTAATTATATTTTCTCCTATAACACTCTCTTGAATGGGAAATAGATAACTTCCAACCAACCTCACAAAACTAGAGGGATTAAGACGAGCCCTCTTGCCCAGTGTGAATCTTGTGGAGACCATTAATGAATTAAAAAATCATAAGAATCATCCTTTCTAGCACCCAAGGATTTTTATGTTGAGTTTTGGAGGTTAATAAGGAATTCTAGGATCACCACTACTAGGATTCTACACATGGATCAAGTCACCCAAATGAAAAAATGAAATGAATTTTTCTATTGATTTATAAAATAAGAATTAAAATTATGTCATCTAATTTATTTATATAAATAAATTAATTATATATAATAATTAACTAATTTTTTATCAATTTCCATTGTACATGACACCCATTATCAGGTGAATCTTAGATAATTAATTGATTATTATAAAAAAACTGAGTTGCAAACTACCCAATAGGCACTTATATTTTACCCTGAATGGTCACCTCGAATCGATGCTCATGGATATATTGATAAAAAAAATAATTTAAATGATTAATTTGATACCAAAGGAGAAAAATCAATAAAAAAATATTTATATAATTCAATCATTAATATTCACAGATATTCACAAAATTTAAAAACATGTAGGGTTTAATATTTTCAAGGAATATATATATATATATACATTATTCCACAAAATTATGATTATTTCTCCATAAATTCTATATACTAGATCCCATTATTGTCATATCCTAAGTGATACTCATATTCCAAACTGGTGGAATAGAAAAAATAAAAAGGGGTGAATAGAAATACTCAGTATAAGAAAAATGCATCAACATATTATAAAGGTTTATATTATAAGAATATGGGAAACATAATCATTGGAGAAAAATATTACTAAATACTATAAAATTGTAATTTTAGAAATAAAACACAATAATAAGGCATATTTCACCACTCATCCACTAAAGATACCATACTGAGGTGAGAGAGATAATGATCCCTAATACCCACCTCCAGTAGGGCCAAAGATGGTGACTATAATTGAGGGTATAAAATTATAATTAATGGAAGGAATTCCCCTCTAATTTATTAAGTAGATCAAGATATAAGATTAATCAACAACAAAAAATTCCATGAATAATTTGAAAGGAATACATGTCCATTCTGCAATGCATGTATATATAATATAGGTTTAGATAAAATTGTCTAATGTTAAAATCCAAAAATCACAGATAATGTAGCGAGAAAAATATATCTAATGATTCAAGTTAGTAATGTCTAGAATGGTCCACATAATCCTATTAAAAACTAAAAAAATCAATATATATATGTAGGGTGGAAATACATGTATTCTAAGAAGGAAAAGAAAAGTCTCCCACGCATGTGGGTAAGACGTTAACCAATGCACCTGTGAAAAAACAACATATACAACTATGCCAAAACTTGTCAACTATCCACCCCAACCTCACCAAGGAACACTCAAAAAATACAATTTTATAATAAGAACCATATCTATAAAGGTTACTCCACAGATTTTTCCCACTAATTAAATGCTCTCAAAACCCAACGACATAAATCCAGGAACTCTAATATCTGCTTTATGACACATAAGACTTCTCCATAGTACAGTCACATCAAATTGTGCTCAAAGACACATGGGCCCTCAAAACAATACCACAACCATAAAATGTGTACATGGGTATCATTAATATTAATTAAATCAACCACATTTCTTAAACCTACCATGAGCAACCCCACAATAGGTCATCCCATTTCATGGTCACATCATATATCACCCAAGGACTATTAGGCCACAACCTCATCGCATTGTCACATTTCATCTCACCTAGAAGACACCTAGGCCGTCACCTAGTGAACAAATATTCCTTCGAAAATTACAAATTGTACATATCTACTTTCCTAGAAGAGAGATAAAAAAAATATTGTGTAGTTATTCATCTTTTCATATCACAAAGATGTTGACAAAAACTACCCCATGGGAATATACAAGGGATGACGCGTAGTGCTCGATATGGGTGGGAGAATATAGATATCACTAGGAATATAAGATTTAATATATAGCCACACACATGTAAAACATATGGGTTCACAATAAACCACTAATCAACCTACACCATCCCCACATTCATTGTTACTTTTAAATGTAAAACATTATATAATATACAATAGAAACAAGCCAAGTCACACCATCCATCTCCATTTATTTTTATTCATTCATGGTTTATTTCCATCCGACTAACCAATCCAATCCCCATCCATGGCCATAATTATTAAATAATTATTACATCAATACCCTATAATCTAGAATAACACAACAATTGTGTGAAGATCCCAATCATCCCCATCAAACCATTTCCCAAAATCCCCATGATCATGTATAAAAAACTATCTCCTCACTATCCCAAAATCATAGCTACAATTACCTCATCATCCCCCAAATTCCCCAATAACTAATCACAACAACACATCACCACCCCAAAACCTAGAAACACATCACATTATGTCACAAAACAATTTAAGTATTTAGTAAGGGGATTCAATCCACAAGACTTTTTTCTTTTAGCGGTGTTATCACACAAGACATTATTGTGGGGAAACCATTTCATTTCCCAAATAAAAGTGATCAGATGATTTCTCATTTAGGGTGATATCACACATCACACAATATAGTTTATATATCATGAAATATATTTTACAATCAAGGACCCCCAGTGGCCATCATTTTCTATGGGGAATCATGCACATGAAACAACAATATCCAAAATAATATGAAATTTGTTAATTTATGTGAACCATTCTTCTTCCCATTGAATCAATTTATCAGACTAATTTATATTCATTTATCTAGATTCAACCATCATCCCAAAGGATGAAAAAATTAAACCCATCACGTACGATACACAAAAATGAAAAATGATGGATTATTATCCTAGAAGAACATAGATCCACTAAATTCTTCGTAGAAAAAATAGAGGCTACACACAACATGAAATTTATGCTGGAGGAAACTAGAATTGATGATAGTGGGGTCACATTACCCCAATGGAAGGGCTCCAGGATCTATAGTCTCTAGAGAAAGAAATTAGGTAATAATGAAGATATATTTCCTTGTTTTTTGAGTCGACATGTATAGGATGATGGATATTTCATACCAAAACTGATTTAATTTAAACATTTGTGTGAATACAATAAAAATAAATGTAGATAAAGTATTTTACATCCATACTCATCATAGAGATTCAAGGATATAACTACCCTCAGGGAAATGGTATTTGAATACCCATAATTTAGACTTTTGAAAGACCCAAAAAGTCATATTATGTATTTTGAAGAAATCACCTTGTGTCTGATCTCACATATATGAGTTAACCATGTATCCAAAATATCCACATATTCATTTTCCCATTTCTGTCTTAGCCACATTTCAAATTCATAGACATGGTAGATTCACATTTTTGACCACCGGATTATTGAATTCACTTTTGTTGATCTATCCCTATAGAAATTCATATAGTTGATTTAGCCACATATACAATTCCCAAAGACAATAACACCATATATTAGATTCACATAACTAATCTAATCATATAGATTATTCATGTAGCTAATCCAACCATTTATCCAATTCACATATCTAATCTAGCCACATGGCTTATTTAATAAGTCGATCTAACCATGAAGCTGATTCACATAGTCGATCTATACATGTAGCAGATTTAACTATCCATGTGAACAAAATGTTGACCCAGACAAACCACCAAATTACTAACCTACCTACCAAATGAAATAATAGATTATTTTTAAAACTGGCCACAAGACCTGTTGACAACTTGACCATCCTACAGACCATACAAAAAAATAGATTCCCAGGACAACTAACAATACCAGCAACCCTCCTAACGCATGAACAAATAGGTGACCGAATGAAAGGAACGTATAATAACTAGAGTAAAATAATCTAAAACACACTCTAAATATAATCATTAGAATTGTCAAAGGCTGGGATAGTAAGGTCGGTAACATAATATACCTCTCAAATGATTCACATCCTTGATCACTAAACCAATCCCAGGAAAAAAAAGGTCCTGCCAACCCCCCCCCCCCCACTAGATACCACTCAATGATATCCTTACACCTTGAACATTATAAAAATATAAAAAATCTAATCCCAATCCACAAAAAATGGACCACATAACATTATTAACACATGAAACTACATGCCCACCTCCCACTGGGTACAACATCCCAACATAAGGTACCAATCAAAATCCATCACAAAACTAATATCTATCAATACATCCATATCATAGTTCAAACCCCCAAATCAAATACCAATGTAACTAAAAAAATGAATCACCCTTCACACACCAATCAAATAATTTTCATTCTCCAAGCCAATATATTATCCTATCTATGAAGGACTGTCATTCCCCCTTGGGATTTAATCACATTGTATTATAATACATCTCGATTATGAACCAGTACTTCCTTTTTCATATTTTAGAAACTTAAAATACCTCAGATATCAAGAAACCATCAAATATTATAAAATATCTATATCCAAACATAAAATCACAACAATAAAAAAGTAACCAAAATCTCAAAATAGATCAGGGTACTATGAACACATCTTGAGTACTCTCTTCCAGGATTCAATTCCTCCACAACATGTGAATCAATGTAATTGTTCATCCATGAAGTACCCTATATTGGAGATCCTGGATCTCTACTTTCTACTCCTTGAAAATCACATTATCCTTGATATCCAACT
Organism: Viscum album; assembly: GCA_963277665.1. Taxonomy (NCBI): domain Eukaryota; kingdom Viridiplantae; phylum Streptophyta; class Magnoliopsida; order Santalales; family Viscaceae; genus Viscum; species Viscum album. The sequence continues at coordinate 1,463,433,595 of OY728153.1, read as the reverse complement.
CTTTATATTCAATGACATGGGATTCATCATTAATATATAGATTAATCTAAGAGATATGGAATAAGTATTCGATCTTCTCTAATTTTGGTGGATAAAATAGTCAATATGATACCTCATGAACTCTCCCTAACACCTCAAAGGGTCCATAAAATCATAAAGAAATATTTCTCACCATTCCAATCCTTCACTACCCACAATGAGGGGGAAAATTCAATCACATATGGTCCCCATCCTTGAACTCAAAGGGCCTCCTACTATGACCAACATAAGAATATTTTCAGTCCTACACTATTTTTTCCCACTAATGAACAAGTTTAACCTACTCTGGTTTCATATGTGATACACAAATATGATGAAAAAATGCATCCCCATCCATCACCAATCACAATGGAGAATGACACGATCACCCATAAAATCATTAAATGAGTATATAAAGATTGATGAGTGTTATATTTTATTATATGAAAACTCAACCAAATAGAAATTTTGTTCCCATGATTCACCAAGGTCTACAATTCTTGTTGTCAACAAATATTCCAGTATTTGGACTTGTCGATATGAATTCATGTTTTCCAGAGGGTGGAATGAAGTGTTGAGGTGTTACTGAGTTCTAAAAGAAAGCTGCAATCCCTTACAGAATCACAATGTAATATGGGTATTCTCATAAAAGGAAATGGGACTTGAAATTCAATTAAATGAAACCACATTATCCAAATACCTCATATCCAAAGAGTCCACTTCAACTGGCTCCTCCATTGCTGAGAAGTGGGTTGATTTTTCAACTGATCCACACTCACTAATATTGAATCATAGACTCTCTAAGATTAGATTAACACTTTGAACAAACCCATAAAGATTCCATCCTATTTCCATTCAGTAGTACATTAAGACAAAAAAACATCTAATAATATAATTCTATCTATTATGTGGTGGAAAATAAAGATATTTTCTAGAAACTACACAACTTTTCATTTCATCCCAAGCCTCAGAAACTACGTCCTATATCCATGGTATATATTTTAAACATATGGGTGTACCACAGCTTCTGAAGAACTCCATCACACATTTCTACCAGAAAAGAATAATTACCATGGAACAAAATCTAGTTCCCTCCATCCTGTGAGCATCCCTATAGAGCATTACCATGTCCAACATAATCATCAATAACCTAACCCTATGAGGCTCCCCATAGAGACTTCTGCATACACTACATTAGAGAATAATGAATAATTTTTTAAAACAATAAACCTACCCCATTAACCACCCTGGAATATAATTTCAAGGCTACCATGTAATCTATTTCTCTCTAGGAATCCATATAATCTAAAAATACATCCTTCCCTGACTTCCAAATCCATGCATTGGATAAAAAATTCCATCTTCATAACATTTAGTTGGTCTCCAAATCATATACGTGAAGAAACTACATCCACCTCAATTTCCAAAAGGTTTGACCATGATGGGAAATGGTATACCTCAATCTCCTGTAATTTTTGAAGAGAACTATGTTCCCCCCATTGAGTTTATGTAACCACAACATTGTTTCAAATAAAACAAAAAATACATTCAATAAGTGGGTTGCATTGTTAAGCTTTGGGAGACATATCTTCCTGGACCCATAAGAGAAGAATGTTGTTGGATGCATTAACATGCAACCAAATTTGATACAGAAATTATCAAAAAAATACCTCAAATGTCACACCCTCTTCATGAAACTGAAGCACTAGAGAACTTACCAACATTTCTTTTAGGTAGTAAAATTCTCCATGAAACAAGTTATCCTAGACATACCCTAGTCCTTATTAGTAAAAAATGTCAATGGGGTTATACCTAGAAATAAATAAGTTACAAACCTCCAATAATAGCCTATAAATAGTAGGATTCAGTGTACCTATACCATGTTTTTGGGTGTTTCCCATGAAAAAACTACATCTTCCTTAGACCGGTCTACAAACACACCATTCTAAGACATTATATTCCCCACTAAATACAAATATTGGTTATAAAATATATACTTGGAAATAATTCCATAGAGCCAGTGGTGTCAAAGAACCCCCTGAAATATATGGGATGATTAACATTCTATTCATCAAACATAAAGTAGATCAATATTTAATCAATGAACAAGAGTACAAAATGGTTCAGGAATTCACATAACATGAATTTCAAGAGCCTCGTGAATACAAATGTAGCATTCACGACACTAAATGACATAGATGCAAACATAAAGTTCCCATACCTACATCTAAATGGAGTCATTAGGATATCACCCTCATTCACCTTCAACTAGTGATACCAGAACCAAAGTTCGACCATAAATGAAAATTTATCTCCCACCATCATGAATAAATGATCAATGATCCTTCAAAGTGAATAGAAATTCTTGATCATCGCCTAAATCAACCTCAAATAATTTATACAAAACCCTCGACATCAATACTCCTTTTCGAGAAACAACGTTGTACCACACTCCATAGACATCGGGTTAGATAAAACCCATATTCATCATATCATTTATATAAATCCCTAACTCATGAGGCTCATATGGTTTAATATGACAAGGATTCTTTGGAATCAGAGAATCACTAAGTTGTAATTCTATCCCAAACTCAACATCACATCATGGTTGTGAAATCATGAACTCCATTGAAAAAAACATCAATAAAATCCCCAAAAACCCTAGGAAACTCCACTTCCCATACTACACTAATCCCAAGAAAAAAACATTCATCATAAAAATAACAATCTCCACACTTCTTCTACCCTCTTCAAAAACCCTCTCACTAATAAAATCCACATGCTAACAATCCATATCCTAAAAAATAACTCTCCTTTGGAAGTAGTTGATAAGAAAAAAAATGTAAAAGAACCAATACATATAGAGGATGATAAAATATAGATACCTATGAAGAAAAAACATATCCTCACAGGACTGATGTGGCCCCATCATTAGTCTACACATATGGTACACATCAAATAATATATTCTAGACTTTGATTTCTGTAGTCAACACTAGCGTCCTAAAAATCGTCTTCATTTCTAGTCAAACAGTACATTCAAGATCTAGTGAGACAAATTTGTTAAAATATATTAAATCAAATAAGTCAAAAATAAGGGTAGAATAATTATTGAGTATACCTCAAATGATCTTTATCCCTTCTAGAACCACTACCATAAATGTGTGTAGCTGGCCATTCCTATCTTATCTAACTATATATTGATAACCACCACCATTACCATGCGTGAGTTGATGTTCTTCGACACATTTAACATCCGGAGGCCAGCCTATACTTTCAAAATCTCTTATATGAAGAGCATAAGTCTACGTCCCCTTCCACTAAAACGGTCTCTTTGGAAATTGTTGCTAAAGATGGAATTTTAATTATCAACCTCTTATAAACTATGATTGAGAATTCTAATATATGTAGTTATGTATATGGCCATAAACTCCAAAACAATACCCAACGATGATATATCTAGAAAATGTATGAAAAAAATTGTCCTTGTATGTCCAAAAGGGATGTTACTGAGGTAGACTCACCGTGGTCAAAATATCGATGGTCAGAGTGATAAAGAGCTACCACTGATGACTCTACTCCATGAGTAACCCTAATGCTTTCCATCTCATTCAAAAACTCATAATGAGTGCATCCACTAAATAACCTATAATATTTTTATGAACCTCCTGATACACGGGAAGCATAAAAGGAGTAACTAAATTCTGGATTGAAGGGTGAGGTTACTCCTCAAGATGGCTCACATGAGACTCCTCATTTGAAAAAATACTCATGAAAAACACACATAGTCCATTAAATTTATTCCCAACTCCCACACTAACATAATCCCTCATTGAATAGAAAGAATATCATGCATATTCATTTCATTTAAGTCTAATGAAATGAAATATTCCTGGAAATAATTATGAAAATCAACCCAGAAAACATCTCCCACCTTCTACTCACCCAGATACAGTGCCCACCACAAACATTCACCTCCCCGCATCTTACTAAATACAAAATTGACCTATTATATTTACAGGTCCTAGATCAGTCAAAAATAGATTTTGAGATCTTAAATATGTATATCTATCTCAACATTTGATCCAATACCCTTAGACTTCCCCAAAGACCTACAATGGAATGAAAGTAACACCCCCCGAAAACCTTTTCCTCCTCTGTCAGATAAACCCTAAGATGACCAATTGGATCAACCTGTTAATCCTAAACTGCCTAATTCACATGAAGGTGATGTATTAGATCCACATTAGAAAAGAAAACACAAATTTCATTATCTGAGTAGTAATAAATTTTATTTATAATAATTTCAATAAACATTGTTATTTTTAAACATCCCAAAAACAAAAAAAATAAAATAGAAATACAAGTCATCATGATGCTTTCACCTATCTTAGGTCTCTACCCTACAAGAAGGACCACCGCACTATGTAATTATATAATATTAGAGTCTTTGTACTAGTTAACGGTGGGGGGGTAAAATACCATGTCTAAGATAGATTTTTAGATCCATGTCATGCAACGAGGTCAATTATAACTATTGAAATACCAAACTATAAAATTATCACTACATCTAAATCCAAACTCCACCCTATCTATCAACCACCATCCTATAATAGCACATTGTCATAACCCCCTCCTAAAAATGATACAACAATGAGTGGAGATAGAAAATATACCTTGAGACTCACCCATAGTATGGCTCGGATTGGTAACTATCACCGATGGTCTAAAAATATCATAAAATGGAGGCATTACCCTCTAAAATATTAAAAATATTAGACGATAAGATGAATGAACCAAATCATACTCCATGAAATAAAGTAAAAGAAAACCCAAACCATCACATAATAAATTTATAAATAAAATATGTCTATATAGAGGTATCTAAATGCAAATTACTAAAATAAAATCTAATGATGGGATAAAGTATATATATAATGTTCTAAGATAGTGATTTAAATCATAGTCCATGTTGTCATCTAGGAAAACAAAAAATTAGTTTATATATGTAGGGTGAACATACAAGTATACTAAATAGGAAAAAAATTCCCTTATGCAGTTGTGAAAGAATAATACAAATACACTCATGTGAAAATAATAGAACTAACTACACCAAAATAGGTTAACTATCCATCGTAACCACACCGAATCACACTCACCAAATAACACAGGCTACATATAATACCATAATAGGATGAATATAGTTAAAGGTAACTACACACATTTTTTACACTAATTTTTACTCTCAAACCCCAAATTTTTACATCTTGGTTCTCTTGTCTTTTCAAAATCATATCTACCACTACCCCCACATCAATGGCCACATCACCTAATGCCCACAGACATTTGATTCCTCACATCCCAAAAACATCCATAACTATAATTGTAGGGAATCACTAAATTTAAGGAAATAATAGATGTTCCCCTCCTATAACCATTCATGAACCCAACCATCGGCTTCCCCACATCAAGGTCACATAATATCGTACCTGAAGACAACTAGGCCACTTCCCCACAACACATTAATAACACATCTCACCCAAAGACACATGGGACATCAAAAAGTTAACTAATGGACCCATTGACATTACAACCTATGAATATATACTCTCCTGAAATAGAGATTGAGAAATAGCTGGTAGCAATCCATCCATCCTCATCACTATGATGTTGGGAAAACACCCCTCATGCGAATATACACATGTCAACACATTGATCTAAGTGTGGATGTGGTTCATATATAAATCAAAAGAAATATACAAGAAAATATATATCCACATAAACATCAAACCTATGGGTTCAAAAAAAACTGATTAAATCCCAATATCCACACTTTAACTACCACCTCTAAATGCAAAACATCATATAACAAAAACAATCCCCCAAACAAGTCACACTATCAAACCCCATTCATTTTTATTCATTCTTGGTATGTTTTTATACCATTTAATAAACCAAACCCATTCCATTTCTATAAATATTAATTAATTATTCCATAATAACTCAGGAATATTTCAAAATGTATCCATTCTAATAATCCACTCATTATCCTCAAAGAACCATCACTCTTTCACCCCACAGTCACAGAAAAATTAACCATCAACTGTTACCCCAAAATCATGGTTGCAGGTCACCCATATGACCCACATTCCCTCAAAAACACGTCGGAACTACACATAGACATCCCCAGAATTACCACACCTCACAAATTTCACAAAAATATTCAGTATTTGACTAGGTGAATTTATCAATTACAACTATTTATTTTGGGATCATTATCACATAATCCATAATATTGTGGTAACCATTTCATTAGAAATATATAATTGATTAACTGATTTCTAATTTAGTATGATTTCACATAGCATAAGACATGGTTTTCATATCATGACATCCACTACACTATAAAGGACCCTAAAAATCAATGATTTTCAATAGGGGATGAATCACATCAAAACACATTATCACAATAAATTTCAAATCTATAAATGTATGTGAATAATTTTCCTTCCCATTGATTCAATTTAACAAATTCATTTATCTTCCTTAAGATGAATGAAATAATCTTCATAAAATAAAACAAATAAAAACCACTCATTCATGGTTCAAAATAGTGAAAAATGAGGGATCTCGTATTTGGAAGAAAGAATATTCATGTGATTCAGGGCACAAAAAAGGTACTTTAGAAGATGGAGTCATCACTAGATGAAAATTTAACCGAAGACATCGATGTTCCATGACACCAAATGAATGGATTTGGGAACTTTAGTCTCAAGGGAATGAAAACAAAAAATGATGAAGGGATGTTTCATTATTTTTAGAGTCTATAAATACATGATGATCTGGATTTCAGATCATAATAGATTCAACTTACCAATTATTACAGATTCCATTAAACTCCACATGGAGTGACTCATTTATAACATCAATCATCATAAAAACTCAATGATATATTTATACCTGGTGAAATTTACTTCTAATTCTTTCAAATAATTCTACTGAAATACCCACATGGCTAATTTATTTAACTAGAAGAAAACTCATTGTGGATGAGACCATATATCTAAATTTCATACATAGTATAAATCTATATGTAATAATTTTTACATAGACAACTCAATGATGTGGTCAATTTATCTATGAATCCAATTCACATAGATGATTTCTCACATGGCTATTTGATTTGTCTAATCCATCCATGTAGCTAATTAAGGTTGATGATAATTCCCAATAACTCATTCATGTCTCCAATTCAACAATGTACTCGATTCAAATAGCTGATCTTATCACATATCCAATTAATGTAGTCAATCCAACCTTATAGATGAATCATGTTTCTGATCCATACATGTTACTGATTCATGTAATCAATCCATCCACATAGACGATTCACGTAGCCGATCTTGACATGTAGTTGATTCAACTGGACATGATAACAAAGTGTTGATTGTAACAAATAACCATCTGACCGACCAACCTACTAAATAAATGAAAATATAACCATACCATCTAACCGTAAGACCATCCAACATACCATATTAACGAACCTCTTTCCACACCACCATACAATGGACCAATCTACATATCATATAACCAAACTTGAGAAAACAATAAGGGATCATATAAGAACTATATGGAGAGGCATTAAAACACCATATAACAAATAAAATTGGAAATGTAACCATCAAGGGAGGGATGGTCCATTATAGTGTGTATTTTTTATTAATGAAAACTATCAAATTTTTTCCCACCCAAAAATATATATCAGTTAGTACTACCAATTTCTTATAAACCCACAACAAATTAAATGTAAAATTAGAGTAACAATATTTAAGATTCAATATTTCTTAATTAACGAAAAACATAATGCGATTAGTAAAATTTAAAAACATCTAATATTACAACAAATAGAATAAAAAATATAAAATTTCTTAAATAGAAACAAACATATTGATTATAGATTTACTAATCAAACAACAATTCAAGATATTCTAAAAAATTAAATTTGAACCTAACGAAACAGTAGAAACATAAACCCGGTTGAAGGTATCATTGACTATAGACCTATAAAAATGTATCCACTTATTATGTCATGAATCATGGATATATATTTTGTACTCTATATGATGATGATCAACTAGATTTTTATTTTCTACTTCAACCACTCAAATATCAGTTTACTATAAAATATGATTTCTAGAATAGTACTTATTATAGGACAATAATTACCACATTACCCCGACTAATTTAACCAGTATCTCAACTTTCCAAATACTTAGACATGTATCATAGTTAAAATGATTAACACCATAAATTATATAATATATTATAATGAAACCATATTAATCTAAATAACTATAATAAAATAAAAAATAAAATTATGATAGTCTATATGATGGTCACATTTTCAACTGGTTTCACTTCTATGCGAATTATTGTATCTTCTATAATTAAATTATTTTGATCCATGATGTATATTTCTCTTTTTTAAATCACCAAATGATCAAATTATGTATATCTCCGGGTTAGTTTCATTAACACCAAAAAAATCATCTACTGGTGGATTTAGTGTCTCTCCGTATCTTCGAATGAGTTCAATTAGTATTGCTACAATGGCTTGTTAAACATGGGATAATAATATAGAATTAACTATTCATACTATCACATTTACATGAGGTCCTTAATCATTTTATATTAGATAATTACACATGTATTTTATTTTCATAAATCTGTACCATCAGTATTTTGTTAAACCTAATATTTATTGTAATTAATTTATACATTTTATATTGTTAAAACATCTATGATAAACACTAAAAAAAGTTAGATTAAATACTAAATTATGAGTTTTATAGTCTTTAAAAAAATTAAAAAAAATTAGTCATTGACTCGTTTAAATGAACATGGAATAAAATGAATTATCACAAATTCAATAAAATGGGACTTGTAATCTCAAATGAAAAAACATTTACCACGGCATGAGAGGGTGATATAATATACCTGATCCATAATGAGTAACTATAGGAATAGGACAATGAAAAATGGAATGTCATTAAAACCTAGAATAATAAATAATTTTGGAATAAACGTAATCATTAGAAAATATTACACAGTGGGTTAGGAATTAAAATTTTTTAACCCATTATTTAGTGTCTTAGTCATTTCATATTACTACCCATTAGTTACTATTTCATTATATGTCTTGGAATGTTTATATACTAGAGATATAAAAAATTAAACAATTCATTAAAGGGTGATATAATATCACACCCATCAATATGCATACATATGTGTTCCATAATATATCAATCATTCACCATGTCATAATAACCAATGAAAATAAATCGGATTTTGTATCATTTCCAAATTTTATAGGATAATGTAATATCAAAATCAAATAGTTTGGCATGAAAAAATGATTCACCCAAATATAGTATTTCATAAAAGAATATATAGGGGATTCATGAAAAATAACATTATATTAATTATATATTTTTTGGATAAAGAGTATGATTTAAGGGAAGTCATGAAAATATATTTCATAAATCATTTTCAATCTTGTTGTAAAATTTAATTTTGCATGTCACCTTCAAAAATAATTTTCAAGAATGATTTTTTTAAATATAAAATTAGACGAAATAAAAAAAATGGTTTATTGGAAAATACCAGAGGGAAATCCCAAATAAATTTTGATTGAATGATTTATATAGTATCAGGAATGGAAAAATATTTTCAATATTAAAAAAAATTATTCAAAACCACATCCTAAAAACCGTAATAAATTATCCATTTAAAAATAGTTAAAGATAAATTTGAATATTTCAATAAATAATTAATATTTGGATTTTAATATAAGAATGGAGTCATTTTAAGGAAGAGTGAATATGGATATGGTATATAAAGAGATCATTTTGAATGGATGAGAATTATTCATAACTATTCAAACTATATGAAGAAATAAATAGGTCAAATAATATATATTTGATTGTGAAATTATAATTTTCAATAAAAGGATAAAATAATATATAATAACATTATAGTATAGAAGAATAAAATATTGTTAAACTATAGTCCAACATGAATATTTGTGACACATGAAATTTATTTGAGTTAGGAAAACCCCTTACCATAGATCGCTTCTCAGTTGAACACATTCTATCATCTTGTATAACAAACTTAGAATTATTAATCATATATTATAGAACCTCATTAATATTTATTACCTGTTTAATGTATCTTTTATATTATTTTTTCTTTCATTTTTACATGTATTTAGTTTATATTAATTATTGGAAATTCGGGGTTTTTATAGTTCCAATTTGTTTTCTAAAGATCTTATGGTTTCCACTAAATGTTTATAATTTATTCTTCTTAAGAATCTTCATAATACTAATTTAAATTATTTTTAATATTTTAAGATGTTCAATGTTAATTCTATGGTACTTATATATTATTCAAAATTTCAAAATATAAAACTTTTTTGTTTTTGTAAACATTATCATACAAAAGGCAATTTATTTATGTTAAGTGTAAATATAAATATTTAAATTATCATAAAAATTGAATGTTGATTTCATATCCTACTAAAAATTAAATTTACATAATCATACATGATAAAAAATCATAACAACATTCATGTAGGTGTTCATATATATAGAAATAATTACATTTTTGAAGAAATTAGATTAGTATGATAATTAACTGATTTCATTAGAGTATCATTATTCCAAAATTATAAAAAAATTAAAAAATCATAATTATTGTATAATGCTAATAATATTAAATATTTCTATCTCATTCATGATATTATCATTAAAAAATTGTTTGCATAGTTTTTAAAACCAACCATAATGATACCATGTTATATTGATTACATGAATAATAAAAAGCTATTGAATAATTGAAATATTACATATATATGATAATTTTGATTTAAATTACATGATTATATAGTAAAAAATATTATTTAGAAAAAATATGATCAATAAGAATAAAGGTAAGAATAATATGATATGATAAAGTACCCACATGGAAGAATTTAATCTTTTCACTCTTACCATCTTAATTTAGAATGGATTTGAGAAATATCTAGAAAAAATATGCTAAATATAATTTGATATAATTATTTGGGATTTAATTTATTTATAGTAGAGGGTAAAGATAAGAAATTTAATATAGATTTTATAGAGTGGGGGGGATTCACCTTTTATAGTCAGTGGAGTGCTACTATTGTAATTACAAATAACATTAAAATAATATAAAGACATGTTTTAGGAGAATGTGGAAAAAAATAACAATAATTTAAAATATATAATGGGGGAGTTTATGAAACCAAAAAACCAAAAAAATTTATGTATATTTTCTTACCTTTTAATTTTCACTTATTCTAACCACCATGTTTAAACCCTTTTAACTCATACTCTCGTGAAAAACATTTATAATGACATATTAACTCTTGAATAAGAATTAAGTAAAAAAAATTACATTATATTTCTTATACTGAATATAAATATTTAATCCCCTCGATAATATTATATTTGTACTACTGGTTAATATTAATTTTAATAAAATTACTCAAAATGAGTTTTTTTTTAATTGCCTTTTAGGAATAAAAAATGAGTTTTCATGAATATCATGTATATAGTTTATTTTTTATGATATATATTAGTTTATTAATAAAATATATGTGTTATTTTATTTAAAAATAATCCAATTTTTAATTTATCATTCTAAATATTTAATTATTTAAAAATAAAAAATGGTTTTTTATTAAAATAAAGTTCCACTTATATTCCCAAGTGTTAAAAATAGATCTATAAATAACAAGTTATATTGTTTAATAAATTATTTCAATTTTTTGAATAAATATTTTCCAAACTATTTATTCATTATTATTAAAATGATTTCCTAAAATTAAAGGTATTTATAAAACATTATTTATAACTATTCAAAAAAAATACCTTTTTAGAAAATTTCCAAAAAAAACCATAAGCTTATTTTCATATGTTGAATTGAAAAATTTATGGTCATTTTTTCAGTTTCAAATCCTAAAATTTAGTTATTTAGCATCAAAATTGAAATTTAAAATAAAAAAAATTATGGGAAAATAATTTTTCTAAATATTAACTATTATTATTTTTTAGTTCTGATCAATTAATAATTATAGTAGACTTAATAAATTATTCATATCAACAATATATGTTATCTTCATTTAACCATAATATTTTACTTTTATTAAAATTAAAATATATTCTTCCAAAAAAGGGAATTTGTATGAAAATGAAAATTTAAGCATAAATCTTCATATTAGTTGGATATCTATTCTAATTGAATTTCATTAGTGAATTATTATTAAAAGTGGAATTTTTTATGTATAAATTTATTTAAAAAGAAGGTTACCCTCAATTTTTTTGGATACAAAATAATGGTAATAGATAATAATTATTTTTTTATGATAAAATTTCATTTATTCTTTTAGTTCAGTTTTGATTTTAAATAAAATTATTCAAAATATAATTTTTTTTTACTAACAAATATACACTAAAAAATATAGTGTTACATTTATTGTTTTATATGATTTTAGGGGATCAATTTTTACATTTACTGGATTATAGAAACTTTAAAGGTGGGTGAGACCTCGATTATATACCACAACATGATATGGAGGTGATGAGTCGATCTAGAAGATAAAAAGTTCTAAATTATGATAAGGAAATTCCATATTAAGATTAATTTTAAAAATTATTATATTTTATAACTACTTTAGTATTAAGGGAAAAGGGAGCTTTAATTTTTCTCTTATGTATGTAGGAATCATTATATGAATCATGAAAATCTATCTATATTTTTCTCAGTGTTGTATTTTTTTCATTACATTATTTTATATTTATTCGAATGTTGTATTTTTTTAATGTATACGATGGTTAAAATTTTGTGGTGAGTGAAATAAGACATATTCCTATTTATATTACACATTTTCTAGGTATGGTTAAGGAGTTTTAAATCCATTATTCTATAAATTTAGTGTGTGGTACTCTAGTTTATTGATGGTCTTTCCTATGGTGGGTTTACATACATCCACTACCCATAAAAATGTATTAGAGGATAGCTTGTACTATATTCATCAATCAACACCCTCGATGTTATGTCAAGATTCTACAACTCTTTACTTGATAGAATTTCTATTTCAATGGTATTTTATAATTAATTGATGTTATAGAATTATATTAAGGTAAAGAATATGATGATAATATTGAAATAAAAATATTTTCTCCTAGAGAATATTGATGGTGTTTAAACTAATTCAAAAGACATGTATGTTCATCTTATTGGAATTCAAATGGTTAAAATTGAAAATAAGGAATGGGAAAGGGTGGATATGAAAGAACTGGTGTATTTTGGGATTTCCTTTTCATCGAATATAATGACCTACAAATAACAAAATAAAAACAAATATTGAAGTGATGAATGTTCTAGAAGACTTAAAAAAGAATTTATATAACTGGAAAATTTTTTAATGATGAAATGATTAAATAATTTAAGGATACTATAAAGAAGACCAATGGAAGATATTTTTAATAGTTGAAATATAATCCATGGGAATCCCTAACTAGGGAAAATGACTATTATAAATAATAAAAGGATTATTCTCATTTTATTATCACTTTTAGAAAATTGTTATGTGATGGTGGCTCTAATCAATAATTATAGCCATTTGTTTGATTTATTATATCAATAATTTGAACCTTAATGATGTGATTCATCTAATAAATTTAAAGGAAAAATAAATTGGTGGTATTAATGATGAAGGATTAAAAAAATCACCATTTATGAGACATGGAATGAAAACATAGGAATATAAATATCTAAAAATGAATTGGTGAAAGTCGGTTAGACCTAATCCAACATTCTAGAGTTATGGTAAGAAATAAAATATCATGAAGAATCACAAGATCGCAACATAAAAAAACATCATCTTCTTGAAGCTCAATTTATATAATTAATATACAAGTAAGTATATTTTTATTTTTATAGTGTCTCATACATTTCATAACTAAAAACTAAAACATTTAATGTCATTATTAACTAAATTTAAAATTAATATTGTCATAAATATAGTATAAATCTAGTTTCATTATAATAATTTAAAAAACAATAGGTGAATAAAATATCTATATAACTTATTAATAAATTATTCCAAATAAAATCCTTCATAGACATATCACAAATAAAACCTTCCTCCATAACCTAGGTTTTAGAAACATAAGAAAGGGTTCTCTCAGATATTCAGTAAGGGTAATGAAAAGAGATATCAATAAACGATTATAAGGGAGAAAAAGATAATAATAAGCGTATCATAACATGATTTAAAGATTAAAAATTCATACCCAAAACTTAATATATCATTATAATGAAACTAAGAGTAAATATTTATCAATCAAGATGTTAAATAAAAAAGGTAATGAAAATAATAATAATAATCCTTAAAAACATGTCATAAGTGTTGAAACCTACTAAATGACAATCAGAAAAGTCACAATGGGAAAAATACCTTTATATGGTTATTATTTTATCCATAAAACCAATGGTCGTAGGAGGTGACTAAGAATCACAGGTTTCATAAGCTACTAAGAGACACATAATCGTGTTACTGTCATAATTTCATGTGAATGAACCATATGTGGCTCATAGATTGTAAAGGATCCCTAAATCTCCTTTGAAATGTCATTTTTCCCCCATGAAGGTACCTTAAGAAACTAGTGATCATGCAACGGTGACCGGATGAGGTTCCCTAGGTCACATGGTTTTTTAAATGGTGGGTTCCATATAACCCATCTAAAAATACATTGAATAAAGGTGTAAAAGTTCCCAAATACAAATGAATCTTTTAGTATAGATGGATCACCAATGGAGAGAATGTTTTCCCTCGACAATATTCAAGAAAAATCACAAGAACCCCAATACATTGAAAAATAAAATAATGAAAATAACTTGAAGGTTGAGGGAGAAACACATAGTAATAAACATAATGCAACATGCCCTTGGTGATTATTAAGACACCATGAGACCCTGATGACCGATCTTCTTTGTCTTGAGAAATCCCACAGTAATTTCATTCTTATCATGGAAAGAGCCTCTGGTATGTCACCACAACACCACACTCTCCCTTTGGAACCCTTAGGAAACAAGATGGGATTATCCACGAAATGATCACCCATCTTTATACGAAACTTATTATTCATGTGATGCATCAATAAATGGTATAGTATCTGTATTTTACATTACTCATCCAATAATGAATGACACTTGAACATTGTAAAACAAATAATGGAAATAAAATAAATATGATGTTAGAGTTTCTATCAATCATAAAACACTTACCAAATGCCAAGGTTGTTTGATGCACAGTCTCTCGAGACTCAATGAAAAGCCAGACTCAACTTGTGAAAGTCCAATGAAAATTCTTTCTTGTCCTATGGAATTTTCCAAAAAATTCACCCAAGAACATGTGAGCTCCTTTCAAGAGGTATCCTAATCACATTAATTCACTTCGACATGTCAAATGACAATAAGGAATTCCTTAATTGTTCTTGAATGATGAAAAAAATTTCTATTAACTGAAACTAAATCATCAAATTAGGTGTTTATGGGAGGTACTCATGTTAACTAAAAATTAGATGACACCCTTAGAGTTCTCAACAACAAATAGTTTTGAATACGCATGATAACGAAGACTATCACTGACTCCAGCTGTAACACCCTGATTTTTTGAACTTTTTTTCAAAGAAATCAATTTTCATTGATTTTTATCTTTTCATTAATTCAAACATTCCTTAAAAACACCATCGACATGGCATGTTCTATATGCAACACCGACATGGCGTACATTACACTCAACACTGAGTTTCTACGAAACATCATTTTATTGTTATAATTATTTAATGTAGATAATTACAACATATTCATTAAACATTGTAATATGAATAGTAATAAATAATTGTAGAAAATTTATTATAATGATTTTTCTATAAATAAATGAAATTTATAATGAAAAATATACCTTTTTTGTAATGTCTTTATAGGTTTCAAAATACTATTTTCTCAAATGAACTATTTTTCATGTCTTTCTGTGAAAAAAATAAATTTAAATTTATTCAAATTTAGAAATTAAATTTTATAAATAAAATTATTTTTTAATTTATAGTTTCTAAATTATCTTTTCTTGATTCTGTTCTGTTTTTTGGAAACATTATTTTTGGTATAATAGTAAAAAAACTGAATTTTAGAAAAAATTGATTTTCATATAATTTATTTATATAGTTAAATTATATTTTAATTTTATTTTAATGTATTATTATTAAATAATACCTAAATTAATTCAATTTATGTCATTATAACCAATTAATAATTGAAAATGGATATAAAAACATAGCTAACTTTTGATCATTTTTTCTTTAAGAGCCAGTATTGTCATCCCGTCTGTGGGAATAATTTTTAATTAATTTCTACTAATTTTTTTATTTTATTTTCAAAAAATGGTTTAAATAGTGTATATAAGATAAATTTATAATTTTTTATATGATAAACTTGATTTCTGACAAAAAAATATTAGTGAATGCTTCTAAAATTAATTACAACAATTAAGGTAAAATTATGTTTAACAAGGGACTAATCCTTAAACACGATGGCCAAATAAACTATAAATGTGTCAGAAATAATTTGGATGGCCATATTTAAACACTATAATCCCTTGGATATAATTTTTCTCCATATTAGAGACACATGTCATTGAAAAAACATATGTGTAATTCTCATTTAAAATTTTTCTATGAATGCCACTCATCCTCCACTATAAAAAGTCACTAAACCCTCACACTTAATCACATGAATCATGGTATTTTTCATGGACATAATATTTTTAAAAACCCTACAAAAAACCCTCAATTCATCATTTAATTCCCCATGAGTTCATAAATCCCTCCAAGGAATTCCTTTAGTGCAAACCAAAAGGAGTTACCCAAATAAGAGTTAACATCCTTCCACAAGATCCATTATTTTATTTTCATTCTGCACTACCTAAAATATCATTATTACATGATTATATAATAAAACTGGTATCATATATATAGCAATATGTTTTTATAAATGGGATTCATCCTAGAATTTAACATGCTTCTATCTAATGGGTAATGAACCTACCATTTTTTATGGCGAACTACCACCTCACGAATCATTGTGGTTCATTTTTTTCTTTACCACAATTCATGGTTGGAAATTATGATGTAAACATTGTTTATATATGATATATAAGATATTTATTATTTATTTATGATTATTTAATTTTTTAATTACACATACCATTAAACTTTTCATCTTGTGAAAATATGATAATATCATTTCTGGACGTGTGGACTACCACCTCCAAAATGCAATTTGATTCATTCACACTCCACATGGAATGTATTAAGGATTATTTTAGTCAACATATATGATATATATGATATAATAATGATAATGTAAAAATTATATAATTAAATATATAAGAATATATTTCATTTAATTACTTCCTTTCAAAACGACAATAAAACATAAATGGTGTGAATGCGTAAATACGACATACCATTTCCTTGAATGGTGTATTCCATTTCATAATTCAATATAATATATATTATTATACTAATAATTTAATGAATATACATTTAATTTATATCATGGTTTATATTCTATAAATAATTATATACGTATAAGTAACAAATATATAACAAATTAAGACCCATGTGAAAAACAAAATGGACATTACCCGAAGCTTAACCTTAACATGGAATTGTTAATAAGAGGGTAATATAAATTCTTAGTGAAACAATATATGGTATTTTATATAGGAATATTTTTCAGTAAAATATTTTCAATATACTTACATTTACTATATAGGAATCATGTATGAGTATGAAGAGAGTCAATACATCAAGAAATGGAGTTTTGTCTCACTTTTTATATCTGTGTTATATGTTCCATGATCACCGCTATTTTATTTTCCATGGTTTATATACTACCCATGAATGTATTCTATTATTATTATTATTAAATTTATTTGTATTTACATATCCATTATATTATCTTTCTTTCAAAGGGTTTATGTTTTAAAATTTACCAAATATGTATTATAGTTTTGTCTTAATTTTCTTTATCTCAGACACATGTTTTTTTATAAACCTAAATTTTTTGAAGTGTATATAATTACATAAAAAAATTTATATCACTAATATAATTATTTTCAACATACTTTATAGTTAAATTAATTTCATTTTCATACATGGATTGTGTGGTACAATGCCACCATGTGGTAAGAGTTTATTGAATCAATCTCATAGTTTATCTTGATTTCTTATGATTTTTCTTCTATAAATGAAAACTTATGATACATAACTCAAGAATTGTGATGTGTTTTATTATCGTATATTTATCTGAGATATATCCATGTATTTGTACCATTTTTTCACTCCTTGGTACTTAAGATAATTAATAAATGTTGTTTAAAAAATCATACCATGTTTCTCTCTTTGGTAAGAAATATGTTTTATTTCAAAAACCATGTTTTAAAAAACGTTTTCAAATTAAATTTGAAGATCAGATTCCAAGAAAAATGGTTTTAAAAATGTAATATGGTTTTTAAAGAGTCTTTTATATGTTTTTAGAGTAATTGTCCAAGAAATATGTTTTCAAATGTTTCTTATGATTTAAAAACATTTTTTCATTGAATATCAAATATTTTCCCCATGAAATGTTGTTAAAAGATATTTTAAAACTATTTCCCATATAATATGATATCTTTTGGTGTTACTCATTCCTTTTTGTGGAAATTATTCAATGTTTCCATTCAAATTATTTATCTTAATGGCTTATGTTTTGTGGAATGATGTTTTTGAATTTTTCTTCTTTTTACAGGTTTTACTTTGATGAAATGATTTTGAAAACCTAATATTATCCATAAGTTATGATAAGATTAAATGTTTATGATTTTAATTTCATTTCATGTGTTATGTTATGATTTTTTATCATCTTGTGGACCATCTATTTATAATTTCATTATTAGATAGGTCAGAACTATATCTCCCTCCAATGCATTAGGTAAAGATTTATATCACACGATATAGATAAGGTTGGCCTTGGGGGTTATCCAAGACTCCTAATTTGTTCATGGGAGTGAAATGATAATACTAAGATGACCACGTGAGTGAATACTTACTACCAATAAGGTATAGGGTGCGAACCCATATTACTAAGGTAACCTCAACAAAGATGCATTAAATTCTATTGAAATCATTTTATATGATTATGTGTCTAGCTCAATTCCATGTCTCATTCCAATATTATGATTCATGTTTTATGTTAATTATTTCCTTATGATTCATGTATTATAAATATCTAATCTTTATGACAAGTTTCTTATTTATGGTCTTTGATATGCTTGGTCTGATCATCAATATTCATGATCATATTCTCATACCCTAATTATCATTATTATTTTTACATATCTCTCTTGTCTAACCTAACTAGGCATTTTATCTCACACTTTTTTTGTTCCCTTCCCCCATGTTATAAAAAATGTATTATATTTTGTGTGTCTAAGAATGTTTCTAGTCAAGGAGAACCTAGTGGGAGAAAATGTATCTATGCTATGTTTCAGTGTTTATATCTCCATGTTTCCAAAGGAATTTAACTAATACTGAATTTTGGTGTTTCTTTGTGTAATGTGTTATGTATTTTGGAAAATTAATGTAATTTTGTTGGGACCACTTTGTATATGAAGATTGTATTTGTTGTCAACAGTTGTCAATGCTGGTCAAAATGAAGAAGGATATGAAGAAGAACTCCAAAGTTAATGGAGATCGGTTGAAGTGAAGTTTCCTGGAGAATTGTTATGGAATCATAGCATTGGATTTCATAATTGAGCAATTCTCTTAGACGATAAATTCAGACGATTGTTGAGCTAATCCTAAGTTCAAAGAACATGTGTCAAAGGTGACACATTGTTTACAACAATGAAGAATGGAGAAGTATCATCCATTTGAGGATGATTGGAGCAGAATGGTGAATTATCATCTATCTAAGGATGGTTGAAGAAGAATGAGGATTTGAAGAAGACAATGCAATGATTTATGATTGCATGTGAACCATGCAAGAGATTACTTGAAGAATAGAATCATATGATTTGCAGAATGATTGTTATGAAGAAGAGAAAATGTGGAAGGGCTTGACATTCTGAGGTAGACAGGCATTTCACATTGTATCTAAATCAGACGATGCTTTTCTGGTATGTATTTCACACAAATCATGAGTTAGTAGAACTTGTGATGCAAGCCTTATGAAGGAAAGGGGGAGAAATGATGATTCCAGTCATATAATGTTTTGATTGGAAGGAATGATGCTGCTGGAAGATAGGAAAGATTCAGTTCCCATTGCAACTCTGACGATGCTTAAGCTGATCTATCTAAGGATAAATATCACGATAGTGGGATTCGTGATAAGAGCAGAAGAATGGTTATGGGAAGCAGTAAAGAGATAAAATGGCAAAGAAATAGACAATCTGGGGATGGCAGAAAAGCACAGTTTAAGGTGGCGCCGTTTTCCAGTGTTTGCCAAATTTTAGGGCCTGAAAATCGGGAGATTAAGAAATGTGCTTGGCAATGGATGTTGCACATAAGATTGAAGATGGTTTATATGTGCAAAAGAGTTATTCAAGGTCAGAACGTTGAAAAATGACAAAGGAATGGAGTGCGCAGAAATTTAGGCATGTTTCGCGCAAAAATAAAGTGGTGCGCGCAATATCTGCGGGATGCGCGAAATAGTAGCGGGTTGCGCGAAAAATCCGCGGGATGCGCGGAATATTGGCATGGTGCGCGAAATTGAGGAATGAAGTTTTCGCGCAAATGATGTTTCGAGATCAGAAGCTCAAAAATTGTCAAAGGCATAAAAAGCGCGAAAGATTGGAGCAGTGCGCGAAATCTGATGTCGCATGAAAGTTTGGGTTTGCGCGCAATATAGAACGTGGTGCGGAATTTTGCGCGCAATTGGTGCTTCATGCTTAGAACGATGAAAGATGGCAAAGGCATGAGGTGCGCGGAATATTGAAGCATGGCGCGAAATACGAAGTTGCATAAAAGAGTTTTTACGCGCATGGAGGAGGTTTTACGCGCGGATTAGTGTTTTTCGCGCGGGGTCAAAAATGCCTATAAATATGAGGCCAACCCTTGTTAGTTGTTAATGCTCGACAC
Source organism: Viscum album (assembly GCA_963277665.1). Taxonomy (NCBI): domain Eukaryota; kingdom Viridiplantae; phylum Streptophyta; class Magnoliopsida; order Santalales; family Viscaceae; genus Viscum; species Viscum album. The sequence continues at coordinate 1,463,412,303 of OY728153.1, read as the reverse complement.
TTAGAAGAAATCCCGAGCTCTGGTGCGCGTAAATTATACGCTAAGTGTATTGCGCGAAAAGAAGAAGTGCTGCGCGAAAAAGGAACTGCTGCGCGAAATAGAAAGTTCTGCGCGAAAAGGAAGAGTTGCGCGAAAAAGGTTTTTCGCGCCAAAAGGTGTTTTTCCGCGCAAGGCTTGAATTTTATGCGCAAGTCGCCTAGAAGGGTGCGCGATAAATTTGAGGGTACCGCAGGCCTTCGATAGGTGCATTGCACTCTCGAAGCAGCTTTGTGAAGAAGAAAGAACTGTGAACCATTCGGTTTCACAAAGAGAAGTTGAACCGCACTCACACGACTGGTGTTTAACACTCTCTTTGTGATTTGCGAAGTGAAGAAGAACTTGACGTGCAATTGAACTCATATCTGTACACAGGAAGAATTCAGTATACCAATACACTCAGGTGTTGGTATTGAGAAGAGAAGGAAGAGAAGAAGAAGAACAGAGTATGCCGAATTGAAGGCTGACAATTATTCAGGGCAGTTTAATTCAGATGATGCTTTGTGAGCAGATCTTCAGTGTTTGAATAATCACATTGGTGTATGTGATTCTAGCTAAAGAAAGAAGGTGATTAGTGCAGTTAGTTGGTGCACTAATAGGAAGAAGGAAGAAGAACTAGTGCAGTTTGTTTTTGCACTAGAGATGAAGGGAAAGTAAGAAGAGAATTGCTTGCCTACTGCTTTGCAAGTAATCAAGTGAAGAGCACTACAATAGATCAAGAGCAGAACCAACCTTTTTGAAGAAGGAAGAAGACTGTCTCGATAGGAAGTATAAAGAACTAGCTAGAGGCTGCAAGTTGGACTTGGCTTTCACCAGTCCAGGGAAGAGGATTGTTTCCCACCCACCTCCAAGGTGTAGGGACTCACACTGGCTAGAGGATTGTTTTCCTAGCCACTCCATTGTAACAGCATTTTACTTTATAGTGGAGAATCCATGCAGTGGTCATACCCATGCATGGCAAGGACGTAGCTACTCTTATTGAGTGGTGAACCTTGTTAAAATATCGTGTGCACATTTTTACTGCTTTCTATTATTTCATGCGACAGGGAAAAGAGAATAAGAGAATCAAGATCCTAACAGGTCTAGAGGTACAGGGATAAAAGTTGGAATTGGTTTAAAAAGTCCCCAACACTGATTCACCCCCCTCTCAGTGTTAGGTATATCCCAAACTGGTCCTTTCAATTGGTATCAGAGGGACAGGTTCACCTCTATTGGATTCTCTATAGTGACGTTATTCTCTTTTGAAGACCTGAGATTCTTTCCTGTGTTATCAATGAAGAGCAGTGTTTGTAAAGATTCAGCTATCTCTGAGCAGAAAGATATATCTACAAAGACCATGATGAACAGGAAAAAGAAAGAGAAGAGAAAGTTGAAGAAGAATTCCCTCGTATCTAAACAGGAGGAAGCATCTGGTTCTCCATATTTGGTTGATGATGACGACACACCAGACTTGGAAAGTTATGAGAAGGTGGCTCAAGTACCCACCAAGAAGATGGAAAACCTTACTACCTCAACTGATCAAGAGGTATGTGTTAGTACATTTGGAAATTACCCTCATGATGAAAATGCTAGCACAAGTGGTGATGAACAATCTACAACATGTCAAGAAATATCAGTTGATAGATTAAGAATTATTCTACATGGTATTCCTGAAAATAGTGCATCCCTGGTTTGCGGGGTATTTCAATGCATGCAAGAAAATATCACTCAGTTGGAAGAAGAAACTGATGTTTTGGAGAAAGGCTTACAAGCAAAAATTGTCGAATGTTTAAAGCTCTCCAGACAGGTTGGAGCCTTTGAAGCAACAAAGAGGGGATTTGAAGAAAATTCTTCAAAGTGGCTCAAAGATGTTGAAGAAAAGGAGGGAGTCAACAAGACTCTGGAAGATAAGATCCATGCACTAGAAGATGAGCTAAAAAGGGGCAATGAAGTCAAGAAGTTATATTTGGAAGATAACTCCCAGAAGATCAATGAACTTGACTCTTTGTTACAAAACAAATTAAAGATGCATGAATATGAAGTTGAAATATTAAAGAAGGATTGTGAAGATAAGATGACTATGATTGAAAACCAGGAAGTCGTCCTCAATATGAGATGTCTAGAATTGGAAGCTGAACTAACCAATCTTGAGAAGACACATATTGAGTCTCCACAAAAGAAGGAAATTGTAGCTGTTGGAACTCAATGTTCTCTGGAAAATTCTACTGTCAAAAGATATCCAACATGTGATAAGAAGATCATGGCTTCACTCATTGATCTATCACAAGCAGTTGATAAGAAGGTACTATCCATACCAACTTGTACTAATGTTTTGAAAATTGTTTCTACAAAAAGTGCAGGTTGGAAGAAAATTTCTAAACAAGTATGGATGAAGGAAAGTGATAAGAAACCTACCACCATGGCTAGGGTGGTTAGGGGAAAGAGTGTGGAAGATATGTCCCCACAGAAATCACAACATACCAAGAAGAAGATTCAACAACCTTATCAAGAAGATGACAAGAAGTCAAGGTTTGTTGGTCAATGCTGGTGCTGCAATAGATTTGGGCATTGTGCACTGGATTGTTGGTACAATCCCTTAAATGTAAAAGTACAGAGAAAGTACATTTCAATGGGGAGAAAGCCAGAAGAAAAGAAGCAACATCCACAGGTCCAGAGACATATGTTTACTGCAAATATATTTGGATTACTTGACAACATCTGGGATGATTGCAAAGGTGGTCAAAAAGATACATGTCAATCTCCAACTGTATACAGAGCTAAAAAGAAGAGAAGATCACTGAACCTGGCTAAAATGGAATCCTTGGGAAGCAAGAAGAAATTTGAAGATGCTCCCAAGAAGGTTTTGAAAAAGGAAAAGAAGTCCTTGGAGTCTAAATCCAAGAAGGGTGATGCATCCGGAAGGACCACCAAGAAAACATGCTTCTACTGTGGAAAGAAAGGACACACCATGGGTCTTTGTGAACAAGCCATGGAACTGAATAGAAGCAGACTGGACTCAAACAGACAATCAATCCAGATGAAGCATAAGGGATTGATTGAAAACAAGTTGCCTAAGAAAGGTATCTTGAAAGAATCAAAGGAACAATGTGGAATATCCAGAACTGAGGCCACACTTCCAAGTGACTTACTAGTCATATGGCCAAATCAGTTGCAACTTGCCAAAGATCTGCAAAGAGCTGAAGATGAAGCACTGGAAATTGCTAAGGCAAAAAGGAAACAAAAGATTTCACATGAAGATGTGTTGAGATCCACACCAGCACAATCATCATTGAAGATCAGATGTGCAAGTGTGAAGAATGATGAAAATGAGACATCTTGGTTGAGAGAATCTTCTCAACCTTGTTGTTCACATTGATGAACCAAAGAGGTTCCATCTTATTCCCTTATACTTCTGGTATTTACATGTGCTAACATTGCAGGTAATTGAAGATGATGATCATTCTCATCTGGAGAGTGGTTTGGACAGAATGGAGTGCACCCCTTGAGGGGGAGCCAATCTGTAGAAGATGGGATTCTGATTATATAGGGAATTGAAGGTGAAGTAAGATCTCAGGGGAGAGATCCTGAGATTCAATGATAAGAAATGTTCCCTTGAGCGAGAGACACACGAAGAAGCTATCAGAGTCATTATCTCAATCAATATCAACATTTTTTGGTATAAAATTCGATTACTCTGAATATTGTCTGATGATCATGTTGTTGGAAAAGGTATGTCATTTCTTAATCTCTCATCCTTGGTTACTCAAAATAAATATATTTTTATAAAGGGGGAGTAACAAAGATAATCAATGACATAAGAAGAGTGAAAGTTCCCCAAGGTCACTTATCCTGACAATTGAACAAGAATGTTTTTGATCCATTTGTTGAAGTGAGTGCAGGAATTTCAGGTTGATTATTTCTTTCACACTCAATATCTTCAGCCTGGAATGAAAGTGAAAAACCCTTGAAGACAAGTGTATGAGTTCTCATCTCATGAGGTGTCATATTATGTGGGTAATGGACAGCTTTGTTGTCTAAATCAAATCCTCTTGTTTTCTACACCGAGCATTGCTCAAGTAGACTTAGAGTGAAATGATTGATGGCACATTGCTTAAGTATGGAATGATACCCTCTCTACCATGATCTTTGTATTTCTTGTCAATAAGGGGGAGAGAAATGAATTGAATGTCTAGGAGAGAAAATGAAGTAAAGGGAGAGAGATTAGATTCTCATTTTGATATTGACACATTCATCTGAGGAGACTTTAATGTATTGACAACAAAATACAAAGGGGGAGATTGTTGGGACCACTTTGTATATGAAGATTGTATTTGTTGTCAACAGTTGTCAATGCTGGTCAAAATGAAGAAGGATATGAAGAAGAACTCCAAAGTTAATGGAGATCGGTTGAAGTGAAGTTTCCTGGAGAATTGTTATGGAATCATAGCATTGGATTTCATAATTGAGCAATTCTCTTAGACGATAAATTCAGACAATTGTTGAGCTAATCCTAAGTTCAAAGAACATGTGTCAAAGGTGACACATTGTTTACAACAATGAAGAATGGAGAAGTATCATCCATTTGAGGATGATTGGAGCAGAATGGTGAATTATCATCTATCTAAGGATGGTTGAAGAAGAATGAGGATTTGAAGAAGACAATGCAATGATTTATGATTGCATGTGAACCATGCAAGAGATTACTTGAAGAATAGAATCATATGATTTGCAGAATGATGGTTATGAAGAAGAGAAAATGTGGAAGGGCTTGACATTCTGAGGTAGACAGGCATTTCACATTGTATCTAAATCAGACGATGCTTTGCTGGTATGTATTTCACACAAATCATGAGTTAGGAGAACTTGTGATGCAAGCCTTATGAAGGAAAGGGGGAGAAATGATGATGCCAGTCATATAATGTTTTGATTGGAAGGAATGATGCTGCTGGAAGATAGGAAAGATTCAGTTCCCATTGCAACTCTGACGATGCTTAAGCTGATCTATCTAAGGATAAATATCACGATAGTGGGATTCGTGATAAGAGCAGAAGAATGGTTATGGGAAGCAGTAAAGAGATAAAATGGCAAAGAAATAGACAATCTGGGGATGGCAGAAAAGCACAGTTTAAGGTGGCGCCGTTTTCCAGTGTTTGCCAAATTTTAGGGCCTGAAAATCGGGAGATTAAGAAATGTGCTTGGCAATGGATGTTGCACATAAGATTGAAGATGGTTTATATGTGCAAAAGAGTTATTCAAGGTCAGAACGTTGAAAAATGACAAAGGAATGGAGTGCGCAGAAATTTAGGCATGTTTCGCGCAAAAATAAAGTGGTGCGTGCAATATCTGCGGGATGCGCGAAATAGTAGCGGGTTGCGCGAAAAATCTGCGGGATGCGCGGAATATTGGCATGGTGCGCGAAATTGAGGAATGAAGTTTTCGCGCAAATGATGTTTCGAGATCAGAAGCTCAAAAATTGTCAAAGGCATAAAAAGCGCGAAAGATTGGAGCAGTGCGCGAAATCTGATGTCGCATGAAAGTTTGGGTTTGCGCGCAATATAGAACGTGGTGCGGAATTTTGCGCGCAATTGGTGCTTCATGCTTAGAACGATGAAAGATGGCAAAGGCATGAGGTGCGCGGAATATTGAAGCATGGCGCGAAATACGAAGTTGCATAAAAGAGTTTTTACGCGCATGGAGGAGGTTTTACGCGCGGATTAGTGTTTTCGCGCGGGGTCAAAAATGCCTATAAATATGAGGCCAACCCTTGTTAGTTGTTAATGCTCGACACTTAGAAGAAATCACGAGATCTGGTGCGCGTAAATTATATGCTAAGTGTATTGCACGAAAAGAAGAAGTGCTGCGCGAAAAAGGAACTGCTGCGCGAAATAGAAAGTTCTGCGCGAAAAGGAAGAGTTGCGCGAAAAAGGTTTTTCGCGCCAAAAGGTGTTTTTCCGCGCAAGGCTTGAATTTTATGCGCAAGTCGCCTAGAAGGGTGCACGAAAAATTTGAGGGTACCGCAGGCCTTCGATAGGTGCATTGCACTCTCGAAGCAGCTTTGTGAAGAAGAAAGAACTGTGAACCATTCGGTTTCACAAAGAGAAGTTGAACCGCACTCACACGACTGGTGTTTAACACTCTCGTTGTGCTTTGCGAAGTGAAGAAGAACTTGACGTGCAATTGAACTCATATCTGTACACAGGAAGAATTCAGTATACCAATACACTCAGGTGTTGGTATTGAGAAGAGAAGGAAGAGAAGAAGAAGAACAGAGTATGCCGAATTGAAGGCTGACAATTATTCAGGGCAGTTTAATTCAGATGATGCTTTGTGAGCAGATCTTCAGTGTTTGAATAATCACATTGGTGTATGTGATTCTAGCTAAAGAAAGAAGGTGATTAGTGCAGTTAGTTGGTGCACTAATAGGAAGAAGGAAGAAGAACTAGTGCAGTTTGTTTTTGCACTAGAGATGAAGGGAAAGTAAGAAGAGAATTGCTTGCCTACTACTTTGCAAATAATCAAGTGAAGAGCACTACAATAGATCAAGAGCAGAACCAACCTTTTTGAAGAAGGAAGAAGACTGTCTCGATAGGCAGTATAAAGAACTAGCTAGAGGCTGCAAGTTGGACTTGGCTTTCACCAGTCCAGGGAAGAGGATTGTTTCCCACCCACCTCCAAGGTGTAGGGACTCACACTGGCTAGAGGATTGTTTTCCTAGCCACTCCATTGTAACAGCATTTTACTTTATAGTGGAGAATCCGTGCAGTGGTCATACTCATGCATGGCAAGGACGTAGCTACTCTTATTGAGTGGTGAACCTTGTTAAAATATCGTGTGCACATTTTTACTGCTTTCTATTATTGCATGCGACAGGGAAAAGAGAATAAGAGAATCAAGATCCTAACAGGTCTAGAGGTACAGGGATAAAAGTTGGAATTGGTTTAAAAAGTCCCCAACACTGATTCACCCCCCTCTCAGTGTTAGGTATATCCCAAACTGGTCCTTTCAAATTTAAATGTATGAAAATTAAGGGTCTCTATAGTACGTATCACAGAAAAGTTTTAGTTAAACTATGGAAACTAGGATGGGAAAACCATAATGAGAACCCTAAGGAAATGTCTTTTGGTAAGTATAAGGATAATGAATAATTATAGGAAAATGTCTAGAAATTTTGGGAAAGGATAAAGTGAGTGGGTACCTAGAAAAACATCCACGTCAAGATACTAAAAGTGTATTTTTTGGAACAGATGTATCAAGGGGTAATAACTTCGACAAGGAGGGTCACACATGATTTGGAATAACTTGGTACATGATAATGGGTCTTCCTATATACCTGGATTGACACTCCTGATATATTTTCATTGGGAATTGACAAAATCTTCATGAACTACCTTAAAATATTAAAAAAAGTTTTGATGAATAACCTTGGATAAAACGGTGGTGACATACATTAAGGAAGGTTTCTTGATTTAGGCATCCTATTTGTAATTAAGTTTCATAATTATATTGTTATTCATTTTGAGAGCTGTTTATTACTCAATATTATTTGTTTTTTTCGATTTTTGGAACTTGAAGTAATAAGGTTAATGATGTTTACAATGAAAAATGCAATGATTGTACTCGGGAGAAACTAAATGATATAAGGGATGAAATTAAAAAATATTATTTTCATTCTCACACAAAATTATCAAGCTATTAATCATGGTGGACATTCAAATTATCAAACAAGGAAACAACATTCTATTGAGTATTTAATAACGAGATGTCCACCTTATTTCAGTGGGTCATCTGGTCTACTTATTTTTGAATAATGGATCAACTATCATGATATCATAGTTTTAAAAAAATTGGAGTTTAAATGGAAATATAAAATCCATAATTATAAGAATATGACATTTCCTTTATTCTCTAAGTGTGGTAATAAGGTTATGGGAAATTTTCTTAAGGGGTCTACTAATTATTTTAAGTGTGGAAGGGAAGGACATCAATCATTTGATTGATGATGTGATGGGATAATGTTTTTAAACTATGAAAATGGAGAAAAAGTGGCACAGAATGTACCACCCCTGCTATAGTGCAATATGTGTAAGGAAAATGAGAATTATGGTAACCAATGCCCAATCCCAAGCGCTAGTTATGATGATCGATTTTAGTAACCTTATAAGATAAGGTACAATGGGTAATGTCATTCAATCACAATTTTTAATGAGGGGGTGATAATGGTGTGGGGAAATGTACTATTACTATCAACTCTAGAACTACTAATATTTTATTTGATTCTAGATCGACCCACTATTTCATATCGAATGAATTTTCTAAGGGTGTTATGATTCCACCAAAATTAATAGATGTGGAATCAGAAGAGAAAATCACCAATGGTATGATGATTTCAACCTATTTCTATGATACCTCTCAGAGTGAATTTTGTGGGAATGTTCTTCCAACAAATATTTTTATTCTTCCTTCGGTTGAATTGGATGTCATCATAGGCATGGATTATCTTTATCTAAATGAATCTCATATCATATATTGTGTAAGGAAATTTATGTTTGATATTTAAAACCCTTGAATAACCATCCATCAATGTGATTATATATATGAACATATATGGATATTAGATCCAGTGTATGGGTCATAATTTCCATTCATAAGGGTTGTTTATCTGAAATTGTTGGGGAGAAAATTAGCATCGATGATATGCCTATTGTTTAGGAATTTTTGGTTTCCTTCCTAGAAGAGTTTCCAAGCCTCGAAAAAAATGTGAGGATTAGTTATCAAAATAACTCAAACCTCATTCGACAAGAATTTCAAATAATATATATAGAATGGCCCCAACTGAGTTGTAGTAAATGAAGAAGAAAATCCTAGAAAACAATGATGATGGATTCATTTATCCAAGTTTTTCTCCATGGGTTGCACATGTTCTTTTTCTTTAAAATAAATATGGATTAACGTGACTCTACATTTATTTTCTATTGTTGAAAAAGATCATAATGAAGAATAAATATCATCTTCCTGATATTGATGAATTATATGATCAACTTACGAGAGCTCAATACCATTCAATGATTAAACTTCATTCTAGAGATCATCAATTGAGGATGAAGGAGGATATAACCATAATGAAATTCCATATAATTCTTGGGAATTTGAATATATTGTGATGCCTTTTAGTCTTACTAATTCCACTACTATCTTCATGTATTAAATGTATATAGTCTTTAGAGATAACATTAATCATTTTGTGGTAGTATTTAAAGATGACATTATTATCTATTAAAAGAGAATGTAAGACCACGAATACAACTTGATAATTGTACTAAATACAGTAACAAAGTAGAATTTGTAAGAAAAATAAAACAATTGTGAATTTTGGCTGCCAAAGTTTTCATTTTTGTGCCACAGAATCCGAAGAGATGGTATAATAGTAGAAACATCATAGAAGGAGACACGAATGCTTACCTCGACCAACCATAAAGACTAATATTTGTATCATTACTGGTTTAAATGGATATTATTGACTTTTTGTGGAATATTTATCATAACTATCTTGTACTCTGTCTAAGTTATCTTGGAAGGGTTCTAAATTCCCCTTTACAAATGAATATGATTAAAATTTCCAGGAACTAGATGGAAGGCTAGTCAGCAGATATGTGCTTATATTACCCTATAATGGAGAAGGTTTTTTTGTTCTATAGTGATGCATCTAGGAAGGGATTGGGATGTTTTCTTATGAAGAAATACATGGTTATATCTTATGCATCACGAAAGATGATGATTCATGAGAAACATTACAGAACAAGTGATTTGGAGATAATACTGATAATTTGCGCATTAAATAAATTGAGGAACTATATTTTATGAAGAAAAGTGTGATATATATAATGATCATAAGTGACTGAAATATTTATTCCAATATAATTAGTTGAAAATATTCTAAAGAAGTTGGTAAGTGTTGATGAAAGATTATGACAACTCAATACATTAACGTCATGGGAAGGGGAAAACGGTGGCTGATGCTTTGAGTCGAAAAGACCATGATAGGTTACCCATGATGAGGATCACAAACGAAAGAATATTCATGTATTTTCAAATGATGGATATTGAAATCCTAAAGGGGATACATATTATATTTATCAATTGAATGTTCAACCCTCTATCCATGAAATGATTGAAGATTCACATAAGGAAGAGGTATAACTTCAAAATATGGTAATAATTTTTTTTGTGTATAACATTGATCATGATGAAATGATATGTTTTGGGGCCCATGTATGTATTTCATCAATTCCATATTTTGAGAAGGATATCTTATATGAATATCATAATTCTTCACTCTTTATTCTTATTGGAAGAATTAAGATGTATAGGGACTTGAAATAATACATTTATTGGGATGGACTGTGTAAATACATCATAGAGTGTGTATCATGGAACTTGGTATTCCAGAAAGTAGAGAATGAAATAAAAAAGTTTTAGGGGATGTTACATCCACTACCCATAATAGAAAGAAAATTGGAAAAATCACTATATATGTTATCATTGGACTCCACAATACCTCTAAAAGATTTAATTCTATATGGGTGGTAGTTGGTCACCTTACTGAGTCATCACACTTCACAGCTATTAGAGAAGACAAATATCTATATCATATTGCTAGGATAAACATTAATGAAGTGGTATGGATTTATGTAGTTTCGCATTATATTGTACGATATCATGATTTGTGGTTTACCTCAATGTTCCGGAGAAGTCATTAATATGAACATGATATAGAATTGGGTTTCATCACTACATGTCATCATTAGATAGATGGTCCATCTAAAAGAAAATTTAAATCTCTAAAGAAAATGATGAGATCTTTTTCTATTTATTTTAATGGTTATAGGGATCAAAACCTTCTTCCAGTTGAGTTTTCTTACAACAATATATTTCCCTCAAGCATTCTGATGGCACCTTATGAATCCGTATATGGAATGAAATGTAGAGATTGAATGTGTTGGGATGAAGTTGGAGAAACAAAACCTATTGGGACCAGATATAACTAATGAAATTGTTGATAAGGTTGGAACCCTTCAGGAACATATTTGGATATTATAATGTTAGAAGAATTGTTATTTGGATAAACTATGGAATGATCTAAAATTTGAGGTTGATGAGAAGGTTTTTCTATGAATCTCTCCTAGAAAAAGGATATGATATTCAAAAAGAAAGGGTAACTAATCCCTAGGTATATCATTCTCTTTGAAGTTCTTGATCATGTAGGCGTAGTATCCTATCACTTAAAACCTCCTCCAAATCATTCTCAATTCCAAGATGGGTTCCATTTATCTTTCCTAAGTATGCACATACTTGACCCTTCACATGTACTGAATTGAGAGGTCATACAATCGGAGTGGGAAATTTTATACGTCGAACAATGTGATGAAATTTTTGATCTTACAGAGAATGTTATATGAAACAGGACCACTCACATTGGAAAAGTTTTTTTGAGAAATCACCAGTTAGAAGAAGATATGTGACATCTTGAGGATATGATAAATTAGAAGCATCCTTATTTTTTTGTAATCGAATGACGAATTTCCATGCATAAATTCATTTTAAGGGGGTTAGAATGTAACACCATGAGTTTTATGATTTTTTGAATAAATTATTTATCATTGATGTATTTCATTTTAATAAGTAATAAATTACATATAGATAACAACGGCATGTATTCTTCTACATGGAACTCTAATTTTCATTACATTAACACAACAACTAGATTCTACAAAAATCATTTTATTGTTATAATTAATTAAATGATATAGTTATAACCAGGATGTTAAAATTATTAATATGAATACTAATAACTAATTTTAAAATACTTTTTTATAATGGTTTTATATGAATAAAAAAATTGATAACGTCAAATATATTCTTTGGTAAAGCCATTATATTTTCAAAAATACTATTTTCTAAAATGAACTACTTTTCATGCCTTTTTGTGAAAAAAAATAATATTAATTTTCAACATATTTACAAATTTAATTTGATAAAATAATTTTTTTTTGATTTTATAATATAAAAATCATCTTGGGGTGAATATTTTGGAGTTTTCCATGAAACTTCATTTTTGGATGAATTGTGAAAATACTGTATTTTATTTCAAAACCACTTTTTCATTTTATTTATTTATATAGTTAAATTATATTTTAATTTTGTTTTAAATAATAATTACAATATATATATATATATCTAATTTAGTTCATTAAAAACAATTTCACCTTGAAATTGGATATAAAAACATTGCAAGCTTTTGATCATTTTTACTTTAAAAACACACCATGTTGTCCCTTCAATAGGAGTAATTTAAAATTATATTTTGAAACTAATGTGATTTTAATTTGAAAAAATATATTATATACATGTAATAATAATAATTTATATTGTCTAATATGATAAAATTAGTTTTTGACCATAAATACAAGTGAATTAAATTAAACTTTATTACAACAATTAAGTTAAACTAAAGAATAACAAGGGACTATGACATAAACATAAGAAACAAATAACCTCTAAAATTGTTCAAAAGAAATTGTATGGAAATATTTTGACCCTATAATACCTAGTAAAAAAAATTCTTATTATTTCATCCACATTAAATGGGAAAAACTATGGCCAATTCTCTTTTCAAACTTTTACAAGATGTCCACACACCATCCAGTATAAAAAAACATAATCCTCCAACATCCTCAGACATCTTAGTTGATTTTGATTGGAAAATATTCTAAAATAACCTACCATAAATACTAAATTATTACTTTTATCCTCCCTTTATGATGAAATCAATCCACGGTATCCCTTTAGTAAAAACCAAAATGAGTTATCCAAAGTAGAGGTAACATCCTTCGTCAAGATCCATTCTTCTATTTCTTTTATACACCACCTCAACTCTCTTTATTAAATTATTATATAATGAAAATATTATCCTCAACATACTCAGATGTATTTATATTAATGAATGGACCTACACTTTCACACGCTTCCGTCTAATGGTTAACAAAATTACTTTTTGTGTGTGTGGTGAACTACAACCTCATCAAATGATGTTGTTCATTTTTTCCTTTACCACCTTTCATGATTAAAAATTATTATAGTCACACAACACATATATGATATATCTTATAATTATTATGTAATTATTTTAAAACACGTACCTTTAAACATTACATCTTGTGTAAATATGATAACATCGTTTGTGGATGTGTGGACTACCACCTCCTCAAGGGGATATAATTCATTAACAATCTACATAGAATATATTAAGGATGGGTTTAGTGAGCATATATTATGTATATGATATATTAATTCTACTTTAATAACTATTTTTAAACATATATATACATATATATCAATTATTTTCCTCCTTTCAATACAATAATAAAACAGAAAAAACATTCTTGCGTACGTATGACCTACTATCTCTATGAACGGTTCATTCTGTTTCATACTTTTATATCATATATAATATTAAAATATAAATATAATGAATATATATTATATTTATCTCATGCTTTACAATATATAAATCAAAATATAATTATATGTACCAATGATATAAAAAATTTACACACATGAAAAAAATAAAGCAGATATTTCTTGAAGCGTAGCATTAACATGTAATTGTTAATAAGAATATAATTTGAATGCATAATAGAATCGTATATGGTTTTAGATATAATAATATGAATCATTGAATTATTTATAATATACTTAGTTTTATTATACATGAAGCTTGTACGAGTATGATGAGAGCCAAGACATAAGGTAAGGGAATTTTATCTCACATTTTAAATCAATGAGTTGCATTCCATGTTCACCACTCTTTTATTTTGTGTATTGTATAGAATACCCATGAATATATTCTAGTATTATTATCCTTATATAATGTGTATTTACATATCCATTATATAATATTTCTTTTATTGGGTTTATGCTTCAAAATTTACCAATCTAGTAAGATAGTTCTGTCACATTTTTCCTTCTTTGAGACACATGTTTTTGTTATGAACCTACATTTTTTTAGGTTTATATAAATCAATTTGAAATTTTATATCATGAATTTAATCCTTTTAATTATATTTTAATCATCATTTAATTTCATTTTCTTACATAGAGAGTATGATACAAAGTTACCTTGTACTAATAGTTTACTAAAACAATCTCATCATTTATATGGATTGTTTATGATTATGCTTCTATTGGTGAAATATCATGATACATATCTTATGAAGACTCATGATTTTTATTCTCCTTTATTTATTCAGGATATTTCTAAGTATTATTAATAATTTCCAACTCTTTGGTATATAAGATAATTAGTAAATGTTTTATAGAAAAATATCATTGTATATCTCAATTCGGTTCGAAATCTGATTTATTTAAAAAACCATTTTTTTTAAAAATAATTTTATTTAATTGATATTTAAAGATATTTTTCAATGAAAACGTATTTAATTTTGTTATTATGGTTTTAAAATATTCCATTATATGTTTTTGAAGTTATTCTCCATGAAAATGCATTTCAAAAATGACATATATTTTAATAAGAATTTCAATGAAGAAATGATTTTTCCTCTTGAAGTGTTATTAAAGGAAATTTCAAAATTATTTCCAGCCTAGTATTACATATTTTGGTTTTACTGATGAATTTATAAAAATGGATTCAATTATTCCTTTCACGTTATTTCTCTTAATGGTTTCCATTTTATGGCATGATGTGTTTGAAACCCTCTTATTTTCACAGATTATGCATTTATGAAATGATTATAACACCTACATTTTTTCCACAAGTTATGATATAATTACATGTTTATGATACCCATTTCATATCATGGGTTGTTTAATGATTTTTGATGATCTTGTGGCACATTTATTTTATGATTTCATTATGATATTGTTGGGACCTGTATCTCCGTCGAATCCATTAGGTAACGATTTATATCTCAAGATATGTATTTTGATGTTCTAGGGTGTTAAACGTGAATAATAATTTGGACATGAGAGTGAAACATGACTACCAAGATGGTATGGTGAGTGAAATCATACTTCTATGATGGCCATCAGAGTGAACCATGACTACCAAGATGGTATGTGCAGTGAACCCATACTACAAAAATGGCCTTTGGAGTGATTCCTTGATTAATATGGAAATCATTTTATATGAATACGTGTCTGCAAAAATTCCATGTATTATTCCTATGTTATGATTCATGGAATACGGTATTTATTTTCTTTGGATTCATTTCTTATGAACTTCCAATATTTATTCAATGTTTCTTATTTATTTATTTATTTGATATGGAGGGTATGATCTTCAATATTCATGATCTTGTTCTCATACCCATATTCTCATGATTAGGTTTACATATCTCCCTTGTATAACATTACTATGCATCTAAGATCACCCCTTATTTTGTTTCCATTCCTCTAAGAAATGAAGATATGTATTATGTTTGAGGTGTGTAAGAAGGGTGATAGTCAAGAAGAATGTACATATAGATAATGTAGATCACATATATATGAGTATTTATGCTTACATATTTACAAAGGAACTATACTAATACAGTATTATGGAAAACAATTTGAGTAATGTATTAAGTATTCCACCAAAGTAAAACAATGTTAAAGTACAAAATTTGAGTGTTGCTATACCGTCTTGGATTCACGCGATATGTTCCATGCATATTGGTGAACATCTAGGGTGGTGAGGCCTATAAAACCCTTACCCTAGTAGAAAACAACAACACCACCTACAACCACCAAGAGTACACCCTTGACTCTCTCTGGGAAGATGAAATCTAGATTGGATTTATCAATGCTAAAAATAATGGGACTAGAAATTTTTCCATCATGTAGGTTTTGGAGAACGCCATAGTGAACATGATTCATGCTTAGAGCACTTCGCAGGATCACTCATATATCACGTGAAGGAATGTTGGTAAGATTCTCGAGGAACATACCACAAATAGTTTTGACTAAAAAAGACATAAAATAAACTAGTAATGAATCATTATAAGGAATTCCAAATATAAAGTCTTGGACAAATGATAAAGGTGGGGGACATACATGAAGGAAAAACATGCTGACCCTCATGTTCTTTGCATGAAACACTCAAGACATGAAACAACACTAGGACATGTCACCCATATCTCATTATGCTTCTTTGATATACCATTTGGTTCAGGTGAATCCCTACAAACATATTGATTCAAGTCATGTGGTACCCCTCATACATACCACCGGAGTCTCGTGAGACCCTATGGGTTCTCTGTGCAATCCTCGTGATGTCCTTCAGATCTGTTTTCTTACTCACATAACAACACCATCACATGTTAGTTGAATCTCGAAAAAGTACCTGGGCATGATAACTAACTCTCATTATCCTTTAATTTTTTAAATTGAATGAATTGAAGAGTTCAAAGGGAAAAGAAGAAAAAACAAAAACAAGGAAAACACAGGGGAGACCCCCCTATAACCAATAAAAAACCTAGGGTGTCCTAAAATGATAATGACTGAGTGCATTCCCTTTGATATAATCTATCCCATTGGTATGGATACTCACCGCAGTGTGAAGAAACACCTCCACCATTCTATTGAAGTCCACCGAGGCTAACTGGTCTGCGAACTTATTCCCCTCTCTCTAGGTGTGAGGAATACTCGCATTGGTATTATTCATTATTTTACATTTCCTCATGACATAGCTAATCGAAAAAAGAGATTATTTGTACCCTTTCAATGCTTTTTCCATAATAATGGATTCCATTTCAATATCAGAGATTTCTAGACCCTTTTGCATGCAATGGCTGAGCCCAGTGAGTATTGCCTTCGCCTCCACTTGCAGAGAACTACCCTGGACCAATATGAAGGAGAAAGCTAAGTAAACTGAACCATTGTGGTCACGTACCACTCCTCCTCTACATAGGTTTTATTGGAATCAATATTCATCCATATTTAGTTCTAATCGCACCAAGGGAGGATGCCAACATACCCAGTTCCCATCCCAAAATCATGGTGACACTTCCAGGTTGGAGCATGCTTGGAACTGACGGAGAGAAGGAGTTGCCTTCCATGTCCTCCCTTTCATGTTCAGTTCTAGTAACATATTTTTCTCCCAAAAAATAATGACATGAACGGACACCCCCACCCCATCATGCTTTGATTTTTTTTACGCATGCTCGATGGTCTAGCACCACACATGTAGCTCCACTGCTCAGGCCACCGTCTTCAGGTCTCCTCCCCCAGAGTCTTAGAACCACTTAATATGAATGGTGGGGGTAGATCCATCTGAATGACGTCGTGAAGAGAACTCCCCCAAGACTTTCCACACCTCGTTTGCCGAGTCACGACTGATGAATATGTGGGTGGTGCTCTCCTCACAAGGAATGCTATAGTAAAAGCACCTGAATACATGATGGATACCACATCTACGTATATTGCCATCATTCTTAAGGGATCTGTTACGAACCCTCTAGGTGAGAATGTTGATCTTAGTCGGTATTTTTTTCACCCAATGAAGAAAATCCCATCCCTCCACCTGAATCGATCCATTACCAATGTGACAGAAATCCTTCGAAGATAACAGGCCTGAGGAGGATGCTGTGAACACACAATTTTCCTCCTCTACATTAATTTCATTGAGTTGAAAGTACTCCTATTGTTCTTTATCCAATATGTAGTTACTGAAGATAGGGATGATACTTTCCTCCTTGAATGAAATACCATTAGCAGGGCAACCGGGGAATCCCAGCACTATACCAAACCAATATTGATGCTAGAAAGAAATCCTGAATGGCAGTGATCAGATCGTCCTTAACCGTACCCCATGAGGCCCTATTGAAAGAAACAAGAAACCCATCAGGCCCCATGGTGCTATTGGGTTCAAATGCATGAGAGGATCCTTAATCTCAGGCTCATCAGGCATGACTCCCAGGTTTTCATGGATCTGGTCAGACGCAAGGATGTGTATCACGTCGAAGATATCTTAGGGCTCTAAAGTATAACTAGTTGGCATGTGTTCATTGGGACCAGTGATATGGTCTTAGAAGATAGTGTTATCCATGCCATCACCTTGTCTATATCATCCTTGAAGGAACAATTCTCCAACATGATGTGCGGCTTGACCAGTGTCCCCCTCTCTTTAATGCACACATGAAAGAAGGTTGAGTTCATGTCTCCCTCCTTTAGCCACATGATCCTAGCCCTCTCCCCTGTCAGGCATTCTTGCTACAGAATTAAGTCAGACCTGACACCCTTCTTTCTTGTGAACTCCTCATAGACCCGATCAAACCACACCTCCTTTGAACTCTTCTCTAGGTGTTAAACCTCCTTCATAATGGCTTATAACTCCTCTTTTGGGGAAGACAGGTCTCTAGACCACAATTCCAGCTTAAGTCTCAGCCTACATAGAATACATTGAAAGGTTATCCATTTATTTCCTTGATGAGGGGTGTTCTAAATAGAGATGACCTATTCATAATAACCCTGCATGTCCACCCATAGATTTTAATACCTGAACCCTTCATGAGACCGGTGCGAGGAATCCCAGAAGACTATAAGAGGTGAGTTTTCCAAGATCCCCCACACCAGATGGGTCACCTTAGTGTGGGAGAAAACATATATTGCTTAAATGATATACAGGCACCAGTCCAAGCACCCCCCCCCCCCCATGAGCTGTATTTCCCACGCTGGTTGTTGCACCACGAAAATTTGTCTCCCACGAAGCCCAAATCAAAAATGCCCTTTGTAGCCATGAAGCAAAAAAAATGCAAGGCTATATTTCCTGATAAAATGACTCCCATTTCTTTCATCCTGATCAGACAAAACATTAAAATCCCCCCCCCCCACATACCAAAGATTGGATCTAGTGTCAAGCATTGTGATATCCTCCCACAAGGATTCCCACATGTGCAGGTTGGAGCTCACATACACAAAGGAAACATAGGAGAAAATGAGGCCTCATAGTGAGGAAATGGACCCCAGGTTGGATCATGTTCATAGTGAACCTCCTTTGCCTAAAGATCAATATATGTCTATTAACTGATTCGTCCTACATGCAACTATGCAAGCGTACGTAGCATTTGAGAGAACTCACCGATTCTATTGGTTATCTGTTTGTGTTCAAGGACGGCCACAACTACTACTTTATGACTAGAGAGTTCAGAGGATAGAAAGTCAGACTTTACCCGTGTGCCTATCCCCGGAGCATCCCATATTATTAAGGGTATCAATTAAAAATAGTGTGCCATGGGACTGGCTCGAGATCATTTAGCCTTCTCAAAGAGGTGTGAAACATTCCCTTGATGTAACTTAAATTTAGATCGAGTACACACCCCTAACTCCTTGTGAAGCAACACAATGAGAGATGTTGACCTGTCGGGGCTACACACATTGCATTTTCTCCTAATACGAGCCGTGAGGAATACTGCACCTTCCCGGGAGTCTTCTGACCAGGGGGAAGGTCCTAGCAGTTGTCGCTGGTGGAAGGCCGTCGAAGGGGGAGAGGGAAAACCCCTAGGGGGTCCTCCTGAATTCTGACAAAACATCACCATGGACAACTCTTTCTGCTCTGAACTGCTATCCGAATTAACCACAGCCTTGAACGGGTGGAACGATATCGGCGGGATCGCCATCCTTGAAATACTACCCGTAAGAGGGTTTATCGATTGGTAGCCAAGAATTAATAGAGAATAGGAGACCTGAATGGCTGATACACTCCTTGGGAAGCGGGGGATGATAGACAGGCCATCCTGGGAGACCCCAAGACGCAACCCACCTCTGGAAAACAACGGGCAGCGGCTTGGACTCCCTGAAGCGGACCACTAGAGTCCATTTCATACTCGATTTGGCCTCCTAAAATGCAGCCACTGGCATATTCAGCTTCACACGATTACGCACTCGCGACGATGGTACCGATGGAACGGTGATTGATGGAAAGTAGGGAGGGATAGGAGTCTGCGTCGAGCCGCAGAGAGCCTCCCAGAAGGAAACACCAGCACCGAAGGGGTCTGCTAACCCAGGGGGACGTAGAAGAGGAACCTCTAGCAACGGGATCCGGATCCGCCAGATAGTTGTCTGAGTGGAGGAATGAATATCCTGGGTCAAATACCGTTGGGGGGAGGCAGCAGCAGCCGGGAAGGAACAGCGGTAATGGTCGAAAATTTTGAAATCAAGAGAGCCGCATGGGGCGCGTTCTCGGAAACGACGTGTCCTTTATTTTGGTGATAACCAACTCTCGTGATGCCCTATGGGCATGCCAATTCGGTGTCAAAATTCCCTCCAAACATATCACCCGGGACATGCGACCCGCTTTAAAATTTGTCAGATAGCTCTTACCATGAAATATGGGCAAGTCTGTTAGATCCTACGGAACCCTATGAAAAAAAGTCAGTATGGGGATATGGATTTCAGGACCAATAGCCCAGGTCTTGAGAGGTCCTATAGGAAAACAAGTCAGTTCAAAAGGGAATCCCAAGTTTCGATGACATTTTTCATCCATCGTGTGAAAGCCACAATTATTAGGGCAACGTAAGTGTGTATGCCCCCATTAAAGTTACTATGATAACTATGATTCCTACAATAACTGAGATACATAGGATACATCGCTGAGGTCCAGGCTCTATATTAACCATCCAAAGGGCTATACCAGTATATAATCCTCATATCTACATGTAATGCAACTTCTCATTTGCCATCCCATGTTTCTCACACCAATCTATGCTCATGTGAGTTTTAAGATATGCATTCATCATATCATCTGCATCAGAAAATTATAAATTTTAGGGAAACCTCATAATATAAGACTCAATCATTGACATATTATTATATGTCCAGCTTAGATATGTGTCAATGTGTAAGCCCCGAACAAAGGAAACGTCAGTGTGTAAGCCCTGATCAAGTGAACCTTAATAACTTTGATTCCTACCATAACTATGATATGTAGGACACCTACCTAAGACTCAAGATCCCTAATAACCATCCAAACTGATATCCCAGTACATAATCCTTGAATATGTATGTAGTGATACTTATTGCTTCTTATCCCTAGTTTCCCACACCGACCATAGCTCACATGGTCTTTGAGAGTTGCAATATTCATATCATTCGCATCCTGAATCTCCAAATGCTAGGGAAATATTAAAATATAATCCCTTATTATTGGAACGAGATAATCCTCCCCCATATATGTACATCTACCTTGGGACCCTACTTAAGGGTGTGATTGAACTACAAAGTCTCTCATTCATACCATAACTAGGATATGTGGGATTCCATATAATGGATCAATCCCCTCCTTGAAATGTTAACCACCTCCTTACATTGTAGAAAATTATGAAGATCCTATTTATATGACATTGACAAACAATAAGCTACCAGTTAATGTGAAACATATGAAGAACCTCAGATACATACAGATGGATTCGCTAATAAGATCCTTATATTCTTAAAAAAATGTGACTTCACCATTAAATAATTTTGTTAGGGTAAACGGTCTCGTATCGGGATTGGGAAGAGGTTTGTGAACATGTCATAATTATATAAGAGAGTCTCAGAGTATCCAAAAATCCACCCCAAAATGGTGTAATGATCCAAACATCCCATCCTCTCCACTACTGCGAGTCCCTAAGCGTCATTTTTTCTAAAACCCAAATGACCACATACCGTTGGAATGTAGGTCTCTAATCAGTTATCGATGATGGAACCGTTGGGAGTTTATGTTATGAATGACAATTTTGACTTGATATTAATTATTGTGCATGACAAAAAACACTCCAAAATAAACAATCAGGTTAAACCAAACCCACCTCAGTGAGGGTTCCCCAGTCGTGTCCTCTCCATCGAAACAAAAATGGATAACATGATGTGAATATCTCAAATGAAAAATTATTGGGTTATTATCCATCAATCTATTTTTTCACACTATATGAAAAAAATTAAATTCGGACATGAAACAATCAATTTAAATGATGATTGGTTAATCATACGGTACACCACTTTGTTTTCTATTCCCTACACAACCAAATTTTCAATGCATGTATAATATTATGGCTGATCCTCTCTATCCAGTGCACTCTTTAAATAAGTCCATCCTCACATTGAAAGGTCCACACAAGAGTACTGGTTTGAAAGAGAGTAAAATGAATATTGTGTTAACCATGGATATCATATTTTACATATTAGGCCCATGATATTTTCTTAATCGATGACTTTTTCCCTTGTTTCCTTCATGACTACAAATACCACTCTAATGAAAAGAATCCTATATATTTTACAAATAGTTGAAGAACACCACCGAAATATTTCAGAACTAGTTTAGATGTAGGAACATTCACATATTTCTATCTAAAAAACCAGGACATCTCTACACTATTATCATTTTGAAAAAGTGGATGCTTTGAAAAAATCAGACAGTCTTGCTCCCATCCTGGAGGATTATCGGCATTTTCTAATAAAGGATAAGGCATCAGACTAAGACCATACATTTATTCTGAATGAGGCTCCCCAAGTGATAAAAGAACATGGTCCGGGATAGGGGAACATAACTATCGAAAAAGATTGGAGAAATTTTCCAATGTCCAAGGATTGGTCGTGTATCCTCGTTTTGGCTGAGGCTAACAAAGTGATAGGGGAACATGCCTTGGGACATTCTCATATTCCTTTCGAAGAAGTAAAATTTCATGCTCCAAAGGCACAAGATCAGGTATATATCCCAATTATATATTAGGCTAACCATGTGAGAATGAAACAAGCCTTGAGACATGCTGATATTATTATCAGCAAATCTCCCAAACATATTCCAGTAAATCTCAGAAGCCAGACCCATATTCCTACTTTTTCAATTGAAAGACTAAACCTGCATTATTTCAATGAAATATTGGAGGAGTTCAATATCCCTTATACAATTTCTAAGGACCTTCATCATATTCTATTGGTGAATATATATTAAACTAGAATCGTATTAATATTCCAACTAGGGCTCACCAGGTGAGAGCAGAATGGGCCTCACGGTAAGCTCATATCCCTAATAATAAAGGCTAGTGACATATCCCAAAGCATGGAGATCAGGCTCATATTCCCATCATAGCCAAGGATCACGAATTGAGAATGGAACAGTTTTTAATACATGCTCATATTCTTGATAATAGTGGAGAAAACCATCATAAAACATGCACACATCCCTACCCAATTCTAAAAACAAGGATAGAATATTCAGTACTCGATTTAGATCTAGACCCATATTCCAAATCAACTCAAGGCTAGTGTCCTTGAGGTTGTTCTAGACAAATTCTAAATACCACAAGGGCATGTCTACTCACCAAACAAAGAAAAAGACGATCAATACCCAAATAGTCCTCCATTTGGTAGTTTGGAGATGGATCAGAGGGACTCTATTCCTGACATATGTAATGTTTAACTTCCCCATAGATATATATCCCACACACAAGTAAATCCTCCAATTTCCCAAAAACCCTTGTACAAATAGGTGTTCAAATATCTAACGCTTTCTAATAGATAGGTTCCCTAAACATTGGGGTCAATTGCATATGGATCCCCATCAACTTCCTACAACACTCCAATATAGTCAGTAGGTGACCTTCAGAATCATATTCTATGGTATGACCAGATAGAGGTGTGTTATTCTGATGAAGAGGAGGCATAAATTGACATATGGTGAGGGTTAGCCTACAAAAATCACCCCATTATGTTCTGGCCCCTCAATAATTCTGAATATGTGATCCCAAACAAGATTTAAAAGGAGTGAAATCTGTATCCATGCCAAAATAGGTGTTCAACACATCAAAGAATAAAGGCTAAACACCTATCTTATCTAGGATATGAGTTTCACCTTAAGAATATCCCGATACTCTATTTTATTTTAGATATGATATATATTTCAATGTTCAGGGATCCAAAATCAGAAAAACACATCGCAAATTTTTAATACGCTTTCTAACATTGCATCATGAACCTTCAGAAGCTCAACTCCAAATACAGATCAGGAATTCATATTTTAGGATGTGATATTATGGAGCATTACAATTTTCCACACCATTGGAAAAAGAGAACCATTTATACTCAGTGTCCTATAAAAATATAGCCTCTAAAAAAATAGGGGACTGGGTGATGCTCAGGATAGTTGGTCACTACAATGGAATTTACCCGATTAAATTATTCACAAACATCCTGAACATAGTGATAATATATCCCAAATTATTTAAAACTAGGCCCCTTGAATAAATTTGAATGAATTTCAAACACAAAGTCTAAAGTTTTGATCACCCAAACAACATTACAAGAATAATGGTTCACATATGGAAATTCCATTTCACCTATATCCTATGCTAGAATAGTTGTTCTCCATAAAATAATCAACAATAGAATTTTCCATAATAGTTTTCCAAGAGAGAACCTGGACCAATAAGCTGAAAGAATATCTACCACCACCTCCACCCCTCTGATCTTCAATTCCCATGATGATTAAGGATACATTGGTAGTAAATGAAAACATACCTCATCCAAATGGGATGGGATCATTTATATCTCTATCACCATATCCATGTTCATCATCCCCTAAGAGGGTCCTGGGGATATCAATGGTGATTTTAGACCACCCCCATCCCGCTGGGTTGGGGGAATTTATAATTCAATGCTTATCCAGAGAATCATCAAATCCCCATCAAGAATCATTGAATCCTCAAAAATATGATCATTCAGTCACAATTGGGGACCTGGATATCCCTTAACCCATAGGGAAAAATAATTTTTATCATTATATTCACTATAGTGAGAATAAGTCTTTTATAGGTTGGGACGAAATGATCCATGATTGGAATCCCTTTCTTCCTCCCACTTCAAGACAAACTTATATAGGTTGGACCCCATTAGAAAATCATGATGAGAAACTACCACAAGTTCATTACCTAAAAACTAGGATGGGAGGAGCATATGGTGATGGCGATCAGACCCCGTCAGGTTTACAATCCAAAATGTCCCAATATGGACAACAGTTCATTTAACGACCCAAATGAAGGCACTGTAGAATCATCCTTTTATGTTGATTGTAATGAAACCACCAAAATATCTATATATTCCTCTGAGAATTCCATCACTACCAATATAAAAGATAATGATGACTATGAATTGAATTCAGAGGGTCAAAACATAGAAGCTCTACCCCAATAGGAGGGTGATCTGGATGCACTGACCAAGTTTGAACGCACCTAGAACAAGAGAATTCTCCAAAGTATGGTTCCTATGAATAATGAGATACTACCTCTCTGAAAAAACACTACCCAGGAAAAAGTGAATGGTGTGGTTACAACCCAATCAACCTCAAGAAGAGTTGATATTCCTCCTATGGTGGAAAAACAATCACAAAAGGAGAGTGAAATAAAAAATCTTTGGAAACTATAGAAAGAGATACTCATGGGAGATATCCCCATTGGTTAATGCCTTTAGGCCAAAGATAATATCTCTCCTATCGTAAGAGATGGTCGGCAAAAAAGTAGTATATGGGCATCAAACTAGCTCAAGATCTAGACAAACAGTCTATATAAATTAAGATGTCAAAAATGATCATGAATTTTCTATGTTGTGGAGGTGACCTCTCCCTCTCAAGGGGAATCATTCATTCTTTGGTTGAATTAATGATTTGTAGGATACAGTAGAAGGGACACCTCATTGGGCTGACACACACCCTATATATGGGGGATGGCTCAGATAGAAGTACCCCTAGAGTTACATAATGTCATTGAGTCCCCGACTACTCCAATATAATCATTGGAAGGGCGACACAACCATATGGAACTTGAATGGATGATATATCATGAATTGGTGGATGATACCCCACCACTGCCAAACATAGAAATCCAACCTTATCTAGTGTTGATGGTACATTGAACCCCAAAAATCATCTCACACACTTCATATCCTTATACGGGCCAATGATGGGCCCCGAGATCAATAAGATGTGACAATGATGAGAAATTTTCACAGAATCTGATTGGTCCAGCCTTTGTATGGTACAATAGTCTTCTTGTAGGATCCATTACAGGATAGGAAGACCTTTGTCATTAGATCCATTATAATTTCAGCACCATGGTGAGGAATACAATGATTTTCAATATAGAGAACTGAAATCAATTTGAAAATGGTATGGTTTTTGACTTTATATAATGGTGGAAGGGTTTATTCTATTCAATCAACATCCCTCTCTCATAGAAGAATTTTCTATATCTTTATGATGAAATATTCCAAGATGATCTGTAGAGACCATTGATCCAAAAAATTATCCATGTGGGTATTTTGAGTTCATATAAACAAAAAAATGTTTTTGTTACACCATTTAGTGAACCTGATCCAAATCTAGGCTCATGATCTCAGCACATGGGGTAATCATAATAAAATAAGAAGTTACAGCTGTAACTCTCAAGCCAGTGGTGGTGCATATTTATGCTCCTAGGTAGGTTCCAAACCACCCAATATCTCTAGTTGAGCGGTGAACACCAATGAATCAACATCAACCGAAAGCACATATAAATTAGAGTCGCTTGTGATTTGAGGAGTGGATAAATAGTGAATACTCCATATGAAATTAAATAGTCCCCAGATATTTTTTAGAAGTCATGGAAAATGACCTTTGAAAGCTTCCACAACCTAGTAATCCTGATGAAGTAGACCTCACCGACAGACCCAACTACTGGGCTTTCCATACAAGGAAGTGTCATAACATCCAAGACTGATTCTTCATCAATTTTGGCCTTCAAGGAATGGTCTATTATAGATATGTGTATCTAGATAAGTCCTTATATTAGGTGAAAATAATTTCCATTCCCCATTAATAAGAATAGGATGCTTGGTTGAAAGTTTTTTCTTGGGTTGCACACATGTTTGACGACTCGATGACGCAGAAGAATAATTGATCAAGATCATGCCACCTTGAGAGAATAAATGTGTCGGCCCATAGTAACTCCACCACCTAGGGATGTATCATCAAATATGCCTCTCAAAGGCGGTAGTGAACATCCAAAGAAAGAAGAAATAGAAGTGGAGTAATCATATTCTACTCCAAAGAAATCTTTAACTATTGCATACTTCTTTCACGCAACATATGAATGGCAGGAACTAACCCACCAAAGGGGATACTCATTAGAAGAATAGATCATATTTGGTTCTATCGACATGATACACATGGAAGATCCCTTTTCTAATGATGAATTTTCCTCAGAATACGAGTTCCCCTCATATTATTATGGAACTTGAGGCCTCATTCACAGGAACTGAGGATACTGGAAAAAACATGGGCATAGTAAGACCAAATATTATGTTCATTTCTCCATAGAGTAAATATATATAGTAGAGACCTATGGTTTGGTGATCGAGGGAGACCACACCGCTAGAAAACAAACCTCTAACAATGCTGCAATTTATGAGCGCTAGCAAAATTCATTGATAAAATCCATCTTCATTCATGCTTATTTTAGTGCCCATAAAAGTTACTCTTGTTAGTACTTTATTATTAGCATTGATACAAGATATACATTATCAATTCTAATAATTTTCTAGAATAAAATTAAATAATTAAAAAATTAAAATTAAAAAATAACAATTTCATTAATTAAATAATTATAGATCTAAATGAAGAAATTGTATATACATATATATAAATTTTAAAAATTAGAAAATATTTTATATTGAATATATAGTTATGTCAAATGAATAAAATGAAATAATAAAACAAATAAGAATATCAAATTTGTAAATTATAAAAAATATGAAACATTTAATTAATCAAATAATTATTGATAAAAATTAATAACTTTAATACACATATATATAGATTAAAAATATTAACAAATAGTATAAATTAAATATAGATATATAAAATGAAAAAATGAATAAATTGTTATAATTAATCAAAAAAATAAAAAATGAATAAATTTCAAAATTATGTAATTTCTTAATGAATCAATTATTAATAATAAATGAAAAAGTATAATGTATATATATATATATATATATTAATTCTAAATAGAAATAAATTTTTTATATTAAAAATAAATATATATATAATGAATAAAATGTTAAATAAAAACATAATAATGACATATTTATATTTTGTTATATTTTAGAATTTATTTATAACATGATACATTTAATATATTATGTTTTTAATCATTCAATTTTATTTATTGGTTTTTAATACTATTAGAGTTCGGCTATTAATTTGTAATATTATTTATTTTTTATTTTAGTTTGAATTTTATCATTTTTATTATCAATTTACATATATTCATTTACTATGTTTTATTATTTTCAATATGTATTCTTCCACTTCAATATTTATATATGTCCAATCATTTTAAATATTAATATTTAATTAAGAAAACTTTTCCATTTGTTAATATTTTTAAATTGTACTCATCTTGAATTATTCAATTTCACTCATTTTTAATAATCATTTATTTAAGATTATATATTCACTAGTAATGTTAAAAATATATTTTTAAATACATATTTATAAATAAATATACCTATAAATGACTATTTACTATATTTTTAAATTTATATATTTATAACTATTATAAATAAATAATTATTATTTTTAAAATAAATATATATAAAATTATAAATAAATAAATACATATATTTAAATTATTATAAAATAATAAGATATTTATTCACATAATTATAATTATAAAACCTTTATTAGAGCTAAAAAAATTCTATTATAAGATATATTTATTCGTGCTAAAAGGCCCCATAGGGCACAATTCAGTGGTTCCGCCCGTGCTGTACCTGTGGTGGTGTGTTGAGGAGGTCCTAGTTTCGAGCCTCCACGTCTGCAGATTTTATTTCCATTGATCCCCTCCACCCGGACCTACCATGTATTAGTGCTAAAATTTTAGTGCTCATAAATATGTCTTTTATCAGTTCACTTTTAGAGATGATAAAGCTCATGATATATTAGTGCTGATAAAAGAGATCTTTATCAGTGCTTTTCTAAAAGCACTGTTAAAAGTGTCAATGATCTATTTAAAAGCACTATAATAGAGACTCAGTCACTGATGATTCTCAAGCCCACATGGAACTCTTCTACTGCATGTATGACTCCTCTAAGATCACTAAGATTAATTATGGAAGTGATTCAATGAATGTTATTTTCTACAATTCCTCTAGCATTGTTTGATTTTTTTGGGTTCTAGGTTTTGAATTTTTGTGCTTTTTTAACCATGAGGAACCCTAAAAATCATCTCCTCACTACTAAAATACAACTATTGGTTCTATTTAATCTTTTTTTGCTTCATATAAAATAGTTTATAATAAATTAAATGATGTTTTCATATGGTAAGGTCAGTCAACATATCTGTATGGTCCTGTATGGATAAATAAAATAAAATTTTCACCACATAATGGTGAAAAGTTAATGCAGGATTTATATCATGATAAAATTGAGTTTAGATAAAAATTTATGTGATTAACCCATTTATAAAACTTCTTATATATATACCTTATAATTTACACAAGACATTAGATATTGGGAAGTGTGTCTGAGGTGATGTGCTAACTGAAATTGGGAACTAGTTGGCTATACTAGGTAATTTTTTTTAAAAATGGAATCCAAGTAAAACTAGGGTTATTCTTATTGATTTTATAAAAATGGAATACCATTCCAAACATAAGAAGTAATCCACAAATATGTCTGGATAGAATAATTATATTGGATAATCGAGTTACCATACAATGTCTATGTTATTCTTTATTTATTTTGTCCTTGACCCATCTTCTTGAGTATCATGCCTCTTATTTGTGAGTTGATAGGTAGGAATCAGTAAGAATAAATGATATGTCATATTTTTATATGACTTTGTTTAATTTTTTCCCTAAAATTAATTATAAGTTGATATTAAAAGAACACGAACAGTAAACAAATAGTGCATTCTAATTTATTTATTAGTGATGATTAGGTTTATATAACATAATAATTTATTGAGATTATTTTGTAAAACCCATTATTAATACTATTAGTTTTTTGTAGTTAAAATAATTCTTCCAAAATATTTTAATGTATATTTAAATTGTGAAAATACTTATTAAAAATGAAACGATTGAGAAGAGGGGAAGGTGATTCACATTTAATAAAGGTTATTTTTTCCAATTTCTAAGACAATGTTGTTTTTTTGAAGGGGAAAATTATTTAAATCTATACATTAATATAGAATATGTCACCACTCTAACCACAAGATATCCATAGGAAGTATCCAATGAACATCCTCTACAATCTAGAACTTATATTAAAACTCATATCCTATAGGTAATTGTAGATCTACTTCAAGGAATGTGATATAATTTTCAAAAATAGGAACATATAGTATCTATGGTTCCTCTTTGGTTTTATGGTAATATATCATAAAAATAAATTTAATTTTATATTAAATAGATTCATTCAATTTGTTTGAGTATAATAATTCTCGATCAATACTGATCATAATTTAAAAAATTCACCCTTTAAAGCGATGTATGTATTTGAGGGATCTTATGAAGGATTAAAAAAATATCCACAATTTCAAGGTGAGGTATCCTTGAGTAGAAATAAGTGATGTAAAATGTAGGTGGGTAGAGATTAATTTCTTAAAGACCATTAAAGTGGGTGTATTCCAATTCCTCTTCAATTGAGGAGACTTTTTGAGTGATTTCATCAGTGTTGGTTCCCAGGAAACATTTATCATTATTGCCTCATGGATGTGAAACAAATCTATCGATGTTGTTAGTTAGGGAATCTCCAATGCTATTTTGAGCTATTATATCTAGGAAGGATCATTATATATGAATGATAGACTATTTATGAATTATTAGTCTATAGATGATGCAAGAACCGGTTCTTCTATAGTGATAGGTTCAATAATAGTATATTATTATCTTGTTGATGGTCTTAGGACAAATGAGATTCCTATTCATTATTTATGAGTACCATATATTTCACAAAGAAATGGGATTAGAACTTATTCATTATAATATTAACATCAATATTTTCTATATGTAAACATATGAAAAAGGAATAATCAATGTGAATTGTTTCTAATAGTGGTAGGCATAGGTGGTTATATCCTCCTTAATTCAATGTGAATGTTTTTTCAATGATTATATATATTTATACACCCAGATAATATGGATTTATTATGTGGTATATTTCTAAATTGAGATATTATAATTGGTATATATAGTAATTTCAATGATTTTTATATCATTATTAAGACGTATTCTGGTTTTATTTTCCATACGAGACCACTACGAATTGCATCTCCTTCCGTTATTATGAAAGAATCCCCAATAACATAATATCCTTAATGAATATAAATAAATATTTATAAAAAGGATAATGGGTCTCAAAAATGAGGTTTAGTATACAAGGATTCATTTTGGTAATATTTATATATGGTAAAATGCACTCATTGCATACAAGTCTACAATTCCATGCATCTTTCATGAAAACTTTTACTATCTTGAAAAATGATATAATACTTAATTACTATAGTAAATATAATCATTAATTCCTTTATTTAATCAATCCTCAAATGCTTGATTGTGTTCAAACTCTTGAGGTTGGATTGGAATCCCTCTTTCAAATTAGACTTTCACCAACCATCAAGGTCCCAATGTTCCATGATGGCATACCTACCACTCAGACTGTATTTAGTAATCTCTGTTAAAGCTGCTACCATGGATTTCAATACTGCATCTCCCAACTCATTATTAACCTCTTTCATCCATTCATCCTCCTCATTTACTACTTCCTAATAACAAAACATGAATCCAAAAAAATTAATCAAAATATAATGAATTATTTTTTTGGTTTCTGGATATTCATTATCTTATATGACTTACTCTGTTACTTTAGACAACACTTTATCAAAAATTTCTTTTATGTTGAGTGCAGTCTCATTGTATCCTATTATAACTCCATACTTAAGCACAATTGTATAAGAATGATAGTATGATGAGTGATCTCTTGAAATTACTCTTGTGGCACTTTTTTTGTGCAAAAATACAAGCCAAACACACCTTTAGATTATCTTCACCTTTACCATAG
This sequence comes from Viscum album, assembly GCA_963277665.1. Classification (NCBI taxonomy): domain Eukaryota; kingdom Viridiplantae; phylum Streptophyta; class Magnoliopsida; order Santalales; family Viscaceae; genus Viscum; species Viscum album. The sequence continues at coordinate 1,463,380,160 of OY728153.1, read as the reverse complement.
TTAAATTTAAAAGGGTTCTAATCTGACCCTAAAATGTCTTCCTCTCACAATGACCAGAGATCTCTAATCGTATTTTTGGCTTCATCTTTAGGATAATATCCCTTAGATTCTTGGAGAAATTTCCCATTGTCAATATCTCTTATCAACCCCACACCCATACAACCATATGTTTTTATCTCATCTATGACCTGCCAAAAAAAGAAACATTTCAGAGGACGTGGCAAATTATAAATGATTGTGAGTGGATGTAAATATTCTGAGTTGAATTCATGTGTATTTGAATGTTTTTTCATTCATTTTTGTAATGTAATACATTATAATCCATACTTATAAATGATTTTATGTTATTTTTCAACCTCTGTTGAAGCTCAAAATTTATCTCCTAAATTGTTATTTTTTCATTTTTTTCCTTGAGAATCTTCCCCTATCTATTATATTTTGTTTGAACTACTTAGAGTATTAGTCATCCAAAATTATCAACAGTACAAGGTATGAGATGAAGTTTTGTTATATTTGATCAAAAAACAAAGGTGGATGCCCGTAAAATATGGGTGATAAATATCAAACAACAATATTCAATAATAACTATTTGGGGGGGGGTATGTTATCAATGAAATTTGGAACCATAATGATAAGAGGAAGGCTAGTTAGAATGCCAAAGTCAAATCCATCCTAAAGAGATGGAAGGAAATCAACATCAGAGTTTAGACCAAATAAAGGCGCTAAAGGTTAGTTTTAATATATTATTGTTTTATTATATCTATATATAGGACATTTACAATTTTCATGAATGATGCATGAAATTGTGGACTTGTACTCATGGAGTGAATTGAATTTTTTTTATTCAAGAAAAACAAATGTTTAATTACTCACGAAACATTGTATTATGAACATAATGATGTTACCAATCCAGGGGAAGAACAAACTTTTGATGATGGAACTATTTAATTATTAGGGGATCAAATATATATTGATGAAAAAAACAAGAATGATTCAAAATCACAGTTTTGAATAAAATTTTCAAGGCAAGAAGTCCTGGTATAAACGTTTAGGTTGGTTGGAGTTAATTCTTCCAAACTGTTTACCTCAAAAATTCAATTTTCCTTAGTCATTTTAGATCTATAAAAAACTTCCAAACATCAATATGACTCATGGTGTGAGCAGTATGACTCCAAGTGCATATTTTTTTTCATATTTGGTATTAATTTTCGTAAAGAAAATAGTGGACAAACTCAAAACCAGGAAAACAAATTTGAATTGTTTTGATACTTTATGAAAATGATCCATAAGTCATTTTTGATATGTAGAAATCATATAAACCTCAATCCAATGCATGGAATATTTGGTTGTACTCCAAGTGTGTTTTTATTCAAAACTATCATTAATTTTAATCAAATATACAACTGGCATACTAAAAATAGAGAAAACCCATTCAGATTGTTTTGATAATTTTGGAAAATGAGTCATATGTCATTTGGGAGGTGTAGTAATCATTCAAACCTAAATTCGACATAGTGTGTCTGGTATGACTCCAATTCTGTCTTATAATTCAAAATATACATTAATTTTTTAAAAAACTCACATACAATATAATAATTTTTTATTGTATTTGTGTGTGAATTTTTTTTCATTTAAATTGTGTATTTTTATCTTATTTAGGTAATTTCTCTTTATATTTCGGGTGAGGTAGTGTGTTGTTATAACACAATGCACCAATTTCTAGTTATGAAGTGTGTTGTAGCATCACACTATAGTTTTCAACATAATTAGTTCTAATAATGATACCCTTCATCAGTTCTTGTATAATAACCAATAAAGGATTCCATTATCATCCCTTTAAGAAGTTCCAATAAAGGTAATCTTTATCTGCACTTATAGAATCATTGATAATGGTTGTCTTTATTAGCTCTTTAGAAAACATCAATAAAATAATCTTTAACAATTCTTATAAAAGTGATAATAAAGGGTCTCTTAAATAGTGCTAAATAAAAGTGCCAAAAAATGGGGTCTTTTATCAGTTATTTTAGAAGGGATGATAAATTTATGCATTATTATCACATTCAATTTCAATAATAAAGCTACCCTTTATCAACGTCTCTCTAGAGCTGATAAAAGAAATGGAATTTTAACATCCCTGATGCTGTCAATGCTTTTATAACAATGAAAAAGTCTTATTCTAGAGCTATTAAATATGTGTTTTATAGTAGTGAAATAAAAGGCATACATCCAACAATCTACCATACCCAATTATTGTTCATGACCACCTAACTAGGGTTCAATTATATGATCAACCCAAAAAATAAGGATGGTCATCAAGGCTCGCGTTAATAGTAGCGGATACTCTCATGACCTTTGCAGTAGCACAATTCCCATCAACCGCAAATGACTCATCTCTTATGCCACATGTCTAGGAGAAACCTCACATCAAGAAGCACCAACCATTTTAACAAAAATTATACTTTATGAAGTAGTTGGCAGTTGTACCAGCCAATATCTCATTCCTCCATGTACTCCATTTTTCAAAATAACATTGGGAGGGACTTGTTGAATCCATCTAGAGACCTCAAAAATTTGATATTGAAGACTCTACAGCTGAGTTTTATCAGGTGAACACTAATTAAGTATAATTACATGACTACATTTCATTCACTGATAGTGATCATGAAGATTTCATTCAAGGGAACAACATGCCCTTTTATATTTGGTGTAGATTCCATATTGTTAATGTCCTGAGGAACTTTCATGATTATATGTAAAAGATCAACCTCAACCTAGTTTAAACCTTATGATGATGGGGATATAAAGAAGGGGATTTTTCTCCCACAAATCATAACTTTCTAGGGTATGATAAGTGTGAGCAAAGACCTCTCAAGAAGATAAAACCCCAAACCTTTGTTTGGGTACATCGCATTTGATGCTGAGTTTATGTTTATCTAGTAGGACACAACATATAATATCTTACTTGGAAGGCCCTAGATCTACAGCCACATGGTGGTACCTTTGACATTCCAGTGTTTGAAATACCACATCAATGAAAAGGTTCGAATACTTAATGGTGACAACACCCCCATTAAAACATGCAGTGCCACATTTACTAAATAATATTTCTATAAAGGGAGGGGAAAATCTATATCAAATGATGAAATAAAGGTTGTAGCCTCCAAATTCTTTGGGAACACACCTATAAACACCTAGAGTATGATCAATGATGAATATGTGATCCCCATAAATCTAGTAACAGTTATAGTCATGGCCCCAAAGGACCAAGCCCCTCGTGTCCCCAATGATAGTATAAATGATAGTTATCTTTGACACCTCTCAATAGTTACTCAAGTAGTAGGTGATGATAAAGTCTCTTCTCATTGCCTCCATCAACCTGATAGTGATGGAGAATACGCCATATTTCATTCATCATATAAAAATCTATCTATATACTTGGAATTGGGGGAATATGAAGATGCCCTCAAGAATGCCCCTCCTACATTCAAGGAAGGTGTGTCCACAACCATCATTGAGTTTCAATAGATAAATATGGGAAAGGAAGAAGATGCACAAACTACTCTAATTTGTTCCACCATGCCCCTTGAAGAGTAAGATATGAATATTTCAGTTTTTAAAGAAGCACCAATTTGTTTTCTCATTGAACTACATATAAATTCCCAGACTAAATCCATCTTTTCCTATGGACTATATTTCCCTACATGATGATTATCATGGATTGAAGAAGGTATCCATGAGGACACACCTCTCTCATTCCACTAATATAGATTTTTATTTGACACTTTTATCAATCCAAACATTTTTTGAAAAGAGAAATACCCAAGACGAATTTTCAAAATCATCCCAATTAAGAAAAAATAACATGTAGATTAGGGTTTTCATTGATTTAATATGGCGGAATCGGCATTTCCCAAACAATGGTTTACTATTGCTAACTAAAAAAATTTATTGATGAAAATACTAGATTCAAATCCATTTCTTTCATGGATTGGAATTCAGAGTATAATGAAATAATTATTTCCACTAAAGATGAGGATGATGCTACCTTCAGAGTGCCTTATGAGATCATATGCTATCAATTCATACCCTTTATGTTGAAGAATGTTGGTGCCACACATCAACGCACCATGCATAATATATTTACGATATTTTTGGGAAAAATAGTTAAATGTTTTGTAGAAGACTTGGTTGTCTAGTCTTGAGAGTCATGTGATCACTTCACGGATTGTTAAACAATATTTGAAAAGCTTCAACATCATAGTTCATTTTTGAATAAACTAAAATTCACTTTTTGGGTATCATTAGGAAAGGTAATCGGATTTTCGGTACACCCCATGATATTGAGGATGACTCAGAGAGCACTAGTGATATTTTAGCAATGTCACCCCCTAGAAATGACAATGAACCAAGGGGGACCAAGGAAACCCCACTTATATTAAACTATTCATTGAAAACCAGGTAAAAAAATCAATCCCCTTCATGAGGATGATGATGAAAATAATTATATATCAATAGGATGAAGATTTCTATGAAAGCTTCAAAAGTCTAAATGAGTATTTAATTCACCCACCAGTTCTAATGCCACCAATGGAAGAGAGTCCACTCATCTTATATGTGTCCCCCACAGAATACACATCGGGAACCCTCCTCAAATAGAATGCTGATCTGGGGAGTGAGAATAGTGTCTACTACCTCATACATACAATGCTAGGTACTAATACCATATAATATAATTTTGAGATGAACTTCTTTGCACTCATATTCAAAATCAAAAAGAAGAGGAATTACATACAGAAACATGCAGTCTATCAAGAATTTCATGTCATCCCGATCAAGTACATCATTGGTCACCCTATGTTTATTGGGTTCTGGTCCTAATGGACGGTCATTTTGCAGCAATATTAGATTCTGTTTGTATCACTGACAAAATTTAATGGGAATCCCATAGCTAATTTCCACATAGCACATACTCACTTGGAGAATACACTGGTGGACATTTAGATTCCATATGAGGAGGTATTATATTCATGTGAAACCACTCGAACATGGAAGATGTATTTTTATGGTACATGTTGAAGTCATGTTAGTAAAAGGTTGGAAACCCCATGATTCAGTCGAGCTGGCTTAGTGATTGAATTTTTCATTCTATAAAGATCAGTTTTATCCCTACTATTTCTCACTAAATCAAGGCTTCACGAATAATGAGGAAGAATACCAAGCCGTCATTTTTGGCTTGAATATAGCCCTAAATCTATATATAGCCTACCTAAATATCAAAGGTCATTCATAACAATGAAAATGTAGATCAATAACAAATATGCCATCAGAAATGGAAGAAATGTCCCATCTAACTGTCTATATCAGGGGATTGATGGAAAAGTTCCCATTTCAGCCCACATTGTATCATATCCCCTAATCAAAGAATACTTGTACTAATTCATTGCCTAATGTAGCCATAGTCTTGGATGACCCTTATAAGGAGGAAACAATCTTCCATATCCCACATCATATAATGATATCATATTTCATTATATGTGATATTAATGAAATCAACCAGTTCAACGTCACCCCAGTGCATTATAAACCAATGACCAACCCTGGATAGATGGTTCCAATAGTTTGTTATTTCAAAAAGGGGAATATTATGACATATTGAGTTGTAAGGAAACAAATTTTTCACTACACAATGAAATTCAGTATGCATGATGGTTTAAATGAACAAAATGTTCTCTATAAGCATTTATTTGATGGAATCCTCCTTAGATTCATAGAATAATGAGATATTTATTATATCAAAGAGGATGTTCATGTGGGATTTCATGGAACCCATAAATCTAGGACTAGGATCTTCCACCAAATCATATGGTTGGGATATTACTGGTAAACCATGATAGATGAGTACATGGAATACACAACGAAATTTAATGCATGATATATACATGAATATTAATCCATCAAACCACAAAAGTTTTACACAAAACTAAATCATCCTCACCTTTTTTTAATTTAGGGAATGGGTGTTGTGGGGCCATATCCCCATGATACAACTTAGAAATTCAAGTACATCATTACTACAACTGAAATATTTTCCTAATGGGATGAGGTAATACACCCAAGGAAAATATGATGTAGAACATCATAAAATTCATAAATTCCCATATTATAACCTGGTTAAGAGTCCCTCACAAAATATTGATGAGAAATAACTTTAAAATATTTTCTACATAATTAATTTTTTTTACCAGGAGTATAATATCGAGGGAAACCACTCATCAAACTATCAAGAAATAATAATTGGATAGAAAAATACCCTTAGTAATACTCTATCAAATATAATCAAAATGATGGTGAACAAGGATAAAATGGCATGGATGAAAAAAAACTCCATGTTTTATTACCCTACCTACAACCATGTGTACTGCTATAAAAGCAATGCCATAGACATTGTTTTACAAGATCAAGGATGTGTTACCCATTGAGGTCCAACTTCCCTCGCTTTGAATACCAATTTGAGGATAGAAAATAGATGATGAGAAATCACTGAAGCAGTTTTATAAATTAGAGAAGTCCAATGAGAACAGTTTTCACACACTACAAAACCCATAGGTCCATCAGAATAACCTCAAACTAACCTTTAAAAAAAAGGGTCACCTCTCTTCATTCTCTAAGGATAACTTGTATTATCTCTCAGGACCCAAATGTTACCAGGGAAAAAACATCTAAAACTAGAAACCAAATGGGGAGGTCCTTATTTCACATATAAGATATATAATAATGTATCCTACTCATTGGACATTATGGATAGTGATCATGTTACACCTCCCACTAAAGCACGTTTTCTTAATAAATACATTGCATAGTTTTCATAAAGCATACCAAGCCCTAAAAGAAAGACAGTAAGCAACATGGTATCCTTCACCCTCACCACATGATGATAAAATTTATCAACATCAACCTAACCAGGCAATAACAAAATATATTGATGTTATCCTAGGAGCAAGACAATAAATTAAAAAGCCCACCAAGTATTACCAAAAGATATTAAACTGCATGGAATCCTTCATCTAGACCATATGATGATAATATACATGGATAACATCCTAACCACATGATGGTAAACAATATAGAGATTTTACTAGATGCATGACAAAATAATGCACGGTTCTTAAATAACTATGTATGGATTTACTCCTTCTAGTGAAGGATATGTAGTGACACCCAATCTTATAATTTGGGGACCAATTATAAAATATATTTTCCTTCACATCGAGTGATCGATGCCCTTTGTGCATTACACTAAACTGCATGGGTTTCCTAGAACAAAATATGGATTGATTCTTGTTTTCAATGAGTTACATAGGGTTGCCTCGATCCTATATCTTTTTCCTTCCACCACATAATAAAAGATACCCATATTATATCTTTAATTTCTCATTATATTGAGAGGAATCCTTGTCATTCCTGGTTTCTCACACCATGTATATCTCACATGAGAATAGGAATTTCATTAATGGTTTCCCCTAAATTAAAAAGGAAAGGAAACTTGAGAAAAACCATCAAGGTCCTGAATGCACTAACATAAAAGGAATACAATGATTCCTTACCACATGATGTTAAACTACATGATTGATGTTCCTTATCTGAAAAAAAACTACAATTTCATGTAGACCTCACTAGAGAGGATCACCATTGCTGGTGATGATGTCATACCACACTTGCATTTATGAAATATGTGTGACTCGATTTATGATATCACATTACATGTAGTGATTCCTAAATCATCAATCCCAGACCCAATCATGAAAAATATTAAAATGAACCCTCTCTATGTATTGGACAGAATTACATCAGAAAGTCATTCTCCATGAACTATGTATGTCTTTATTCTTAATTTCATAAAGTATTTAGTGATATCCAAACTTAGACTCTTTTTCCAAATTGTAACTTTTCCATCATTTCACGCCGGTTCATCTTCATCTTCACCACATGATATTAAACTAAACATGATTTAAAGAACTATGTGTGGATTGATTCCTGTCATTATAGGATACATAGTGACATCCAGATCTCCAATCAAGGGACCAAATATAGTGATCATTAGAATTAATTCACACCACTATGCATGGTCTGGACATGTGGATTTTTTCTTATTCAAGAACTATGTTTTTCATGATTCCTGTCAAAATAGGATACATAATGATGTCGAGATCCCCATTCTAGGGACCCAAATGCGTCTTCTAGTAAGAAAATAACCCCAAAATGAAAAAGGGGCTGGGTTATACAAAATCAAATTGTCTACGTGTGAGTCAGATCTGTGTATGCTTGGACACACATATAATATGCCTCTAAATATTTTTCATGTTGGTTCCCACGTCCTTAACGCATGAAGTTAAACTACACAGAAGAACATCCTTTCCACATTACATTAAACTATATGAAATCACTTCCTTACTGCATGACATAAAACTGCATAGAATCATGTCCTCACCAAATGAACATAAACTAAAAAAATTACATAACCACCACATGAAGTTAAACAACAAAGAAAACATACTTGTTGCAGGAAATTAAAATTTTACAAAAACAATATCCTCACTGAATGACAACAAACTGTATAATGTATTTCCTTACCACATGTCATTAAACAGCATGGAAAACATCCCCACTACCTAATAATTAACTATTAAGTCCATCACCAATTATTTATCCCTTATCAAAGGAATATAGGAGCCTTACCATGGTCATCCATAGCTTCAGGTTCTTCCATAATATTTTAAAATATACTAATTTCATAAACCTAAATTCATGATTTTAGTTCCTTGGATCACCACAACATTCCAAGGCCCCAATAAAGGATACCCGACTTCAAAGAAACTTTTATTGACTATTAATGAATTCTTATGGATCCTACATATGTGTCTATGGTTGTCAACCAAATGCATCACTCTATAAAAATGATTTCCAATCCATGTGATCCCTAACATCACCATGGAAGAACTCAAAATTTCACCATGATATAAATACACCATGTATGATTTCCCATAAAATTACTAATAACCTAGGGACCTTGGTCCATTATTTACAACATTTTTATCCACTTCTCAGAAGGATTTTGGGTTACTCCCCACCTTGGGTATCCTCATTGGTATCTTCAACATCGTCCATCATATTTGGTCCATGTCCATCATGAATTTCAACCATCATCACTTTTTTAAAGGTTTATGTCTATATGTCCCAAATAAAAATACCTTAAACTACTAGTGAAAGAGACAGAAAACATTTTATGTCAAAACCATTAAAAGGGATGTACGAGAAAAAGTCAGTTCCTATCTTGATAAACTTTTCATCAATGAAGTTTAGAAAACAAAATTAGGTGATGAATGAACAAGGAAAAAAGATCATGGGGTCTTCTTTTTTTCGATATTAAAAGAAAATATTGTCTCACAAGACTCCTTGTTTCAGAAAAAAGTTATAGTAAAGATTTTTTACATATACTCACCATGAGAATATATTCATAATGTTGTGGAACCACTTTTAGGTTTTTCCTACCCATCTAATATATTACACATTCCATAAGTCCAACATCATGATTGATGTTTCTTAGATCACTTTAACAATACAAGGCCCCCAAAAATGATGCCCTAACTCAAGGACCCTTTTCATTACTATGACTGTAGCCCTATAAATCTCGAATATCCACATATGTTCATCAAAAAAATAATTCACTTTGGAAAATGGATTTCTTATCTTCATGAGCCACTTCATCAGTACGACAGAACCCATTCCCCAACATGTTTTGGGTAATTCCCGATATACTTTTCCTATTTCATCCTTCTAACATGAAAAACATGGATCATGAATTAAAATATTCATACCAAACACTTCAAGAGGATTCGACATCCCCATCATTACATCACCTTGTTTTGTACCCTTTCTAAAACCAGAATGCATCAATCCATTATCAAAAATTTGATGTCCCACACATCATAACTAAAACCCATAGAATATAGGGAACGAACTTTACAAGATAAGAGATAAATTTATATAGGGTTCTATAATTTTTCCTTGATAGCATTCCTCCAACACCCAACCTCATCATCTCGACATTTGAGTCTTCATAAATCATTTATACCCCTAGAAAAGAGTGGAGATAATCTTTTTATTGACCACGATACTGATTCATAATGGCCTTGACCCACTAAATAAAGGTATATCTAACATATAGGATGGATATTCAATCCTTGTGAGCCATAGAACCACCTTTATAGAACCCGACACATCAAATATCATAGGTCATCACCGACAGGTCTACCCTATCTAATATCGATGAACTCAAATTTTTTTGTTATGACATACATCACCCATATTCCATCTATCCAGCTGAACCTAGCGTCATTAGTATTTATCCCATAATCTATATTACATCCATGAATCTTTAATATGCCCAGGGAAAAGGTACCTGACTTCAAGAGACCCTATTCTTAACTATGCATGTATTACTGTGGATCCAGAATATGCACCAACGGTCATCAATAAAATGTTTCACTATGAAAAAATGGATTTATGATCTTTGTTTTCCCTTAAGACACCAGAGATGTACCCAACACCTCAGTGTGTTTTGGGTCATTCATAGCATGTATGCACCATATTCCATGATCATCGATTAGTTCCATTCTAAATAAACTTAATCTAATGAAAAATCAAGTCTGAACTAAAATACCTTAAACTAAAACAATATCACATCCATGCTAAAATAACCTAAAAATACATCGATGGATGGTACGAGCTAAAAGACACTAAACCACAATGATATAAGGTTAGAGATAAAAGTCCCCAAACTACAGTGACAAAACTGCCGACCAAAAATACCATAAACTAAATTGATAGAAGGTATTAGGTAAAAGATCCTAATAAAAATCAATAAATGGTTTGATATAAAAGGCTCTAAAATAAAGCACTAGAATTTTTGAGATAAAAAACGTTAAATAATTGGATATAAGGTTTGTGCTAAAATAACCTAATCTAATGTGATATAAGGTCTGAGATACAAGAACCTAATGTCAAGAAATAATGTACCAAGACAAATGAACATAAAATAAATCAATATCAGGTCTGAAATAAAAGATCCTAAACTAAACTGATATATTGTTCAAGATAAAAGACCCTAAACTATATCCCAAAAATGATTCAAGTATTAAAAATAATGTTCAGTGCACCATATATACCTAGAAAAATAACAAGCTATGATTAGTAATCCTGTCAACTTGGGTGAATAAAAGGGCACCCTTACTATGGGACATATATATCCTAACCAAGTGATCCTTCTAAAAATTTAGTGATCTCAAGATAGATGAAATGTATTTATCAATGAAAAATCTCTTGTTTGTGGGAATTAATGAGAATTTATAAAGAAGGTGTATGTTATAATTTTAACATTTAAATTAAAAAATTCATGTATACTTGATTTTATTCATGTGATGGGTATAAATGGTGATTCATATCAGAGTAGTGAAATGTCATGCAAATCATGGATGAATGAAAAAATGACATCACCATGGAATGTTAATGAATGTTCATTCATTGATAATGTGAATTAAAGAAGGATTCTATAAATATATAAGTCTAAACAAGAATCTAAAAAAGATTTGTAAATTGAATTATGATATGACTCGATCTGTTGAACTACACAAGCCAATAAGGGAATATCACAGAAGCATTGTTAGAGTAATGTAGAAGAATAAGTAGTTGTTGAAATTAATTAATCCACCTATATATGTTGAATTACAATGAATATCAAGTTTCTATTAGAATACCAAACATCACCCGAGACACAGATTAACAATGGCTCAAAATACTCAGGTAGGCATTTAGTTTCCATGAAACCAAGCCCTTTTCCCCATGGATGCCGCTCTTAAGTGGAGAATTTGTTGAAGCCTACCAAAAGTGCAGAAAATTTTCCCAAAGGTATAAATTCCTGGATATGGGTATTATTTTCCATATAAAATCAAAGGAAAGAGGTGGTGGATGAGAGTCATGGATCACATTATCCTCTTAGAGACAAAAAATTGAATGACCATAATAAGGTCATGTAAAGGACCCATGTGTAGTGTATCCTATATAGGTGATCCAATAAAGTCTCGTCGACAATTCATTTTGATCATGAAAAGGCTACTCATACAACCAATGATCACATGATGATATCCTGATGATCTCCCCCAGGTCACACAGTTTTTCGACTGGTTAGTGCCTCACAACCCATCCAAATATTCATAAATCATAAGAGGAAAATGACCAATATGTGGAGGTCTCTTAAAATCATAATAGATCACCAATGTTTTGAAGGGTTGTCTTAAACAAAACTCTGGAAAAAAGTAAGACCCTCAAGCCTTTTTAAAATAAATCAAAAGAAATAACGTGGAGGAGGACGGTTCCACTCGCGGTTGAAAACATCACTCGATACACCCATAATGATCTACAAGACAATAAGTTACCCCAAATACAAGTCTATCACATCTTCAAAAAATGCACCGACATGTCATCCATATCGTGAAAATATACTTGGTAATGTCCTAGTTACACCACACTCTTTCATTGGATCTCTAAGGACAAACATATGGGATTATCCATGAAATGCTTCTACATCTCTAGGCAACCCATATTGGTCATGTGACACATCACCCAGATGTAGAGTATTTTATTTTAAAAATAATTTGGAAATCATTCTTGTATTCTAACCTTTGTAAAATAAACATAATAAATAAATTAATGAGGAGGGAAGAGTATCTTTCAGATATGAAACCCTTAATATGTGTAATGACAAAAAATCTTATAAATAAATTTCCAATTGTGATATAATTAAATCTAAATAATGTAATATGGTTATTGAAAACACATGATATTTTTTTTTGTTATAACCAATCAATTTTAAATGACCATTAATCATCATTACCATTGATTGCAAAGTCATTGAATAATGATAAGATGATTAGTATAATTATAGGTTTTTTAACAAATCCAATGGACATAGAAAAATAAATTGATGGCCTCAACCAATATGATCAAACACTATGATGACCATTTATTAGAGATTTCATGGGAGACAACATCTTTTCTATTTTCCCTTGGCCAATCAGAAGCTAATATCAAATAACATAAGTATGAGCAAAGATGTTTATAATATAATGTCATGTTCATCGAGATTACAGCCCAAACCATATATGTTGAACCACTCCATGAATGTATCCTATTATTTTTACTTTATAAATGATTTTTATTTTGATTCAATAAAACACAAGTACTATTTTGGGTAATATTAAAATTCAATTAAGGAATTTATTTGGATGAACTAATGGGTTTTTGAAACAAATAAAAGTTTAATAATATATTATTATGAAATAGTTTTTATTAAATATAATTGATCATATCGTTTTTATGAAGTCAAATTTAATTTTTATAAGGGTTTAGAAACTTTTATTTTCATAAAAACCATCATTTCTTGATAAATTTAAATTTATTTATAAATTTAAAACTTCAAATAATAAGATAATTATTTAGATAAAATGAATTTTATTTTTTTAATAATAATGTTGATATTATTTAATGGTGAATTTTTCCATGTTTTTTGAGACAGATGAATTTTTGGAAAAAAATTAAATACTGTATAATTATACATTTTTTAATATTAAGCTCCTACCAAGGATTTGGAGCCACAAACTCAATTAAGGGATACTCAACATATATTCTTTATTCAATTTTCTTTATTATCTTATGTCTTATATTTATAATTTATTTTGTTGGGATACTAATTTCCATTTTCCTATTATTGTACATTTGTTCCCATGTGATGATATGCACCTTTTTCCCTCATCAACCTTTTTTATGAATTTTTACTTGACTCCTTCATGATTCCAACATTTAATCATGATTTTCGATGGCAAATTTTTTTTGTAGTGAATACCATACCCATTTCATATCTAGGGTACTCACCTTTATACACTTATAACTCATTTATGATGGAATTACATTTTTTAGTCCACACTCTTTAATCGTGGAATAAAATATTATGATGAATGAATCCATGTTGTATGATCTATGTGTTAAGTTGGATAATGAAATTAATGTGATAGGTGCTTCCAAAATTATATATTTCTCTAATGAATTGTGTATTGTTTAGTCTCATGAGACATCATGTTGGGAAATGGAGCGAACCTGATTCCATTATGGGACTTCTTACATGATTATTTTTTGGTAGTTATCCATGAACTATGTTGATGATGAAGGGTTTTATGTTGTTTCCACATTTCCCCAGTTGAATATATCATTATCATGCTATACCTTGTCTTTTCATTCAGGTTTATGATTCTCATTCCTTTTATGCCCTACTGGTAATCGTATTATCTATCATGTATTACATTATTCATGTAATGCAATTTTTATTCCATTACTAGGTTTTATAGTACCCAAATTTCTTATGTACGCACCTAGGTTATCCCATGCAGATTTTAGTAAGTGGATGTTAGGGATTTTTTTAATAAAGGAAACATTTTTACAATTTTAAATTGCTATGTAATTTTCCTAATTCCAAATGACATAATAATTATAAATATTTTGGGTTCTAATAAATGTAATATTATGTAATAAATCATGTATTAATGTGAAATAAAGAGTATGGTTGTTATAGTTGGTATAAAAGAAAAGGTATAGTTATTTTTGGGATTAGGATTAGAAAACTCTAGAAAATTCTTTTGGGATAATACTATTTAGTAGAAACCATACACAAATTTTCATATGTATATAGTATTTGGTTTATAGAGAAAATACATACTTTTAGGGATACTATATGATGACGTGGTTTTGGCATGATGTACCTAGGTGTAACAACTCTGACAAGGTGTTTCAGGCCTAACTCAGTGTAACCTAGTGCACAACGACATGCCTTATTGCACACCTGGTTTGACACTCCTATGGATATGCATTTATAACATCAAAAGATAATTACAAACCATTTTTATGGTAATAAAAAAATCCCATGAGAAATTATTTTAAGAAATAGATCATATATAACATATATTGAAGCTAATAAATTAATATGTTAAGAAAATAGATGTAATTAATAAGTTATCTCTGTAATGTAATTGGATTCCCCTTTATGTTTATAATAGTTAATAAAATCATCCCTAATTTTCCTTTTATTCAATCCAATTACCATAAACATGAAGAATCACTTAAAAAATATCAATGTCGGGAAATTTCATGACATCCCCTAAAGAGATTCCCAAAGATATTGGTGCAAGAATAGCGAAATTTTTTATGATATTCTCTTAGATGACTCATGTTTTGAATAGAATCCTTTATCAGGAGTAGCATCAGAATCCCCCTAATAATGAAAATGTTTCACTTTGATCCATTTTTCAACAAAGGAATCCAACTTTAAATGGATCACAGGGTCCCTCAATCTTAGAAAATTGGATCAACTTGTTTGAGAAGATCTTTTATATCCTAAAACGTACTAAACAAGAGATAAATCTACTCTATTTTTGTCTTATGGAGGTAGATTCTGATCAGTGGTAGAAATTGATCATGAATATGAAGCCTGAGGAAGTGATTGAAGTAATGGGGGAGATTGAGTTTCAAAAAAAATTGATACATATTTTACATTAACTCTACGTCTTAAAATGAAAATGGATTTCCTTTCCCTTAACAAATAAGAGGACCGATATATCAGAGTTTATGAGGAAAGCATCTGAATAATTTTTGATGCGCCTCCATCTATGTCCAGACCCCTGAATAAAAGTATGACTGCTTCTTTTGTGGGATAAAACATAGTCTATGAAAATCCCCGACAATCTATGACTTTGACAGCTATGAAGTAATTTTACAATCTTCCATTAAAGTCAAAATGGATATCATAGAGTCTTAAGGGTATACTAGTGATATGAATCCGATTTTGGAAATTAATTCTGGGTGATTTGTGGATAAATATAATGTTTCCATGAAATTTCAAAATCCCACATTTCAGAGGTGTGGAAAGAAGAAAACCAAAAATTTCTTAAGGGGCTAAAGAAATGATTTAGTTTAAGGAAGAAAGGGAACCTAGGTAACGATTACCAATAAGAGGGACCCAAAAATGTTATGGAATAAATGATTTCTTCAGTCAACCATGTGTTCACTGTTCATTTCTTCAACTACAAGGAACCAAGTTAGTTTTCAAACCAATTACCTATGCCAAGGGTTTTCGAAGACAACCAATAACCTCTAAGGTAGAAAGGGAAATCTTTTTTCACTACTACCCCTTAAGTGGATCCCGATAAAAAAGTTGTTATATGTATACTAGTTATTCATTAAATAATAGGGAATTTAATTTTTGATTATGGTTATTTTAAATTTTTTCTTATCAAGTTATTTTAATATAATTATTCAATCACCACAAAAATTAGGGAATTAGAGTTGTCAGTGAAAATGGAAAATTTCTAAATTATTGCATCTCAAGTATATATATCCTCCCTAATAAAATTTTTTTGGATGAACTTATTATAAAACCATTTTATACCCCCTTGTATGTAATTTTATGAAATTATATTAATGTATTAACTTTCCATATATAGATCCAAAATAAATTATCGTGAGAAAGAAATCCCTATCTGTATTGAGAATTGACCCCCGAATCTATACAAGTGAAAGGAGGAGTATAAATATTATTTAGCACCATGATATAAATAATGGATATTACTACATGATGAGAAAGTGTATCTAGCTCAAATGAATTTGTTTAAAGAAAGAACCATAATATAAGATATTAATATTGTGATGGAATACACTAATTTGATTCCTGAGGAATTGCTTGGTCTTCCTCTTAACCGGGAGTTTTAATTTGAAATCATGATTTTACCTATGGTGTTACCATTATCCAAGACTCTTTATAAAAGGGTTGTTTTGGAACTTGAGGAGATTAAAAAAAACAACATGGTATTCTATATAAAGGTATCATATGCGCAAGTATCCTCAACCATGGATTGCTTACTTTTTCAATTAGCTATGTGGAAAATGATTATACTCCAAGGTTGATATGCGATCGAGATATTACCAAGTTAGTGTGAAGAAGGTGGATATCCACATGACTACTTTTCATAAAATGTTTGGGTATTATGAATTCATTTTTAGGCCATTCATGATCACTAATGATCTTGCAGTCATTAAGGATGTGATGAAAATAGTCTTTATAGATTACATTGTCATATTTTTTTGTTGTATTTATAAATGATATTATAATATACTCAAAAAGTAATGATTATAATGATAAGTGTCTATTTACTATGCTAAACAACTTATGAAAGGAGAATCATTCTGAAAAGCACCATAAATTTGGGTTCTTGTCGAAGGAATTCCATTCATGGGGAATACCATTACAAGCAATGGGATATCAATGGAACCCTCAAAGAAACAAGAATTTGAAGGATGGACAGACCAATATATGTGATAGATATCCTTAGATTCTAGGGTTTATCTGGGTATTATCATACATTTGTGTGAATTTTTTTATTATTGTCGAACCTTATAGCCAAGATAAATCGTAAGCGTGTCATGTTTTCATGGAATGATTAATGTGAAGAGAGCTTCAAGGAGTTGAAAAGGATCCTAATAAAATCACTTATTCTCACACTACACACAAGTGGAGTGTTTTTTTGTATCATTAAGTGATTATTAAATAAAATTATTGGGTTGTGTGATAAGGAAAAATAACAATGCCATTGCTTATGCTTCATGGAAACTGAATGTTCACAAAGATAACTACCCAACACATGTTCTTGATTTGGATATAGTGATATCGTCTTTGAAAATAGGGGAAAATTCACTCTTTGGGGAGAAGTGTGAAATATATATAGATCACAAAAGCATAATGTATATTATTCTCAAATAAAGAGGTGAATATATCCCAACAAATATGGTTAGAGCTAATCATGGACTATGACTACTCAATCAACTACCATACTGGTAATGATAATAAATTTTTAGATATTCTTAGTTGAAATGATTAGGAAAAACTATCATTGAGGAGAATTTACAGGGATCCAATCTTCTAAGAATTGAAGAGGATAGACATGGAAATCCTAAAGAAGGGAACATCATCAATCCTTTCACATATGATTTCTCAACAGTACCTTATGAAAAAGTTAAATGAGGCTTATAGAAATGATACGGGAATTCAGAAGAATGTGGTAAATATAACAAAATGCAAGTCCTTTGAGTTTAATGTTAATAAAGAATGAGTTGTATGATTTGGGTCATGAATTTGTGTACCATCAAAGGCCGAACTAAAGAATGAGTTGTCAGATGATTCCCATAGTTTGACTTTCTCCATCCACCTAGGATGAAAAAAAGTTGTATTGAGATATCTGAGAGAACCATTGGTGTGAAAATATATAGAAAGATATAATATAATATTCATAAATGTTTTTGGTGTGTCAAAAAGTTAATACGAAATACAAATGTGTAATGGTATGATGCAACCATTACCCATACCCATATGGAAATGGGAAAATGTCACCATAGACTTCAACATCATATTTCTAAATACATCCAGAGTAAACAATGTTATATCAATTATGGTGGATCATCTAACAAAATCATCTCACATTATCATTATACGAGATGATTTCTCACTAGATCAATAAGCATGGAAATTTAACATATATGTGAAAAGGATGTATGGGGTACCACTATTGATTGTATCTGATCGAGACCATGATTCAACACCAAGTTATGGAAAAGGATCAAGCATGATATAAAGACATTGTTGAACTTCAGCATGCAATATCACCCTAAATTTGATGGAATATCGGAGTAGACTATCTAGAAACTTGAGGACATGTTGAGAGAATTCTCAATTGACTTCAAAGGGGGATGGGACAAACAACTTCCGCTGGTCAATTTCTCTTCCAATAATAGTTTCCACACACGAATGTAGATGGATCCCTATGGATACCTTTATGGGAAGAGGTGTAAAACACATTCATTCTTGGATGAATTTGGGGAACAAAGACTTAAATGTCCTGAAATGGTCAAATAAGTGGTGGAACTGGTTAAGACAATTCAACAACACATCAAGGATTCTTAGAGTCTATAGACGAGATACACTAAAAATCATCAATGAGACCAATAGTGTAACATCCCAGGTAAATAAAGAATAATACATATTTCACATTTATTAATATTTGTGAATTAAATATTAATTTTACTTTAAAGTGGTTTCAATGTTCTATACCGTACCCGATACACAACAACATGTTTTTTTTGAAATCTTACGCTGCACATTAATAATATAATATTATTATTTTAAGTGGTAGTTAACTCCTAACCATTGTATTGGAGGGAATGAACGAAACTAACTAAAATATGATTATACATGTTTTTTTAAATGAATTTATATTTATCCAATAAAAGTTAGAGGCTTAAAATGTGAATGAATCTTATTTTAAGCATAATTTACATTAAATGGCCGATTTACCGCCTTTTAATAGAGAACCCTATTAAATATAGTTTTGGTCACACTAATACATTCTATTTGACCCAATAAAATTCTTCTTTTTAATGGGGACATCAAAATTTAATTTGTGTAAATTTTTGGAATTTTTCTGATAAATTTCATTTTTAAATGAATAGTGAAAAATATTGTATTTTAATTTAAAATCGTGTTTTAATCTAATTTATATATATGTTTATATTATCTTATTAATTGTTTATAAAGTGTAATTATAATATATTTTTACCATTTAATACAATGTTGGTAGTTGGAATTAATTTCACTTTGAAAGTGGACAAAACAAGTGTCAATCTTTTGATAGTTATTGTTTTTTAAAACACACTGTTTATTTTAACAACATGAATTAATATTATATTAATTAATTCCACTTCTATGTTTTGAATTTAGAAAATTAGACATCATTTTTGAATTCATATTATCAAATATATCATAGGCTGAATTTTTGGTATTTTTCTGAAAAACAACATTTTTTGATGAATATTGAAACCACTTAGTAGTAGTTAAAAAAACTGAATTTTTCGTTTAAATAAAATTTTACCACTTCTGTGAATTGAATTTCAAAAATCCTACATACATAGTTGTTATTAGTAAGTAAAATGTGGTTCAATAAGATGAAAATAATTTTTTTGGTGAATAGTAACTTTTGACTTTTATTTACCGCGGTTAAAGGAAAATGGGGTAATTCAAGGTTAAAAGAATATTATAATAATTCACAACTACCTTAACACTAGTCCTAGCCTTATTCATTGAGTCATGGAAGACCACTGGCATCCTTGGGTCGATTTTGGTACCCCATGGACCCTCATGGGAGTGAAAATAACACTTTAGATTAATTAATTTAAAGTAAAGACAAAAATGACATAAACAAATATCCTTTAGTAAATTAATTTTTACATAAAATTATATAAGTTATAATTTTGAATATAAATATTCTTTGGAAAGATAAAAATATTTCCTACATCATGGTATTTGTTTTATAATTTTGAGACATCAAATATGTTAAATTATTTATGACACAATAATGATGCAGTATTTACCTCATTAATAAATGATTTACATAAATAAACTTATAATGATTAAAATATTATCCAAAACATGTCCAATTTTGATTGTATGATTTTATTTGGACTATGAGTCATCTTATATTCTACTTTAATGATTTATGGACCTTTAGAAACCAAATATCATTATATAATAAAATAATTATTTCACACTTTCCTAAAGAGCCCCTCCTCTTCCTTATAAACGGAGACCACTTCTAGCCATTTCCACACACCTCTCAAGCCTTTTTTCTCATCCAAACTCTACCCAATTAAGCTACCTACATAACTCTCTTCCAACTAGAAGCCTTTCCTTAGGCAGAAGACACTTCAATAAGTCCATTGGTTCAATCCAAATGGAGTTACCCAAATTAAAGGTAATTGTTTCTCTTAAATTGTTTTCCATTATTTTACTTCTCAAACCCCTAAAATCATTTTATTACATTCTTCTGTAACAACAATAGTATACTCAATATACTCGGATGTTGTTATGAGATGTATAGGAACTACAATTACACACACCTCCATCTAATTGATGAAGAACATAATGTTTCCTTGGATAGCAAACTAACGCCTCACGGAATGATGATCATTCAAATATTTCCAACCGCCTCTCATGGTGGCCATTATGATGTCACTTTATTTATATATGATATATATTATTTTTATGTTTTCTTTATGCTTATGTAATTTCCATTTATATCATACCTTTATGGTTTCTATTATGGGTAAACGCGATAATTTCATTTGAGGAAATGCGGACTACCGCCCCCTCAAAGTGATATGACTTGTTAATGCCATATGTGGGACGTATAAAGGATGGAGTTAATGATATTATATTTTATATTATACTATAATTATAATATACATATGTATAATTATGTTTTAATTCTATTAAAATGTGAAATAGAAATGAAAGTAGCGTTCATGCGTACATACAGCTTACCATCTCCATGAACGGTGCATTTCATTTCTTACCTACAAATGTTATGTAAAATTATAAATACATATATAAACTGAATATATATGATATATATGATATCCAAATCATGAATATCAATATGGATAGAGTAAACCTTTGACCACATGGACAACATGTAATTATAGGATGCCCATTTTTGACTCAAGTACCAAATATCGAAAAAACAAACATTATTAACTTAAATTATTACATAATGTTTATAACAAGGTAATAAGTGATATAAAAGGAATAATAAACTTGGAAATGGTTTTTAAGCAAGTACAAATTAACTTTAGTTTATTATTCCAGATATTAAAGAACGATTGAGTCAAGTCGGACATGAGGTAAGGGACTTTGTCTCAATCTCATTTCATTGAGGGATATTTTGTTTTAACACAAGAATTTATTTTATATTATTTATAAACACCCTTGAATTTTCAAAGGGAATATTTTTATAAAAATCATTTTAGTAAAAGACAAAATATTATGTTTCTTTTTAACTTATGTGGTGACAATAACCTTTTCACCACCGCAAGTATTATTTGATCTTTGGCTTCCTTAACAAGCCGCAATGTTTTTAAAAGAAAAATTACTACGATATAATCTTTTCTGTATTTTGGAATTGAAAATGGTTTTGATAATGGATTTTTTATGTCAATATATTTAAATGATATATTGTGATTGAAATGTGGAAATGTTTTCTTTCCATTTTATTTGTTTTATGTCTTATGATTTTATAATGGTACTTGGACATTTGACGACTGGTTACCTGATAAACCAAATGACGGGTGGTGTCGTGAAAACTAGGATGGGTGGTTATGTTATAACCTCCAATGCATTGGGTATGGAAGTTGGCCCTATGGCTATTCCATTTAGTGATATGTGTGGAAGTAGACCATATGGTTATTCCATTTATGTACATTTATGTCCCAAGTTTCCTTTATATGTTATGTGTTCTTTATATTGGTTTTATGGTAATATTTTGGTTAAAGATGGGTATGTAGTGATATTTTATTCACTGAAGAGTATTTACTACTTCATAAAGGTTAATAGTATTACTTATGTTAAAGTATTCATGGTTTACTTGTTGTTTTGAAAAACTAACAGATTTACTTCTTTGTATATCCCTTACTAAGCTTTTTATGATCATCCCAAGTTTTTGAATTTTTTTCACAGGACATAATGTGGAATAGGGTCAAGGATGGGATCAAGTAAAAGTCATGCTATCTTAAACATTGAACTAGGCATGACTCTTTTTTTCAAGAGTTCTTGTTTTGTGAAAAAATAGAAACTGAGTTGAAGTGTCTACTTTGTATTTTTTTTTAAATGAAATGTAATAGTTATGGCCTAATTCTCTAAATCTCTAAACCTGAAAGGATCCTCAATGTGAATTATTCATTTAATTCTATATTATGTTATGTTTTAAGGCTGTGTCCTTAAAGTTGGTATCAGAGGTTGGTTTAGACAACTTCAGGAGTTAGGGTATTGTTAAATAATTGTACATAAATTAATTTATGGTAATATTGAAATGATATATCATTTATAGATTACCATGCTACTTTGCCTAATATATTTATGTGTTAAGAATGGTTTTTCATAGAGGAAATAGAGCAGCATTGCTGGGAAGGCATACAGAAAAGAATGGCCTTCAAAATCATCATACTGAGATGGTCAGAATCAGGGTTGAACAGTTATTTTTGCAGTAATGGATCAGTTGAATTAGGTGATAGATGGTGGTTTCTTTTATTGATAATATTTTGTTTTATTATAAAATTAAATAGGATCATGAAAGTCATTTAAGGGTTGTCTTGAAAACCTTAAAATAATAGAAACTTTATGGAAATTCGGAAAGTGTAAGTTTTGGTTACAAAAAATTTCGTTCCTTGGTCAAATTGTTTCAAAAAAATGGCCTAAGGGTTGATCCTGCTAAAATAAAAGTTGTTGAATAATGGATAAGACCCACAAATATAACTGAGATTCATAGTTTTCTTGGTTTGGAAGGTTATTAACGAAGGTTTGTTGAAAATATTTCACGGTTATCTAGTCCAATATATAAGTTAACTCGAAAAGGTGTTAAGTTTGTTTGGACAAAAGAATGTGATGATTGTTTTCAAGAATAGAAAAGAAGATTGGTGAATGATCCAGTTTTGGAACTTCCATCCATAAATGGTGAGTTTTTTATCTACAGTGATGCTTTGTTGAAAGGAAATGGTTGTTTCTTAATGCAGAATGATTAGGTATTTGCTTATGCTTCCTGTCAATTGAAACCACATGAGTTAAATTACCCTACACATGATTTGGAATTAGCTGCTGTTGTTTTTTCTTTAAAAATTTGGAGGCATCATTTGTATGGAGTAAAATGTGAAATATATACTGATCACAAAAGTTTAATGTATATATTCACTCAAAAAATATTAAACATGATAGAGAGGAGATGGTTGGAATTAATCAATTATTATGATTGCACGATCCTTTATCATCCTAGAAAATAAAATAAAGTGGCTGATGCATTGATTCGAAAAAGTAATTCTTCATTAACCATGTTATGTTTGGAAAAAGATCGTTTGGTTTTTGATTTGATGAACTTTGGCATAGAAGTTGTTAGTGCAGAAAATTATTCTGTTTTGTATCAGGTGTCAGTGAGATCATCTCTATTAGACAGAATTAAGAAAGCATAAAAGGAAGATAGTTAGTTATAGAAAAAGGTAGAGTTGGTTTAGAAGGGTATGTTTCCCTAATTTAACATTGATAATGATTGGGTTTTGAGGATTGGAAAGAGATTTTGTGTGCCTTGTGATTCACAGTTGAAGAATGAGTTATTATGTGAAGCTCATAGTTCTTCGTTTTTAGTTCATCATGGCAGTACTAAGACGTACATTAGATCATTAGGAGTATTACTGGTGGGATTGAATGAAAAAAGATATTGCTGATTTTACTGTGAAGTGTCTGACATGTCAGTAGGTTAAACTGGAGCGGCCGTTACTGAAATGGATGCTTCATCCTTTACCGGTGCCAGAGTGGAAATGGGAAAATATATCCATAGACTTCATTGTGGGATTACCAAATACATCTCGAGGTAATAATGAAATCTGGGTAATTGTTGATCGATTGACTAAATTTGCTCATTTCCTTCATATTAAATATACATTGTCTGTAGATCAACTTTCTCAGTTGTATGTTAAAGAGATAGTTCGGTAGCATGGTGTTCCCCTATCCATTGTATCTGATCATGATCTCATGATTACTTTTAACTTTTGGAATGGCCTTCAGAAATCCTTGGGTACTGAATTAAATTTTAGTAAAGCTTTTCATCCTCAATCAGATGGGAAATTGGAACGAACAATTCAGACATTGGATGATATGTTACGTGCTTACTCAAGGGATTATCAGGGAATTTGGGAGCAACATATTTCTTTGGTTGAATTTTCATATAATAACATTTTTCATTCCAGTATACAGATGGATCTATTTGAGGCATTATATGGAAATCATTATCGAACTTCCGCTTTTTGGGAAGAAGTAGGTGAAAGGATGCTGATGGGACCAGAATTGGTAGAAGAGATGGCATAGAAAGTTTAGTTAATTCAAAAGCACATGAAAACAGCTCAGAGTAGATAGAAAAGTTATGTAGATAACCGGAGGAAGGATCTTTATTTTGAGGTAGGTGATCAAATATTTCTCAAAGTTTCTCCATGGAAAAGTGTAATGTGTTTTGGTAAGAAGGGAAAGTTGAGTCCGAGGTTCATTGGACCTTACAAAATTATGGATAAAGTTGGACCAGTTGAGTACAGAGTGGCTTTACCTCTATATCTGTCCTAGGTACATAATGTTTTTCATGTTTTGATGTTGAGAAAGTATATGCCAGATCTATTTCATGTTATGAGCCCAGAGGTTGTTCAGTTGGAAGAGAATCTCTCTTATGAAGAACAACCAGTTCAGATTCTTGACCGTAGAGAGAAAGTGTTGCATAATAATGTAATTCACCAGGTAAAGGTTTTGTGGAAAAACCATATGGTTTAAGAGGCAATGTGGGAATCTGAAAATTCTATGAGGGATAAATACCCCCACTTATTTGATAAGTGAATAAAAATTATGAGGACACAATTTACAAAAGGGGGGAAGGATGTAACATCTCAGGTAAATAAAGAATAAGACATATATCATATTTATTAATATTTGTGAATTAAATATTAATTTTACTTTAAATGGGTTTCTATTTTCGATAGTGTACCCGATACACAACAACTGGTTTCTTTGAAATCTTATGTTGCACAATAACAATATAATATTATTATTTTAAATGGTAGTTAACTCATAGCCATTGTATTGACAGGAATGAAAAAACCTAACTACAATATGATTATACTTGTTTGTTAAATGTATTTACATTTATCCAATAAAATTTAGAGGCTTAAAATGTGAATGAATCTAATTTTAAGCATAATTTACACTAAATGGTCGATTTACCACCTTTTAATGGAGAACCCGCTTAAATATAGTTTTGGTCACATTAATAAATTCTATTTTACCGAATTAAATTTTTCTTTATAATGTGCACATAAAAATTTACTTTGCGTAAATTTTTGGAATTTTTCTAATAAAGATCATTTTTAATGAATAGTGAAAAATATTTTATTTTAATTCAAAATTGTGATTTAATCAAATTTATTTGTATAGATATATTATCTTTTTAATTGTTTTTAAAGTGTAATTTGAATATATTTTTACTATTTAATCCAATGTTGGTTGTTGAATTAATTTCACTTTGAAAGTGGACATAAACATGTGTCAATCTTTTGATAGTTATTGTTTCTTAAAAACACGCTATTTGTTTTAACAATGGGAATTAATTTTAAATTAATTAATTCCACTTCTATGTTTTGAATTTATCAAAATATACATCATTTCTGAATTCGTAATATCGAATATGGCTTAGGCTTAATTTTTTGTATTTTTCATAAAAACTTCAATTATTGATGATTAGTGAAACCACTTAGTAGTAGTTAAGAAAGCTAAATTTTTCATTTAAATGAAATATTACCACTTCTGTGAATTGAATTTCGAAAATGAAACATAAATGGTTGTTATTATTAAGTGAAATTAGGTTCAATAAGATAAAAATAATTTTTTTTAGAGAATAATAACTTTTGACTTTTACTTACCGCGGTTAAATGTAAATAGGTTAATTTAGGGTTAAAAGAATATTATAATAAATCAAAATTACCATAACACTGGTCATAACGTTATTATATGATTCATTGATGACCAAGGGAATCTTTTGGTCGATTTTTAGACCCCATGGATCCACATGGGAGTGATAATAACACTTTAGATTAATTAATTTAAAGTAAAGACAAAAATGACATAAACAAATATCATTTAGAAAATTAATTTTTACATAAGGTTATATAATTTATCATTTAGACTATAAATATTCATTGGAAAGATAAAAATATTTCCTACATCATGGTATTTTTTATAATTTTTAGACATCAAATAAATTAAATTATTTATGACACAATAATGAGGCAGTATTTACCTCATTAATAAATGATTTAAATAAATAAGATTATAATGATTTAAATATTATCCAAGACATTTACAATTTTGATTGGATGATTTAATTTCGACTATGAGTCATTTTATCTTCTACCTTAATGATTTTTGGACCTTTAAAAAACGAATATCATTATATAATAAAATATTATTTCCACACTTTCCTAAAGAGAACCTCCTCTCCCTTATAAAAAGAGACCACTTCTATCCAATATCACACACCTCTTAAGCCTTTTTACGTGTCCAAACTCTGCACAATTATGCTCCCTACAACCCTATATCCCCCTAGAAGACATACCTTAGGAAGAATAAACTTCAAGAAGTCCATTGGTTCAAACCAAAAGGAGGTACCCAAATTAAAGGTAAAAGTTTGTCTTAAATTTTTTTATTTTATTTTACTTCTCCAACCAATAACCTCTTTTTATTAATTTACTTTGTAACAACACTAGTATCATAAATATAGTAGGATGTTATTATGAGAATTATTCAGACTATACTTACACACACCTCCATCTAATAGATGAAGAACATAATGTTTTCGTGGATTGAAAACTAACGCCTCACGAAACGATGATTGTTCAAATATCTCCGACCGCCTCTCATGGTGGCCATTATGCTGGAATTGTATTTATATATTATATATATTATGTTTATATTTTCTTTATGATTCTGAAATTTCTATTTATATCATACTTTTATGGTTTCCATTGTGGGTAAACGCGATAATTTCATTTGAGGAAGTGCGTACTACCACCACCTCAAAGTGATATGACTCGTTAATTCCATATGTGGGAAATATAAAGGATGGATTTAATGATATTATATATGATATTATACTTTAATTATAACATACCTATGTATCTTTATGTTTTAATTATATTAAAATACGAAATAGAAATGAAAGTAGCGTTCATGTGTACGTACGGCTTACCGTCTCCATGAATGGTGCATTTCATTTCTTACCTACAAATGTTATGTACTATTATAAATACATATATATTCTGAATATATATGATACAAATGAAATCCAAATAATTAATATCATTCTTGGATATAATGAACCTTTGACCACATGAACAACATGTAATTATAAGAAGTCCATTTTGGACTCAAGTACCAAATATCGAAAAAATGAACATTATTAACTTAAATGAATAAATAATGTTTATAACATGGTAATAAGTGATATAAAAGGAATAATAAACTTGAAAAAGGTTCTTAAGGAAGTATAAATTAACATTAGTTTATTATTTAGAAGATTAATGAACGATCGAGTCATGTTGGACATGAGGTAAGGTACTTTGTCTCAATCTCCTTTCATTGAGGAATATTTTGTTTTAACACACGAATTTATTTTATACACTATATAAACACCCTTTAATTTTCAAAGGGAATCTTTTTCTATGAATCATTTTACTAAACAAAAAAAAAATTGTGTTTATTTTTAACGTACGCGGTGACAACGACCTTTCCTCCACCGCGAGTATTATTTGATCTTTGGCTTCCTTAACAAGCCACAATGTTTTTAAAAGGAAAATAAATACCATATACTCTTTTATGTATTTTGGTATTGAAAATTCCTTTGATAATGAATTTGTTATGTCAATATATTTAAGTGATATATTGTTATTGAAATGTGGAAATGTTTTCTTTCCTTCATAATTGTTTCATGTCTTATGATTTATAATGTTACTTGGACATTTGACGGGCGGTTACATGATAAACCAAATGACAGGTGGTGATGTGAAAACCAGGACGGGTGGTTACGTTATAACCTCTAATGCATTGGGTATGGAAGTCAGACGTATGGCTATTTCATTTAGTGATATGTGTGGAAGTTGACCGTATGGTTATTCCATTTAAGTACATTTATGTCCCAAGTTACCTTTATATGTTATGTGTTACTTATATGGGTTTTATGGTAATATTTTGTTTACAAAAGGGTGTGTAGTGATATTTTATTCAGTGAAGAGTATTTTCTACTTCATAAAGGTGAAAAGTATTACTTTTGTTAAAGTATTCATGGTTTACTTGTTGTTTTGAAAAACTAACAGTCTTCTTTCTTTGTGTATCCTTTACTGATCTTTTTATGCTAATCCCTAGTTTTTGAAATGTTTTTCACATTATGTAATGTGGAATAGGGCCAAGGATGGGATCAAGGAAAAGTCATGCTGTCTTAAACATGGAACTATACATGACTCATTTTTTCCAGAGTTCTTGTTTTGTGAAGAAAATAGAAACTGAGTAAAAGTGTCTACTTGGTATTTTTTTAAATGAAATGTAATAGTTATGTCCAAATTCTCTAAAAATTTAAACCTGAAAAGACCCTCAATTTTAATTATTCATTTAATTCAGGATTATGTAATGTTTTAAGGCTGGGTCCTTATAAAGAGTTTGATTTTAGAAAAAATATTTTACTCTGTATATCTCCATGGAATAATGATATGAAATTATCAAATAAAGAAAAGCATAGTCTAAGATACATAAACCCCTTTGAGAACCTTGATCATGTAAGAGTGGTGGAAAATGTAATTTCACTCCCTCCTAACATATCTCAAGTACATGATATTTTCCATGTATTTCTACTGAGAATGTATATACAAAACCCTTCACTTTTACTCAATCCAGAGGTGGTACCATTAAATAATAACCTTTCTAATGAATAAAACTTAGTGAATATCTTCAATCATAGAGATATTTTTCTATGAAAAAAGATAATGAACAGTATCGATGTAATGAGTAGAAACCAAAATGTTGGGGATGAGATGTGGGAATAATAGAAGTTGACGAAACAATGTTACCCTCATCTATTTCAGTATGGTAAATGAAAATTTTGGGGGGGTGGGGGGATTCTTAAGGGGGTAATATTATGATGACCCAAACTGTTATAAACAAAATTTCCATAGTGATTTAATTAAATATCTTATAATGTAATAGGGTTCTTGTGAACACATGTACTTATTTGATTTAATTCATCCCATCAGATTTAAATAACCATTAAATATCATTACTATTGATAATATAGTTTTTAAATAGTGATCACAGGATTAATATAAATTTAGGGTTTTAACAAATACAATTTACACATATAAAGGAATGATGGCATCAACAATATGGATCATACATCATGAATCCCATTAATCAATGAATTTGAGGTAGATATTATCTAGGGGATTTTACCTTGACCAACACTAATTTGAGATCCAACACTTTAAGCATGAGTTAAACAATTTACAGGAGAAGTTCAATCTCATCGAGATCACAACCCAAACCCCGTATACCAAAACAAACCATGAACGTCTCACCATCGTGAACATTAATTATAGGGAGTTTGTAGGCATATTAAATGGAAACATATAAATAACCTGGGAACATGACTTTCTACATTATTTTTTTATTGAAAAATTTATATTTTTATCTTATTATTTTTACCTTAAACATGATTTTTTTTGATACTATACAACAGAAATAATATTTTTAGGTAATATTCAAATTCAAAAAAGGAATTTATTCTAATGAATTAATGTATTTTTTAAACAAAAAATATTATAATAAAATATTATTATTAAATATGTTTTATCAAAAAGAAAAAATTTCATTACAAATGTCTATATTATATTTAATATAAAAATTTACATTTTTAAAAATTAAATATATAAAATGAATATTATTTTTTTAATTAAAACATCAAAATAGTCCAAATTTTTTTTTGATAATATTATGAGGCGATCAAATTTTCTGGTAAAAAATCAATACTGTATAAATGTACTTTGTATATTATGACATCATAATGAGTTTAAAGTGATGTAATAGAAACTAAAAATTGTATCCATGAAGAAATATAATTTTTAACTTTAAAATAATGATATTTTATGTTTAATGGATTAATTGTATAAATCTATTATGAATTCACCAAAAAAAATTAAAATATTTTAAAGTTTTAAAATCATTTCATTAAGAGTACGCCTCACCTAAAATAATGAATGGAATATTTTATTATGTTCAGCCCTTTTACTTTAAGAACAATTAAAACCACCGCCATTTTCTAGAAATCATGGAAAAAATCATGGGAATATATGTTCTTTTTCTTGTTTTATTATATAGAATCCAAAACCTATGTTTGAGGAATAATAATGAAATTACCTCTAATTTCCTATATAAACTCACCCAAGAACCCATATCTATTCACTCAAACTCCATAGAGAATGTAATTAATCACCCTTCCCATCTCTATGGTCCTAACAAGGTTCCCCAATCTCTCAAGAAGCTCCTCCCTAGAATTTGGAGTCACACAATTAGTTAGGGGATCATCACCTTATCCTATTTATACAAGTATTCTTATTATCTTATGACTTCTATTTCTATCTCCATAGGTTGGGATACATATTTAAATTTTCCACATTACATCCCATTTTATTTCCTAGTGATTAGAGTCCCCTTTTTCTCTCATGAACCTATATTATGAATTATTATGTGATGTCATTATTTTTCCCTTTCACCACAAATATTCATTGGAAAAACAATTGTGTAGTAACTACCATTCCCATTTACTATCATGTTTTTTCATTTTTATCCACTTTTCACTATTTGAATTAGAAATTCTATGTGTGTATTCCACACTCTATTATCATGTAATAAAATATAATGATTAATGAACTTTTGTTGTATGATTTAAGTGACACACATAAGCATGAGAATAAAATGAATGTGAAGGTGATATCATAATTATATAGCACTCCAATGTATTGTGTAACGTACAGTCTCAGGGGAAGTCATGTTTTGATTGGGAGTGAAACTGATTCTTTTATAGGACATTTTCCCTCATTATTTCTAGGTAAATATCCTTGACCAATTTTTATGATGCAATTTTTTATGTTGTTACCACATTTCCTATGTTTTCATTGTGATTATCATGATATATCAAGTCTTTTCATTCATATTTGTGATTATCATTCATTTTATGCACAAATGATATTACTATTGTTTAACATGTATTACTTTCTTCAATTTAGGCACGTTTAATTCCATAACCAAGCATTATAGATCACTCCTTTCTCATGTATGTCCCCAGTTTATCCCACACAGTTTTATGTAAAAGAATTTTATGTAAGATTTTATTAAAATAGAGTTTTTTCAGTTTGAAATTGTTATGTAATTTACATAATTACAAAATACACTAGACTTCTAGATCTTTTGGTATGTATTAAGTGTAATATTATGTAATAAATATTTTATTAATTTGATAGATAGATTGGGGTAGTTTTATATGTTATCAACGGAAAAATGTTGGTATTTTTTTTATTGGGATTATAAAAATATATAGAATGAATTTGGGAAAGACTATGTATAACAAAACATCCCTGAATTTTATTAATTATAGAGTTATTTGTTTATAAATCCAATACATATCACTCTAGATAATATATGTGGATGTGGATCTTACACAAGTGTACCTAGGGGTAACAACTCTGACAATGTGTACCAGAAATGACTCAGCATAACCTGGTTCATTACAATAAACCTTATGGAACACCTAATTTGACACTCCTAGGGGGGATATTCCATCATAAAAACAAAATATCATTATAAAAAATAGTTAAGGGAAAAAAATCACGGAATAATATATGTTATAAAATAGATCATTGAAAACAAATATTGAATCCTAGAAATTAAAATTTTAATAAAACAAATGTAACATATAAGTTATCTCATTAATTTCAATAAATTCCAATTTATGTTTTTATTGAATAAAATAATCATCGATAATTATACTTTTTTTATAGACAATGGTCAGAAATATGAGGAATATGGTAAACAATCAATGCGATAAGAAATGTTATGACTTCCTCAATTATATTTCCATCCCAATGGGATACGTAATCATAAAATTTATGACAATAATCTCTTTTCTAGTTCATGTTTTTAATAGAAACCTAGATTAGGAGGAGTGCCCAAATTCCCCTAACAATGAAAAAGCTATAATTGAGCCTTTTATTTAACGAATGCCTCCAAATTTAAATGGATCATACGATCCATAAATCACTAAATAATGGATACACTATATTGATTAGACCTTCTCCATCCTTCAATGTTCTGAAAAAGAGAAGGTTCTAGTGGCTACTAATCATATGGAGGAGAAGTTGGTCAGTGGTGGAAAATGATGAGGAATATGGATATTGAGGAAGTTATTTATGTGATGGGGTAGAATGAATTCCATAAAATGTTTTTTGATAATTATATAGGTGGAACTCTCTATATAAAAATAGAAAGGTATTTTTTTCCCTCACTCAAAAATATGCGGAATCTCTTAGTGAGTTTAAGGAAATAGACAAAATACAAGCATGATACATCTCTTTCTTTGTAATTATCCCGGAATTCACGGATTTCCACTTCTTTATGGGGATGAAACCTACTCTATTAAATGATCTTCAACATTGTGACTTTTATATCTAGGAGGAAATGGTCTAATGTGAACTCAAATTTGAAATCTAGATCATAAAATCTCAATAGTATAATGAGGATAAAAAGTGGAAATTGGAGTTTAATTTTAGAAGTCTAATGGCTAAATCTTATGGTGCTATGAAATTTCAACAACCCACTTATCCACGGTGGAGAAAGAATCCCCCTAGTAATTGCCTATGGGGGCTGAGAGAATTATATTGGTGTGGGAAAAAGGACACCTATCTAATTTTGATGACAGAAGAGACCCACTAATGTGATGGGGGGATGAAATTATCTAGTAGAACCTTAGTGAATTGTTTATTGTATAAAATTTAAGGAACTAGGGAACTTTTCAAACCAATTCCCAAATCCACGGGTTTTCAAAATCATCTAATAACCTCCAAGGTAGAATGGGAGATCTTTTTACATCACAACCGTAAAAGAGGATCATGAAAAATATTTTATGAAATGTATGCTAGTTTTTTCATTCAAGAATAAAGAATATAGAAATTGAATCTACTTCTATCCATTCCAACATATCTAGATAGTTTATTAGAGAAATTCAAACACCACCACACATCCAAGAAGTAGAGTTTTTGGTGGAAATCGCAAATGATGAAATTATAATATCCAAATGATATAACTCATCCCTAGTAATTATTTATGTAATGAACTTCCCAAAAAACCTTATTATACTCCATTTTGTGGAATTTGATTCAATTTAAGGCATGGATTGGATTTCTAAATTTAGATCCAATTTAAATTGTCAAAAGAAAGAAATAACCCTTTGAATTTTTTATTGACCCCTGATTTTATACATTTGCCAAGGGGTATGAATATTATTTATAATTAACATCTCATGCATGGATATTATTTCCCCATGATGATGATTATCTAGCTCTAATGATTGATTCTATGGAAATGACCATCCTCGATGGAATGCCCATTGTGTGGGAACAAACTGATGTGTTTCATAAGGAATTTCGTATTCTTTCTCCTACTAGAGAGGTTGAATTATATATTGAGATTATAACTGAGGGGTTACCATTATCCAAGAATCTATATAGAATTCCAGTTGAGGGATTTGAGGAGTCGAAGAAACAACTCTAGGATTATCTAGATATAGGATTTATATACCCATGTGCTTCACCATGGGTTCCACTAGTCGTCTTCATCAAGAAGAAGGATGGGTCAATGAACCAGTACATTGATTATCTTGAGCTCAAAAAGAACTTGATAATGAAAAAGTATCATCTTCCATGGATTGATTGATTTTTTTACAATCTATGTGGAACATAATACTTTTACAAGGTGGATTATTGTATGGGATATTACTAAGTCATAGTGAAGAAGGAGGATATCCACAAAAAAACTTTTTGTACAAGGTACGTGGACTATAAGTTCATATTAATTATATTCAGAAACACTAGTGATTCAAAAATCATTATGGAATTAATGAATATAGTCTTTATAGTTTATCTAGACAAAATTTTGAAATTATTATAGATGATATTCTAGTATAATCTAAAATTAAGGTGGAGAATGAGGAGCATTTCAGTATTGGTCTAATGACCTGGAGAAAGGATATTTTTTATGAAATGAATAGAAAATGTGAGTACTGGTTAAAGGTAGTCTCATTCATGGGGCCTATCATCACAATTAGTAGGATATATGTGAACCATTCAAAGATAGTATCAGTTGAAGGATGGAAAAGCCCAACATATTTGATAGATATCCATAAACTCTTTGAAGTAGCTAGGTACTTTCCTTGATTTATAAGAAAGTTATCATTATAATAAAATCTCTAACCAATATAACTCAGATGGTTGTCAATTTTTCTTGAAATGATTAATGGAAAGAGAGGTTAATGGAGTGGAAAATGAGGCTTATCAATTCACATGTGATTTAACTAACCCAATGTGTAGAAGTATTTGTGGGTTTCAGTGATGTATACGATAAAGGATATGTCTATGTGTTAATTAAAAATGAATAAATATGAGAATATAATTCAAGGTATTTGAATGCTCATGAATTGTACTACCCAACACAAGATTTATAGGAGGATGTAGTTACCTTTATTTTAAAAATATTTAAACATTATATTTTTGTGGATAAGTGTGAAATATATTCAGATCGCAAAATCCTCAATAATATTGTTACATAGAAAGAGATGAATATGTGCCCATGAAGATGGTTAGAGTTGATGATGGACTATGAACTCTCAATCCCCAACCATCCTGTTAAACATAATAAAGTGGAAGATGATTTATGTAGAAAGGATTCAGAAATTCTATCATTAATGAGTATTGATAGGGATCCAATCTTCTTAGATTTGTATAGGATGGGCATGGGAATCATAAAGGAAGGAATATCATCAACCCTTTCACAAATTATTTCTCAACCACCTCTTTAGAAAAGATAATAGATGCTCAGAGAAATTATATCAAAATTTGGAATAAAGTTGAAACTATATGAAAAGGTAAATACTCATAGTTAATTTTTAATGAAGAAGGATTTGAAATACTTGGGTCATGAAAATTATTTCCATCATGTTATGTTCTAAAGAAGGAGAACTTGGATGATGCACATAGCTTGGCTTTCTCCATCCACCAAATAATCACAAATATATATCAAGATCCCTAAGATCAATATTATTGGGATTATATAAAGGAAGAGATTTCATAATATACATCAATGTTCCTCATATGTCATCAAGTGAAGTTTGAAAAGAGAAATTCTAAGGGTAGGATGAAACCATTATACATACCAACATGGAAATGGGAAAACACTGCCATCGACATCATCACTAAACTTATAAATACATCCAAAGTAAATAATTATATATGTGTTATGATGGATAATATTACAAAAATAGCTCACCTTATCGAAATTAGAGATAATCTCTCATTGGATCAAGTTACATGGATATAAATCTGAGAAGTAGTAAAGATGCATGGAGTACCACAATATATTGTGTCCAATTGAGATTGAAGATTTACCTCAATGTTGAAGAATACTCTCCAACATGATCTAAAAACTAATTTAAACATTACAATAAATTATCACCCTTAAAATGATTTCCAATTTTAATAGAAAATTCAGAAACATGAGGCCATGTTGAGAGAATCATCAATTGACATGAATGTAAGATGAGACCAACATTTTTTTATGGTCGATTTATCTTATATAAATAGTTTCCAATCAAAAATCCAAATGGATACCTATGAATCCCTTTAAGGTAATAGGAGAGAAAATATAAATGTTTGGATGTAGTTGGGGAAAAACTGCTATGTCTTGAAATGGTTGAGGAATTGATGGAAAAGGTTAAGGACATTCAGTAGAAAATCCAGGCTTCCTAGATTCGACAGAAGATATATAATGACAATATTCTATGAGACCTGTATTTTGATGTTGTAGACATATTTTTCCTCTACATAACCCCATCGAATAATGTGATGATATTTTGGAAGAAGGAAAAGATTATTCAAAGGGCCATCATCCCCTTTGGGATCCTTTATCTCATCGGATTGGTGACCTTTTAAAATTCACTCCCCAAAAACTATCTGAAGTACATGACATATTCCTTGTATCCTTCTTAATAAATTACATACTACACCCCTCACATGTATTCAATCCAGAGTTATTATAGTTTTAGAATTTCCTTTCCAATATAGAAAACCCATGGAAGGTATTAAACAACAGAGACAATGTTCTATGGAACAAGAGAATGCACCTTATCAAACAACTATGGAGAAAGGAGAATTATATGGAGGTGATGTGGGAACCATAAGAGCAAACAAAAGAAATTTATCCTTATCTAATTTAGTTTGGGAAATGAAAATTTTGATGGTGAAACTTCTTATGGGGGGATATTGAAAAAACAAGAACTATTATAATTAAAATTCTAGTTGTGATTTAATTAAATGTATTATTACGTAACATGGTTATAGAAAACACATGAACTTATTTGGTTTATTAAATCCTATCATATTTAAGTGACCACTAATAATCATTACCATTTATATTATAGTCGTTTAATAATGACCACATGATTAGTATAAATATAAGTTTTTATCAAATCCAATTGAAACATACAACAGAAGAAATGAAGTAAACTAGTAGGATCATGCCTTATGAATCCCATTTATAAATGATTCATGTAGAGAGAAAAAATTTGGGATTTTACCTTGACCAATATGAAGTTGATATCCAGTAACATAATCATGATCAAAACTATTTGTGAGAGAAGTTCAATCTCCTCAAGATGATAACCCAAACCATGTTTGTTGAACCTCTCAATGAAAGACTCACAATCATGAACCTTACTCATAGCATGTTTGGGGTTGTATTAAATTGATATTTATCAAGATACTAGTTATATGAGTATTTAAATTATTTTTTATAGAATAATTGATATATTTTCACCCAATTAATGTTACTTTATAAATTATTTTTACATTGATACAATGAAACAGAAATTGTATTTTTGGGTAATATAAAAATTAAATTAAAGACTTTATTTCAATGAGTTAGTAGATTTAAAAAATAATAACATTTTAATAAGATAATATTATTAAATATTTATTATTAAATATAAATTTTCATATAATTTTGAGGAAGTGAAATGTAAATTTTAGAAGGGTTTGAAAAAGTTTTTGTCAATGAACCGAACATTTATTTATAAATGTCGATTTTATTTTAAAAGTAAGAAATAAAATATTTATAAAATTATTTAGAAAAAATGAATATTATTTTAGCAATCAGATCCTCAAAATTATCCAATGATGAATATTTATAAAGATTTTAAGACTTCCAAATTTTCAGGTAAAAATTAAATATCGTACAACAATACTTTGTGCATTATGACATCATAACGACCTAAATGTCAGTTGATAAATAATATAATAGGTATCTGTGTCCATATCAATGTTTTTAATTTAAAATAATTTTATTTTAATTATATTTTATTACTTTTTTAAAAATTATTAATCCTATGAAACCCTTATTATGTTTTAATGTTTTAAAATAATTTCTTTAAGAGTATGACTGACATCCACATAAGAAAGGGAAATATTTTATTTAGTTACGTACTAAGACATATAAAATAATAAAAACTACTCTCATTTGGAAGAAACCATGTGAAAAAGTCATGTAATTTATCATCACTAAAACTCATTTTATAATATCCTTACACTTCCCTCGCATCTTTAGGGTCGCCCCAATGTTCCCTAAAACTCTCAAGAAGCTCTTCCCAAGCATTTGGGGTCATACAGTTAAGTACGGGATCCTCACCTTCTCTTATTTATTCATGTTTTCTGAAGTGCCCAGATCAGTGTGAATCACTGAGAGGGGGAGGGGGTGAATCAATGATCCTTTATAACTTTTTACTAATTGATTCTTTATCAATTAAACCTCTATGGCCGGTTAAAGCCTCGATCCACTCTTCTTTTATCTCTCAGCCTTTCCTCGAGTGATGCAGTAAATGTAAAGGCACAGGACACAAGGATTTACAAGGTTCGGCACCAAAGGCCTACGTCCTTGCCATGTTGGTTATACACCCCAACATGGTTTCTCCATTATAACTTGTTAGAATTACAATGGTCGATACAGAGTCCCACTGTATCTCTCCTGAGTCCCACAGGAGGGTCTTTATACTGCGTCCCACAGTGTTACCAGAGTCCCACTGGCCTGCTCCAGAATCCCACTGAAGACTTCTTCTCCCTGAGTCCCACAGGGTCTTCTCCTGGCTCCTCGAGTCACACGAGTAGCTCTTCTTCTCTTTAAGCTTCTTCAAGTATCTTCAGCAGTCTGGGATAAAGACTGATGGCCTTGCTCTGTACCTCTGATCACTTGTGATGATCAGGTCTTCTCATCTTGCTCAGGCTTTATCACCTTCTTCTAAGAATAACCTGGCTTCTCTCTTCAACTACTGAATACTCAGACAACTGATATCTTTAACTTCAGTCTGGTCCAGTCTCACAGCAATTCAACTTCACGCACTGAATGCATGGAAACTCTGATTCTTCAAGATCTTCTGGTCTTGGACTTCTCAATTGCACACAGCCTGATTTAGCTTTGTTCACGTGTGAACGTGCATGCATGTAAGCATGCACTCCCCTTCTTCTCTTCTTGGTGCAGTAAACCCTCAGAGGGTGTAGTCAACTATAGCACACACCTTCTCACTTGAACTTCACACTTTGTTCAAATTGGTTACACACTTAAGAGTGTGTTCTACTTTTAGTGTGGGTCCTCTCTTTCTTCCTTCTTCTAGGTGTGTTTACTTCACTTAGTGCACACACACTAGGTTCGGCCTCTTTTCTCTTTGCACACACTTCTTATGCACACAAGTAAGCTTGGCCTTCACTTGTTTAGCACACACACTTCCTTGTTCTTTTAATCTTCTTCAAAGTGTGCACTTCACTTATGCACACACTTGGTTCTCCATTTTTCACACACAAGGGCTATGACCTCATCATTAATTTGCACACAAAGTTGTGGTGGCCTTCTTGTTTTGCACACACCCAAGGCTACGGCCTTCACTTGTTTTCACTTAGTACACACACTGCCAAGTGTGTTCTTCCATTTGCATGCACACCAAAAGTAAGGTCTCGGCCTTCTTTCTTCACTTAGCACACAAGGCACTGCCTTCTTCTGTTTTTGCAAACACTGCCCGAACTCCTTGGGTGCAAGGAAGCCGCACAAGTGTCAGTGGGTGCAAGGCACCTTCTCCTGTTCTTATCCTTGCAAGGGTGCAAGTTCTACCACTGTTCAAGTCTTCAAAGAGCAACAAGAAACAGGATAGTCGCGCAAGGCCTAGGGTGCAAGAGCACCATGTCGCGTAGGGTGTTGCAACACCTTTCTACCACGCAGGGGGCGCGGTGGCTTCCTCCTGCCGTGTAAGTTCGCGGGCAGAGAGGGAATCAACCACGGGCGCGCAAGAATGCGGCCTCGGGTTCTTCCTGTCGCGCAAGGGAGGCGCGCAGGGGACTCCTTCACCTCTTTCGCGCAAGGGGTGCGCGAAAGGAACCTCACGGAGCCAAGGGGTGGCTCCGGGCTTCTCAAATTCTTCACGAGGCAGAGAGAACTCACGGGACTTCTGTTTCTCAAAGGATTAGCCAACATAAACGAGAGCATGGGCTCTCCTTTTATAGGAAGAGAGGCCTCAAAACTTCCACGTGGGATAAATCTCAAATCCCCGAAGTATTCGGATCTTCAAGATTTTTTCAAATATTGAACTTTCTCCTCGGTTCTCCGCAGGTTCTTCTCTTTTTATTTTTCTCTACGTGCATGCGACTTAGAACGCATGCACGACCTCTTCTCTTCCAATACATGCAAAGGTATAAACCCTTCACGGCCTCAGCAGCGTTGCTTGCCTCGGCCGAACTTCGAAATCCTCATTTGTTGCATGCAGAGTCATTTTAATGCATGGAAATGTTCGGTGTGGCCAGAAGATCACGAGGGACACTTCGGTTTGATCGGAGGTGGCTGAGAACTCGAATTATTCATTCGGGAGGCCTCTGGTTCAGCGGCGTCGCGGGAGGTGCCTCGACCGAGCTCGAGGTAGAGGATGGACGGGGAGCCGTTGGATCGAATATTTGGACGGCCGCGATCAGGATGGGCCGCGGTGGATTAGATGTGCGGCCGAGATCTGGCGCGCGATCAATCGTGTGGCCAGGATGCGCTCCCGGTGATTTTTCCGCGTCCCACATCGAAACGGAGCGCGGTTTTTCCGCGGCTTATCAACCTAGCGCTCCCTTTCAACGCTCAGTTGCACTTCCCCCTCCACGGTGCCGCCCCACACCGTGTTCTCTCTGCGGGCGCGCTCTTGCGCCCACCTCTGCCCCTCGCGGGCGTGCTATGCGCCCACTATGCATGTCACGGGCGCGCTCCTCGCGCTCACGCTGCGCGGGCTTCATCACCGCGTGGCCTCGTGGCTTATACACGGCCCCGGCCTCTCTCGGTCTGGCCCCATGGGATCCCCTTGGGCGTGGTGACCTAGTCCCACATGTGCCTTGGGTTGAACCCTTGAGGTTGGCTTCTTTTTTGCTAAGTAAAACACTTAGGACTTTGTATAAAAACAAAGTAACCAAGTGAAAATGCCAAATGCCACTTCAAGCCATCTTCCTCTTCATTTACTCTTCTTTATTTCTTCTTATTCATTAGAATTCATCCAATTCTCTTCAACATTTATTCATCACTTAGGAATGGAATTCCCGAAGGGTCTTCCTTCAACCGATGCTCCTGAATCAAATAATTTATCAACATTCTTCAATGATCCAATCAGAGATCAAGTTGGATCATCTTAAATTCATCATGCACTAAGAGATAGTGAATGGTCTTCATTAATGCACATCATCCACTCAGTGATTGTGGATGGATCATCTTCATCTCCTCATGCATTGTTATGACAATGCATGGCCTTCAAACATTGTTGTGACATTGTATCCAGTTGATACAAGTTCTTGGAACTTTAAGACCAGTTCAACAATCGTCTGATGTCCATAGAGAATGTTTCAACCACAACATCCTATGTCACTTAGTGAATCTCCTAAGTGACATGCATCTTAGTACCATGGCCATTCTCCATTCATCACCAACACCATCACATCCTTTTCCATTCACATATTGAACCTCCTTGACATCCATCCATTCATTCCTTGACAACAACATATCTCATTGACAACAAATGCAACACAGTGCACTTCAATCTCCCCCTTTGTATTTGTTGGCAATACACTAGAGCACATATGAATGGGTCAATATGTGTGCCAATATTTCTCCCCCTTATTGGAAACCAAATGCAAAGGTGTGATGTGGTTCTCTTTCAAAAATCTCTTCCTCCCTTTGAAAAGTATTTTCTTGAAAAACACTAAGAGAGGGATGATGTCACATGTTCTCTTTAGCAAAAACCTTTATTAAATCAACTCTAAGTCTCCTTGGGCTAACCCGGTGTATAAAACAAGAGTGATGTAACCAAGGTACTCAATGCTGTCCAACATTCACTATACATGTGAGATCATGCTTCAAGG
This sequence comes from Viscum album, assembly GCA_963277665.1. Taxonomy (NCBI): domain Eukaryota; kingdom Viridiplantae; phylum Streptophyta; class Magnoliopsida; order Santalales; family Viscaceae; genus Viscum; species Viscum album. Next base: position 1,463,337,593 of record OY728153.1, on the reverse strand, counting down.
GGCTTGAAATTTTTCAGATATAACAATGAATTGCTAAATCCTTCACATACTTCACCAAACACATTAGAAAGTTCAGGTGCAAAGATAAAGCTCCCCCTTTCATCCATTTGTCTTCAATCCATACTCCCCCTTAATTGACAAGATAAACTCAATTAAGAAACAAGGGATGAAAGTATGATTGGAATACCTTCACTTTTCTCAAGATGGTATTAAATCTCAGAATCCCATCTTCTACAGATTGGCTCCCCCTCAAGGGGTGCTCTCCATTCTACCCAAACCACTCTCCAGTTGAGAATGATCATCATCTTCAATTCCCTGAAATGTTAGCACATGTAAATACAAGTGATTGGGGAATAAGATGGAACCTCCTTGGTTCATCAATGTGAACAACAAGGTTGAGAAGATTCTCTCAACCGAGATGTCCCATTTTCACCATTCTTCACACTTGCACATTTGATCTTCAATGATGATTGTGCTGGTGTGGATCTCAACACATCTTCATGTGAAATCTTTTGTTTCCTTTTTGCCTTAGCAATTGCCAGTGCTTCATCTTCAGCTCTTTGCATTTCTCTGGCAAGTTGCAACTGATTAGGCCATATGACTAACAAGTCATTTGGAAGTGAGGCCTCAGTTTTGGAAATTCCACATGGTTCTTTTGATACTGTTAAGCCACCTTTCTTAGGCAACTTATTTTCAACCAATCCCTTATGCTTCTTCTAGATTGATTGTCTGTTTGAGTCCAGTCTGCCTCTATTGAATTTCATGGCTTCTTTACAAAGATCCATGGTATGGCCTTTCTTTCCACAGTAGAAGCATGTTTTCTTCTTGGTGGTCCTTCTGGATGTATCACCCTTCTTGGATTTCAAATCCAAGGACTTCTCTTCCTTTTTCAACATCTTCTTGGGAGCATTGTCACCTTTCTTCTGTTTTCTTCCCAAGGTTTCTATTTTAGCCAGGTTCAGTGATCTTCTCTTCTTTTTAGCTCTGGATACAGTTGGAGATTGACATGTATTATTTTGGCCACTTTTGCAATCATCCCAGATGTTGTCAAGTAGTCCAAATCTATTTGCAGTAAACAGATGTCTCTGGACCTGGGGATGCTACTTCTTTTCCTCTGGATTGCTCCCCCTTGGCATGGGCTTCCTTTGTGCTTTTACATTCAGTGGATTGTACCAACAATCCTTTGCATAGTGCCCATACTTATTACAACACCAACATTGACCCATAAATCTTGACTTCTTCAGTCCTTCTGATTTTAGTGTACTTTTCTGGAGCTGCTGTGTTGTTTCAGGAGAGCTCTGCTTCTTCATTTTCTTCATCCATACTTGTTTGGAATTATTTTTCCATCCTGCACTTTTTGTGGAAACACAATTAGAAGCATCAATACAAGATTGTATGGATGGTACCTTCTTTTTAGAAGATGTTTCCCTTTCATTTGAGGATGTCTTAATATTAGAATCATCCTTCTCAAAGCATACTTGAGTAGCAACATTTCTACTTTCAGCTGACTGGGAGGATTCAGCTTTGGGTGATTGCAGATTTTTCAATATCACCTCTAATTATAAACACTTCATGTTAAGGGAGTTCTTCTCATCCTCAACAGTTCTTAGCTTTCCTTCCCATTTCTCTTCCAGATGTATCATCTGGTCTTCATGCACCTTATTCATTTCAAGCAATGAGTTGTCAACCTCCTTCACCCTTTTTACTTTGTCTTCAAGTTGAGCATCTTTAACAACAATTGATACTCTATGCCACTTCTCCAGTGCATGGTAAACATCTTTGATTACTACTTTAAAGAATTCTTTCTCAAAAAGGCTTCTTTGCAATTCTTCAGCAGTGTCTTCATATCTTTCATTGCAAAGAGACACAGTTTCATCTTTATCCTTCACCAGCTTTCTGAGAGTGTTGGTTATGCCAACCCTTTTTTCCAATTGATCTTCCATTGCATTGGCTTCTTCTTCTAACTGTAATTTTTCTTCTTGAAGATCAAGGATGCCTATAGCTATACACATTGCCACTTCCTTGGGGACTGTCTCCTAAAGATATTCGATTTCACTTTGAAGATCTTTCATTGTTCCGACGTCATCACAGCTAGGACAGGCTTTCTTCATCTTCTTGGCCTGTTTCTTCTTTCTATTTTTCTGAGTCTTGGCAGATATCTCCATTTGAGGCTGGTCGCTCATTTCCTCAAATCTGCACTTCATAAAGATTAACTTGGATCTTTTAGAGGTAACCTCCCTCTGATACCAATTGAAGTGCCCAGATCAGTGTGAATCACTGAGAGGGGGAGGGGGTGAATCAGTGATCCATTATAACTTTTTACTAATTGATTCTTTATCAATTAAACCTCTATGGCCGGTTAAAGCCTCGATCCACTCTTCTTGTATCTCTCAGCCTTTCCTCGAGTGATGCAGTAAATGTAAAGGCACAGGACACAAGGATTTACAAGGTTCGGAACCAAAGGCCTACGTCCTTGCCATGTTGGTTATACACCCCAACATGGTTTCTCCATTATAACTTGTTAGAATTACAATGGTCGATACAGAGTCCCACTGTATCTCTCCTGAGTCCCACAGGAGGGTCTTTATACTGCGTCCCACAGTGTTACCAGAGTCCCACTGGCCTGCTCCAGAATCCCACTGAAGACTTCTTCTCCCTGAGTCCCACAGGGTCTTCTCCTGGCTCCTCGAGTCACACGAGTAGCTCTTCTTCTCTTTAAGCTTCTTCAAGTATCTTCAGCAGTCTGGGATAAAGACTGCTGGCCTTGCTCTGTACCTCTGATCACTTGTGATGATCAGGTCTTCTCGTCTTGCTCAGGCTTTATCACCTTCTTCTAAGGATAACCTGGCTTCTCTCTTCATCTACTGAATACTCAGACAACTGATATCTTTAACTTCAGTCTGGTCCAGTATCACAGCAATTCAACTTCATGCACTGAATGCATGGAAACTCTGATTCTTCAAGATCTTCTGGTCTTCGACTTCTCAATTGCACATAGTCGGATTTAGCTTTGTTCACGTGTGCACGTGCATGCATGTAAGCATGCACTCCCCTTCTTCTCTTCTTGGTGCAGTAAACCCTCAGAGGGTGTAGTCAACTATAGCACACACCTTCTCACTTGAACTTCACACTTTGTTCAAATTGGTTACACACTTAAGAGTGTGTTATACTTTTAGTGTGGGTCCTCTCTTTCTTCCTTCTTCTAGGTGTGTTTACTTCACTTAGTGCACACACACTAGGTTCGGCCTCTTTTCTCTTTGCACACACTTCTTATGCACACAAGTAAGCTTGGCCTTCACTTGTTTAGCACACACACTTCCTTGTTCTTTTAATCTTCTTCAAAGTGTGCACTTCACTTATGCACACACTTGGTTCTCCATTTTTCACACACAAGGGCTACGGCCTCATCTTTAATTTGCACACAAAGTTGTGGTGGCCTTCTTGTTTTGCACACACCCAAGGCTACGGCCTTCACTTGTTTTCACTTAGTACACACACTGCCAAGTGTGTTCTTCCATTTGCATGCACACCAAAACTAAGGTCTCGGCCTTCTTTCTTCACTTAGCACACAAGGCACTGCCTTCTTCTGTTTTTGCAAACACTGCCCGAACTCCTTGGGTGCAAAGAAGCCGCGCAAGTGTCAGTGGGTGCAAGGCAACTTCTTCTGTTCTTCTCCACGCAAGGGTGCAAGTTCTACCACTGTTCAAGTCTTCAAAGAGCAACAATAAATAGGATATTCGCGCAAGGCCTAGGGTGCAAGAGAACCACGTCGCGCAGGGTGTGGCAACACCTTCCTACCGCGCAGGGGGCGCGGTGGCTTCCTCCTGCCGTGTAAGTTCGCAGGCAGAGAGGGAATCAACCACGGGCGCGCAAGAATGCGGCCTCGGGTTCTTCCTGTCGCACAAGGGAGGCCCGCAGGGGACTCCTTCACCTCTTTCGCGCAAGGGGTGCGCGAAAGGAACCTCACGGAGCCAAGGGGTGGCTCCGGGCTTCTCAAATTCTTCGCGAGGCAGAGAGAACTCACGGGACTCCTGTTTCTCAAAGGATCAGCCAACATAAACGAGAGCATGGGCTCTCCTTTTATAGGCAGAGAGGCCTCAAAACTTCCGCGTGGGATAAATCTCAAATCCCCGAAGTATTCGGATCCTCAAGATTTTTTCAAATCTTGAACTTTCTCCTCGGTTCTCCGCGGGTTCTTCTCTTTTTATTTTTCTCTACGTGCATGCGACTTAGAACGCATGCACAGCCTCTTCTCTTCCAATCCATGCAAAGGTATAAACCCTTCACGGCCTCGGCAGCGTTGCTTGCCTTGGCCGAACTTCGATATCATAATTTGTTGCATGCAGAGTCATTTTAATGCATGGACATGTTCGGTGTGGCCAGACGATCATGAGGGACACTTCGGTTTGATCGGAGGTGGCCGGGAACTCGAATTCTTCATTCGGGAGGCCTCTGGTTCAGCGGCGTCGCGGGAGGTGCCTCGGCCGAGCTCGAGGTAGAGGATGGACGGGGAGCTGTTGGATCGAAGATTTGGACGGCCGCGATCAGGATGGGCCGCGGCGGATTAGATGTGCGGCCGAGATCTGGCGCGCAATCAATCGTGCGGCCATGATGCGCTCCCGGTGATTTTTCCGCGTCCCACATCGAAACGGAGAGCGGTTTTTCCGCGGCTTATCAACCTAGTGCTCCCTTTCAATGCTCAGTTGCACTTCCCCCTCCATGGTGCCGCCCCGCACCGTGTTCTCTCTGCAGGCGCGCTCTTGCGCCCACCTCTACTCCTCGCGGGCATGCTATGCGCCCTCTATGCATGTCACGGGCGCGCTCCTCGCGCTCACGCTGCGCGGGCTTCATCACCGCGTGGCCTCGGGGCTTATACACGGCCCCGACCTCTCTCGGGCTGGCCCCATGGGATCCCCTTGGGCGTGGTGACCTAGTCCCACATGTGCCTTGGGTTGAACCCTTGAGGTTGGATTCGTTTTTGCTAAGTAAAACACTTAGGACTTTGTATAAAAACAAAGTAACCAAGTGAAAATGCCAAATGCCACTTCAAGCCATCTTCCTCTTCATTTACTCTTCTTTATTTCTTCTTCTTCATTAGAATTCCTCCAATTCTCTTCAACATTTATTCATCACTTAGGAATTGAATTCCCGAAGGGTCTTCCTTCAACCGATGCTCCTGAATCAAATAATTCATCAACATTCTTCAATGATCCAATCAGAGATCAAGTTGGATCATCTTCAATTCATCATGCACTAAGAGATAGTACATGGTCTTCATTAATGCACATCATCCACTCAGTGATTGTGGATGGATCATCTTCATCTCCTCATGCATTTTTATGACAATGCATGGTCTTCAAACATTGTTGTGACATTGTATCCAGTTGATACAAGTTCTTGGAACTTTAAGACCAGTTCAACAATCGTCTGATGTCCATAGAGAATGTTTCAACTACAACATCCTATGTCACTTAGTGAATCTCCTAAGTGACATGGATCTTAGTACCATGGCCATTCTCCATTCATCACCAACACCATCACATCCTTTTTCATTCACATATTGAACCTCCTTGACATCCATCCATTCATTCCTTGACAACAACATACCTCATTGACAACAAATGCAACACAGTGCACTTCATTTTCTTATTATCTTGTGCCTTCCATTTCCAATTAATTATGATAGGATATGTATTTAAAAATTCTTATTATTTAAAATTTTATTTCCATAGGATGACGTGCCCCCTTCTCCATCATCAACATATATTATGAATTTTTTTCTGACACCACTTTGTTGTGGAAATTTCACCATGATCTTCCATTCCAAAATAATTATATAGTGAATACCATACCAATTTCTTATCAAGGGTAATCAACTTTATAAAACAATATCTATTTGACTTGGTAATTACATATATGTAGTACTTAATCCATTATTGTGGAATAAAATACGATGATTAATGAATAAAAATTGTTTGATATATGTGGCACATTTAAGCATGAGAATAAAATGAAAGTGATTGGTGTGCCTAGAATTATACAGTGCCCCAAAGAATTGGGTATTGTTTAGTCTCATTAGACATGATGTTGGGACATGGAGTGAACTTGATTACATTATTGTTCCTTTTCCATCATTATTTGATGGTAGTTATATTTAACATGTGTTTATGATGTAGTGTATTATGTATTTTCCAAAAATTCTATGTTTCCTTTAGTATTATCAATTTATATCTCATATTATCATTAATCTATATGATTCTCATCATTTTTATGCCCCATTGTTGTTCTTATTATCTTACATACATTAAATTTTTCATGTTATTCCATTTTTATTCCCTTATTGGGATTTTTTTCTCACCCCATTCTTATGTATGTCTACAAGTTATCCCATGCAGTCTTATGTATGAGCATGTTAAGTTAGTTTTTACAAAATACATTTTTTTACTGATTTTTATTGTTATATAATATACGTAATTTCTAGATACACTATACTTATCAATATTCCATATTTATTATGTATAATATTATGTAATAAATCATATATTAATGTGAAATAAAGACCATGGTTGTTATATGGCATGCCATGGATCTTCACAGAATGATACCACGTGAATCCTTAGAATATTGGCCTAATATTGTGAATGTCCTCTGATATATCGTCCTTATCCAAAGAAAATTTCAAAACAAGTGAGAAAAAATCACATTAATACCTCTAGAATGGAATACTAATCTTACTAAAGCACTTAAAAATTTCAATATGATAATATGGAAGTCCTTCAGCATGCCTGCATGATTCAATAAGTTCTTATTAATCTGAAATAATCCAATAAATGAGTTGTTGATGGGAGGGACCAATAGTCATTGAAAATTAGTCAATTCCCTTGGATTGATCCATGAAAAATAATTATTAATACACATTATGAATAATCCCTTCACTTACGTAATTATATATTCTCATGATATGCTCTTTGAAAACCAGAGAACAAACGTGGTGGAGAGGCCTATAAATCCCCCACCCCAGCAGAAAAATGCACCACCACCTATGAATACCTAGAGAATGAGAAGACATCTATATGTTAGGAAAACCATATATCATATTTTTCAGAGCAACTGATATCATAACAGATAAATATTCCTTTATGTAGGGTCTGAAGAACAGTTAGAGAGATCATGTGGCCTAGATAAAGCAATTGACGTTATCTATCATAGATCATGTGAAGGACTTATGGATGGGTTAAAGAGGAACACACCACACATATTCTTCTTCAAAAAAGAGTTTAAATAAACTAAGACCGGATAAATCTAATGTATTCTCAAATAAAGGCTATAAAAAAGACTAAATGTGGATGGAATTATTTGCAAGATATACTCGCTGACCCTTAAGTGCTTCACATGAGCCACTCTAGACACCAAATTACACTAGGTCATGTCACACAGAACTCACAATGGTCCACTGGTATACCATTTGGGTCATTTTATGTCCTCTAGACATATCTATTAATGTCACATGGTTCCCCTCAAACATACAACCAGAGTCTCACAAGACCATATTGGGATCGTCGTTCAATCCTCACGATGTCTTTCAGATGTGTCCCCTGACTCACATTATGGTACCAAAAAATATTACTTGAGTACCATATAAGCACTTGGTCATGTCAAATGGATCTCTCAATGACCTATAAACACACAAATTAGGTCTCATGATGCCCTCAAGATATCATAGTCAAGAAATTCTCCACACTCTGAAATATGATACATTGACTCTCACGATGCACTCCATATGTGTCATCCATCTCTTGCGATGACATCTGGGAAATATAGCTAGATAATGAGTCTACCTATTAAAAAGTCACCGATGTCATGTGATGGATTTCAAAAACAACCTTGTTGGTCTTGAAACTTCCTACAAGAAAACAGGCCAGGTAAATAGGGTATCATATGATTCGACGACCTTTTTAATCCTTAGTGTATAATCCATGATTAAAAAGGAAATGTTAGTGTGTAAGCCCTAATTAATAGAAAAATGAAAAAACATATTCATTCCATAACCAGAATATGTAGGTTGACTCTATATGGTATGTGATCTATTTTAACCACAAAATGTTCCGTCTTAGTATATAAGTCAAACATTTAGATGCAATGTGACTGATCATATTCCATCCCTTGTTTCTCACACCGAGAACTTCTCACGTGATCTTAGGAAGCTTCAATGATCATATAATTTTTAGAATACACTTATATATTATCAGTAAACCACATAGTGCAATCCTTGATCAGTGACATATTATGAAATGTCCATTTAATAGGGAAAACATCAATGTGTAATCCCCGGACAAGGGAAACATCTATGTGTAATCCTTTATAAAATGAACTATGATAACTCTGATTCCTATCATAACTAGGAAATGTAGAATTCCTCCCTTATTCTTGAGTTCCATATTAAACTTACTATGGTTTTTCCAAAAACATAATCAACACATCATTATGTAGTGAGATTGATTACTCTTTATACCTTGTTTCTCACACTGATCATAGATCCCATGGTCTTATCAAGTTGTAATTTGTCATATCATTCACATCATGATTCCCCCTCATCTAGGGAAATATCATCATGTAATCCCTAATGAGTGTAATGATATTTACCTCCCTTATATATGATCATATACATTAGGACCAATTTCAGGGGTGTGATTGAACAAAAAGGTCTCTTATTCCTTCCATAACTAGGATATGTATGACTCCTAATAGTGGCTCAATCCCATCATCAGAATATTAACTACCTCCTTACAGGGACAAAAATAATGAATCATATGGTTATATGAATACATCAAAAAAGAAGATAACAATTATTGGGTAATGGATAAATAACCTCATATACATATAGATTGATTCTCTAATAAGATCCTTTTCTTCTGCACAAAATAAGATTTAACCCATAAATCATTTTATTAGGGTAACCTTCCCCACATAATGATTTGGATGAGAATCATGAACATGTATTAAATTTATAAGAGATTCTAGAACTAGGAAATGATCCTCCCTAAAATGGTGTGATAAGTCATACATCCCATACTCTTGAACAATGTGATTCCTTAAGCATCATTGGGTATGAAATCCCAAGTGACCACCTACCTTTAGAAATTAGGTCTATACCCAGTTATTCATAAGGGAACCAGTGGGATATTTCATTAAAAATGAAAATGGTGACCTAATATTAATGATTTATCAATAGGTCAAACCCCCCACAATCAACAATCGGGTCAAACCAAAACCACATTAGTAGGGTTCCTAAGTTGTTCCTTCTTTACAAAAATAATAAGCATAAGGCATAAGTTCATGTAATGTATATAAGTATAAAAAATATTTAACCTCATCAAGTATCACTAATAAGACAATCATGTGGATTGGGTTTACTCTAGATTCCATATTGCCCTAAGTCAATGTTCACTCTCAATACCATCTCATTGGAAAACACCCCTTACAAAATTATGTTCACACCCCTTTAAAATACTTATTATATCATTAGATATATTTATTTTCCAAATCCATTGGATGAATATATAATTCCAATCCCACCCACCACATTATCAAACAATACATATGTGTTCCAAAAGATAATCATAAAAAATCTAGGTAAATAGAAATTATGGTAACATTAGATAATATATAAATTAATTCATAATAAACACCATAGTATGTTTCTATAGAAGAAAATACCGTTGAAATAACTAGACCATTTTTTGATGAAAAAATAATATTTATTTGAAATAACATATTTAGAATATTAATGTTTATAAAATATTAAGGAAATAATTTATTTTAAAAAATCCAATGAATCATAAAAATGAATCTTTAATGAAAAAATAATTCATGATGGTGTAAAATGATTTTCACGTGTTGTATGTTAAAAACTTATTTTATAATGTTGTTAAAAAATAAAAAGAACCATGATCATTAGACAACAAGTATATTCCATTAATTATTTTTTGGAATGAAAAATAATGGTAAAAATGACATTATCAAATATTTTATAAATAAAGAATTATTCATTAAAAAAATTTATAGACATTACAGACATAGAAGAAAATAATTATAACTGAAAAAACATGGTTGATTTTCCATAAATAAATTATTTCTGTATCCATATTACTTAAAGAGCGGGAAAAAGAAAAAATATCCTGAAATAAACATAGCATAAGACAATAAATAATAATTTTTATAAATATATTATATAATTTCTTCATTGAAAAATTTAATTACAATAATTCTTATTAAAAAGAATATTGTTACAAAAACCCTTATCTCATGTGCATCTTTCTTCTTAAAAAATATATCCTCGTGTATTTTAAATTTACATTTTTAAACATCTATAGAAAAACCGTAATAATATCTATAATATCATAAATTGTTTTTACTAATAACATCTTATCACCCTTTCAATAATAATATCTTATTATTATAATCATTTCTGGTGTTACCAGCATCATTTTTCATATATGTTTTGTTTCAGTTATTGTGGTACATTCAATTTGAATGGGGTATCTTAATCTAATTTTTTTAATAATTATATTATATATATATATATATTCATATATTCATTATTTAAATATTTTTAACCTCTTATATAAATCTGTGATGAAAAATGAATTACATCACTTCTTGGAGATGATAATATCTATGTACGTATGAGTAATGTTTCCATTTTTCAATGGATAGAATTATTGAAATGTAACAAATAATAAATAATTAATGAATAAATATTATAATATTAATTTCATCTATAAAAAGTAAATATATTATAATAAATACCCATTAATGATGAATGTGGAAAATAATTTGTATCACTATCTCGAGGCGGTTGTCCACATGCATGCATGAAAGATACATTCTTCTCACATTATATTGTGAATATGTATTGAATGATTGTTCCATAATAATAGAAACGTATCATTTTATTTATTATACAATATGAATATTTTTTAATAATATAATAATTTTACGTAAAGTAGAATAATAAATAAAATCAAAAGATTTCGGTTATGATAAATTAAATTTCTTTGAGACACATCGTTATTCTTACTCCATAATCCTTGAAGGATTATTCCTAAGAGAATACAAAAAAATATATGATTAAGGGAAGAATTTTATTCTGGGGTTTTATCCTATATTTTAAGATATAGATGTATCTAATGGTGTGAATAAGTAAGGATAATAAGAGACCTTTTATTAGTGTCCAAAGGGATAGAGATGGAATTTCCTAAAATATTTCAATGATATAAGTTCACATCCATGAGAATGTGGCTCAAAATGGCTAGAATTTTTTAAAAAAATAGGATATAAGGGTAATCTATATTAAAATAAAAATAATTTTACTTTAATGGATGGAAATAATAACTTTTTCTTAAGTATTAATCCCAAGGTAATGACATTTTAACCTTACCCGTATTAATTTTTTTTACTAGTTTAAATATTCACTATGAAAAAAAATTATGTTTACCCTATTAAAATATATTAGTTATTCTTATTCTAAATAAATAATATATTTAATAATATTCAATTTATATTACTAGAAAATAATAATTTTAATTATGTGAAAAAACATCAATGAAAACATATCTTGATAAAATAATATTTTAAGCGTAAAACATAATTTATATCGAATTATTTCCATAAAAAACATAAAATGAGTATTAAAAAAATAAATTGAATATATAATCAATTATTTTTATTAAAACGATTAATAAATAGAGATTAAAATTTTTTATTAAGATAAAACACTTCTCACACAAAAAAATGTTTTTTAGAAAGATGTGTTTTTATGCCAAAAAATTAACTTATACCAAAATCAGTTTTATGGATGATTATTATGTAATTAATAATATAATTCATATTTAAAGGATTATATGGTTATTTTATGATAGAATTCAATGCATAATGGAAAATTTACATGAAATTAAATGGAATTTTTTAAAATAATTAGTATTTTTTACTATTCACAAAAAAATCAATTATGAAGGATCCTAAAAATTGCCAATCATCTAATATTGACATGTGGATATTAAAAATGGATATTAATTTAATAATATATACTTCTATATATGGTAGATATTAATTATAAACATTGTTTTCAGAAATAGAATAATAACCTTACATGAAGAAAATTGATTTTGGAATCATGAAAGGACTTTAAAAAAATGTAGTACATTTTCAGAATGAATTAATCAAAATATGTTTATTTATAGATATATTTATTTATATTTTTTATAAGTGAGTATATAAAGACCCTTAATTTAAAGTAAATGATATTAATTCAAAATTGAATTATATTCATTACAATATATAACAAATCCATGACAGGACTGTATGGGTATAATGTCTTTAGAAATTGGGAAACATAAACAACCATTCCTAAAATGTCTACATTGTGTCCCATTTATTTCTTCATAAATAGACAATTTTGGAATATTATACTTAATACCCTTTATCATGACATGTATAAAACAAATATATGAAAGGAGTGATCTCAAATGATCAGTAAGGGTAAAAAAGGAGAATATCAATCATCCCACAATCATAAGACACAAGAAAATAACATTTAGAAGTCTTATTATGTGTATGAAAGATCATGATATCATATAATGGGATAAATGATCATTAATATTAATGTAAATAAAAGAAAAATTTAAAAAAACATAAGTCATTATGTTTTTTTGGCACACACATAAGCATATAAAATCATTTCATAGTAGTCAATGATAATTTCCAGGACCATCATAGCGGACAAAGTCCTTTATTGAATTGGATTTTTTGGTCCTTCTAGCCCTATGTTACAGAACCATATTTAATTTTTGTTCCATTAATGTATATCTCCTGATATATATATCATTACCCAATGAATTGGAGTGAGAAATAGTTCCCACCCATTTCATAATGAAACCATTCTTATGTGTGCCACAAAATCATAAATCATTTATCATAGCATAACCCATGAAAGGAAATGGGTTTCTTAAAAATCATTATTTCCTAATCCATATAAAATAAATGGATATAATAAAAAAATTCTATCATAAAAACAATCAAATAAATGTAATAATAGGGATAAAAACATAACCCTATATCATCTTAGATGGTAAATAATTCTGATAAAACACTTGAACCTAACTGTAGAGAAAAATAACCTTTATTTTTCAAAAATAGTTTCATTTATCAAAATTACACACAATTTTAAAAGAAAATAATTAAGTTGAAAATAATTTTTAAATCAGGTAGATGAAGCTTTATGGAAATAAGGTGTCATGAAACTGTAAAAATCCATTAATTCAATATAAGTTAAAAAAACATTCTCCTTGAACTTTTACCGTAAAAGACAAAAAGTACCTCAAATCATATAACAACAAAATATTCCTTTCACAGTGTTTAATAAAACTTCATCAAAGGGTAAAATTAACTTTAAAATATTATATATGAGTTGAAATAATATTATATAATTAGAAAATAGGGATGAGGGTGATAAAAATTCCCCAGTTAATACTTATGTATAAACCATCCCAGATAAAAATGAGATTGAAAAAATATCTCTTACCCTAGGTCTGATATCCTTAATATATATCCAAACCTCATATAAAATTATATAAATAATTTTATTGAATTATTATAGAATCATAATCATTTTTATGATATCATATATGATAATATTATCCTCTTTTTGTTAGTAAAATTTCATTATCACTCGTTATTTGGATATTAACTTCTTTATGTCCTCATGCATGATTTGTTAGATAATTTCATCTTCCACTTCTTAGGATATAGTTAAATAATTTAAAAAATTATATAATATAATATATATCATATTTATTCATTCAACTAACGTATATAGTCATGTTTTAATAAAGATCATATAGAATGAATCACATCACATTGTGGATACGGTAGACCGTACGTATGCACAAAGATGATATCATTCACAAAATTATTTAATGGTATTGAATTGTATGGTGTATAATATATAAGAATTATTATAATATAATAATAATCATATATAGTCATTATTTCGATTATTATACCCATCAACATAAGGTGGCGGTGAAAACAGATTACAACACTACATGGAGATGGTAAGTCGTACCTACACACGAGTGGTGATTTTGTTTTTTGAAGATTGGAAAAAAGGAGAAATATAGTTGTTTAATATTTATAATAACATATTAGTATATGAGTTATACTGATTTTATTACTTTATAATCAAAAAAAATAATGAATATGAATTATAATAAGAAATAATATTTACCGAATCAGTAGAAGAGATTACCACTTCTTCAACGTGCTTCATCTAAATCTCTTCTTAGATTACTAGAGATGGTCTTTGAACAGGACTAGAACCACTAGAATTAAAATAAAACTATTGAAAAGGAAAAGGGAGTGGGATGGATGATATTTAATGTTCAAAATAAAGTGAAGATGTTTGAGAGGAAGTTATCTTTTATAATTCAGGTGAGGGTCACTTTTGGAAAATACATAAATAATAATTTATAATAAAATAAAACCCTATCCAAAAACTTCCAAAATTTACCAAAATAGTATATTAGACGTGATAGTGTTTTCATATCATCAACCAATAAATTTTGGACAAGTTATTTTTTCAATTTAATCAATATATTTTTAACTGAAAATTAATTATTCTATTTAATTTTAATTGTGATAATAACATTGTAAATATTTAATGGTTATAAATAATGACTTATATGGTGTTAATTGAAAATAAATTTACATGTTATTAAATTTTAGACCTTATATTTATAACTTTGTGCTGTTTTACGTTTTTTTATTTTTCAATAATTCAATAAAATTTTATTTTTAAAAAATATCAATAGTTTTAATTTTGACGATATTTATTTATTTGACTTCAAATAAAATCCATATAGAAGATAAATTATAAAAGAATATTTAATACACATCTAACATGCTATAGTAATATATAAATTTTTTAGATCACATTAATTAGTTCATATGATATTTTTTTTAATATTATAAAAACCATTTATTTGATATTTATATTTATAAATTAATTTTAACATCAATATTGTGTCTTGATTATTGGTAATTATTTGATACAATAAAATTATTGATAAATTTATATTATGTATGAAATCCTTTTAGCTTTCCAGAGACTATCTGTAGTTAATATACTTATATAAAATGAGATTGGGACATTTTTCCACATTTATTGGTTTTTATTATATTCTTGTCATATTCATCGGTATGTGGCCATTATGTTATTCCATTTCGAAAAATAGATGATAATGGTGAAATTTAGTCATCCAATAGAATATTTATAGGTTTTAAGGTAATTTTATTATATTATTTTTACATTAAATTACCCTATTTACCTTTAACCATGGTAATAAAAATAATTACCAAAGATACTATTCATAATTAAAAAAAAATTCCTATTAACATATTTTTGACAAACGAATTCAAAATACTGATTCCATTTTTAAGATTTCAAATCACAGAAGTTGCAGTACCTTTTTTAAAATAAGTTACATTGTCAGACTTAGAGAACATGTTTTTAAAAGATAAAACATTGCAATAGATTGAAATGTTTTTAAATAGGAATTCAATTTCAATTTATTGATAATAACATACATTATATTGATTGAAAAATATATATTCAATTAATAATTCAAAACCATTTTGTAATGTAATTTATTCATATAATTTTTCTTGATGAAAAATGTTGTTTTAACATTAAATTTAGTGTGTTTTTACTATTTATCAAATCTTAAATGTTATCAGAAAATATAATAAATTCAGACAATGTAAACTTTTATATTATGATTTAAAAATAACATGTTTATGTTATCATAGAAAAATATTCTTGTATCCAAATATTAATTTAAAAGGGGTTCATCATTCAAAGGGGTAAAATTAACCTTAAATAAATAGGTTTTTATATATCAAATAGGATTTTATTCATTCCATATGACTAAAATATCTATTAGACAAATATTAAAAAATTATTTAGTATATTAAAAATATATATCTCATTAATTTCATTAGAAAAATTAATTCAATCAAAAATTAAAATATATAATTGATTATAATTTTCATATAAAATGATAGCAAATGAATTAAAAATGCATTTTCATAAGTTAGTTATAATTATTCTAGTTAACCTAACAGATATGATATAATGGTAATTTTTTAATAAGGGAATCTTGCAGTTAGTTACAACTCATGATTGCATACAAATAAATATACTGAAGAAAAATTTATTAAATGCATATATTTTATAAAAACATCCAGGTTTTAGATTCTACCCCTTTTAAACAAAATTTCTCCCTAAAAATTCATCACTATGAACCAAACAGAAGAGGATACCTATCCCTCATAATATCCTCATGTCCTTCTGTAGCTTCATCAAATTAGTGTATCCTCCATAAAACATTAACCAAGTGAGTGGTCTTGTTTCATAGAACCCATTCTCTACGATCAATAATCTTTATCGTTTGTTCTCCATAAGAAATATCATTCTCAAGCTGTATGAATTATGATTTTAGTACCTGTGAAGGATCGATTATGTACTTTATTAGAAGATGTACATGGAACACATCATGAACTTGATTGAGATTCAGGGGAAGCAACAATCAATATGATACCTTCCAAACACAATCCAGCATATCAAAAGGAACGATATATATGGGGCTCAAGTTTCCCTTCATTCCAAATATCATTACTCCCTTCCAATGAGATATTTGTAATAACACATTATCACCCACTTCAAACTCTAGGTTTTTTCTTCAGTTTCCAGCATAAATGTTTTTTCGACTCTGTGATGCTCTTATGTGTTTTTGAATAGATCTGATCTTTTATACCGTTTCATCTACAAGATCAGATCCTAATAGATTTCTTTACCCAACTTCATCCCAACAAGTTGGAGTTCTAAACTTATTTATATAGAAAAAATCATAAGGAGAAATCATAATATTCGAGTGAATGATATTGTTGTAATAAAATTCTACCAAAGGTATGTGTTGATCCCAACACCTTTGAAATAAAAATATATTGATGTTAACATGCCTTCTATAGTTTTAATTGTGTTCTCAGACTGAACATTTGTCAAAGGATGATAAGAAGTGATAAAAGTTAACTATGTATCACAAGCATGCTAAAGACTTTTCCAGAACTTAGAGGAAAAACTCACAATATGATTTGATATAATGGAAAGTGGTACTCCATGAAATATTACAACATCCTTTTCATATATCCTAGAATTTTTAGAAATAGTGAAATCCTCTCTAATAGTAACAAAGTTTTATGACTTCGTAAGGTGATCAACTATAAACCAGATAACATTATGGCCTTTGGATGTTTTGGGAAGTCTAATGAAAAAGTCCATAGTGATGTTTTTCCATTTCCATTCTTGTTTGGGTAATGGTTGTAACATCCCCTTAGACTTTTCACTCTCATCCTGAACATGTAGAAAACCCAAGCATCGAGAGATATATTTATGGCAATCTCTTTTCATGCCTTCCAACCCAATGAACTCTTTCAGGTTCAGGTACATATTTGTGATTTCATGGTTAAGAAATAATGATGAACTATGAGCCTCATCTAATAGATCCTTATTTAATTATGGTATGGGGGAATAAAAACCTAATTTATGAACCTTATAATTTCATCACATTCAAGGTTGAATTTAGGAACATTTCGCCTCTTATTTTGTTTCTCTAAATCTTCCGTCTGTGTTGCCATAATATTCTCTTATATAGATGGTTGAAAATTTATTTTAGAATAATAAGATTTCACTACTTCCATTAAAATTTCAATATCCATCCTTTTAAAATATGTAAATATTGTATCTTTTGTGATCCTCATCATGGATAGGCTATCATGGTATTTTCGACTCAAAGAATATACTGCATTTTTAATTTTCCCATGATGGTAATGTATTGAGTTATCAGAATCAATAATCAACTCTAACCATATTATTTGGTGCTTAATAAGTTATTTTTGTTTGAAAATATACTTTAAACTTTTATGATCTGTATAAATATCACACTTTTCACTATAAAGGTAATTCCTCTATATCTTTAAGGAAATAATTACCACAACTGACTCCAAATCATGAGTTGGGTAATTTTTCTCATAGATTTTCTACTTCTGTGAGAAATGAGCTATAACCATATCATTTTCCATGAGAAATCATACCAACCACATCTTGGATTCATCAATTTAGATCACAAACCATTATCCACTACTTGGTGCTGTGAGCATTGGTGCACTGGCTATCCTTCTTTTTAGATCTTTGAAATTCTCTTTTCATTCCTCCTTTGGAATGCAGATAACTCCTTTCCAAACATGGTGAGTGGATTAGATAATCATTATAAATCATTCACAAAATGTCAATAATATGTTGTTAATCCAAGAAACAATCAGACCATAGATATCGTTTTTGGTCTCGACCACCTTTCAAGAACTTGTGTTTTTGATGGATGCACATATATCCTACCTCATCAGATTATGTGAACCAAAAATGAAACCTTTTGAAGAAAAAATTCACACCTAGTAAATTGTTTATAAATATCCTCTTTTATCAGGGTATATATTATAGTTTATACGTTTTCTCTATGTTCTTCCATACTCTTCAAATAGACAAGAATATCCTATATAAATACAACCATAAATAGATGAAGATATACTTTAAAGACTCTATTCATTAAATAAATGAATATAGTAGGGGAATTAGAAAGTCCAAAAGTAATTAATATATATTCATAGTGTCCATACATTGTAAGTAATGTCTTCTTCAGTATATCCCCTATTTTACCCTTAATTGACGATATCCTGAACAAAGATCAATCATGGAAAATATCCATATCCATGTAATTGGTCGAATAAATCATCAATGAAGGGAAGATGATATTTTTTCTTGATAGTGATCTTGGTATGTTCTAGACAATAAATGTAGAGTAGCATTAATCCAACTTTATTCTTAACAAGCAAAACAAGTGCTCCCCAAGGTGATGCACTAGGGTGTATGAATCCCCTATCATGATTATCATGGAGTTTCTTCTTAAAATCCCACAATTAATTCGGGCCATTCTATAAAGAGTCTTTAAAATAGGCATAACACCAATATGAGTTCAATTGGAAACACAACTTCATGATTCGGTGGAATACTTGGTAATTCCGCTAGAAAGAAATCATGAAACTCCCGTAAAATGGGTGTATTGTAAAACCTGAGTTTCTCCCCCAATTATTTGAGATATATAACCTTCATTTATAGAAATAAATACTCCTAATATGGAAGAAATTTATACTATAATGTTATATTCATCCTTGCATCGATTGATGATCATAGATTGATCTAAAATATGAAATGAGACTTCCCATTCTTGTAAATCGATATAATCTCCATAAATAGAAATCCAATCCATGCCAATAATTACATCATGCTCTAATATTGGAAGGATCACATGATTTTCATGAATAACTCTCCCACAAACATCAACCAGAGAATAATTATATATTTTCAATGTGATAGTTGTTCCATTATAAGTTGTCACTACTAAACTCAACATCTAATTGTTTAGGTAATACATATATAACCATAGAAAATTATATAGATATAAAAGAGTAGGTGAATATAGAATCACAAATAAATATATACTTTAGTGTGGATGGTAAGTGTACCTTTCACCGCTTCATTATCATACTCCATGTCAACAATAGTGATTGCTTTTGAATTTTTTTTTCTTTGGCCTGAAGAGTTTTTTGATTTCGATCATCATAAAAAAACATGGATTTGGGAATTTATTGGAATGATTTCCCATTCCCTTACACCTGTATCAATGATGTGTATGAGGTTCATTCTGTGTATACTTTTCATTGTTCACATCATTAGAAATCTTTTTCTCATCACTTTAGCAATCAACTGCCCGATGAACTTCTTTTCCACACATAAAACATTTAGTAGTCCCTTTATGAAAATTACACCCATATTTATTTCACACCATGAGCATAATAGAATACTCATATTATTTTTAGTGTGGTATATAGACTTTCCATTGAATTACATGTTTCTCTTCTAATCAAACCCATAAGTGTAGAGACCCGAAGCTTGACGTACATGGACATTACATTACTTTTGTAGAATTCTTATTACATAACAAAAACAGACACCAAAGGACCGTAATAGTTTAGTGCCTATGGAAACTTGGAACATAATATTCTAATCTTGGTGAAAGATCCCCAACATCTCCCATAATGATCTTCCCTTTTTTTTCTTACCTAAAACCTTTCCTTATATCCTATGGAAAAGAAAACATAAAAAGGGTCAGCTCAAATTCTCTGTAAGGGTAAGCATGGATAAAATAAAACAAATCATATACATTTGAACTTAAAAACATGAACATAATGTTTAAACATCAAAAGCCTGAGCAATGACATAAAACATGGAAGTACGTAAGTCATAGATCAAAAATGAACATCAATCATGATAATATAGAATGGGAATAAAACATTTAATTGTGGCAACCATTAAGCACATGATATGATTTCCATATTCGCCAAGACATTGCTTCCAAGACCATCTTAGTGGACAAAGTCCCTTTCTGAATCGAGTTCACTTTTCGTTCTAGTCCTGTAACACTAAACCGGATTAACTTACCATTCTAGCCATGTTTATCTCTTGAGATATAAATCATTACCCAATGAATTGGATGGAGATATAGGTCTCACCCATCTCATAATTAAATCATTCTTACTTGTGCCACAAAATAAACATACATCATTCATAATAACCCAATGAATAAAATGGGTTTCATAAACATCATACAATCATCACATAATCCATATAAAAGAAATGGATATCATTTAATAATAAGAAAATTGAAACCATTTAAATCATAGAGACATTATACTTGAAACATATATATGAAATAATTTCATCTTAGATGAAAAATGGTTTTGATAAAATACTTGAAAGGAATTCTTGAGGAAAATATCCTTTCTTCTTCAAAATCATTTTCTTTTCACAAAATGACATGAACTTTTAAAAGATAAGTATTTTGTTGAAAATAGTCATAAAATATTGTAGAGTAATCTTAATGAAATTGAGGCATTATGTGACCGTAAAAATCCGTTCATGCTGTATAAGTTAAAAAAACATTTTTCTCATACTTTTGTCGGAAAAGTAAAAAAGTACCTCGTATGGTAAAAAAAAGAAAGATTCCACACATAACATGTAGTAAAAGTAGAAAATGGGTTAAAAGGACTTTAAAAATACATGATTTTTTTAGAAAACATGGGCTTGGATGATAACAATAACTCCAATAATTACTTACGAATAAACAATCTCGAATAAAAACGAGATTGGAAAATTTATCCCATACCTTATGTCCGATATGCTTCGTATGGATTCGAACATCCTGTATAATGATTTAAATAATTTCATTGACTTATTAAATAATCATATTCATTGTTATGATATCATATATGTTTCACTTATGACTTTATATTACCCGTTCTTTTGTAAATTCAATGTAAAAGAAGCGTTTTGGGTAAAATCATTTCATTTATCGTATGTGTTTCGACATGTTGTTCTTGATATTATTACTTATATCCTGATTTACATAATTCAAGAATGTAAAACATGATTTATAAATAATTTATATTCATCATATACATATATATTATAGATCTATAAAAGGAATGAAAAACACTGTTCATGGAGACGGTAGGTCGTACGTAAGCATGAACGATGTTTTCGTTTCCTTATTGAATTGAATGAAATTAAATAGATGACATACATATATATATAGATAAATAGAGTAGAATTATTATTTCATATATTTCATTATTATTCATTATATATACTTTATAATCATTCTCGAATGGTTAATCATGGAAAATGAATCTCATCGCGTTCGTGGAGACGGTAGTCCGTACGTAACCACGAGCAATGATATCGTTCCCATGATCATGGAATTGTATTGGACTGTATGTAGAATATTTCAGAATCAATATCACTTTACAAAAATAATATATAGTCATTATTTACACCATTATACCCATCCAAGTAAGGTGGTGGTGGAAAATAGATTACACCACAGTGTGGAGACGGTATTCCGTACGTACACACGCGCGGTGATTTCGTTTTCCGTAGGATGGATAGATGGTGAAATAGGGTTGTTTCATACTTATAATAACATATCAGTATATGATTGATACTGATGTTATTACTTCATAATAAAACAACTAAAGAAGAATATGTGGAAGAAGAAATAAAGTTGAAAGAATCGGTAACGGACATTACCTCTTCTTTGAAGCGCCTCTTTGAGACCTCCTCTTAGGGCACTACAATTGGTCTTTGAAGAAGAACATGACCTCTAGGATGTTTATAGAGAAGTGTAGAAGATAATGTGTCATGGTTTTTCCGAACTTGAAGGCTCAAAGTGGTGTGAGGAAGCAAGGGAGGAGGTTCCCTTTTATAAGGGAGGAGAGGGGCACATTTGGAATCCTAAAACATATTAGTTTAATATAAATTCAAAACCCACATAAAAACATCCAGAAATGACTCAATTATAATATTAGATGTTATAGGGTTGTAATCTCATCAACCAATAATATTTAGATATGTTTTGATCTTATTTTAAACCTCATCATTTTGATTTATCCTTATTTAATCTATTTATGTTTATTTGTGGTAATAAAATTCTAAATTTTAAATGGTTATATATAATCACTTATGTGATGTTAATTTTCAATAATTGGATACTTTATGACATTTTAGACTATATAAATTTCAATTTATAATTTTTAAATATTTTTGTGATTTCTAAACAATTTAATAATATGTTACTTTTATAAAATAACAATAGTGTCAATTTTGACACTATTCAATTATTTGAATTTAAATAAAATCTACACAGAGGATATATTAGAACTAAAATATTTAATATATTTATAACATGTCCAATTTGTCTATAAAATTAGTTGTGAACATTAAATAGTTCATATATTATTTATTTTAATATTTTTAAAACCATTTATTTGGTATATCTCTTAATAAAATAATTAGTACAACATTTTTGTATAATTATTTAATATACTTATTTGTTGCATAAAAATTAATAATAAAATCTTTTGATGAAGATAAATATTAAATATTTTATTATAATAATTTTACTCGAATTTATCATCTTAAAATAACTACATGAAATTTTTTATCTTTATTAAATTATGAAGGTGACAACTTTGGAATCATTTAAAATAAAATATTATAAGTGTCATAATAGCCTTAATAAGGATCCAAATGGTCAAAAATTCGTCCAGTGGATGATTAGGGTTTATATATACACTAATAATAAGTTTATTGAAGATTTTTGGGGCTTTTGGAATGTATTAATATTTCAATAAAAACTATATTATTGATTTTTCACTAAATAAATGATTTCTGCATCATTAATTTATAAGATAATAAGGTAATTAAATACCTATTAAAAATTACAAATAAATGACCATGATAAATAAAAAAAATTTATCTTCGAAATTATTATTTATAACGGAATTTATATTCTGTATAAACTTATATTAAAAATACTTTAATTATTAAAGTTGAGTGAGACATATTTCACTTTCCTTTAAATAAAATAAACTAAAGGTCTTAATCACCTCCATGTGGGTTCTAATGGATTCCATTTCGACCCAAATATGAATTAGGACGAAATATAATCATCCAATTATATTAATACAAGTATTAGGATAATTTTATAATATTATATTTACCCCTAATTACCCAATTTACCTTTTACTATGGTAAATAAAATTTACCGTTGTTACTATTCAAAAAGCCCAAAAATAAAAAGTAGTCTATTAATATAATTTGGACCCACTGATTCCAAATATGGAATCTATTTTTCCAAATTCAATACACATAAGTTGAATAAATTAAATTAAAATTAATCCCATTGTCGAAAGAAAACGGGTTTTTGTTTAAAACATTGCAGAAGATTGAATTTATTTAACCTACGAATTCAATGTAAAATCAATGCTAATGACATAAATTATATTAAATGCTAAAAATATATTCTATTTATAATTTAAAACCATTCAATATTATAATTTAACCACATAAATTATTTTGATGAAAAAATTTTTTTTAATTAAAATATAGCGTGTTTTTACTATTCATTAAAATATGAAAGTTTTCAGACTAATATGAAAAATTTATCCAAAGTAAAATTTTAAGTCCTGATTCCAAATAATAATTTTATTTTGTGAAATTGAACTTATAAACATGTCAAAAACTAGATTTAAACTCGGTGTGCCATCAAAAGGTGACAAAACTGCATTTTTTGAAAAATACTAATTTTACCCGAAAAATTTATTTTGTTCTCATACTATGTTCTAGAAAATGTGTAAGATGAAATAATAATGTTATAACATTCAAAATTTAGTTAATACTATTCATAAAAACTAGTTCATAATAATATTATAACCATATATCATTGTTTAGTGAAACCTGATATTGCGTACAACACACGCTATCGAGGAAAGTTGGGATTGTGTGTAATGAAAGCCAAGTCAGGGATGCGTGTAGTGAAAGATACTTTTGGTGTAGCGTACAACACAAGACATCAATACAATTAAAAAGAATATTTTTCATAAAATCTAGGGGTGTTACATTCTACCCCCCTTAAAATGAATTTCCCCCTCGAAATTCCTCAGGGTTATAAATGGTTTACTACTCGAAAGTTTCTTTAATAGAAACACACATTATAAAATGGAATACCAAAACCAATATTTAAAAACTAAAGTATGAAATGTAACGGTTACCCAAATTAACTAATCACTGGGTTTCCACATAGGAGAACATAGGTGAAAATATGGATATGGAAGACAAACCTAACCATCATGTTATGATGGAGAGTGGTAGAGAACATGGCTATGGAAAAGCCAACAATCACAAAGACATATATTTGTGATGATCTAAGGTACCATCTAATTCATCAGATATAAGGGAACTAGGACAACATTTTTGGATTTCCATATCATTTCCCTAAAGTTGAATAATTTGAATTAGAAGAAATACTTGCTTGATTTTGGTAAAATCTCACTATTGTTCATGCTTTGAACAATTTCCACTTCATATCTTAAAGAAATAAAGTTGAATTTATTATTTGTGAAGTGTTAATAGATCATGTGATAGAATGATGGGTCATTCCATCTGTTTCAAAAAAAAAGGTTAGCAAAAGTTATCAAATATACATATGTCCATCTATGGTGAGGTTAATCATATACAATTTCAAAAATGAACTTATACATCATATATCATACCGCTTAATAAAATAAAACTAGTTTCTACTAACCAGGGACTTCCTGTAGGCCAGTGGTAGGCGATAAAGGCCAGTCGCACTTCGGTTGTGGGTTCGATTCCCACAGCCTTGTCCGACGCGATGGGCTGTCGCCCATCATGCATGTTGTATTTTTTCTAAAACTACATTACTATAACATCCCATCAATAATATTGAAAAAAGTTCTATCCTTAAACAATACTAACTTATGTCCAACGTAATCCATTCCAATCTTTAGGCTTATCTAAAATACATCGGTCCAAGCTCATAGTATGAAGAAAATAATTACTAGAAAGGTTATCTACCAAGAATGTGAATACAATCATTTATCTCACATATATCATAAGATATATCTTGCTGGTTTCATTCCAAACACATGAATACCTTATTCATATATTCTCTTGAATCATAAATTACCATAGAACTTTAGTGAAAACATGAATACTATCAAAAGGTAACTCTTTCCACATACCAAAATCCCAAAAAATCTATATAATCAAACCATAATATCACTTAGTCCTTATATCAGTCATGGGATCATGAATACAATCAAACATCTAATTATCTTCTTACCCCTTCATTATGCGCATATCATCTACTTTCCAAAAATATCTGAATTTCCTTCCATGGTTACCGGTACCATTCAACATATACTTTCAAATACTTTAGGAAAAACAATAGTCTAAAATCCTTAGATGATTCTTTATTCCATAGTACCATACATTATTCTTTATAAACATACAATCATTCCACTAACTTCTTAAACCACTGACTAAGCTTCATCATTTCTTTCATCTCATATTTTATTTGTAGTCTCTTCATCACCATCCACATAAATACTACTCATATGACCATACTGATTATCTTCATGAGATTTTCCTTTAGGGAATTGGTTTGCATAATTCCCATACATTCCACATTTAAAACATCTAATCATTGTTGATGTCGTAGCAATACCATTATCCTTGTCCATGGTGTTAACTGAACCTTTTCCTTTGCACTTGCTGGCTTTGTGTCATTCTTTTCCACACCCAAAGCATCTTCCAGTTCCTTTGAAACAATCTCCCCGATGCCTCATCCCACATGATTTACATGAGGGAAATTGAACATTATTTCCTCTATGATCATCATGAAACTCCATATTTCTCTTATTATGTGTGTCTGGAAACTTACCAAAGTTGAGATTATTGATCATATTATGAGATTGATGATTAGGCATAATAATGATGTTTGGACTTCCAAATCCTGTTTCATTTGGTTGCTCATGAAGAATATCATTCCATTGTCCATCATATCCTCCATTATCATGAATCTTCCTGTTTCTAGCCATTTTCTAAAACCCAAAAAGAATAGCGTGAGAGGAAAAATCATACTTGGGAAACCAACATAATAAAGGGGGACTACCATCAATATCTAACATCTTAGGTTAAATTCTAAGATCATTACCGTAGTTATAGGACTATAACCTATACGTATACTTATCTTTAGGGACATCCCTATATATACCTTTGAAATATCTCTAGGGATATCACTAAAGTTTTCACATCCTAGTTTCCAAAGGTTAACTAAACCTTCCCTCTGATACCAACTGTAGAGACCTGAAGCTTGATATACATGGACATTACATTACTTTTGTGGAATACTTATTACATAACATAAAATAGACACTAAAGGACCGTAATAGTTTAGTGCCTTTGGAAACTTGGAACATAATCTTCTAATCTTGGTGAAAGATCATCAACATCTCCCATAAATATCTTCCCTTTTTTTCTTACCTAAAACCTTTCCTTATATCCTGGGGAAAAGAAAACATAAAAAGGGTGAGCTCAAATTCTTAGTAAGGGTAAGCATGGATAAAATAAAACAAATCATATACATTTAAACTTGAAAACATGAACATAATGTTTAAACATACAAAGCTTGAGCAATGACATAAAACATGGAAGTACGTAAGGAATAGATCATAAAGGAACATCAATCACGATAAAATAGCATTGGAATAAAACATGTAATTGTGGAAACCATTAATCACATGATATGATTTCCATAGTAGCCAAGGCATTGCTTCCAAGACCATCTTAGTGGAAAAATTCCCTTTCTGAATCGAGTTCACTCGTCGTTCCAGTCCTGCAACACTGAACCAGATTAACTTACCATTCCAGCCATTTCAATCTCATGAGATATAAATCATTACCAAATGAATTGAAGGGAGATATAGGTCCCACCCATCTCATAATGAAATAATTCTTACATGTGCCACAAAATAAACATACATAATTCATAATTACCCAACGAATAAAATGGGTTTCATAAACATCATCCCATCATCACATAATCCATATAAAAAATGGATATCATTTCATAATAAGAAAAGTGAAACCATTTAAATCATAGAGACATTATACTTGAAACATACATATAAAATAATGTCATCTTAGATGAAAAATAGTTTTGATAAAACACATGAAATGCATTCTTGATGAAAATATCCTTTCTTCTTCAAAATCATTTTCTTTTCACAAAATGACATGCAATTTTAAAAAAAAAGTATTTTTTTGAAAATAGTCATAAAATCTTGTAGAGTAAGCTTCATGAAATTGAGGCATTATGAAACCGTAAAAATCCATTCATGCTGTATAAGTTAAAAAAACATTCTTCTCATACTTTTGTCAGAAAAGTAAAAAAGTACCTCGTATGGTAAAAAAAAGAAAGATTCCTTACATACCATGTAGTAAAAGTCAAAAATGGGTTAAAAGGACTTTAAACATACATGAATTTTTTTAGAAAACATGGGCTTGGATGATAACAATAACCCGAGTAATTACTTACGAATAAAAAATCACTACTGTAAAATGGACCTATCCCCACGGTTTTCCCAAAAACCATTGGGATAGACCCCCCTATACCCACAGTTTTGGAAAACCGTGGGTATAGGTGTCTTTTGAAGACCTATACCTATGGTTTGCCAAAACCGTGGGTATAGGGGGCTCTATCCCCACTATTTTCCAAAACAGTGGGGATATGTCCTGAAAAGTCACCTATACCCACAGTTTCCCAAAACCATGGGTATAGGGGTACCTATCCCCACGGTTTTGGGGAAAACCATGGGGATAGGTCTGGGATAAAATACCTATACCCACGGCTATGAAAAACTGTGGGTATAGGTCACTTTTTTGTGCGCGGGAGTTTTTTTTCGGCGTGAAGGAATTTTTTTGGTGGGAACCCTATACCCACGGTTCTTCCCTCTATACCCAGGGTTTTATAACTATATTTAACTATATATATATATACATATAGGTGAAGTTAGGGTAGTGGTTAGATGCAGTTTTTGAAGCGAAGATGTTGCGGGATCGAAACTCGGCGCCTGCATTATTTTAGGACCTATACCCACAGTTTTGAAACCGTGGGTAAAATCCGTTGACACCATGGTAATTGGTTATGTTTCAGTGACACAGTGGTAGGACACCTATACCCAAAGTTTTAAGGGCTATACCCATGGTTATGAACTGTGGGTATAGGCTATTTTTCCATTAGTGAATCTCGAATAATAACGAGACTGGAAAATTTATCCCTTACCTTAGATCTGATATGCTTTGTATGGATCCGAACATCTTGTATAATGATTTAAATAGTGTCATTGACTTATTACATAATCATATTCATTGTTATTATGTCATATATGTTTCACTTATGACTTTATATTACCCGCTATTTTGTAAATTCAATGTAAAAGTAGCGTTTTGGGTAAAATCATTTCATTTATCGTATGTGTTTCGACTTGTCGTTCTTGATATTATTACTTATATCCTGATTTACATAATTCCAGAATGTAAAACATGATTTATATATAATATATATTCATCATATACATATATATTATAGATCGATTAAAGGAATGAAATACACCGTTCATGGAGACGGTAGGCCGTACGTACGCATGAACGCTGTTTTCGTTTCCTTGTTAAATTGAATGAAATTAAATATATGACATACATATATATATATATACATAAATAAATTAGCATTATTATGTCATTTATTTCATTATTATTCATTATATTTACTTTATAATCATTCTTGAATGGTTAATCACGGAAAATGAATCTCATCGCATTCGTGGAGACGGTAGTCCGTACGTACGCACGAGTGATGATATCATTCCCATGATCATGGAATTGTATTGGAGTGTATATATACTATTTCATAATCAATATCACTTTAAAACAATAATATATAGTCATTATTTACACCATTATACCCATCCATGTAAGGTGGTGGTGGAAAATAGATTACACCACGACGTGGAGACGGTATTCCGTACGTACACACGCGCGGTGATTTTGTTTTCCGTAGGATGGATAGATGGTGAAATATGGTTGTTTCATAAAAATAATAACATATAAGTATATGAGTGATATTTATGTTATTACTTCATAATGAAACAACTAAATAAGAAGAAGTGGAAGAAGAAATAAAGTTGAAAGAATCGGTAACGGACATTACCTCTTCTTTGAATCGCCTCTTTGAGACCTTCTCTTGGGGCACTAAAATTGTTCATTGAAGAGATCCATGACCTCTAGGATGTTTCTAGGGAAGTGGAGAATAGAATTTTTCATGGTTGGTCCGAGCTTGAAGGCTCAAAGTGGTGTGAGGAAGAGAGGGAGGAGGTTCCCTTTTATATGGGAGGAGAGGGGCACCTTTGGAATCCTCAAAAATATTAGTTTAATATAAATTCAAACCCCACATAAAAACCTACAAAAATGACTCAATTATAATATTAGATGATATAGGGTTGTAATGTAATCAAACAATAAAATTTAGACATGTTTTGATTTTATTTTAAACCTTATCATTTTGATTTATCCTTATTTAATCTATTTATGTTTATTTGAGGTAATATAATTCTAAATTTTAAATGGTTATAAATAATCACTTATGGGTTGTTAATTTTCTATAATTGGATACATTATGACATTATCGACTATATTAATTTC
The DNA here is from genome assembly GCA_963277665.1 of Viscum album. NCBI lineage: Eukaryota > Viridiplantae > Streptophyta > Magnoliopsida > Santalales > Viscaceae > Viscum > Viscum album. The sequence continues at coordinate 1,463,307,241 of OY728153.1, read as the reverse complement.
AATTTATAATTTTTAAATATTTTTGTGATTTTTAAACAATTTAATAATATGTTATTTTTATTAAATAACAATAGTGTCAATTTTGACACTATTCATTTATTTGAATTTAAATAAAATCTACACAGTGGATATATTCGAACTAAAATATTTAATAGATTTATAACATGTCAAAGTTGTCTATAAAATTCTTTGAGGACATTAAATAGTTAATATATTATTTATTTTAATATTTATAAAACCATTTATTTGTTATATCTCTTAATAAAATAATTAGTAAAACATTTTTGTATAATTATTTAATATACTTATTTTTTGCATAAAAATTAAAAATAAAATCCTTTGATGAAGATAAATATCAAAAATTTTATAATAATAATTTTACTTGAATTTATCATCTTAAAATAACAACATGTAAATTGTTATCTTTATTAAACTATGAAGGTGCCAACTTTGGAATCATTTAAAATAAAATATTATAAGTGTCATAATTGCCTTAATAAATATCCAAATGGTAAAAAATTAGGCCAATGGATTATTAGGGTTTATATATACACTAATAATAAGTTTTGTGATTATTTTTTGGTCCTTTTATATGTATTAAGTTATTAATAAAAACTATATTATTGATTTTTACTAAATAAATAATTTCTGCATCATTAATGTATAAGATAATAAGGTAATTAAATAACTATTAAAAATTACAAATAAATTACCATGATAAAGAAAAAAAATTTATCTTTCAAATTAGTATTTATAACCTAATTTATATTCTGTATAAACTTAAATTAAAAATACTTTAATTATTAAAGTTGAGTGAGACATATTTCACTTTCCTTTAAATAAGATAAACTAAAGGTCTTAATCACCACCAAGTGGGTTCTAATGGATTCTATTTCGACCCAAATATGACTTAGGACGAAATATAATTATCCATTTATATTAATACAAGTATTAAGATAATTTTATAATATTATATTTACCCTTAATTACCAAATTTACCTTTTACTATGGTAAATAAAATTTACCGTTGTTACTATTCATAAAGCCCAAAAATAAAAAGTAGTATATTAATATAATTTGGAACCACTGATTCCAAATATGGAATCCATTTTTCCAAATTCAATACACAAAAGTTTCAGAAATTAAATTAAAATTAATACCGTTGTCGAAAGAAAACGGGTTTTTGTTTAAAACATTGCAAAAGATTGAATTTATTTAACCTACGAATTCAATGTAAAATCAATGATAATGACATAAATTATATTAAATGGTAAAAATATATTCTATTAATAATTTAAAACCATTCAATATTATAATTTATCCACTTAAATTATTACGATGACAAAGTTGTTTTTAATTAAAATATACCGTGTTTTTACTATTCATTAAAATATGAAAGTTTTCAGAATAATATGATACATTTATCCAAGGTAAAATTTTATATCCTGATTACAAATAATTATTTTATTTTGTAAAATTGAACTTATAAACATGTCAAAAACTAGATTTAAAGTGGGTGCGCCATCAAAAGGCGGCAAAACTGCTTTTTTTTGAAAAATACTAATTTTACCCGAAAAATTTATTTTGTTCTCATACCATGTTCTAGAAAATGTGGAAGATGAAGTAATAATGTTATAAAATTCAAAATTTAGTTAATACTATTCATAATTACTAGTTCATAATAATATTATAACCATATATCATTGTTTAGTGAAACCTGATATTGCGTACAACACACACTATCGAGGAAAGTCGCGATTGTGTGTAATGCAAGCCAAGTCAGGGATGCGTGTAGTGAAAGATCCTTTTGGTGTAGCATACAACACAAGACATAAATAAAATTAATTTTTTTTTCATAAAATCTTGGTGTGTTACAATAAGGCTGATGGGTTACTCCAATCTCCATATCAACCATGAGAGCACAACAGACAATTTCCCCATAGTTATTGAAGTCCCTTAGGTATAATTCACTTTAGAGACATGGTTTTAAGAAACTAAATAATCGATCAAATATACTCTCTGGATTAATAATAATTCTAGAAGAATACCTTACAAGTCTTTTAAAAAACTTTCTTTGGTTCTAATGGATTCACCATCAATTTTCTTATATTCAAGGAACTCCATATTCATTTCGATAAATGAATATAATGAATGTACTTATTAAAAAATAAGTTCACGAACTCTTCCCATTCCATAGACTCAATTTCATCTCTTTTCCTCATATTATTTATAATATTCTACCATTGATCAGCTTATCCTTCTAAACGATAGATTGCTAAGATGAATTTTTCATGTTCAGAACATTGTCAAACTAATAATCTCTTATCAATGGCACTGATCCACTGCTCATCAACTAATGAATTAGAAGACCCGTTGAACTAAGGTGGGCACTACCTCATGAAGGACTCAACAGAATTTTTCACCCTCCTTTTCATTTTTGGATGTCAAGAACGATTCATATTTGGAGAATGTTTTGTGATAATGTCTACAATACTTTACATTCTATCTCCAATAACATTTGGTTGTTCAATGGGACAACCATTGCATTTCCCATCGCATTCATCTTTAACGTGGTTCCTTCATGTTCTATGCATTGACAATAACCAAGAAGTATAGTGTGGGAAACATTAATCATTACCAGAAAACCACATAAACAAGAATAAAACTTCAATTTAAGAAATACTAGGTTTTATCCTTGGTAAATCATTGCCATTTCTAAAACACCATGAATGTATCTTATAATTAGACATATCCTTAGGGTTCTTACTGAGTCTTTCTCATCATAGTTTCTAAAGAGTAAATATACCATTCCTATAATACCAATTATAGTGACCCATACATTACATAAAATTATATTACTTTAAAAGTGATGTATATTCATTAAAACACACACCAAATCTATGATAGGACCGTATAATTACAGTGTATTTAGAAATTGGAAAACATAAACAACTTGTTCACAAAATGTCAACATTTTCTCTCATTTATTTCTTCATAACTAATCTTCTTTTGAAATATTATACTTAATAACCTTCCTCATGACCTGAAAAAAAGAAACATATGAAAGGTTCATGCTCACATACATTTTAAGGGTAACCAAAGGAGAATATCAATATTCTCACAACCATAATAAATAAAAATGCAACATTTTGAAGTCTTATCCTGCAAATGAATGATTATGATACCATGTCATGAGAAAAAGGTTTATACAAATAAATTGACATAATTATAAAAGGGAATAATCATAAGACATTATGATTTTTTTGAATACAAATATGCATATAAAATCAATTCAAATTATTCATGGCTCATTTCCAATACCATCATAGGGGAAAAAGTCCATTATTGAACCATATTTTACTATATTTCCAACCATCTGTTACAGAATCAGATTTTATTTTCAATCTAGTCAAGCCTATATCATGATATTTAAATCATTACCCAATGTATTGGAGGGAGACATAGGTCCCACCCATAACATAATGAAACAATTCATATGTCTTCCACAAAAACATAAATCATTTATCTTATCCTAACCAATGATAGAAAATGGGTTTATTAAACATCATTATATCAAAATACATATAAAATAAATGGATCTCATAAAAATAATCCCATTATAAACAAAGTCAAATCAATGTAATAATATGGATATAAACCTAACCCCATGTCAGGTTATATGGAACTTTTTTTGATAAAAAACATGAACTTAATTCTTGGGGAAAATATCCATTCTTTTCCAAAAACGTTTTCTTTTCTCAAAATGCCTGACAATTTTAAAAGAAAATAATTTAGATTAAAATAATATTGAAAAATTAAATAGGAAGATTCATGGAAAAAATGTGTCATTAAACCTTAAAAATCCATTCGTTCCCTATATGATAAAAAACATTCTCCTCATACTTTTGCCGAAAAAGTCAAAAAGTGCCTCAAATCGTATAATGACATAAGATTCCTTTCATACCGTTTAATAAAAATTAACCAAAGGGGAAAAGTAACATTAAAAAATTGTGTAATAATAAAAATAATATTACATAATTAGGAAACAAGGATGTGGATTATAAAAATACCCCCATAAATACATACATATAAACAATCTCGGATTTAAATGAGGTTGTAATCTTTTCCCTAACCTAAGGTATGATATCCTTAATATGTATCTGAAACACCTGTATAATTATTTAAATAATAATATTGAATCATCCCAAAATCATAATCATTTTTATTATATCATATATTATTATATTATCATCCATTTTGGGTAACATTTCACTATCACCTGTTATATGGATATTAACCGTCTTATGTTCTTATGCAAGATTTGTTAGATAAGCTAATGTTCCACTTCATAGGTTATAGTTAAAATATTCTTAGAATGATATTATTATAATATATATCATATTTATTTATTCCATTCATGTATATGATTATTTTTGATGTGAAGATCATGTAGAATGAATTGTACCACATTATGGTGACAAATGGTCGTACTTACACATGAACGATGATATCATTCCAAAAATTGATGAATGGTATATATGTTTGTTGAGTATACTATTTTAGAATTTGTTATCAAGTTATAATAATCATATATAGTTATTATTTACATCATTATACCCATCCATGTAAGGTGGAGCTGAAAAACAGATGACACCACAACACGGAGACGTTAATCCATACGTACGCACACTTGACAATTTAATTTTTCAAATGATTGATAGAAGGTGAAATATGGTTATTTAATATTTTTAATAAAATATCATTATATTATTGGAACTAATGTTATTAATTTATAAGTAAAAAACTAATGTATAGGATGTAGAAGTAGAAAGAAGTTTTAAGGAATTGATAGATGATATTTCTTCATCCTCAATGTTCTTCAACTAAATATATTCCTAGAGAACTAGATACGGTATTTTAAGATGACTAAAACTTCGAAAATGAAAATAGGTATGTATAGAAGTTAAAAAGTTCTGGGATGACTGATCTTTAAGGATAAAAATTAAGTGAATAGGTGAGGGAGGAGTATCCATTTTATAACTAAGTTGAAGGGCACTTTTCAAAACTCCATAAATAATAATTTATAATAAAATCAAACCCAACCCAATAACATCCCAAATGTCTAATTTCCAATATTATATGAGATCGGGATGTAATATCGTCAACCAATAAATTTTGGACATGTTATCTTGTCAATGTAAACCATGTCATTTTAATTGACACTTATTTATTCTATTGAATTTTTACTGCGATAATATAATTGTAAATATTTAATAATTATAAATATTTAATTATATAGTGTTAATTGACCATAAATCTACATTTTATGAAATTTTACACCATATAATTATCACTTTATAATTTCTAATTTTGTTTATGATTTTTAAATAATTTAATAAAATGTTATTTTTATAAAATATCAATATAGTCAACGTTGATACTATTCATTTATTTGACACTAAATTAAATACATATATAAGATAAATTCAATCCAAAATTATTAATACACTCCTAATATATCATATTCAACTAGATGATTTGTGGATCACATAAATTAGTTCATATGATATTACATTGAATATTTTCAAACCCATTTACTTGATATTTCTATTAACAAAATAATTTATACATCACAATTGTGTCATCATTAATGGTAATTATTTTAATACAAATATTATAAAAAAAATTATATGATGTATGAAATTCATTTATCTTTTTAAAGACTATCTATATTTAATATACTTATTTAAAATGATATTGTGAAATTTTGTCACATTCATTAGTTTTTATTATATTCATGTCATATTCATAGGTAAGTAGCCATTAAATTATTCAATTTCAAACAATAGATGATAAGGGTTGAATCTATTCTTCCAATAGGATTGTTACTAGTGTTAATGTAAATTTATAATATTTTTTTACATTTAATTTCCCAATTTACCTTTAACCAGGGTAATTAAAATAATTACCAAAGTTACTATTCATAATGCCCAAAAATTAAAGTATCTTATTAAGTTAATTTGGATAAAATGAATCCAAATATTGGGTCCAATTTCAAAAATTCAAAACATATAAGTTTTAGTATTTATTTTAAAATCAATTCCATTGTTCGAATAAGAGATCAATTTTTTAAAAATTTAAAAAATTGCAATAAACAGAAATGTTTTTACATATAAATTCAATGTAAAATTAAGGAAAATTACATACATTATATTGAGTAATAATGTGATGACCCAGACTCTCTTGGTCCTTCCCTTTGCCAAAATCCTGGTTCTAAAGGAGTGGCGTCTCGGTGAGACCGATCGGCGCGACCGATCATGGAGACCGATCGGTGGGACCGATCGGTGCGACCGATTGGTGGGACCGATCGGAGAGACCGATCGGGGAGACCAATCAGCGAGACCAATCGGTGAGACCAATCGGTGAGACCGATCGGGGAGACTGATCGGCCAAACCGATCGGTGAGACCGATCGATGAGACCGATCGGGGAGACCGATCGGGGGGACCGATCAGTGAGAACGATTGGCGCGACCGATCGGCGAGACCGATCGGCGCCACCCGGCCTTGTCAAGTTTTTCCAGTAGCGCTACTTTGAACAAATAGGGTTTTAAACCCTATTCTGACTCGTTTAAGCATGTTTTAAGAACCGTAACGCCCATAAGAGCTTTAATTAAATACTTCATCAATTCATGAGTCGGCTTAAACCACCCGACCCCTTTTTTTGTGACGAGTGGATCCACGTGGTCAACCCACGACCCCCGCGCCTTACGTGGTTTCGCATTTTCAGCTCAACCGTCCTCGGCTCTTATAAACTAAGGGTTATCCGTGGTTTCTCCCTTCCTCGAACGTGGCTTTTCACAAACAGCTTCTGGTGCATCGGGCCCGCCGCATCGTTATCGGTAATATTCCACGCCCCTGACCTAAACGTCGATCATCTATCAACAAGGAGGAAATTTCTCCTTCGTCTCTCTCTTTTGTGTATCATGCATGGTGGGCGTGCTTTTGATCCTGTAGAATTGGGTAAACCAGACCTAATTAAAGATAAAGAACGAATTCTATAAAGAAAGAAGAGGGGGGTTGTGATTACTGATGTTGTCTTATACTTTGATGTTGTTTCTTCTATGACCATCTTTTTGAGTTGTGCTGGCTTATGCCTCTTGAAAATCGAGGCCGTTGGTGGTCGATGTTTGTGCACTAATGAACCCTGCTGATGTTTTAACTGACCTGTTTGTGGTTGTAAATTCCTGCTGTGAAAAGTGAATTGGTTAATCACATCTATCCGGCTAAATAAATTGAAAGCACCGGGATCAACCCTTCTGTGATAACTCCCGGTTTTAACACACGAAATTCGAATCATGGAGTGTGTTAAGTCGTTAAAATCTGAAAATACCTACAAGGCCCTGTTGTGTTGATGGTGGTAGATGGTCGTGTTCCTTTCAGGACGATTGCTGGAGATGTGGGAGGGGATGGGATCCCCTGTTCTTTTATACTCCCGGTGGTTGTGTGAATTTGAGGGATGGGATCTCCTATTTGTATGGATTCAGTGGTTGTGAGTTTCAAGACCGTGTGGTTACTTGTTTATATCACAAATTGGGGTTTAATACTCTGTTGTTGAGAACCAGTTGTACGTTTTGGTTGTTGTTTGACTGTTTACTTTCCTGGACTTATGCCTATGACTACTAGTTTCCCAGTAATGCTTAAACGTAAACATTATTACTGAACATGAAATAAGAAAGTGGACAAATGGGTTGTTGGCGTGAGTCGTGACTCAGACTTGAGTGTTGTTGTGATATGTAGGATGTCTGAAGAAAAAACTAGCTTTTGGTGAGTGCTTGTTACATATATATACATATCTGTAGCTTTGTGTTTCTTATTTTTTCCTCACCCAAGTTGAGCACTTAGTGCCGAACACCCCCATTTCATAGGGGAGGGTGTTTTTCCCAACACTATTCTTAGTGGCTGGTTATTATCTCCTTTTCTGCTCCCTTTCCAGGATATCCCAAGTATCTTCGGGCAGGCTGTGATGGCCTAAGGTCCATTATTAGCCCAAGAACCTTCGGGTGGGGTAGTGTGGTGGTCGGCCAGGTGTGTGCGGCAGGTGGTTTCCCAAGAGTCTTCGGGATGAGGCCCAGGTGTCTTTGGGTGTGGCAGTGGATCCTTTAGCCCAGGTGTCTTCGGGCGTGGTGGTGGTTGTTCTGGCCTAGGTGTTTGCAGGCATGGTTACATGTGACAGTTGTGGCCCAGGTGTTTGCGGGCGGGATTTCAGCAGTGGGACTGCGTGCGGTTGAGGCCCAGGTGTGTGCGGGTGGGATTTTGGCAGTGGGACTGCGTGTTGTTGTGGCCCAGGTGTGTGCGGGAGGGTGTGGCAGTGGGACTGCGGTGAGAATGGTGGGATTGGTCCGATGCGTAGGATGTCTCAATAACTAGTGGCAAAGTGGCGCGGGGTAACCAAACCTCGATGTGTTCTTATTATATATATTACTTGACTTGCGTTATTTGGGGAGTGAGCCTTGGTGAGGCATGGGATGGATAGTTTTCCTTGTTAGGTGTTGGTTTACTCTTTTTCTCTCACGGGACTTTAGTACGTTCCCCCAATTGTGCACGAGAGTCTTGGTTTTCCCTACTGAGTGTACTTGTATGCTCACCCTACGTATATAAAACTGCTTTCAGGTTTCCCGGAGGACTTCGGGGATCACGCAGGACCTTACTAGTTCAGACTTTTGGAGCAGTTTCAGTTGTTGTTTTCTTTTTGGTACTTACCTTGTAGTCACCTTTTGCACTTTGTGGCTTTTACTTTTTAAACATGCATGTGGGAATGGTTTACTATTGGCTTTAATTTTCTTTCTACCTTGGTGTTGTTGGGTTTTCTTCTCCTTATCTCTCGATCCTATAAAATAAAAAGGGTAATGCCTTCTATTTGTGATAATTTTCTATACCCTTGGTGCTAGTCGCCACTCTGGGACCTATTGAAGGCGGGTTTCAGGGGTCATTATCTCTCGTTCAACTTAAAGAAGGAAGGGCCAAGCAATCTGCTGACCCTTCCCTCCTTTTGGTGAAGGCGGGCCGTGACAGAATGGTATCAGAGGTGATGGTTGAGAGATAGGACGGAGTCTGGAGTTAGGCACAATGAGGATTGCATGGGATGGTAAGGCAACGGTGTTGGGTGACCTTGGAGCGTGAATTAGGCCAGGGAATACCGGAAAGGACACGAGATTTTAGGGCCCCCCGTGATCCAATGCAAGGACCCTGGACCTACCGAACGACCATGTGAGGCCACACTGATTACAGGGTAGAGACCCTAGGAAGGGTACATGCATCATAATGACTTGTGTTCTTGTGTTTCTGGGATGTCTTGGGAATTAAGAATAAATTAAATCTTAATATGTTTTATGAACGATATTATGCACTACTTGGGCTTAGGCATTCCTTGTTTACCTTGCAGCTACGGCACCTGGAAGGAGACCACGTGTGGTACAGGCCATAGAGGCCCCAGATACTACTTTGGCCGATCGGTAGAGAGCTAATCGAGAGGAAGAGGATGACCAGTGGCAGAAGACTCTTCGAGCCTTCCAATGACATGCCCTCAAGAAGTATGAGGGCATCACCTCCGATATGAAGACGGAAGGCTGGCTAGAGGAGCTTGTTATAGCCTTCGGCCTGATTCGGGCCCCGACCGAGTACTGGGTTCTTATGGCCGTTAGCCAGATGCGGGGAGCGGCACGTTAGTGGTGGATGCTTTAACTGGGGGAGAGGAGAGAGTCTGAGGTGTCTTGGGTGGATTTCGAGAGGGAGTTTCGAGCGGAATTCCTCTCCTCGACGATGAAGGCCGAAATGAGGCAGGAACTACTCTCCCTCCAGCAGGGGAGTATGTCTGTGAGGGATCTGGGGATCAAGTTCAAGTACCTCCTACGTTTTTCTCCGGACCTCTTTCCTGACGAGGAGTCTCGGGAAAGACGTTTGGAGGGGGCACTCCGACCCTCCCTCCAGTATGCTGTTACCCCCTTTACCGTGCAGAGGTACTTGGAGGTCCAGAAGAAGGCCGAAGTGGTGGAGCGGATGCATACTCTAGGGGGAGTGTTGCGAGAGGGGATCCAGCTGGGACCATCAAAGGGGAAAGCCATCACCACCAGGCCTCCAGTGTCAGGACCTTCTAGGTTCCGACCCGCAGGGAGCAGGCCGCACCAGTTTCAGTTTCGATCCCCCGGCCCTCACCCTTTTCCTATAGGCCCGGGACCGCGGTGCTTCATCTGTGGGAGCCCTGGGCATCTCTGGAGTCAGTGCCTAGACCGGGTGCAGTACACCAGTGGTAGTCAGCCCCAGCACCCTCCCCAGCAGCAGCTTCCAGCCAGACCATTCCAGCAGCAGCAGGGACAGCGAGCTCCCGCTCCTCCGAGGGCAGACGCTGGAGGAGGCCGACCTCAGGGCGCTCCACAGGGACCTTGAACAGGGTGTGGTTGGGGAGGTGGCTGATAGCCGAGGGGCAGGGGAGCTGGGCGTGGACAGTTGCAAGCTGCAGAGGCAGCAGTTCCAGCAGGGCCAGAGGTTGTTCGAGGTACGATCAATCTATTTAGCAATCTTGATTATGTTTTGTTCGATACTGTAGCTTCACACTCCTTCGTTGCACCCAGTCTAGCTCGTGCCTTGGGCCTAGATTCCGAGAGACTTCCAGTGCCCCTGGTGTTGAGCACACCAGTTGGAGTCCAGACCGACTTGTTGTTTGTTTTTCAGGGATGTAGACTGATGATAGGGCCACATCAGTCGGTTAAGGATCTTCTTCTGCTACAGATTCAGCCATACAATGTCATCCTAGTCATCGACTGGCTATTTTCTGTGTGCGCCGTCATCAACTGTTTTCGAAGAAGGGTGGTGTTCTCAGACATGGACAGCTGGCGTGTTACTTCACCGGTGAGCGGATTAGTCCGAAGGGAAACATGAGAGAGGAACCTCTCCTCTCCTTGTTGACCGAGCTGACGGTAGAATCAGTAGATGAAGAAATGGTGGAAGTGACAGAGATTGTCCGTGAGTTTATGGACATCTTTCCTGAGGAGGTGACGACTCTACCCCCTCGACGTGATGTCGAGTTCGGGATAGACCTGCAGCCCGGCGCTCGTCCAATCTCGATGGCTCCTTACCGGATGGCACCTTCGGAGCTACGGGAGTTGCGGATACAGATTGACGATATGATGAAGAGGAGTTATGTTCGTCCGAGTGCGTCACCTTGGGGTTCTCCGGTCTTGTTTTCAAAGAATGCAGATGGTGGTCTTAGGTTGTGCATAGACTACAGGAGGCTGAATCAGGTGACGATCAAGAATCGCTACCCTCTCTCAAGGATAGATGATCTTTTTGACCAGATGAAAGGGACAAGACGGTTCTCGAAGATCGACCTATGGTCTGGGTACCACCAGCTAAGGGTGAAAGAGAGAGACATCTCGAAGACAGCATTCAGGTGTAGGTATGGACACTTCGAGTTCGTAGTCATGCCCTTCGGTGTTAAAAACGCCCCAACTGTGTTCATGGGACTTATGAACTCCATCTTCCAGGAGTACCTGGATCGGTTCGTGTTTGTGTTCATCGATGACATCCTGGTCTACTCTAGATCATAGGAGGACCATGTAGAGCACCTGAGGGTAGTTTTGGAGGTCCTCTGACAGCACCAGCTCTATGGGAAGTTGTCAAAATGCAAGTTCTGGACACGAGAAGTGCACTTCCTCGGGCACGTGGTGTCCGAGAAGGGGGTAGCGGTGGATGCATCAAAGGTTTAGGCAATTGTTTCTTGGGCAGCACCCAAGAATGTGGAAGAAGTCTGAAGTTTCCTCGGGCTGGCGGGTTACTACTGGAGATTCGTACCCAACTTCTCCCGAGTAGCAGCCCCTTTGACAACTCTGACCAAGAAGGACCAGGATTTCGTATGGAGTGAGGCAGTGCCAGTCAGCCTTCAGCTATCTGAAAGAGAAGCTGGTCAGTTCCCTAGTGCTGAGATTACCAGAAGAAGGGGTGGCCTATGAGGTATTTTGTGATGCTTCGGGACAGGGCCTGGGATGTGTGTTGATGCAGCGACGAGGGGTGTTCTCTTATGGTTCCAGGCAGCTGCGTTCCCATGAGCGTAATTACGCCACCCACGACCTAGAGCTTGCAGTGGTCGTTTTTGCGCTAAAGTTATGGAGGCACTACCTCATCGGGGAACGCTTTGTGGTCTTCATGAATCACAAAAGCTTGAGGTATATCTTCTCCCAGCGGGACTTAAACTTGCAACAACGTAGATGGGTGGAGTTCCTCCAGGATTACGACTTCGAGATCTCTTATACTGAGGGAAAGGGAAATGTGGTGGCCGATTCTTTGAGCAGGAGGACGCAGAAGGATGCGGTCTGAGAGTCGGCGGACGCCTGGAAGGAAATGGAAGAGTTGGCTGCCTTACACCTGGATGCGACGATGGATAGCGGCCGAGGCTGCCTATATCAGATGACAGTGCAGTCATCCCTGTTTCAGTAGGTGGATGAGTCTCAGTGGGGAGACCTAGAGTGTGAGGTGATTCGTGACCAAGTTGACCAGACAATGCTCTGGGAGGATGGACCGAGGATGGTCAGAACCAGATGCTTTTCCAGGGATGGTTGTTTGTCCTAGAGGCGATGCGCGACAAGGTTCTCAGTGAGATCCATAACTCACCCCTGGAGGTACACCCAGGAGTTTCCAAGATGTACCAAGGTTTGAAGGGGCAGTTTTGGTGGCCCGGAGTTAAGCGAGCGGTGGCAGAGTTTGTGGCCAAGTGCCTAGTGTTTCAGCAAGTGAAGGCTGAACACCGAGTTCCAGGCGGCCTACTACAGCCCCTAGATGTCCCCGAGTGTAAGTGGGATGACATCTTAATGGATTTCGTCACAGGAATACCCAAGTTCCAAGGAGGGTACGACGCCATCTGGGTGGTAGTGTACATGTTGACAAAATCGGCTCACTTTCTGGCGATCAGGGAGTCGAGTGCTGTGGATACTTTGGCATGAAAGTACGTGGATGAGGTAGTGCAGTTGCATGGAGTCCCGAGGTCTATAGTCGCGGATAGGGATGCACAGTTTACCTTGCTGGTCTGGAGAGGATTGCAGCATGCGTTTGGCACCCAGTTATGCCTTAACACTACTTTCCATCCCCAGACAGATGGACAAACAGAGCGCACCATCCAGACCTTGGAGGATATGCCGCGAGCATGTGTTCTGGACTCAGGAGGGTCATGGGTGCAATACTTGCCTCTGGTAGAGTTTTCCTACAATAATAGCTACCACTCTACCATTGGCATGGCCCTGTTTGAATCTTTGTATGGGAGGCCATGTCGTTCGCCTGTGTGTTGGACCGAAGTAGGAGAGGCATGAATCCTTGGTCCGGGGGTGGTGCAGAACACGGCAGAGAAGGTTCAGCTCATACGAGAAAGGATGAAGGTGGCCCAGGACCAACAGAAGTCGTATGCTGATACTAGGAGGAGGCCCTTGGAGTTTGAGGTTGGGGACCACGTGTTCTTAAAGGTCTCCCCTCGACGTGGGCAGTGGAGGTTCGACAAAGGGACTAAGCTTTCTCCCAGATTCATCGGACCCTTCCAAGTGTTGCGGTGGGTTGGCGAAGTGGCTTACCAGCTAGCGTTTCCACCACCGCTACTAAGGATACATGATGTCATTCATGTGTCCCAGCTCCGTCGGTATTTGCACGACAATTCACACGTTCTTGATTGGGGTGAGCTGGACATCGAGGACAACGTGACCTTTGTGGAGAGACCAGTGGTGATCGAGGATCGCAAGGAAAAGGTGCTTCGCAGACGAACCATTCCCTTGGTTCGCGTGTTGTGGAGACATGGTGGGCTTGAGGAGAGTATGTGGGAAAGGGAAACACAGATGCGTACCCAGTACCCAGAGTTGTTTTAAATTTTTCTCCATGTTGTACCTGTTATGATAGAACGTTTTGTCTTTTGGCTATGAAATGTACTGGTTTTCTTCTTCTGCTTGTGTTTGAAAACCCCCGGCTATAGGGAAGGAGGGAACCCGACCCCTAATCAAGACGCATTAAGGTGGATGCGATTAAAACCGTGTGGGCGAGTCAGTGCCGCCCAAAGCGGATAATATCTTGACATGGGGGAAGAGACTCCCCAACCCACGTGCCCGGGCAGTTTGGCATGGTATGTTTCTTGGTTCGTGATAGGAAGATGTTCTTAGTTAGCGATGAGGTTCACTCTTTAGAGGTATCTTTTGGGGTGGTTGTTCAGACCCGCCCTTTCCTTCTGGGTTGTTTAAATTCTCGGGGATGAGAATAGTTTGAGAGGTATCTGATGTAATGACCCAGACTCTCTTGGTCCTTCCCTTTGCCAAAATCCGAGTTATAAAGGAGTGGCGTCTCGGTGAGACCGATCGGCGAGACCGATCGACGAGACCGATCGGTGAGACCGATCGGCGGGACCGATCGGTGAGACCGATTGGCGGGACCGATCGGTGAGACCGATCAGCGGGACCGATCGGTGAGACCGATTGGTGAGACCGATCGGGGAGACCGATCGGTGAGACCGATCGGCGCGACCGATCGGCGAGACTGATCGGCGCCACCTGGCCTTGTCAAGTTGTTCCAGTAGCGCTCCTTTGCGCAAATAGGGATTTAAACCCTATTCTGACTCGTTTAAGCGTGTTTTTAAGAACCGTAACGCCCAGAAGAGCTTTAATTAAATACTTCATCAATTCATGAGTCGGCTTAAACCACCCGAACCATTTTTTTTGTGACGAGTGGATCCACGTGGTCAACCCACGACCCCCACGCCTTACGCGGTTTCGCGTTTTCACCTCAACCATCCTCGGCTCTTATAAACTAAGGGTTATCCATGGTTTCTCCCTTCCTCGATCATGGCTTTTCACAAACAGCTTCTGTTGCATCGGGCCCTCCGCATCGTTATCCGTAAAGTTCCACGCCCCCGACCTAAACGTCGATCATCTATCAATAAGTAGGGAATTTCTCCTTCGTCTCTCTCTTTTGTGTATCATGCAGGGTGGGCGTGTTTTTGATCCTGTAGAATTGGGTAAACCAGACCTAATTAAAGATAAAGAACAAATTCTATAAAGAAGGTAGAGGGGGGCTGTGATTGTTGATGTTGTCTTATACTTTGATGTTGTTTCTTCTATGACCATCTTGTTGAGTTGTGTTGGCTTATGCCTCCTGAAAATCGAGGCCGTTGGTGGTCGTTGTTTGTGCACTAATGAACCCTTCTGATGTTTTAACTGACTTGTTTGTGGTTGTAAATTCCTGCTGTGAAAAGTGAATTGGTTAATCACATCTATCCGGCTGAATAAATAGAAAGCACTAGGATCAACCCTTTTGTGATAACTCCTGGTTATAACACATGAAATTCGAATCATGGAGTGTGTTAAGTCGTTTAAATATGAAAATACCTACAAGGCCCTGTTGTGTTGATGGTGGTAGTTGGTTGTGTTCCTTTCGGGCTGATTGCTGGAGATGTGGGAGGGGATGGGATCCCCTGTTCTTTTATACTCTCGGTGGTTGTGTGAATTTGAGGGATGGGATCTCCTGTTGGTATGGATTCAGTGGTTGTGAGTTTCAAGACCGTGTGGTTACTTGTTTATATCACAAATTGGGGTGAAATCCTCTGTTGTTGAGAACCAGGTGTACGTTTTGGTTGTTGTTTGACTGTTTACTTTCCTAGACTTACGCCTATGACTACTAGTTGCCCAGTAGTGCTTAAACGTAAACATTATTACTGAACGTGAAATAAGAAATGGGATAAATGGGTTGTTGGCGTGAGTCGTGACTCAGACTTGAGTGTTGTTGTGATCTGTAGGCTGTCTGAAGAAAAACCTAGCTTTGGGTGAGTGCTTGTTACATATATATACATATCTGTAGCTTTGTGTTTCTTATTCGCGCCCCACCCATGTTGAGCACTTAGTGCCGAACACCCCCATTTCATGGGAGAGGGTGTTTTTTCTAACACTATTCTTAGTGGCTGGTTATTAGCTCCTTTTCTGCTCCCTTTCCCGGATAGCCCAATTATCTTCGAGTAGGCTGTGATGGCCTGAGGTCCATTATTAGCCCAAGAACCTTCGGGCGGGGTAGTGTGGTGGTTGGCCAGGTGTGTGCGGTAGGTGGTTTCCCAAGCGTCTTCAGGATGAGGCCAGGTGTCTTCGGGCGTGGCAGTGGATCCTTTAGCCTAGGTGTCTTCGGGCGTGGTGGTGGTTGTTCTGGCCTAGGTGTTTGCAGGCATGGTTACATGTGACAGTTGTGGTCCAGGTGTGTGCGGGCAGGATTTCAGCAATGGGACTGCATGGGGTTGAGGCCCAGGTGTGTGCGGGTGGGATTTCGGCAGTGGGACTGCGTGTGGTTGTGGCCCAGGTGTGTGCGGGCGGGTGTGGCAGTGGGACTGCAGTGAGAATGGCGGGATTGGTCGGATGCATAGGATGTCTCAATAAACAGTGGGAAAGTGGCGCGGGGTACCCAAACATTGATGTACTCTTATTATATATATTACTTGACTTGCGTTATTTGGGGAGTGAGCCTTGGTGAGGCCTGGGATGGATAGTTTTCCTTGTTAGGTGTTTGGTTTACTCTTTTTTTCTCATGGGACTTTAGTACGTTCCCCCACTTGTGCATGAGAGTCTTAGTTTTCCCTACTGAGTGTACTTGTATGCTCATCCTACGTATATAAAACTGCTTTCAGGTTTCCAGGAGGACTTCGGGGATCACGCAGGACCTTACTAGTTCGGACTTTTAGAGCAGTTGCAGTTGTCGTTTTCTTTTTGGTACTTACCTTGTAGTCACCTTTTGCACTTTGTGGCTTTTACTTTTGAAACATGCATATGGGAATGGTTTACTCATGGCTTTACTTTTCTTTCTACCTTGGTGTTGTTGGGTTTTCCTCTCCTTATCTATCGATCCTATAAAATAAAAAGGGTAATGCCTTCCATTTGTGAGAATTTTCTGTAACCTTGGTGCTAGTCGCCACTCCGGGACCTATTGAAGGCGGGTTTCGGGGGTCATTATCTCTCCTTCAACTTAAAGAAGGAAGGGCCTGGAAATCTTCTGACCCTTCCCTCCTTTTGGTGAAGGCGGGTCATGACAGATAAAATATATTCTATTTATACATTCAAACCATTAAATATAATAATTTAACAATATAAATTATCTTGATGACAAAAGCTATTTTCACTTAAATTTTTGAATGTTTTTTCTATTCATCAAAACCTTAATGTTGTTACAAAATATCATAAATTCCGGAAAGGTAAATTTTTATACCACTCATTAAAATAACTTGTTTATGTGGTCATATAAAAATTATTAATATGTCAAAATCTAGATTTAAAATGAGTTCACCATTCAAAGGTGTAAAATTAACATTTAAATAATATAAGTTTTCAAACATCAAATAGGGTTTTATTCATACCCTATGACTTAAATATCCATTGGAAGAATATCAAAAATATTTTATCAAATATATAACACATATATATCAAATTAATTTCATTTATAAGAGTAATTCAGTCAAAAAATATAAATTTCTAATTGATGTATACTTTTCAAAAATAATTGATATCCAATTAATTCACAATGGGTTTTCATAATTTAATATTATTTATTCCCGCAAACCTAACGGAAATTCTATAATAGTAATTTTATAATAAATGTGTCTTGTGGTTTGTTTGAACACATGAATTCGTGAAAAGTGAGCTACTAAAGAATAAAAAATATTTCATAAAAATATATGGGCGTTAAAGAGTATTATTTTTCAGAAACTCAAATTTAACTTATTGTTTATAACAGTTTACTATTTCATGGGTTATATAGAATTGTTGTTTCGTATAAGTAAAGATAATAATACTTTATTGACTATTTAAAAAGAAATATATATAAAATCATATGATCATAAAATGAATTTTTCCCTAAACAATTATATCAATGTAGTATAAAAATTGATCATATCTCAACATTATCACATCATTAGGTTCCCATGTACATTCAACAAAAAGTTTTATTACATTAATGGACTTCAATATAATGGAAGGTATTGTTCAATAGATCTTTCACTCTATAATTGATGATTTCAAAAAAAAATTCTTCATAAGAATGATTATGATCTAGTGGTACAACTATTGAGTTCAATACATGTAGTGTATCAATTCTATATTTCCTCAAAAGGGATTCATGGAACACATCTTGAATCGAAGATTGATTTAGTGGGAGTTACAAGTGAAAAACTACAATCTCTACTAGATAAATAATCTACGAAGGACCAATATAATTTAGGATTAAAATTCTCTTATTTCTGAATCATGTAACCTTTTCCATAGAAAATTTCATCTTAAAAAATTATCAATAACATCAATTTTCAGATCATGCTGATGATTGTAAGAAAAAGTGTTATGTCTACATTGAGTTTCCTTAATGTGTTGTTGTATATCTCAAACCTTATATTCAATTTCCGTACATGGATCACGTCCCAATAGAAATACTTATCCAACTTCATCCTAGTATGTCATAGATATATAATTTTATCTATAGGGTGATTTACAAATAGCCATTTGAATTATTGGGTGAAATCAATTTTTGTTAAAAAAAACTCTAGTAGAGTGTCGTGTTATTCCCAACCACCTATAAAATGTAGAGAAAAATATATCAACATATCCTCCTGGGTTTGAATGGTCCTTTATGACTAAATTTTTTTTAAGGATTTTAATATCCATGAAAACGAAATAATATATATAGAGAGTGATATATAATTTTCTAGAACAAAGAGGCAACACTTTTATCCCATAATATACAATATAGTTTGATACCCCATGTAACACCTCCACTTCCATAATGTATATTATTAAAAGTTGATGAAGATATAATTAATATATGATATAAATGAATCATTTTGAATTCTTATGGGGATTACTTATAACCGAAATATAATTATTCCCTTTAGATGTTTTGGGTTGTCTAATAATAAAATCCTTGGTGATGATTTCCCATTTCCATTATATTATGGGTAATATTTGTATCATCCACATAGAATTCCATCTGTGTGTCTTAACATGATGACATAGAAAGTACTGAGATACATAATCTTAAATATACATCATTATTTTTCTTTCCATAAATACTATTTTGGATCTCTATACATCTTCATACTTTTAGGATGAATATAGAATGATCACCTATGAACTTCTTCCAATAGTTTATTCTCCAGGTCTATTATTGATGGGAAAAAATTGGTTTATGAACCATATTATTCCACCATTGTTAACGTTGATCTCAAGATCATTTGTCACTAAATTTTATAGCTCTACATCATGATTTTATTATCTATAATCATTACATGGATTTCTGGACGAAAAAAATATTTAGATAGATAATATTTAACCCCTTCATTAATTATTTCAATGTCTATCCTAAGAAAATGCACAAATATTTAATCTTTTGTTATATTTATAATAGAAAATTTATCATGATAATTTTGAGTCATAACATAATACCCCTTGTAATCCTTATGAGGGTGGTATTTTATTGAGAAATCATAATATTTAATCAATTCCAACCATCTTCTCGAGTTCATATACATCCCTTTAAATTTTAATATATACTCTCAATTTTTATGATCAGTTTATATTTTCTACCTTTCTCTATAACGATAAATCCTCTAGATTTATAAAGAAATCATTACCAATAAAAACTCTAAATAATGAGTTGGGTAATTTTTCACATTATCCTTAAATTAGAATGATGCATAATATATCACCATATCTATAGTTATAAGAGTACACCCTATACCCTTTTTAATGCATCAGTATAAATCACAAACACTTATCCACTATTTGATAATATGAGCACAGTTGGACTCGTTAGTATTCTCTTATTTTCTATTATATTTTCTTTCACATTCATTAGTCCATATGATCATAAATTCTTTCAGAGATAACATGTTTAGTAGTTTAGATATCCATGATATATACTAAAAAAATCATGAATAATATCCATATAATATATGAAAACTACAAATTTTGGTCAATGTGAGTTCTATAGTATAATTTATAATATCATTATTCATCGATCAATCCTATAATATACCACCACATGAGATTATATGGCCAAAAAATGGAACTTTTTATAGCCAAAGATCACACTTGATAAATATTACATTCAAACATCTCATTCTTTAGGTTAAACAATACGTTCATCAAGTGATCTTTATTCTCAAAAATGATTTTGGAAAATATAAAAATATTATCTATAAATAGTACCGACAATGATCATGAAAATCTATAAGGACTATTCATTAAACCATAAATAGTTTTGGGGAATTGGATTGAAAAAATAGCATCATAATGAATTCATTGTGTCTATAACTATAATGAAAGGTGGTCTTGGGTTGGGATCCAATTTTTGCCATCAACTAAAATTATCCAGATTGGAGATAATTCTTGGAAAAATATATATATGCACATAATGGATCAAAAAAATCATCAATAAAAGTATGATGATACTTATTCTTGATGCTGATCTTGTTATATTACTGATAATTAGCACAGGTTTCCAATGAACTGAATATCTTCTTAACAAAAGTTTAGGCTATACCCATGGTGATGTAATTGGATAAATGAATCTCTTATTTAGATTATCATAGAGCTTTACCAAAAATTCCTGAAACTTAATTAGTTGAATTCTATTCATATCCTTTTTAATTGGTGTAGTACTAGGTATAACCTCTAATAAAAACCACACATCACTATTTGGAGTAAGATGAGAAAATATTCTAAAAAAACCTTAGTAAAATCACCTAAAATAGGCATGTCATCAATGTTAAGATTATGTGAAACCCTATAAGATAAATATTCAAATTGAATAGGAATAAACACCCATGAAATGGATATAATTTCTATTGGTTGTTCAAATTTATCACTGCACCAATAAGCAATCATTGTGTGGTTCAACATATAAAATGTGACCTCCCATTCGCCAAAAATTGATATGGTATTTATATAAATGAATAAATTCCATGGATAATATCACATCAAATTCAACTATAGGAATACTTTCCAGTTTTAAAGGAAACACATTCCCAAAAAATAAAATTTAGGGAGATTCATATACATTATGTGAATCATCATAACATTAAGAGTTTTTACTATTAGATCAACATATAGTAATTGAGGTGGTAATGTGATACCCTTAGAGAATTTTTTCTTATTTAATGGTATGGTTAGATAAAGAATCAAATAATACATTAGCTTTACTAGAGATTATGGTTACATTGATCACCATCATTAACCCTCTAGTTTGATCACTAGATAACATCATTTTCAAAGTCCTTATAATTAAATCTCTATAGTGTGGGTGGTGTATTATATGGATATTTATCTCTATTCATATCACTAGCTACATAATTCCCATTATATAATAATTAAATTAACTAATGTCCTTTTACCAAAAATTAAAAAATTTACTAGTATAATTATGAAAATTCCTTTTATACTTCATTCCAAACAACTAGAATAATAGAAAACTCGTATTATTCTATCAATGGAATTTGATAATAAATTTATTTGTATTCAACCATTACTTACATATTAAAACTGTTAGATTTTTTAGTGACTCTAAACATAATTTCCACGTTGATATCACATCTAATTATTTCCTCATAGCTAATGAAGTCTCTTTTGGATACAACCCATTGAGTAGTTGGATTTAATTAACTGTATAATCGAATAATAATATTTTCCAGTTCAATAATTATTATTTAAACATACCTTTCATGTCTTGGGGAATTTTTTTCATAGGAACTAATGGATTCATCATCATTTTTCTTATTCTCATATAACTCCTTATATATCATCATATAAAGAATATGAGTAATGTACATATTGAGAAATAAGATCATAAAATCATCTCACTCTATGGAGTAAATTTCTTCCATTTTCCTTGTATTCTTGATTAGATTCCCCCATTAATTTTAGTAAAACTCCAAATGATAAATGGATTTGATAAAATATTCAATTTCCAAGCACTATATAAAGAAAAATTTCATTTCAGGGGAAATAATCCATTGGTTAGTTATTTGTGGATTTATGACCCCATTAAAAGGAGGTGAATGTTTCTTCATAAAGGAATAAACATTAAATTGAAACATCAATTTCTCATAAAGAATATCAATGTAATTTGTGAATTGGGAATGTTATATAATCACAATAACACCAATTTTCATTTGATCTCGCATAACTTTCCTCTCTTAAGGGGGTGTCATTTCATTTTCCATGTCATTAAGCATTACAACAGTTAATTCTAGTTCAATCAATTTACTGAATGAAAAGAGCATTTTGTGACCAATAATTATCACACTGTAAAATCATATAATCATGAAAACAAATATATAGGATTTTTAAATTATGAAATATTATTTTTAATCTATTACACCATAGGGTAAACCTATATAATCCATGAAAATTATCAATTCAAATCCTTTAAATTGTCTATTAAATAAAATGTGAATTAATGTATGAATATCCCCTTGGGTTTCAATTTAGGTTCATAGTATGGTCAAATTCTCCAGGATCTAGATTGATGTTCACAATATAATCATCCATTAATATACAAGGATATCACTCATAACTGATTTTTTTCCAAAACCATATCCACATTCAGTGTCCAAATAAGGGTATATTTCCCTATGGAAATAAAAACAAATTCTTCATGATATCGTATGATGTTCTCCTATACATAGGCATATAAAATGTTTTATTAATATGGTTTCCTTATCAATGTTCCCAAATGATTCTATACCTTTCCTCTACTACCAAATATCAAAACCCATGCATTTCAGGCATAAATAATACATCATTTGAGATGAATATTCAATAATTTTAACAATAATAAATGAATGAGGAAGATAAGGGTATATTGTATTTCAAAACACTGATTTATAAAAAACCGTTAAATAAAATATCTACATCATTATAAATTTTGTTCTTCACAACTATCACCCATCACAGACATATTATACTTAAAACCATTCCTCAAATCATAGTGAATCGAAACATAGAAAAAGGTGTTGTCATATGATCATTATAAGTAAACATAAGATATATAAATATTTTATAAAACAATTCTTAATATATTCTTTTAGGTTATGATAATATGAGATATAAATTATAAAATAAAACTCATCAATTCATATTTAATAATCCTGAAACATGGAATAATGTTTTATCAATCAGAATACATTGGAAATAAGAGTATGAAATCATAAATAATCAATAATGATACATGAAAAAATAACAATAAGAAGTAATATTTTTTTGGAATTCATAAAAGGATTGAAAATCATTTCCTTAATCAATTTTCACTTCAAAGACAATCATAGAAGATTTTTTCACTCCCCATTCCATCATTTCTAATTCATGGTTCACTCCCAATACTATCTTATTAGAAAAAGTACCTTATAGAACTTGCTCTACTTCCCATTCTAGTCCTTAATTAAATGATGATATATATTTCATTACCAACTACATTGTAGGGATATGTAAGTCTAGTCCCACATATCACATAACGAAAAATGTATATACGTGTTGCAGTAGAATAAGTTACCTTCACCATAAAATCAAAAAAAGCCCATGGAAAGTACATGAAATTTAAAAATATTAATTCATAATAATAATAACAAATCTATAGAAAGAATAATGATGGTAAAATTTTATATTGTACCTAGTAAAATATAAAAAACATTAAATTATGTTGTTATAGATGAAAAATAATTAAAAATTACTATAAAATTTCTGGAGGAAAAAAACCTTTTATTTGAATTCCCATATATGGAATTTAATTTTTTTTGAAATGATATGGAAAATTTTTTATTTTACAATTAATTTGATAAATTAAAATATATTTTTAAAATAAGATAGTATTTATGATGGTGAGAAATTTTATTATGTGGTGTACAATAAAACTAAATTCTTATAACTTTTCAGTCTAAAATTTAGAAGGTCCTTGTTTTGAAAATGAAAAAATGATTACCTTAAAATATTTATATAGAATTTCAATAATGGGTATGTATTAAATTGAAATATCATTCGATAATATTAACAACATTTTTTAGAACATTTTTTGAAAAATACATAAATGGTAAAAAAATATTCCTAACTGAAGAGGGAAACTTGATTAGTTTAAAAAAAATACTTCCGTCGATTTAGTACATAATTATAGTAAAATGAAATGCGAACAAGAAGTATTCATAAATAACTAGAGGATAAAAAATATATAAGAGTTGTGAGTGATATATCATATAATTTCATTAAAATATATATTAAAACTCTGTACTGTCAAAGAGTCTAAAAAATGAAAAAGGAAAATACTTTATTAAAAAGAGGATAAAATACATGATGAAAATAATGATTTGAAAAAGTATGAAATTATGATATCCCTAGTCAGGCCAAGAGGCCATCGACCAGTATCCTGCTTGTGTGCCCCCATATATCATGCAACATACTTGCGCACCCCCATTTGGCATGCAACCTATTTGCGTTCCCAATTTCATTTCACCCATGGTCACTTATTTTCCTATAAATAGACCCTTGGGGATTTCATTGGTATAAATGAATTTTCATAAATCCCACATGTTGATCTGGTCATCCTAGGGCTTCACCCAATTTTTCTAAAGATTTCTTGGTAGTTCATTAACACCTAAAGCGGAGTAATTGAAAGAGAATAATATGACTTATGTGATTTTAGTGTTTTAAATCCATAACACTTCCGCTCCTAAAGTACGCAACCTCCCTAAAGTAAAAAACACTTGTGCACCATATATTACTTTAATAAGAACTTGAGCACCCTAATTCTAGGATCACTTGGGAATACTCCTGAATGCCTGAGCCAGGTCTCTCTATTGTATTACCATATAGGTTATTCATCACAAATGTAAATATCATGTCTCCAAAGTCTAATTGCATGCCCATACTCACGCTCCCTTACCTACATTGGTGCCCCTCTCTGATTCACATCCTCTCATAAGTCTACAAGACATCAATTCCTGTTTAAAGACATCAATGGAAAGGCTTATTCTTCATTGGGTCCCTTGCTTGAAAGATACTCAATTGAGACCTACACTAAAACCTCATGGCTTATCAACCCTTTTGGAAATATACATCAGTGTGTCACATTTTTGGGTTTCTATATCCGAATTTAGAGGTTTTCCAAAAATTTTCACTATGGGGTTAGGAAGCATGGAGTGTCTGTGGGTTTGAATATCCACAGTCACATGGTCCTTTCTCCCAAAAATATTACTGGGAAGTTCTCGGTTTTGAGAATAAGGGTTTGGGTCATGGCCCACCCTTCTCAATGAGATGGAAACTCAAATTTCTTATAGGGAAGGTATTGTTCACACCTATATTTCATTTCGAACAGAATATAATTATCCCCACTACTAGGATCAATTTTAGGGTACCCATCCTTGTGTAAGACACTAACCTTCATCCCTTATTCATTTCATTTGACAATTATCATGTGTAATGTGAGTAGAGGGAGGGATTTTCACCTCACCATCTTCCCGAGATGTATCGACATCATCCACCCTAGCCACCATAGGCACGGCCTCTTCCACTAGCGAAGGATGAAAAGTGTTGGTTCCTTTTTTCAATCTTCGAGATCCTATTTTTTCTCACACCGATCATTACTCACGTAAGCCTCGAGATTTTTCATGATCACAATATTTTCACAATTGAATGAACTCCGAGAACTCTAATTCACACCATAAATAGTATACATAGTAATCCTTCTAAGGGACCGAGCTCATAGGATATCCTCTTCAGAAATCAAACATTAATTCTTTTAATATGGGAATCCTCCTTAGAAATAAGCCCAAAATTAATCCCCCAAATCTTCATAGAATACATTTCAGGAAGTTAGGCCAAACTCATTTTTCGTAAACGACTATACTCTACTATGATAATCATCATACTATGTGGGTTTGGATTCCCATTCTCATGGGATATGTATGAAGCCTCCTTGAGGTTCAAACCCAACACTTCAAATCAGCCTTGTTCTCCTTAGGGACATATTCCTAACAGGGTCTAATCTTACATGGACACCCATAAACATTACATGTTTTTGGGGATGCTCCAACATAATTCCCTCACCAAAATTTTATTATGATCCTTTTTCATAGACTTCTATACCACATGATAGAAAACTGTACAGCTAGGTCATTATCCCATGACCTTAAAAGGTATGATTTTTCCCATTATGTGGCACCGAACTACAAGGGTTCTGATTCATTTCACAAGGATACATAGGTTGTCCAATTCATTTGTATAATCCAAATATGAAATAAAACTTCATCTTCTTAGATAAAAATAAATTCTAAAGTGCCCCACTAAGTTTCTTAAAAACCATCATCATCATAATGATGATTAATATAATATATAAATAGTATATTAGTGGATACCATTAATGAAGAACCTTGAATACATACTTATGATTCTAAATTTTACACATGTTAATAAGTGATTGAAAATTACAATGAAAACTTATGTTATACTTGGTGAATAAATAAGGATTCATTAAAATATCTTAAATTTATAAATACAGCCCCAGAGTAGATAATAATTCCCCCCCAAATGGTGTGATGAGACCTACCACCCATCCTCTCAACCAATGCACATTCCTCAATATCTTAAAGTTCAAACATAATAAATGTCTGCCTTTGGAATGTAGGTCCCTTTGGATAAAGAACTATTGGATGTTTCTAGTTCCATAAATAAATCCAATGGAAACCGCCTGAATGTAGTGATTCTAAAAAACTAGAACAGACATTTCAAGGAATAAAAAAACAAAAATGGTGAACCCGACGTGAATCGTTAAACAAGTTAATAATGTTACCCACCTATAAAGACCATATCAATTGATAACAGAAGGCCAGAAAAAGGAATCATTCATGCATGTATCCATAAAAAATATGTCACTTTGGTGGATTTTATTATTGTTTTCAAGTTTTTTTCTTAGAACTCCTTTCATTCCAATATGTATTTATTCATGATGAAATTTGTGAACTTTCAAACTACTGCTCAAGATGAATCCTCATCCATGAGAAGGATGCCATCACCCACCCAGTGTCTTCAAATCTAGGTCTCTAATGTTCTCGTGCTGTAGTACCATCAGCAAGGTACAATCCCAACCTTGGAGGCTACATGACATGCCTTCTAAGTCAATAAAAATCGTCGATTGTCCAACCTACGACAACTGATGGTCAAAAATTACGTGGTTTCAACTACCATCATCAACTATTTCAGGTCCTTATCCCTATAATGCAACAACTAGTACCACCCATACAATATGGAGTTAGATCAATAGGTCACTTAGGGCCTCAATTCAAGGATGCAAGGGTCATTATCGTGGACTCCCAGAAACAATCACCACTAGAATAATTGTGCGGTAGTGAACCCCCAACATGACGGGGGTGTTTCCTCATGACATTTGGACCAAGCCTCTCAGACTGTGGCATGCAAGAAGATCCACCATGGACAATGTTCAGTCAATAGGGAGAAAGTTCATACCTCTTCCTTCTCCAGAGAAGTCCATTAAACTAACTTGATGGAGAAAAATTTGCGGGCCCAATCACCCATCCGTCCTAATTTTTATGCCCAATAAACTCGTCTCATAGAAACCAACCGTTCCTAGCATACAAATCTAGTGGAGTACCATGAATAATAACATACAAATATTTTCAAATTATTATCTAGTTAGTAGGATTTTCAGACTACATTTAAATAATCCCACAAATCCAATGTGGTGGAAACTAGTAAACAGGAACATACACCATCTTACAATAACCAATTCTTCTTATTGTCTCATTTTCAGAGATTGAAAGAAGTCTGGAAACCATACTTGACTGGAGATATCCTATAGGCACATACACCTTCCAATGTTAATCAAACCTACCGACAATCTCATTTGGCCGCAACCGAAAATGTCAGTCGCAATGCTATGATGAGAAATCTGTGGCAGAAACAACTCTCTTCACCCATACATTAGCACTGTCAATACCTGTTGATAAGAAAAGGAGGACATGATCATTAACATACACCTACTCCCGTTACAGATTGGGATTATATTTACATTATCTCGGCTGAAGTCACCAAACATATCTTATCAATGGTGAAAGGGAAAACATAAATTACTGCCCATATTTTGGAAGCATGCTCGGATATTATAACAACTACTTCAGTACGACCAAGGGAACAGACACAGAAATCTCTTCCCACACCTAGGATGACACATCAGTATGCCAACCAAGAGAAGATAAAATCTTCTATTCCAGTATAGGGGGTTTATGGGGAATACCCCCTATATCATATGGACAATAGAATCGGGAACATACACCCTTTCAAATTGGAGGTAATCAGTCCGTTCTGGTGAACACTCCAAGGCAGGCACATACACCTTCCTAGGATATCCACTTCTACCAGAAAGTGGCCCCAACTATGTGTAAGATAACATCGAAGAATAAGTCTCTCCAAAAATGATTGCAAAATCAAGGGTCAAACATTAATCTTACTCCTCTTAATGTTGGACTTCTTAATGACCTCAGACATTTATCTATTTCAGCTGAAGATCCTACCCTCTCATTACCATATTATGTGAGTGGTAGCAGTAATTCTGATGTTCTCTCTTAGAAACTTCATCAGGAATGCTTGATCCATGAAAATTCAGTCAATCCAGAGAGCTTATATCTAGATGAGAGTTATGGGAACCCTCAATGTGGCCAGAGGACCAAGGATCAAGAGGATTTATCTCTTGCTTTAATCCACTACGGTGGTCCTCTCCATGATTGAATTCACTGCGAAAGTTCTCTTTGCAGTATTTTTTTCATTGTCTAGATAATTCTACAATTGACAATGTTGTGATTAGAAATATCTTTTATCTCGAGGCACATTCTAATACAAGGCCATTCATGTTTTATTGCTTTTCATTAACGGGTGAAATAATTTCTCATCCAGAAGACATATTAAGTGAACGGTCATTCTACGAACCTCCCGTGGGTCATTTTTATTCTAATAACGATTGTCCACATAGGTCATACCAAGTGGAGAAACCTCTTCTAAAAGATGCTAATGATATTTCAAACATGAGAAAACAATTGGCCAAAGGGGAAATACCAGTAATGTTCTGGAATTTTGAAAATTCCAAATATAACATTCCAAAATTGATGGAAGAAGATATAATTCATGATATCCGCCACAAAATTTGGAATAATCGTCTACATTTGAAAACAAATGTATTTCCATACGGTGAATAAAAAAATCATCTATATGTAATAGAAGGGTTGAAATACTATCTTGACCTTTCATCTCTCAAAGTTCCCCAACATCCAAAAATTGAAAATCAGTAGAGACCCCTTCAACATTAATGCCTCAATGCTTTAAAGAGTCTAAACTGGTTAATATGATTCCCCATATGGTGTTCATATCAGAGGATGGGGTACACATAGAGCATTGCATTTTACTGCATCCAGAGTCTGTAAAGCACGCCAAAAGTTGACTCATGCAATGTTATTTCCCATGACCATCTATAATCAAAATTTTCTGTATGTAATCAATTGTAATCTCAAGAACACGCATCAACTAGCTCTCATCTGAGTCAGGATCAATGAAAGCAAGTAGTTTAGTTACTTTTATAGCAAGCATATGAGAACCTAGAGTAGGGATGCCACATAGAGGATGTTATCCATCAGATAAAAAAATTTATTAAATAGAACAACATTTTTCTAAAACATGTGATTTGAATCATTGTCGGATAATGCACACAACTAATGTCTGAACCAAAATTCATAAAATTATGGAGTAGATGTGTGAATCTTAGCTATAGAAGTTGAAAATTTACACCAGATTGAAAGGATAGGTGATCATATAATTCAACATTAAATTTCATTAAAAATTGTTGAATGGTTTTAAGAAAATGAATAGAAATAACCCCAGCCTATAGGGCTTGGTTATTTTTTCACACCTACAATCCCCTCCTCAACGAAAGGCATTTTTCCCACAATTAGAGAAGAATCCAAAATGTGATCACACAACAGAACTATCCAAGGATCCTCATTGGGTAACTGGCCACCAAAAAAATCCTAGGAGTTCATCATTTATGAGAACAAAGTCTCCTGAAAGATACCGAGGGAGACAATCTTACAAACATATTGTCATAATGTCATCAATTCATTATGCGTCAGTAAATGCCATTATCACTGTTAAGAAGATCCTCCCAAAAATGTATCCAGTTTAGGGGAATGAGAAAAATGAAGTTGTTATCTATATTATGAAATAAACTAAAGAAAATTGAGAAGGTGTACGTACCAAAAACCAATGGCTTACCCAGAATATAGGTATTCCCATGAATAACGAACTCCCACCCCTCTGAAAGGCATCTAAAAAGGGTAAAGGTAAAAGTCAGATTTCATATCACTTTTCCACTAGAGAAGGTCAATCTTCTTCACATGAAGATATATTTTCACAACAAGAAGAGGAGATGGAAGAGTTGAAAACAGTCAATATAGAGTTACAGTGAATCATCATTTATTCTAGACATACTCCACAAGAATATCCTCAACATTCACATACTATAGAAGCTCTGCGGAAAATCAGACATGTGGAAACTAGAGATATAGATAACGAATTCCATCCATTGGTTACACAACCAGGAAATGATCCAACACATCCTCATAGGCCTCTTCCCATTGGTTATCCCATTAAGATACCAGCACCACCTGCAATGGTTTTTCCAGCTATTGTAGAAGTTCATGCTTTAGCTACTGTACCTGTACAAGTCCCAGCTCGTCAGGATATTACCCAAATGATTATGATCACAATTGAGGTATTAAAAAATCTATTGGAAGCAATAGAAGAGCAGTGTGCACCAGTTCAACCTCAAAAGAAATCTTACCCTTAATGGGTAGATCTGATCCTCCCCCACCAAATTTTGGGAATACCACATTCCCAATATTTAATGGTTCAGGTGATCTAGAACAACACCTAATGGATTTTGTTTAACATTGTGATTCCATGATAGGGACTCCTCAACAACAAGAAGATATAATTCTTGTGTGTTTTGTGAGGTCATTATAGGGGCCATCTCTTGTATGGTATACAAGTTTTAAATCTCAATCAATTACTTTATGGGAAGATCTTCATCATAAATTCCTTCTTCAATTATATGAAATGCTATCGAAGACAATAGTTTTTAATACCGAAAATTTAAGAAAAGGGAAATAAATGGGTTTCAATTTTCATTGCTTGATTAAAAGGATTAGATTATTTGTTAAATCTGGCACCCCTTTAGGAAGAGTTACTGCAAATTTTTGTGGAAAATCTGGGTGACGAGTTACACACACCATTGATCCCTGTGAAAAAAATTGAATGGTTTTGAGACCTAGCTTCAATTTATCTACATATAGAATATTCCATTATAGAAACTAAGGATAAAACCTGTGTAATTCCATCATCTCTGGGAAGGAGAACATGGAAATAAGAGGATGCTACAGTCACACTTAAGAAGACACCTTTACCTACTTACACTTCAGAACCTTAATCATATCAAAGGTCTCCACCACCCGAGCATCAGCAAAAATGACCACCTCATCAAGATGATCAAAGAGATCAGTGGAGGAAATATTTTGAGGAATTAAAGAAAAATGTTGATTCTTTCCGAAAAGAAAAAGTTCCTGGTTACATCATCTCAGCTATGGAATATATTTTTTTTTAGTTTCCAAGGCCGAAGAAACCAAATATAGATGGAGTTTAAGATATTATAAACTATTTCCCCTTTCACCATATGTTGGGGTATCCCATTCCAGAGCGTTTTGTTTTCATGGGCCTTCTACCAAAAATGGAAGACTCTGGACAAGTGAAATTGAAAAGTTCTTTAGCTCAAGTAGCATGTGTTACTGCTATTGATCCAAAGTAAGAATGAGAATAAAAGGATGTAAAAATAATTTTTTTTGAAATATGATGATCGGATGATTAGGAAAACAGTCAACCCAAATCATTCCATTTTTTGAATGTAGTTGAAACATCTAATTGTGTATTCTGATACTCCTTCAACAACAAAAACACCTTCATTAAACGAAAAATCATCAAATAAGTGAAGTGATCAGAAGGGAAATTAGAATTCAGAAGAATATGAGCTCGAGTTAAGGTAAAATTTGTATTTGACTGGAAGATTTCATGGCATCTACCTCAAAAGCACATGAACTACCCTGCCAAATGGTAGAACCAGAATTGACTTGTCAAGTAGAGTCTTCATTAGATAAAAAAATGCTCTTTGGTTCCATCAATGCTATCCACTTAACAGATCCTTATGCCAATGGTGATTATGATTATAATGAGCTGGAGTTCCATGTACCTAATTGGGGAACTACAGGAAGAGGCCAAAGTTGAGGATACATGGGAAGACATGGGAATTAAAGAAGCCAATATTTTAACTCTACCCCTACTCAAACCATATATACTTCAGAAACTCAAGGGAGAGCACTTCAATAGGATCAAAAAGAAATTCGAGATTCTTTCACGCCTGAGATATTCGGTCCTGACATGATTGTTTTGGAGGGATGATTAGAAGTCACAAAATCTTCTTCTCATCATGTATATAGACATAATAGGTCTCATCTGACAAATCTAGGAGTATTTCCTATTACTGATCTGACATAGGATACATCCACATCAAGAGCATCAACATTCAAGGAACCTGAAAAACCACCTCTCCATGCAAGAAAACATTGGCCTCTAGAACAAAAGTATGATGTTTTGAAAAAGCTGGCCCATGTACCAGACATGTTTTCCATTTAGGATGAATTAAGTCTATCAAAAGATCATCGAGAAGAACTTATTAAGGATTTCTTAAGTATTCAAGAGTACGATACTGAAGTAGCTGCTGATGAAGTTTACCGTATAGGGAATGATCCTTCATAATTTCATGCATTAATATATTTTATGGATGAAGATGAAGATTATTTTGTACATGGTCATATTAGACGCTTGTATCTGTCTATTAGGGTCAACGACATTGACATATGAAGAGCCTTCATTGATAATGGCTGAAGAGTTAACCACGTTCCCATTTTTACACTTCGTCGATTGGGCCTCACCTAAGATGACGTATCTACTTATACATTAATGATACAAGGTTTTGAAAAGAATGAACAAGAACCTATGGGAAATATTACAATCAGAACATAGTTTGGAAATCATGTGTCTAATTCAGATTTCATGGTTGTTCGTCAGGACACAGCCTTTAACATTATGCTTAGAAGGCCTTCGCTACATCAACATGAATCCATACCTTCGACATACCATCAATGTATCATGTACTATTTCAATTTTCAAATTATAACATTATATTTTAACAAGTATCCATTCGAAATGTTTGAATCTCAATACATTGAGGCATAATTTTATCACACGAAGTTGAGGAAGTCCATGGAAAAGGAAGTAAACAGAATAATTTTTTTGAATGGCTTGGAAAAGATCCCTGAAAACCCATTAATACATTTGAGTAAATATTAGTTGTTACCTATCAATAAAATTGAAATTTTAAACCCAAATCAATGTATTTATCCAGTAACTTTAATAATTTTAATTGTGGAAGTCGATCCTGACAGTATGGGAGAAATTGTAGATTTACCAAGTAGTGGTGGAAGCTTAAATGGAGATTTCGTCATTTCATCCAATGGACATTAGGAAGTATCAAATTACTCAATAAGAATACAAGAATTTTTGTTGATGATATAGTAATTCAAAGATGTTGATTCCCATTCCATAGTCTCTTCTTTATTACACTAGGAAGATCCATCATCATCAGTAGTTTTAAAAATGATGAAATATTCTTCCGGATGTTCAAATACTGAATCCTCCCCTAACTCTGGATGTTTTGTTTCAACATCTACTATGAAAGTAGAAATATTAGAAATGAATCATAAGACAGATTAATAATAAGAAGAATATTTTAGGGACACTCCTCCAGCATTTGAGGATGGTGTCTCAACTAGTGTGGATGAGCATAGTGAAATAAATCTGGGTATAAAAGAAGATCCCCTTGCCACTCTAATTAGTGCGGCCATGACCATAGAAGGGAAATATTTATATACTAAATTTCGAAAGAAACATTGAGATATATTTTCCTGGAATTATACAGAAATTCCATGTCTTAATCCCTATGTAGCTACTCATCATTTTGGATTTCCATTAGAACATCGAGGATTCAAGTAGGATGCATGAAAAATGCACCCAAATCATCCCTCTAAGATTTATGTTGATGTTGATAAAAAGAGAAAGGATAATTTTTTCTGGGAGGTTCGATATTCCTATTGGCTAGCCAACATTATCCTATTGAAAAAGAAGAATGGGAAAATTAGGATTTGCAATGATTTGAGAGATCCTAATCCATTGTCCTAATGATGAATTTCTAGTTCCGATCCCATAGATTTCAATCATTTCAATATCTGGATATGTAGAACTTTCCATTATTCATGTATACTCTAGGTATAATCAAATACATATGGCTCGATAGGATGAAGAATCTATAGCCTTTTGATCCCCTCAATGTGTGTTTTTTTATCGGGTAATGCCCTTTGGCTTAAAGAATGCAAGTGAAACATATCAACATGCCATGAAAAATATCTTCAAATATTTCTTAAGGAAATTTGTTGAATGTTATATGGTTGATTGCAATGATAAATCAAGACAATTTTTCTGATCAATTGGATAATATGAAGACCATATTCAATAATCTTCGGAAACATAATTTGAAGATGAACCCCTTAAAATGTGCTTTCATGGTATCCTCAAGAAAGTTCCTCATCCTCGTAGTATGCCATCATGGTATCGAAGCTGATCCAGAGAAAAAAATCAATATTTTTCATTTCACCTCCTAGAAATACGATATAAATAAGAGGACTCTAATGAACATGGCCTATATTGGGCACTTTATCTCTAATTTGGAAGCCACATGTTTTTCCTTCACTGGATTATTGAAGATGTGAGTCACCTATCAATAGACTGAAGACTACTTAGAATCATTTGATAACCCCAATAAAATTTCTTAGTTCTACTGATATTAGTTCCACTTGTTGAAGGAAGGCCTCTTATTCTATACATGACATATTTAGGGCCATCACTAGATGCCTTCCTTATCCAAAAGAAAGATGCTGGGAATGAAAATAGCCTTTTTTATCTCATTCGCACAATTCTTGATATAGAAACTTGGTATTCATGTATTGAAAAATGTTGCCTTGAATTAATATTTAAAGTTCATAAATTGAGGCATTACCTGCAACATCATGAGGCCTAATTGGTGTCTCAAAACAAATCACTCAAATTTATCCTCAGTCATCCTATGGTTACATGGCATCTGACACGGTGGAAAATTATTTCACAATATTTTGATATATTGTTTGTGCCTTAGAAGGCAACAAAAATCCAAACTCTGGCCGAATTCCATGCTAAACACCCATATGCGGAAGATACATCATTGAATACTGAACTTTATAAAGAAGAGGTCTTCTCTATTCAATATAATCCCTAAATAAGGGAGACATACTTTGACGGTGCCTCTAGAAGTCCAATCGGAAAGTGAATGGAAAACCCAAAACTCAACAATGTTGGGTTTTGAATTGCACATATGTCCCAAGAAAGGGTAGTGTTACCTCATTCCATTCTATATTCAAATAGTCTAAAAATGTAAAAGGAAAATAATTTAAAATAAATTTGTGAAAACACGTGAATAAAATCAAGATTTGAAAAGGTAGGAACTTTGGATCGCCCTAGTCAGGCCAAGAGGCCATTGGCGCACAGCCTGCTTGCGCGCAACCTTATGTCGTACGACCTACTTGTATGAACCCATTTGGAATGTAGCCTACTTGTGCACCCAATTTCATTTCGCCCAAGGTAACTTATATTTCTATAAATAGACCCATTGGGCCATCATTTGTATGTAAAAATTTCCCTAAAGCCCAATTGATGCTCTGGTCGGCCTATGGCTTCACCCAAGACGTCCTATGAATTCAAGGTACTTCTTTAAAACCTAAAGCGAGGTGATTGAAGGGGGATCATAGGTCTTATGTCCTTTTAGTGTTTTAAATCCATAATACTCACACACCTAAAGCCCCCAACCTATCTAAAATTAGAAACACTTTTGTGCCACCTTTTCCTATCATAGGAATTTGAGCACCATACTTCTAGGTTCACTTGTGAATATTCCTGGAGGATTGAGCCAGGTCTTGCCCATGTATTACCATACATGTTTTTCATATCTTATGTAAGTATCATCCCACCCAATTCTACTTGAACTCCCATACTTGTGCTTTCCCATACCTACTTGGGTGCCCCTCTTTGAATCACTTCCTCTCCTCAGTCTACAAGAAATCAATCCCTCATAAAATCAATCAATGGAAAGGTTTCTTATTCATTGGATCCCTTATTTGAAAGATATTATGTTGAGTCCTCACCAAAATATCATGACTTATCAAACCTTTGGGAAAGGTACATCAATGTGTCTCATATTTGTGTTTGTATATCTATAGTCAGAGGTTTCCTACATTTGTTTCACTATGGGGTAAAGATTCATGGAGTATCTGTGGGTTTGTATATCTATAGTCACATGGACCTTTATCCCAAGAATAGTGCTAAGAAGTTCTCATTTTTGAGAATAATGGTTTTGGCTCAGACCTCTCCCTTCTCAAAGAGCTAAAACCTCAAATTTTTGGTAGGGAAGGTATGATTCACACCTACCTTTCCATTTGAAAAAAGGTGAAGTCATCCTCCCCTATCAGGATCAATTTAATGGTACCCATCCTAGTGTAATCCCCTAACTTTATCCTTTCAACATTTCATTGAACCCTTGTCCAATGTAAAGTGAATGGAGGGTGGGATCGTCGCCTCAACCTCTTCCGGAGTCCTCTCGACATCATCCACCATGGCCGCTGTAGGCGCACCCTCTTCCACCAATGGAGGAGGAAATGTGAGGGTGACTTTGTTGAATCTATGACATCCTCTTGTTTCTCACACCAATCCTGACTCATGTGAGATTAAATATTTTTAATGATCACAACATTTTCACAATTTAATAAACTATGAGAAATTTGATTCCCACCAGAAATAGGATACGTTGGGAGCCTTCTTAGGGCCCAAAATCACTGGATATCCTCTTCAAGAATCCAATGTTAATTCATTTAATCTATGAAAAATACTTAATAATAATCCCCAAATTAAACCCACAAATCATCAAGGAATCCTTTTGATGATGTAAGCCCAAACTCATTTCTCTCAAAGAACTATACTCTCCGGTGAGACTCATCAATCAACATGAGATTCGATTCCCATCCACATGGGATATATAGGAATCCTCCATGAGGTTAAAAACCAACAATTAAAATCAACCCTATTCTCCTTTGGGACATATTACCAATAGGGTATTACCTTAATTGGAAACCAATATCCTTCCAATGTTTTATGGGCTACTTCGGCCTAATTCCCACACCAATATTTAACTAAGCACCTTTCTCTTAGATTTCCATACCACATGAAATTAAACTGTGAGGATATGTCCCTATAACATTACCTTAAAAGGTATGATATGTTCCATTAAGCAAAACCGAACTATGAGGGTTATGATATCCTTCATAAGGATACGTAGGTATCCCATTTCATGGGTACAGTCCTAATATCAAAAAATCGTTTGACTTCCTAGGTGACAATAAATTATAGAGTTCCCCACTGACTGGCTTAAAAACTAGTATCATCATAATGTTGATTAAAAGAAGCTCTAAATATTATATAAGAGGATACTATTAATATATAACCTTGATTAAATTTTGATGATTCTAAAATTTACATATGTTAATAAGTGATTGAAAATTCCAAGGGAAACTAATGTTATACATTGTGAATTGATAAGGATTCATGAAAATATGATAAATTTATAATGAGAGTCCCGTAGGAAAAAAAAATTTCCCCCAAAATGTTATGATGAGTCCGACCTCCCATCCTCACAACCAATGCACATTTCTATGTATCGTAATGTTCAAACTTAACGAATTCCTGCCATTGGAAAATAGGTCCCTTTTGGATAAAGAGCTCTTGGAAGTTTACGGTTCCAGGAATAAATCCAATGGAAACCACCTGGAAGTAGTGATTCTTATAATATATAACACACGTTTCAAGGAACTACAAAACAATATCTTAATTATAAATAATGGAGGTAAAAATGATATTGTTACAGAAAAATGTTACCTCAATTCTAGAATTTTTCATAAGTACTAAACAATATTATATACTAAATTTAAATATATTATAATTATATTATAGAACCATAATCATACCTATAATACAATACATCATTTACCTAAAACATATACCACTTTTTCATCAACAAGAATTCATTATCATCATCACAAAAGGTGTTAGCTACTTCACTTTTCATATAAGTTTTGGTTTGGATGTTATGGTACTTCCAAACTGATCATTGTTACTTAACCTATATAATATTAATAAAGATATAAATATAATATATATTCATCATATACATATATTTAACCATTCATATAAAAAATTATGGAATAATTAATGACATCACTATATGGAGATAACAGTCAGTACATACACACTTGTTATGATTCCATTTATTTATGGATGGAAATAAGGAATGGAAAATATTAATTAAACATTATAGATTCATTATTATAAAATAAATATCAGATAAAACAATTAAATCTATCATAATAACCAAACATTAATTATTTTGGTGAAAAATGAGTTGTATTGCTACATAAATGTTATAGTCCACACAAACGCACAAGCGATTCTTGCATCTCCCATTGAATTGGGAAGAGGTTTTAGGTAGTTTTGAAAAAATCATATTAAAAAATATATATTTATGATATAATTTTCATCGATTTTTTATTGAATAAATTAATTTATATTATGCAAACAAAAAATAAAATTGAAAAAGTTTAGTTAAGATCTATATATCTTTATTAAGAGGCCACCTTTTTCTTACTCTTTAGGATATGAAGTGTTTATATTAAGAGATTATGAGAATAACAATAATTAAGGAGAGTTTTATAGTAACTATTACTATTAAGTCTTTTTTTTGATCTATAAGAATCAAATAGTGTGAAAAAGGGAGGAGAAGAGGTGCCCTTTTATTAGTGAGTGGGGACACAAATGAAATTTTTTATAATATTTTTATTATTTAATGTAAATATAAGGTAATGTGGATACAAATGATTATGAATAATAAGTTAGGATAATATATG
The DNA here is from genome assembly GCA_963277665.1 of Viscum album. NCBI lineage: Eukaryota > Viridiplantae > Streptophyta > Magnoliopsida > Santalales > Viscaceae > Viscum > Viscum album. The sequence goes on along the minus strand of OY728153.1, from coordinate 1,463,267,951 downwards.
TTTTAAATATCTTCCAGAAACATAACTCAACTTGTATGGGTGGAAATTATTCCATTATATCATGGTTAATCTACCTGATAAAGTCATTTTATCCTTAAACATGTAATAAAATTTATCAATTTTTACTATTCAATATTTCAAAAAGAAGTTAAACCTATTAAATTATATTTATTATGAAAAATATAAATCTAGATTCCATTTTCTAGATTATATTTCTTTATGTGGAAGAATTTAATTTTTGTTAACATAAAAACCATAGAAAAAACATGTTTTAAAAAAAACAGCATAAAACATAACATACTTTTATTAAAATCCATGTAGAGAAAATAAAATGAATTTTTAAATTTAAAATGGATAATATAATAAAAAAATTTCATTAAAAACATTATTCTATAGTTATTATATTAATTTCCTAATTAGGAAACACACTGCACAACTAAAAAATGATTCATAGAAAGATATGTTTTTATACCAAACTATTAACTTATAATAAATCCAAGAATAATGATGATTAATGTGAAACTTAATGATATTTAAAGGATACTTAAGTAAATTTAGTATCAAATTAAAAACAACGTGGCATTTACTTTAAAATAAATTACATTTTTTTTAAAATCGATATTTTCACTATTCACTAAAAATATATCTTTTTTCATCAAATCATACATATTAAACCTTATATAGTATTTAAATTATTATTTTTAAAAATAAAGATCCATTTATGAAAATAAAATTTCTAAAAAATTTAGATATTAATTATGAGGTTTTAGTACAAAATGTTTTTAAAACCCATTCTGAAGAAAAAATATTTTTGATGCCTAAATTTACTTTATTGAAAAATGAGTACATAGTTTTTATGAATTAGTCAATGAATTTTAATTAATAAAAAAATATAAATATTTCTCATAAAGTGCTCATTACAATTCACAACTTCTTATTTAACATCTAGCTTATAATGATTTTCAACATTTTGTATTATATTGTCTCAGGGCTGCATGTAAGGGCAACTATCAAATACATAAAGTATTATTTCAATGGATATATATATATATATATCATATTGGGTTGTTAAAGTCGACTATTTTTATGATTCATGTCGATTAATGGATGATTGACTAACGGGAATGATTCTAATCTATGAGAGAGCATATATTCATAGAAAATCATGTATTTAAAAAGACCAGCATTGTACATTTAGGGGATGATGAAGATATAAACATCATGGGAATAGGTTAAGTTAAATTACAAAAGAATAATGGGGTAAAAATGAGGATAAATGATGTTATATATACCATGGTTCTCTACAAGAATTTTATTTCCATATAACAAATTGATGAGTTATGTTATGAGACTATCATTTTGAATTAAGATTACAACGTGTTCAGAGGATCAATGGTAATTTCATGAGGAGTAATGGATGAGATAACATAGATAGATTTAATATTAAAAGGAATTTCAATGAAAAAACCTTACTCTAGGGTGATTAAAGGGTTTTTAATTCTAGACTTCATCAACAAGGAGAGAAAAATATGAAATCTCATTTGTCCAAAGGAAAACTAAATTTTTTTCACATAGAAATTAGTAAGTGTAAATTTTGTGTTCAAGGGAAATTGATATTGATTTACTTAAACCTTGATGAAAGGAAACCGATATACAATAATGTGGAATTGGTTTACTAAATTGATTTGGGATCTTCCCAATTTTGGTCCATTAGAGGTTCCCTTGAATGATTAATTTAATTTATGATTCCTTGAGGAATATATAAGATTGAATTATGAATCCCAAATCTAATATTTTTTTTTCATATTTTCATTAAATGGATGTCCTTTATGTAAAGATAATATGTCTAGAAGTCTAATTTTTTTCATTTCAACAGTGGCAGTGAATATAATGGACACAACATTTGGAATATCTATTATAATAAGGGGATAAATTATAAGAATAATGGTCATGGATCACTATATTATATTGGTGTGGTTGGAAATACTAATCATACATTTATTGACAATGTTAAGATAATGTGATTAAAATCTATAATATCCAAGGAAATATGGGTATAGTTAGTCAATATAGTGGAATGACTCTTCAATAGATGTCTATCTTCAACAGTTGGGAAGAAAAGTTTAAGGGTTTATGTTTTAGTATATAAAATAAATTTAGATATCTAATTAATGTTGAATTTTTAATTTTTATTCATGGTGATTATATGAATAAATAAATACTTAAAGAAAAATCAAATATTTGTTTTCTCATTGGGTATGCAAATGATATCTTTAAATTTAAGCTATGGAAAAATGATAGGTGGTAATTAATCCTAAGTCAATATTTTTAACACCATGAGAATGTTCAGTGGATGGACCAAATCATGGAGGAGAAATTGGTTAAAGAAAAATAACCAAATATCTATGTTCTATTTGATCCATGTAAGAACATTAAATGTAAAATAATTAGGATAAATCAGATGGAAGCACTAAAATTTTAGTAGAGAGTCAAGTGGAAGGTAAACCAGAAGCTTCATAGATTTATGAAGATCTAATGTGACAACTAGAAGCTATAGATTCAAAATATATGCAATATAAGTGTAATATAGAATATCTAGTTGGAATGAAGATATTTACTATAGTTAGAATATTATTACTTAGGTTTATATCTGAATTTTAAATTCTTCTTCTAATTGATATGGGAGAATAAGAGTGCTTAGATAAGGTGGCCACACATTATGATTCGAAATAGGGAAATTAAGAAATGTATTTTATGATATATTCATTTAATTCCAATAAAACATGATTTCCAATGGTGGTACCCCAAGGAAAGAAGCAAAATGAAAATATGTTTCTTTTTTGATTGAATGAAGATGTTTGTTAAATAAAAATATAGAAGTCCTGGGTTGTGGTGAATTAATTTTTTCTTAATAAATAACGTGTTATCTTTTAAAAAATATTCACTTCAGTTTTAAGCATTCAAATATCTATCTATACATGGAAATGATGGATGTAATGACAAATTTCCATTATATAGATCTAAATGATGAAAGTTACATGAATAATTTGGCTAGTTTCCTATATTAAGTGAACTATAATTTTTTATATAAATTAATTAAAATTATTTATTAGTCTATGTATGAACTGATATAATTGAATTTTTTATCTGACTGATTTATATCATATAATGAATTTGAATGTGTCAACATAGATAATTTTTAATACAGGAAGTAGTGCAATGATGGAATAATCATTATACTTATTTTATACATGGAAGACATGTTACTAGCCAGTTTTAAGGTTTCATAGATTCAAGTCGTCAAATATAAGTTTTATGAAATATTCATAAAGAATGATAATAGAAAATAAAATAAAATCATAGAGATGATGATTAATATGGATAAGAAAGAATGGAAATTGGTTTTATCCATGAAAATCATCATTGGGAAGATCACTTAAAAATTTAGAATTTATATAACTAATATTATCTCATCCCATATTCCCATTCACATAAAATTTTCCATAAAATTTACCAATAATAAAACAAGTGATATGGTGTATATAGACTGTATTGTTTTTCATTTTATGTAATTATATTTATAAACGTGATATTTTTTTATCTAAACATTTATTTAGAATTGGGAATTGTATTTAAATACTTGTCACATATGTGAAAGAAAACATTGATTATATCACAAGATCATTCTATAATTTAATGTAATGGAATACATAGCCTTTTTCTTTGTGATGTGTGTCAATTTTTTAAGACATATTTACGTAAATTTCACTTGAGATTTAGACACCCAGAAAATAAAAAAATGTGTTTACCTAGGAAGGGATTCCATTTAGTTGGATGTCAAGGATGTGGAGGAATGATACTCTATATTCAATGGAAGGAATTTGTATAGGCAAAATGGATGAAGGGACATATATGGTTTGGTGTATGCATTTGTTAATGGATCTCAAACGAAGTAAAAAATGTGATATTTTATTATTTGATAATTAGAGTGTGACCAAAATGGATTGAAATATTATGTCCCATGCATGGAAAACACATTCTAAACTAAAATATAACATCATAAAAAAATGATGGTTGTTTAGTATTACTATCTATAGAGGCCTTCTATAATAATAATTATGGTGTTCATGTTCACTAAATCATTATTTCAGCATATTTGGAGTCAACATTGCACATTAGTTGGACTTTGGGGAATGGAAAAGGGATTAAGATATCTACATACTATGAATGACTATATATTTAATAACTTTTTCAAATTATTTTAGATAAATAAATGTTCTTTGAAACAATCTTATAGAAATAGATTATTAGGACGTGATTTTATTTTTGTTCAGTAGATTTAGTTCACATGTTTTTTTATTCACCAGAAGATAGATCGATGTTGTGTTAAATCACGGATGATAGAACATCTAAATGATGCAATGTAAACCTCAAAATATAATATCTGATAGTTTAGTAAGGTTCAAACATGGATGTATTAAATTTTAATGAGCATGGGTTTTCAGTATAATACTATAGACATGACAATAATGTTGATTTGGTCATCATTTGAGGGAATAAATTTTATTTAAGTTAATGATTTATACATAATATATAGGTTCCTGGGTTCTTAGTGGTAAGTTGTGATGATAGATATAGAGATAACAATATGATCAATAATATAGAAACTATATAATTTTGATAAGATTATTGTATCCAAATATTACTTATACTTCATAATCAATTTTTTAATTCATTCACTTATGGTGAAAATTAATGTAGTATTGTTTCTATTGGGGTCATACAACTCATTTTCTGATTCATATAAATATCTATATATTAAATCCTCTTTATTTTATTCTATTGGTTTTATTTACATTTTATAATATGTAGTGAGTTTGTGTGAATGTGTGTGAGGTTGAAATTCAATTGTGAGTAGGGTGAGAATTATTCATAAATTCAATAAACATAGTTAATTGAAGTTATAAATGTTTTTTATATACTTCATTGAAATTCCTATGTGAAATATTCTATTGTATTGAGGATCCTTCTTCTTGTGGTCCCATAGATGCTCGATTCCAAACACTAACCTCTGGATGATCTAAATCACGTGATTCTTTAGAAATAGCTTCATCACAAACATGGTATGCTAATACCTCGAGCTAAAATGATGGAGTATAAAAGAGAAATATACAGTTGAACCAACATGAGATAGGGTTAGGTTATGAAGGACCCATCATGATCAGTATTTCCTCTATAAATGTATCCTAAGGAAGACTCTGGAAGCTCTATATCAATTACTCTTGTATTATGAATCATATGATTAAATTTAACTTGATAAAATGGTTTTATGTATAACACTTAACTAGACTTTGTTCTTCCATGTGTTTTGTATAATAATGTTTATCTATTTAGGATAAACATACCTGGAAAAGTACATTAATGTTAATTTTTAATTGCAACTACTAATATAAATCTTATGACATAATTAACAAATATCACACGATTTCCTATAATTCTATGTTATATACTATGATATATCTAATTTAAATAGTGTAATGTCATTATATCTCACTATAAGATTTTTCTAACTAAGGAACATGATATTACACTATTCCATTTGGGTTATATAGTATGTTATATCAATATCATCACATACAATATAGAAATAATACATCCTATAAATTTATAGATATAGGTAATCTCCAATTATTATGAATATTTTCCCCCAACAACATGTATTTATTTTTTGTTATCAAAAGGATATAATTAAACATATAAAAATCTATAAATTTGTTTTTTCAGATTGGGATAGTCTATTTAGTGGAGAAAAGTGTAAATCTATTAGTTCAAAATATTTTTAGAGGTTTTAATATTTTTCTAGAGCATATTTTCAGGAAAATTTATTATATATGTTGGGGGGAATATTTTATTAAAAATAACACATTTTTATATGGGATGAATGGTTGAGATGAATGAATTTTTATGGAATTAAAAATATTCATTAGTCAATGATGAATTCCTAGAGAGATATTAATATATTACTATTTCATATGGTAGTCATTATATGTAATAATTTGTGTCTCGTATCTCTTAAAAATTTTTCTATCAAAGAGAATGTTATTATATTGATCGATGTTAAATTAAAAACAAATAATAGTTACAAGAATTTGGTGATTTATTGTCAACTTACTTAGTAGTTTATACAACACATGGAATAAAATGTTGAACATGTATATTAATGTTGTAGGATTGGTGTGTATTTTAATTTTATTTATGAATATATTAAATGCTATATTTATATAAGTATTTATGAAATGAGAGATATCAAATAATAAAGGATTTATATATTCATTCCATCAAGATTCAATGGAGGGATTTTTGTGACTATGTGGATGTGTATATTGAGTTCCTTATAAAATATTGTATATTTTAAAAATGTCGATAAATAATATGTCACCAATTGTTACAAACAATATAAAGCATATAAATCAAATAAATTATGTTAAAAAATTATGAATATGATTTGGGAAATGTTAAAGAATTATAGAAAGTGACTTAAACTATATATGATTTATCATTATATGTTTAATATATCATTCACAATGTATAAGCATCTAATGAATATTTTCATAATGTTGAGAGGAAATTTAATTAAGTTATTTAATCTTGATGATTCATTTTTTATGTATATATGAATATTAATTATCATCACTAGAGTTTTAAGTTAATGTTTCAAAGAATTTGTAACAATTAAATTGGTGATGAGTATGATTGAATGAAAATTTATTTGGGAAGTTTAATAATAAATATTATATATTAAAATTTTGTAACAATGATCTAAAGATACTAAAGTAAATGTATCCTTGAATCTAAATTTCTTAATGTTGTATAAAATTTATATAAATAATTATAATATTTCACAATTGTGAGAAGGATGATGTATAATATTTAATGGGGTTTTCTAATGTTATCAAAATAATAAGTTTCTTTGTTTTTTTATATGAATTATTTTCCACCATTTAACATCATCCTCCATCACTTGTTGATGTAATTAATTAATGGTGGTTTTTTTATTTGAAAAAAAAATAATTTTTATGGATCATGGCGTGTTCATGTATTAGCAGTTTAATATATTTTTAAAATATATATATTATTGAATCATTTTTGAATAACAGTTACAGTTGAAAAATAACATCATAGATAATAAATGCCTAAAATGTCAGATTTTTTATGTTAGAGTATCATTATGTGAATGATATTGAAAATATATAGATATTTTATTGATAATAGTAGAGGAAAAATATTACTTGTGATCAATGGAGCCAAGAATATAATGAACGAAATTAATAATAAATAAATTTTTTACTATATATTATTTAAAAAAATCAATAAGATGAGGAATAATAATATATATATAGAATTTTATACCTATCATTTAATGAAGATATTCATAGAAATGTATTTATAATTAAAATAATTATTTTATTGGGGGGAATCATATATTATTTGGGCACACATTTTTTAAAATATTTAAGGTCATCCCATTTCCCTAATTTTTTTGACCAAGAATAAAAAAAGAAGACCATTTGAAGAGGGATATAACCAATTGTACAGTACGTAATAGTTACTCAAATCAAGTTATAAACCTTATAAATGATATTATCCTTATATCATTTTCATGTTTCTCTCTAAGAAGTAAATATATATATTTTTTTAATTTTCATCAAATCTTAAAATACGAAAAATGGTGTGTATAAAATATTATAAGTAGCAAATAATTTACCATTATTGAACACAATTAATCATATAGATAAAAAAATTTCTTATATAAAGAGTAAAACAAAGGTGAATATCAATATAGAGGTCATTTATAGTAATATTACAATATAATATGGAATCCGTTGTATCCTATTGTTATCCATTATTATTATTACTATTTCCAAAACAATAAGTGTCATATAAAAAAATTACAATTATTAGAATTACTCAATGTCTATGAATTTTTTATAAGTCTTGTGTCTTATTATGGGCACAAAATTTACCCTATATAATATTACTAGATCCTTTAATGAAATACATATATTGTATTTTTAATTTGTTATATTTTTTAGTTTCAATGGATTTTTAGATACTCATGTTATGTAAATAATGAATTTTAGATGTTTCATTTAGAATCATGAGATTTACTGAATCTAAATACTATTTTTTTATAAATATTGTAAAAAAAATTTCCCCCCAAAGTAAATACTTATATATAGAAAAAAAAATCATGATTTTTTTACTATAGTTGTGATGAACTTGATCCAATTACCCACTAAAACTTATACCCAACCCAAATTGCGACATACCGAAAAGGTATTCTCAATCCCCTCGGGCTAGAGAATATTCCTCAGACAACAAACAACAACAAAAGGGAGAAATTTTTCTCAACCTTAGGAAACATCATGGAATATATGTATATATAAAATAGGTAGAAACAGTGTGATGGATAAATATATTCCGTATCTAAATGAATACAGTGAAAAATATGAAATTCATGGAATTAAAAACTTCCCAATAAACAAGTACAATCATCAAAGGACAAGTAAAATTAGGAACCCACCACTCCATATGATATGTTGTAAAACTCCCTTAATCTCACCACCAAACAACCCAGACACATAAGACATAAAACCACACCACCTCACTATGGAATCATGCCTTTAATTATATAGAAAGTCATGAAATTTTACATTAACTGACGAAGGGGTGCATAGGCTCTGATAAAATAGGTTTAGTAGGATCTCATCCAAGTGTTCTATAACATGTCTATGTAAAATACTCTAAAAATTCTCAACATTAAATAAAATAAGAAATGATAAATAGTTTATTGTTTTTATATCAATATCATGGAAAAAATTTAGTTTTCCCTTTGTCTAGAATTCCAAAATAATCCTAGTAATATAGATTCAAATAATTTTACATATATCAAATCAGAGAAATCCATGTATCACAAAGAATATCAAAACCCCTAGAAATACATGAAAAAATAGAACAAAACAATGCACTAGTAACATAATGGAAATTATCAATATTGATCTGGCTAGAAGATTACTCATACCACAATAAATGACAAGTACACAATAATTTCCTTAGAAAATATGACTACAGATCAGATAAACAACCCATGAGTAAATCCCTAAAAAATTCAGTATCAATTCTATAGAACTATGGTCCTTGTAAATAAAATAACACCAAATGAGTGGACCATACTATTATACATCGATGATGGAATGAATATAAACCTTACACATGAGTACCCAAGTATTCCCATATTCATTATTTTAAAAAACATTCCATCAAAACTGTGTATTGAAAACCATTTATGAAATCCATTTCATAATGATTCTAAAATACACTTTTCTTTAACAAATATAGTGAAAATACCATCTTTTATCTAAATCCGATTTTCCATAAACACAATTCCACCAATAAATAGTGTGTTTCAGTTATAATTTTTTTTAATTTTATGGTAATGTAGTTCATCCAAAAATATTTATAGATACAACCACCTACCACATACATGGGGTTCACACACCCACAATTGAAACCACCAAAATAAAGTAACACTATGATGATGATGGAGTCACTAGAATCAATATGTACATCTCATAATCGACTAAATAAAGTACAATAGTTAGAAGAGAGAACATATCATAATATACCTCATTTAATTCCCACACCGAACAATGACCAACGAAAGGGTTAGACTATAGGGAATGATCTCATGATAGGCCTAGAAGGAAATAAGAAGAGTCAACAAGAAAAATCAAAAGATTATTAAATTCAAAGAAACAGTGCGACCGTGGACTAATGAAATGAAGATGGAGAAATGATTAGTCACCTGTAGGTATGCACCACAACTATAATGGAAATCAATTACTGAACTAAAAGATTCAAAATCACCATAGGTCTCCAAAATTGCCAGAGAGAGATGCCAGGTTAATAGAGAATATATTCAAAACTGAATGATAAAATATTATCCATTCAACAACATAAAATATAGAATCATAAGAATTACATGGTCTGAAACACATTTTCATGTCTTGTAATATAAGAAACTAAAATAATCCAAAAAAACCAATATCCTTTAATTGGAAAAATAGATTTAACTATTTCATGTTGAATTAGAAAGGGATGAGCTCGTAAGGGGTGTCGCAACGCTAGGTTTTCTCTCCCGTCGCCGCCTCCCTATCTTACCCTGGTCAGGCTCCGTTCTTCATCTCTTTGTTCGGTGTTCATGATGGCAGATTCCTTGGTTCAGTTGTTTGTCATTGCGTTCGTTTTTTCCGGCCCTCATGCTCGATTCCACTATCTGGATAGGGCTCCACGGCGGCACAGTTGTCCAGAGACCGAGTCCCAGTTTCCGCGGGTTGAAGGAGCTATTGCGTCCTCAAATGCGTGCAATGGATGGTTGAGCGTGGCCCCTGTGGGAGTTCGGGATGGTGGCGAGGGGATCTGGATCTGGCTTTGAGTTGGGATCTTTTAGGTTTTTTGGGTCGTGTTCTTCCGTTTTACTGTTTTTTTGATGCTTTTGTGCTGGGGTTTTTCTGTGGTGTTAGTTTTTTGATTTGGGGGAAAGTTTATTGAATCAGTCTATTGTTTGGTTGTTTGATGTCAGCGGTTTTGGATCTGGATCGTTGATGGTGAAGGTGACGACGGACGATGGTGATGCTCACCGCCATTCTGGTTGATGCGGATTAACCTGTTCGCTTCGTGGAAGGATGTGGTTTGAGTCTTCGCAGAGCAGGCGTTATGGTGGTTTGTGGCTCGGAGCATGATGTCTCTTTGGAGATTCGTTGAACGAGGGGTGGGTGATGTTTTGGATGTGTCTGTGAATTTGTTGCGGCGACGCCGGAGGGTCTCTTGCCGATGATGAACGTTTTTTTCCCGCTGTGATTACGCCGGTGGTGATGTAGTGGAGATGCCGGAGACGATGGCATCGCGGTGTCGACAGATGCCGGTGAAGCTCGCCTGCGATCCGGATTTGTCTGAACTTGTCAGAACCGGTGTAGGAGCACAAATCGAGGCAGTGCAGACTCATGGCTCGAGGTGATGATGGCGGTGGTTTGAATTTTGAATTCTCAAAATGTTGTGTGATGATGGCGGTGTTACTGTTGTTCGAGTACTAGAAACCCTAAAACCATCTTTAAAAAAAATGAGCAGTAGATTTAACTATTTCATGTTATGAATTAAAAACACAAATCATGTAAATTTCATAACCAACAAGAGATTCATGGTGTCTATCTGTTGACTGTTATGTCTTGTGAAATTACTTCATAGGGAGACTAAACACCCATTAGATAATACAAATCCTAGATGTCAATAGGAAAATAAAAAATAACTTGGTATCATATTGAATATTGGGGAGAAAACATCTAATCCATTAACACATTTATTCTCAAACTCCATTAATTGAATCAAATACACATCCCCATTTGGTCATTTTCCCAGAAAACAATCTCCATCTTTGGGAGTCCCAACACACACCCGAATAAAGAGGAAAGCAACTAGTGTGATGATAAATTTCTGAAGGTGGTTAATGGGATGTTACAAACTCTATATCATAAGATTTTTTGTCTATATGACTTAATGTAGAAGAATGATATCTTTAAAGAGATGAGGAAACAACTCCCTCATCAATAACTCACACTCCCAAGTCCAACGCGAATATGACATGTTTCCCCACAACACTATGAATAGTTGAATGGATTTCCATTGCATTACTTTTAATTTATAATAAATGACTTATTCTAGCTTATATATAGTAGAATAATTTTGCTCTATCTCAATATCTTCCCAACTCAGATCGGGAGAGGGACTTGGGTTGTATTACATGATATGTGATATGTGTAAAAAATCATGAATTCATTCCAATGAACTAGAAATTATAAATGATAAGAAAACTATCTTACCCTCTCAAGGACCTAAAGTGGTCTAAAGTATCTCATATCGAACATTTCCTATTTTCCAAGCCAATGGTGAACCAAATGATGTGAAAATTTCAAGAAAATATGGTCACCTATGGATAAATACAAAGGGAAAATATGTTTATCAATATAAATTTTTTGTCAAATCTGATCTCTAACCAAACACTGACATATATTTTACATCCTCAATAACATCACCTGAATTATTCTCAGTCCCACTAAATTTGCTTCTCCCACATCATCCCAACATATTGGTGATCGACATGGGTGACCAAAAAATTCCTCAAGTGATCATTTCTAATTGATGACAAATAACACTTTTTATAATAAAAACCAATAAACTACTGATGGCTACCAAATGAACAATCAGAACCCAAGACGTAGCCAAAATGAAAATACTCTAGCATCTAAATAGAATTCTCTATTTGGGCATCTATCTACGGATGGTATGTTGTATTCAACCTAACCTGATTCCCCATAACATCTTAGATATTCTTCCATATTTTTTATGTAAAACCATGTTCCCTCTCTAAAAAAATAACATATGTAACAAAATGTGACATCAAAATATCCTTAACGTACATAACACCTTTATCTTCAACAGTAGTGGTATTTTAGATGAGTGTGAAGTAAGATTATTTTTTTCAACCGATCAATAAAATCCCAAATATCCTTAAACCCTCAGGGATTCCACAGTAATGCAATTTCAAAGTCCATAGATACCTCATCCAATTACAAAAATAGTACTAGAAGTGAATGAAAAGACTATAAGGTTTTAAATATTGTTCCTATATTTATTAGTATGTGTAAAAATTAGTGAAATATTAAAAAATGTCACCCTTTATATCCAACCACCATAATCATATTCACATGTTAGAATACATATTTGTAGTTCCCAAATGATCTACATAGAATGAGAAATGATGGTCATTAAAAAAGTAGAAACTCATAGATGTTGGGATGAAACATTGATCCCCAAAATGGAGAATACCATATAAATAGAGAAACCAACAAGAAAAGGTCTCCCCATCATAGATGTACACTATTATTCCTTAGAACTTATCATCCTACTTCCAACTCTAAAGAAAGGAATCTAGGAGATATATCGATAACAAAACACTATCCATTAACTGTACCTAAACAATTATGCTCATTATCGATGTGAAACTGATCAAAGACCCCAATATGGTTCTACTATTCCTTTGATTCCAAAAGATACTTTAATGGAAATTTCCTATTGATAATGTATATAATTAAACTACCATTCCTTGAAGTGTATGCTATATTGAATTCCGTCATATGATGGTATTCCACCCACCTCCTCTACCTGCTACTTATGTATTTGGGAGAAAAGATATAGCTCAAACACTTATGTCTGTAATAGACTACGAATACCTCCCAAATTATATATAGATTCCAACTTTTATGTACATTCATAATTGTGGAAAAATATATATCATGTGTGTGGTAATTATACTCATGTGGTCGAATCTAAATAGATATATACAGAACTAAATGATAACATTTCTTATGCACAAAACACAAATAGGAACCATAATCATCACATAAAATTACATTCCCCACACCGGGATCCACTAAGACCAGAATAGGATCCTATGTTATAATTTTTTTCATCTCATAAAAATAAGTATTAAACATTGCATCTCCAACAAATTTCACCACTATTATTGTAATATCAGTCAAATGTGTTTAAAACATTGAGATATACTTGAAAAAATGATAATAATAACTATAATGATCAAGAGACATCCAAAAATAAATTACTTTCTATGGATCTTCCGATGAAAAAAACATCACCTTATTAAGATCAACTTATTATCCATGATCAGAAAACTTGTTTTGTAAATGTATCAGTTATTTTATCAACAAATTTAATTTTTAACGCTTTCCGTACAATTAGTGACTACATATTATTTCAATAACAAAACAAAAATGCTACTTGTGATCATGGTCAGATCATAAAAAAAAATTTCATACATGAACAGAACCAAAACTATTTCTTTATACTCTTGTAATATATTATTCATCAAACGAACAAACATTTTAGGAGTATTAGTATGACAAAAAAACATCACAAGATATTCAAAATTGCTATACCTACTCTTGAAGTTCATCTATAGTTTATCAGACTCACAAACTGTTATATGATTTTAATGCAATTAAACATCATTCTTCAAATACCACCTTTCTTGCATTAACTAATCATACTAATCATCCAAATGAGAAAAATGAGACTTATTCTTAATCATTTTCCAATTTAACTTATAATTATACAAACACAATTAGAGTGAACCACCTACCTTATTAAAAAATATCATTGGGGCTACCCCTGGAGAAATATTCGGGGGGAAAAAGCAATTATCGATCATGAAATTCAATAGAATCTTGAACTCTTTAAACTCAATAGTTTCAATATGGATAGAGTGTATCAAAATAGATGGAGTACATAGAATATGGTCAATCATAAACTGTACCTCCGTCTCTAGATAAATCTTAGAAAAACGATTTCGGAGAACAATCGGGAAGACTTGTAGAGTAGTGATTTGATCAATAATAGAAGAAACACCATCATGAACTATTTCAATAACAGACTAAACACATCTAATATTTAAATGATGGTCCTACATGGTCTATCCTAAGAGACCACTCTTTCTATAAACACAAATGATCTCCCATCTGTCTCATGAAACGAGAAACACTAATTATAACATTCATCTTTTTCATGATGAGTAATAATCTAATCCATCATGGTGATGGTGCCAAACATATCCAGAATAAGAATGATAAAATCCCAAACTAACTCCACATCAGATATTGATAGAAAACAACAAGCACACTGAATGATTTATTTTTACTATTCTTATGAGGTGTCTCTAAATCCATAACAAAGATAATTATATATATTTTGAGTTATATCATATCAACAAAATGACTAGATATTAATGAATTGGAATACCCAATATTAAATAAATAAATTGCTATAGAGGATGAAATAAATAAGGTAATTCTCACAATCACTAAACCCACATCAACCTCTATCAAAAACATATATATTACATGAAGGTGATTCACCCAAGAGGTCTATAGATAGATCCTTGTAGTCTTTAAATCAAATGATTGGGCCAAAGTATCCATTAGATATAATGATACCGAACAATATCAAGGTTTACAAATACTGGTATATTTTTTTATTGACCAAAACTTCAAAAACTATTTCACATCATCATAGGTGAATGATAATAATAATGGTTATTTCCAACCATTCTACAGTAATAGAAATTTAGAGAGACACAATAAATTATAACAGGAGGTGTATATGAGGCCTTTCACTGAGAACAACCTCCACCACTCCTTTGATGATACAACCTCTTTCTATTTTCTATTTCACTCTACTGAGGATGGAATTAATTGAAGAGAAGGTGAACAATATCCAGCAGTTCCAATCATACCCATCTTTTCCACCGTTTTAATTTCAACTCTCTCCACCTAGGTCAAAATATTTTTCATAAATACCTATGATCTAATATCTGAGTGAAACTCGTGCATGTACTTCTAAGCCTTCAACTAGTCATTATTCATTACCTCTGTAGGAAAAAGAACTAAATAATCAAACTGATTAGTGTAGACTGACACTAAAATATATCCCTACACCCGAGAGAAATACTCTAGAGGCTACCCCATCATCAGTGACTCGAGATAGAAATTTTTAAATATAAGAGTCTCAAAACCCTTCTAGTAACATCCCATATTCTCATACACATATACCATAGAATCCCACCCTCACTTTCTAGGACCCTCAATTTGAAACACCACAGACATCACCTTAATACTCTCAGGTTTATTTAGGTATTCAATGATATGATCAATTTTATCAAGTTAATCCTCCAACTGTAGATGTCCATTCATACCCTTGATGGATGGTGGAATCTCATAGAATAACATCCATGAGAAATCTATGTCTCCTCCTACTCTTAGATGTACCTCAAAAACTATGTTATATACTTTTCGAACATTTTGGTCGATAGTGAGAAATTATAGAATGATAACTTTCCCAAGATTCTGATCTATAAGAGGATTCCCTTATAGAGCATCTTATGCACCTTCCAGATGAACCTATGGAACACAACATAAGGGTATACAGATACACATCAAAGTAAGATAAATGTTAAGAAAAAAGAATAATTTCATATCAAATGAGAAAACCATAAAAAATAACTAATAATAAGTTGATGAAATCAAAATAAGAGACAAACAACCCAATATACATTGGTAACATGACTCTCATAAAACATGTTATGGCTAGGAAATCCTCTCAAACTACATTTCAAGTCCTGATAATCATTTGTACAGTATACTAAACTACCCATTACAAGGAATCTTGATGAAAAACTTCCTATGATAAAAAAACTCATTCTAGATAAAATCTCAAATAGGTACCCGAATCAAATTTACAGATTCCAAAAATGTGTTATTTATCCCCATGGGATGTAGACTAGAACCCAAGAATCAATAAAAATTAGAGGGGAAAATTCCAATCATCCTAAAGAAAAAACTGAGAATATATATTTACATAAAACATGAATAAAGTAATAAAGGGATAAATATATATCCTAACTGAAAAAATATAAATGAAATGATACAAATCAAAGTAGTCAGAACACCCCAATGAAAAATTCCAATGATAAAAGGACAACTAAAATAGGAAATAAAATAATCCATTAGATAACATGGAAAAAATACCACCATCTCCCCACTAACTGCCTAGATATTGATAACCTAAAACCTTACTGCCTCACTATAGTTCATTTCCTTTCCATACATAGAAATACATACAACGTCATACGCACATCCAAAGTGGATTGCATGGTGTGAAATAGCTGCCTAAATATAATCCCACCTTGGTATTATATAACATGTCTCTGTATAATAATATGAACACGATTAACTTTAACAAAAAAATGGAATGATAATCAATTTATAGTTTTTATATCAAAATGAAGGAAAAAATTTTATTTTTCCCCTTTACGAGTTTACCTAATTATGCCAAGTGAAAAAGATTTAAATAATTTTACATATATAAAATTAGATCAATAAATGTATCACATATCATATCCAACCCATGTTAGTAAAAGATAAAATATTACATGAAAAAAGAATAGATAACATCACACCATTGATCACAATAAGTCTATCTAAAAGACTACTCATAGCACAATAGATATCTATTTTTCAATCATGTCTATTTAACACATTCAAAAAGAGTAGAGAAACACCCCATGAGGGAATCCACTATGGAATTCAATACCAATTCCATAAAATGATGTGACATGAACACAATGGAGCACTTCATGAGTGACCCCCAAATAATATATGGATGGTGGACCTAAGCTAAACCTTCCACCTATGTTACCATGGATTCCCATTTGCTATATTTTCTAAACTATTTCATCAAAATCATAAATTGAAAACCATTTATGATTTTATTTTCAAAATTTATAAAAAATTATTTTTTTTAAAAAATAATTAAAACCCCATCATTTATCAAAAATCTATTTTCCATAGGGTAAAATAAACTAATAAATTATTTAATTTCATTTGTAAAATAATTTATAAAACAAGTACCATGCAGTTCATCCAATATAAGATGGATATTTAACAACATATCTCATGCTCGTGTCAGGAATGGCCACAATGGAAACCATTAATAAGAAAAAAACACCACGATGACAATGACGTCCCTATAATCAATCCACATGTCTCGAAATTGATTCAATATAGATAAATGGTCATGACATATAATTTATCACAACATACCTCAGTGAACACCCATTCTACACCACAACTAACACAATATTTATCCCCTAGAAGAAAATATCATAATGAATCAATATGTAGACATGAATAATCGATGCGAATGATAAAGGGATTAATATACACAATGAAATGGTGATACCATGATCGATGGAAATAAGGAACTAGAATGCATTACTCTCCTAGTGATGTGAATTGAAATTGAAATGATAATAAATCACTAAATGAAATGATTTTTATTGATTAGAGTTCTCAAAATTGTCCTAATGGAGAAACTAGGTTGAGAGGGAGAAGGGTTTCAGACTAATGAAAAACATATTTACTATTCAACAACCTAAAATACTAACACACAAGATTTACATGGAATGAATCCATATTTTTTATCATATAACCCATGAATCTCAAGTACACCAAAAAACCCATTGCATTTTATGATGAAAACCTAATTTTACCATTACATGATGTGAATTACAAATACACTATGTGTTCATTTCACTCCCAACATGATATTTGTGGTGTATAGATAAAGACCATTATACAATGTTTAAATGAACATTAGATATAAAAAAACCAAATATCATCAGAAAATAAAAATCCTAGTGTGTTCACTAAATGTGGGGATAACTGCTTAATGACATTATCAAATTTACACCCATAGATGAATAATTAAAAAAAAAGAATCGCAAAAACATTACTTCATTTTCCTTATAAATCTCTATCCCTCTTGGGGAGTTCTAATAGACAACCAAATAAAGTGGGAAACGACAAGAGAGGATGGAAATACATGAAAGTGGGTAATGGGTTGTTATGATAGGGGTTTTATTTTAGGAATGAATTTGATTATTGTGTCACACCATTTAAATTATTAATTCTATATTCTTTTTTATAAAAATGTATATTTGTTTAACAATTTATTGTTGAACTCAATTTACAATATATAATCATGAAGTTGATGTATTTACATGTAATTTAGTATATATATAATAATCTTGTATATAGGAAGTCATTAATGTTGTCATTATAAAATATTTATTTCTAAAAATATGTATGGTTATTTGATCAAGACCCCATTTTATGTGTTTTGGAATAAATATGTAATCCATTTTTCATTTAATTCAATATAGATTATATTATAAAATTAAATAATTGTATATAAATTGTTTAAAAATTAAGAATTTAGTGAAATTGATATGGAATCAATTTGATCTATGTAATGAAGTTTTTGTTAGATATATATTCAATAATTCATTCCTCTCTCTTTGAATTGAGGTTGAAAATTTTAATTCAATATTTTTTGAATAAATATTTTGAATACATTTTTTGAATTATGTATAATGTTTTAATTTTAGTGTGAATATAAAATATGTTTTATGTAATATAATTGAGGTTGTTTTTAATTCTATTTGTGAAAAACTATATAATAACATAAAAATTTTAAGACTCCTATTGAAAATGATACATAGTTATTTTGATTTTGATGGGAAAAACCCCATGTCACCATGAACATTATGATTCTATGTAAGGATCTATCACTATTGAAGAGATATGTTTTATTTAATTTAAATTTAATTACATTATATTATTTCATTATTTGTTTCTTCATATTGAACAAAATATAAAAATTATATCATTTCATTGGGAAAAAAATATTGAAAATTCATAAAATATTAGATAGAAAATAAAATTACAAAACAATGAATGATAGAAATTCTGACATGTGAAATAATGATAATCAATAGAGAAATTATTTATAATTATGACATATTAATTATATGGTCATATTTTGTTGGATGTAACATTAAGTCACTATCACACACTCGTATTACGCAATACGATTGACATGAAATCATTTTACTTTTATTATTTGATGATGGGATGCTTGGAAACATAATAATATATAGGAACAAATATCTAGATCCATTCCACATCCAATAAATGATTAGATAACCATGATTGGACCATGTGAGGTGTCGTGCTGGGGTGACTTGCGCACATTGTTGTTCACATTGGGGGCGAAACAAGGAACCCCGTGATTTCATAGAAATTACTTGATACACCCAGGGGCATGTAAAAACATAATATCGAACTCTTAAATTTTAATTTTAATTTATTTCAAAACCCATATCTAATAAACCATTATTTTCATCAATTTAGTAATTTAAATTTGGAATGTTTTTTAAAATTTAATTAAGGATATATTTTGATCTCCTGTTTACTTTTTCTCAAGACATCCATCAATGAATTATTTTCATGTTGATTTATTAATTCTAGGGTGAAAATTTAAACATCATTCTATTTTTATAAATTGAAATGATAATGGAAGGATTATTTACATGTTCATGGAATGATATCCCTTTTGTGTAACTGAATACATAAAATAGAATGAAATATTTATGGTAATTTAGATAATATTTAGGAAGTTTAGATGAATAAAAAAGTTGATATTCAATAGAATCTGGATGATTTATGTATCATTTAGTTGAAATTTATAGAATTTGTTATTAAAAATTATTGAATAAGAGAGGATAAATTTTTATTAAGAAATGATTATGTTTTATAATTCAGAGTGATGATACCAACTATATGAGGATAATGAACAATTTTTAATTGTTTTGTGGATACAATTGAAATGACATAAGCTACTATGACATCTTTTAGATGATATATTATTTTTTACAGACAACTAGGAATGATGGCATATACCTAGTTAATTTATATAATGGGTTTCTTATGGTGGTGAAGTGGATAAGAGATAAAAAAGATGTGGGAATCATAAGAATATTCTATTATAGAATGTGATTATGAATATATTTGTAGTATCACTATATTAGTTTAATTAATTATAATAATCCTATAAAAAATATCATTCATTATATTATGTTCATTTAAGGTTCTGAACCCCTAGAGAATATTATGATGGATTATCATTCCTTGTAATGATGCTATTTAAACCCAATATATTTTCCCTTGGATAAGTAGTGTGATTTATTTTCTTGGTCACTATACATTATATGTGTTAAACCACATATTGGATTTGGATATTGATGGAAAAATGTACATGCGACCGTAGTCCCATACTCCCCCTTTGACCGAGATTAGAAACTTGAAATGACGTCCTTTTGTTTATATTTTCTTTGACACAAATGGTTATAAAAATGTGTTATTTAATGATACAATGGGGAATGATTACTATTTCTACCCACAAATATGTGTTTGAGGAATATTGTGTTTCGCCCCATGATTTTACACACATTCTCTACAATAATCCTTGGATTGATTTGAATGATTGTTAAAAGATTAAATATATATATCTTAAAAAAATCTAGTTTAGGGGAATTTTATCTATAATTGTTCCACTCAAATATTAGTTTATGGTGAAACCTATAAAATTTATCCAATATATAACTATTTATGGGATGATATATAGGATATTAATATATTCATAAATGATTTTATATGATACTCTACCATAATAATATAGGGTATAAAAAATTCCAACATTCTTTTTGGGAGGTATATAGATATTCTTTGGACACCTAACAAGTTACGACTATTAATCCTTTCAAATTTATATGATAACTAATGCATATTATTATGAGGGGTTATGTTCTTAATGGATACTTTCAAGACATATATTGTGGGGCCAGTCATATGTTTTATATAAAAACATGTAATATTTAAATATTTATATTGATATATTATTATATAGAGGAAAATATTTATGGAGTTGTGGGAATACCTAAAATGATTTTTTTCATATTAATATGAAAATGTCAATGGGTATTGATATCAATAATCATTTCTGAACCCCTATTTGGCTAATGAATTAAAAACTATAGATTTTGGGAGTTCAATCACATTCTATATTAAAACTACTAAGTATTATTACTCATCCCCATGTGCACTCTTGGGTATTATCTACTCTTGTGTTCATTTATATTAGTATTTTGAGTGAATGGAAGATATTGACTATATATGTTTAATATGAGATATTGCAGATATTGAATGGAGATTTCCATAAAGTAACTATATTTTCTTCAACAAATTTATTTGTTGTGTTTAACTGTAATAGGTAAGGATGTGTTGTTTGTTTTGACAGATATTTAAACCCAAAATATATATTTTGGTATATTTGTGTTTGAAAAGTATGTGTGATTTATATTTTATTGTTGGTTATTTTTTTATATTGTGGAGGCTGATATTTCATGTTAGCTTTTGATAAGGTATATTCAAAGGCAAACCCTATGATAATTTGGATCCAACACTAAAATAAAATCCATTATTCTTAGAACACTACAGGGTATAAGGATATTTCGGTTTATGGTCTACATGGAACTGAATGATAATAATTAGATTATTATGTTTGAGTTTGTAACCCATGTTATAAAAAAAACTAAACATAGAATAGGGAATCATGAAATATATTTATTCATATCATGATTGTATGTTGTGATGGTATTTATTAATTTTCAGGATAGTTTTATTGGGGAAATCAAATAAATTCCTATCAATATTGATATCATAATATGAACTCTTAAACAGAATTTTTTATGAAATTTTTCTTATTTAGGAGATATATATATTTTGTTTTAAAAAGAGTTATGTTTTCAAAGAGGTTATTATGACACACTAAATAATAGTAATCTGCACACTATGAGTGGATGTTGAGGTTCAAAATAATATATTAGGATGTTTATATCATTTAATTTTGATGATTTTGATTTCAATAATTCTCATGTAAATACTCATAATGTTGTCCCACTACATGATTTTTCCAAATTAATAGAGAAAATGAATACATTATTTATTATCGTTAAAACTTATATCCACAATATACACTATGGAGGATAATATTTTCAATTTTTAGGTGATATATGAATATCATGGACTTTAATATTATGTCAATTTTTGGTACCACTTTTTTTATTTAATTATAGGGATATTTACGGTTGACCATGAAATTAAATTTATTTTTTGGATATGATATTGAATATCTAATACTTATGATAAGTTTCAATGTAAAATGTTTCATATAGTATAATATTCATTATGTTGGTGAGATATCATTTGAGTTCCAATATTTATTGTTAATGGGTTATTGAGTTAACTTAATGGTATTTATTGGTACTCTAATTAATGAAATTCAGTATGGGTAATTCGTATTAGTGGAATATGAATGTACAATGGTTTTTTAACGAGATCGTAATGAATTGAAAAAAATAGATGAAATTTTCAAATATAGATGATAATTAAGGAACATATTCTACACTTTTGATACATGGTCACATTATATGAGGTATTCTCAAATATATCATGCTTGTACCATAATTTATTTATTTTAAATGATTATAAACTTATTAAAAGTAAAATATAGTTATTTAGGTGATTATTTTTGGTAAATGATATTCTCATTATGACATGTGATCTATATAAATAATTGTTCACTTGAAAGGAATATGATGATGATTTAATATACTACACTTATTATGTTTGTGTTAAATTATTGATCTAAACATAATCATCTAAATGATATGTGGATTTATTGTAGTTTGGTGAGTATGTTAACATGGATGAGATATTTGACTTTGTTAATTGGTGTTAATTTTGCCTTTGATATAGGATATCATGACCTTCATTTTTCAACATTCCATAAGGGGAGTTAGATTGCTGGACTCTAGTTTATTTTTTTACTATTGATAGCTCGATGAAAAAAGTCTATGTTTTTTTAATGTTTTGGTATATGTGATTCTATTTTTTTTCTAGAATTCTCAGGTATTATTCAAGTCTCTCAACTAAACCATTCATGTAAAACAATATAAATTTTGTTACACCACTGATTTGATGTGCACTATACTTTTATACAATTTCATATAATTTATGTGAATATGTATTCTGAGGATAAAGTAGAATATGAGATGTAATATGGTTACAAGAGTCTGTTCATGGTGTGAATGGATAATCATGACATAAAAAATTTAATAGGATGATTTGATGGAAATACATTTGAATACATTCTGGATTTGTAATATAATTCATTGTATGAACAAGATTCATGGACTAAATGGGTATCATGATATTTTAATTAGAGGATACCATTTTTTATCCATTTATTGATATTAATTGAAGCACACCTTAATCTAAGTTATAAATTCCAGTGCAACTTTAGCTCTCACTATTCTTAACATCTTTTTCCCTCAAACTCTCGGATCACTCTATTTTATTTGGGTGATCTTACTGCTTTTAAATATAAATTCAAAAAAATTTCCATGTTTTTGACCTATATAATAATGGAACAAATATGTTATAGAAAAGAAATATTCTAGATAATGATTCATCATTTCAAACTATTTAGAGGTTGTTAGATTCTCTACCTCTCCACGTTTCATACAACATTAATGTTTTCTTCTTTAAAAAAATAATTTCTATATTTTCTTTATAAAATCCCATTATTATTCAACATGTTTTATTTGATATTAGATTAAATATTATAGTCTTCCCCCATAACTTGTTTTATGAAATCCAAAAATGGGAAATTATATACAAGGAATTACTAGAGGTGTGAGAATATAGAATTTAATAATTTAAATATGATTATGATTTATATATAAAGGGACGGGTTAGGTTAGACTTGGTCACAAAGTCAATTTTTACTCAATGTATTTTAACACTAAGTGATGTTCTAGTTCTACAGGGATTGGTATCACTCGCGAGTATAGGTTTTTCATTAGACATTCTTTGAAAATGTATGCATTATGTGAATTATTATCTTTGGTTATTTAGGTGTATAGGCTTTTTTATACACATTTAGTAATGTCATCTTCTCATCGTCATGGGATTAGAAATTGTTTGCCCAGTATCATGCATTAACATCATAATTCCCACTAGGACATGATCATTCACATGATATTTTTTAATGTTCATTGCTATTTTTTGGTATATGGAAAAAATAAATCTGAATAACATTTTGAGGAAGAATTATTATAATTTTACTATTTCTATATGCCGGATTCCGTCTGTCATGTGAACAATGAAAAAATTAGAGGGAAAATTTTGTTGAGAATGTGGTTCCCTAGTAACAATAGGTGTACTAACAACTGGGAAAACACATGGGATAGTTCTTTCAAGATATGGAATATGAAATGTAATTGAAGAAATATTTCATATGGATCTATGACTCAAATTAAAATGGTATAAACCACTAATTTTTGTGGTCACATAGAACTAAAAAAAGATGATTAACTGATTTGGGGAATGAAAAAGATAATTTATTTCCCACTGACCCTAGATAATGTCAATGTAAATAACTCTATGTATATGATTTAAGATCCATTATGAAAATGATGAGATATAATTGTCCAAGATAAATTCAAATAATTATTTATATAATAATGATATATATAAATTTGTAATAAATTATTCTACCCTAAATAATTTTATTTGTCATGAACAACATACTTTTACAACTATAGAAACAAAAAAAATTAGTAATACAATACATATCCTTGTTTAAATAACACTATCATTTTATACTAGAAGTTTTAGCGAGTGAATTACTTATGGATTGTATTTAAAATGGGTTTTCATTATGAAATTATTTCTCTTGGGGTGTCATTTTTTCCGGAGGATTACATTGAAATAGTGAACAAGGCTCTTGTGGTAGAGAATGATATCACTTAGAATGTATGTGGAGGGAACACATTTATCTACCAAAACATAGGTGTAAACTCTAATATAGGGAACACACATCAAAAGGGATTTCTATTCTCAGAGTAGTAGATCATAATAGAACATATCCATGATATTAGAATCATTTCCTCTACCTCTTAGTAACTAAATTTTTAGTTTTTAATCATTTTTGATGCAAAACATGGATAATTATTTCATTAAAACAACTCGATGTTGTCATAATTATCATTGGATGGGATATATCATGCTCTATTTTAAGAAAATATTGAATTGAATGGGTGTTGTTGGTTCTACATTGTCTCATTCATTTAATTATAATCAAATATTCACTCATTTGGGAAATTATCAACTATAAAATTGATCCCCTCTAGGGGATTCTAGGAATACCCTACAACCTCAATAGGCACTACACCAGTATGGATGTAGAAATCAATTCATGCTAGTAAAGAGAACACATTTTGGGGATGAAAATATCATTACAACCATTGATGTATAACCCTAGATGGTGTGATGAACTATCCTTTTCACTTCCATAATTATTCTTTTTTTATTTGAAACTGCTTCCTCTTATTGTTTTTTTGTTTCTCGAGTGTTGAAATATTTAGTCTTGTTAGTCTAAGTGATGAAAACTATTATGAGCGTAAAGACCCATATTGAGTAATAATTTTGGGGATTGTCTAAATGTTTTTCATTTATAATCACTATTATGGTAGTATAAGTTTTATTGAAACTTATCAGCCTAGATATTCACATATTTTATCTCATCATGATAATGGATTGGCTGAATATATTCAACTTTCAAATTAACCGTTACACTATGGAAGATAATTTTTCGTATTCCAATTTACCTTTTAATTTATTCAATGGATAATGGTATATGAATTCAAGAAGAGTAGGGCCGTCAATAATAGTGGTTGATACCATATTATATCATTTGGATTCAATAACCTTGGGATCTATTGATATATATGAACATATAGATTTTCCTTCCACAACATATTGATAACCTTATATATTTCCAAATAAAATCATTGGTTTACCAACTAAAAGAGGATGTTTAATTTTTTATCATCCTAACCTTATGAATGACTCATATTTTTATCCCATAAAAAAGAATGGAATCAAAATAATTATGAGTATTGATGTTCTATCTAGAGGAGTTGTAATGAATGGATTTTATAAGAACATGTACACTTCCAGGTGTTTCTATGGTTCAATTTTTCAAAAAGGATGATGGTACAATATGAATTAGTGTCATATTTAATCATTTAAATCATGTTATGATAAAAAATATATAATATTCATTGAATTTATGATCATTAATAAATTGAAAGAATCCAACTATTTCTTCACAATTGATATATGATTAGGGTACCCCTACTCAATATCAAGAAAGAGGGTATCCTAAAGATATCTTTTTACAATTCATTTAATTCACCATTAATAATTGTAAATTCCATATGTTATCACAATTTCTAGGACAATATTAATCTAATTTATGAATAATATATTCAATAGATATGTAGATTAATTTAGTGTGGTATTATTTGATAACATCTTAGTGTATTCTAGTATGAATTATTATCATGAATGTTACATGAAAATCATGTTTAATACACTAAGAGACCATCATTTTGATGAAATATTCATTAAGTGTTTGTTATAGGTCAAATAAATTTGTTTATTTAGGCACATCATTTCAATGAATTACATATTAATCAGCCCTAAAATTATTAAGGAAATTATTTCATAGAATCCACCTAAGAGTATATTTGAGATATAATGATTCATGGGATTTTTACGTATTGTTGACTCATTGTACACAATATAAGTGGTATCACTTTTCCTATGACAATGTTTGAAAAGAATGGGAATTTTTATAGTTAGATTATGTATTGTTAGATATACTTTTAAGTACAAAATGTCTGAATTACCTAAACACATATCCATATCTTTGTAGTACCATATGTAGATTATTTTTTCTTTGGTGATGCATCTGGGTTAGCATTGGGTTTTTTAATAATGTACTATCATCATGTCACATCATCATGCATGTGGAATTTGAGGATAAATAGGAATAAATTTGAAATGAATGATATTGAATTAGTTTTAGTGGTTCATAACCTCAAACAAAATTTCAACTATTCCATTTTTGAAAAGTTATTCATATTCACGGATCAAAAAAATCTTAAAAAACATCTTTTTAAATGTGACTCATGCATTATACAAGGGATATAGATCAAATATATTCAGAATTTTAACATTGAATATGTGTAAACACCCACGAAATTAAATTTTATTGTGATGAATTATGATGAATGTCATATGATAAAGTATTTCAAGATTCGTGGAACCAATGGAATCTAATGGCTATGATTGTTGATATGGAATTGGAATTTTATGAGCCGGATTTGGTCGTGTTGTCCTTTAAATTTAATATTTTTACTAAATTGGATGAGTTAGTAAATGATGATCAATGTATAAACCTATATAATAACATGAGTTGGTCAAACCACAATGGTGGAAAGACCATGGATGGTCAGAAAGAATATAAAAATTTAGGGGTGTTCTTTTAAAATAATATATTTTTATATCAAAGTTGATAAGATAAAATCTATAATTATTATCATCATTTGGAATTATAAATACACATGGGTAACCATAAAATATACAAGGTAATGAATAAACATTTCTAGTGGCTAGAAATGAAATGTAATGAGACCAATTATATTGCGATATCTCCTATTTTCCAAAACGTGAATGCAAAAAATGAATGACCATATACAACATTATTATCATTTCCAATGATTATATGTCAATGTGAGTTTGTCTCTACAAAAGTTTTCACATTTCTACAATGAAATTTTCAAAATCATTAAACTATTTGTGTTAATGTTTACTAACTCATGAATTCATAAAAATTCATTCAAATTACGGAGATGAACACAGTAGATGAGATGAAAATTCTATATATCTAGGAAGTAGAAAAAATTTACTAGGTTATAGTTTTTATTGTCTCTAATAGATACTATAGATTCACATATCGGTTTTAGGGTCAGTGAAATGGTACCTTAAAACCATGTTAACAATGAGAAAACTATGTCATCCTTAAATGGATATCCAGTTAGAGCATATGATTAAATGGTTGACGATAATCTCAAAGATTTTTTATTTTACATCAGTTATTCATGGGATGACAATTTTAACATTTTGGTTTTTTCCTATAATAATAGTAATCATTACATTATACATATTTTATTTAATGATACAATGTATTCTTGTCCATTTCATTCACCACTTTTGAAGTCCCAAAAATGTAAATTTTCTCCAATTCGTCCAAGCC
Organism: Viscum album; assembly: GCA_963277665.1. NCBI lineage: Eukaryota > Viridiplantae > Streptophyta > Magnoliopsida > Santalales > Viscaceae > Viscum > Viscum album. The sequence goes on along the minus strand of OY728153.1, from coordinate 1,463,239,139 downwards.
TGTATCATGTGACTAATAAATAAATATATATGATTAGTAAAAGGATGGAGACACCCCTTATACCTCAATAATTCAATAAAAATAATTTTCAACAGCAAATATAATTTTATTTGGATGATAATATATTCTAATACATGCCACTATGTTTTGGGCATCCTCATTTTGTTAAGAAAGGGAACCTGGGTCCTTGTTATTTTAATCCTTTTGAATTTATTGAATTTAATGGAACATATGAATGAAATCTAGATCATACATTAATATTCTATTATATTTTTTAGATTTTCTACGAGACATAGTTAATGATGTTCCAAACTTGTCTACACTATTTTTTGTATAACATTTTACTATTTAACCTATTGTGATGTTTATTAACACCCAAATTTATAATTTGAAAATGAATGACATGGTAGTGAATTAAAAAACAGTTATCACTGGTTTTTATTTTATGTAAAAATGTTAGGATGTGTGAAGATACTCATAAATGGGTGAATAATATGATAGATTAGGGGATTGAGCTGTTCCAACACACCGATAACCTAAAGTTTTATGTGGAAGGAAATCCCACTGGTGAGGAGAATTTGAAACCCTACATTTGAGATATGGTACCATTTTATTCTATTTACTTTATTTTGTGATGTAGATAGTCTATATCACAATAAGGGTTTGGAGGAGGAAGTTGAATGGAATATTGAATTTGGTTACAGGATTTAGTAATAGCATGAATGGATATTCATCATGTGAAGAATTTCTGGTATGAATCAATGTGAATATATTTGAAATTATTAAGATAATGAAATTTCATTATGAAATGGGATATTATAAATTTAATGAATATGTTTCATGACATATAAATTATAGGAATTATGGAATTCACCCTAGTTGGGGGGTCATGTTCATTCATGCTGTGAATTCCTATTTCACATTGTGAATGATGTTGGGTCTACCTAGGTTATTATTTAATGTGATCCTTTAGCTCACATGATAAATCTATAATTTTACATAAATTTCTAGGCTCTTCATTTGTGATTTCGATGATCTTATTCCATTTTAACAAACTTTAAAAAAAAAATTTGGTATGGGACAAAGGGAATCAATTAATGTAAATAGGAGAGAAAAACTATGAATCACATAATGATTCTTTATATAATTGATTTGCAGTTAGGTAGATTATCCCCATATCCACATTTATAGTATCTTGATGGGGTTTTTCAAACAAATGACTACTGTATTTTCTTGATAAATAAAAATGATGATTCTTTTGGTTTTACAATATTTAAGATTGTGGGTTGTGGGGTTAACCCAAAAATTTAAATGATATTTTTAAATGAAACATTCACTTCAATGAAGTATATTTGGTGTGAGAACATAGAATGGAATTATTATCATGCATCCATGACGTATTTTTAAAGTGATACATCAATATTGATTGGGACCTAGGGTGAGTTTTCAAGTCAATATATTTTACCACTAAGAGACAACTGTAGTCTGGATGGATGGGTATCAGTTAATATTATTGGTTGTTCAATGGTCCATATTTGAAAATATGTTAATTTTTGTGTGAGTTTTATTGGTATGTTTTCATGATATGGGTGACCATCATGGTGTGATATTTATAACTTCTTATGTATCTGCATTTCATACAAAACCATTCAATATTTTTCAATAATATTATAATTAAATTATATAAAAATTGATAATGATATAATTTTTTATGATTGAATTTAGGGAGATTTCCTACTAAGTTTATACAATATCTCCCGGCATATTCAATCCTATTCATATGAATATGTGGTTTACCATAATACAGGAAAGCCATAAGTCTTGTAATATATTAGCAACTCATGTTGATTCTACAACCTCATCATTGGGATTTTGAGACTAGGGATGTATTTTAGTGGAGTTTTTATGGTGAAACAACATTTATTTGGTTTCCATTAGTGTATTTGGGACATCTTGAGATGTATAAATATTATTTTCTATCATACTACAAGGAATTCGATCATATTTTGGATTATTACAACACTTGGATACTATTTATTCTTATTCCATGCGTCATGTTTATTTTTCAAAATTTTGGTTAATATATTAATACTTATTTATATCAGGTAAAATCATCGCCCATGACTTTGAAAATCCATACACATTTATTTCAAATATTTGGTGTACATGGGAAGAGGCCTAATGTTAGTGGAATTCAATTCCTTCCCATCCCAATGAGGTAGAGTGGGTTGATACACCCGTAATACACTTTGCTTTATATATCGATTTATGGATCCTTGGTGGGATATTAACAATTTTTTTCATTGTATGAGGAACCTATGATAAAGGATTTATGATTTATGAAATAATTTATAGTGTCCTTATCAAAAGATAAATGATTTTTTATTGATATATCATATGCATGTGATAAATAATTTGACTAATCTAAATAAAATATATATACTTATTTAGATTTATGTAATTGATCCTATAAATTTTAAATCATATTATATCAATTTCCATGTGAATAATATTTGGTGGAATTTAGAGGATATTCTTTTTCATAGATGTGGATATCAATAATGATTACATGCTCACCATGGACAGTAATTTAAAACAAATTTAATGATCCTATAAAAATGTGTCTTTAATTATGTGATGTGGTTGTGTTAATGACCCAATTTTAATATATGATAGTGAAAAAAATTTATATAATGAAGAAATCATAGGGATAAAATGATTATATAGTTTGTTTTTAGGGAAAATCATTTATATTAGTAATGGATAAATAAAAGTTAGATACTGGCATGAGTGATAAGACACATAATATGTAATTTTTAACATGAGGTAAAAAAGTTGTGATTAAAATTGTCAATGTTATTATCCAGGATTATTTTATTAATCAAAATAATATTGAATTGATGGATTTTAAAACTATTCTGTATATAAATTATTATTAATATGACTCACATTATCTATATACAATTGGTCTATGCTAATTGGTTCTATTGAAATGGTATTTAAAATATCCTTTCTATGTAATGAATGTTCCTTTAAAGAGAGAATGCTAAAATAAGATAATTGTTTTTAGTGATTTGATAAATATGAGTAGATATAATCTTAATTAATTATTTATTTCTTTTGAAATTTTAATTATTAGTAAGTTCACTCAAAGAAATTTTTATATTGTAATGGGAAGTTATCTTGATTGATGTGGTGGGTTTTATTAGTGTTGAAATAGTAATGTTGTACCATATAAGGTTATGTAAATTTATGCTATCCTAATTCAAAACATATTCTATTGAGGAATGGGTCAAAATGAAATTTGAAGTCATTATATATTATTGTATATGATTACTATAACTTATTTCATATAGTGTCAATAAGGACACTCTTTTGGGATAAATAAATGGTGTAATATAATAATACATGGGATAAATTTTAGGGAATTGTTTAGACTATTGTGTAGTGATATTTTTAATTTTGTGAAAATAATACTATAGTTTAGAACCTATAACTAACAGTGTTTTGTATTTTTGATCACAAAACCATTTATTCTATTAGTATATAATTATTCTTATCATATATTAATTATTCTACAAAACTATTTATGAAAATATTTTTATAGTGTTTTAGGTCACATCATTATGTTTAGTAAATTTTCCACTGTTGTGGGAAACTAGATAAAAATGGTTGATATTCATAAAAATATATCATATATTATGATAAATAAATGTAAAGGGATATAAGTTAAATTTTAATACTAAGTATTGGAAGCTCATAATCATTGAAACATATTCTCATAAAGTTCTCACATTATGATATCCCAGAATGGAGGTTTTGAGAACATTCTGACTAACAGGAACACTGTATAAGTAATTATTTATTTGATGTCATAAGATAAGATTTTATATAACATTACTTATAAAATATATCATTTTCCTTGTGTATCGCAATGACCATTATGATTTTATCCTTGAGAACAATGATATATTTACTCATTGTGAATTTTAATGTATTAAAATCATCCTGAAAGTGATAGAATTTATAAAACAATCAATATAGAATCATGTTTTTGGAGATATAAAATTAGATATTAGTATCCTATTAATATAGATGGAATATTCTTTCTAATGTCCATATATATTAAATATTACAAATAATTTCATATTACTATGACAATGAAAAGATAATTCAAGAGTTTAATGACGATACCACAAGTACCCATTTGGATTGAAGATATATCAGTTAATAATGGGATATATTATAAAATATAATCCATATGTTGTTTTGTAATGTTATATCTTCAACATATCCTTCCATTATTTCATATAATGTGATAATAGAAATTGATCTTGATATTTGGGATGAATGTAATGTCATTGAAAAATTAACTAAGAGGGTCCCAAACTAAGTGTATGTATAACCTCATTATATTTAGTTGATCTAGTTTTGTGAAAAAAACTTATTCCATTCATTTTAAATAATATATTTTTTAATTTATATTGATGATAAATTTAGATAAATGATAATTTAATCCAATAATATATTATTTGAATTTTATTTTTAATTTTTTTACCTGATAAATTAATATAATTTTTATGTATCTATGAGATGATAGAATGTAATATTTACTTATTTATTTGTATGAAAAGTGAATAAATTAAATACTTATTCACCTGATAACTAAACATAATATAAATTTTAATCAAGATGAATAATTTTAATATTTACGTTTGATAATATTTATTGAACAATTTAAATACAATTCACGATAAAATATGTATATATATACTTATTATAATTTTGAAAATTAAATAAGTATTTGTCATAGAATAATATTAGATAAATTCATATATTTGAAATTAAGAATTTATTTATAGTATTTTTTATAAGGATCTACGATATTTTTATTATTACTGAATTAAAATAAATTAATGACATCATAATCGATTTTATTATTAACCAATTAATAAAACTAATAATTTCCATTTTTCAATCATGAAAATCTACTTTTGTTTAGTTCATATTTAAATACATAGATGAAGATATAGATGTAATCGTTCAAAATATATAGTAGTTATAGATAATTATTGTGATAAATTTATATATTTTATAAATAAATAATGATGTGGATCACTTTACCCCCTCTCCCATTCCCTAGATATGACACCCACATATTTATATTTTAAAATTTAATTTGATATTTTATTCTTAGTATTTCCTTCGAGATTTGGTTTAAAATTTTATTTTATTTAAGGGATTTACATAATTAATAGGTAGGGTTAATTCCCATGCATGATCAATTTTTATTTAACATTGAAAATGAGTTTTTTCCATTTGATAAGTGAGTGTTATGGGATCCTTAAACAAGATTAATACTCATACCATTTCAATTTATATAATAGTTTTTATTTGAATGAATAATAATTTATAAGATGAGGGTTCCAATTGTCCAATTCATTTCATAGAACATTCTAGGGGAAAACCCAAGACAACTCCTTTCTCCCACCTCTAAAAGGATTCAATATTTGTGATCCTGTATAAAAAACCATACATTTTATCATTCAAGTCATTGAAATATTCATCTTATATCCTTTTTCTTCTTTCTTATTTCAATTTTTCACCGCCCCAAGGTCATGGAATCAGAGGTATTATATTTTCAGGGATACAAATTTGTGGGATTTAGTGTTAGTAATTTATTTTGTCTTCTTTGTGCTTTATATTTCCCCCTCATGTAGAATAAAATAATTTTCACATATAATCATCTTTTTTGGTTGTTTATTTTGTTTAATCCATTTTATTTGGGATATCATATGGTCCTTCAATTTTCTAAACCAAATTTCATAATGTGCACATCCATATTTAATATTATTGGAGAAATTATTAATGTGACATCATTTTATTACCTTTATATTATTTACAATAAAGGGTATTACAATTTTTTCAATGTTTTTTTATATATAGACAAATTTTTATACACCCCATGTGTTCATGAAAATATACCAATGATCTTTCTAAAGTGAAATTAAAATATTTAGTAGAATTTTAGTTTCTAAAATATTTCTTATATTGAAATTCTTCTTTTTCAATGATATCCTCTCATGGTATGTGGGTATCTTTCATTCTATAGATTTTTATAGAGATTGTTTAGTCCTTTAAAAAATTTATTGATCATAATGTGTTGGTTTAACCTCAAGAAAACTTATATCATGTTTAAATGTATGTTTTGGTTCAAAATACCGATAAATCGAGTTATCTAAAGTCATAATTCTCCATTTTTTTTTATTAAAAGAGAATTTATAAATACATTAAATGGATTTCATGACATATTTAGTGACCTTATGAATATAAGAAATATTTTTATTGTTTTTACTGAAATGGTTATAATGTAATAAAAATATTTAATAATGGAAAAAATGTGTAATGGTTCATCACTATGATGGGTGTTCAGAGTTGAGACGAGTATTAATATTGGATCTTCTTTATTGATATTCTTATTTCATATGTCACATGTTACCTTAACATTATTATATTTATCTTGTTGAAGATTAAGTTAACTAGACAGTAAATCAATAGAAAATTTCTATGCAAGTTATATGTACTCACCATCTAGTATCCATGTGTGTGTTATGAGAAAATTACTATAAGGAGGGCCACCCAGTGATGCTAGATGATTGTAATATATGTTATATAATTTTAGGTTTTTTTTTGATAAATTGACATAGGATTCTAATTAATATTATTTGGTAATTTATCCATATAAACTATGGAGTTACCCATGAGTTGTACTATTTGAATTAGATTATACTATTAAGGATTCCTGATTTATTTAATTGTATTTGAAGTATTTATAAATGTGTATTAACATGTTTTACTATTTAATATATATATTCTCTATTATTTTGAAGTTATGTAATTTTTTAACACTCATTTTAATGTTTTCTTTACATCCAAATAACAATTTTTTTATTCATTGAACTTTTGATATTGTATCATACTAATATAGGATTATTCATATAGTAATAAAACTATTTTTTAGATAATATTTCATAAAATGATATTTTTTAATCTTTTATTTGATGTTTATTTTTAGAAATATTTTTGGAAACAATGAATTTTTATATATTATTTTATCATTGGGTTACTCATATTTATTTAACTATTAAAAAAAATTCTTTCAACATGGTTTTAAATATTTTTAGATATTCTGAATAATGTTTATTAGTTACCATAAAAAGTTAGAGTATAATGTTTCATGGTGTTATTTTACCCTAAATTATAAAATTATATTTTTATAAATAATATTTCATACTAGAATTTGTGAAATTTAGTCTATAAATAATATCATGAAATCTTTTATGAAACCCAATATATACACCCTCATGAGTACATAGACATATTGTTTATTTTTGTTTATTCATAGAATGGATTCTAGGGTTGTAATCTTAAATTTTTCCATTTTATTATAGATGAATTTAGGGATATGAAGGTGTTATTAGGTCACATGGATGTAATATTATGGTGTCCTTGGTTTTATAGATATTGAGGGATGTCTCTTATATTAACCACAATGGTATTATTTATATAATTTTATCTTATGATGTCTTATGTGTTTTAATTTTTAATATTTCAGTATTTCATTGTGGATTTTTATTTTGTTTGATAATGTTAAGTCTTGGATCATTTACAGTTGAAATGATGTTAATTGACCTGGATGGAAATCCATTGAATATATATGTCATAATATATGATTTGTAATATTTTACAGTTTATTTATTGAGATTAAAGTGTGAAATAATAATAATGTTCTATTTTTGATTCTCTTATACAATCCTTCCAACGGTTTGTCCTTAGGAGTAGGATTTGGGCCATGTGGTGGGATGGTTTGAGAATAATTGAATGTTGACCTGAGTTTACTCAATAAAAAATAATTTTAGAGGCCTATTGTTATTTTTGGAGAAATGATAGATTTGGGATATGATCATTGGAGCTCTATAGTTTGTCCTACCACTGTTTATTCCTAACACTATTAGTTCTAAAACATGGAATCCCTTACATTTTCTGGTTTGTGTGTCCTTTTTAGTATATTTAGAATTACCTTTTGAAATAATTACATCTTGGGAAAAATAGATAAACCAAGATAGATATTTTAATGAGAAATACGTAAGGGATGCAGATAGTTTACATAGGTTTTACACAATAGGGGATTTGTGATTTTAGTATTTTCTTATCCTTTTTAATGTCTCTTGATTGTTTTTTATTTTGTTCTAATTTTAAATTTATTTTTTATATTTATCTTTACTACTTGGTTTGATACTAATTTCAATGTCAAATAATATTCCTCGGGTTGGATGGATATTTTTTTTCTTATAATTTTAATTTGGTGAATTGTTATTTAAAATAGAGGTGTAGAATATTGTTACACATATAATGAAAATATAGATTTTTCTAATTATTATAAATTGAACTTTAAATGATTAGAAAAAGGCTTTAAGAAATTAATTTAGTTTCCTCGAAAAATTCATTTGAGTTTTACAAGGTAATTTTAATAAAAAATATTAACCCATATTATTAGTTGTTTATTTTATAAATAGAGAATCGATAAAAGATATTGAGATATATAATAATAATGGTAATAACTCAAGGGATTATTAATATATTATTCTATGATATTTCACATTTCATGAACTTGACATGTATTTTAATTGAATTTAAAATTTCATTCTTCAAGTTTATAGATTTTTGTAAAACAATATAGTGTATAAATGATAATATTTTATAAAAAAATTGGGAAATTATAACTAACATATTGGGGTATGAAAAATTATTTTTTTTCTTAAGCTATTTATAAATGTTTTTCAGAGTTTTCTTTTGTTTTTAATGTTGGAACTTGACTAAACTTTTCATACTATATTGGCATAATATTATAGTGTTTTTTTAGATTTTATGTTTTATATGATGGTATAAAATTAAATTGATATCTTTTTTCTATGTCATTATAGTGTATACCTCCTAAGAATGTATGATCCTAAACCTAGAAATTGCTTTAGGGGATTATGTTTCACCTAGTCAATATTATAACCTCATTAATGTTTTTATAACTATTGGTTATACCAAGACTCTTAATAGAGTGGCAGGGTTAATTTCATATAAATATATTGAATATATTGAACAGTTGTTTTAGAATTAGATATGGTATCCCAATCCACTTTTTCATATTATTGCATGTTTTTTTTCATAAATATTAACAGACAGATTCCATGGATCTATAAGTTTGGTGTCATTGAGAGTCTATGTTCATAAAACATCAATGTAATTTTTAAATATTATGAATCATTATTTTAATTTCAAAAATGTTCTCCTATATCCCTTTAATTTTATATAACTATATATGATATCATGGGGAATATATAAGATATGGGGTGAGATATAAATACTGTTGTGGGAATATGTGTGATAGAGAAGCATAAAATATGACTCAAATATCATACCATGATTTCATAAAGGAAAAGGTACATGAATAATCAAATGGTAGAATGAAATAATTAATAATGTACCATAGAGTTATAGAATCATATGTATATATAAATATCATGACACATGAAATCATATATATAAGTCAAGTCACACTACTGACACATTATAACATGGTTGATAGAGTTCCATAATGGATTATGTTAGCTCATAAATTAGAAACATGTCATATAATTATATATAAAAATTAACAAGTAAATTGGAGTGTTAATTGGATTCTGCCATTATAACTTGTGCATTTATATGTGTTCCATATAATAAAATCTAACATAAGTCATAATCAGAATAAAAACCCATGGAATAACATGGGTTAAATTATCTTACCTCAAATAACAATCAAAAGGCATCTCATATGGATCAGAATATAAGAATGAATTATTACTTTTTAGTGTTTATATTTTTTAAAATCATAAAAGGTATTAATTATGGAGTTTATTTGAAAAAAAATTCAGGATAAAGGGATAGAATGTAATTTTGGAATTGGAATATTTTAGTGAGGTTTTAAGACAATGATAATGAATACATAAAGACTGTAAGGTCATCATATATTTCATAAAACTAGTATTTAACCAGGTAGGTTTTCCTTAAAAATATTATTATTATTTGAAAACATTTGATGGTCGAAAATATTTCATGAGTTCTTTCATAAAATGAAATTACATATAAGAAGTTCCATTAAATCGGGTCTATTTGAATGTGAGATTTTGGAAGAGAAAATAAATACCTTGTACGTCGATAGAATGGAAAAAAATACAACCTGGGTATATATAAAATCTATATGTATACATAATATAGAAGGTTTTTATCTCAAAAATATTGATATAAACTAATTTAGAAGTAGATAATACATAACTTTATTAAAAGTGGATGGTCTAGATAGTTCCCTTAAGTCGGGTCCATGAGTCGCTTGGTATGTTCCTCGAACATCCAAGATAATAATTTAATATTTATTTAATACCATCTTAAGAACCATATTTATAATTATATTATTTAACACGATTATTTTAAGTTATTTTAAAATAATTTTGAAAATAAATCATATTTATTTCTACTCTCCTAAGGGTGCTTGTTTCATGGTTCCGAAGTCACTAAAGTTTATTGAGAATTAATGAAGTTATTTTCATATAAAACATACAATACATAATTGAAATGGAATTATATTAATATCCATGAAATTTTTGGAATGGTCAAATCTATCTATACATTTTCTGACATAGTTATGGTTCATTTAGTATAAACATTTTCATTACATGGTCAGTTCATTTAGGCTGCTTTACCGACCATCATGAACTATAGTAATTTTATCTAAATAAATCAATATAATAAATTATAGAACTTTATATAAGATAAATTTTTCATATTATCATTATATTTAACCATAATATTAATTATATTACCATCAATGATTGTGATGGAGAAAAACGAAGTATATTGTCATTAGAGGCACCGAACCCACCATAATATGAACAACCATTTTTCATTTTAGAATTAAATAAAAATTGACATGTTAATTGATATTACATTAACAAAATAAAATTCAAATATATTTACTATACTGGAGTCATTATTTCATATTGTATGAAATTATTGATGATAAAGATTAATAAAAGACGATTAAAGGATAATTCAAGTATGAACTTTACAAATTTGGATTTCGTATCTTTGTTTTCAAATTAATACACCTTGGTATGGTATTATGTTAATTAAATAAATCAATGAATATATGGAGAGGTATCATGAGATATTTGGGTAGAATATTGGAATGCTAAAAATCATAGAAAGTGTGGGGAGAATGGGTGGTGAGGGGTGGTATTTATAATGGAATGAGAGGAGTGTTTTTTAATATAAATTTGATTAATTTATTATTATTTATTAATACTTAAAATCACATTTACTCTTGGGATTATATAAATTAATTATAGAAGGTGTGTTCATGATAATGGTTTCTCATATATTATATGAATCACTCATTCATTTATTTAACATATAATGTTAAATACAATATTTTTTTAATATTTCAATATAAATTAAAAATTAAACGATTTTATAAAAATTTATAAAAACTACCAAAAACATTCTTCACATTTAGATTATATATTTTTTTAATTTGATAAATAATTATTAATTTGGAAAATTATTATTAATTTGAAACATACAGATGTTAATATTATAATAAATTTTTTGACCCTTTGAGAAATTAAATAATGTATCATAAAAAAATATTACTCTTATAATGTAGCATAATATTATTTTATAAACACATTTTATAAAAATAAACAAGTAATTTTTTTTTTCATAAAATTTAATTAAAACATATTTTTTCACATATCAAAACAATTATTTTTTCATTTCATGAAATTCATGAATTTGAATCCAATATGAATATACTATATTTTCATATTATAATATATTTATAAATTATGTTACAATTAAATATATCATATTACTAATTTAATAGTTATGTTATAATTGAAATGGTAAAATTATTATTCCAACAACCATAATTTTTATAGTCATATAGGATCCTCATCCTCTATAAATGCCTCATATATCATTCATTATTCATTCACATTTATTTCATACCCATGTTATATGATATTTCATTTTCAAAATGAATATTACAATAAAAATATTCTATTTTATTTCTACAGAGTTGGTTGTGATTGTGATCATTATAGGGGATCGATTAGATCAAAATTTTCATATTGTAGTTTTATTATTTTATAAATTTTATCCCATTATAACACTATCTATTATTATGCATATATTTATTCTCTGAATGTAATGTTTGAATTAATATAATAATGTGTATTTTATTTTCATTATGTGATGAATGTGTTTATTTAGTACTACATTACACAAAATAAAGCACCAATATAATTAAATGGGAAAGTATATTCAAAAAATTATAGGTTGTTACATTCTTCCCCCTTATTAAATTTCAGCCTTAAAATTTCATTTCTCCCAATAAGGTGAAAAATTATGAGGTTAATATTTCTTGGTTTCTTATCCTCTATCCCATGTTACAACCTGATACTTTTAGTTCAACTATAGTACATTGACTAGGTGATTAGACTTTTTACATATAACATTGTATCTCTGATCTATAATATTAACTATTTCTGCCTCATAATATGGATCATTGACCAATAGTTCCATATGGAGATTCAATATAAGTTAGGTATTTGGTATATAATTCCTTAAGATGTATTGTTGGAATACATCATTTTATTCATACATGGTTGGTAAGATATCTAGTGATAGGTCACAAATTTTATACAATAATGAATCTAAAATGGACAAATGTATCTGGAACATATATTTCCCATCATCCCAAAACTAATAAATCGTTTTGATATAGAAATAATGACGAACTGATTATCTTGAACATTAAAATGTTGTTCCCTTAGAAGGTTTCCAACATATCTATTTTTTATACTCTGAGCTTTCATGATGTTTCACTGAATGGACTTGACATTTTTACAATTTCATCAAACATTTCTTGTCCCAAATACTTTTCGTCACTAAATTCATCCCATCACATAGGGTTCTTTCATTTCATCCCATAAATTTGTTCATATAGATCAATTTGGATACTTTATTAGAATCTATTATTGAGTACGACATTTATCTCATTATCTTTTGTGGTTCATTAAGAATTATCTCAATATAACCATATGTTTCTTGTTATTCTGCTCATATTAGTATCTGTTTTGGTGTGATAATTCATTCTGAAGTTAATCTCATTGTTTATTTCACATGGTAACTTTTTCTAGAATATTGAAGTTAAATTTGGATCTCAATCACATATAACTGATAGTGGTGTTCCTTTAATTCTCAAAAACATTCCAGGAGTATGTCATTACAAGTTGATCAATATATAACTAATCATTAACTTCAATTAAGTGATGAGTATTTATATAATGATTTAGTAAAACTAATATATTGTTATTTCATATAGATTTATTTTTAATACCTTTGGAAAATTCCATAGGGATTTTATCTATTTCTTATTTAATTCAGGGTAATTATAATGTTATTATCTTTGATTTTACCTCTCTACCTTCACTTTTTAAATAAAAGTCATTTTGATATATATACCCTAATCTCATTCTTCATATTGTCCAAAATATAATTCCCTCATTGATCTCGATACATCTTCATGATCTATGGGTGTATGGTAATTTTTTAGCTACATTTATTACTTAATAACTCTATCATTATATTAAGATATAATCGAACACATTTTCATGTACCAATTCATAGAAATACATCATCATTAATTCAAATATCCATGTATACTTTCATTTGATAATTCCATATATTCTCTGGAATGGATGGTTGACAATTCATGCCAGGTATGTACGATGCTATTCCTTTCTTTGTGACTTCAATTTCCATTATTTGTATATATAAAAATATTTAATCATTCTCAATTATCATTATTGAAAAAGTTTCAGGTTTTTTTTAAAATTAATGAATCTGCCGAGTTCTTGTCTTCTCCATATGATAATTGATTGAGTAGTCATAGTCATTGATCAACTCTAACAACCTCATTAGAACATATTTCTCTTATTCAATGTGAATGTATACTTGAGGTTCTTATCTTATCTATTTATTTCAAATTCTCCCCATATAGATAATTCAACTAATTTATCACAATTATGAATACTAAATCTAATTCCAGAATATTCCTTAGATAATTATACACAATGAATTTAAATTTACTTGAGGTATATGCTATCGATACATGATTCTATATCAGTATATATCCCAATACATTCTTTGAATCATCATTGTATAACATGAAATGGTCCATACAGGAGGGTAATGTGTATACTAGTGTTGTCCTAAGACTCTTTTCTCTATTCCATGAAGCTATCTTTTCATTCATGGGTCCAAAAAAATGAATCCTATCTGAGTTATCTTAGTCATTAGATATTACAATTTTGATAATTTTCTAACAAGTTATTGATAATACTAGACTAATATAATAAAACTATGGATCTCCATTACATATATTGGTCTAAGATACACCTCAATCACCTTCATCATGAAATAATCCATGTATTTCCCCATTCTAGTGATGACATTACTAAAAACTGATACATCCTCTAACTAATACTCACATTTATTATATATGGAATATAACTGCTCCTTTCATAACATCTTTAACACAAGTTTCAATTTATCCTCATGACCCTCCTTAATTTTAAAATATATTAGAATATCATAAAAAATTACTACAATAAAATTTTCTTGTTATTCTATAAGGAAACTATTTTATTTTAGTTTATGAAGATTAATTGATCATTACTATGTCTAGAGTGTATCACCATGAACTGCTAGTGTTCATATGTTGTTCAAAAATACATCATTGGAATATCTTCATTATTTAACATTAAATTGTGATATCCCAATCTGAGGTTCACTTTAGAAATTTATTGGGCTCCATGTAGTTGATTGGCTATGTATTCAATCTGTGATAGAGGATAATTTTACTAAATATTGATCTTTTTAGTTTCATGATAATTAATTTAGAGGTTAATTTATAAATAAATATTCATTATAAATAGGACTAATTTACTACTTAGTGAATCACAGTTGTGTATACAAACCATTGTCAAGATTCTCTTTTAATTTCTTTTTCAATTCATTGAACTCAATAGTTTCCATTATAGAGGGATTCATTGATTTGTGTATAGATCCCAGTATAAGTTCCATTAAAAAATCAACCTCTCTTCCATGAGAAATTTCTTGAAACTCTTCAAGTAATACATCATTATTGTCCCACATAATAAGAATTTCTTCATGAATGATTCTCAGTGTTTTCTCAATCATTTGAGTAATATTTTATTCATCATAATACAGTATATCCATTCTTGAGAAGTATCATGCAAAGGATATACCTCCCACATCATACATTTGTATATAATTTAAGTATAATTTTTTATATGAATATTAATTTGTTTCTCTTATTATTTTATGTCATCTTTATATAACGACATTCAATCCATGCCCTTTACATCATCAAATCCCACAATCTATTGAAAATATTCTCTTAGAGATTCAGTCTATAAACATTGAATCGGGAAGAGTTATATACATGTGATGAAATAATTAAACTTTTTTATTTATTATAATTATCTCATACTCTATTATTTTAGGTGTTGTTTTGATATTTCTTGTAAACTTGTATGATATGAAAACATTTATTGAACCAGAATCCAAAAATATGTTTTAAATTTTAAAATGAATAACTAGTAATCCTATCACAACATCATTAATGTGATCCACCATAAAAGTAGTGTCAACATGTGACCTTCAATTATATCTTGGTCTTGGAGGTTATATTGTTTTATTATCTCAAATAACCCATGGATTAGGAAATTGTCTTGTACAATGATTTTTTTCTTTTAGTTGAACATTGAAAAACAGGTTGAGGTGTGGTTGAAACAATCTACTATTCCAAAAAATTAGTGTCAGAATTCCACTTAAATTTGAATTAATTAGGTCGATTCCTCCCTTTTAAAAATTGAAAAATCCCCCCATTCTTTTGAGGAATTGTTTAGTCTCCTTACCACACATAATCCCCTCAAATTGATTTTTTTCGATTTTTATTCCTTCCCCCTAATGAGACTAAAAATTAAAAATCCATCACTCAACTGTAAGGGAAAATGGAAAATATATTTGTTGATATCAATATATCAAAAAACCAATTATTTTAATAAAATTATCTTTAATAACCTAAAGAGGAATTATACATTATTTTTGTTGTCGATGACATATACTAAGGTATACCTTGAATGTGTTCATAGTTTTTCCTCATTATTCTTAATAAAATAATCATCCATTTTATACAGTACAAGGAACTCCCAATCTATTTTATGATGTAGAAATTATAGAAATTTTTTAGTAAAAATAATTTTATTATATTTTTTATTTCATCCATTGGTTTCATGTTCTTGATCTGTTATCACCACAGGTCAGTTTCATCTTCTAGAAAAAAATGGCAGTATGAATTTTTCATCTACAATTTATTAAATGACAGATAATATCACCTCATTGGAGTTACACCATTGTTTTACATTGATGATATCAGAAATCCACTAAATGTAGGGGGATTTATTTCATTAAAGAATCTTGTGCCACATTACCTTTTTTATAAGAATATGGTTGTTCCACATAATTGAAATTATTGTTTATAACTTGAGTGATTTGAGCTAGTAATTCAAGTATTTTATCAACTACCCCTCCAATTAGGTATTTTATCCCATTAAGGAAATAATTTAATTTCATATCACATTAATTGTTTTAATTGTTCCTCCTATTTCAATCAATTATCTAAAACAATAGAATATCAGGGATTCAAATACCTAAACGAATAAGAATATAAAAATGAAATGTTTGAGAATAGAAGTAATAAACTATAAATGAATTGTATATCATACCATATTACTGACTAGGTTTTAATATAGGTTAACAATTGTAATTATCTAATTTTTGTTTATAACCAAACAATCTATTCATGTACTTTATAATATCTTATTATGTGTTTTTGAATTTACCAATGCATATATTTCCGGACTATCATACCAGATTTGAATTAGGGCCCCTTTTCCATGAACTATGAACAGTTTGAGTTCATACCCAATGATCCCTTTTATGTTTTTTCCTTAATTGGTAAATTTGTGTTCGATACACATCCCCTTGTAGTATATAGAAAATGATTAAATTTTTTAGAAACCACTCAGTATATTCTTTACAAAAATTTCAGGATATTTTCAAATAAATATAGTTTTCCCTATGTTTTTTAATTATTTATTATTGTCACAATCCAAAAAAACAAAACCTTCCTCTAATTCTAACTATCATTATCATATCCTCTAACACAACTAATTTTATTAATTTTTATGTAAATACACAATAAACACAACCCCCTGATTTTGAAATCCAGTTTCTTTTGGAGAATAGGTTCATTTCTTATCAATGTGAATCAAATAAATTAATTATTTTAATATATTTAATGTGATCATAGACCCTATTACACATCTATTACTATATAAGATAACTTGGGAAATATAGAAAGGAAATCCATGAGTAATTAATCCTAATATGGAAATATTCACGATAACGAAGAAAACATATGTTTCAAATGAAATAAATTTTTATCATAATGGAATTGTAATATGCATAAAGTCATTGATTTGTGATATTAATTAGATGGAATCACATAAAGTTTTCTATATCATGATACACAACATTTTAGGAATATGTCAATGCACTATTGTGCCCTCATAACATTGTAAAAAGATTCCTAGCTATATAAGGATTACACGCTAATCCCATACATATCATAACATGAGACTTACATAGTACCAAATGAATTGGATTTCACTATTGTTTCACCCATTATTTTATGTAAATTCTTATGTGTCTCACATATTTAAATAAAAAATAAGGCACATGTATAAGAAATTCCCATAGAAGGAAATGGGTTATATAATCCCAAAAAAAATCATAATCAATGGATATATCATATAGATTCAAAAAGATATGATAAAATTATTTATTTTGAATACTCATACACTATTAAAATATAATAATTATCAAATACAGAGTTCAATTGAATAAAATTTCCTGAAAATTGGAATATATTTAATTTTAATTGTACTTCTTTATAATGGTTTTGTGAAAATTGCATGAAATCACTAAAGACAGTAAGCATGTAGTATTTTTAAAGAAACCAGGTGTTAAATATGAATTTTATACATAATATAATGATAATTTTGTGAACACAATTTATTATTAAAAGCATTTAAAGAGATTTTCATTGAAATAATTCAAAATAGAATATTTCTTTTAAATTGGATTTACAGAAAATAATTATTTGGGAAGCATAATTCTAATGTATATATATCCATAATATTGATAACAATGATAACCGTGTTATATATTATGGGTATAAATATATAATATATAATGTTTTAAATTATAAAAGTAAATTATGGGAATGGGGTATAAATAGTTAAGGCATAACCTAATTAAATAGTGTTGTTCTGGGAGTTCCTTACATTGGGTCATTGACTCACTCAATATGATCAACTAACATTCTAGATAATCAAATTAATTTTATTTAATAATTTCATAAGTAATTTTATCAAATATATTTTATTATCAATTAAAATCATTATATTATGGAATAATATTAATTTTTACTCTCCTGGTGATACTTGTTTCTTGGTTACAAAGTTTCTTTTGTTTATGGTTAATTACTGTTTTTCATTTAAATTATAAATAAAACTATAGAAGTTGAATTAAATTAAATTTATGTCTCAAAATAATTTTAGGTCTCCCAAAATATCCATATGTGTTCTGAAACTAGGATTATTCAATTAGTATAAATTTTATTATCATATGGTCTGTAAATTTAGTTTGTTTTTCTGACCATCATGAACTTGACTTTCTTTTCAAATGGAATGATTATTAATATATTCATGAACTTTAAATAAGAAATATAACATTATTTATGATTAATAATAATTCTATAACCATCCATGAATGTAGTTGGGAAAAATGAAGTGCATTATTCCAAGAGGTTGTAAACCAACAAAAATATAAACAACTATTTTCTTGTCTAAATAAAATGAATTGAAGTCAGTAATTTGATATTAAATTTTAAAAATATAATTATAGTTTATTTATTATATTTGATTCATTATGAAATTTTTTATAGAGTACATGAAGCTGAGGTAGAGGATGATAAGATTATATGATATTTCATTTAATAACCTTTCTGATTTTAATGTCCTCTCATCGATGTCACCTTGAGAAACATTTTTAAGGGCTTTGGTAAATAACAGAACTCCATGGTCATGGGTATAGGGTTGGGGAGATATTTTGGAACATTATATTTAATTTTATAATTCAATAATGTGTGGGGATAAGGTCTAGTGAGGGATTGTATTTATATGGGGAGGAGATGAGTGTTTTGCATACAATATTGATCTATTTTTATTTTTTCTCAAGACTATATATACTCGATTCCAATAAATATGTATAGTCATTTTTTCATTTATGTTGTATATAATTATTTCTTAAATTATCCATGATTCACTAACTCAAGTATTTAGCATAAAATTGAAATAAAATATTCTGTCATATTTCACTATTCACTAAAAAAATCTACATTTATTGATAAAAAATCACCATAACCATTTATAAATGAGTATATTTAAATAATGAAACAATATTCATGAACCTAATTTTCTATATATGAGAATATTAATTTTAAAATTAAAATCCTTTTTTATTTCTAAAATACCATCTTTAATATCATGGTAAACATTCCGAGCATCTAAAAAATTACTTTTGGTTTTATAAAATTGTATTATAATTATTATGTAACTGCATATTATTCTATACAACCATTTTATGAAAATAAAAATTCCTTTAAAATATTTTATTTATCATAAAAATGTGAATAAATTATTTCTGTCTTATAAAAATTAAAACACTTATTCTATAATTATTAAATCATGTATTTATTTGTATCATGGTATTAATGTGTAATAGTTTTTTATAAGATAAATAAATATTATTTTAAAATTTCATTGGTGATGTTACTAATCCAATGGTCATATTACAATTCTAATTGATGGATTACTATTAAAATATTCATATTTATAACCATCATATGGGTTCCGATCATTTTTTAAATACCTCATACTTAATTCATTCCTCCTTTATTAGTATTTAATATCAATATTTTCTTTATTTTCTTTTTCAAAATGAATATTACATTATAAATAATTAATTTCATTTCTGTGGTGTTTTTTTTTTCAGTTTGATAACTCTAGTTGATAGAACATATCCACAATTTCATTCCATGTTTATGTTATTTACTATTTTCTATAATTTTAATAATTTCAATCATATGGATAAATTTTTTTATCTAAATAGATATTTAAAATTAATATAATAAATTTTTAATGATTTTCAAAATATGGTTCCTGTATTTTTTATAATAATACTTTACTAAAAATTAATCATTTATATAAAAAATTAAAAATCTATTGAATAAATTATTGATCATTACACGAACCCGATATATTTAATTATGATCGAGGATTACATGATATAATAAATTAGTAAGATATAGTTTAGGGAGTATTCAATTACATAGTGAATCCTACCATAGCTGATGTGGAAATTTTATCTTTCATCTTGAGGGATCGAATATGTAATGATGGGAAACCATTACTCAAGTTGATTCACTAGGATACATATATTGGGATTATTATAAGACCACTTTTATTTAGTCTAATTATATATATAATACTAAAAATGAGAAGGTTATAGAATTAATGAGTTTATATTAAGTTGACTAAATTGTAAATAAATATATAGACAATTTTGATAAGTTATTTCCTCTCACTCAAAATGTAACATCACAATATTTTATAAATGAGACCCCAAATTTTTTTTAATGAATAAATAAATTATTGAATAATAATGTTATAGAATGCACATAAACTACATTTCGTACTTTATAATTTTATAGAATTTATTATTCAATATACTTATAATCATTTTAAACATTTCTAATATAGTCCTTGAATATTGATCCTATCAATGTTATATATAAAGGGTTATGAAAAATTCAAACTGGTAGGGATATAAGAAGTTATGGCCTCAACGTGTAGAATCATTCCCCATAAATCCCATTTATTAGATCATATAAGGAATAAAAAATCACTTGGATTTAACCTTTTCAATTAAAAATATTGTATTCAAAAATTTATTCACAAGAGAACATGTTTATGGGATAAGATAATGCTCATCGAGATCACATCTCAAACCATGTTCTCCGAACAACCTCATGAAACAATTACCATCACACATGTCACCCTTAAGATATATGATGATATAATAAGGGGTAATGTATCTATACCCTGAAATTATGAATTATTTTTGTTTTTATTTTTAATAAACTAATGATTATATTTATTCCATTTTTATTTTTAAATTATAAATGATTAAACGATGATATAGTCTTTTATTCGATGAAATGGATATTTTTTTGGATATATAAAATTTAAATCAAGATACTATTTCATAGGAATAAAATAATTTATGAAATACATTATAATTAATTGTAATATTATTATTAAATATGAATTATCTAATATAAATGATAATATAATTTTATAAGGTGAAATATAATTATTATAGGGGTTAAAAAATATTATTCTCCACAAACTAGTATTTTTGAATAAATGGGGATATTGATTTAAAAAATTAAATTATAATATTTTGTGAATAATTTTGATAAAATAAATATTATTTCATGATTAATAAAATTATTGATATCCTATGGTGAATGTTTTTTATAATTTTTGGAAACAGTCGATTTTTTGGTTAAAAGTAAATATCATATAACCATATGATTGTATTTTAACAACACAATGACCCAAAAGTGATGTAATATATGAAATAAAATGTAAAGATTAAAAAATATTAATTTCCTATTTAAAATAGTGTTTTTAGGTTATTTGATTAATTTTATCAACAAATACTGAATCCTCCAAAACATATATTATATTTTGTGGTTTTAAAATCATTTCTTTATATACATGACTAACTTCCAAATCACAATGAGTACTGTGTTAATTGTTAAGTTTAATAGAAATATAAAAAAATTAGATCCACTCCTATTTGGATGAAACCATATGAGAAACATTAGAACTATTTTGATTTTGATTGATTTATCATATATAGTCTAATAACTATTTTTGAAATTAATATTGATTTCTCTTATCATTTTCATTATAAACCGGACCAATCATAAATTTAACATCCCTAAAAACCCATGGACCATGATTTTACTCTAATTATCTATCTTCATAGTCCACTTAATGTTTACCAAATATTTTAATATGCTCATCCCATGATTTTAGAAGCACCCACTCATGGAAAGAGATACTCAATTTCTCCACTTTATTCAAGAAACTACATTATTTTATCCCATTTTATATTCAATTTTATATATTGGGTTATGTTATTAAACATCCATATTTCTATGATGATGAAAATAAAGTTATTGTATAACCATTTCACTCTCATTATTCTTTTCCGTAAACCAATATAACCACTTATTATGCTGCTGATTTTATCCTATGATTTTTTGCATGCCAAATAATTTTTTATAAATACCCACCCTTATTTCTACTAATGATTTTTCAGCTATATATAATTATCCTTAATTTACTAGGGAATAAAATTTATGAAAACCACAATACATGATCATGGGAATAAAATTGATAAAAATACATCATTATGTTTGAATATATATTTGTCATAGTTATGTATGTACATTATATTAAATTTATAGGTGTTCCCGGGTGGCACTCCACTACATTTGTTAATTTTTTAATTGAATGAGATTCCATGTAAGGATTGTGGGATGTTATCACATGTCTTCTATTTTATGTTGTATGAGAGTTTATCCTTGACATATATTTATAATTCCTACTTTTATGTTTCTTCCAGATCACTACGTTGGTTTATTCCATCATATTATATCTTTCCCCATTATTAATTATTCTGATGATCATAGGTATTGTGTTACCTTGATATGTGATATGGTTTACATGAAATACATTAAAATTTTATATTATTATCTTATTCCCTTAATAGGATTTGTATCTAACCATGTTCTTCTATACATCCCCCGGTATTCAAATGCATTTTAGAAGATCAGAGGAATATATTGCCATGTCGTCATTGTTTTCAAATATTGATGTCAAACACATGATTTATTATTAATTAATATACATATTTTCCAAATGAAACAAGAAATATTAATCTTTTATTGTATTATTATGTTTATATTTTGTTATAAATCATCAAATAAATTTTATTAAAGATACTGGTTGTCGTAATTAAGATTTTTATCAATCACTCCTTGAAATATTATTTAATTGGAAGTGATATTTTTGCCGACCTAATTCTAGATGTGTTATTATTGAGATTGAATACATATATATAAGTTTTCTACAATTATATATTAGTGTATGTGAATATGGAATAAAAAAATAATTCATGTCATGATCCCCTGCCATTGTTTCGTGTCACACCCCGACCTCAAACACACTTTTATTTTATTCTTATCACATATCGCGTCATTTGGACAAAGATGAGTTTCAGTCCCAGTTTGAAATATTTTATGTTTAATAACATCGATGGTTATTGAGCCGATATATGGAAACCATATAGTTAGCAGTGATCGTGAAATCGACCTAGGTGACCATATGGTTGACCTCTAAATAAATTAATAAAATTTTATAGGAATAAAAAAAGATAAATATTTAAAACATAATAACAATAATATAATTGTTTTGATGATAATAATATTTTTATTATAAGAAATTTTAATGAAATAATAATGGTTTAAAATGGAATTCATAAAATTATTATTATTTTAATTGTTTTTTATTAATAATTGTTATTAATTTTTTATTTTTTAACAAACTCTTAAAAGTGTTTTTAATAATTATATTATTAAATTATTATTGATATTATTATATTTTACATTGAAATAAATATTATTCTGATTATAATAATAATCAGAACATTTATTGATGTTTTATAATTATTAAAAATAATAATTATTTATTAATATTAATGTTTTAATAATGCATTATTATTATTATTATTGATATTATTTACTTAATTTTTATAAATTTCATTTTTTTCTTTATTTGGTTTTTATTTTCATTTTTAAGAGAATCCCTAAGGGGGTGATGCCTCACCCTTCTTGGAAACCCCCTCTCTTCCCCCGTGTGGTAAGAACACCATCCCACCCAGCCACCATCCTGCAGGGACCCTAGCTCTGGCTGGAGCTCCCACCCAATGGTGCCCCTCCGACAATGCCCTGACGGCAGCCTATAGTTCCTTCCCCAAAGTTTTTTCATGCGCGTGCATGACCCAAACACCCCCCATTCACACAACCCAGCCCATCGATCTAACCAAACAGGTCCAACACGACTCACCCTCCCATATTTATGCTCCCTCTCCCTCCAGCGTAGTGTTCAATACCCCATCCTCATGCCGTGTATATCTTCATGGCCTTGAACCCCTTCCACCAGTGAATTTTTTTAAATTTATGGGGATTTCCGTTCAATTTAACAAAAATCTAATGCTATGGGTTGGGTTCATGTGGTTTCCACATTTTCTAGGTTGTGTGGTTGGTCTATGAGGTCTCGATCTCACTCTCCATGATGTTTTACTCTATCCTCACATGGATTGATGTTTGTGTTTCTAATTTTCCTCTTTCTGGAACTCTCCATGTACAATTGAATGATTTAAATTATTATATTATTGTTTTTCAGACCTATAATATGTTTATATATTGATGCATGTAATGTTTTTGTGTTGGTATAAACTGTAAAAAATAGATTTCTTTGGTGGTTAATGTGAATTTAATAGGTTGAAGGCACCTAAGATGTTTGTTTGAAATGTATTTTATCATATAAATATGAATTGGTCATTTTATGAAATGTCTATATTTTGTGATATAGTGATGGTAATTTTTGGTCGATGAATATTTTTGTATATTGTTATGGGTTTTGTTTGTGTTAATGTTATTTAAAAAGGGGTTTTATTGGTTCCAAAAAGGGGTTGTTGTGTCCGGTTTAAATAATGTAAGTGGAACTTTGGAGGATTGGGTTCTCCTATTCTTTGAATGTTCCATTTGATATTGGAACTTCCATGGGTGCACTAGGTACAATCATGGGTGTTCCCTGAAATAATAACGGTTCTTGAAATTGTGTTTCTCTAAACATTTTCTTATAGAATGTTTATTCTTCCCCTTACTTTTTTAGGAAACTATTCATCCCCTTTCAAATAGTCAAGCATTACTTTAAAGGATTTGGAAAACATGACATTAAATGTGTTCCTCATGGTTTGTCTTATTTTACCTTTATGTTTCTTTTGGTGCGAGTTTAATATAGTAAAGGTTGTTTGGTAATTGTGTAGTGTTTGGCGTGTGTTTTTGGGGCATAAGGGCCTGTTTGGATTTGTGAATATAAAAGATGTGTTATAAATATTTAATGGGTAAAAGCATTTGAAATGTCAACATAATGGCCCATTTATCACCTCCAACTTAATGATGATGTTTGTATGAACTTTTAGAATGTATTGAGTTTTGGGAAATGTGTGAGCGCACTTAGAAACTTAAAGTGCTTTGTGAAATGGTATAATAGTTCATGTGATGGGACATCCCAGTTGAAACCTTTGATGATATGACACATACAAACACACACACACACACACACATATATATATATATCAAGTGCACACCTCTATATGAGGGATATTATTTTGTGGGTTATCTTAGATGGTGTCAGTGTTTGGGTAAGGCAAGTACGGTGATACTAGGTAAGGTGAGTCACGCATTCGAGGCCCTCCTACTTTCACATCATTACCATTACCACCAGGGGTTCCTATGAAACTTTTAGAGGGTCGAGTGATAGTTTTTGATAAACCATGATTAGATGGGTTGGTACCCCATGGATATTTTGTTAGTCCGGGTGGGTTGTGCCATTGGATTGGTTAGTTGAGGGCAGTGAGTTAGTTATTGAATGAGGAGATTCACCATACTCTGATAGGTGGTTCCTAAGTGAGTACATCTAGTGGTATTCATGGTATTTTTAAGATCGCCCTTGGTTATTATTGTATTGCTTGTTTATTTTCTGTTATTGATGTGGCCGCCGGTCATCACAACCCTCAAAATTACATTTAATAACCTACACTAGCACATTGGTGCAGGGTCGAACCAATGACGATGCAGGTGAGTGAATTCCAATGTTTAAAAAAAATAAACTCCACTATCTTCAGTAGTGGAGGGAGTGGACATCTTCTTACATTATATATATATATATATATTAATAATTTGGTACAAACAAGATGAGGAAACTAATTTTAAAAAAAGAACTAAAATGTACACTAAAGTAACTATAAACTATAGAAGTAGAAACAAACTAATATTCCTAGTAGGAAAGACAAATGAGGAATCATCACATGAAATACATGGGATATTTAATCTATAGGTTGAAATGGTTAACTATTTCACATCTTTAATTGATTCTCACTTCAAAACAATTTGAAGAGTCCCCCTCTCCAAGAAACTCAACAGGCAGAGAATTACGTTTTAGAGTTCGCCATACCAAAATTTAATTGAACTTATTGGAAGTTGAAAAAAACACAACAACTAGAAATAAACTCGTTGTATGTTTCCAATTTTGTTGACAATAAAAACTTTGAAAAATGTATTCAAAATCTACTTCACCAGTTGATCTTGAATTAATGAAATTGAAATATAGAAATTGAGCAGTAAACAATTAAACATTGAATAATAAATCAATATCGCTTATTGTTTATGATTCAAAAATATTTGTAATAATGTGATGAAATCAATAATAAAATCAATTACTATAAAATTCCAAAGATGAGAACATATCATCTTGTGATCAAATTGATTTCAACACTAAAACACATGAAAACAGAGTACAAAATCTAAGGATAGAGGGAAGAAGAACTCCCTTAGCCCTACTCTGCTCTCTGACTTCTTCGTCTCCTGCTCTGCTCATGTGCTTCTCCTGGGAGTCTACCCTTTATAAGGTGTGTGGGTCGAATGTGAATAAATGATCACAGATCTGCTCTCCATTGTTGTGTTCGTGGAATGAAGGTACATCTTGATCTGCTCTCGTTTGATGTGATCGTGGAATGAGTCAGCCTCTCCCTCGAATTCAATTGTTGCACTACTGTATATATCCTCTGCCACCGACTGCATATCACCGCAAATTTCCACCAACATCAAAATTCTCCCACACAAGCACTGCACACATGTGTGTTTTTCGCATCCCACATGTCGTGCTAGTTTTTCCCTTCTACCTAACTTCCCGCATGTTGGTTTAAAAATGGACATGATTTAGGATTTGGTGTGAACGTGCAAATGTTTCGGACTCCAATGTGAACCTGAAATGCTGAAACAAAATAAAGCAGTTATAACACAAAGACAAAAATTATTATTAAAAATTTAACTACAATTCATTAATAAATATTTTAATTGATAAATATTATTTACTTTTATATTATATATAAAATTATTCAGTTAATATTATTATGGTAAAACCTAAGTTTATTAAAAAGTTATTAATTTTATTATGTTAATAAATATAATTACTAAATTATTAAGTTTATGATTTTTCACTAAATTATTAAAATTTTAAAATCATAAGTAAATAAGTAATTAAAAATTTATAATTTAGATTTTATTAATTTTATTATTATTATTATTATTACTATTTAAGAAATTAAATAATTATATTCATTAAATTATATACAAATTTATTTAGTAGTTTATTTTAATTTAATAATTAAAATTCATAATTTAGTTTTAAATATTATTTATTTAATTACTATTTTTATAGTTTATTTAATTATTATTATTTATATTTTTTATACTATTAATAGTATATTAAAAAAATTTATTATTTTAGTTTAATGTTTTGGTTTTTTTATTTCATTTCACCCCCCAAATTTCGTCACACATCAACCCTAGTGGAGGGGGTGAGAAATTAATGAACTAACGGTGAGTGTTTGAAAAGAAGGGGAGTCACCGATGAGATGGAGCAGCGGACCAAGGGTCACCGATAGATTAAATTAAAGAGGTCACTAATGAAATTATAATAGAGGTTCACCGTTACGCACAAAGAAAAAATCATCGATTATATAAAAAGAAAAAGTCACCGGTAGGAATAAGGGTACCATTAGTCATAAATAAGAAAACATTTGACAGCTTAAAAACAAGAGAGCAGTGGCGCAGCAGAAGTTACCAGTGCAAAAGGATACCGATGCAAATAAAGGTCACCGATGCAATTAAAGGTTACTGATAGAACCATAGGTCACCATAGGATAAAAATAAATGGTATCAGTGAGTTTACACACTGATAGTTTAAAAATAAAAACAAACCCTCCGAAAGTTTAGAAAGAGAGACAGAAGCCGATGCACTGGAGAGACCGAAGCTATTTCAAAATAATCGGTGAGTTATGACTCACCGATTGTAGTAAAAACCTCACTATTACAAGGGATCAATGAGTCACGATATCAGTGTGATGTGGTATCAGTTCATCAACTCACTGATATAAAAAATTGAAATGTTAACAATAAACATTAATTTAAAATAAATAATAAAATGAATAAAATATTAATTAATTAATAAAAAAATTAACTAATCTGTTAAAGATTAAATAATCAACTAAAACTAATATCTAACTAAGTTATTTGACCGACTATAAAATAAAATAAAATAATTTATTAACAGTGAAAATAAATATTAATATTAATTTAATATATGTCTAAATAATAGAAAACCCCTTAAAATAACAATCTGCAAACATGAAAATAAAATAAATCAAATTAACATAATATTTAGAAAAACTTAGTTAATTAATTAAATGAAAAAAAAGTAATGCCTAAAATCGAAAACACATTATTTTATTAAACGTTATCTTAAATTTTTAACTTATTTTTCTAGTAGAATATTTAGACTAGTTAAAAAATAAAGTTAATTTATTTTAATAAATCTAATTTAATGGGTAGGTTTTAAATAAAAAACTAAATTAGATTGATGCAAAAAAAGAATGATTAATTAAATAATTAACATTTAAATTTTTTAAAAAGTTATCCAGATTTAGATTATTATACTAAAAAGTAAGTTAATATATATAGAATAATTAGAATAAATATATAAAAAGACTAAAAACAAATATTTAATTAAAAATGATTAATTAATCGATTTAGTGATAGAAATAAAAAAGTGCCAATACATATTAAAAAGTTTTAAAATACATGATTAAATTGTTTAAAAATTTAATAAATGAAGTGGAAAAACTATGTAAAAATAGATCCACATCAAATTCCCCCACACATAAGCACTGTTTTTTCTCAAAGAATACGAGGTTTTGTTATCTTTGAAAAACAGTAAAGTGTTTATTATTTTTCTTAAAAAGTAACATGTCCATCAATTTTAAAAACAGAGGACAAAAACATCAAAACAGGATTTTGGGAAAATATGTTCAAATTATGTCCTGTCTAGAACAAATACCCAAAGAGTAATCAAGAAAGCAAAGACCATCCATTAAAGAAGGTTTCCTGCCTCATATGTGATACTACCTAATGACTTGTTTCAATCCAGGATCTGTTTCTAAATCCAAGAATGACAAGATGTAGAATATCAATGGAATTACGATCTTAACTGAGGAACTTTGTACTATGATTTTTCATCTAGGCTCCAAAAATATAATTTTTAAATCACCTTATTTATACAACCTAAATGATTTCCATATAAACCAATTGTCCCCTTCTTCATTTGGAATTCATCATTCCCCTCACCTTAATGAACTCATTTTTGACCCTAAACACATTATTTAATATTTCCCAAGCCATGTATCATTGTGCTATGCACTGTGCAATGGACTTATTCATGGTGTACAGAGGGATTATAGTAAACAGAAACACACCCAGCATCTAGGGTCTTAGAGACTCACTGTGGGATCCCAGATGCCCAAATTACTCTAGTTTCAAAATATTTTTATGAAAACCAATTACATTGTCTCATTAAGAATATTCCTTTAATTATTAAAATAATAATGAGTTCCCTAGAATCATGATCAAACCTCCAGTTCCAAGTGTTATGATCATAACTCCACAAACATGTAAAGCAAATCACTTTAAAAGATTGCCCCTAAACCCAGATATCCATTCAATCAATAAGTAAGACCACTTAGAAATCATCCATCCTCAATAATTTTAGACTCAAAGAAATACTTAACTACTAAAGAAAAACTATCCATAGGAAAGAATAATTTGAAAAACAGTAAACAACCTAAAATTATAAATGAATTTTGAAAAAATATAAATGAATTTTGAAAAAATATAACCAATTTTTTTTAACCAATTCTTATCAAAAATTTTGAATTTGAAGTTGAAATTGATGGACTCTCAATTAAGCATATTTAGCATAGTCAAGAATTGACCCCCTCCCCAACACATAAAACCCAACTTTATCCCCAAATATGACTTGAAATATGGGAAAACAATTATATATAAATATTCAAAACCAATTTTCAATTTAGTAGATATATTACATGTAGAAAGGGACTCATTTAAGTTAAAAAAACTATTTTTTTAACAAATATTATTTTAATAGAAGGTTCACAAAAATGTACATGCATTAACATTTAAAACAAGTGAATAATTTTCAATACAGCTCAAAACTAACATGTAAGGAATAAATGCACAATGTATAAGGTGTAAGCATTTTAACTTATTGATATCAACAATGACTTTAATAGATCAGAAAAATTAATGCTCAAACACAACAATTTAAAGCAGATTCAATTCAAAAAATTTCTACCTGCAAATACCCCCACACATAGTTTAAAGAAGTGAAAGACTTTTAATAACAATGAAATTAAGTTTTTAGAATTGAAGTACATGCAGATTTTTTATTTCACAGTGATATACAACAAACTATCATTCCAATACAAGCATAATTTTAACCATATATAGAATTTTTTAAAGCAGAAACATTTAGAGCTGAAATTTTTCAAATAAAATTGGAACATAAATAAGTAAAAAAGTAAAGTGAAAGAACTTACTTATAAAAAGTTGTGAATTTTCCATCAGTATGGGAATTACACTCCTTAAATGACACCAACCAGCAGTATCCTAAAAACAGAAATCATGTAAACCATGAATAAAAATCCAGTAGAGATAGAGCATAAAGAAGACAACACAACAACACATTATTCAATGTAAAACAAGAACAAATAATGAAAACAAATAAAGAGTATTAGTTGACTCCGATGAAGCACTGATTTTAAATTCATTAGTTATACTTTATTTAATTACCATTTTTTCACTTATTATCAATACTAAAACCATGGGTTGCCTCCCATGCAACACTTGATTTATAGTCCCCATCCGGACTCACCTAGGAACTAACTGTAGTCACTCGGAGGATGTGGTTTCTTTAATAGGAACCACCACATATGTTTGGCCCATTTTTTTAACAGAAAGATAACATTTGTGGGCACCAAAACATATGCAGACTAAAACCAATTTCCCATTAGCTGTATAAATCCCTAAATAGCTCCCATTTGCAGTTATGTACATGGTGTTGTAAACTTTCGGAATTGTTTCATATTTGACAAAATTAACATTTTTAGAAAGTTGAATCAATGTATTAGGATCTATAAAGGGTATGAAAATGTCCTTACAGCTATCTTATTCAACTTCAACACTAACAGATTCACATTCCAGGGTAAAAATGGGTAAATGTTGATTACTAGTTTCAAAAGGAGATTCAATAGAGTGATGAATAGATTTATAAACATTGTAACTCATGTGTGATTCCCCCTCTATACTACTAAAAGTATCACAAGAAGGCTCAGCAACCCTCATTGTTGAGGATGACAGTGATAGACGAGGAAGATAATTTATTTTATCAGTAGCAGATTCAAGTTTAAAAATATTGAAAATCTATTCCAATAGTTCCTCATCAGTGAATGAACACTCAAAATCTACTACTTCTATCAAATCAATTCTACCTAATTCAAATGTGTGTTCAACATTTACTTCTACTTAAGGTTCAAAAGGCTCCCTTTTCAAAATAAAATCTATAGTGTGTTCTAAAAAGTTCACAATTAGGGGAGTAATGTTTAATTCAACTTCAATAAATTCATGTTCAAGATTGTTCAAATTCAAACAGTTTCTCCCAAAAATGACATCACTACTTTCCATTTTAGTACGCAGATTTTCAGAAAAGTCATTACTATGAGAATCGGAAAATAAAATATCATCAGCTAGTCTTTCTTCCAACATCACTCTCTTATCCTCATAATCGAACAACATTTCTTAAATTAACGGGTTTACAGGTTCAAAACATTAAAGATAAGTTTTCTATTGAGGTTCAAAAATTACAGATTCTATATTTCCATCTTAAAGTTCTCATCCATATTATACCAAATATCAAGTTCAAACTCATTGTTAATAAAATCAGAAAACTTGGGTGAAGAGTTTATAACATTTAAATTTTCATTTTCTATTATATCTTCTACCCGAGTGACTTAATTCTCAAAACTTCTAAAACATTTATTTTTCTCCAAAGTAGGAATTATGAAAGGATCTAGGCATTCATCTTCAATATTTTTTAAATCATTTTCGAAATTTTGTAACTGATCTCTATTAATGTTCTTTATTGGATTTTCAATGATGCTCTTTTTTTAATGAGTTGGTTATTTCAAGATTTGGTTCAACAGTTTCTCATTCTTCAATGTAAATGGTTTGTTGCCCAGTTCCGGATTCACTTTCCTCTTCAAATTGATTTTCAAATCATTTATAAACATTTTATTTTTCACTTACTTCAAATTCTTCATGTTCATTTACCTTTTTTTGTATTTCTAAAATAATGTTTTGTAATCTTTTCTTTATTTTATATTTCTCTTAAGAATCTCTAAGTTGAATTTCATGGGTTTGAGTTAACAAATTGTTAAATAATCCCACCCTAGCATCCAATTTAGAATAAATTAGTTCAATTTTATCTAGGGTGTGAGGGATAGACTCATATTTTTCATTTTATTCAATGTAATCAATCTGTTGTTGTTGGTTACAGACACAACACCAGGTAGTGTTCCCATAATAAACAAAACACACACAATGTGGTCCAAATTGTTCAATTTTTTAAATGTTCAGATTAAACCACACAATCTAATACATGCATAATTTAATCAGGCAACACAAGAAGAAAATGTTCCCAGTTTTGTAGTAGATTTTTATATGATTTTTATGTTTTTTATTTAATTTTTTTAAATTTTCTAAAACTATGAACACCCAACGCATACCTTCCTCGAAAATGGATCCAAATGTTTTTATGTGTTCGGAGGTTGTCACGACCCTCAAAATTAAATTTAATAACCTCCACTAGCACAATGGTGCATGGTCAATCCACAGAGAAGGCATGTGAGTGAATTCTAATGTTTTGAACAAAATAAACTCCACTATTGACAGCAGTGGATGGAGTGCACATCTTATTACTTTATATATATATATATATATAATTTTATAATGTGGTACAAACATGATGAGAAAAATAATTTGACTAAGGAACTAAAATGTGCACTAATGTAACCATAAACTATAGAAGTAGAAAAAAACTAATCTTCCTAGCACCAAAGACAAAGGATCACTGATCACATGAAAAACATGGGTGATTTAATATACTAGTTGAAACGGTTAACTCTTTCAAAACATTAATTGAGTCACGCTTCAAGAAAATTTGAAGAGTATCCATCACTAGGAAACTCAATAGGAAAGGAATTAAGTATTAGAGTTCACCACACCAAAACATAATTGAACAGCTTGGAAGTTGAAAAAACAACAACTAGAAATAAACTCAATGTAAATTTTCAATGTTGTTGACAATAAAAGCGTTGAAAAAAGTATTCAAAAACTACTTTTCCAGTTGATCTTGAATTTATGAAATTGAAATATATAAATTTATATGTGAACAATTAAACATCAAATCATAAATAAATCTTGCTGATTGTTTATGATTATGAAATATTGTTAATAATGCGAAGAAATCAAAAATAAAATCCATTAGTATCAAATTCCCAAGCTCAAAACATGTCAGATAATGATCATATTTATTTCAGCACTAAAAAACATGAAAACAGAGTACAAAATATAAGGGAAAAGGGAAGAAGAACTCCTACAGCACTACTCTTCTCTCCGACTCTTTCGTCTCCTTCTCTCCTTATGTGCTTCTCCTAGGTGTCTGCCCTCGATAATTTTTGTGCATCGAATGTGAATAAATGCTCATGGATCTGCTCTCCAATGGTGTGTTCATGGAATGAATGACCATCTTGATCTTCTCTCATCTGATGTGATTGTGGAATAAGTATGCCAATCCCTCGAATTCTGTTACTGCTTAGATTTATATATTTTCACTAACCGACCCTACCCGGGCTCGAGCCGGAACTACCCCATGCCCACCTCCATAGGCTTGGGGCTAGAGACAAGCGCCGAAGGCTAAAAAACTCAGGGAGGCCATTGCCTGAGTACCTTTACACACACATGTAACACACTCAATGCAAAAGTGCAGAGTAAAAGAGAAAAGACAAGTAAAATAAAGGGAAACTGCTATAAATAAACAACAATGTGCATCGACCTCTAAAAGTAGAAAGCAATTGATGAAAGTAAACTGAAAAGTAAAAAGGGAAAAAAATGCACCCAGCCAGAAAAGTGCCACAACCTGGAAATAGGTAATGAAAAGTAAACAGCTAAGAGGGTCCCACACCTGGAACCTGACTCCGACCACCGCACGCGGTCCAAGCTCCTGTACTCTTAAGCTCCACTGAAGTCACGACCAACCTGTCCATCATCTGCAAGGGCACACCAAGTGCGGGAAAAGCCCAAGCATGGGTGAGTATAAAAATACTCAGTAGGATACCCCGAAGGCTCAAGGGATCAAAAAAGGAGGTACCAAAGGGTGAGCAGTAGAGAGAACATGGGAAAAGTAAAGGAGTACAACCGAGAGTGTAGTAAAGAGTAATAATAGAGAGTCTAACTCAACCCAACAAGATGAATGAAGGTAGACTCGTCCAGACACTAGGAGCTATAAATGGTGAGAATATGGACTTCACGTCGAGTCTTCACTACCTATAGCAGGAGAGTAGACTCATCCAACCACAAGAAGCTAGACATGGAAAGAACGTGGCATAGCTCGTGCATCTTTGCCTCTCCTGAAATGAGAGTAACCAAACCCAAAAAGTGGGTACTAGAACAATGTATATACATATACATACACTCAAAAAGAAGCCCGAACAAGGTCGTAAGGGGATCTCCATCCCATAGATCAGCCTAAGAAAATGAGCATCCCACAGTCCCAGAAGTAAACACCATCGATGACCTAGTATACCACATGTATGCCCCGAACTACAAGTCAAGGGGCTCAGATCACCACACTTTGATACTATCTGCTTTGGGCTGCACTGAATCACCCTCACGGTTTTAGGTCACATCACATGGACGCGTCTCAGTGGGGAAAGTGCCCCTCATACATGAGAGTTATGGGGAAACGTCAAACGACACCTATTCAGTGCCCCGCAGTCGAGAGGTCACCTCAAAGTCGATAGGCGACCCCCTGCCCGGCCTCGCTGGAGGGTAATCCCTGGATGTCGACGGGTTCCCACTCGAGGGATACCCGGAAAGAGTCTAAAGGTGCCATACTTCCCAGTCCTGTAACAGGGTAATCCACTAGAGGGAGACCCGACTAAAGTCGGCGACGAGACCACTTCCCAACCCAGTTGGAGGTAACCCAGCATCAGGGACCACTGCCCAGCCCAACTAGAGGTAAGCCCTACATCGGGGACCACTGCCCAGTCCAGCTAGAGGTAAGCCCGACAACAGGGACCACTGCCCAGCCTAGCTTGAGGTAAGCCCGTCACCGGGGACCACTGCCCATCCCTGCTAGAGGTAAACATGGAATTTCTCTGGCCATCCCTGCTGGATGGTACTGCCTAGTGAACACCGTTGTACTGGCCATCCCTGCTAGAGGGTAACCCTCTTTCCATCCCTACTGGATGGTAAAACTAGCTAGCCCTGCTCGAAAAAACCTCAGTACTATTGGAAACAACTTCCTAGGTAGAGGATCAGTGCCCATGTAATGTGTTGGTCACACCTAATCAATAAGAACTCTACTAGGGAATATGGAGTAACGAAAGAATCTCCCCGGGCCTCACAAGGCGATCGCGCTCCAATCCACTGAGTCACTGTCGAAGAGGACCGAGACAACTCATCCCAAAAAGTGAGAAATCACCCACGTTGTACGAACACCCATAGTCGCAAATGGTGCCACAGTCCGGTTAAAGGGGCATGGTACCGATACCCCTCACAACTGAAGAAACAGAGGAACCAAACCATCTCTACCGGCCAAAACCATAGAGAACAGAACCTGGGGGAAAAAACTCCACCCTGCTAGTCAGAAACCATCGAGAAAAGAACCAGGGGAAAACTCAACCCCGCTGGTCAAACAAAAGATCACAGAGCCAGAGGAAGACTCAACACTTCTGGTCAAAAGTCGAGAACTGAGGAACCCTCAAATCGCGAGAGGTCCAAAGTACGTAAAGCAGAACACAACACGCACATGGGGCCCACACGACGTGTGGACCCAAGTCAACCCCAACCAAGAGCACAAACATTCTCAGGTACAAACAACCACATGTACCTCCAAGCGTTCCCGTATACTTCCAGAGTATACCACGTTCCAGCCCAAAGGCTATCGTGCACATGACACCCAACGTCAACACAAAGGCGTAATGTAACAACTCCAACCTTCCACCTCAACGGCTGAGGAACATCTAACCACATCTCTTCAAGCATTTACATCACTCTCCCAAGAGTGCACGATCACACGCCAAGGGTCCGCTACAAATATGGTAGGACAAATCACCACAAGAGCACCTTCCATGCTTCCACATTTGATAAGATCACGCAAGAGGCTCCTCTTGCCTAAAAATATTACACCGTTGTAATCCTCGTGAAAAAACACGCGAGATGGACTACTTACTTGCCTCAAACGGATATCCTACGGAAAAGTCGCCAACACCGCCTTACGCCCGAACGGCGTCCCATGGTCCCGAGCCTCGGCACTGAAAACAGTCTGGCGCATCATACCATTGCGATACCCTCAGGAAAACACATCAAAAGGACCGATCAATGGAGTTCAACGGATATCCGGAGAAAAATATGAATTCTGGCACACCACACACGATCGGTGCTATGTGGGACCCGCATCACGGTCACGAAACACATCGAACGGATCACGCCGTTGTGATCCTATCAAAAAAGTACACAAGGTGGACTATTCACTTGTCCAAAATGGTTGCCCAGTGATAGAGATGGAAAATCACCGTCAACGCCCAAACAACACTCATGGGGCCCGCACCATCGTGCCAAATTAGAGCGGGCGTATTGCACCATTGCAATGCCCTCGGAATAACACCAAACATCGACTACTCACACGCCCCGAACAGACGTCCAATGAAAAAGTTACAGAGCGCTGCACACAGCTTAAAAGATGGGTCGTGGGGCCCACATCTCAACTCCAGCTTCAATGCCCGAAACCTTTCTGGTAAATTCCGTCTTAGCACCAGGGTCGCAACGCCACTGATGGCGCCCAAAACGGACATCGAAGACGTCCGCACCGTCAAAAATAAGATCCCCCGGAAAAATGTCAATTCACTTAAAGACGCGTCGCGCCTATGAGGCCCCTCGTTTCGGGAATTAAAAATTCCCAAAACCATCTCAAAAATTCCATCTCGTCAATACGGTTCCACTTCCATAGACGGCAAGCAAAACAGATATCCATAATGAAAATTACGGACGTCCGAAGAGGGGACGAAATCCCCTCTTGGGCTCCACCGGCCTGGACCGGCCGTTCCGCCTGGCTAGGGCGGCCCGCGCCGGCCGGCCCAGCGCTGAGCCACGGCCCACCACTGACCGACCCTCGTGGGGTTGTTCGTTCTGCCATGTGAAGACCTGCCTTCAGCGGGTCTTGTTCCCCGGCGGGGTCCCGCGCCGTGACCCCGATGTTGTGAGTCAATAGGCTGGCACAACCGGCTGACTCTTCCGCTCTGCGCCGCACGAAGCCGCCGCGTCTGAGGACTCGACACCGTGCTAAAGGCCGCCCAGAGCTGCTTCCTGGAGCCTCATCATGCCCGCTCGTCGGACCGCCGTCCCGGAAATGCCGCGCCGCCGCCTGGGCCTCGCCGGACCGCCAGAAAACCCCCAAAACTCCCGAAATTCCCACAACCTTCGTCGGACCGCTGCGACCTCCTCCAAACTCGGATTCCAGTTCCGAAAAAAGATATGTAAATAAAAAAAGGTATAATATACGACCATGGGATTTGATTACAAATTAAATGAAAATTTGATGCTATAATTGAATTTAAAGAAATGTTCGGTAACAAAAATGTAAACCAAAACCTCATACCTCGATGGGATTCGCCCGATGCTTCCCGCGCAATCTGCTGCCACCACAATGCACCACCTTGATAGGAGGAAGAGGATGAGGAGAGGATGATAAGAGGTGGAGTGGGAGGGGTTTCTCTAGGAAAAAGGAGTGAGGATGGGGGAGAGGGGGAGTTTAAATAAATAAACTCCTTATTTAAAAGACTCAACCCCCGAAAACACCAGTGTCCAAAACCTTTGATGCGGTCAAGATTACACCCCACTAGGGTAAAGACCACCTCCCGAACATAATGTCTATCTTATAATTTTAATCCGAGACCCCGTTAAAAAGTTATAAAACTGAATGCTCGAGGCCGTCAAATTACGAAAACACCCCTGGGGCCATTTTTCACAGACGGGTCGCGCCCTCGAATGTTACAACCCTCCTAGTGTAAACGGCGTGTTCTGAACTCAACGGTGCCCTCAATTTTCCAATCCGAGCAATCATTTAAAAGATACTTGATTTTAACCATTAAATGAATAAATAAATTAATTAATGTATCCGTTTAACTATCCGGTAGCGGGCAAGGGGTCCAAACGTCCCGCACCGACATGCTTTATGTCGTTACTAGGGTAAAAAACCCATTCTGGACCCATACGTACACTCAAACTTCTGATCCGGATCACCGTTTAGGAGTTATCCCATTTATTTGGCGTGTCCAGTGTGAACACACTGAAAATATAATTCCGGCCACACCGGGGCTCAGAATCGCACTTCATCTGAAGGCGCTGCTCTGGAATATTATCAAGAATATTCCAAAGTCCTTTATAGCCTGAAAATGGGTTCTTACATCATTACCTCTTTCAAGATTCTCATCCCCGAAAACCAAAACTAGGGAAAAACTCAGGGTTCTAAGCCTGCACCTGGCTCTCCCATACCCAGAACGACTCTGGCACAGCTCTGCGTCAACGCACACAGACCAAAGGATTTGATCTGTTCACATGGGGGTCTGCCCTCGCCGATGTCGTGCATAAGAGCAAGCACACCTCTTCTCAGGTGTGTCACGTGGGAGACGCTATGCACTCAAACAAGCCTATGAAGTTAGGGAAAGATGGTAGGGAACCTCGGCATCCCTCTACATGGCCTCAAATGGAACGAAGGCTCTCGGGGGTAGCTCACCTCCTCGACCAAACCCTTACGTCACATGCCTTGACTGGAATCACCGCCCGCCCCGGGAACAAGGCCTGGTGATTCCCTCATTCAGAATATCAATATGGTGAAACACCCAAGGATATCTCGTCACACAAGATTTCATGGTCGATGTCTCATAATCAAGACTCTCTTACATGCTCGGAAAGCGATGGAGTCGACACCATGGACTGAAGAGAAAGGTTCTATGCCTTTTACCTTACCAACACATGGTTACATCGACGCCCCAAATCACCCTGGTAACATCTCAAGCAAGGATAAGGGAGAAAATAATTTCACAGATAGAGTCTAACAATTATACTGCAAAAATTAGAAGAGATGTAGAGCGTTCCTCTTATCAGCTCATCCTCCGCAGGATCATAGGCATCCAAAGAACACGGTTGTCCGTGGACCCAACTGTCAGCTCCCGGAGCCTAATGTGGACCACCTAGTGGTAATGGGAAGACCTCGTAAAGTCGTCCCCTACCATTTCATCCCACTCCACTGCTTGAACCAACTCTCTAGGTACTACTATGATCACGGCGCTACCTCTGTCATGGTGGTGCACTTGCTTCCTGCCCGACATTCTTAGCGTGCCTGGTCAGACAGTCTCGTGCCAGGTGACCTCGCTCATCTAACGCATAGCACCGACTCTCTCTAGGATGCACTGGTTCCCTCCAGCGCCACTGTGGTGTACGACCACACCCCTGACTCCAGTTTTCAGAAAGCCACATGTGTCGAGGTTCTGCTTGACGATGCCTGCTAGCTGCGGTAGATGTCTTGGCACCAACGCGCCTGATGCCACCACCAACAATAGAACGTGACTGGAAGCTCTCTGTCACCAGTGCCTTCTTTAGCACCCCGACATATTTAGAAATGCCCAAGGGTACTATGACAACACGAATCTCTCGGCAGAGGCCCCGGTCAAACTTCCGCACTCCGATGTTGTCGTCATGGACCAAGTCCGGGTAAAAGCGTGCACGGTCTACGAAACTAGACATGTACTCGGTCAAAGTTATCCCTCCCTGCTAAAACTGCAAGAGCTCCTGAATCCAAACGGAACGCAAGCAGGAGGGGAAAAGTCTTCTAGATACAACAACTGAAAGTCGCCCCACGAAATCGACGACTCATCAAGAAACTGAGTCACTAGACTCCACCAATGCCAAGCTGCTCTGCAGAAATGGTTGGTGGCCAAAGCCTCCATAAGATCTGTCGGTGTCTGCACAAGCCTGAAGTGGTGAACCACTATCTCTAGACAATCCTCTGCTACTTGAGGGTCTATCTCACCACTGAACCTCAGTGGTCTCTGCCGCTGGAACTCACGGAGCGCACTCAACCTGCGCTCAAGGTTAGTTTGTTCTGCTAAAGCTGCCTGCTGCTCAACAGGTGGGGGTGCTGCTACAGGCCCACCCGGAGAAAGGGGCTCGCATGATGGGTCCTGGACTGAGGCCTCATAGCTCACAGGGTCATCGTCACAAACAAAAGCTGGTATCCTGGCTGACAATCTTCGCAGAGACATCCTGAATGTTATCAATGAGTTCCGCGGTCAGATGAGCATATATGTATATAATAGTAACAAAAATGGGGATCTGACTCAAGAAGGACAGTCAAGAATCAATCCCATGTGATCCAAAAACCAATTTTCCTTACAATGAGTGTCTCAGCATGTCGGGTCGACAAGCGGGTTATCAAGGTCCTGGTGAATGGATACGTCAGCTGCCGCAC
Organism: Viscum album; assembly: GCA_963277665.1. Classification (NCBI taxonomy): domain Eukaryota; kingdom Viridiplantae; phylum Streptophyta; class Magnoliopsida; order Santalales; family Viscaceae; genus Viscum; species Viscum album. The sequence continues at coordinate 1,463,197,629 of OY728153.1, read as the reverse complement.
CATCACTGGACTCCCTGGCCTAAGAACCACTATCGAGACACGTTAACAATGTTTCCCTAAATCCTAACAAATTCCTTTTATTTTAGAGATGTCTGAAAAGCGTCCCAATGAATGAAACAACTCTGATACCACTTTGTCACAACCCAAAACTACCCGGGCTCGAGCTATAACTACCACAAGCCCGCCTTCATAGGCCAGGGGCTGGTGACAAGCGCCGAAGGATAAACAACTTGGGGGGGCCTTTTACTGAGCACCTGTACACACACACACAACACACTCAATGCAAAATTGTAGAGTAAAAGAGAAAAGACAAGTAAAGTAAAGGGAAACATCTATAAATAAACCACAAAGTTCATCAACCTATAAAAGTACAGAGAAAGTGCTGATAGTAAACTGAAAAGGAAAAAGGTCAAAACACACGCCCAACCAGAAGAGTGCCACATCCCGACAACAGGTAAAGAAAAGTAAATAGCTGAGAGGGTCCAACACCTTAAACCTGACACTGACCACTGCACACGGTCCAAGCTCCGAAACTCCTAGGCTCTCATGAAGTCACGACCAACCTGTCCATCGTCTGCAAGGGCACACCAAGTGCAGGCAAAGCCCAAGAAGGGGTGATTATAAAAATAATCATTAGGAGACCCCAAAGGCTAGAGGGATAAGAAAAGGAGGTAATGAAGGGTGACCAGTAGAGAGAACAGAGGAAAAGTAAAGGAGTACAACCGGGAGTGCATTAAAGAGTAACCGTAGAGAGTCCAGCTCAACCCAACAAGAGGAAAGAAGGTAGACTTTTCCAGACACAAGGAGCTAGAAACGGTGAGAAGATGAACTTCCTGTAGAGATTCACTACCTATAGGAGTAGAGTAGACTCATCCAACCACGAGAATCTAGACACGGAAATAAAGTGGCATACCTCACGCGTCTTCGTCTCTCCTTGAAGGAGAGTATCCAATCCCAAGAAGTGGGTACTATAAAAAGGTATATACATTTACATATGCTCAACAAGAAGCCCGAACAAGGTCGTAAGGGGATCTACATCTTGTAGCTCAGCCCGAGAAAGTGAGTAGCCAACAGTCACAGAAGTAAACACCATCGATGCCCCAACATCCCACACGTCTGCCCCGAACTGCAAATCAAGGGGATCAGATCACCGCACATTGATACTATCAGCTTTGGGCGGCACTGACTCGCCCTCACGGTTTTAGGTCGCGTCACGTGGACTCATCTCGGTGGGGAAAGTGCCCCTCTTACTTGAGATTTCAGGGGGAATGTCAAACCACACCTCGTCACTGCCCCACAGTCAAGAGGTCTCCTCAAAGTCGACAGGAGACCCCCTGCCCAGCCCCGCTGAAGGGTAATCCCTGGAAGTCGACGGGTTCCTACTGGAGGGAGACCCGACAAGAGTCGATGTGTGCCACAATGCCCAGTCCCGTAACAGGGTAATCCACTGGAGGGCGACCCGGCTAAAATCACCGATGAGACCACTACCCAACCCAGCTGGAGGTAACTTGACATCGGGGACCACTGACCCGCCCAGCTGGAGGTAAGCCCGACATCAGGGATCACTACCCAGCCCAGCTGGAGGTAAGCCCGACATCGGGGACCCCTGCCCAGCCCAGCTGGAGGTAAGCCCGATATAAGGGACCACTGCCAGCCCCACTGGAGGTAAACCCGAAACTGCTATGGCCATCCCTTCTAGATGGTATTGCTCGGTGAACACCGCTGTACTGGCCATCCCTGCTAGATGGTAATCCTCTGTCCATCTCTGCTGGATGGTACAACTGTCGAGCCCTACTCGAAACAACCTCAGCCCTGCTAGAAACAATCTCCTGTGTAGAGGATCGGTGCCCGTGTGATGTGTTGGTCACACTGAATCCACAAGAACTCTACCAGGGAACACGGAGTAACGAGAGAATCACCCAATGACTCACAAGGCAATCGCAGTCCAATCTGTTGAGTCACAGTCAAAGCGGACCGAGACAACTCATCCCAGAAAGTGAGAAAACACCCACGCTGTACGAACACCCATAGTTGCAAACGGTGCCGCAGTCCGCCGAAAGGGGCATAGTACTAAAACCCCTCACAACTGAAGAAACAGAGGAACCAAACCATCTCTACTGGCCAAAACCATCGAGAAAAGAAAGAGGGGGAAAACACTCCACCCTGCTTGTCAAAACCATCGAGAAGAGAACCAGGGGAAAACTCAACCCTGATGGTCAAACAAACGATCACATAGCCAGGGGAAGACTCAACCCTTCTAGTCAAAAGTCGAGAATCAAGGAACCCTCAAAATCACAAGAGTTATAAAGTACGTAAACCATAACACGTCACACACATGGGGCCCACACGATGTGTGGCCCTAAGTCAACCCCAACCAAGCGCACAAACATTCTTAGGTACAAACAACCACATGTACCTCCAGTCGTTCATGTATACTTCCAGAGTATACCACGTTCTAGCCCAAAGGCTATCGTTCACACGACTCCCAATGTCAACACGAAGGCGTAACATAAAAACTCCAACCTTCCACCTTAACGGCTGAGGAACATCCAAAAAAATATCTTCAAGAATTTACATCACTCTCCTAAGAGTGCGTGATCACACTCCAAGGGTCCGCTACAAACATGGTAGGACGAACCACCACTGGAGCACCTTCCATGCTTCCACATTTGATAAGATCGTGCAAGAGGCTCCGCTCGCCTAAATAGATTACACTGTTGTAATCCTTTTGAAAAACACATGATATAGACTACTTACTCGCCTCAAACGGATATCCGACGGAAAAGTTTCCAACACCGCCCTACGCCCGAACGACGTCCCGTGGTCCCGAGCCTCGGCCCCGAAAATAGTCAGGCACATCGTACCATTGCGATCCCCTTGGGAAAACACGTTAAAAGAACTTCTCACTTGAGTTAAATGGATATCCAGAGAAAAAGATGCATTCCGATGAACCGCACATGAGCATTTCTATGTGGGACCCACAACCCGGTACTGAAACACAACGAGCGGATCACGCCGCTGCAATCCTCTTGAAAAATTACACAAGGTGGTCTATTCACTTGTCAAAAACGGTCATGCGGTGATAGAGATGGAAAATCACCGTCAACGCCCAAACAACCCTAGTGGGGCCCGCACCATCATGCCGAATTAGAGCGGGAAGATTTCACCATTGCAATGCCCTCGAAAAAACACCCAACATCGACTACTCACATGCCCCAAACAGACATCGAATAAAACAGTTACAGTGCCCTGCACACAGCTTAAAAGACAAGCCGTGGGGCCCACGTATCAACTCCAGCTTCGACACCTGAAACCATACTGGTATATTCCGTCTTATCACCAGGGTCGCAACGCCACTGACGGTGCCCAAAACGGACGTTGGAGACGTCCGCGCCGTCCAAAACAAGATCCCCCGGAAAAAACAACAATTCACATAAAGACGCGTCGCACCTCTGAGGCCTCTCGTTTTGGGAATTAAAAATTACTGAAACCATCTCAAAAAGTCTGTCTCATCGATACGGTTCCACTGCCGTAGACGGTAAGCAAAACAAACATCCATAATGAAAATTACGGACGTTCGAAGAGGGGATGAAATCCCCTCTTGGCCTCGACCAGCCTGGACTGCTCTGGAATAATATCAAGAATATTCCAGTGTCCTTTATAGCCAGAAACTGGGATCTTACATTTATCCTCTTTCATCTACTACATGTCACCACACATTTCCACTGACTTCAAAATTCTCTCACTTGAACATCGCACACGTTTGTGTTTTTCGCGACCCAGACGTCGTGCCAGGTTTTCTCTCGCAACTAACTTCCTTCGAGTTGGTTAATCAAACATGGATGTGATTTTGGATTTGGTGTTAAGCAACACATTTTTCCAACTCCAATGTGAACCTGAAAACATAAAACAAAATAAAGAACTTAAAACACAAAGAAAAAAATTATTATAAAATATTTAACTAATTTAAATTAATAAATATCTTAATTGATAAATATTATATACTTTTATATTATTTATAAAATTATTTACTTAGTATTATTATGGTTAAACACAAGTTTAATAAAAATTTATTAATTTAATTAAGTTAATAAATATAATTACTAAATTATTATTTTTATCATTTTTAACTATATTATTAAAAATTTTACATCATAAGTTATTATTGAATTAACAATGTTATAATTTAGATTGCATTAATTATTTTTTTATTAATTTTAATAGTAATATTATTATTATTATTTCAGAAATTAATTTGTTATATTAATTAAAGTATATATAAATTTATTTATTGGTTTATTTTAATTTAGTAATTAAAATTAATACTTTATTTTTAAATATATTTTAATTTATTAGAATATTTTATAGTTTATTTAATTTGTATTATTTATTATATATGTATACTATTAACATTATATTAACATTTATTATTAATTTAGTTTTAAGTAAGTTTTGGTTTATTTAATTTCATTTCATCCCCCCCCAATTTCGGCACACATCAACCCTAGGGGAGGGGTGAGAAATTAAGGAACTAACGGTGACTTTGTGAAAAGCAGGGGAGTCACCGGTGAGATAGAGAAGCGTCCCAAGGGTCACCAATAAAGGTAATTAAAAAGGTAACCAATGAAATTATAATAGAGGGTCACCATTACACACAAAGAAAAACTCATTGATGATATAAAAAGATAAGCCCATCCGTAGGCATAAGGATACAGTTAGTCATAAATAAAAAAACATCCGACAACTGAAAAACTAGAGAGCAATGGGGAAACATAGGTTACTAGTGAAAAAGTCTACTGATGCAGTTAAAGGTCACTGGTGGAGTTAAAGGTTACCGATAGAACCAAGGGTCACCGTTGGCTAAAAATAAAAGGTATTGGTGAGTCGACTCACCAATAGTTGAAAAATAAAATTGAACTCACCAAAAGTTTAAAAAGAGAGACTGAAGCTGATTCACAAGAGAGGCCGAAGCTATTTTAAAATGATCGTTCATCCATGACTCATTGATTGTTATAACAAACATCAGTGTGACAAGGGATCAGTGAGTCACAATATCAGTGTGGTGCGGTATCACTGCATCAAATCACTAATAGAATTGATTGAAACATTAATAAAAAAAATTAATTTAAAACAAATAATAAAATTAATAAAATATTACATAATTGAAGAAAAACAATTAACTAATCTGTTAAAGATTAAATAATTAACTGTAACTAAAATCTAACTAAATTATTTAACAGGCGATAAAATAAAAGTAAGTTAATTATTAACAAAGTAAATTAATATAAAATTGATTATGTATATGTCTAAATAAATGAAAAACACTTAAAAAAATTTACACAACATGAAAATAAAATAATTAAAATTAGCTGAAGATTTAGAACAACTAAGTTAATTAATTAAATGACAAAATTAAAGTTTAAAATTGAAAACACATTTTTTTATTAAACATTAACATAATTTTTCATCTTATTTATTTAGTAGAATATTTATACTAGTTAAAAAATAAAGATAATTTATTTTAATAAATAAAATTTAATGAGTAAAGATTTAAATTAAAACATAAATTAGATTGATTAAAATAAAAATTGAACGATTAATTTAATTATGAAAATTTAAATATATTAAAAATTTAACCAGATTAAGAATTTTAAACTAAAAATAAAGTAAATATATTTAGAATAATTTGAATTACTAAATAAAACGAACAAAAACCACATATTTAATTATAAAAATGAATAATTAATAGATTTAATGATATAAATACCTAAGTGCCATTATTTGTTAAAAAGTGTAAAAATACATGATTAAATAGTTTAAAAATTAAATAAATGATGTGGCAAAACTGTGTAAAAATAGATCCACATAAAATTCCCCCACACTTAAGCATTTTTTGTCCTCAAACATTCCCATGTTTTGTCGTCATTGAAAAACATTAAAGTTTTTATTATTTTTCATAAAAAGTATCATGTCCCGCACTTTTAAAAACCGAGGACAAAAAACATTAAATTAGTATTTTTGAAAAATATGTTCAAATGATGTCTTTCCTAGAACAAATACCCAAATACTAATCAAGAAAGAAAAGACCATCCATCAATGAAGGGTTCATGTCTCATATGTGATAATAATAAACAACTCCTTTCAATCTAGGATTAGGTTCTAAATCCAAGAATGACAAGAGGTAATATATCAATGGAATTGAGATCCTAACCGAGGAACGTTATACTATGATTTTTCATCTAGGTTCCAAAAATAAATATTTTTTTGAATCACATTATTGATACAACCTAAATGATTTGGCGTTCATCATTCCCCTAACCATAATGAAATCATTTATTACCCTAAACACTTTTATTTAATTTTTCAAAAGACATGTATCGTTGTGATAACCACCATGCAATGCACTTATACAAGGTGTAGAAAGGGCTTGTTGTACACAGAATCGCACCCAGCATCTAAGGAATCAGAGACTCACTGTGGAATCCCAAATGCCCAAACTACTCTAATTTTAAAATATTTTCATGAAAACCAATTACATTGTCTCATTAAGACAATATATTTAATAATTAAAAGATGAATGAGTTCTCTAGAATCAAGATAAAACTTCCATTTCCAAGGGTTATGATCATAACTCCAAAAACATGTAACTCAAATCACATTCAAATATAGTCCCTATACCATGATATCAATTAAATCACTAAGTAAGACCACATAACAATAATCCATCCTCAATAATTTTGGACTCATAGAAATACTTAACTAAGAAATAAAAACTATCCATAGGCACGACTCATTTGAAAAACAATGAAGAACCTAAAATTATGAAAGAATTTTTTAAAAAATTATCCAATTTTTTTAACCAATTTTTTACAGAAAGTTTGAAGTTGCAGTGGAAATTGATGTAATTTCAATTAATAATAGTTTAGAAGAGTGAAGAATTGACCCCCTACCCCACACATAAAACCCAACTGTGTTCCCAATGTTGACTTCTAAATATGGAAAATAAAAAATTGAAATTTTAATTTTCAAAAAGAATTTTCAATTTAGTACATCTATGACTTGTTCAAAGGGTCTATTTGAAGTTAAAAAATTATTGTTTACCACAAATATTAATTTAACAGTAGGTTAAAAAAGAAGTACAAGCATTAACATTTAAATCCAGTGAATAATTTTCAATATAGATCAAAAATAACATGTGAGGTGTTAATGCTTAGTCTATGAGGTGTAAGTATTTTAATATATTGAATTAAAAATGAGTTCAAAAAATCATAAAAATGATTGCTAGAACATCCCAATTTAAACAAATTCAATAAAAAAAACTTTCAGCCTCCAAATACCCCCCCCCACATAGTTTCAAGCAGTATGAGAATTTAAATTACAATGAAATTCAGTTTTCAGTAGTGAGGTACATGCATAATTTTTATTTCACAGTGGCATACAACAGATTATCAATCCAATACAAGAAATTATTTTAACATATATAGAATTTTCTAAAGCAGTAACATTGAGAGAATAATTTTTTCAAAGAAAACAGGAGCAGAATTAAGTACAAAATTAAAGTGAAAGAACTTCCCTATAAAAATTTGTGAATTATCATTCAACATGGGAATTCCACTCCTTAAATGAAACATATCAGCATCATCGTAAGAACACAAAGCATGTACACCATGAACTAAAATATAGCATATATAGAGCATAAAGAAGAAAACACAACAACAGATTATTAAATGTAAAAAAATAAAAAATAATGAAAACAAAGAAAGAGCACAGGTTGATTACCATAAAGAACTAAATTTAAATTCATCAGTTATAATTTATTTAATTATAGTTTTTTTTTCATTTATTGTCAAAACAAAAACCATGGGTTTCCTCCCATGTAGCGCTAGATTTATAGTCCCCAGTACGACTCACCTAGGAACTAACTATAGTGACTATGTGGATGTCTTTTCATTAATTGGAACCACGAAATATGTTTGGCCCATTTGTTTTTAATAGAAATATAAATGTTTTGGGCACCAAAACATAAGCAGACTAAATTCCATTTCCCATTAACTACATAAATCCCTAAACAATCCCCATTATCATTTATGGACATGGTGCTATCAAATTCCAAAATTGTTTCATATTTGATAAAATTAACATTTTTAGGAAGTTGAAAGAATTTATTAGGTGCTCTAAAGGGTATGAAAATTTCCTCATATCTATCTTCTTCAACTTCAACACTAAAAGATTTACAATCAAGTGTGGAAATGGGTAAACCTTGATTAGTAGGTTCAAAAGAAGATTCAATAGCATGATGAACATATTTATGAAAATTGTAACTCATGTGTGATCCCCCCTCTAGACTACTAAAATTACTACAAGAATGATCAACACCGCTCATTATTGAGGATAGAAGTGATAGGCAGGGAAGAGAATTTATTTGACCAAATACAGATTTTGGTTTAACAACGTTGAAAATCTCTTAAAAACTGTTCCTCATCAGTTAATGAAAACTCAACATCTAATACTTCTAAGAAATTAATTCTACCAAATTTAAGTGTGTGTTCAACCTCTACTACTAATTCAGGTTCAAAAGGCTCACATTTACAAAAGAAATCTATAGTGTGTTATAAAATGTTCTCTAGAGGGGGAGTAATGTTTAATTCAATATCAATAAATTCAATTTCTAGAATGGTCAAATTCAAACAGTTTTCCCCACAAATGACAACCCTACTTTCCATTTTAGTACGCACAATTTCAGAAAATTGATTACTATGAGAGTTTCGAAATAAAATCTCATCAGTTACCCTTTCTTCAAATATAATTCCCCCATCCTCATCATCCAAAAACATTTGAGAAATTATTTGGTCTACAGGTTCAAAACATGGAAGATAAGATTTCAATTTAGGTTCAAATATTTTAGATTTCATATTATCCAGCTTAAGGATCTCATCCAGATTATAACCAATATCAAGTTAAGAATCTTTGTTAATAATATCAATAAAAAGTTGGGTGAAGAGATTTTAACATTCAAATTTTCATTTTCTAGTATATCTTAAACTCAAGTGACTTCATTCCCAAAACATCTAAAATAGTGATTTTTCTCTGATGTAGGAATTATGAAATGAACTAAGCATTCTTCTTCAATCTATTTTAATTCAGTATCAAAATTATGCAACTCAACTCCATTAAAGTTATTTATTGAATTATCAATGATTTTTTCTTTATTTAATGCATTGGTTATTTCTAGATTTGGTTCAACATTTTCAGATTCTTCAAAGTAAATGGTTTTTTCCCAGTTTCAGATTCACTTTCCAGTTTAAATTGATTTACAAATCTTTTATAAACATTTTCATTTTCACTTTCTTCAAATTATTCATATTCTTTAACCTTTTTTTGTAATTTTAAAATCATGTTTTCTAATCCATTCATTATTTTATCTTTCTCTTGAGAATATCTATGTTGAATTTCATGGGATTGAGTTAACCAAGTGTTAAATAGTTCCACCGTAGCATCCAATTTAAAATAAATTAGGACAATTTTAGCTAGGGTGTCTGGACTAGAATCATATTATTCCTTTTCATGATTGTAATCAATCTGTTGTGGTTGGTTATAGAAACAGTTCCTTGAAATATGCCCATAATAGCCACACCACTCACAATCTGGTCCAATTTCATCATTTTTTAAATATTGGTATTAAACAACAGACTCAAAGTCTTGCAAAATTTAAACAGTCAACAAAAGCAGCAAATGTTCCCAGTTTTTTCTTGCAGATTTTTTATATGATTTTTAAATGCTTTTTAATTTATTTTTTTAAATTTTTCTAAAACATAGAACACCAAACACGTACCTTCCATAGAAACGACGTCGAATTCTTGTTGTGGTTGGAGGTCGTCATGGCCCTCAAAATTAAATTTAATAACCAACACTAGAACAATGGTGCATGGTCGATCCACAGAGAAGGCAGGTGAGTGAATTCAATGGATTTAAACAAAATAAAAATGACTGTTGTTATCAGTGGAGGGAGTGAATATCTTATTAATATATATATATATAATAATGTTTTACAAACAAAATGAGAAAACTAAATTTAATAAGGAACTAAAATGTATACTAAAGTAACTATAAACTATAGAAGTACAAAATAACTAATCGTCCAAGTAGTAAAGACAAAGGAGCACAGATCACATGAAATACTGGAGAGATTTAATCTGCTGGTTGAAATTGTTAACTTCTTCACAACTTTAATTGAGTCACACTTCATGAAAATCTGAAGAGTCCCCCTTTTCGGGAAACTCAAAAGGACAAGAATTAAGTAGTGGAGTTCTCCACACCAAAACATAAATGAACTACTTGGAAGTAGAAAAAAAAATTGGAAATAAAGTTGAAGTAAATTTCTAACATTGTTGACAATAAAAGTGTCGAAACATTTATTCAAAATTTACTTCGGCTATTGATCATTAATTAATGAAATTAAAATACAGAAATTGAGGTTTGATCAATTAAACATCGAATCATAAATCAATCTCGCTTATTTTTTATGATTCCGAAATATTTGTAATAATGTGAAGAAATGTAAAATAAAATCCAGTAGTATAAAATTATCATGATGAGAACATATCATCTTATGATCATATTGATTTCAACACTAAAAAACATAAAAATGGAGTACAAAATCTAAGGACTGAGAGAAGAAGAATACCCCTAGTGCTACTCTTCTCTATGACTCCTTCACCTCCTGCTCTTCTCATGTGCTTCACCTGGGAGTATACCCTCGATAATGTGTGTGTTTTGAATGTGAATAAAATCTCAGGGATCTACTATTCAATAGTGTGTTCATGGAAAGAATGAGCATCTTGATCAGTTCTTGTCTGATGTGATCGTGGAATGAGTCATTATCTCCCTCAAATTCTGCTGCTACTCTGATTTATATATCCTCCTCCATCTTCCGTATGTCACCTAAAATTTCCACCGACTTCAAAATTCTTTCAATTGAGCATCACACAAGTGTGTTTTTTTCACGACCCAGACGTCGGACTAGTTTTTCCCTCGTAACTAACTTCTTGAGAGTTGGTTAAATGAACATGGGCATTATTTAGGATTTGGTGTGAACCTGTACATGTTTCAGACTCTAATGTGAACATGCAATGCTAAAACAAAATAATGATGTTAAAACATGAAGACAAAAATTATTATTAAAAACTTAACTAATGTTAATTAATATATATCCTAATTGATAAATATTATTTAATTTTATATTATTTATAAAAATATTCACTCAATATTAATATGGTAAAACATAAGTTTATTAAAAAAATATTAATTTAATTAATTTAATAAATATAATTTTTAAATTATTAAGTTTATCATTTTAACTAAATTATTGAAATTTTAACATTAGAAGTAAATAAGTAATTAAAAATTTTATAATTTAGATTGTATTAATTATTTTTAATTTATTAATTTTATTACTATTACTATAATTATTATTTAATAAATTAAATAATTGTATTAATAAGAGTATATATAAATTTATTTATTATTTTATTTTAATTTAATAATTAAAATTAATACAATAGTTTTAAATATTGTTTTAATTAATTAGTATCTTTTATAGTTTATTTAATTATTATTATTAATTAAACATTTATAATATTAATAGTATATTAACATTTTTTATTAATTTAGTTTTAAGATAGTTTTGGTTTATTTTTATTTTCATTTCAGCCCCCCCATTTTTAGTGCATAGAAACCCTAGGGAAGGGGGGTGATAAATTAATGAAGTAACGGTGAGTGCATGAATAGAAGGGGAGTCACCGGTGAGATGGAGCAATGGACCAAGGTTCACCGTTAAAGTCAATTAAGGAGGTCATTAATGACATTATAATAGAGGGTCAACCTTGTGCACAAAGAAAATCTCACCATTGATCTAAAAGCAAATGGTCACTGGTAAGCATTCAGCTACCGTCATTCATAAATAAAACAAAACTTCGGACGTCCGAAAAAAAAGAGATCAACGACGCAACATAAGTTACCTGTGCAAAAGGAAACTGATGCTATTTAAGGTCACCGATATAGTTAAAGGTTACCGGTAGATCCAAGGGTCTACATTGGTTAAAAATAAAAGGTATCGGGGATTCGACTCACCGATAATTTAAAAATAAAAATGAACTCACCGAAAGTTTAAAAAGAGAGACCGAAGAAGATGCATAGGAGAGACTGGAGTTGTTTCAAAATGATCGGTGTTTCACGACTCAATGATAGTTATAAAAAACGTAGGGGTGACACAGGATCGTTGAGTTGCGATATCGGTGTGACGTGGTATCGGTGTGTCGAATCACCAATAGAAAAAATTGAAACGTTAACAATAAAAATTAATTTAAAGAAAATAATAAAATGAATAAAACATTAACTTATTAATGTAAAAGAAAAATTATCTCTTTTTTAACGATTAAATAATTAAATGTAACAAAAATCTAACTAAATTATTTAACAGACTATAAAATAAAATTAACTTAATTATTAACAATGAAAATAAATATTAATATTAATTAAATATACGTCTAAATAAATGAAAAACACATACAAAGAACTATCATCAAACATAAAAATAAAATAATTAAAATTAACTAAAGATTTAGAACAACTATGTCAAATAATTAAATGACTAAATGAAAGCTTAAAATTGAAAACACATTATTTTATTAAAATTTAACTTCAAATTTAAACTTATTTATTTAGAAGAATATTTAGACTCGTTAAAAAATAAAATAATTTTATTATAATAAATTTAATTTAATGGGTAAAGTTTTAAATTAAAAACAAAATTAGATACATGTAAATAAAAATTGAATGGTTAATTAAATAATAAAGATTTAAAATTATTAAAAAGTTTACTTGATTAAGATCATTAAACTAAAAAGTAAGTTAATATAATTAGAATAGTTTGAATGACTAAATAAAAATACTGAAAACACATATTTAATTATAAAAAATTATTAATTAATAATTTAGTGATAGAAATACAAAAGTCCCATTATTTATTAAAAAGTGTACAAATACATGATTAAATTGTTTAAAAATTAAATAAAAGATGGGGAAAAACTATGTAAAAATAATTCCACTTTAGTTATACTTTTTATTTTATTTACAAATAATACGCTTTATTTATTTATTTTCATCATAGCCTTGGTATTAAATTTTTTTTATAAATGAGTATTTGGTTTTGGGAATGATTTGTTGCATGGGTTCGATTTTAAAAATATAAAAATGATGTTGTATACTTTAAAATAAAAACCCTACTTCAAAAACATATACTCAAACTAGTGATCTCAGACTATTTTGGGAAAGTGAACTTTTGGATTATTTGGTTTAATTTTGGCATCCTTGCAAAGATTCTCATTGCTCATGCCAATTCTACCTTTTATGACGCAATCTCAACATTCTGTTCAAGTTCCTGGTCCTGCTGCTTAGTGTTGGAGAAACTTCATTTTGGTGGTCGGTGGCGACCAAGAGGTCGCGGGGAGAACGTGTGGTAGAGGTGCATTTTTTATTATTTAGTTTCTATTCTATTTTGTGGGTTTATTTATAAAAATTTGTCTTTTATTCATTGAAATTCAGTTGTTTGGTCATGATGCGTTTGATTTTTTTAATATATACCTGGTCCTAGTTGATATTTCGAGCATAAACCATTCCCAAATGTATGTTTTGATACTCGAAACTAGTTTCCATCCTAGGGGGATTAGTTCACCCTTGTTGACGTTCCTTTCATCACATAATCTAAAGATTGGAAAAGGGGAATATCTGAGCTCAATGTGATTGAACCATTGGACAAATATAAAAAAATTGACAAAGGAAGGAATAAGAAGAATGTTGCACAAGGGTCGCGCAATTACACTTGCGCGACACCTAAATGGTCGTGCAAGTGACTTACGCTCCCTAAAGGATAACCACCCGGGTCTTCTTCAGCTTATAAATAGACCTTGTGGGCCCCCCATTCGAAGGAGTAATTTTTCCAGAAACTCATATTTGAGCTCCCGACGCCCTAGTCTCTTCACAAAGCTTCTGAAATACTTCTAAGGTAATTTCTTACCTAGAACGGAAGATCTAAAGAGGGGGAGGAAGGCCTAAGTGTTGAAAGTCATCAACACTTGCGCGCCTGAGTGGCCAGCCCTTATGGGAAATGGCCACACTTTCACGCCGCCTTACTCCTTCAACAGAACTTGGGCGCCACTCTTTTGGAAGAACCTCAAGATGATTCTAAAGGCTTTAACCAAGAGTTTCTCAAGTATTACCCTGCTGGTTAACCATCGCGCAAGTACCCATGTGTCGCGCAGGTATAACTCCACGATCGGGACTTGCGTGCCCACACAGTACTTTCCCTCCTGCCAGGACTTGTGTGCCTCTTCCTCCATGGGCGCCCTTCTTGCCCATTTCACCCCTATTAAGCCATTCCACCTCTCCTATTTAAGATTCAGTCTTCAAGACACTCTTCAAATACATTTATGGCATGATTTCTTGATTTTACATCCTTATCTGAAAGGGACTATGTGGAATATCTCTCAAAACCTAGTGATTTACACATCATTATGTCACTAAATATTGAGATTTCATTCATTCAACCTCATCCTTTAAGATGAGAGAACTCATTAAACCTGGGCATCCTCCTTAGGAGTAAGTCCCAACCATAATTGCATTATCCTGGGCCTCCTTTTTAGGAATAAGCCCCAGTCCCCTAATTTGGGCATCCTCCTCAAGAGTAAGCCCCAATCATAATTATCTTAACCTGGGACCCCTTTTCTGGAGTAATCCCCAGTATCAAATATGGGCATCCTCTTCAGAAGTAAGCCCCAAGTACCTTATTTTTTCAAGTCTCTTAACCTGGGCCTCCTTTTTTGGAGTAAGACCCAATCTTACTATCTCTTAACCAGTCCTAATTTACCTTTCCTATGGGATTCCTTTTCAGGAGTAAAACCCAATCATAAGTCATATCCTAATTTGGGCCTCCTTTTTAGGAGTAAGCCCCATGTTAGAGTATTCAAAATCTCCATGAAGCACATATACCTTTTTGGACCCTATTCCTGGATTTCTTCCCTAAAGTAAATCCTAAAGTTCATTTATCTGGGCAGTCATACATACCTAAGCCCCACATTATTTCTTATGATTGCATCTTTCACGACACAATTGTCTAATTTTTACCAATACCTCTTGTTTCTCAAATCGAGCATGACTCACGGGAGCTTAGAGTGTAAAATTAATTATGAAATCCTTCTTTGAGCCATCAATCATGAACATCATACTCCCTTACTCGAACAATGTGGGTTCTAATTCCTTTTATATAAAAAGGATACATAGGTAGCCCATCTGCGGGATCGATCCCAACTCTGAAATAATTCATGTCCTTCTAAATGACAATAAACTTCAAGTGCCCCACTGAGTGGCTTTAAAACCAGTATGGTCATCATAAGGACCAAGAAACTTTTACGTATCAAAGGATACCATTGAATAAGAATCTATAACAAATACAGATGATTCTTTATCAGTGAAGAACCTCGAATACATATAAAAGATTCTCTAAATTTTCTACATATCGATCATTGATTGTCAGATCTAAAGAAAAAATCATTTTATATTTGGTAATGTAATAAGGATTCACGAACATAACTTAAATCTATAAAGAGAGTTCCGGAGTAGTCAATAATTCCCCTCAAAAAGGTGTGATTAGTCCGACCTCCCATCCTCTCGACCAATGAAAGTTCCTAAGCCTCATCAGTCCATAAACTAATGAGCACCTACCTTTGGAAAGTAGGTCCGAATGGATGTGGAATCATTGGATGTTTCCAGTTCAACGAAAACACCCGTTAGAAAACGATCAGAATGTTTGAACCTCCCATCAAAGGAGGTCATCCCCGAAGTCTGAGGGAAACAAAAATGGTGAACCCGACGTGAATCCATAACCAAGTTAAACTGATGTTTTACCTATTTGTTAGGCCCCTATTTAAAACTCAATAAGAGGGTCAAAAAAAACAATCATTGAAATATGTGCTCATCCAAAAGATGTAGTGGCTGAATTTATCTTGATTCTGTCTGTTATATCAAACATGCACTCTTTTCCAAGATCTTCTGCATTTCTAGAATGGCTGCTCTTAAGTTCACACATGTGAATACTACTGCTGCAAATGCTACTGCTGCTACTCCTGTTGGATCATTGTCCACTCTGAGGACGATATCACCTACTCAGCATCTTCAATGCTGGGTATCAAATGCACTGGTTAAGGAGTACCGTCAACACAGTACCATCCAAACTCTGGAGACTTCCCGAAAAGCCCTCCAAGTGAACAACTCACACCGGTCGTCCGGACAACGTCGACTAGTGATCAAGAAGTAGGCGGTGCGGACTACCGTCTCCAACCGTTTCGGGTCTTTATCCCCGGAATGCAATCACCATTCACTCCCTTATTCCGGGGAGGTGAATGAGCAGGTCCATCAAGGCCTTAATTCTTGCAAACAGGAGTCTTTCCTGAGGTCTCCCACCAACAATCACCGCCAGACTCGTGCGGAAGTGCACCCTCAACATGATGAGGGTACCGACTCCAGGCGTTCGGCTCAGGTTCCTTGAACCCGAGCAGGAAATACGAATCTCCAGAGGTAAAGTCCGGTTAACAGTGAGCAGGTTATCATCTATACCATCTCTAAAGAAGTCCACCAACCTAACTTGGTGGCAAGCAACGAGTATGCACACACACCTGCCCGTTTTAATTCTGCTGTCCAGCAGACTCGTCTGGCAGCATCACGCCAATCCCGCCAGGAAATTCCTACGGAGTACTATAGGCAGGAACATACACCATTTTATAATCAGTAGCTAGTCAGCAGGCTCATCTGACTACATATGATGGATCTCTTCAACTACGTTTGGTGAAGTGTAATCAGCAGGCACATACACCTGCTAGTACTAATCAAGCCTACCAACAGTCTCACTTGGTAGCATTTGGAGAAGTTTGTCGAAAAGCCCCGACAACAAATAGGAGGAAGACTCAACTCTCTGCCCCCACACTTGAGTACTGTCAGGATTCACTGACAGGAAAATAAGGACAAGAACGGGAAGATACACCTACTGCAAGCCCTGAATGGACGTATATTCCCGTTCCGGCAGCTGAAGTCACCAAGCATATTCTATCGATGGTGAAAGAGAAAAAGCAAATCCCTGATCATATTCTAGATGCCTACCAGGATATTATAACAACTTCAATGGCATCTCAGGGAAAGACACATAAATATATCCCTACCAGTGGAGTGACACATCAACAATTCACTCCGGAACAACCACACACATCTGTTCCAGTCCAAGAGGGTTGTGGGGAATACTCCCCCATATCATACGGATAACCAAGTCAGGCACATACACCTGATTTGAGTGAATATCGTCAGTCTAACCTGACCATATTTTCTGATCAGGCACATACACCTACTCAGAACAGCCACTTTCAACAACAAGTGGTTTCCAAAGCGAGTAAGAAGGCATCTAAGAAAAAGACATGCCCACCACAGTCGGGAGATCAAGAGCTAATCTATAACAAGGCCTTGCTCGATGCTGGAGTTCTTGAAGCCCTCATACAATTATCTATGGAAATTCAAGATTCTATTCCCTCATTTCCCAATAGTGGGAACATTATTTCTGAAGGTCTTCAACAGACACTTCCTCATGAAGGTTTGCTTCATGACAATTCGGTCGATCTCCAAGTTTCATCTTCAAATGAGAGTCACAGGAACCCTCTGTGTGGTCAGAAGGCCAAGGACCAAGAGATCTTATCTTTTTCTGTAACCCATTATGGTGGTCCTCCCCATGATGATGAATTTTGCTGCGAAATTCCTCTCCGCAATAGTGATGCACATTGCCTGGAAAATGATCCAGTGGACAAAGTAGTGTCAGGAAAGCCCTCTTATCTTGAGGCACTTGCAAATGCGAAACCAGTCATGTCTAAAGCTTCATCGGTAGTAGGTGAAACACTTTCTCAATCAGAAGATAGCCTAGGGTGTAGGTCATTATCCAAACCACCCCTAAGTCATGAATCTTCTAGTTTGATCAATGATTTCTCTACCAATCCTGTTGAATCCAATGAAGCAACAAGGAAACAGTAACTCTAGTCAAATCAGGTAAAATAATCTTCATCAAATGACAAAGAGGAAATGCTGAAAATTAGAAAACAACTGGAAAAATGTGAAGTGCCAGTCATGTTTTGGCCTCTGGCTGACTCTCAGTATGACATTCCAGAAATGTTGAGGGAAGATGAAATTCATGATATTAGTCTCAACATATGGAAAACTCTTTGTCAGTTGAAAAAGAAAGTATTATCTTATGATGAATATTAAAATCATCTTAAGATAATAGAAGGGTTACAACTTCAGATTGATTTGGCATCTCTATTAGTCTCTCGATATCAGAAGGCTGAAAAGCAGCATAGATCCCTCAACCTTCATCCTTTGGCGCACTAAGAAGATTGCGTCAGTTAATTCCAAATTCCTCATCTGGTATTTGTATCATAGGATGGGGTGTTCATGGAGCACTGCATTTCACTATGCTTTCTAGTCAGCAAAGCCCGCTGAAAATGGTCTCATGCAATGTTATTGCCCATGGCTGGGCACAATCAATGGGCTTTGTTTGTAATCAAAAGCTTGCCGAAGAACATGCCTCAACTAGATCCCCTCAAAATCAAGAATACAGAGAACAAGTTGTTGAATTAATCCTGCATCAAGCAAACTAGAATGTTGAATATGCCTCTCGTTTGGAGCAATCACGTCACCAAGTGACAGAATTGTCAGAAATCATCCAATGGTCTTTTGAACCGGGTGATAAAAGTGGATACAGGTTAATGCATCCCGCTAATTTCTAGACTAAGTTTCGCAAGATCAGGAGAACTTTTATGAAAGTCACAGACATAGCATGTTAAGAGCCACCCCAGCTCACCAGACTGGGGACTCTTTTAAACCAACCCTCAGAATCCACAAATATGATTTGAGGAGTTGAGAAGGAATACCCTCAGTCCACCGGAATGGGGAATTTTTCAAATCATCAATCTCCTCCTCAAAGAAATTCGGTCTTTTCTAGATTGGGGAAGAAGCCTCAAGAGGAACGAAGAGCCAAATTATCAGGAGATTCCCTCCAAGTTACGGTTCTTCAAGAAGTTGTTGAGGGATCGGATCAACAAAAGGCAATGTCTCATCAAAGACATGGAAGAAGACAATATCACAAAAATGCTGATAGAAGGGATGCGATGAGTTATGCATCAATCTATGTCATCAATGCTGTTGTTGCTGATCCACCAGATGAGGCTCACTCAGGGGACTCAGATGAAGAGGTTCCTGCTCAAGAATATGTATGCACCGACACAAATGAAGAAGGTGTGCGTACACGAAATCAAAGGATTACTCAGAACCTAGGTAATCCTTCGAGTAACCCACTTCCCCTTCTCCGAAAAGGATCCAACAAAGGGAAGGGAAAGAACCAAGTTACATATCCTTCCTTTGGAGAAGGTCAATCACTCTCACTAGAGAAAAGGTTTTCACAACAGGAGGAAGAAATGAAAGAATTAAGAAGGTTGAATGCAGAACTACTTCAGAACAGTCTACTTCTTAAGCATGTTGGAGTCAGTCAGCCAAAGAAATTTGTTGCAGATACTGAGATGGATCAAGAATATCCTCCTCTATCAGTACACCCTCACAGGTCTAATCCTACGGGTCACGTGGAACAACAGTTGGCAGTGCTACCATCAGTTGCAGCACCAACCACCACATTTTTCCAAGCTCCAATCATTTCACCTACACAAGTCCAAGTTCAACCGGATGTTTCTCAAAAGTTAATAACTACTATTGAGTCATTAACAGCTCGGTTAGATACTATGGAAGGGAAACGTGCGCAAGTTCAACCAGAAAAGAAAATTTACCCTGAATGGGTAGATTAAATCTCTCCTCCATCTAGTTTTGGGAACACTGTATTCCCTATTTTCAATGGATCAGGCGACCCTGAACAACATTTGATGCATTACGTGTCTTGTTGTGATCCTATGATGGCAAATCTGGAGCATCAAGAAGTAGTGAAACTCAGATGCTTCGTGCGAACCTTGCAAGGACCAGCTTTTGTCTGGTATACAAGCTTGCAATACTGGTCAATTACCAGATGGGAGGATCTTCGCCAAAAATTCCTCCTTTAGTTCAGCTCAACTTTTCCAAAGACAACATTTTTCTATATTACAAACTATAAGCAAAGGCAGAATGAAAGGGTCTTTGATTTCATTGCTCGCTGGAAGGGATTAACATATTCCTTGATCTTAGCACTCCCTCAATAAGAATTGTTGCCAATCTGTGTGGCAAATCTGCGTGACGAATTACGCACACAGTTAATCCCTGTGAAATACACAGGAGGGTTTCAAGACCTTACTTCAATCACTCAGAAAATTGAAGATCCCCTTATATAGGTTAAGGCTAAATCTCGTGTAATTCCATCATCTCTAGGAAGGAGAATGGCTAAAGCAGAAACTGCTACAGTTATGCTTAAACAAGCACCTGTACCTGTTTCTACCTCAAAACCTTCATTTTCTCGTAGGTCTCCACCTCCCGAGCGCCAACAACAAAGGCTGTTACGTCTAGACGATCAAAGATATCAAAGATGAAACAATTTGAGGATTTGAAGACAAAAACATATTGTTTCCGAAATGAACAAGATCCTCGTTATTTCATTTCGGCTCTAGAAAATATTTTGTTCAATTGCCAATGCCCAAGAGGCCAAAGAAGAAAGGATATGAAGACTGTCCCAATTATTGCCCTTTTCAACAAAGTTGGGGCATCCCATCAAGGAGTTTTTTGTCTTTAAAGACCTCATGCAAAAGATGGTCGACTCGGGACAAGTCAAACTGAAAGGCTCTTAAGCTCAGGTAGCATGTGTTACTGCTACAGTTCTAGAGGACAAAGGTGAATGGAAAGAAGTAAAAAGAAAAAATGAACAGAAGTATGATAATTGGATGGTCAGAAAGTCAATCAATAGAACTCATGCTATTTTGCGAATAGAATTAAAGAAACCAATTGTGTCTTATGCCATGAATGTTGCGGCAAAACCCTCTTCATCAGAGGGAAAGTCCTCAAAGAAATGGCATGATTCAAAGAAAGAAGAAGAATCATAAGAATATGATCATGTGTCCAAGCCTAAGTTGTATTTGACTTTGGAGGACTTAATTCCATCTACTTCAAAGCCACAGGCACCTCCCCACCAAACGGCACAGCCTAAACAAGATAATCAGGCAGAGTCTTCCTCAGACAAAGAGTTAATCTTTGGTTCTGTTAATATGATTCAATTAATAGATCCATATTCCAGTCGCAGTTTTGATTTCAATGAGCATGAATTACCTGTATCGAACAGGGAAATCATAGGAAGTTCCAGGGGCTCAGAATACAGGGGAGGACGTGGATCTTTCAGAAGCCACTATTCCAATTCTACCCCGGCTAGAACTATGTACGCAGTTGAAACTCGTGGTAGAGCCCTTCAGCGAGCTCTAAAAGAACAAGCATGTTCTTCTACCAATAGAAAATTCAGTCCAGGCGCAGTTATTTTGGAAGACAGGTTGAATGTTCCATCTTCTTACTCTCAGCAAGTAAATGGATCTAATCGGTCTAATCTTCCAAAACCAGGAATATTTCCAAATCATATCCCGATACAAGATGCATCAACTTCCAAAGCATTGGCTTCCAAGGTACCTGCTAAACCACATTTTCCTATTGGGAAACGCAGACCTCTGGATCAAAAGTATGATATATTGAAACACTTGGCCCAAGTACTAGCCAAGGTATCAATTCTGGATGCCCTGAATCTGTCAAAAGATTTTCGAGAAGCACTCATCAAGGCTTTGTCAAGTCCTCAAGAGTTTGAAACTGAAATTGCTGCAGCTGAAGTCTATCACATAGAGAATAATCCTACAGAATGCCATGCAATAATATATTTTACTGATGAAGATGAAGATGATGTTGTGCATGGACATATTAGACCATGTTACTTGTCTGGCATGGTCAATGACTAGACATCTGAAGAAATTTCATTGACAATGGTTCAGGAGTCAACCTCATGCCCATTCGTACACTTCGTCGAATTGGCCTCACGAAATCTGATTTATCACCTTCTACCATGATGTTACAAGGATATGATAAAAATGGACAAGAACCACTGGGTGAAGTTACACTCAGAACTCATTTTGGAGATCATGTATCCAATTCAGATTTCATGGTTGTTGATCAAGACACTGCCTTCAACAGCTTGCTTGGAAGACCCTAGATACATCAACATGCGGCTATCCCTTCATCATACCGTCAATGTCTCAAATATTGTTTCGATGGTCAAGTTGGGAAATTGTATGGTGATAAGGCCTCATTCAAGACATGTGAGTCTTAATACATTGATGTGGAATTCTATCACATGAAGGGAAGGGAGAAATCCACAACAAAGGATGTTACCAAAGTTAATTATCTATATTGTTTGGAGAAAATTCCAGTAAATCCATTTACACATGTGAGTAAATATTATGTGTTTCTTATCAGTCAAATTGACAAGATAGACCCATATCAAAATACTCTTATGGAAAGATCCATAATGTCAATTACGAAAATCGAGCTTGACAACATGGGAGAAATTGGTAAACTACCAAGCAGTGATGAAAGCACAAATGGTGACATCTTCATTTTATCAGCTGAAATCCAACAAGTATATGCTTCGCCAATTAGTCCAGAAGAAGCTATAGCAACATCGGAGGTGAACAATGATGTCGATTCTCAATCGATCATCTCCTCTTTATTACCCAAAGAAGACCCTTTATCATCAATCGGGTCGGAAATGGAAGCTTCTTCTTCAAGATATGCAAATTTTGACATCCCTCCTGATCTTGAAAATTCTACTTTATCATCTACTATGCAAGTAGAAATAGAGGAAATAATACATGAAGAAGAAGAAGAAAAGGAAGATCTAAGAGATGCTCCTCCAGCATTTGAAGAGGGTATCTCTACCATTGTGGATGAACTCAGAGAAATAAATCTGGGTACAAAAGAAGATCCACGCCCCACTTTAATCATTGCGGCCATGACTCTTGAAGAGAAAGAGATATATATTTCTTTTCTAATGAAAAATAGAGATATATTTCCCTAGAACTATATAGAAATGCCCGGGCTTGATCCTGATGTTCCTAATCATCATGTGGGTTTACCAGAAGAACATTGAGGATTTAAGCAAGCCGCAAGAAGAACGCACCCAACTTATGCTTCCAAAATTGAAGCGGAAGTGGATAAGATTATCAAAGATAAATTTTTCATAGAAGTTCAATATCCCAAATGGTTGGATAATATTGTCCCTGTAAAGAAGAAGAATAGACAAATTAGAGTTTTCATCGATTTCATAGATCTTAATCGGCATTGTCCTAAGGATGATTTCCCAGTTCTGATTACAGAAATTTTAATTGATGAAACAGCTAGCTATGAAGCAATTTTCTTTATGGATGGATATTCTGGATATAATCAGATCTGAATATCCCCTAAAGACGAGGAATCTACAGCCTTCATAGCCCCTCAGGGTGTGTTTTTCTACCGGGTAATGCCCTTTGTCTTAAAGAATGCAGTTGAAACTTATCAGCGTGCCATGCATCGTATCTTCAAACCCTTCTTAGGGAAGTTTGTTGAATGCCATGTAGATGATTTAGTAGTTAAATCCAAACAACGTTCTAATCACTTGTCTGATTTGCAAGTCGTATTCCACAATCTTCGACAACATAATTTGAATATGAACCCCTTAAAATGTGCTTTTGGGGTAACCTTAGGAAAATTTCCCAACTTTTTTGTACGCCATCGTGGTATTGAAGTCGATTCTGAGAAGACCAAGTCAATCCTTGGTATGTCACCTCCTCAAAATTTTAAATAATTAAGAGGACTTCAAGGACACTTAGCATATATTCGGCGTTTCATCGCCAATTTAGCAGGAAAATGTTTACCCTTCACCAAATTGATGAAGAAGGGAGTCACGTACCAGTGGACTGAATAATGTTAAGAAGAATTCGATATTCTCAAGAAATAACTCTTGAGTCCATCGGTACTCATGCCACCTATTGACAGAAGACCACTTATCCTCTACGTGGAAACTCTAGAGTGATCATTGGGTGCATTTCTTACTCAAAAGAATGATGGTGGGAATGAAAAGAACCTCTACTATCTCAGTCGAACCATGCTTGAAGCAGAAACCCGATATTCATGTATTGAGAAGTGCTTCCTGGAATTAATCATTGCAGTTCAGAAGTTGAGACACTACCTGCAACATCACGAGGTCCAGTTGGTATCTCGCAATAACCCGCTCAAATTTATCCTTAGTCGTCCAATGCTTACAGAATGTCTGGCAAGGTGGGAAGTTATTTTGCAGCAATTAGACATTCAGTATGTGTCTCCAAAGGCGATAAAGTTCAAAGCTCTGGCTGATTTCTTATCTAAACACCCTTCAGTGGAAGACACATCTTCAGATATTGAACTCCCTGATGATGAATTCTTCTCTATTCAAGAAAGTCCTTAGGAATGGGAAATGTATTTTGATGTTGCTTCCAGAAGTCCAACAGGGAGGAAAATGGAAAATCCTAAATTCAACAAATTTGTCTTAGGAATAGTGCTCATTTCTCCAGAAAAGGCAGTGTTACCTTATTCCTTCTTATTATGGGAAGGTGGTACCAATAATGAAGTTGAATACCAAGCTCTCATCGTAGGCTTGGAATTAGCACTTCAAGAACAAGTGAATCACTTAAAGGTGGAAGGTGATTTAGACCTGGTAATCAAATGAGTCAATGGGGATTATGCTATCAGAAAAGAAGAACTAATCCCTTTGTATGATTACGTCAGAGAGTTAATGGAGGAATTCCCTTTGGAACCGACATTTTCTTATGTCCCAAGATCACAAAATGCTCAAGTTGATGCACTGGCTAATATTTCCACAGCTCTGGCAGATCCAAATCGGGACGAGACAACCATCAGTATTGCCCACCGTCGTGCAATTTCAACTTATGTTCGAATCAGAACAGAGGAAATTAATGAAATTAGTTCCATTCCTGAACCGTATGGTCATACTACAGGATGGATGTCACCTATTAGGGAATACCTTATAAATGGTACACTTCCACCTGATAGAGATGAGAAAGATCAAATCCGGTGACATGTGGTCAATTTTACTCTTTATGATATCCCAGATCACTTAGAGAAAATTCTCTACAAAAATGGTTTTGATGGAGTTCCCTTCAGATGCATTAATGGTGAAGAGACAATGGTTGTCATGAAAGAAGTGCATGCAGGAGTCTGTGGTGCCCACCAGTCTGGACATAGACTGTCTGATCAGATTTGAAGGCCTGGATACTATTGGCCTTTAATTATACAAGATTGTGTCGATTTCACAACGAAGTGTCATTCATGCCAAGTACATGCCAAATTCATTCATAAACCTCCAGAGTTGCTTCATACAGCTAAATACTCATGGCCATTATCCCCATGGGGAATGAATGTGGTGGGACCTTACCCTTCGGCTATGACCAAGCAGTTTAAGTACATTCTTACTGCTACTGACTTCTTTTCCAAATGGGTAGAGGCAATACCTCTCAAAGAAGTCATTTCTAAATGCGTTTTTAGCTTCATAAAGTCTAACATCATTACCAGATTTGGTGTCCCTCATACCATATTGACGGAAAATGGCACCAACTTCTATTCATCCGAGGTGAATAAGTTGTATAAAAAATACAACATCAAATCCAACCATTCATCTCGGTATCATGCAGCGGCCAACGGCCAGATAGAAGCCTTTAAGAAGACTCTTTAAAATATACTGCAAATGATGGTGGATAAAGATAAGAGGTCATGGCCTGATAATCTCTTTCATTCTTTATGGGCTTATCGAACTACCACCCGCACTGCAACTCGGTCAACTCCATATTCATTGGTATATGGAACGGAAGTCGTCTTTCCCATTGAAGTTCAACTACACTCGCTTAGAGTTGCCATTTGTGATCAATCATCTACAGATGAACAATCTCAAAAGCGATTGAATGAATTGGAACGGTAAGATTAGAAAATATTGTTCACTTTGAACCACTATGAAGTCTATCAGAATCGAATAACATGAGATTTTAACAAAAAAGTTCGTCTTCATTCATTCACTCAGGGAGAATTGGTATTAGTTATTATAACTCCAATGATACCAAGAAAGAAACCTCCCAAGCTTGAGCCAAAATGGGAAGGACCTTATTCAATACATAGTGTCTAATCCAATGGAGTTTATTCATTAATCTCGATGGATGGAGAACTCATCACTACTCCAACCAATGCCAGATTTTTGGAGAAGTATTTCGTATAAACACAAAAACTTCATTGTACTTTCTATATGACATTAAACTATACGACAATGGTCCATACATATGACCATAAACTATTTGTATTACTTTCGTCCGACATGACGGTAAACTGTGAAAAAAGTTCTCTAAATGGTCCAGTATGACCTTAAACTACAACTAAGTCCTATATGACCTTAAAATACATCCATGGTCCGGTATGACCTTAAATTGCATCATCAAAGGTCCATGCGTATGACCCTAAAATATTTGCGAGTCCCTTACGTCTAGCAAGATGTTAAACTGTGATGTCCTAACTACATGACGCTAAACTGTATAGAAGTCCCTTACGTCCGGAAAGATGTTAAACTACATAATCATCAAAGGTCATGTATGAACTTAAACTACACTTTTGTCCAGCATGACATTAAACTTCACCATCCACGGTCCATGCATATGACCTTAAACTATTTTCACTTTCGTCCAACATGACGCTAAACTGTGGAAAAAATACCCAATGCGTCGAACATGACGTTAAATGGTGTACTCTTTTGTCCTCACTGCATGACATTAAACTGTACAGTCCCCCTTTCGTCCAACATGACGTTAAACTATATTGTCCCCATCGTCCTAACTACATGATGCTAAACTGTACAAAAAGTCCTTGATATGTCCTACATGACATTAAAATGTACTTTGTCCCTGCTACATGACATTAAAATGTGCAGCACCAATAGTCCTAACTGCAAGACTTTAAACTGCATAGTCCCTTTATATGTCCTACATGACATTAAACTATGCATCGTTAAGGTTGTTGTTACCTCTTGTTTCTCACACCGAGTATGACTCACGTGAGCTTAGAGAAAACCTCAACCATAACACTCTCTTTGGGATACTAACCATGTGTAAGTCCCAACAACATCATTTATTTAGTTCATTGTCCACAAGAACATCTTCATCATTAATTCATTCTTTAATTGAACTACGCAGACTTTGATCCTTGCCTTAAAGGCTGGGTATGTGGGCAACCTCCCAAGGTTCAAGCCCAAAACCAATCTCTTCACATCGGTTCAACTCCATATAATACGATGTTGATTCATGAAACCGCCCCTAGAATCAATATCTTTACATTGGATCACTTTCATCCTTGCTATACGACGTTAGACTATACAACACTTTTTTCCAGTATGACAATAAACTAAATTTTTTTTATACTCTCACCTGAGAGGGAATCTTTATTTACATTGATTTTTAATCATGTTTCATTTCAAAGTCTACGTGCATACATGGAAATGCCCAAACCTTTTACCTTGGGTTAAACCATAATTGTACTAAAATCCCCTTTCACCCTTCACATGTACGAACAAAATTTGTATTGAGGGTATTTCTAGAACTACGTGGGCTTGATTCCCATCCTTATGGGATACGTAGGAACGCTCGAGTGTCCCTCGAATCCAGCCCCAAGTCTTTAGGCCTAACCCCAAATTCAACATTCAGTTCCCTGGCAGAGAAGTCCCTATGAAAACACACACTGTGTATTTATTACAATGGTCCATGCTCTATGACCCTAAACTAAGATCTCTAATACTTTTGTCCCACACGATGTTAAACTGTAATTTAAGAACTACGTAAGAGATTGTTTCCCATCCTTATGGGATACATAGTGAAGTCCAACATTTCAATTCAGGACCCAGACACAACATGATTATGGTTACCATTGATCATTGTATCTCTGGATACATTGAACAATACCCATATTTATGTGTAATAATCCTAACCTTAAATATTTTTAGATCTTCATAATCCTTTTCCTGACTTCTAGTCGCAAAAATTTCAAACATCCGAGAATTCTTTTTCCTGACTATGCAGCAAGTGCCCATAGGTGGCCTTTCATAAACAATCTACATAACAGACATGTTATCCAAAAGATACTATTATATAACTATGTAGCCGATGCCCTTAGGTGGCCCTACATAATTCAACCCCCTAACGGGTTTTTCGGATAGTTGTAACTTCATTCATGGGAAGAATTACTCCTTTTGTCATTATTTGTCTTAAATGATAGTATGTAGGGATCCACAAAAATAGCCATCCTTAAAATATTTGTCCCATATCCTTTTTCAAGATCTGAAAGTCTTCAAGTCTATGGTTTATATTCTCCTTCCCTACGTTTGGGTCAGACATTCGTAGGAGTGATATCCATCCAGTTCTTCGATAATCTTGTTTTGAAATATCTTCTCCATATTCAAGTACCTCTTTCCATACAATAAAACTCTATAATTTAGAAAATTTGAATCTCCATAAACTTTCACTGGCTTTTAGCACTAGGAAAGTAAATTTCCGAGAGTTCTTTTTCCTGACTATGCAGCACGTTCCCATAGGCGGCCTTGCATAAACAGTCTATATAATAGACTTGTTAGCCAAAAGATACTATTTATTTGACAATGCAGCCAATTCTTTTAGGTGGCCCTACATAATTCAACCTCCTAACGGGTTTGTTAAATAATGGTAAATTCATTCTTAGGAACTACTTCTTCCAATTACATTTAGCTCTTTTTCATATCATTCCACAGATTCAAATATTCTTAAGTCATAGTTTACATTTTTTCCCTCATACTTGAGTATGGTACTTTGTTTTTAGATGAATTGTCAAGGAATTGAGTCAATTTTAATTTATTTCAGTCAAAGCTATTTCAACCTTAAACAATAGACTTTTTATGTCCGACATGCATGACTTTAAACTTCCCACAAATGGAAAAGGAACTCCGAACAAAAGTCAAGTTCTAGCTCACTAAACATACATTTTGTATGATTTAGGTAATATTGAAAAATTAAAAGGATCAATGTTTGTAGGGTTATTTACATTAATCCTATTAAAAATCAAACTATACTTACTAGGACTATTGGATTAGGTAAAACTTAAATCAGGTAGCAAGAAAATGCAAGCACAAATGATTGAAGGTGAAAGTATTTTTCATTGATGCACACGAGTTAGAAGGAAATCCACAGATTGGAGTCTCTTCTCTTTTCCAATGAACTACAAAAGATTTTCAACATAACTCTTCAATTGATTTACGGAATCCCGAGCTTCATTAGCAGCCACCTGGAATTCATTCATTCAACTGGATACCATAAGAGATGCAATGATACCAGCTCTTCTTGGAACAATTGTAAAAGAATGTTCTTGAGTGCGGTTTGAGAAAATTTTCTGTTGATCAAATAGTGACTCTGTTTTTCTCCAAGAGACTTGGAAGATGGATACATGGATTTTAGAATGAAGTATTGGAAGTAATGAGCCATTTGGAGAGAGTACTCTTTTCAGATATTTCTCTAATACCATGTTTTTCTTCTCTCCACCAACCGGCAGTGGAAAAAATTTCAGCCCATGGGTTTTCCATTTTCATATCTGCAAGTAAATGACATGGAGGAAGAATTTGAAAGTTCACACCATTTTTGTTGCTCTTAATGCACAAAATAACCGAAAAAGAGGAGTACCAGTGCAGCTGCATTTTAGACTTATAGTTCTTTGCTTTTGGAATATTGACTCATTGTTGATGACCATGACCATACCGAGACAGGTAGATTCTCTGTGGGAAATTAAGATGATATTTCTTCAAATACTTAGCCAAATATAAGAGAGTGTTCTCACAGATATCATAGTAATCATGGACAAAAATGTTTATCATGTCATCAATCCACATGCTATCCAGTTCATCAGTTGTTATGATTCTGTTAGGATCCATTGAATCAGCACAAAGGATGAATAATTAACTCTTAAGTAGGTTGATTTTTCATAAAATTTGTGAAAGAATTCGAAACAAATGGAAAAGGTATTAAGGCGCGCAAGTCTAAACATGGAGTACAAGTATGGAGATGCCATGCAAGTATTTGTCATGCAAGTATCACCACGCAGGTCCAGATACCTATACAACAACTCAACGAAAAAAAAACAGCGAAAATAGAGCAACCTGCGTGGCGAAGGTGACCTGCGCGGTGAGAGCTCGATGGTTTGAAATCTGGAAATCCGGGTGCTTTGTATGGAAAGAAGCCCCCTATTTATAGGACATGAGCCCTATCTGCGTGCTTACACCCAGTGCACTCCAGCCCTGCGCGACTCAGACCTGCGCGCCACCTTTCCTTTTGAATCTCATTTTCCTCAGAGTTAAATCCTCTATTCTCTCTGGATCCAACTCTGAGGGGGGACTTTTGTTGACGCTCCATTCTTCACAGAATCTAATGATTGGAAAAGGGGAATATCTGAGCTCAAAGTGATTGAACCTTTGGACAAATATCAAAAAATTGACAAAGGAAGGAATAAGAAGAATTTTTCACAAGGGTCGCGCAAGTTCTACAATGGTCGTGCAAGTACACTTGCGCGAAACCTAAATGGTCATGCAAGTGACTTGCGCGCCCTAAAGGATAACCACCCGCGTCTTCTTCAGCCTATAAATAGACCCTGTGGTCCCCCCATTCGAAGGAGAAAATTTTCCAGAAACACAGATTTGAGCTCCCGGTGCCCTAGTCTCTTCTCAAACCTTCTGAAACACTTATAATGTAATTTCTTACCAAGAACGGAAGATCTAAAGAGGGAGATAAAGGCCTATGTGTTGAAATTCATAAACACTTACGCGCCTGAGTGGCCATACATTAAGGGAAATGGCCACACTTGCGCGCTGCCTTACTCCTTCAACAGAACTTGCGCGCCACTCTTCTAGAAGAACCTAAATGTTATTCTAAAGGCTTTAACCAAGAGTCGCTCATGTATTACCCTACTGGTTATCCATCGCGCAAGTAACCATGTGTCGCGTAGGTATAACTGTGCGACCGGGACTTGCGCGCCCACGCAGTACTTGCACGCCTTCCAGGACTTGCGTGCCTCTGCCTCCATGGGTTCCCTTCTTTCCCATTTCACCCCTCTTAATCCATTCCACCTCTCCTATTTAAGATTCAATCTTCAAGACACTCTTCAAATCCACTTATAGCCCGATTTCTTGATTTGACCTCCTTATCTGAAAGGGACTCTGTGGAATATCTCTCAAAACCTTTTGATTTACACATCTTTATGTCACTAATGATTGAGATTTCATTCATTCAACCTCATCCTTTAAGATGAGAGAACTCATTAAACCTGGTCATCCTTCTTTGGGGTAAGCCCCAACCATAATTACGTTAACTTGGGCCTACTTTTTAGGAATAAGCCCCCATCCCTTAATTTGGGAATCCTCCTCAAGAGTAAGCCCCAACCATAATTCTCTTATCTTGGGACTCCTTTTCAGGAGTAAGACCCAGTCTCAAATATGGGCATCCTCTTTAGGAGTAAGCCCCATGTCCCTTAATTTTTCAAGTCTCTTAACCTGGGCCTCCTTTTCAGGAGTAAGACCCAGTCTTAATTTCTCTTAACTAGTCCTAATTTACCTTTGATCTGGGATTCATTTTCAAGAGTAAAACCCAATCAAATGTCCAATCCTTATTTGGGCCTCATTTTCAAGAGTAATCCCCAAGTTAGAGTATTAAAAATCTCCATGAAGCACATATACCTATTTGGACCCTATTCCTGGATTTCTTCCATAAATTAAATCCTAACCATCATTTATCTGGGCAGTCTTATATATATGAGCCCCACATTATTTCTTATTATTTCATCTTTCATGGAACAATTGTCTAATTTTTACCAATACCTCTTGTTTCTCACACCGAGCATGACTCACGTGAGCTTAGAGTGTAAAAGTAATTATGACATCCTTCTTTGAGCCATCAATCATAAACATCATACTCCCTTACTCGAACTACGTGGGTTCTGATTCCTTTTATAAACAAAGGATACATAGGTATCCCATCTGCGGGTTCGATCCCAACTCTGAAATAATTCATGTCCTTCTGAATGAAAATAAACATCAAGTGCCCCCACTGAGTGGCTTTAAAACCAGCATGGTCATCATAAGGACCAAGAGACTTTTACGTATCAGAGGATACCATTGACTAAAAATATATAACAAATACAGATGATTCTTTATCAGTTAAGAACCTCGAATACATATAAAAGATTCTCTAAATTTCATACATATCGATCATTGATTGTAAGATCTAAAGGAAAACTCATTTTATATTTGGTAAGGTAATAAGGATTCATGAACATAACTTAAATCTATAAACAGAGTCCCGAAGTAGACAATAATTCCCCTCAAAAAGGTGTGATGAGTCCGACCTCCCATCCTATCGACCAATGCAAATTCCTAAGCCTCATCAGTCCATAAAATGATGAGCACCTACCTTTGGAAAGTAGGTCCGAATGGATGTGGAATCATTGGATGTTTCCGGTTCTACAAACAAACCTGTTACAAACCGATCAGAATGTTTGAACCTCCCATCAAAGGAGGTCATCCCGGAAGTCCGAGGGAAACAACCCCCCTAGGGAAAGCCATAGAGAATTTGAAGTAGTCGGTTCAGGGTCCACCGAGTTTGGATCATGAAATTTTGAATTTAAAGGTATTCTATAAATTGATAAGAAGATAAATGATTCCATGGAGAATGAATATGATTATAGTGATTAAAAAATAATTATCGTGTTCCTAAAAATGTGAAAGAGAAAAAATATATCTTTTGTTTATAGTAATGTAGAATAATTTATTCCATGAAATCATTTTTAAATCCCCAAAGACTAATTGATTTTGTGGTTGACTAGGTCATCATAAAAATTTTATTAAGGTAAATTATTTGTTGAGATAATATCTTAAAAATTCCAAATCTATGAAGTACTCTGTGAACGAATTTATATCAGATCAATCAATGGATCAAATCTTAATGTTCTCAGGTACCTCCTTTTATGACATGCATGGAGTGATTTTCTAATTATTATGCATTACTGTAGAATGTATGTTTCATTAATTATCCACAACCATTTTATATAATCTATTTATCATATTTTATGATTTCTATACAATGTTATAATTGACTCTATAATTCATATATGGTATTATAGTTTCAGTAAATGGTTACTAATCCTCTATTAATCATGATGTGAAAAAAGTTGATTTAAAGTATGATCATGACATATTTATTCACTATTTGATTCATCCAAAAATGGTAAATCCTAAATTCTCATGAGACATAAAATATTACTCTGTCATTAAATAGTGAATTTATTTGAATCATTTAGGATCATTAAATAGGTTTCCATTATAAAGAGACAAATATGGTTATGGTTGATTGATGGACCCACATATTTGTCAAGTATTGACGAACTGGATGTTACTTAGGGGATTACTATTTTTAATCTCTTACAATACAACTGTTGTATCAGTGATCTTGGATTGGACTTTCATTCTAATTATTTAATAAAAGGCAAAGATGGTTTTTTTTTTCATTTTCATAATTTTTTCCTTATATGAAAATTTCATTATCCATATAATTGAAGATATAGAATTTATAATTATTCAAAAATTGTCATGGTTGTTTCTATGTTATGGTCACAAGATTAGTCAATGACATTAATGGGTCCTAAATTTATTTGGTGGATTGAATTATGACACAAAAAATTCCAAATTCATGTATTTATTTATATTTTTAATGTTTATGAATTTTTATTTGTGTTTCAGGTCAAACTATTATGTTTATGATGATTACTTCGAACAAAAATTGGTATACTGCATTTCTATGAACAAGCCCCTATGATATAATTGTGAAATGGTGGGTTTCCTCTTTATGGGATATTAGTTTCACAAGAAATACAGATGTTATCCCTTACCATACAATGTTCCCATGAATATATTAAAAATATATTGTTTTTTAATTTTTTTAAATATATTTTTAAATTGAAAATGATACATTTTCTCAGTTAATATCTCAAAACCCTCTAGGATATCTCCCATCATATTGCATACATACAGCTTTCTCATATATGATTCAACTTTTGAGATTGATTAGAAAATATATTGATTTCTTTTTATAAGTGAGATATACCTTATTATTTTTTCGTAATTCTTCCTTAATATTTTTCTTCTTCGTCAAAAAATATCTATAACACCATAATATGTAATTGATCCTTGAATAAATTTTCAGTTCTATATATTAAAGAATATTTTTATCATATAAACATTATTCTCTCTTCTAGAAGTATAGGAATATCATTTGATGACAGAATTATCAATTTTGGTAATTATTTTTATTTAATCCCTTTTATTTTAAATATGAAGAGTTATTTTTCTTTATTTATTTTAATTTCCTAATATATCTTCATCGTGTTACAAAAAATAATTTAATGGTGGAACCATAATTTTCTAATATTTTTTTTGTAATCCAATTTATTTCAAATATTATGTGGTTCTTATGTTTTATAAACTCTTTTTAGAATTTTTTAAACTATGTATTTTATGTTTTCAAGAAATTATTAATGTGAGCTAATGTCATTGTAAATTCATTATAACATCCAAAAACTCACCCTCCGGGATTTGGTGATGATATCCTAAACATCATATTTTTGGCATTGATACTGATAATTGTAAAATAATTTTCTCCATAAAAACCATATAACAATGAAAGGAAAATTTGGATCACTTATATTCTTGAGGAACATTTAGGTTTTGAGTTTTAGAGAAATAGGAAAAACTCTTAGATTAATAATATCCATAACATTATAGGATAATTTCTCCCAATTAAACCGGATTTTCTTATTTCACATTATTTCATCATCATCATCAATATGAAATATCTTTAATGAAAAATTTATTCAACCTCATTCATTATAACCAAAGGAAAATTGTTCATAAGAAAGATGATCTCATATTCTTAGAAAGGGTAAACATAAGAATTAATAAATAAATTTCATGAATAAGGATTAGAATTTCATACTGGCATGATGAAATAATCAATCTTCATAAGAGTATAACATATTAATATTCATACAAATAAATACCAATATCATCCCACACGGAACATTAAAATTAAAACTTTTAAAAATGAAATGTTCATAACATTCAATAATAACGAGTCATTTGATTTAAATCATGTCAAATGAAACATCATTAACCCATAATAAGCATAAATAAAATATATTGGTATCTTAAAAAATAGTCCCATATAACCCTTACAGAACCCTTAAAATTTTTAAAAATATACACTCAACATCCAATATAATTATTTGGAGGACATAATATTTTCCCAATGCATTAGAGAACTATTTAGGAGTACCCATTTTTTAAGTTGTAATCGGATCACTCGATGCTATCTGGGCAGCCCCATCATTTATATAGTATCCAAAACCACAACATGAGTAAATTATACAGGGATTTCAATTCATCATAAATAAATTAAACAATTATATTATTTCAAAACATAAATAACCTCTATAAAATAAATGTATTTTGTTTAGATATTTTTAAAACATCATTATCCTATGGAAAAGTAACGGCTTCCACAAATCATCGAAAAATAGTTAAAACATGGAAAATAAAGTATTTACCTATGAAACCCATGGAAACAATAATAATACATATAGAGAATGAATAATTATGGTATTAATACATAATATCCTTGTTGGATTATAATTTAATGCAAGCTTTGATGATGATGATGAATATAAATACAATTGAAATATCATTAAAAACATTTTGAGGAAGATACGTTTTTTATTTTGAGAAAAAACTTTTTTAAACATTTTAAAAATAATATATTTTAAAAAATCGTTGAATACTTATAAAGGAATCTAGAAAGAAAATAATTTTCACGATGGTTGAAATCTATTCATGTTTTATGCATTAAAACAATGAATCATTCACATTTTTAGTAAAATTAGAACATTTGTTATTTTATAATTAAATAAATATTCCATTAAAGATATGTTTTAGAATGAAATAATTGTGTAAAAATGTATTTATTAAATAATTTGGAAAAGGTTTAAAAATTTGAAAAAAATATATTGAAAACATGGTTTTGGTAGAAATCATACTTTCGACCAAAGAGAGAAATGAATTCATATTTTCCTTAAAAATCCAAATTATTTTATGACTAAAAGAGAAGGAAAATGGTACAATTAGTTTCATGTATCATGGATAAAAATATGTGAAGAGAATTCAATATTTTAATGAGATATATATTATAAGATCTTATTATTGGATGCATCAACATTTTCAATCCTGATAATTTATGAGATTGTGACAACGGACACATACCACTTTTCAGACACATATTCATAATAAACAGGAAATAATAACATTAAGTTAAACGTATAACATCCTGAAAATAAGTATGTTAATGATATAATATGTTAATAGGAATTTATATATAAATAAAAAAATAATATAGGTGTATAAAATAATAATTTCCTCAAAATGGAAAATTGAGGGAAATATCACATACTACTTTGGTAACCATGAAACCATAAAATCTATGAAATAGATATATATAAATTGATCTTTTAACCCACCTAAACTAAGTATAATAGTCAGAAAACACATTTATTGGTATTATATATACCATAGAACATAAATAAGTGGTGAATATGTCATATATATCATAGAAAAAAATTTGAGCTGATAAAAACCGTTACATTGAGTCTAACATTCCATGTGTGTCTTTATTATCTTGAATAAGAAACCTAATTTAATTATTTAATTTCTATATAAAATATATAATGTTTATTAACACTTTAATTTCAATTATTATCATGATATATACCATAACTTAATATATTAAAATAACATTGGATGTTTGGACCATATTCATTTTCTATGTATAAAATGACTTAGGTATTTTTTTCTATTTTCAAATTACTTATTATATAAACATAATCAGAATAATAATTAATAAAATAATTACAATATTTGTATAGAAGATATATTTTTTAAAAAAATCATGAATAATTATTTTTTAAAAATGATCTAACACTACCATCATGGAGACGGTAGGATGTACGTTCGCATGATTAACATTTCTATTTTCCAGTAATAAATATTGAAATAATGTAAGTAAAATTTATATTTCTATAATATATAAAATACCTGAAATAAATTTTTAATATATTATATACACTTATATGTATCAATTTTGTTATGTTTTGATGACTCATAAAGTCACATCGCTTCGAGGAGGCAGTAGTCCACACGTACACGAATGACGTTATCATTTTTTGAGTGAGTGAAAACATAAAAATGAAATGAAATGAAATATAATATTTAAATAATTATAAAAACTTCATTAATATCATAACTATGAAATTTATATCTCATATTTTTATTATATTTTCCATTATTACCTTGCATGTAACACATTATTGAAAAATGAATCACATATCTTCGTGAGGCTGTAGTCTCCTATTCACAAGTGCGACGTTATCATATCCACTACAGTATGGACTGTAAAAATGTATATATGGTATAACGACCCCATAGGTATAAATATATTATAAATATTATATATTTACATTATATCCTTCATCACACCCATTCATGAAATATGGTATTGGAAAAACTAATAACATCATTTCACGATCTGATAGTCCTCTATATACATGAATAATCATTTCGTAACACATTTGATCGAAGTTTGTGTTAATTTAGGTCATAACCATAACATAAAATAAATATCCTAATATAAAATATAATGATTTTATAAAATACCAATGGAATATTAAAAATTGAATGGAGTGGAGAAAGAAATAATATAAAAATGATCATTAAAGAACATTACTTATTCTCCACGTATACTCCATAGGTTTCCACCAAAGGCATTACTAGGTTGGATTTATGCACAAAATAATGAATCTAGGATGTTGAAAGAGACTTTTGGAAGTAATTTGGTCATGTATTTATTCATAAATACTGCTAGAAAAGTATAATAAGTGAGGGGAGTGAATTGCCTATTATAATGGGGGAGGAGTGTCATTCATGTAATTATAAAATATTCTTCACTATTAGGAAGTCAATCATAACTCATGTGCCAAAAAAGATAAATAATAATTTGTGGGTGGGTTTAACTTGTATAGAAACATAATAAAAACAAATTAAATAAACACATTTCTTTCATGTTATTCATTATTCATTATGTTTTCTTAATTTTACCCATTTTTTTACCATGGGAACTTTTATTTTTTATTTATGTACGTAATTTTTCATTTTAGAATACAATTAAAGTGTAACTTATTTGATAATTTATACATTATTATTAAAAATATTAGATCCCATTAAATAAATAATAATGTAATATCTGTGTAAAATGAATTATAAGAAACACCTGTAATGTGTTAAACCCTAATTTATCATTAATCATAATAATAAATTTTAACTATTTTCAATATTAATTAAGGTAAAATATTATGTTTACATTATTATATGATATAATTTATTTTTATTCCAATTATAGAATCCATTTTTATTAAATTTACCCAAAATAATTCTTAGATATAAATTTCATATTAATCATGCAGATGCGACGATGCAACAAGTTTTTAAGATGACTGTTTTTTAGGAAAAAGACGATTCTATATCAACTCTATGATTAGTATTAATAATTTTCAATAAATAAATTATAATATAAATATTTAATTTAAAACATTCCACATTAGGGGTTATTTTAATTAATAAACGAGGAGAAACATTATGCATTTTAATATACTTTTATGAAAACCCCATTTTTAAAAGAAAAAAAATCTTATATTTTAAACCAATATAAATTTAATTCAGAGTAATGAAGTCAATTAAGTAAAATATAGTTCACTTGAATATAGTATTGAATAAAAATTGGTATTCAAAATACTGAATTATTTTAAAAGAAAATACTTTTAAAAAAATTTAGTATTATTTTCTAAAAATAAAAAATTCAATATTTTAAAAAATACACAATATTCCAACCGAAGTAAATTCTGGTATTCCAATTCTAAAATTTAATTTAATTTTATCAAGTAAATTTTCTATAATTTCTAAAAACAGATTATAATATTATTTTCTTAAAATGAAAAAATATAATATATGACGAAAACATATATTTGAACAATAAAATCAATTTACTAAAATGTGATTAATTGTTTAATAAAAATTTATAAATAATTTTATATTGACTATGAAATATATATATATATATATGTATAATAATTTAGTTAATACTACTCATACTCACTAATTCAATGCCTTTATTTTAAAGGCTATATATATATTACCTAACGTTTAAGCTCACTGTTGCGTGTTGAATGCAGTTTTGAACATAAAAATCTCAGTGTTGCGTGTACTGAAAGGTATCTAAGAGATTATATATATTTTTTAAAAATATATTTATTTATTTATGCTTGAAATTATGATGTAAGATTATTTTTTCATGTCATTTTTTTATCATACTCAATTTTCATCTTTTAAATTCATAGGATGTTACATCCCCCACCCATTTTAAATTTTTTTTTGTCACGACCTATCCTCGGGGCCCGTTCCATGACTACCCAAAGCCCTCCTTCAATAGGCCAGGGGCTGGCGACTAGCACCAAAGGCGTAAATCCTGATAAAAGGGTAGGCATTTCCATTATGAAATGTATACACAGACACAAACAGAGTACAAGCGGAAGAAAACACTAAGTAAGTAATATAAAAAGTGTACTGAAAGTACAAAGGGGCCGGAATACAAGACCAAAAGTAAAGTACAAGGAAAAGACAAAACAGTAGGAAGGTGTCGAGATGGTCCTGAATCGTCCACCGGAGTTCCTACCTAAAGGGAAGGTACAGATGGCAACCTCAGCTCCCCACGTCCATCTGTCACCTCCAGCTACCGTCTCATCGTGAAGTACACCTCCGGGTACCGTCTCGTCGTGAAATCCACCTCCGGGTACCGTCCAGCTCTACAAGCCTCAACCACGATCAGTGTTTTCCATCATCTGAATCCAACACAATGAGGTCCATGCATAGCCTGTTTAGGGGTGAGTATAATGATACTTAGTAGGGACACCGAGACCCTAATGGTCTCACTAAATCCAACAAGGATAACCACAAAGAAGGATCTCAATAGATAAACCTTACTTAGGTATAAGCCCATAGTTTTACCTAAGTTATCATGTAACCCACCTCAATCATGATGAAACACAAAAGTTATTGAATGAATGGATAAAAAATACTTAGGTATATGATCATACATATACCTATGTTATCAAGTGACCCATCTCAAAATGATGAAAACACGATGGTCATCGACTAAGCTCAAACCAGAATTTTCATTATCGAAACCACAACTGCTGGAGAAACTTCTCCTCTGTCGAGTACAGTGGCCCTATCATGACTCTGAGGCGCTACTCACTAACCTTAGACTGCTGAGGTACTCCTCTTATCGAGTACCACTGGTCTGTTGCAAAATACAGGGCGCTCCGTCCACTGAGGGTTTGCTGCCAAATACCGGGCGCTCTCCCTAATATCCTACAAAGGTACTCCTCCTGTCGAGTACTGCGGGTCTGCTGCCAACTACCAGGTGCTCCATCCGCTGTGAGTCTGCCACCAAATACCGGGTGCTCCATCCACTGGGCTAACCAAATCACTACGAGTCGAATTGGTCACACAGTCGTTAGGTCTACAGCTACTCGGTCTCCACACTCCATATGCTCGTCTCTGGAAGGGTCTTCTCCACGAGCTACTAGTAATTACTTCTAAGTGACACGAAGTCTCACGTAGAAGTATCACAAAGGACCGCC
Source organism: Viscum album (assembly GCA_963277665.1). Classification (NCBI taxonomy): domain Eukaryota; kingdom Viridiplantae; phylum Streptophyta; class Magnoliopsida; order Santalales; family Viscaceae; genus Viscum; species Viscum album. Next base: position 1,463,156,619 of record OY728153.1, on the reverse strand, counting down.
TCATCACAGGGGTCTCAACTCAACAGACGGTGCGTCAATCAGACTCCTGGTCTGTGAGTTATTAGATTTTTTGTTCTAGGGACCCAGTTGGTTTTTAAGCTAAAACCAACCCGAACATACTCGAATATCATCTGAAACCCAAGTAGAGTATTCCAAAAGAATTTTTTCATTAATAGAAATGCAAAAAAGTAAATGGCACGTCAATCAGACGTCCGGAGCTCAAGTTATAAGTTTTTCCACTCCGAGGGCCCGGTTGATTTCGAGTTCGAACCAACCTGGACATACACAAACATTTCAAAAACCTTTACTGTAATTTAAAAAAATGACTGTCTCGATCCAATGAATCCTACAAAAATGACGGTGCATCGATTGGAGTTCCACAATTCAAGTTATGGGCGTTTAACTGAAAACGTTCCGAAAATAGGGGGTCTGGGCCCGGTCCGACCCGGACCAACTCCCCCTAGGTCGGCCCAAATGAGGCCGACCCAACTTGTGTCTGGGTCCACCCCGATTGGGCGTGGCCCGGCTGGGCACGGCCAGCCCGGCCGGTGCGGCCTGCGGTCCGGCTCGGAAGCCGACCGTGGCTCGGCCGCTGGCCGAGAAGAACGCAAAGGGGGCACAACCCCCTGTTTTTGAAAATGGCGGACCCAGTGTGGTCCGCCCTTAAAAGCTGGACGAGGGGTTACACCCCCGGTTTCTGGGTAATGGCCAGCCTTTTATGACTGGCCAATTTCTGAGCTGCTGCGGGACCCAGAAGGGATCCCGCCTCCTAGAGATGCAGGGGGCCGGCTCTGCTAGCTGCCGCTGCTGGTCCCCCGTAGCCTTAGGCCACGGCGCGTCGGGGCCGCGCACTGCCACCACGACCAGCTCCGGTCGCGGCCTTCCTCGTCCACTCCGGCGCCGGGCGACGGCTCCGCGCACGACCGTTGTGGCCCTCTCCATCCTTGCGCAGTGCAATGGCACCGCGCCAACTTCTCCGTGGCCTTGCATGGCTGTGGTTCCCTACCGATCACCGCATGGAGCAACAACACCGTGTGCCTCCGCCTCCAAAATCATTTGAAATTAACAAAGAAGGGTGGAGGAGAATCAACCGTGTTTGTGCGGTCTGATCTCCTACCATTATGACGATATCACGCGGCCAATCCTTTATCAAAGAAAAATGTTTATAAAGACTTTGATCAAAAATAACCCTACCTCAAGGTTCGTCGTTCGATGACGATATCGCGAGAGGGTGGGCGTCAGCTCGTTGACGTCGTCGCAAGGGAAGAGATAAAGGTGACAACGACCATTGGTGCTCGTTGCTTCTGCTAGCCTTCGATCCCAGCTCGAGTGTCGTTCTTTGGAGATCAGGCGGAAGAAGAACAGTTCTTTTTGAAGAGAAAGTCAGAGTTGTTCTTCGTTGGTGAGGGATGAAGCTCTCCTCCCAAAATCTGCAAATGTTCCACCACCAAGTAATTGCCAATCCCCCAATATAAAATTAAGACTCTCCCATATATTAACCTTTCCAAGCTTTTCAAAACAATTCAAACGAATTGTTGACACCACACATTAATTAATGAAGTAATAAACTAATTGTGTTGGCATTATTAAAGAGAGGGAGGTGGAGAGGCTCGACATAATTAATGGGAGGTGTTGTCAAAATATTAAATGCAAGGTAAGATTAAAGTGGTTACGGGGAGTTATGGGGAGGTGAGGAGTTAGGGGTTCGTGTGGGCCCCACCACACTAAACCCTCCCATGGGAGTTTAGGTGCGTGTGGGACCCACCTATAACTCCCCATTTATAGGATAAAAACCACCTTCCTTAGATAATATTTGTACACATCAAATTTTATTTATTTTATTCTAAATCCCCAATATTAAAACTCATCCCGCTCAAAACACAACTACGACAAAGGTCCCCCTATGAAATTATAGGAGTTGTGAGTTCATCGGTGCCCTCAGATTTCAATTCCGAGCACCGGTTCAAAAGATAGAAAAACCCGCTCGTTAGTTTACTTAACGTACCAGAGAAAAACTTCGGAAAATGATTCCGGGCACACCGGGCCTCAGAATTAGTTGCCGTTAGAAACTTCGGACTCATAAAATACCAAAGAAATTTAGAAAAAAATTTCCTTGAAATTTTTGGGTCTTTACATTACTCCCACCTCGAGTATTTACGTCCCCGTAAAGCTACAACACAAACTAGGGAAACTAAAGGAGGTACCGAGGACGCATATGAGATTTCTTCTCCCATGTGCTCTCCTGGAGGTTCCAGTGCTGCCAGAAAAAGCACACAAGATAAATAAGTCGTCCTTGTATGACCTGCTCTTGTCGACCGTCATCCTCTACTGGAACCCCATGAATGTCACCCCGTCATCGATGTACAGCTCCCCATGGCCAATGATGACGGATAGGTTGTTCACACACCTCCTCAGTTGAGACATGGGGGTGACGTCGTTCACCCGATGCATCTGAGCTGGAAAGGCCAGATGAAACGCAGATATAACTTGCCACCCTGGCCAAAAATCCATAGACCCCATCGGGGTGAGACCCGTAAGAAGACGTGGTTGTCACCCTCAACCTCCAGTGGTCGCATATCTTATCAGCATAGGACTCCTGTCTGCTCTGTGTAGTCTCCATCCGTTCCTGGATGATCTTCACCCTCTCTGTCGTAGCCTGAACCATCTCTGGTTCTTCACATGATAACTCTATCACTATCCACAAAGGACATCTGAAATGTGTCCAGCTGTTGTCTCACCACTTTTAACAGCTGAAATCCCGATCTCCTACTAAGAGCATCAGTTACAATGTTCCCCTCCCCAGGAGTATAAGCAATATTGAAGTCTTAGTCCTGGTGGAATTCAAGCCATCACCACTATCTCAGGTACATGTCTTTCTGAGAGAAGATACACCTGAGACTATTGAGTTTAAGAGAACTGTAAACTGTTCACTCAACGAACAATTAGTCAGACTAGAAAAATTTAAGAACTCATCTCCACCCTTCTTCGTCTACGTTCTACCAAAGAGCTTCTAATATTTCTCCTCATATGAAAATAGAAATCTGGTCTCATCCCCTGGATGAACCACGTTCTTTGTATAATACAGTCAATTCTAATATGAATGATACAATTCATCTCTTGAATTACATCGCAAGGCCTCGACGCTACTACTAAAGGACAAAACCATTACTCTCACCTCCAATGGTTGAGTCCCACTGTCAGCATCAGTGCATGGTTACTGGGTCTCCTCCAGTAGGAATCTCACAAGTGAGGGTCAAGTCAACAACTTTAACCAGAACCTCTTAGTATCAACCATACAAAAGGGACAGAAAAGTAAACATCAAAAAATTAAGTATCTTTTATTATTGTAGCTCAAAGTACAAAGATACAAAGCAAACAAAACAACAACAACACAGAAACTAGAAGCACCAAGAACAAAGGCCTCCATGCCTGGAACTAGTCTCGCTCCTCTCAACCTGCTTCCAAAGCTCCATTGTCGTATGCTTCAACTGCCTGATGCTAAGATCTCCCATATCCACCGGTTTCCTGCACTCGGGGTGGACCTCCTGGTGTAGGTGGAAACACTTCGAAGTGTCGTACACCACCGGCTGTACGGCTAGCTCCTCTTCTCCAATATGGTAGGTTCCTCTACTTCCTACTGCTCATTTCCTGGACAAGTCGGGCAGTTTCGAGCCAAATGACCTTGCTTGCTGCATGCATAGCACTTCTTGCTCTTCGTACGGCTAGCTCTGTTTCGTTTTCCTCACACAACCAAACCTAAAACCCGAGGTCGCCTACCTATTGGCCTGGTCCTCCAGGACCTCTTCATCATCCTTCTTCTTCCTACAGATGACTCGACTACTGACGGAAAAACCTGCGGCAATGGAAGCAACTCCTGAGCATTCTTAGAGTGTAGAGTCACTGGTATAAACTCCACCCTGAAGAAAGTCTCGAAGTCTTCCCAGGTGAAGGTTATATCATCATAAAACTGGTGCATCTGGCTCCACCACCTCTCAGCTGCTCCCTGGAAGAGGCTAACAGCTAGGTACACCATCAAGTCTGCGGGTGTCCCAACTGTGTGGAATGCTCATGCTACAAACTCCAGCTAGTGCCCAGCTATCTGAAAATATGACTCAGCTCAAAACCTCCGAGGCCTCTGACGTTGGACCACATGCATCGCACTCAAGCAGCGTTTACTCTTTGCTAGTGTCTGATCCAGAAGAGGGCCCCGTACTGAGGCCTCGTCACTCAACGGCCTGTCAGTATGTACAACTGTCGAGGCTCTTGCTGATCATCTGCGGGGAGGTATCCTAGGAGAACAGATGTGACACGGTAAAAATACTATATCTGGTGAGATGATCTGATTTGAGCTGATTTAAAAGAAACTTTTGAAAACACACATGCAATCAGTGTTTTTGTGCACTGAGTTGGAAATCAGAAGTCAGGGTTCGGGCGTATGAATAAGTCGGCCACCCGCACCAACATTGGACTCCATGAACTGAGAACCACACTTAGTACCCTTAACACTATTGCTTCACATAAAGAAAATATCAGAGTCCTATGTTCTGCGGTAGAACATACATCCTCTGATACGAATTTTTCACGACCCATCCTCGGGGCCCATGCGGTGACTACCCCAAGCCCGACTTCCATAGGCCAGGGGCTGGCGACTAGCACCAAAGGTGTAAATCTTGATAAAAGGGAAGGCATTTCCTTTATGAAATGTAAACACACACACAACCAGAGTACAAGCAGAAGAAAACACTAAGTAAGCAGTATAACAAGTGTGATGAAAGTACAAAGGGGACAGAATACAAGCCCAACAGTAAAGTACAAGGAAAAGACAAAAAAAACAGGAAGGTATCAAGATGCTCTTGAGTCATCCTTTGGAGTTCCTACCTGATGGGTAGGTACAGATGGCCACCTCATCTCTCCACGTCCGTCTGTCACCTCCGGTTACCGACTCGTCATGAAGTCCACCTCCAAGTATTGTCTCGTCGTGAAATCCACCTCCGGGTACCATCCATCTCTACAAGCCTCAACCACGATTAGTGATGTCCGTCGTCTGCATCCAAAAAAATGTGGTGCGGGCATAGCCCGTGAAAATGTGAGTATAACGATACTCATTAGGGACCTCGAGACCTCAAGGTCTCACTAAATCAAACAAGGATAACCATAAAGATGGATCTCAACAGATAACCCTTACTTAGGTATAATCCCATAGTTATACCTAAGTTATCATGTAACCCATCTCAATCATGAGGAAACACAATGGTCATTGAAAACAATGTATAACCACTACTAATGTATATGCACATACATATACCCAAGTTATCAAGTGGCCAATCTCAAACATGAGGAAAACACGATGGTCATTGACTCAGCTCACACCAGGATTTTCATTATCAAAACCACAACTGCTAGAGAAACTCCTCATCTTTCGAGTACAGTGGCCCTGTCACAACTCCGAGACGCTACCAACTAACCATAGACTGCGGAGGTACTCCTCCTATCGAGTACCGCGGGTCTGCTGCCAAATACCGGGCGCTCCGTCCGCTGAGGGTCTGCTGCCAAATACCGGGCGCTCTCCCGAATAGCCTACAGAGTTACTCCTCCTGTCGAGTACCGCGGGTCTGCTACCAACTACCAGGTGCTCCTTCCACCATGGGTCTTCCACCAAATACTGGGTTCTCCATCCATTGGGCTAACTGAATCACTACGGGTCGAATCGTTCAAGCAGTCCTCAGGTCTACAGTTACTCGGTCTCCGCACTCTGTACGCTCGTCTCTTGGATGGTCCGCTCCACGAGCTACTGGTAGTTACTTCCAAGTGACACAAATTCTCACGTAGAAGTATCACAAAGCACTTCCACTTCATAGGGGCCTCAACTCAACAGACGGGGCGTCAATCGGACGCTTGGTCTCTGAGTTATTAGCATTTCCGTTCCAGGGGCCCAGTTGGGTTTTAAGCTAAAACCAACCCAACCATACTCCAATATCATCCTAAAACCATGTATAGTGTTCCAAAAGAACCGTCTCATGAAGGGAAATCCAACAAAGTTGAAGAAACGTCAATCGGACATCCGGAGCTCAAGTTATAAGCGTTTCCGCTCCGAGGGCCCCATTGATTTCGAGTTAGAACCAACCTGTCCATACCCAAACTCCGCCGAAACATTGAGTTTAATATTCCGAAATTACCATATCGATCCAAGGAATCATACGCTACTGATGGTTCGTCGATCGGAGGTCCACAAATCATGTTATGAGCATTTAATAGAAAACGTTTCGAAAATAGGGGGTCTGGGCCCGGTCCGACCCGGCCCAACACCCCCTGGGTCGGCCCGAATAGGGCGGACCTGACCCGGGTCCAAGTCCAGCCCGGTTAGGCATTCCCCAGCCTGGTTGGCATGGCCCGACACACACGTGGAACGGCCCGGCCTGGCTGGGCACGGCACGTCCCGGTTGGGCGCGGCCGGCCCAGCCTGTGCGCCCTACGGCTGGCCCGACCCGTGAGGCCTACGGCTGGCCCAGGTTGTGCAGCCTGCAGCCTGGCTCGGAAGCCGGCCTTGGCGAGGCCGCTGGCCAAGAAGAACGCAAAGGGGGTCCACCCCTCTATTTTTGGAAATGACAGACCCAGTGGGGTCCGCCCTTAAAAGATGGTTGGGGGGTTACACCCCCCGGTTTCCGGGTAACACCCGACTTTTTATGGCCGGCCGGTTTGTGAGCTGTCGCGGGACCTAGAAGGGGTCCCGCCATCTGGAGACACCGGCGGCCAGCTATGCCGGCTGCCCCTGCTAGTCCCCCGGGGCCTTAGGCCGCGGCTCGTCTCACCTGTGCGGCGCGACGGTATCACGCCCCACTGCCGCAGCTCGCTCCGGCAGCGGCCTTCATCGGCCTCTCCGAGGCGGCGCGACGGCGCCACGCACCACCGTCGCGACCCTCTCTGGCCGTGACCCACTACATCCCTGTAAGGTGAAACGGCACTGCGCCGCCTTCACCGCGACCTTTCATGGCCGTGGTTCCCTGCCAATCACCGCACGGTGCAACGACGCCATGTGCCTCCGCCTCTAACATCATAAAAAATTAACAAAGAATGGAGGAGGAAAATCAGCTGTGTTTGTGCAGTCCAATCTCCTCCCGTTATGATGATATCATGCGGCCAAACCATTAGAAACGGAGAACGATGATAACGACATTGAACAAAAATAACCCCTACCACAAGGTTCGCCGTTCGACGATGATATCGCGAGAGGGTGGACGTCAGATCATTGACGTCATCGCAAGGGAGGAGATAAAGGTGACGACAATCGTTGGTTCTCATTGCTTATGCAAGCCTTCGATCCTGGCTCGAGTGTCGTTCGTTAGAGATCCCGAGGAAGAAGAACTGTTCTTTGTGAAGAGAATGTCGGAGTTGTTCTTCATTGGTGAGGGATGAAGCTCTCTTCCCAAAATCTTCAAAGTCTCCACCACCAAGTAATTGCCAATCCCCCAATAGAAAATTAAGAGTCTCCCATATATTAACCTTTCCAAGCAAGTATAAACAATTCAAATGAATTGTAGACACCACACATTAAATAATGAATTAATAAATTAATTGTGTTGACATTCCTAACGAGAGGGAGGTGGAGAGGCTCCACATAATTAATGGGAGGTGTTATCAAAATATTAAATGCAAGGCAAGATTAAAGATATTAATGGGAGTTATGGGGAGGTGAGAAGTTAGGGGTTTTTGTGGGCCCCACCACACTAAACCCTCCCATGGGAGGTTAGGTGGTTGTGGGCCCCACCTATAACTCACCCTTTGTAAGATAAAAACCACCTTCCTTAGATAAATTTGTACACATAAAATTTTATTTATTTTATTCTAAATCCCCAATATTAAACCTCCAACCGCTCAAAACTCAACTATGACAAAAGTCCCCCTAAGCAATTACCGGAACTACGAGTTCATCGGTGCCCTCAGATTTCAATTCCGAGAACCGGTTCAAAAGATAGAAAATCCTGCTCATTCATTTACTAAACATACCCAAGCTAATCTTCAGAAATTGATTACGGGCACACCGGGACTCAAAATCAGGTGCGATCAGAAACATCAGACTCGTAAAATTCCAAATAAATTAAGAAAAAAATTTCCTTGAAATTTCTGGGTCTTTACATTTTTACTCACAATTTGAACTATATATCATTAATAAATAGTTGGATATCTGAAAATACATTTTTTTCTAAGCCTGATCCATAAAAGGATTGATCAGACAACCTCTTAATAAGAGATAATTGGAAGTTAAATGTAATAGGGAATGACACGTAACTTGGTTTCCAAATAAGATAACATATTTGTTTATGAAGATAAAGGATAAATAATTATATAGAGTGATTAATTCCATTGATTACAATAATGTGAGTGATCAATGAAATGTTATGTTCCACAAAACCATTAATTCGTAATGATCTAAAATGCCATCTGTCCATCAGAAATTAAGTATACTATGATAATATTTCTATGAAAAGATTATTTTTCATGATTTAAGGATTTATCATACCATATAGACTAAATGAATATATATATATACTTACTTTATGAATGATAATTTTCATACTTTAATTAATTTAAATAGCAATATCACATTTTTCTCAAAATGATGCATATTCAGTAAGAATTTTTTAACACTAAAATCACTTAAAATAAACGTTAAAACGATCATACAACCTTAGTATGGTTATGAATGTATTCCAATTTCTTTTTAAAATAACCATAACCAAAATTGATATTACATGGCAAGATATTTTCTAAAATGATTAATCATTCATAAGATACATTAATCATAAAAATTCAATAGTATTACCAATGTGAAAACAAAATAAGCCAAATATAACCTCAAAATAAATAGTTTTTTTCATCAAATTTTATATCATACCATTTAAATTTCATGGGAAAAAATGTAATGATACAATTTCTTTTGATATATACTATCTTTTTCACAAAGTCAATTCTCAATCATGTGGTTATCTGCATGATGAAACTTGTGGTCCAATATTTACATCAATATCCAAATCAAATAAAACCTAATGGTTATAAATACCATAAAACATATTCCCTGAAAATGAAACTGAATAATTCAAATTAATCAAAACCATTATATACACTAAAAATCAACAATTCATCTCCTAAAGTGTCATTAACCTCTTTAATATCTCATCAAATAAAACATCAAAGGGGTTCCCAAAACACAGAACATATGATCAGTCATGACATTATAGACCGAAGATTCAATCTATAAATATAAATATAACCTCAAATGATAATATACTAATATCCAATTTTTTATAAACCCTCTATTGATACTAAATTTAATATCCCAGAATTCACACTCCATGATCTTAAGCTAAAATCATTAATATTTTACTTCTGGCACTGATACTGATAATTCTGACCCATGTTTTTCCACCTTAACCTTACAACATTAAAAGTACAAATTTTATAACTTATATTATTATATAACATTTAGGTTTATAGTTCTATATAATTATTAATAACACATATATAAACAATAACCTTGTCATTAGATGAGTATTTCAACCACTTAACCAAGATTTTATTATTTCAGATCAATTCATCATCATCATCCATATGAAATCCATTGATGATATAATTCATTTCAACTAATTATTTATAACAGGGGGAAAAAATTAAACATAATAAAGATGAGCTCAATTTATCAGTAACAGTATAGATAAACATTAATAATTTAATTTATTAAATGAGAATAATAAAATTATAAGGGTATGATGACATAATCAATATGCACAAGTATGGAATAAGAATATTCATACCCATCAATACCTAGATCCTCTGTGCTGAAAACATGGAATACAATTTTTTTCAATTGAAATAGTTATAAGAATAAATAAACATAGCTCATGTGATATCATTATTGATCAAATAAATTATAATAACCCATAAAAATCATAGATATACATTTTTGGATCAAGGAACATCATCTCACAGAAACCATATAGAAACCTTATAGTTGGAATGGCCATAAATATGAGTTATAATATAATTATCTTGAGAGATTAATCATTACATAATTTATTGGAGATCTATCTAGGTTCACCCATCATTTATTCTATATAATGATCACCCAGTTCTATTTGGACCACCCCATCGTATAAGCTGTAATTGGATCACCTGAAGCAATATGGGCCTCCCCATTGAAAATTTAATTGGTCTCATGCAACACTATATGGGCAACCCCATAAAATATTTAATTTATTATAACCTCAACATGGTTAATGTACAATGATCATTCATTTCATCAACACATAAAAACAATAATTATTTTTAACAACCTTATTGACCGATAGAACATAAATGGGTCCCCCGTCAATATAATTGAAACATAACTATTCCATAGAAAATAAATGGGGTTCACAATAATCACTTTCAAAAAATGATCAATCTATTGAAAAAATATAGGTTCCATAAATATATCATAAATAAAATCCCAATCCATCCAGATAAAGAATAAGGATGGTATCATTAAAAAATGTCCCCATGGTGCAAAATTAACAAAAATGTATTTTAAAGTTGATAATTGAAAAACCATTAAAATATCATTATTTTTGTTTGTAAGATAATGAATTTTATATCAATATTTTTATGTTTATTTAAAAAATAATCACATCACTTAGAGTACGCGGTAGTCCACACATCCACGAATGACATTATTTTTTTTTCAATGAGTAAAAAGGTAAAAATAAAATGATATATTGTATTTACAAATATATTAATATCTAATTAATATAATAAATATTATATTTGTATCAAATATATTTATTATATGAACCCTTACTACCTTCAATGTGATATGTTTATGAAAAATGAAACACATCTCTTAATAAGGTCGTAGTCCTCCATACACATGAGTGAGATTATCGTATCATTAATAGTAGAGAATATAAAAATTGTATATATGATATATATAATAAATAGGTATAATTACATTATAAATATCATATATAATCTTTACATTCATTATCATACCCACCCGTGAGAGGTGATAATGGAAAAAAAAAGTACAACATTTGACAAAGCGGTAATCTATCGTGCACACAAATAATGATTTTATAACACATTTGATAGATATCTATGTGGTTTTAGGATGTATCCATAACATAAAAAAATCATTCTATATGGAAGATAATAAATCTATTATATCATAATTGTATAAAAATAATTTATGTGGCATAGAAACAAATAAAATATGAATGCTCATTGAAGAGAGTTACCTCTTCATCATGTATACTCTTTAGGTTTCTAGTAGAGGCCTTCATATGTTGGAGTAATATTCAAAATAATTATAAAATTATTTTTTTGAAAGTTGAGAAGTTATATTGGTAGTTATGGACCAACAAAAATTTCTTGACATCTGTGAATAAGTGAGCAGATTCAATTTAATTTTGTATTGGATGGGGAGTGATATTCTTCTAAATACCCAAAAGTATTCACTATTGAGAGGTGTAAATTATCTTATTTGCCTAAAATATGTTTATTAAATTTGTTTAGGATTTATTTTTTAGAGATAAGCATCAAACACAAAAAATTAAACCCATTTTACCATGTTATTCCTTAGTCATAGTGTTTTATATGATTTTCATTTTCTTTCCACGAGAACTTGTTTCAGTTTATTTATTTATTTAAACAACTCTATAAGGGTAAAGTTTAAAATGATACATATTATATAATTTATACCGAAAAATTATAAATATTAAATAAAATTTATTAAATAAAAATAACATATTTGTGTGATATTAATTTTAATAAATTAATGTTATGCGAAAAGCCTTATATTATCTTTAATCATATTAACCAATTATAAATATTATCACTAATAATTATGGTAATAAATTAATTTTATGTTATGATATTATATAAATTATTATAATAACAATTATTAAATCTATTTATCCAAAATAAACTCATAGAAGTGGCATAATTTAATTTAAAATTAATCCTGTAGATGCGACCATACAAAGAGTTTTTAAGAAGAGTATTTTTTAGGGAAACAATGGTTCTATATCTACTATATGACTAATTATAATAATTTTATGAAACTAAATTATAACATATTTATTTAATTTTTAAAATTTCTAAATAATAATTTTTTTAATAATTTAAATGGAGAACCATTATGCATTTTAAAACTGTTTTCCAAAAACATCATTTTTAAACTAAAACATTAACATAATCTTAAAACCAGAATAAAAAATATTAAAATAAATTAAAAGGAATAAATATATAATAAGAAAAATGAAAAATAAATTCCACAAATATTATAACCTATAAATTACTTAATTTATTTGAAATAAAAGTCATTAAAAAAATCTATATGTTTCACTATTCACTGAAATTCAATATTTTCCAAAATATCCAAAAATTTTAGCCATAGAAAATTTTGATATTATAATTCTAAAAATGTATTTATTTTTATGAGATAAATTTCTGAAAAGATAAAAAATATATTATAATATTATTCTCATGATAATAAATAGAAAACAATTTTTTTAGGAAAACTTATTTTTTAAAAATAAAACCACTTTATTAATAATTGTTTGATTATTTACTAAGAATTTATAACTAATGTTATATAGAATATGAAATATATAAATACACACACACACACACATAGATATATATATATACATATATATATATATATATCATATAGTAGTTAATACTCTTCATATTCTCCAATGTAATAACTAGGTTATAATAGTTATATATATTGTAAGGCGTTTATTCTTGGAATTGTGTATTGAATAAGCTAGTGAATATAAAATTCTCATGGTTGAGTGTACCATAAGCTATTTAAGTGATTATATTTATTTAAAATGAAAAATATAATAACGTCCTTGTGGGTCACAATTTCATCTATGTTTAGTTTTGTGTGCCACTTATGCCATCAAACACAATTTTCTTCTTCAAAAATCACTATATGTTATATACATGTTTGACAAAAATGGTTTTTTATTTGATTTCAAGACTTTTATTCGATGAATAAATTTTAATGGTCATCATGTTTATTGATTATTTCTTAGAGAAAATTTTGATGTGAATTTATTATGTTAGGTCGTATTTTATTTTCTAATGGATTTTAATGAAGGAAATTTTATATTTTGAATTATTTAATCACAATTTATGTATGTGTTCTACATGAGTGATATTTTCAATGATATTTTTCCTCTTTTTTGGTGATATTTATGTTTTTTATAGACTTCTTGAGAATATAAAAAAATTTATTATTAAATATTTTTCCAAAAAAAATCCTATAATTAAATTTCAATAAATTATTTTCCCATGTTTATTTTAAATATCCATTTGCGGGGAAATAGATTTCAAGAGATTTATGGAACACTTAAAGTTATTTCAAGAAATTTTATTTGTTTATTCAAGTGGTTGGTTTTTTAAAAACACTTAAACCTCTCTTTTCCTATGTGTTGAGGGTGTTTAGAGTCTATTTATCTTTAGTTTCATGTTTCTTTAATAGAAACATTAATTTTCAATTTTTCTTCATTACATTGGACCCCCACCCCCATATGAGAAGGTAAACTAAAAATGGCCTAAAGGCCTTCTATATTTATTCCATTTAGATAGTTTCCCTTCTAATGGTTGATGGGGAAACCTTATGTAATGACCCAAAGATTCATTAATGGAAATCACTCTTTACCTAATTAAAAGCCTTTTTACGTAAAATGTTTATATAAAATGTCAATTTCTTTGGATTTATGTTAAAAATTGTGACAGTTACTTTTATAGCCATTGAATAGTGATCACATGATTAGTATAAATATAGGGCTTTAACAAACCCAATTAACTCAGACAAAAGAAGCGATGACCTCATCCAATAGAATTACTCCATACAAAGCCCATTTTTCGGAGATTGGAAAAGAGGTGGAATCTTTGGGATTCACTCTTGACCAAGCCCAAGCTGAGCTCCATCATGTCAAGCTCGAACGTGACCGTCTATGGGAAAAGTGGAAGTTGATAGAGATTACCACTCGGGTGATGTTATCTTAGCCCCCCAAGAGTCTGTCACCATCGCACACCTTACCCTTTGGTCTTATGGGGCTGTTTTAACGGGTTATGAAACAAATTTCTAGTACTATGTTCATGTATATTATTTTTTTATATAGTAATGAATATACTTTCTTGCCATTATTGATACATTGTATTACGTTTTTTAAGGTGAAAATAGTGTTTTTAGTAATTATTTAATTAATAATTCTATTTTATTAAATTAAGCAATTTTTGAATTAAATAATATTTTAATAAAATAATAATAATAATATTATTAAATTAAATTAATTTTATATAAATGATCATATAATTTTATGAATGCAATTGTAATTTTTATTAAGGTTTGAAAGCCATTTTTGTCAAAACCCGTGAAGTTTCGATAAATGTCGATTTTTATTTTAAAAGTGAAAATTAACATATTTAGAAAATTATTTAGATAAAATAAATTTTATTTCTGGAATCATGACTTCAAAATTATCCAACTGTGAATATTTAATAATTTTTTGAGACAGTCAAATTTTTAGGTATAAATTAAATGTCGTTTAAATATATAATGTGTTTTATGACATCATAATGACCAAATAGTGATGTAATAAAACACTATAAGATTTATTTTCGGAAAATATATGGTTTAATATTAAAATAATGTGATTTTGGGTTTGTTTGACTTACTTTTCAGAGCATTAATGGACCCTTCATGACTTATTAAACACCTTGCCTTTTAAAATTATTTTCTATGGGAGTGTGACTCACCTCCACATAAGCAACCCTATTATTTTAAGAATTTAGGACTTTATCCATATAAAATATTTTATTCCTCTTCCACTTTCTAAAAACAATGGGCAAAAACCATTGTATGGTTTGTGTTTTGGATTAATTTATTATAAGGGGTCCCAAACCAAAATAATAAAGAATTCCCTCACATTTCCTATATAAACCCCCAAATCTCCCACTTCCTCCTCACTCAAAGCCTTTGGAGTTCATCCAACCTATGCCCTACTCTCTATATAATCCTACCAAGGTTCCCCAAGCTCCCAATACGCCTCTCTCATGCCTCTCTCAAGCCTTTTGAAGCACACTTCCAAGTAAGGGTTTTTCTTCCTTTCTCATTTTTGTCAAATTTTCTTTAAGTTGTTTTCCCTTTTAATTTCAATTATGAATGTTGGGGTATAGTTTACCACCACCCTCATACTTCTCTATTTATGTTTGAATGAAGGGAGACCCCTTTATCTCTCATTAAATGCCTCCCATGTACACATATTACTATTCCGAAATTTCGAAAGGAACTTTTCTCTCCTCATTTACATTCAAGCAATACTTTTGTATCATGAATCTAAATTCCATTACAATTTTTGGAACATGTATCTATATAACCTCATTACTGTCCATTACATATAAATATGATGAATAAACCCTTTATCTCTCATCAACAATTTTTATGAATTCTTATGTCACGCTGTTACGCTGCTGAAATCGCACCGATTTTCTAATCCAATGCCATTGTGTAGTGAATACCATGCCCATTTCTCCATCAAGGGTATTCACCTTTATGAACATTTACTTATTGATTATAAAGTTTCATGTAATAATTATATACTCCTTCATCATGTAATACATTATTATGTTTTATGAATCCATGTTTTATGATCCATGTGGAACACTTATGCAAGAAATTAAATGTTTAAGAAGGGTGCGCCCTTATAGCACTGCAATGCATTGGGTAAAGTATATTATCATGATACGTCATGTGCAATGAGTGTTGACTCATGGTAGTTCAAGTTCAATGAGGGTTTACTCATGCTTCATGTGCAATGAGGATTTACTCATTCTCTATGTGCAATGAGCCTTGGCTCATGCTAATTCCATGTTAAGTGTTGTTGCAACATTTCCATGTTATGATTATCATGATTTTTAAAGAATTAATGTTCATGTGCTATATTGATATGCATAATGTTTAAAATGTATTGTACTCATCATTTTATTCCATGTGTATTCCCTTACTGGGCTTTATATCTCACCCTTTTCTTATGCATGTCCTCAGGTTATCCCATGCAATGCTATGTACGAGGAAATGTAGTGGTCATGTAAAGGAAGTTTTCAATAAAGATGTTGTATTTCATGTTTAATGTTTTCATGTAATTATCCTAATCCCCAATGAAACTAAACCTCTCGATCTTTTTTTTTGTATCAAGTGATGTTTTATTTAATAAATCATGTTTATGTTTGTAATAAAAGAAGGGTTGTCATACCTTACATGGCTCGTAGTCATTGTGACATTACATGACCCGATGCTATTAGAGGTAATCATCTAGAATATAACTAATTGGAACTTATCCTATCTAGAATCTACATCTTGATGTCATCTTTCCAATTTCCCATGGTTGTTTATCTAGGCTTCTCATGCTTCCACATTCTAGCCCCAATAGAAATTTCCATACCCTCTAATTCTTCCAAATCCATCAGCTCTGATCAAGTGAATACTCTTTTCTCTTGAATACTCATATGTAGCCTACTTATTTGTAGAGTCTCCTTGGCCTATTTAAGTAATATTTCATGTGGCCCGAAGGCCTTGGGGTGGCCAGAGGGCTTGAGGTGGCCCAAAATACTTATTGGCCCGAAGTCATTTGGTTGATCAAAATCCATGAAGGAATCAAAGACCTGAATAGGGTATAAAACCCCTAATTGATGAATAGTTTGTCTATTACATTAAATAACAATACCTATTATAGTACCTGATGTTGTTTATGATACAGTACCTGATACATTTCTTGCTATAGTACTGCTATAGTAAAATAAAATATGGTTCCACCCATTTTTGATATCGGGTCACAAGGATACACTTTGCTAGTCCTAACCAACAAGGCTAAGGTTTTTATGTTATTTTTGGCATAAAATAACAAATCCCATGAAAAGGTAACCTCTATCATGTAAAGGTAGCTATAAACCATCATAACATCTTCCTAGTTTATGTAATAGTAATCACATCTCCCATAAGTGTAATTCCATTTCAAAAAATGGTTGATTGAGCCTATCTAGAGGATCCCAGTGTGAGGGTCCTCAAAGGACTTTTCTCACATAAGGGTTTTGGCTGAAAGATCTATTCACAAATATCATAATGTTCATTTTCAGTCAGGTAAAGGTTATTCCTCGAGAATTATTTAATGGTAAAATAGTTGTACCATTATTTAGGTATTGTTTCAGATTCTATGAATGGGTATTTTTTATTATTCTATAACATGATACCCCACTCTTGTTGTGTAAATATATAATTTTTTGTAAGGAACTAATCATTTACTCTTCTTATCATTTTTAATATTATTTTTTTTGAAAAATAGGATTTTGATAAATATATGAGGGAGACAAATTGTATAATTAATAAGTGAATAATGATGTAATATTTCTTTTGTATATTTCATTTATTACTCATATCTATAGGGGAATAATAATTAATATAATTTTATTTCTTATTTTTATAAAAGAAACCATTTATTTTTATTCACATGAGTTGTACAAAAATTGAATAGATTTAAATTTGTTTTGCGTTGTAATAAAATCAAAATAGAATTTAAATTTATTATTATAGGGAGATTGTACATCCCTTCGGGAAGTGTTGAGTAATGGTCTTTCTATGATTTTGAAACCCATGATTTCACTCTTCATTTATTTTTTATGGGTTTCCCATGATATTTGGTTATGAAGGCCTCACCGCTCATGGTTAGTAAGAGTAAAAAAATCACTTGATCCCATTCTTTGATTTCCATACATATATTTATCTTTCCTCCCACCCCATTCTCCCTATCAATATCTCACTATTTTGGTGAAATATATCATAAATATTTTTATGAGGTATGGGAATCATTTACATATCATTTTATAGATATATGAGAAATTATTATACTTTATCTTCTTTAGGTAATAGAGGAATCATCAAAATGGAGACCTTATTCTAATAAAATTATGATGAATTAAAACTATAGTTGAATAATTATAATATCAAGTTATTTTTGTGGTGTTTGTGTATCCTCTTATATTTCTAGATATTATTCTATCTATTTACTAGTGTTTATGAATTTTTTTTGATTAATACAATGTAAATTTAATAAAAAATGTAAATCTAGAAATTTGATATAATGATTAATGAAGGAGGTAGGTAAATTGATTATATTTCATCCATAAAATATATGAAATATAGATGTTATATTTGATAATTATTGGTATTTTATTTAAAGTGATGGATATTATTAAATTATTGGTAGACATGATTTTGAACCAATGCATAATGAACAGTTAAATTTTAAGTAATTAATTAATTATTTGTTTTTTAATGATAAATATAGTTACCCAAACCCCAATATTCAATATATGGTGCATAATTTATTATAATCACATAAAAAAAGTATAACTCCCAAATGATAAATCAGTTCATCTGTTTTGGAGAACCATACTCATATATGATAACTAGTTTACATTTAGATGTAAAATAATGCAAAATACATAAAAATAAAATAAAATGAACTGAAATGTTGAAAACTCATTCCAAGAATATTTATTCATATTCCGGTGAAAGGAACAAAATATTTATGGAGTTAAATTCTTATAAAGCATTAATTACATCTAAATCTATCAAAAATTAATAAGAATAATTATTATATAATGTTAATTAACTAAATCATATGCCATTTAATCAATAAAATTAGAAAATATGGTAAGACTAAATGATGAAAAAAATCTATTCAAATAATCACGCCAACATGAAACGTAACAATGGATATTAGAACTCATTGAATTGTCACATGGAATATCAAAAACTAAATTCATCATTATTGAATCAACAATTCTATAAATCTACAAAAAAATCATCAAGGCCTTGTTCTAAAATATCTAATACCATTGAGTCTATGATCCATGGAATCTATATAAATGTGAAATTCCTTAGATGAAACCAATATTTTTTTCTCGTGATACCTACTAATGAATCAAGGTGTTATAGCAGGTCCCACCCAACACCTACAAAGTCTAATTCATTACACATATGAAATGGTTTAAACCTAATGTGTAAAAACTATCATATTTAAACTAGAATAAAAAATTTAAATACATTGCCTATTCAATAATAATAATAATAAACCATCGAGGGTAAAATAAATGGTCTCAATAAATTATATCCCAAATTAAACTAATCATGAACCACTCTAATAAATATTATGTTTGGTATAATTAGAGTATTTTAAAATTAAAACATAAGTAATATATAAAGATGTATTTATCGATAAAAAATTATTTTGAAAGATTAGATGTAAAATTAATTATGGAAAATAACCCTTCATTGAATATTAAAAATTTAATTTTATAACATGAAAAATTATAATGCATTGTAGAAATTCCATTCATCAAAAATAACGTTTTAAAACAATTTTTTTTAATATTAATAAAACCGATTTATATTGAAATAAACATCTAGTCATGAAATATATGTTTCAATTAAATGATATTCATGACGGTAGTAATTTTATATATGATATTTAATTTAAAAATAACATTCCATTTTCACATTAATAATGTTATAATACATACTTATTCAGAAAACGTAATTATTATTCCATTAATGTTTTTTGAAAAAAGTAACACAAGGGTGAATTATTTCTAAATAAATAATTTTGAAAATATTAAAAACATTTTGAAAACGTTTTTAAAAAACATGGTATGGAAGGAAAATAATTTTGAACAAACAAGGAAATGAAGTTGGAATTTCAAAAAATAATTTCCTAATCCTTGTTAGTACCAAAGAGATGGGAAAAGCTACTACTAATTGAAAATTTACATGAATAACTAGAGAATAAGAAAATAAAATAAAATAAATATATAAATTTCAAATAATTCTCCAAAGGGATACTTAAAGAAAATTAAAAACATAAAATGATTAGATTGTAAAATAAACCCTCAGAACATCAATAAATTTTTTATCATAAGCCCCATGAAATAAATAACATTAAATTTAACATTAGATAAATTTATTATAAATTATATAAAATATAATATTCCAAAATGGAATTATATACACCACACATAATAAAAAAGTGGTGAATATATAGTATGTCTCATGGATGTAATGTTAAGATAAGATACCAACACCTTGAGTCTACCTCATCATATATAATCATCATCTTCTTGAATAATACAATTATGGTAATTACTTAATTTTATAACATAATTATTAATTTTTATTATTTATTTAATATAATTTATTACCATGCAATATATGAAAACTTAATAAATTAATTTTACATTATATTTTTCAATGACATTTTCCTTATCATTTAATTTTGTCAATGGTAGGTTGACTATAGTAAAAGAAGTCATTATTTAAAAAAATCCAAAATAATAATAATGAAATACGTATCATATTTATAGTTATATTGTGCATTAAAAATCTATCATGAAATATTATGATTATAAATGAGTTATATAATTATCATGAAGGTGTTAGGTCATATGTACGCAAGATAAACGTTTCTAATTTTCAATGGTCATTATGGAAAGGTGGAAGGAAATATTATAGCCTTTGGAAATGATCCCTATATCATAAATAAAATATTATTCCTTTAAATATACATATATATATCATTCATGTTGTGATTAAATAGTTTCATATCACATGATGATCGTGGTAATCTACACATACATGAATGATGTTATCATCTTTCAGTGTATGAGATGATGAAAAGGGAAAATAATTGATTGTCATTTAAGACTGATAAATTTTACATGAATATAATAATTAATTAACTAATATGAAATATATTATATAAATTTATATTTATCACCTTCCATGTAAAGCCTTACAGAAAGATGAATCACATTAATTCTCGAGGTTGTAGTTAGTCGTACACATGATCGATGTTATCGTATACCAAAATGAATGGAATATAAAAAATGTATATATAAAATAATGATTCAATAAGATTAATAATTTTAAAAATAATAAATATATATATATATATATTATTGATCATCATACAAAACATGATAGGTTGTAATTTACAAATAGATGATATCAGTTCATGAGGCTGTAGTCTGTGGTACCCACGAATGATGATTTTATAGCCCACTTTTTAGAAGTGGGTATGGATTTATACCATTAATAAAAGATAATAACATATAATAATATCTAATATAATAATTATGTTATATTATAGTGGTTTAATTGTAATTTATATAGGTTTAGGGTGAAATAAAATAAAAATTCTCATTGACGAACATTACCTTTTTTAGGTAACCTCCATAGATTCCAGCAAAAATTAATCCTTGGAAGGATTTATGGAAAAATAATATCTTATAATATGATATAAATGATTTTTTGAGTTTATTTGGGCTGTTAATATATGATACAAAATGTTTTTGTTGTGTGAATAAGATATGGTATGAAATGACCGACAATAGGTGAGGTGATTATCACACTTGTAATTTTGGAAACAAACGGTGTACACATGTTTTTCACATTAAAAACTTAAAAATATATGGATTATTATCCATATAGACAATATATGGTGTTAATATGTAAATAAAATATACATTTGAAAATATTTTAGTTCATTTTAACCCTTATCATTTTAATTTGACCCTCGGTAATAAGTTTTTACCTAAATTAGAGTAAATATTTGTTACTATTTTTACTATTGATTATAGAAAAGATGTATTTAAAATTATTAGACAATATAAATTATAATTATTATAAATATTTAATCCATTTTTTAAATTTCCATTCAATGAGATTTAAGAATTCAATTTAAAATTAACCCCGTAGACGTAATGACATAGATTTTCAAGGAGAAAATTATCAACATTTTACAAAGCATACATATCAAAATTCAACATGAAACTGATTCCAATGACATAAATGGGATTTAATTATTTATTATTGAACTATTTTTACATTTAACTAAATTGAAAATATAGTTAATCTTAGTAAATATTTTTAATTAAAAGGAAATTTTCAATTAAAATTCAATATTTTTCACTATTCATCGATAAATGAAACGCTTCCAAAAAATCCAAAAAATTCACCCTATATTAAATATATATATGTAAATTTCAAAAATTATGTTTATTTTTTCAAATATATTTTATTATATTGGTAAAAATAAATTATAAATTGTGTTCTTAAAGCCCGAAAAAATGCCATTTAGAAAAATTTAGTTTTTCAGAAAACATTTCATTTAAATTTAATTGGTTCTAATATTAAATATAATATATAAATATCAATTTTCTTAATTTCATAAACATCAAATACATTTTATTTTAATAATTTATTTATTATTATTCCTACCTTCCAATTTAATGGCTATGTTTTAATAGTTAGTTATAAATAATAAGATTTTAATAGAGTATCGTGTTTCATTCAAACATGCTATTTTATGCATAGAATTATGTCAAAATGATTTAATTTATTTAATAATAAATATAATATAAATTATCAAGTTTTTTTCTTCCCTTGTAATCTTGGTTTTAAATTTCATACTTTCTATCAAACTTGATTTTCAAATTTTAAAATCATACGGTGTTATATTCTACCATTATATTAATTAAATCCTAGAAATTTAATCATTGTCTTGAATATAAAGGGTTTATCTTATGAATATACCCTTCCCAAAATACCACATCATGATGGGTGTTAATTAAATATTCTCTTGCTAAGAGGTTTTTTCCACCCACTAATAAACACACTTTTCACAGGGATTGATGACCTATTTATAGACATACATTTTTCTTATTAGGAAATATAACCCAAAAAACATCTATAGGACTACTTCCCAAACCCAAGATGATTTTTTGGATTAGAAGCTATCATTCCTTTTTAATAATATTCAAAACATAGAAAGAAACAATTTTAATGGGAATATCATAAAAACTCAAAATTTTAAAATAAAAAATAAAAAAATTAAAAAATGAAACCTAGAATGAAATGAATAATAATAGTTGAGTAAATAATGATGAATGTATATGTAGCTCAAGGAAGCTGATAAAATTAATATTAGATTATCAAAATATATAATATTATTCCCGATTATATAATGAAATGGTTGTTACTGAATAATTTTAACACATCACACTTCTCATATGAATGTCTTTTTTTTGTTTAAATCATAAAAATTAATAAACAATGTTGAGTTTTATGATAAATTTCACCTTGATCACATTATAAAAGATAATTCCATATAAAATAATTTAAACACTAATCTAGACTTTGGAATCTTCTTTGAGATTAAATCAATTTTTTCCATGTTAAAAAATTTTAATCATTATAAATATTATTATTAGCTTTTATTTTAAATATCCTTCTTATTATTAATGAATTAATGAATTATTTTATTCATATATTAAACAAACTCAAAAAAACTTTTCATTATAAAAATTTGTGTAAATTTATATTCTAATATTTATAAAATAATTGATAATACATCAAAAAAATTTTATAATTTAAATTATCATGAAAATAGAGCATCATAATGTACAAAATGTGTATGCATCTTAATTAATGATTTCAAGCAAGTAACAAATTAAAAAATTATTAATATGATTTCAAATACATATAATTGTTGTAAAAAAATAGTAAATCATTTTTAAATCAAACTTAATAATTTTTTAAAAATTATAATAAGAATAACATTGACGAATAGAGCATCATTGAATTGAGTAAAAAATTCATAATAATAAATATAAAACATAAATTACTTTGGGTTTTCAAATAATAACTCCACTTTTTATAAGAATTTATTATTCCTTATATGAGCTCTATATATCACATATAATTCATGTTATATATAAGATATTTTCTATAACTCATAGTTTGAAGTTTTAGGGATGAGATGCATCTGAATTATCTCCCAATATCATATAAGCATGATAGTAATGGAGAATAATGCAAAACAAAATCAGCTATCTTCTTCAATTTAATAATGAATGTTAATTACTTCATATAAACTTCATTGAATTTATATTTGACTACTATATCTTATTAATATAATTAATTTATTTTATATATTTAATATTTTCATGTACATAAATCCACTAAATGTGGCGGGCAAAGGGATGTTTAGGTGAGAAAACATCTTCATATGAAAATTTGAGTATGCCATTATCAATTAAGAAAATGTGTTTTCAACTAGAATGTGGAAATATGTATACCATCACTACTATAACATTATAGTTTAATGTCAAAAGGTGAACTTCGGTAGAGTTCTCTAAAATGGTCATTAAAATGTATTGAAATAAAAGAACAAATAAAATATTAACAAATTTATGCTAAAATGAGAACCAATTTCTGTGTTTCTTCATGTGGTCGAACATTGATATTAATTCATGAAATTCACAATTAGTGTGGTGATTATGGTATCCTGATAACATGCGATGTGTTAAATTATTCATGTGGAAGGATGAGAATATGTAGTGATATGAGAAATGTATTGTGTTGGATAATTATCCCTGTATGCTGATTGTAGAGTATACCACTCATAGTTTTTTGGATTAATGTCACCATATGCCTAACAGGTTATAGTAAAAAATAATAATAGAGATTGTGAATAGTCATGTTATAGGTTATGTCTTTCTCATCAGGTAGTGAACATGGATTCCTAAGGAAGGTTGCAACATTAAAAATATATATCTTGTTTTAGGTTGAGTAATGAGTAGAGAAAATGTTTTGATATGAAACTGAAAGAATGAAAATAAAATTAACCAAAAATGATCAAATTTATATCAACAATATTAATAAATTTTAGCTGACCTTAGGAAAAAAATATTACACGATAATAATAATAAAAAGGCATACTTAAATCGAAGAAAAACCATGAGTAAATTTACATTGAAATCAACAATATATATTATTTATAATAAAATAAACAAAAAAAATGAGAGAATTTAAATTTATCAAATCAATAATAATTATTATTAATTATGTAGAATATTAATTTCGTAAAAATGAAATAATGAATTTCAATTCCCCAACATTAATAATATTTTTTATTTTATTTTTATTTTTTATGAGACCATGTGAAATTATCATATATTTAATTCTTATAGTGAAAAAAGAATCAATAAAATAATGATTATCATATTATAAATTAAGAAGAATTTAATATCCAAATTAGTTAATGTGAACATATGTGATTTATGTTATTTTGGTATTTCCTCTAAATTTACTAGATATTATGTAATCTATTTTATATGTTAGATGTTTTTTTATCATGATTAATATTCCAAAAAAATTTATAAACATCACTAATGTAGATTGCTAATGTAATGATTATTGAATGTGGCATAATAATTGATTATTATCAACCCTTGAAAAAGATAAATTATGGAAATTATAGTAGAAATATTTTTGTATTTCATTTCTAGATATGGATTCATATTTATTATTCGTATATTATTATTTTTTATCCAATGAATATTGAACTCGTAATTTTAATTTTTTAAAGAAATAATTTTTTTCTAAATATAATTTACAAAAGCTAAGTGAGATCATTTTAGCTTTTCAAATTTTAGAATGACCATTTATTATGGTGTTTGATTCCCCGTGGGAGTATTATGATGAAAATACTTTTCATTTCCTTGTTTTTATGATCTCGGCTTGTAGATCCTTGATGTGATATGTTATAAATCATTTATGGTGCGATTATTTGAAAAATAATTGGTTTTTCCTGAGGTTCTAGGAGCGGTTGATGGTGATAATGGTGCGATGAAATGAGTCTTATTCAAAGGTTTTGGAGATGATACCTGAGAAGTTGGAATGAATTTAGAGAAGAGTTCTCTGTTTTGTTTTTTAATACATAATTTTAAAATTATACTATGTTGTATTTTTTTATGGTTTGGAACGATTAAAAATATGCTTGATCTATTTTAAACAAGTTATTCTTTTCATGTGTTATCTTAGACTTTTTCCTATATTTCTAGAAATCATATAATGTTAAATGTATTAATAATTGAACTCATGGGTTTGAGTTTTATCATTATATGTACTAATAAATTATTAATTCCAAATAATTTTGAACTATGTGATGGTTGAATCAAACTTTCTAGGAATATAGGTGTTGAATATGTAATTGTAATTTGATTTCTGAAAACATGTTCCCTTGTGATGAAATAAATGGGTTGACTAAAAATTATTGATGAGATAATTATTGAGGGGTAATTTTATTGAATATATAATTAGTGAATTGTAATTGATAATTTCATATTATAAATGGTAAATGGTTTTGAACAATGATTCTTGTGTTCATATAAAATATTGTTCACATGCCATAGTAGTGGTAGTTGAGTGTAATTTTTGGAGATAGTTATTGCTGAGTCTAAGGCTAGGTAGTTTCCCATAGTATTATTTGGTGTGATGTTATTCTTATATTTTATGATTTAATCAACATTTACAAAATTTTTGTTCAATAAAATGGATCCCAAAAATATTGGTAGATTATTTTCTCCAATATTTAGGATGTAATTAAATTGGATGTTTTTCATATCCCTCTCCACCACTATCCCTTTTTCTATAGTATCATATGTGATACTATTTCTTCTATGAAAATAATAAGAAATAGGTTATGGATTCAAATCATCTATGATGGATATCAAATAAAAATACTCGAATGTGTGGGATCTAGATGCTTAAGTTTATAACACATACTTGTAAATGGCCATGGTGGTTATGGATTCTCATGGGTGTATATTTAGGGGATTTAGTGGATTCATGTACAATTAATGATACATTGGATATATTGAATCCCAAATAACATATATATAAATATATACTAATTATGATATTTTATGTACTTACTGGGATATATGACAATTTTTATTTGATTGTTGAGATTTTGGTCATAATGATTCACTAGAGGGATGGCTATAAGATGTCATTAATTGGGATGTCATGGAGACAAACAAATTCGGAAGTGAAAGTATTATACCATTATTTGAATATAATTTTTGATATTTATATTTCTAATTTTAAATTTTAGATGGCGAGTGAGATATGATTATGATAGCATAAAGATTTACATTCTTATGAGATGAGTGGGATTCATTTGTTTATTCACCAATCAGTATTATGTATCTTCCAAATTTTTTCATATGATGATATTTGGAGGATCCTACTAAGTATAAATTTATTAAACCCATATGTTTATATAAAATAAAATTCATTCCCAAAGGTTGTCATTGGTTATTGATTTGTGAATTACAAGCTTGAAGAGTTCTTCAGAAGTTTTTAGTGATTGATGTTGCTTTATTGGCTTGTTTTTGTATTTTTTTTTGTTGTTTATTTTATGTATGACATTACAATCTAATATTTGGATGAATATTTCCTTATACATGGAGTTAGTTTATGGATATCATCTTATCTCTAATATATAAATTTATGTAATGAGGGTATTTCCTCCAATTGTGATTACATACCCATCGGGCTAGTTTCTAACCTGTGTCTTCTTGGAGGATGAATTTGGGAGTCAATATCCTTCTACCCACTTCAAAACCAAAATGTATATAAAAATAGGTTTTTTGAATTATATTTTAAATTCAAATGGACGTTATGTGAGTTTAATAATAATTATTGGACATAATAGTCAAATGAATAGACACTTTGAAAGGAATTTGGAGGTGAGATGAGGATTCAAATTGGATGTTGTTTATTTATATTATTATTTTATATGAAAAGTTTTAACTAATATATGTTAAATGAACTCATGTGATCCCTGGTTAACAAGATGGTATTTCATGTAAAAAACCGCAATTTCTTTCTAGATCCACTAGGTCGAATACCCTTTGGGGGGGGGTGAATCAGGTTATGATAGATTAAAACATTATCCTAACAGATATTGTTTTGTTGTTTGAAAAAACTCAATTATGTCTTCCACTCATTGAAATATATGACATATATGAAATCATTGACAAGAAACAATGATTTTTTACTTGGTTCACCATCATTGGGCTTCATCCAAAGAGCATACAACGACAATGTGCCGATGTACCAAATTCACTAAGGATCACTGCCAATAATTAGTACAATGTTTAGGAAAGATATTCTAGGCCTAGGATCACTACATTTATAATGTTTAGGGTATGCTCACAACATCCCCAATGGTCACTCACTATGCCTTTTTCTCTTGCTCACTTCTGGTGGAAATGGTCACTGTCTTCCTCTTCCATCGCTCAGTGCTCTTGGAAAAGAGTCAACTCACAGTTTATGGACATGTAGGTCAAAAAAATATTATGGACATGTTGGTCCATTCATTTTATAAAATTCATGCATCCTCTATTGTAGTTGGATTCTCTGTTAAAGTTCCTTTTTCAGCCATAATTAATGTCCACCTTCCAAAGTACTTCTAGGCACCAGAAAACTCTTTCCCAAACTAATTTGAAGATCTCGCCAACTTATTTTTCCAAATCTCAAACCACCTCCCTATCAGGCATATAGAATACTGGTTTTGGTATGTGGAACACCTCCTACGAGTAATACTTCCACCACTGAGAACCTACCTTTGTTCGTAGATTTCCTTTACTAACTGCCTGCATACCACAATATTCATTCCATTTCTGTGAATTTCCTTCTGTCCACCAATCGTTCTCTATTCATGGATTGTATTCACTTCCTTGGACCAGAGCTCCCCCCGCATACCGCAAGAGGTATTATATTTCTTGTGTACTAGATATTTCTCCTATTCGTACCAACACATCCTTTGTGGGTTAAGAATCCCTGCAAATGCTTTTGATAGAATTTATTCTACAGGAACCACTTCAGATTTCACTGAATTCTTCCTCGCAAACCACATTTATACATTGCTAAAACCCCAGACCAAAAATTTATTCTATTATGATATTCAATATTAATATCAATCAGTGGGATTAACTAATATTATTTATCCATTGATACCCACAAAATCTGCTAAACTATGATTTACCAAATCATCAATCCAACTGTTTCCACATACAGATCATCCTGCCACTAGGAACTGCAAGCTACCTGCAAACTATTTTTCTTATATGGTGTGTCTACTATCTTTTTTCCTATGTGATCAATTACCTCTGTCCACATAAATCCATCCACACACCACACCACCTTCTACCACAAACCATTTTTTGTTTCGGGAACTGCTCAGGCATACCATTTCTTCCACTCTACATACTATTCCCACCGCTCCATGTACAATTCCTGGAACATGCTATGCGGCCCACCAATTGTGGTACATTGTTCTCATAATTTTATGATTTTCATCAACATTATTCATAGAATTCACTACTATATATAAATACTTCCTTTTTAAACACCAAACTCACAATTATTCAGTTCAAAAATTTGGAAGAAACTGGGAAAACTATGCCACCATAAAACCTATCTTCAACAATCTCCAACCATACTCATTGGTAGTCATCTGGATTTTTCCAATAACACAGCCACACCATAATCATACTGATAGGATTGTTGAAGGTTTTTTTTCCAACAATATCCCCCTTTGGGTTTGTTAACAACTCTCTAGATAATAATTCTTCACATTTTAATGCCTCATTAATACTTCTTCCAACATCAACCCCCATTCTCTTCATGCGATTGAGATATCAATCAAGGATTTACTAAATAAATAAACTAAGCTCACACGAGCCATGGTCAGTGTGAAAAATCATTAGTGTAATGGTAATATCATTAATGAATCAAATCATTACTAATACCATACTCATAAAATGTTACCAATAAACAACTTTCATCATGAACCTCATCAATCATGATATCTAATAATTGATCGATCACTTCTTGCATCATCATATTTAATGCTCACCCTATGTAATTTCTCCTCTTACTAGCTTCCCCTTTGTGTCAAATCCCCCTATCTCACTACTCCACTTAATTGATTCTCCCCGTGTCTTTTAGCCTCCCGAATAGTCACACTTTCTCCCCCTTTCTCATCAAACCTGAAGGTCACATTAGGTTTGTATTCAATAGGTTAAAGAACACACATCAGTACATTATGGAATGAAACACCATACCTTAGGGAGATGGGGTCCCACATATAAACTTTTTCAACCATGGGTAGTCGACAGGACACTCAGAGTCAGTCGATGCCTTTCAAATACTTCTTTGGGTAATACCTCTGTTAGATTGTCCACAATCTGCAGCTCTGTAGGAACACAATCCAACTTCAGAATCCCTTTCTCAACTTTCTCTATGATAAAATGGTTTTTGATTTCAATGATAATTTTCCAAGAGTAATGGACTATATTTTTTCAATGATTTATTGAACTTGAATTATCACAATGTATTTTTATTGGAGATTTGACTTCAAATCCAATATATTCAATTTGTTGCTTCATCAATAATAGTTGTGTGCATGATTCAGTATCCTTAATGTATTAACCATATGCAGTTCTCAATGAAATGAAATCATGTTTTTTTCTTAACCAATAAATACACAACCTTCCAATATTAAAGCCACCTCATGATGTTGATTTTCTATCATCTTCTTAACTAGCCCTGCCCACATCATTACATCCCAATAACTTAGGCTAATATTTTTCATTATATAGAAGGACAAGATATATTGTTCCCATGATATAATGAATAATTATTTTTATTGAATTCTTGTGGATCTCCTTGGGATTTCATTGATACCTTGCTGATTGGCATGTGGAAAATACAAAATCAGTCATTGTAGCTATCAGGTACAACTGACATCCAATGATTTCCCTATATTCTATGGTATTAACAACCATTCATTCATTATCCCTTGACAATTTCATTTGGGTAGTAACTAGTGTTGTCATCTCTTTAGAATTATACATTCTGTACCTTCTCAAAACCTCCTTGGAATATTTAGATTGATAATTAGATGTTTCGTTTATTCCTTGTGTCACTTATAGGATAAGAAAAAACGTCTTCTCACCAATCATTGAGAATTTGAACCCACTTTTCATGTATTCAGAAAAATGTCTTCATTGGGCTTCATCTGAACCACAATAGATTATGTCATCGACAGAAACTAGAACCTTCATCCTTGGACAATTATCATTGTTGAAATATAAATTGTAGTCAACTCCAGCACAATAGAAATTGGGCTTCATTAGAAACTGATCAAGCCTTGAATACTATGCTCTTGGTGCTTGCTGCAAGCCATATAAAGCCATCTTACACTGAAAACTCTTTTCTCATCATCATTAATGAGAGAACCATATGGTTTCTCGATGTAGACTTCTTATTTCAAAACTCCATTCCGAAATGATGACTTGAAATCCATTTGGAAAACATTGAACTTTCATTGCATAGTTATGGTCAAGACTCGTCTGGTTTTCTCTAGCCATGAAACATGTGAAAACGTCTCATGAACAACAATAAACTATATCTGATAGTACCCTCTGAACACTAGGCTTGGTTTATTTCAAATCATAAAACCATCTCCATTCATTTTGTTATAGAAGACCCATTTTTTCCCTATGACATTATTGTCATCTAGCCTCAAAAAAATTTTCCACGTCTGATTCTTCTCTGTTTGGTCAAGATCTTCATTCATTGCATGAAACCAATTCTCATCTCAAACTACTTCATCAAAGAATTTATTCTAAACTTGTGATTATTATGAATCATTCTATAGATAATTCAGTCCCTTTTTCTGTAATAGTGCGGTATGATCACCAATTATATATTCCTTATCAATTTCATCTCTTTCCACTGGTCTCGTAGAGGAAACTAATTTGTTATCATCATTTGAGTATTCTTTATAATCAACCTCTAGAGCTGGAGCATCTCCTGACCTTCTCAACTCTTCATCATTCCCCTCTAGAGTCTGATCATGAGATTACTGGTGATTCTTTTCATTCTCCACTATAGTTACATCATGAATTTCAACTCTTTTTCCTAGCCTCTTATTGAAGCATTAATATTGTGTTATTTTTTTTTGTGCTTCCATGAAATGTCCCTTCATCTCCCTGGGATTCAAAAATAACTGTGATTCTTCTTATTGAGAATGAAACATTTACTTCAAAAGTATGAAAAGTACTTCAATGAAGAATTCTTTCCATACCATTACTCATATAAAGTCTTCCCATCTTTTGGACAAATAAAATATCTATTTAAATTGTAGACTGTTGTCATCAATGCTTCTTTCCAAAATATCTCTTGAAGATCTTTCTCAAGGAGTATTGTTCTATTCATGTTGTTGACAATCTGATTTCTTCTCTCGACTACTCCATTCTTATATGAAGTTCTTACTACTGGAACATGATCCCTTATCCGATATTTTTCTATATAATAATCTACATGGATATTTGTGAACAATGTTTCATTATCTGGTCAAATTTTACGAATTTTCTGACCAAGCATCTTTTCAGATTCTCGTTGATATCTTGTAATCCAAATGAACCCATCAAATTTATGGGTTTTTATTGAAACCCATGCCATTATGTTATAGTCATCAATGAAGATAACATAATATATCCTCCTGTCAATACCCCTCAGCAAAATTGGCCCACATACATCAATATGGACTAACTCAAGAAGTCTTGTTGACTTTTTCTCCTTTGGATTAAATGATTTTCGAATGATCTTTCCCAATTGACATGCATCACACATATGAGTATGATCATGTGATAATCTAGTGAGATTACGAGATGCATCATATTTTAACATATCTTAAAAGGATCCATGGATTATGTGGCTATGGTGATTATGTCGTAACATGTTTTCTTCATCGTTGAACAGTAAGACCATATATTCTTCCCTACATATGAGGTTGAGATTCCCTTTTATATGCTTTCCTTGAAAAAAATGACACTATCCATTGCATTGATGATACATAATTTCATGAGAAAACTTATGAAATGTCCTAAGTCAAACAATTGACTAATACTATGCAAGTTGTGACTAAGACCCTCAATAACCCAGATATCTTCTCATCCCATGCATTTTCCTCCAAACGTGGATTTTCCTAAACTAATAATTTTCAATCCCTCATCATTAATGAATCTTAAAATACCTTTCTTATCATACCAAATTACGGACACTAGATCCTTATTTCCTATCGTATGGAAAGTCCATCCACTATAAATGATCCATATCCTAGTGAGATATAATGCCTTGAATTCAATTTCTGTAACCACTGACAGCTTTTCCGTTTTCTTTTTGACCTATGTATTTGAATTCATTATTCGACATGGAATGATAGTATTGATCTTTCTCAGTATATGACGATCCAACATCAAAATTTAGAGTAGAAAATTAATTTTTACATTTTTAACTCTCTTGAAGATACATTTGGATGTATCTTTTGAACAAATCCAGTCTGACATGACACATTCTTCTACAATGTTGATGTGCTATATCATGCCATATACTAGAGTCATTTACTCCTGAAGCAATGACCATCAAATGATATCCTAGAATTTTGACCTATATACAACAACCTATGTTGGTATTGTTCTCTATGGTACCTCTTTGCTATGGAACATTCATTTTTATAATGTCTCATATTACCACAACAATAACATCTTTTGTAAGGTACATTATTATGTTGCAATGATGCACCACTAGTTGTGCCATGGGTTCTCTGAATCTTCTAATTCTACATCATACCCATGACAACCATCAATCTTGGATTGAGTTCTTGTTGTCTGACTTGAACCATAACAATTTACTATTTTAGATCAAGCTCCTTACAATCCCTTTCGTTCAGAATTGACTTCTTCTTCTCTTTTGATGGACCACTATACTCAAATCACGTCTTTTCTATTGAATTTATTATCTTCTTTCCATATTCCTAACTAAGAGTCAGTATCTTCTCTTAATAATCAATTATTCTTCAAATACTAAAGACTTTCTCCTCTAGTGGGTTGATACGTTTGATTTGATCCTTTTCAATTTCATTCAAACTATAAATTTCCATTTTCTGTTCTTTTATTTTTAGTTGACACTCAACCACATTTTTTGAGTTCTCAAGCATTGAAGACCTAATCTTTTCAATTTCTATATTAGGATCATAATTCTCTTCAATCGACATCTACATAAAGAGTTTTCCCTCATGAAAAAATTTATTATATTTCTTTGTTTTGACTCTCAAAATGTCTACATAATCAAGGGTATCTTCTAATTCATCCTGAAGATCAACTATTCCTTTAATTTCCCCTATGTATTGTCACTTTCTTCTCTTTTTAGTGAATTTATGAAAACTATGACCAAATAATCGATTTTGTGATTTTTGCAGTCCTCAAACCCTTCTACCTCAGATTCTTCTAAACATTCATCCTCTTTTGAATGAATATTCTTTTTTTTGACAAACTTTCTCCTTGTACTTATCCTCCAATTCTCTTTTTTGAGTACTTATTTTGAGGAATTTCAACATTTTCATCATCAAACTTCATAGGAATCGTTTCTAATAAATTCCCTATCTTTCCACTTTGGAATCATGGAAATGGAAGTTTACCATTGAACTTCCCTTTTCCCCTTTCCATACTGGAGGAGAGAAATGACGTTACATCATCCATATTGGCCTCCTCATGACTATCTTCAACAAATAGATTCTTCATGGCCTTAAATTCCACGCCCTTATACTTCCCTTTTTTCACTACACCATTATCATCTTTTCCCATTTCATATGCTACAAGGGTAAAATGTAGGGTATCTAGTGTCAGCTCTTTCGGGTCTTAGAATTCCAAAACTGAAACATTAGAATTAAACAGTGGTGGAATTTTCCTCAAGATATGTTGCAAAATCTTTATATCTTCAATGAAATCTCTTATACCATGCATGTATTCCACTATAATATTTATCATATCGAGGAATGTATCAATGGCCTCATTGTGATTCATTCTGATATCCGCAAAATTGTTCCATAGAACCTGCAGCTTTTCTTCATGGACTTTTGTGTCTCCCTCATAGATATTCAATAATTTTTCCAATATTTCATGCGATGTTTTATAGGAAATATCCTTTGTATAAATTTCATTTGATATTCCCCTCTAATGCATTGATCCATTTATCATCAACATCCAGTACCATTATTTCAGCTTCTAATAATGAACCACTATTAATATCAACTAATACTCCATGTATAGCTATTGTGAAGACATCCGTCCCGGCTGATCGGAAGTAGTGCTGCATTCGATTCTTCCATAGTTGAAAATTATTTCGGTCAATGATTGCAGTTACATTATGATTGACCACCATTAATTATTATTCTTTGAGAGTAAACCTCTGACTATTAAACATTTTCTCTGATACCAATTTTTAGATCCACTTGGTAGAATACCATGAGGGGGGGGGGAATAAAGGTATGAGAGATTAAAAAATTCTTCCGTTCAGATCTTGTTTCACTATTAGAAAAAGCTGAATTTTCTTTTCCTCCCAAAGAAATATATTAATATTTTTGAAATTAGGCATAGGACAATTATTTTTAGTTCATTCATCCTCACTGGGATATGTCTGAGGACCATAAAATGGAAATGTGTCGATGTACTAAATTCACTAATGTTCACTATCAATAATGAGTGTTATGTTTGGGCTTGATCTTCTATTACCAGGCTCACAACCATTACCATGTTAAGGTTATTCTCACTACATCTTCAAGGGTAGCTCCCTATGACTCTTTCATGGGCTCACTGCTGGTGGAAAGGGTCATTTTCTTCCTCTTCCTTCACTCACTATTCATGGAAAGGATCCACTCACTGTTTATGGACGTGTTGGTCAAATACAATTTATGTACATGTTTTTCCCTCCATTTTCATGAATTAAAAAATCCTCAACTATAGGTAGATGCTCTGTTGAGGTTCCCTTTTCACCCGTAGATGAATTCCACCTTCCTAAGTACTTCTAGGCACCAGAAAATACTTTCTCAAACTTATTTGAAGCTTTTACAAGATTCCTCGTGAAAATAGCAAACCACCTTCTTCTCCTACATATAGAGTACTGGGAATGGTACATTGAACACCTCCTCTGCGTACTTCTTCCATACCTATGAACCACCCTTGATATATGGGTTTCTTTCTCTAACCTCCCTTGTACCACTGCCTTCGTTCCATCTCTGTGAACTACCTTCTATCGACGAACTCTTCTTTTTTGGTGGATTATGTTTTCTTCCATGTACTGGAGCTCCCCCTCCATGTACTAATCATATAATTATCTCTCTCATTTTCAAATAATCAACCTACACATACTGAGTATTCCTTTGTGTGTTAATAATCTTTTCAAACTCCCTCAACATATTTTCATTCATGCGAACCGCTTCATATTTCGTGGATTTCTTCCTCACGAACCACCTTTGGAATTTTCTGAAATGCCGGACCAAAAATACGTTCTCTAATGATATTCAGCCTCGAAAATAAAATGTAGGATTATTGATTCTTATACAGGAAATGATACCTTCAAAATCTGCTAAACTAAGATTTACAAAATATTCAATCTACCCTTTACCGCAAAAGGATCCTTCTGTTACTGTGATCTGAAAGACACATGTGAACCGTTTTTTTCCTATCAGGATCACATACTTTAATTGTTTCTACATTGTTGATTTCCTCCAACGAAGTCAAGCCATATGCGTACCGCACCACCTTCCGTTGGGAACTATTTTCAATTTCTCAAACTTTTATGGCGTACTTTTCCTACTGCTACGAGTACCGTTTCGGTATTTGGAAAACAACAACCATTCTCATTTTTAGTCATCTAGCATTGTTAAAAAACACAACCAAACCCTAAACATACTAAGAGGACACGTCATTGTATTTTTACCTAACACATTTAATTCATAATGATCACACATTTTAGATGAATATTTAATACATTTCACAAATACATACCCAATAATCATAAAGGTTTAGTAAATTTTGAGACTACGTAAAAAATATAACTATTTCATGAATGGTATTCAAAAAATCCCGTTGATATCCTCCCATTTATAAATGTTTAAAAAAAACCCTACATAAAACTTCTATTATAACCCATAGACAATAAACAATAAAATGGTTCTATCATGTGCTCAATAAGGATAAACATGTAATATATCAATCGATGATCATACGAAACCATAAGACATGCATATGGGTGTCAGATTAAGAATATAAACTAAAACATTCATACCCAATCCATCATGGACCATAAACATGAACCATGGAATAAAACCTATTTTTTAAAAATATATTAATTAAAAGATTGGTAAATAATCAAAAATCAATCATAAACCATTAGTTCATGTCCTATAATTGTGGACCGTTATAAGAATATAAAAATATCATTTGTCGTGGTTAACATTAGAGAACATCAAATCATAATGTATTCAGGATGAACACATCTTTCCCATTTCAAAACAAATCATGCCTTATCACATATTACTTAATGTATCATGAATAATGGTAGGCTTCCAATAGAATATCAAGAACCTCAACATGTTTCCAATCATTATCTGTTAAGATATGAAACATTAACCAATTCATTAGAGGTAGATATAGGTCCCACCCATCAGATAATCCATACATTTTTTTTCCACATGATCTTAAAGAATTTTTCATATAATGACCTATAATAAAATTACCTGGTGTCTTAAACATTTCATCATGGCATTACACATGGAATGAAAAGGGTTTTATAAACATTTCATCAATTAATCATATCATATCCAATGAAAGAATATTGGGTTACAAAAATATCATTAATCAAAATATTAAACATAACACATAAAAATAAAGAATAAATATGGAACCAATGAATCATATCCCATGTTAAACCTATGTAATACCAATTATTGCTGTTGTAATTTATTTTAATTTCAACAAAATATCATCAAACCTTCATTAGGAACAAATCCTTTAAATTTTAAATAACATATAGAAAATTTAAAAATTCATAAATATTAACAAATAAATTTTCATTGAAAATTAATATGAAAATTCAATCTCTAAGTTTAAAATAATTAAGTTGTCATAATTTCAAAAAAAAAATCAATTCCATTCATGTTAAAATAAAGATTAATTTCACATTTTTAGTAAAATGTCAAAACAATGTCATTCAGATAATGAAAAGAAGATTCCATTAAAACCATTTCAAAAAAATGCATGCATAGGATGAAAATATTTAAAATATTATTGGAAAATACAAATAATATCCTACCAAAAATTTTATAAAATATTTACATGGAATAAAAAACATTTTAGTTGACTATGGAAAGAATTAAAATTTTATTCAAAAAATTATTTTTTATATCTGTAATTTTATAAGAGAGGAGATCAGAAAAAAAAGTGTTTTCAATAAATTACCTTTGGAGAATAAAATTCATTATTTTATTGAGACTCTTTTCATATAATCCCATTTTTAGAAACATAGTCATTAATAATCCTAATAAAGAACGATACTGTAAACAAATTATTTTACATCATTAGACAATATTTAATATTAGTACCCAAGAAATAAATAAAATATAATTATTTGTATATCCATTATATTTTTATTATATTAATCATAAATGAAATTAATGGATAGTATATACACTATACAAAAGAAATAAGTGGTAAATATATCATATTTCCCACAAAAATACAAGTAGATAAAAATCCATTACCTCAAGTATCAACATTGACCATTCACATTCCAGAATCATGAAGAATAATTATATGTTTATTGTAAATTTACTAATAAACAATAATCATATGTACCATATAATATATGATTTAGTTATGTGTTTTTAAACTATATATTAATAATTCCTTATTAAAATCATGTTTCGTGTAATAACTACTTCGTTTTTTCAGGAATGGTTTTGTTTGTAATTTCTGGTACTTTTATTTTGATCATGGATCTATCACATAATTTTTTTTCATGATATAATTATATATATATATATATATATTAATTAAATATGTATGCAGATAAATCCATAAAATCAAGGGATAAATAAATTAATTACACTATTTATTGACATGGTTGGCCGTTTGTATGCATAAATGATATTTTTAGCTTTCAATGGGTGAAACAAAAATTGGTAATTAGTAATTAAAAAATCCATAACCATTATGATGTCATACAATTTCTTTTATAAATTAAATATATGTTTATTACCATATATGTATAATGGAAATGAAAAATGAGCCACATCAATTTGTGCAGGCAGTAGTGCACACTTATGCATGAGTGATGTTATCATTTTCCAATGGATTTAATGGTATGTAGGAAGAAGTAATAATATAATTACCAAAGTATAGTTATTTTATAAATATAATATATAAAAATTAAATTCATCCATACATCCAACCATGATAGGTGGTGATGGAAAATAAATTACATTAGTTCATGAGGCAGTAGTCCACCATACTTACGATCAATGATTTTGTTTCACATTTAATGGATGACCTGAGGAGTATAGTTTATTCCATAAAAAATATTCACATGTGGTAGATATATTTTTTATATTTTAATTATTAATGAATATTATAAGGTGTTATGAAAAATTAGTGAAATTAAATATCATTGTGAATAAAGTTACAATATCATAGAAATTTCTCCTTTGTATCTCATAATTAGATGTATAGGTTGGTATTGTGGATAAAATATCTATAATATAGATAAGGATTAAGGCGATTTTATATTTTTGTGGTTAGTTAATACAAATTTATTTGGAGGTGTGAAGAAGTTTGGGGATGATGTGGCATATCATAACTGAGGAGGAGGGATATCTGTATAAATACACAAAACAATTCAATGATTTTAATAAACACTCAATAAATATCGTTAAAAATTTGATAAATAATTATGTGATTGACAGATATAGTTAATCCACACCTCCCCACATATTTTTTTAAACATGTTATTGCCTTATCCTCAATGTTTTAAAAATTTTACCATTTGAGTTTTCACCATATAATCTTGACTCTTTAATTACCTAGGTAATTTTGGATTCTAGAATAAATTAAATGATATTTATGATATTATATTTACCAAATGACTATAAATACATTAAATTAAATGGTATTTTTTAATAAAAAATATTTTTCTTACAATTCATCTAATAATTTATCTCTCTCGAAAATTATCAAAACTCACCCTTATGTAATTTTGATATAATAATTCCAAAAATAAATTTTATTTATTT
Source organism: Viscum album (assembly GCA_963277665.1). NCBI lineage: Eukaryota > Viridiplantae > Streptophyta > Magnoliopsida > Santalales > Viscaceae > Viscum > Viscum album. The sequence continues at coordinate 1,463,116,468 of OY728153.1, read as the reverse complement.
TAAATAAATTAACATAAATTTTTATAAATTTTTTATATTAATTATTTACAGACAGTAAATGAAAATCAATTCTTGTAGGATATATACCTTTGAGATATAAAAAGGATTTACTAAAAATTTAGAACACTCTGATCAAGGAGTTTTATTTATATAAATCTGAGATACCTAAATTAAAAAAAAATCTATTCCAACTCATACATCCATGTTTAACTGTTGGGATATAATATTCATGTTCATAGAATAATATTATTAGTATATAATGTTTTGTTAAAACATTGTATTGCATGTCACAAAAAGAATCGAAGAAATTAAATTTATTTAAAAAATATTTAATAATGACTCCGGGTTTTAAATTATACACCCTAAACTAAATTTTTTCATTATTTATTCATCACTCCAATACATATAAAAGAGGATACGTATTCTCATCGTATCCGCAGGTTCCCAAGAGACTTATTCAAGGGGGAGTTTTATCCATAAAACCTTGACTAGGTGAGTGGTATTGCTTCATAGGACTTCCTCTATAGGATATGGGGTCTCGAAGGGGTTTTCATCATATAAAAAACATGGTATATATTTATGACATATGAGTACTGTAAAAGTGAATAATCATGTACGTACATTCTTATGAGGTATACATTGACCACATCATGGACGTGAGAGAGGATAAGTGTAAGCATCAATCGATAACCAAATATCCATTTTCGATCAAGATTATCAAAATGGAAGATATTCCTAGGGATCATCATTCCATACTTTCTCAATACCATTTCCTTCCTACAAAAAAAATTTAAAAAAAACACCTTCTCACCAACATTAAATTACATATCACACTTATTGTTAACAACATTAGTTTTCTATCAAATTTCTTCTTCCCTCATGTGTTGCTAGTTGGATCAAACCTTATCTACCATTTATTCATCTAAATAAGCTCCAAAAAAATTTCCTTCTCCAAACTCATCCCAGTACATTGGATTTTTACAATTCTTTCCATATAGATTTATGTGAATCCATTTCAATTATCAATCGAAATATATTGTTATATGAAAATTAAACCATAAGAAGTTATTGATCCCAACCACCATTGAAATATATAGAATATTTATTCGTTAAATAATATAGGGTTTGAATTATTATCTTAAACTTTCCATCTATTTGAGTATGGTATGTAGTCCTAAATCATAGCTCTGTATCCATATCTTACATAAGAATTCATGAGATCCCTGAGATAAAACTTGGTTCCCGATTAAATATAATAGAATGTGTTACTCCATAAAACCATATGAATTATTTTAAATGTATCATAAAAAGATGATCTGGGGGAAAATATTTTCTTATAACATTGATGTTTTTGGACTTTGTAAGGCGATGGATTACAACCTCTACAACATTATTCCCTTTAGTTGTATTGGAAATTTTAATGATAAAATCTATTGTGACATTTTTTCATTTCCATTCAGTCATAGGTAATGGTTATAATTTCCCCTCTGACTTTTATATCAATATAATTAACATTATAACATACCAAGCATTGAGATACATATGATACAATATCCCCCTTCAATTCATACCACCATAAATACTCTTTTAGATATATATATCGATTCTTACTTCCTTGATGAATATTTAATGAAGAACATTGAGCCTCCTCTAATAGTACTTTTATATTTTTTATGGATAAAATGCATATTAAGTTCCTAAACCATATAATTCCATCATATTAATGTTTAATCTCATAAACACTTCTCATTCAATTTTCTATAAATTTAATGACTTTAAATATTAGTTAATAAAATTACAGTAGCTAATTCAAAATCATGAGTTCGATAATTCAGATCATGAAAAATTAGTTGTCGTGAGGCACAAGCTATCACTATGGAACTATTCATAAGAATTCATCCCAATACCTACATTTACTCATCACTATAGATCAAAAACCCTTACCCGCTACATGGTAATTACAGTATAGGTGTGATGACTAATCATCTCTTCGATTCTTTGAAATTTCAATCTCATTCATCTATTCTAGAGAAATTTGATCCCTTCTAATTAAAAATGTTTAGTGGATTAGATACTCCTAGGAAATTATCCAAAATTAATCGATAGTATTAACATAATTCATTAAAACTAGGGATCACAGTCAGAGTGGTTTTTTGGGATATTGGTCAATAGCGTCCATAATTTTTGGACCCACCGATATACCATCAATTGATATTAATTACCAAAACATTAAACTTTTTTAGAACCACTATCCATACTTTGTAAAATTTTCATATATTATATCCTTATTTATTGTGTCTAGAAAAATTCTCTTGTGATACTTATGTTCTCACTTTCTATCATAACATATAATAATATGTTCTTTAAATACAACTAGAAACTAATCAAGGCAGTCTTTATTGACAGAATTCATTAAATCCATGAAGATAACTAGGGAATTAGAAAGAAAATGGAATTACAATATATTCATTGTTTCCATACCTTATAGGGTATATTTTCTTGGGTATATCCTACTTTATTAAACTAAATTTATGGAATCCATAATGCATTCCAATCTTGGAGTAGTATTTAGCACCATGTAGTTGATCAAATAAGTAAACGATAAAGAGTATATGATACTTTTTATTGATAGTGATCTTGTTCAGTTCCTCCAAATCAATTTAGAGTCTCAAAAATAAATATTTTTATTAATAAAATTAATTGCTTCACCCCTAGGTGAAACACTAGGCTTAATTAATACCTTTTCATGGTTATCCTATAGTTTCTTCTTCAAATTAATTCAACTCGATTGAGGATATTTTATAAGGATTAGTTGATATAGGTGATTCATTAGTTATGTGATCTATTGAGAAATAAACATCAATATTTGAAGGTAGATATAAAAATTAATCCTAAAACACATAAAAAACATAAACATAATATCAATAAAATCGATGTTGATATATTCATAATCAAATGACATTAACACCCCTTTTGAAAAGGAATCAATTCCCATATAATTGATTTGATCTGGATGTTTACATATATCATCTCACAAATATAAAATTGTTGGTTGGTTTGGAATATAAAATTTGACTTATCTTACATGGAAATTTTTGTGACATTAATAAAAATACATCAAATCCATGACTGTGATAGTTTCAAATTCATCCAAAGGGAGAATAACAACATTTAGTGGAAGCATAATCCCCTAAACATCAACCATATAATAATCATATATGTAAGATTAAATCATCTTTCCATTAGGTATTTTCAATAATAATTCAATATATAATAATTATTATCGAATTTATATTCCTTAATAAAATTATTTAGATATATAATTGTGGTTATATTCATAGTCAAATAAAACATTTGTAGTTCTAGAGTGACTCGTATGCATATCTTTTACCATGTCTATATTGTAGCCCTCATCAAAAATATTGATCACATGAGATTTACCTATTCCCATTAGAATATAAGTTTACTGACAACATTTATAATAATTAAACATTAGATTTGAGAATGATTAAACAAAATTCCCATGCTATAATAATTTAAATAATTAGAGTGTGTGTGGGGTATTATATGGCACATCCTGCTTTTCAATTGGGTTAATGGTACCATTCATTTCCTTTGGAAATTACTGTGCTTTAAGAACCACCACACACATTTAAGTCACCTTGTATATCCATTAATGTTATATTCCTGATGTTTATTCCTAAATTACTAGAATTTATATAGATTAAATTCCTTTATTTAATGGGATTTATAAAAATTTTCATGAGACATGATCACCCTTTTCCTATAAAAACAATAGAAATGATTGGAATTATTAGCTTCCATTTCCAACATGAGAACAAATAAAATGCTTTCATCATACCTAATAATGTAAATTATAGATAACAATAATCAAATACTTAATTTTAGGCCACCAAAGAATCAATCAACCTTAATTTCTGGTTAGATCATAAGACAAGAAGCGTACCATGTAACTCTTGTAAACTTTTCCTTATAGGTACCAATAGATTCACTATACTTTGAATTATTATCATTGAATTTATTATACAGATTTTTATGAAGAATAAATAGAAATTAATTCTTAAAAAAATATGTTAAACACATCCCGAAATATAATGTTTACTTCTTCTAGTTCCCATATGTTTTGATAAGAGCCCACCAATAATTTTCTTCACCATCAAAATGAAAAACTACCAAATGAATTTTTTAAAATCCCAATAGTATAAAATAGAAACTATCATTTAATTATTAATGATCCATTTATTTGAAACTTGAGTATTAGTGAAACCACTAAAATTAGGTTGGTCTTGTCTCATAAAAGACTCAATATATAATTATTCAATCATTTTCACAGTTCAATGTACAATATGGTTTATAGATTGAGAAGATTATGAGATAATATCAATGAGATTTATCATTATATATCCCATAAATATTTTATTTCTTATAGTATAGTCATTGCATTATCTTTTACATTTATTATTAAAACGATTCCTAACAGTTCCATTGATTGACTAAAGTAAAAAAACAATGCCTAGGGAATAATAATTTTTGTGGGACAACCACATGTTCATCAATAATCATTTATAGGATTTATAAATGAAGAAACCTTACTTTAAATATATAAAAACATAGTTTTAACCAAATTCATTCATGATCATCATATATATATTCATGTCCTTCTTGATGGTTCATAAAGAGTTAGTGAATTTCTAATGTATATCCTTCATGACTATCAAAACACATGTGTTGTAAGGCACATTGACATGCACCATTAAAAAAACTATCATAGATCAATGATAAATTTTTATAGTCATTACCCCTTAGTACACCTTTTGTAGTTCCTCATTAAAATTTATTACCCAGAAAGGGATGTAATTTCTTGGAAACCACTCGCAATATAATTCACAAAATCTTTAACGCATTTTTCTATACCTTAAATTATCTTTAATCTTGTCCCTGAGGATCTCAGAATTTTTTTTAATCCTAGTCCAAAAGGATATATAATCCTTTTATTTGGAAAAATATATAAGGACCATTACTTTTTATACAATCATTTTACACAGATTTAGATGAAAATTCAATACATTTCACAAATTCATGCATGAAGACAGTAATGGTTTAGTGTATTTTGAGACAAAGTACACAATATTATTATTTCAAAAATGGGTTTTATCAAGTCCATGAAATATATTCCCATTTATAATGCTTCATAAACATACTGTGAAAAAACATTCTTCATAACATGGGAAAAATAAAGATAAGAAACATTGTGCTTAGATGCTCAATTGGGGTGGTAGATGTCATTTGTTGATCATATAGAATCACAAGATAAGAATAGAGGTGTGATAGTATGAATATAACATAAATATGTCCTAACTAATATGTCATGAATATAAAATATGATCCATGGATTAAAACATTATCATTTAGAAATAAACTAATCATAAGAATGTGTAATCAAAATAAATATATCACAATCCATATGTTTTTGTCATATACGTTTGTCACAATTAAGTGTATGGAACCATTTTAGATGTTAAGGATAAAATTAAAGATCATAAAATCATTATATATTTGGAATAAAACCCTATTTTCTATTTCATAATATATCAACCATCATCACTTATTTACCATACTCAATCAAGAACATTGGCATGTTTCTCATCGTGAATCAAGAACATCGCTTTGTTTTCCATCATTGTCTCATGAGATATAAAACATTACCAAATTAATTGATAGTTGATATTGCAAAAAAAACATATCATAATCCACAAATTAGTGTTTCAAAATACAAAAAACACATTAATCATATCATAACCCAAGAATAAGAAGCAGGTGTCCTAAACATGATGTCCTGGAATAACCTAAGGAACGAAACGTGTTTTGTGAACATTTTGTTAATTAATAATTTCATAACCCATGAAAAAGGAATAGGTAACATAAACCACTTTTCATAACAATCATAAAGAAAAAAATCAAAATAAATAATAATTATTGTAAAACTAGATCATATTACGAGTAAAACATAATCAACACTAATTTTTTGTTATTTATGAATATAAATTCCATAGTATATCATTAAAACAATATTGAGAAAAATATCATTTCCTTTTGAAATCATACTTTTAAAAATAAAAAATTTTGTAATATTATTTAAAAACAATTCTTTAAAATTATCTGGTAATACTTGTCAAGGAATATTTAAATGTCTAAGTTGTTATGATGAAAAAATTTTTATTGTCCATACACACTAAAATAATAATTCCTTCCAGATTTTCAATAAAAATTAAAAACTACCTTTTAAAAAAATATTATTTATTTTCAACCATATCTTTAAAACAATAAAAACGGAAAAAGTATACTGACAATTTTATTAGATAATCATAAAAATTTCTATCACAACATTTGTAGAAAACATGAACATAGAGGAAAAAGGATTTCTGATTGAGTGGATAAATAAAGTTGATTTTAATAATAAAATTATTTTGGTATATATAATTGTTTAATAGAGGTCGAAAGGAGAATAATAAATTTATAATCCTAAAATAAACTATGGATAATAAAATTCATAATTTTTTTGATGGATGTTATATGATTATATCATCAGAAACATAATAACAAACATTGTCAATAAACAATGATATTATAACAAAAAACATTTACCAAATTTGTAAAATTTTAATCATAATCACCATAAAATAAATACCCTTATATAGATATGTATGTTCAATAATTTAAATGATAATAATCACCAAATATATTCATAGATATTATATACACCACACATAAGAAATAAGTGGTGAACAAGCAATGTGTCCCATATAATTTATAGTCAGATGAAAATATCTTACCTCATGTATATAAATTCATCATAAAAATCCAAAAATCATTTAAAATAGATATTGACTCATTATAAATATATTATATAATATTATTCACAAATATAATCTAATATATTATTTACTTATGACCTTTTTAACAAGTCTTTATTTTATTCACAGTTCGGGTAATCCCTGCTACAAATTTCATGTATGTTTTGGTTTTGTTTTTTTGTAATTTTTTTATCTTGTTATATAAATATCATAAATATTAATTATATATATATTTATTTTAATAAATAAAATATATAGATAATGAAATAAATTTCACCTTTCATATAGTAGGCAAGATATATGAATGCATGAAAACCTTTTTCATCTATTTTTAGTTGAAAAAATAAATTAATTAGTAAATAACCTTTAAAAATAATTTTTACATAATATATATCATTTTATCCATTATATATATCTTCATTACCTTACATTTAAAGAAAATAAAAATGAGTTACGACACTTTATGGAGGAGGTAGTCCACACATACACATGACTGGCATTAATTGTTTAGAAGGAATATGATGTTAATAATGTAGATGTAATTCCATAATAAAATATGTATAATTATTTTATAAATATAATATATACAATTTATATCAAAATTTTAGAGGTGCTGATGGAAAATGAATTACATCAGTTCCTGAGGAGTTACTCCACCATACACATGATTTACAACTTTGTTTCTCATTTGATGGAAGTGTAGATGGATATAGATTATTCCATCAACATAATAACAAATAATTATATGTTATATACTTGTTATAATATATTTAAATTATTATGGAAAAATTTATGGTGGTAGGATATGAAGTGACAAGAAATATCTTATTTAAGACAATTACCTTCACTTTGACAAACATCCTTTTTATTTCTTATTTAGGACCACAGGGTTTACCCTCTTGGAAAAAACCATATAATATATATAATGTTGTTTTTGGGAGATTTCTCATTTTTTGGATCCAAATGGATTATGAGGTATTAATAGTTTAGTGGTGGAGGCAACCTTTTACAATTGAGGAGGAGGAGTAATTTTGTAAATAACCCAAACTATTTAATACTAGGAAGTCACTCTCAATCCATGTTTCTTAAAAATCAAATAATAATGTAGTGGTAGAGCATATGGATTATCCACACCCCACCTCAATTAAATCACATTTGTTTTATATGTTATCCCCTTATACTATAAGTTCACTCACTTTTCCCATTTTAGTTTTCAAAATGGTAACAAGTATCTTTCTATTTACAAAGGTAATTAATTATTTAACCCTAAATTTTTTCATAATAATATAATTTTGAAGAAATTATTAAATTTTAATCTATTTTATTAAATAAATATCCCACATGTGTTGAAAATTAATATTAACACATGTGCATGTTATTCATAAAACTATTTTTTAACATTAACTATAGTAAATAAGATTTTCTATTTTAGTATTATTTATGAAAAATAACTAATTTTACCTTAATATATAATATTAATTATTATTATTAAAAATATTTTACCCAATTTATAAAATTCCATACAAAAAAATATATGATTTTAATTAAATATAAATGTTTTAGGCATGAGAAAATAATTTTCTTCCAATGAAAAATCTCTCAAATATATATAATGTTTTTATTTAAATTTCAATATGAAATTGATTAAAATGAACTATATTAGATTAATAATAATATAATTCAACTATTTTACCATTAAAACCATTTTAAAAATAGTGTAAATTTTGATTAACTTTAAACGAACATGAATTTTAAATAAATATATATTTTTTTATTCATCCAAAAATTAATCTTTCTCAAAAATTATAAAAAATTACCCTTGCATAATATTGAAATACTAATTTCAAAAATGATTTTATTTTATTTACATAAAATTACAAAAAATGGAAGAGATAATATTTATTATATTATGAGAAGAAGTGAAGTCACACTCTGATTTTATTTGTCCTTGGATCCGACATTGGTCCGGGTTCAAGTGAGTCCTTATTCAAATTTTTGAAATTTTTTTTAAAACATTTTTTGTATAATGTTTAGTGGTGTCTCGCGTATGGTTAGAGCACAGTTGGGAGACTATCCAACTATGCCCTGGCCACCACGCAGCCTGCTCAGTATTCCGGATAAATTAAAAAGGTAAATGAATAATAAAATGGAGTTAAATAAAATGTTAAAAATAGAATAACAAAGTATTATTTAAATCACAATAATGTTGATAATATTGGTATTTCTATTATTAAAGATATTAGAATGTTATTATTATAATTATTATTATTATAAAGCAAATGAACTGTTTAAACTATTTTAATAAAAAAATTATTATTATTATTATCGTGGATAATAATAAAATTATAAATAAAATTGGTTATTAATATTAATTTTATTATCATTACGAATGTTATTATTATATTATTAGCATTAATATTATTATGTTTGTAAAAATTATTATTATTTTTATTATAATCGGTGTTGTAATTAATTTGATTACTCATAATTTTATTAGTATTATTAGTATGTTATTATTACTAATAGTATTATTATTATGTTATTTTTTTCCGTTTTGTTGTTTGGTTAGGGTTCCATGAAGCCCCCTCACCCTCACCCTCCCCTCCTACAAGACACGCACCCCCCTGCATAGCACCCTGTCCAAGCGAGCTCCACTGACCATTACTCACCCTATCAGCGCAATTCATTGGCCAACATCACTGATGCCACCAACCATTGCATTGAACCCCTGCTCTGGAGACCCCTTTCTGGCTTGTACTCATCTCTGTTAGTAGTCTCCCTCAATCCCCTCTAGTACATTCTTATTCTTTCACACATAGTTTAGGGTTCTCATGGTGGAATCCTTATTTTATCTATATCCTAGTTGTTAGTATTTTATTTTTAGTGTTAAATCATAACATTTTAGGATCAATAATGTTTTAATGGGAAGTATTTATCTTTAGAAGTGTGTCTTTGAGGTGTGATTTGGGTTTCACACTGGTTTTTTGATGTCCTTTATCAATTGAGGTTAGACCCCTTTTGCGCATCACCACTAGAGTTATGATTTCATTTATTGCATGAGTTTTTCACCACCATTAATTATTAATTAGTAATATTACATGCTTATAATAATTGTTTTTGTGAGAATCACGGTGGTATTATGAGAAAAAATTGTTTGGAAAAATTCTTTTTCTTTCTTGATTGACATATCATGTTCTTTGACTCTTGTATATGGTTCGGAAATAATTTATCATAGAATTAAATGCTAGTTTAATCCTAAAGTGTTATTTTTATGTAAAAATTGATTTTTTTCATGTATCAACTCTTATGTGACACTTAGAATTATTTTATTGATAATGAATTTTGTTTACTGAATTATGCAGGGGATGAAAATTTTGTTTTGATTTGGAATTGGGGTGTATTTAGATTATAAATATTGGTTTCTGTGTGTTTTTTTATAGAAATGGATTGGGGTGTTTTTTAATATGGGTTTATAATGTGTTTAAATTGTTTATTAAATAATATAATAGGTGAATATAATTTTTGGAGTGCATTTTGGGGTGCACATGATTAGAAAATGTCTTTTGAATGTGTGGTGTGTTTTGGTTTGGGTTTTGTACTCTGAGTGTTAGTTAAGCTGCCCTATTGGATCTTGCACATTATATATAATTCTTAGAATCATGATTTATTTTCATAAGTGTATTTGATATTCCAATTATTATTATTGGTGTTTTCAAATGGGGTTTCTCACACTAGTTTCTCGATGTGATTTCCCATAATCATATATAAAAATGTTTTTGAATTAATATTCTAGTTTCTATTTATTGAATGGGGTTTCAAAGATATGTTTGTTTCTGAAAAACGTATTTTTTTGTTATTTTTTGTGAGAATAAGTATTTTTTGAAAATTAAGTGAGGCCCTATTGGAAGTTTTATGTAGTTTATTTTTGGATTCCCCTTCAGGGGAGTCTATTTCCTTGTGAGGGATTGTGTGGTGGGAATGTCCTCTGGTTGGGACTCCAATTGTGCAATGATTATTTAAGGAAATGGGATAATACATGTGTTGGCAGGGGTAGTTCCAGTTGTGTGAATGTGTGATGATATATATGTGACAGTTTTCTTGAATTGTTTGGAACAACCACTTGTGAATATTGCATGGGAACCTAGTTTAACAAAGAGGAATTCTGAGAACATTTTATGCACTACTCTAGTATATTGAACTAGCTAGTGGCCCATAGTACGTGGATACATGGGTTTATTGATAGGGTATTGGGACCCTCGGTCAGGCAACGCAGGGTGACGATCAGTCTTTTGGGAGTAATGATGTCATCGGGTAGGGAATGCCTTATGGATGAGTCACATGTATAGTATGTTCTAGTTCTCCTCTAATTTCATATTTACTCTCACGTTTCCCCCATCACTAGTACCATTAATGTCATTTCCCTCATTATGTGGAGTGAAATCCCTTGTACTTACCTTTGGGGTTATCTTGTAAAACTATAAATGTGTATTTTTCTAATGAGGTATTCTTGAAGAATGTTTTGAACTGAAAATAACCCTTTTCTTTTGCACATTTATGAAAAATGAAAAATTTCTGTTTGGTTCCCCTTTCCCAACCTCTTCTTGAGCCTTATTTTGAACATGAGGGAAATTTTTTATTATTGTGATTTGTTTAATTAAAAACATAACTGTATAAAATTATATATTCATAGATTGTATTTAAAACCTACAATAAATGTTTCTTTTTTAAAGGATGTGCATTTAGAATAGAATATACATGAACTACCTACTGAGTTTTAATAATCATGTTTGTAGTGTTATATTGTTTTTTGTTCATATTGAATGTTTGTAATAGGTTCGATCACCGTATACTATGTTGTTATTAAATTATAGAGTGGACATAGGGGTCAAATAGAGACATCAAGGCTTTCAGTTTCTGTTTGGTTTTAATTTTTTAGTACATTTTTCAGTTGTTGTGTTTCTTTTCATTTGCATATAATTGATGAAAAAATGATTGGGACCATGTTTATTTTAGTTTATATTCATTTATTTTTATTTTGTTGTTTATTTAATTGGTTAAATCATTTCTTTGTCACTCGAATGATTCTTGTGGAACTTTTTGCTTGCCCAGGAGGAGAAAGAGTGCTTCCTGGTCCTTTTGTGGATCTACACAGGTGACCAATTTAGGGTTGGATTAAGATGGTTCATGAAAAAATGTTTTTATAGAATTATTTATCATAATTGGATATTTCATTTTAGAGTTCCCGTTGCTACATGGTAATTTCATGGTAGAAGGAGTATAATTATCGGGGCTTGAGGTGTAGGAACATGAAGGACGTTATGAACCCTTGCTCGTTCCGAACCTTAGTAACCATGGGTTGTCAGGGTTTTTTGGGGTTATGTGATTATTATTAATTTTTTTGTATTTGGAAATGGAATTTTAGTTGGGAATGTTGTCATTTTTTCTCTAAAAGGGAATTGAAATCCATGTGTAGGAGAAGAAATTGTCCTAGAATGCTCTACGTGATAGATGCGTGAAAGATGTTTGGCCACCATCCGTATGTCTGATTCACCCATCGATGCTATTGTCCCAATGTAAATAATTTTGTGTTCTTCTTAATTCTGGAAAATGATTTATAAATGTTTTGGTTTTGAATTTTGAAATGTTTAATTTAAAATTGTAATGATGTTGTTTTGATGAAGTTCTTTGTTTCCTTGTTTCTTATTGTCCACCCCCACAAAGATTCAATGGATCCCCTATGTGTATATTCTAATGGCGAAACCTTAGAAAAAACTCTAGTAGATCAATCCATAGATATTGTCCTCAAGCTTCAGATGTTTAACCCTCTATTATTTTATAGTCAGCATGATCCTCTAGAGGTAGAGAGGTGGAGGTGGAGGATTTAGAGAGACTTTAGTTTCCTTCTACTTCCTTGGTCATTGAAGGTAGAGTTTCCTACATTCATGATCGAAGGCCCAACCTAGAAATGGTATAAGACTCTATCTTAAAGAAATTATTTGGAAGATCTTACCTCAAAGTTCATCAAGTCATCATTCTTTCAAAAGTATTTCTATGAGATGAAAAAGATGAGAAAAGGGATGGAGTTGTGTAGTCTTCAGGATGGTGTTTGATCAGTATTAAAATTCTATTTACATTTCTTGGACCAATTCCCATATGAATGCGAGTATGTTGAAAATGATCCCAAGAAGGCTCGACATTTGGAATTTGGGATTTTTTCTGAACAATAGTCAAAGGTAGAAGATCTCATCCTCACCAACTTCTCTAATAAAGTTATATAATCCTTTCATGCCAGATCTTGGTTAGTAGGATGAAATAGGATAAATAATCCTTCTATGGTCCTTATATGTGGTGAATATGATGCTAATAAGAATAATGGGAAGCTAAAAGCTGCTGGTGGTGCTAGTATGTGAATTAAAAGGCCATTAGACCTTAATTAAGATTCTTCGATGTGCAATGTGATGATCTATAATCAGTGTGGTAAGTAGGGTTATAAGAGTTTGTCGTGCATGCGTGCTCAAAGAATCTTCCACACTGTTGAATTATTGGGTCACTTGAAACAGTTCTGCCAGGGTGTTTCCAAGAAGCGTCGTGAAGTAATACAAGACTATTCAATGGCCTCCTTATCATACACAAAAGAGTAGGGTGATGAATGGGATCAATTTTATGTTTTCATTTTGATGTGTTCCTTGGATGTAATAGTCATATCTTATGGTGTTTCTTTTTCTTTTGATTGTGTGAATGATGGTTATAAAACCCTTTTAGAAAACCTATTTCTATAAAAGTGTGTGTTTAAAATTATATATTTGTGATAACTATTCAGGGGTTTCTAAACCCTAACTGTGAGGAAATATATTCTTCAATCCACAAAGATCTAGTCATAGATTCGAGAATGAAACTAGCACTTAGTCAGGAGAATACCAATGGTGTAAAAATATCTTGGATTATTTTTTTTCCTTAGTGTGGCATGGTTTTACTCTTCTGGGAAAGATTTTTTTAGTGTAAAAAGTTATAATGTTAGGTTAACTTAGTTAATAATTATTGTGGGGAGAAATATCGTGGGTGTTATTGAATTTAGAATTAGCTTGTTTCATATGGCGGGGAGTCCGTTCAAGACTCCCTATGTCAGTATCTAATATCAGTTTTTGGTATCAGTTAGGGGTTGGATGGTCTTTTATGGAGCCACTTAATTTTATGTTTTCCATAATAGTAAGTGTTGGGTTTGATGAGCTCTGGTGGTTTTGTAAATGCAAGGTTATGGATGTTCCCCCGTGATGAGGATTGAATTTTATCTTTATGTTTTGTGTGACGGGTTGAGTTTCTTCTAGTGATGTTTAAGGAGTACGGATTTCATGAATTTTCTGGGAATCATGAATGTTCTATGTCTATTAGACCGATCAAATGGGGTGTTTATGCTTCAGGGGGGTTGCACAAAGTGGGTGGTTGGTCTCAGTCTCATGAGTTCTTCTTATTATCCTCTCTCTGCATGGTGGTATTTTATTAATATCTTTATTTATAATTCATTTTGAATCTCCTTGAGATATAAAGAAGTACTACGTTTTTATACATAGTAAGTCTTGGGTGGATTTCCTTGGTCATAATTCATCATGATGGGGAGAATTGTCACCCTTAGGTTTTATTTGGCCTTGGTTCTGGCTCCTGTCCGGGTCCCGGTGAGTCCCAATTTCAATTTTTTATTACTTTTTGAAAAAATGTGTGTTTTGGATTTTTTAATGTCTAGAACATGGGAAAATCATGGTTCAGAGACCTTACAGCTATGCCCTAGTGGCTATGTGTCTATCCCGATATTTATGATGATTTAAAAAGTGAAATTAATTATAAAATAATGATAAATAAAATATTAAAAATAAAATAAAAAATTAATTTTTCAATAAAAACTATCATGGTAACATTATTATTTAGATTATTAAGGATATTTTTTAAGTTATTAATATTATTAGGATTATTATTATTATTATTATTATTATATAATAAATTCATCATTTCAACTGTAATAATAATAATATTATTATTATTATCACAGATAATAATAATATTGTTATTAAAAATGGTTATTACTATTTTTATTACCAATTTTATTATTATTATTATCATTCGAATGTTATTATAAAATTATTAGCATTAATATTATTATATTTATTAAAATTATTATTAGTTTTTTAATTGTTATGGGTGTTATTATTTTTCTGATTAACTATAATTTTATTAGTATTATTATTAATATATTAGTAGTAATATTATTTTTATTTGGTTAATTTTTTTTTCTTTTCTTTTTTTTGTTAGGGTTCCATGAAACTCATTCCCCCTCAACCTCCCCTCCAATGCAACCGTCACCCCCCCCCCAGTGTAACCCACTTGTCCAAGAGAGCTCTATCGGCCACTCCACTCCGTATTTGTGTGATTCTATATCTAGCTTCATCGGCACTACCCTCCCTGTCACCAGACACCTTCTTCGGCCGACCCCATTCCAACACATCCTCTTCTTTGGTAGTGGTCTCCCTCCTCCCCTCTAGTACTCTATTGTTCTATTTCCCTTGGTTTTGGGTTATTGTGGGGGTATACTTGTTTCGGATAAAACCTATTTGTTAGGATTTCATTTTTAGGGTTAAATCTTAAAATTTCATGTTCAATATTGTTGCATTCGGTTTGATTTAGCCTTTGAAGAATGTGGTTGAGGTGCGATTTTGGATTCGCACTGGCTATGAGAAGTCCTTCATCAGTTGGGGGAGCTGCCCTTTTGTATATCTCTTTTAATGTTATGATTTCATTGATTGCATGAGTTTTTCACCTCATTTACTTATTAATTAAAAATGATTCATTCTTTGAATAATTGTTTTGTGAGAATTATGGTGGTCTTATGAGTAATCGTTTTTTTACAAAAATTGACATTATTTTTTTATTGAGTTAATATGTTCATAGATCCTTGTATATTTTGTGAAAATGGATTATCAAAGAATTAAATTTTTGTTTAATTTTAATGTGGTATTTTTAGGTAAAATTATATTTTCCACATGTATAAACCCATAATGTGTCACTTGGAATTATTATAGATATCATTAAATTGTTTTATTGAATTTTGTGTTCATAAAAACTTTTTTTTAGACAAGTCCTTGGTTTGCATTTGGTTTTTAAATCTAGTTTTGGGTGTGTTCTTGATATAAAAGTTTTGGGGTGTTTTTTAAAATTATTTTATAATGTGTTTTAAGGAATTAATAAAATTTTAATGAGGTAAAAAACATTTTTGGAGTGTGTTTTGGGGTTCACATGATTTTAAAATTGATTTAGAACATGTGGTGTATTTCTTTGGGGTTTTCACACCATGTGTTGGTTAAGCTACCCAGTTAGCTCTTTCACATGGTTTATGATCCATAGAATCATTTTTTTATTTTTAAATCTGTACTTGAGATTCCAAAAAATTTATTGTTGCTTTCAAATTGGGTTTACACTCTAGGGGCTCTACGTGATGCCTCTTTGGCCTTGGTAAAAATTAATTAGAAATAATGTTGTGGTTTTCATTTATTAAAATGGTTTTAAAAGGAATGATTAGTTATGAAAAATGCATATTCATGGTTATTTTTATGAAAATAAATATTTGGTGAAAATTAAGTGACACATGATTGGAACTTTCATGAAGTTTATTTTGGAATACCCTACCGATATAGTCTCTTGGCATATGAAGGATTATGTGGTTGGAATGTCCTCGGTTAGGGACTCTACTTGTGTAATGGTTATTTATGGAATGGTATTTTATGTGAGGTGTCCTTGGTGGTTTCATTTACGTCAATGTGTGATGATTTATTTATGACTTATTTCTCGCATTGTTTGGAACACCCCTTGAGAACATATCATGAGAACCTACCATAGCAAAGAGGAATTATAAGAACATTTGTGCAGTAGTCTAGGTTATTGTACTAGCTAGTGGCCCATAGTAGGGGGATACATGGGTTTATTGTGATGGGATTGGGGCCCTCATTCAGGCCATGTTTGGAAATTATTAGGCGTTAGAGTGTCATCAGGTTGGGCATGCCTTCAGGATGAGTCACATGTATTAGTATGTTTTTCTTCCCCTCATAGTTCCAAGGTATTCCGGTGTTTTCCCCATCACTAGTATAATTATTATAAATACACTCATTTTTGTGGAGTGATATCCCTTGTACTTAGCTTTGGTGTTTTCATGTAAAATTGTAATTTTGTGGTTTGCTAAAGTATTTTTCAGGAAAATGTTTGGAGTGAACTTGAACTATTTCATTTCGAACATTTATAAAAAATGAACAATTCCTTTTTGGTTCCCCTTCCCCAACCTCCTCTTGAGCCTTATATTGTGCTTTAGTGAAAAGGATTATGATTTTCATTTGTTTACTTATAAATTAATGTGTATAAAAATCAATATTCATAGATTGTATTTCAAACATTAAATAATTTTTTTATTTAAAGGATGTGTACTTCGAATAGAATTAGTCGGGCCTACCTATGATGGTTTAATAATCATGAATATGACATTTTGTTGTTTTTAGTTCCTGTTGTAGGTTTGTATTAGGTTTGATTGCCTTGGGTGATGTTGGTATTAGATTGGAGAGTTAAAATTTGGGTCACAAGGAGACATCATATTTGTGAGTACCCAATTGGTTTTCTTTATGTAGTACCTTTTTTTTTGTTTTTTTCTTTTGGAAATGTTTGATGTAAAATTTTTTGTAACCATATTTATTTTAATAGTTCTTCAAATATTTGGCTGATTTTTAATATATTGGGAGAAATCATTCCCTTTTCACTTGAATGACTTCGTTGGAACATGTCCCTAGTCCTAAAGGATTTGGAATGCCTCTCGAAAATTTATACGGAACCACTCTATAGACCAGTGTAGGGCTAACCTAGTTTGGTTTGTAACAAAATGGTATCAAATTAGGTTGGCCAAAAAGTGGACCTTTATTTATTTAAGTACCAATTGTTACTAGGGAATATTTTTGCAGAAGGTGTAGAATTATTGGGGCTCAAGGAGTTGTAATGAGAAGGATGTCATGAACCCTCTCTTGTTCTGATCCCTAGGGTAGAAGGGGATATCGGCATTTGCTGGTGTACATTGATTCTTGTGAATTATTTTGTATTAGGAAATATAAATTGAGTTGGGAAAGTGGTCTATGTGAGCTAGTTGGGCCAAGTTATCCATTTGGAGATGGGGGGATTTTCATAGAATTATCTCTGTGATATTGGAATGACTTACATATGAATGTCAACCATGTGTATGAGTCTCCGAGTAGTGATAGTTTCCATATGTAAATCATTTTTGGACCTACTTAATTATGGAAAATGGTATTGAAATTTTTTGTGTTTTAATTGTGATAATTTTCATTTAAAATAGTAATGAATTTGTTATGATCATGCACATTATTTACTTTTCCGTCACATTTTACCATACATTAAGATTTAATGAATCCCCATGGTGCAACTTTGGGTTTGGCATCTTTAGAAAACACTCCAGTTCATAAACCCATATACAAAATCCCAATGTTTCGGAAGTTGAACCCCCCTCACTTTTATAGTCAGTCTAATCCTCTCAAGAAAGAGGATTGGATGTGGAGTATTGAGAGAGATGTCAGTTTCCCTATATTTCAGGAGTCATTGAAGATAATGTTTGCTACCATATGGCTCAATGGACCAACCAATAAATGGTGGAAGACCCTATCTCAAATAAATTCTTAGGATGATATACCTGAGATTTATTCATGTCATCATTAATGTTACAATATTTCACTAAGATTAAAAATCTGAGAAAGATGATGGTTTTTTGTGGTCTTTAACCGTGTGTTGGATCAGTATTTCAATTATATTGAAATTTCTTGGATCGAGTCCAATATAAACCTGGGTATGTTTCAAACAATACCACGAAGGATTTAATTTTTGAGCTTGGGATTTATCCTGAACTACAATTAAAGGTGGAAGATCTCAACCTAACCACCTTCTATGATGTGGTGATACAATCCTTTTTTGATGAAGTTATGTTACCTGGGGGACATGGGATAGATAATCCTTCTTTGTTCTATAGAAGTGGGTTATCAAATAATGATAAGAAAAAAGGGAACCTGCCTGATTATGGTGGTGTTGGTAGGGGAATTAAGCGACCTTCATACCTCAAGGTAGATTCATTAGAGTGAAATGATGTGACCTATCATTAGTGTGGTAAGGTGGATCATATTAGGCTATTATGTCTGAGTGCTACATGAATCTTCCACACCTATGGATTATTAGGCCACATTCTTCAGTTCTACCAGGGTGTCTCCAAGAAGCATCATGAAGACAGATATTACTCTTTAAATGTCACCTCACCCTATCCGCCAGAGTAGGGTGATTCTTGGGATCAGTTTTGGGTTTTCTTTTTTATAGTGTTCCTTGGATGCGATAGTCATATCTTGTGGTGTTTCTTTCCCTTTAGATTAAAATAATTGTTATTTTCAAATCCTTTTGGAACTCCTATTTCAATGGAACATTGTTTCATAAATTATAGAGTTGTGAAATCTATTTGGGGGTTTCTAAAGCATACCTGTAAGGAAATATAGACTTCAATAATCAGATCTCTAACCATTAGTTCTAGTGTGAGGTTTGTGCATATTCAGGAGCACCCAAACGGTGTAAAAAGACCTAGGTTTAATTTCTGTCCTTTGTGTGGCATGGTTTGTGTTCTTTTGGGGGCGAGTTCTTGGTCTGTGTTGAAATTCATAGATTTTAGATAGCCTCGTTAATTCTTATGGTGGGGAGCCCAATCAATGGCCTCATTGAATTAATATTTAGCCTATTTATTATGGCGTGGAGTCCATTCTAGCCTCCCTATATCACTATCTATGATCCATTCCTGGTATCAGTTTGGTGGTGGATGGTCTCATATGATGCCAACTAATTATATGTTTTTCCTTTGAGTAAGTGTTGGGATTGAAGTGCTTCAACGCTTTCATTATATTAATGTTTTTTAGGCTTACCCGATATGGGGTTTGAAATTCCTCATTCTATTTTACATGAAGGGTTGAGTTTCATCTTGCGGTATTTAATGTGTATGTATTTCAAGTTTGGTCCGGGTATCATGAAATTTGTTATTTTATTAGAGTAATCACCTAGGAGAGTTTATGCATTGGGGGGGGGGTGGCACTTAGCGGGAATAACAACCCTACTCTTTAAAAGACACTTAAAAACTATTTATTACAAAAACATGAACTTAGGAAAACTTTGAGGGTTGAGTGGTATTGTTTATTAGGAAACATGAAACAATACATAATAACATATAACATAAAACACACCCTCTTTATTGAAACATTCTTTTACATGACCACAAAATTCCATCGTACTTAGCATTTCATGGGATAATCTAAGGACATGCATAAGAAAAGAGTGAGACATAAAGACTAGTAAGGGAGTAAAAAAATAACATGAATAACATAGTTCATGTTAGAAAATATTCATATCAACAGAGCACAAGAGAAATATGAACATAAAGGCATGATGTAGCATGATTATCATAACATGGAAATGTGGCATCAACATTTAACATTTTATATGAATGAGACAAGGCTCATTTCACATGGATCATGTATAAAACTTTATTGCACATGAATAAGAATGAGTAATACATCCATTCACTTGATGTATCATGATATTATTACTTACACAATTCATTGGAGCGCTATCAGGGAGCACCCTTCTTAATCATTTCATTTCATGCATATGTGTGCCTCATGGATTATACAACATGGTATCATTCAACATCCTCATTTATTACATGATAAAGGAACAAGGAAAAAATATATAAAACTCTATAATCAATATGAAATTGTTCATAAAGTTGAATAACCTTCATTGAAAAATGGGCATGGTATTCACTACACAAAGACTTAGGCATGGAAAATCGTGGTGCAATTTCAGCAGCATAACAGAATGACATAGAAATTCATAAAAAATAGTTGATGTGGGATAAAATTTTATATAATAACAGGTAAAATAAATTTAATGTAATAGGGTTATATAGATACATTTACTAATATATATAATGAAATTTAGGTGTATAATGTAAAAGAATTGGTTGATTGTAAACGAGGAGAGAGAAATCCATTACGGAATTTTTGCCTGGTAACAAGTGTACATGGGAGGTATTAATGAGATAGAAAGTGATAAATATTAATTCAAAAATAAGGAGGTAAGTATTGGTGATTTTCAAAATCATTCCCCATCATTGTTAACTAAAAATAAAAGGGTATAAAAATATAATGAAATTTGGAAAAAAATTTGAAAGGAAGAAATCACCTACATGGATGTGTGATCCCAAAGGATTGAGAGAGGCTTGAGAGAGGATTCCAGGGAGCTTGGGATCCTTGGGAGGATTATATAGATAATAGGATAGTGATTTTACATTATATCAATGGTTTTAGTAAATAGTAAAGGGGAGAGTAGCGGGTTTATATAGGAAAGGAGCAGGAATTCCTTATTATTTAAGTTTTGGACACCACACATTAATCTAATCAAAACCACAAACCTAACCATGGATTTTCAAATGGTTTTGTCCAAAGGGTAGTGTAAAAAATTATTTTATATGGAAAATAGTAGAACATATTAAAATATTAGGATTTCTTATGTGGAGATGAGTCAAACTCTAAATAAAATAATTTTAAAAAGTTAAAATGTTTTATAAGTCTTGGAGAGTCCACTAAGGAACCATAAAATTTATCAAACAAATAAAAAATCACTATATTTTAAAGATAAAACATACATTGGATGATAATAATTTCTATTTTATTTTATTACGTCACTATTAGTTCATTATAATTTCGTAAGAAGCATTATATATTTAAATGGTATTTAATGTTTACCAAAAAATTCGACTGTCACTGAAAATTATAGAAAAAAATTCTCGTTAGATAATTTCCACATCCTTCATCCAAAAATGATATTAATTTTATCTATATAATTTTTTAAATATGTGAATTTTCAATTTTAAAATAAAAAAAACATTTATTGAAAATTCGTGTGTTTTAAAAAAAGTTTCAAATCATAATAATAATTACATTTCTATTCATAAAATTTTTATAATCCATTATATTTAATAAAAAATAATTTAGTAAAAATATTAAAATAATATTTGACTCAAAAGGCCACAAATATAGATCTCAATTGAATTTTAATATTACCTAAAAATAATATTTTTGCTTTAAGAAAAACTTATAGTATAACAATTATAAAATGAATGTGTATTATTTATTCAAAAATAATGCCCATAATCATAGTTCTAGGGTCTTGTTAATAACCAATTATAAAAACTACATAAGGACTAAGGTTATGGTGTGACATGGTGACAAAATCTTGGGGTTGGTCGGATAAAATTGCTCGGGTGATAATCTATATCAACATCCACATCTCCCATTGGGAGTTTTATTAAAGAATAATGTGGTGAATCTCGTCTTGGTCTTGGTCAGGAGCGAAGCCCAGTGACCCTACCTCCATTCTGAGCTCCGAAAAATAGGCTTTGTAATGATCAATTCTATTGGATGATGCCATCACTAACATTGTCTGGGTGAATTTTATTTTAAAAGACCTATGTTTATACTAATCAAGTGATCTATATTAAACGACTATATTAGAATGAATAAAAATTATTTACAGAATTTTAAATTCAAAAAAAACTTAAAATAAAAGATTTTCATATGTTTTATAATCCATTTAACATAATAATAAATTTAATCAGATCAAGAATCATTATTATTAAAAAACATTTGGGTCGTTACAATATTCACCCCTTTTGAAAATTTTCCCTTGAGATTTCTTTATCCCACAATAAAATATATGTGGGTAACTCTTCTTCGTCACTTCCTCTGATTCCCATGTTGCATCTTAAAACTATTAGTTTTTCCACAACACCTTGATGAGGAGTATTCTATTATTTCATATAAATTTTTGCCTACTATCTAAGATATTCACTTGATTCTTTTCACAGGAGATGCAATTCTCTAAAGGTACCACCTGTAGATTGAGTACATGTGATGGGTAAGGTATGTACTTCCTCAAGAGTGATATGTGGAATACCACATGAACTTGATATAGGTTGGGTGGGAGTGCTAGTCGATAGTCCACAGCTCTAATCCGATCAAGGATCTCAAAAGGGATGATGTACCTTGGACTAATCTTTCCCTTCTTCCCAAATCTCAATAGTCCCTTTAATGGTTATATGCGGAGAAATACAATGTTTCCAACATAAAAATACAAGTTTTGTTGATGATTGTCAACATAGATCTTTTTTCAACTTTCAGTTTCATTAATGTGATGTTGGATGGTCTTAACCTTATCCACTATTTCTTCAACCATTTCTGGACCTAGGCATTTTCGCACCCCAACTTTAACCTATCATGTTGGTGTTCTGCACCTCTTCCCATACAGGGCTTCATAAGGAGCCATTTAGATGGTTGAGAGAAAAATGTTATTATAAAGGAACTCAACTAGAGAATGATGATGGATCCCATCCTTCTTTTAAGTCTATTGATCATGATCTCAACATTCCCTCAAGTGTTTTCATAGTCTGCTCAGATTGGACATCAGTTTTAGGATGATTATCCATACTAATGTTTTGCTCAGTATTCAGAGCATGGTTAAGACTCTTCCAGAACATAGAGGTGAATCTTGGATCTCGATCAGATAAAATAGATATTGGTACTCCATTCACCCTTAACACCTCTTTGATATAAATATGTGCCTGTTGATTTAATGATAAATCCTCTCGAATTGAAATGAAGTGTGTAGTCTTTGTAAGATGATCCAAAACAACCCATATAGCATTGTTTCTTTAGGATATATTTGTAAGTCTGATGAAAAAGTCCAATGACATGTTCTGCCATTTCCATGCTGATATAGGATATGGTTTCATCATCCATTATACTTCTACCTCTCAGCCTTCACTTGCTAAAATACCAGGCATTTTTAAGTATACCCTGTGATCTCCTTCTACATTTTATAACACCAATAATTCTCTCATAGATCTCGATACATCTTTCTATTTAATGGGTGAATGGGGATGTTCAAACTATGTGCATCATCCCAAATATCATTATTTAACTCCATATTTGATGGAACACATTATTTTTTCCCAAATTGGAAAATTACTTCATTAACATTGAAATATTAGGATTTCCCTTTTCTGATAGTTTCTACTTTCCTATGAATTCCCACAACATCCTTTCGAGCATTTTTTAACATTTCTATAAGACACGGTTGAGAAATCATTGGTAAATGGATTAATGATGTTCCCTTCTTAAGGATTCCCATGTCCATCTTTATCAATTCTAAGAACATTGGTTCCTTTTCAATTCTCATTAGTGAATGAATCGTTGGATTCTTTCTACTTTGTGTATCTGTCACCTTAGTTTCTTTCCTAGGGTGGTAATGAATTTAGTAGTCAAAGTATTTGATATGCTATAACAATATTCATTGAAGCATATTCATAACTGTGTGTATGAATATATACATGAGGCTTTTGTGATCTGTATATATTTCACACATCTCCCCAAAAAGGTAATGCTTCTAAATTTTCAAAGTGAATATTTCTGCATCCAACTCCAGATCATGTGTTGGATAGTTTTTCAAATGAACATTCAATTTCCCTAAAGCATAGAAAATCTCATTTTAATTTTTCATCAACACATATCCCATGAACTTCTTTTAAACATCACTAAATATCACCATAACTTATCCAGTTGTTGGAAGTGTGAGAACGAGTGCAGTGAGAAGCCTCATTTTCAAAACCTTAAAGCTATCTTCTCATTCATCATTCCATGAAAAAATGAATCCATTCTGAGTTTTCATGGTAAGAGGTTTAGAAAATCATGAGAAACATCTCAAAAATCGGTGATAATATCCAGCTAATCCCAGGAAGCTAAAGATATTCATCACTAATGTTGGCCTCAACCATCCCTCAATTGATGTTGTCTTGGAGGTATCCATAGATATACCATTTCTTGAGATGATTTTTCCCATGAATGAGACTTCCTTAAATTAGAACTCAAACATTATGTACGATTGTCCTTTCACAAGGTCTCTAGTATAGTGCTTCGATTCTTCTCATGCTCCTCCTTGGTTTTTTATTATATTAGAATATCGTCTATAAATACTACCATAAATTTGTCAAGGTATTCTCTAAAG
Source organism: Viscum album (assembly GCA_963277665.1). Classification (NCBI taxonomy): domain Eukaryota; kingdom Viridiplantae; phylum Streptophyta; class Magnoliopsida; order Santalales; family Viscaceae; genus Viscum; species Viscum album. The sequence continues at coordinate 1,463,091,413 of OY728153.1, read as the reverse complement.
ACTCTATTCATGAATTCTATAAATATTTATGGAGAATTTGTGAGTCTAAAATTAATTACTATAAATTCATAGTTCTCGTACGTTGTACGAAAAGTAGTCTTGGGGATATCCTCCTTCTTCACCCTTACTTTGTAATATCCCGACCGCAGATCCACCTTGGAGAAGTATTGTTCTCCACATAACTTATCGAACAATCATCAATTCAGGGCATAAAAAACTCGTTTTTATCGTGATTTTGTTGATATCACGACAATAAATGAAAAGGCTAATTTACCCATCCTTCTTCTTGATGTAGAGGACTCATGCACGCAATGGTGAAGCACTTGGGTGTATAATCCCTTTATCCAGATTTTCCTCACTTGTTTCTTTATCTTATTAAGCTCTACAATATCCATTCTCTATGGAGTCATGGATATTTTCAATTCCCGAGGTATAAATCCATCGAGAATACAAAATCTCATCTAGGAGTAAGACCAAAAAATTCCTTGGGAGACACTTTAGTGAATTCCCCCACAAAAGGAATATCTTCAAAGATGGTTTCTTCCTTAGACTCAGTCATATGAGATAGATAAATGTACTCATAGGGGATTAATTTAAACACTTGAGATGAAGGTTCTAAATAAGATTCATCATCCTCCTTTCAATTGTATAGAATCTGGGGTCGATTCTCCATATGGAGAGTGATTAACCTCTTACGGAAATTTAAATAGTCTCAATATAAGGAAAGCCAATACATTCCAATAATTGCATCAAATTCCACCAGAGGGATTATGGTGAAGTTCATCGTGTCGTTTAATCCAAAAATTGTGACATGGGAGGAGTTATATTCATGATTTGAAATGATTTCTCCATTTGATGTCCTCAACGACATCTCTACTTCCATGACTTCTGGTGATGTTGGGATTGTTCTAATAATCATGCAGGAGATAAAATAATGTGTAAAAAAGGAATAAAAACATATGTTCTCAAGTTTTGAATGAATAACAAGAATACCTATCACCACATAATTATCACAGTTTTCTTCGACATTAGTGAAGGAAAAATCTCACCCTTGTTGCCTTGGAGGTTGTTGGTTGATCTGAAAACCATTGGCTTAGGTAACTAGCTTGGAAAGTCCAATGGTTCTCTATAGTTTAAGCAATGATCATTGTGGTGATGATCAAATGGAGAATTCCTATTCACTATCAAAGTAGTGGATTTATCATGTCAGTAGTTAATATCCAAGATCCCTTCTCTTCCACACCAAAAGAATTTCCTAACCCCCTTTAGGCAATTTCCATGGTGCTTATTTCATCACCGTTGGAAAGTGGGGTGTTGGAATTTTATAGCACCGTAGGATTTATCTAACATAGCGAAAAAATTAAAGTCCACCTTATGCTTATTATCCCCATAATACCCCTACGATTCATCGATCTCCATTTAGTCTTTGAGGGCACATCAGACAAATTCATTGAAGCTCTCGAAGTCCCAGATCTATGGGGATATCCATAGGCTCGGTTTTAGCCCACCAAAGATGCCGTCAACAATGAATTTGTGGGTAATGAAAAAGCAGGAGGAATATCATGAAAACCTTTTGATATTTTCCTTGCACGCTTTAATGTATAAATCATCTTTGTAGTTGAGGGAATGGAAGTCTATTTTCATCTTATGTCGGAGGGTGTGCAGAGAATATTTTTCAAAAAACATTTTTTTGAAAATCCTTGTCGTCCAACACCTCAAACTCTTCATTAGGCATCATATTTTTTATAAATTTCCTCCATTGATCTGCTTCACCCTCAATACAATAAGAAGTTAGACGTACCATCACATGTTTCTAACATTGAAGTATAGAGAATATCATATTAATGGATTTGATCCATTGTTCAATGATTGAGGGATCAAATGATCCATTAAAATTAAGAGGCCTTTATCTCATTAATCTCTAGATGTCGTCTTGTTCTTTATTGGGGGGGGGGGGTTGAATGTTCTTATTGAACCATGTTTATATTCAAAACATGAGTTAACTCAAAGATTATCATGCCAATGTTTTCTATTCACACTCCATTCAGATTGGGAATCTCATTTGAACATTCATCACATTGATCATCGAATTAGTTGTTAGCCCATGTCTTCTTATTAGAAGCCATTTTTTGAAATAAAAAGAAATTTTGGGGTAACGCATAATGGAAAATCCAATGAAAAAAGGGATAACTTATAAATTACAATTATTTCCTTAAATAATGAATTTATAGGCTTCAATCTAGGTTAATTAGGATCTACTTGACAACATATATTCTTAGAGGGAATGTTTTTATTCCCAAAATAATGGCTCATACTAAAAATATGTATTTACCAAAGCATATCCCCCAGGAGTGTGGTAACCAATAGTGTAGCAAGGCATGTTGTTGTGCACCATTTCCCATTTGAGACTTGATCGTAGAAGTGTTTTTTTTGATTTACCCTTAGATACATATGTGCTAGAGCCACATCTACTTGTTCGTATCCTTATAGGGGTGTATTTTTTTTGTAAAAACACATACTTTGTACTCATAAAAATTTAAGTATATTTTTATTATACTTATTTATATCCCTAAGGCATTCACTATGGTTTTCTAATCCTAATCCCAAAAATATCTAAACATATCCTATGATACCAACTATAACAACCCTACTATTTATTACACACTTAAGCATGATTTATTACATAAAAATTCACTTAAGTCAACTCTGAGGATTGATAGGTCTAGTGTATTTGGAAATTAAGACCATTATATAACAACATAGAATATAAAACATAACATCTTTATTGAAAAATGCTTTTACAAGTATGTATAATTCCATCATATTTAGCATTATAGGGAATAATCGGAGGACATGCATAAGAAAAGGGAGAGTTATAAAGCAACATAAGGGAGTAAAAAATACATAAAATTTGTAATATAGTGCATCTTAGACAGTAGGCATATCAACGGAGTAGAAGAGAAACATGAATATAAATTAATGATATATCATGATTATTTTATCTTTTAAATGTGGAAACAACATTTAACATGATATTAGCATGAACCAAGCCTCATTGAGCATTGAGCAAGAGTAAAACATAATTTCACTTGTATTATCATGAGAAACCCACATTTCCATTTATGAATTAGGATACTTATCCTTACCCAATACATTGATGCACTATCAGGGTGCACTGTTCTTAATCATTTTATTTGTTGCATAAGTGTGCCACATGGATCATACAACATATAATCCTTCAACATCATCATTTATTCCACTATAAAGAAATGTGGAATAAATACCTGGAAACATATAATCAATAAGTAAATGTGAATAAAGGTGAACACCCTTGATAGAGAAATGGTCATGGTATTCACTACACAACAACTCTGTCTTGGAACATTTTTGTGCAATTTCACAACATAACAGCATGACATAAGAATTCATAAAAAATGTTTGATGAAAGAGAAATGGGTATCTCATCATATCTACATGAAAATGAAATTATGTGGGTAATATATATACATGTACTAACACATGTAAATAGATTTATGTGGATAATTTAAAAGAGTGGCATGACTGTAAATGAGGAGAGGGAAATCCCTTACGGAATTTTGGCATGGCGACAGTTATGCATGGGAGTTATGAATGTAAGAGAAAGGGGTCACTCATCATTCAAACATAAGGAGATAATTATATGGGAGGTGTAAATTAATACCCCAATATATTTAATTGACAATAAAAGGGAATAACTACATAATGAAATTTCTACATAAATGAGAAAGGTAGAAATCCCTTACTTGGATGTGTGATCCCAAAGGCTTGGGAGAGGCTTGGGAGAGACTTATAGGGATCCTGGGATGATTTGGGTGGATTTTAGAAATAGTAGGGCAGAGGCTATTTTACCTCCAAATGATTTTTTGAAGACGAATGGGAGGTTGAGTGGGTATATATTGGAAATTAGAGGGAATTCATTATTATTATGTTTTGGGCACTACACATTAAAAAAAATAAAAACCACAAAACATCCCATGGTTTTCCCATGGTTTTTTACAAATGGGAGTGTAAAAAATTATTCCATAAGGCCAATGGATGAGATTATTGAAATATTAGCCTTCCTTATGTGTAGGTGAGTCACACATTCAAGGATATCATTTTAAAAAGTTCAAATGTTTTATAAGTCTTGGAGGGTCCACTAAGGCACCATAAAATTAAAATAAATATATTAAATCATATTATTTTAAATATAAACCATATATTTGACGAAATTTCTTTTATATTATATTATTATATCATTATTAGGTCATTATAATGTCATAAAATTCAATATATATTTAAATGGTATTTAATTTTTACCCAAAAAATTGATTATCTCATACAACTATGAAAAATTCACCATTAGATAACCTTGAAATCTTGAATCCAAAAATTATATTCATTATATCTAAATAAATTTCTAAATATGGTCATTTTCACATTCAAAATATAACCATAAATTTATTGAAAATTTCACGGGATTTGACAAAAACCATTTTTCAAACCTTACTAAAAATTACACTTCTATTTATAAAAGTTATACGATAATTTATATAAAATAAGAACAATTTTAGTAGTAATAATAATATATTATTTAGCTAAAAATAAAAAAAATAGATTTATCAATACAATTTGAATATTACCTAAAAATATTATTTGTTCTTTAAAAATAATTTTCAAAGTAATAATGATAAAATGAATATATATTCTTTATACAAAAATAATACAGATAATCATAGTGCTGGTGTCTTGTTAGATAACCCCTTATAACACCTTCATAATTCATAATGGTAAGGTGTGTGATGGTGACAAACAGTTGTGGTGGGTCAGATAACATCACTTGTGTGGTAGTATCTATCACCTTCCACTTCTCTAGTAGGTGGTGTCATTCAAGAATAACATGTTGAAGATCATATTGGGCTTGGTCAAGAGTGAATCATAGTGAAGCCACCTCCTTTCTGAGATCAGAATAATTGGATTTATATGTATAAATTCTAGTAGATGAGGTCATCTCTTCTTTTTTTTGAATAAATTGGATTTGTTAAAGCCCTATATTTATATAATCATGTGATCACTATTCAATGTCTATATTTTCAACAGTAACCATTCTTAATGGAATATTAAAATACAAATGAAAAACATAAAACCAAATAAGTGGATTTGTTTTTTGTACAAATTTAACATAATAATACATTTAATCAGATCAATAAGACTTTTCATTAATAAAAGGTTTTGTCATTATAGTGGGAGTCCATCTCAGTCTCCAGAGTTCCTATTATTAGCCTCTCTCTCATTACTGGTGTTTTTGCAATCTCCTCATATATCATTTTTTTGGAATCTCCTTGAGTTATAATAAATTATTGGGTTTTATTTTATATTAATCCTTGGGTTGCCTTTCGGAGGTCAAAAATATTTATTGTGGGGAAAATTGTCATGCTCGGATTTTTTTCTCCATGGCTCTAGCTCTAGTCGAGGTTCAGGTGAGTCCATATTTTAATTTTCGATCTTTTATTGAAAAAATGAGGGTTTTAGGTTTAATAGTGATTGTATCATGGGTAAATCATTGTTGGGAGACTATGCAGTTATGCCCTGTCCACAACGTGGCCTGCCCAATACTCAGGATGAATTAAAAAGTTAAATGAATAATAAAATGAAATAAAGTAAAAAGTTAAAAATATAAAAAAAGTATTAATTAATAAACAATAAACATGACAATAATATTATTTATATTATTAAGAATATTATTAATTTATTATTATTATGTTTATTATGTTTATTATTTTTATTATTATTAAAAAAATAAATGGTTAACCCATAATAAGATATTTATTATTATTTTTTTCAGAGATAATATTTTAACTATTATTATTAAAAATGGTTATTATTATTATTATAATTATTATCATTATGAATGTTATTATTATATTATCAGCATTAGTATTATTTTGTGTATTAAAATTTTTTTTAGTGTTACTATTGTTATGGTTGTTATTATTATTATGATTACCTACAATTTTATAAGTATTATTTTAAAGTTATTTTTATTAGTTGTATTTTTATAATGTTATTTCTTATCATTCATTTTTTTATTTGGTTAGGATTCAACGCAACCCCCCCCCCATAGAACAACCCCACTATCGGAGCGAGCTCCATCAGTCGCTTCTCTCCCTACGGACAAAATTATCTAGCTGGATTCACGAGATATGCCCTCTATGTATCCACACATCTTCTCTGGCTAACCTATTTCCAGTGCATCCTTCACTCTAGAAGAGATATCCCTCCTTCCCCTCTAGTACTATCCTATTGTTTCTCCATCAGTTTACGGTTCTCTTGGTGGAATCCTTTTTCGGACAAACCCTAGTTGATATGATTTTATTTTTATGCTTAAATCATAAAATGTTAGGCTTAATCATGTTGCATTATGATGTATTTAGCTTCCCTAGCATGCAGTTATGGTGTGATTGGAGTTTCGCATTGGTTCAGGGAATTCCTTCATAAATTGAGGTACCACCCATTTTTCCATCACCTATAAAGATAATATTTCATTTATTACATGACATTTCAACCACAATAACTTATTAATTTGAAATTTTTCGCGCTTAATTTTTTTATGAGAAATAGGGTGGTGATATGAGTAAACATTATTTTCCAAAATTATCTTTCTTTAATGATTGATATAACAAGTCCTTTGATTCTTTTATATGGTTCCGAAATGGTTTATCATAAAATTAAATGTGTGTTTGAATCTGAAGTGGTATTATTATGTAAAATATGACATTTTTCATGTATCAACTCCTAATGTGTTACTTGAAATTATTTAACAATTCAGAAAATGGTTTTACTAAATTATGTATGGGTTGGATATTTTGTTTTGATACGGTATTAGTTTGTGTGTGTGGTTTTTAATGATGGTTTTCGGTGTGTTATTGATATAAAATCCTTTGGGTGATATTTAAAATTTATTTATAAAGTATTTTAGTGTATTAATAAATTATGAAAGATGTTAAAAACTTGTTTGGGGAGTGTTTTGGCATGTGTATTATTTTAAAACAGATTTTGAATCTGTTGTGTGTTTTTTCTTGATTTTCCACACAAAGTGTTGGTTAAACTACCCAGTTTTCTCTTCTACATTATTTATGACTTTTAGAATCTAGTTTAAATTTTTATATGTATATGAGTGATGAGGAAAATTATGATTAGTGTTTTCAAGTGGGATTTTCTGGATAGGTGCTCGATGTGATGCATCTTCGGCCATTGTAAAAAATATATATATTTAAGTGGTGGTTTTCATTTATTAAATGGGATTTTCAAGGTGTGTTTGGTTCTAAAAATTTCCTGTGCATGATTATTTTTTATGAAAATGAGTATTTGGTAAAAATTATGTGTGGATCAATTGGAACTTTTATGTAGATTCTTTTGGAAAACCACTTTAAGATAGTCTCTTAACTTGTGGGTGTTAAGAGGTGGGTATATCCTTTGTTTAGTAATCCACTTGTATAATGATTATTTAGGACAATGGGTTGATCCATGAAGCGGACGGGGTAATGAGGATTGTGTGAATCTGTGATGATATATGTGTGAACTGTTGCTTTAATTATTTAGCACACCCCCTTGTAATCATAGAATGAGAACATATCATAGAGAGAATGAATTCTCCGAACGTTTACTAAAATAGTCAATGTTATTATACTAGGTAGTGGTGTATAACAGGTGGATACTTGGGTTTTTTGTTATGGAATTGGGCCCCTCAGTCGTGCAATGTAGGGTTATGATTAAAACTTAAGGGGTTATGATGTCATCATCTTGGTAATGCCTTCAGTAGGAGTCCCATATATTATTATGTTGTGGTTATCCTATGATTTACTAGGTATTCTCGTGTTTCCGCTATCACTAGTACCATTATTTTCATTTCCCTTGTTCTGTATAGTGATATCACTTGTTCATAGATTTGTTTTTTTATAAAATTGTAATTGTTTGTCTTTCTAAATTGTTTTTAATGAAGAATTATTTGAATGAAAAAGAACACAAACTTTTGGAAATTTTAAGAAAAATTAAGAATTCATTTTTGTTTCCCGTTTACGAACCTCTTCTTGGACCTTATTTTGAACATGAGGGAAAGGATTTATGAAGAGGATTTGTTTACATAAAAATGAGTATGTAGAAAATTATATATTTATTTATTGTAATTAGAAACTAAAATCAATATTTCTTTATTTAATGGATGTGCACTGGGAATAAAAATAGATGGGTGTACCTACTATATTTTAATACAAATTCCTTTTGTGTTCTTTAGTTTGTAGTTTATGTTTCAGTTTTGGAATGAGTTCAATAATCTTGGGCGATGTTGGTATCATATTGTATATTGAGCCTCATGGTCACATGGATACATATTGGGTATCAGGTTCGGTTTGGTTTTCTTTATTTAGTACTTTTTTTAGTCATTGTGTTTCTTATATTTTTAAATGTTTGATGAAAAGAAGTTATTGACCTTATCTATTTTAGTTTTTCGTCCATTATTTGGATGAGTTGTTACCATTATTGGGAAAAATAATTACCTTTTCACTCAAATGATGCACTTGGTGACTGTTTCAATCACGGGAGGATCGAGAAGGCACCTTAGGCCTGGCCACAGATCGGATTGGGTGACAGATCAGGGGTCGACCCATGTTGGTTCATGACAAAATTGTATCAGAGAAGGTTGTATTATAAGTGGACCTTGATTTTTAGATCTCCCATTATTACTTGAGATTATATTGGGAGATAGATTAGGATTGTTGGGGCTTTAGATGTAAGAATTAGAAGGGAATCATGAACCCTTGCACGTTCCAAACAATGGGATTCCATTGGATTTTTGGGGTTATTGGAGTTATTTGATCCCTGTGAATTTTTTTGTATTGGGAAATAGAAAGGGAGTTGGGAGACTCGTCTTTGTGAGTTCGCAGGGCCTGGAAAGCCATGTGGAGTAGGGGAAATTGTCCTTTAACACTCTCTATGACGGTGGAGTGACTTACGTATGGACACCAACCATATGTATGAGTCACCCATAGACACTAGTTTCTCTATGTAAATCATTTCAGACCCTTATTAATTCCATAAAATAGTTTTGAAATTTTTTAGATTTGAATTATGAAAATTTGAATTTAAAGTGGAAATGAATTTGTTTTGATGCAGTTCCTTGTTTCCTTATTTCTTAGTGTCCACCCCCACGAATATTTGTTGAATCCCCAAGGTGTATCTTTGTGTGGTGTACCTTTATTAAACCCTCTAATTGATCAAATCATAAGCGATGTCTTCATGTTTCAGAATTTAAACCCTCCTCTATTTTATGGTCAAGATGATTCTCCCAAGGAAGAGGTGTGGATGCAGAGGATTCAGAGATACTTCAATTCCCTTGTGCTTCCTGAGTCATTAAAGATAAATTTTTCTTCCATCAAGCTCGAAGGCCCAACCTAGAAAAAGTAGAAGAATTTTTCTCAAATATTTTATTAGGAAGTTATTACCTAGGATTTATTCAATCATCATTCATATAACAATATTTCTTTGAGATGAAAATGCTGAGAAAGTGGATGGGGTTTTGTAGTGTTCAGTTGGTTGATGGATTGGTATTAGAATTCAATAAATGTTTATTGGAAGTTTTCTTATATGAAACTCGGTATGTTGCAAATGATATCATGAAGGTTTGGTATTTCATGTTTTAGATTCTTACTGAACTACATTTGAAGGTAAAAGTGATCAACCTAACAACCTTCTCCGATGTAGTGAGACAAGCCTTGCATGCCAAAGATGAGTTAACATGAGGACTTGGGATGGTGAATTTTCCTCTAGTCCATGAATGTGGTTAAGAGGATGCTAATAAGACTAATGGGAAACAACCTGATGCTATTGGTGATGGTAGGTGAATTATGAGGCTTTCGGAACTATAGTAAGATTCTTAAGAGAAAAACGATGTGATTTGTCATCTATGTGGTAATCAGGGTCAAAAGAGGCTATCATGCTGGAGGGCTCCACGAATTTTCTAGACCTTTGGATGCGTGGGTTACTTACAGCCGGATTTCTAGGGTGTTTCCAAAAAAGTGTTGTGAAGCTAGACGCAAATCTTCAATGGTCACTTCAGTCCATCCACATGAGTAGAGATATACTTGAGATTAGTTTGGGGTTTTATTTTTTTCATGGTCCTTAGATTTAATAGTCATATATTTTGGTGTTTCTTCTCTTTCATATTGTAAAAATGGTTGTTGACAAACACTTTTGAACTCATATTTCAATGGAATTGTGATTCATCAGTTCTAGATTTGGGTTATCTATTCAGGGGTATCTATAGACTGATTGTTGAAGGAGCTGCTTCAATAGTCAGAGCTCCAACCATTGGGTTTTTTTCATTGAGTATGTTTTGGGATGAAAGTGCTCTGATAGTTTCGTTGAAGTAAGGTTTTGGAGGTTTCCCCGATATGGGGTTTGAATTTCGTTAATTTGTTTGGGGTGAAGGGTTGAGTTTCATCTGGTGATGATTTAGGTGTAATTATTTCATGGATTGTCTTGGCATCATCAATGTTTTATGTTTTTTGTACTAATCAACTGAGGATATTTATTTTTCATGGTGTGGAACTTAGTGAGGGGTCTATCTCAGTATTTTGAGTTCTTCTTATTATCCTCTTTCATATTGGTGGTATTATTCTAATCTCTTCATTTATCATTCATTTTGAATGATATAGACTTGTGAAGGAGTAGTTGATTTTATTTTAGGGTAAACCCTGTGTGGGATTTCTAATGGTGGAAAGCGTTATGGTGGGAAGAATTTTCACACATAGGTTTTATTTTTCCATGGTTCTGGATCATTTATGGGATGGAATGAGTCCCTATTTAAAGTTTTTCACATTTTTTGAAAAAATGTGTGTTTTGGGTTTGGTGGTGTCTGTCGCACGGGCATAGCATAGTCTAGAGACTGTGCAGCTATTCCATGGACACCACATGGCCTTCCCAGTATTCAGAATAAATTAAAAAGTAAGAGGAATAATAAAATGGGGTTAAATAAAAAGTTAGAAATACATTAAAAAATAATCTTACCAATAACAATAATCATGATAATATTTTTATTTCTATTATTAAGGATATTGATAATTTATTGTCATTATTATGAAGAAGGTGATGATGACGATTTGTATTACTATTGTAATAATTATAAAACAAAGGAATCTTATAAACTGTAATAATAAAATTATTATTATCATTAAAAATGTTATTAATATATTATTATCATTAATATTATTATGTTTATTAAAATTAGTATTAGTGTTCTTATAGTAATTGTTTTTATTTTCATAATGATTACATAAAATATTATTAGTGTTTTTATTAAGATATTATTATTATTAGTATTTTTATTATGTTATTTTTTTATATTTTTTGTTAGGGTTCCACGTAGCCCCCCTCACCCTCCCCTCCTACTCAAACTATACCCCCCCTGTGTAGCCCCTATATTTGAGTGAGCTCCACTGACTCCCCTTCACCCTACCATTCCTGGTTTTTTGGCCACCTTCATCTATACCACCCTCACTATTTCTGCACACTTTCTCTGGTCGATCCCTTCTCTATGCGACCTTCTATCTAATGATGGTATCCCTTCTTACCCTCTACTATTATCTTGTTCATCCTCTCTTTTTTTGGGATATACTGGTAGCATATTTTTTCGATAAACCGTAGTTGTGAGGATTTGATTTTTAGATTTAAATATTAAAATGTTAGGTTTAATATTATTGTATTGGGGTGAATTTAGCTTCCAAAGAATGCAGTTGAGGTGCGATGTGGGTTTCACACTGGTTCTGGGATGTCCTTCATCAATTGAGGCAAGACAGATTTTTCACTTCTCATTTAAAGTTTAGATTTCATTGATTTCATGTGTTTTTCAACTCCTTTACTAATTTCTTAGTAATGTTTCTTTCTTAGAATACTTTTTTGAGAATTAGGATGGTCTTATGAGTAAATATTTTTTTCTCAAAATTAGCTTTCCTGATTAATGGATATAGAATGTTCTTTGATCCTTGTATATGGAATTAATGTGGTTTATCATAATTTAAAATATGCGTATGTTTCTAAAGTGGTATTTTTATTTAAAAATTAATTTTTTTTCTTGTATCTACCCTTGATTTTTAACTTGAAATTATTTTATACATCATTAAATTGTTTTACTAAATTATGTACGGGATTAAAATGTTGTTTTGATATGGAATTGTGGTGTATTGGTTTTTAAAGATGGTCTATGGTTTTTCTTTATTTAAAAGATATAGAGTGTTAATTAAAATTGTTTTATATTGTGTTTTAATAGTTTATTAAATTATAAATGTGGTTAATAACATTTATGGAGATTATTTTGTAGTGTATATGATTTTAAAATGGATTTTGAACATGTGGTGTGTTTTTGTTTTTGTTTTCACACAAAATGTTGGTTATACTGCTCAGTTGTGTTTTTCACATGGTTTAATAATCTTATAATCATGTTTTGATTTATATAAGTGTATTTGAGATTCCTAAAATGATTATTAGTGTTTTCAAATGGGATTTTCATTCTTGGTGCTCAATGTGATGCCTCGTGGGCCTTTGTAAAAGTGATTCAGAATAAAATCGATTGTTTACTCATATTATATTGGTTTTTAAAGGATTGTTTGGTTATGAAAAATTTTTGTGCATGTTTTTTTTGTGAAAAGGTTTATTTGGTGAAAATTAAGTAAGTAGATATTGGTAATTTTAAGTAGTTCATTTTAGATAATCCTTTAGAAAGATATTCATGCCTTCTGAGGGATTAAGTGGTGGGAATACCCTCAGCTCGGGACTCCACTAGTGAAATGAATATTAACAGAAAGGGGATGATCTATGCAGGGGATGGGGTGGGGTTGGTTGTGTGAATTTGTGATGATATATGTGTGACTTGTTTCTTTCATTGTTTGGAATACCCCATTGCAAACATAAAATGAGAACTATTCATATCAATGAGGAATTCTGAGAACGTTTTCTATACTATTCTAGGTAATCATACTAGCTAGTGGCCCATTGCTGGTGGCTACATGGGTTAATTACTATGGGACTAGGCCCCTCAGTCAGAAAAGGTAGGGATATGATCAGGTGTTAAGGCGTTATGACATCATCGGGTAGGGAATGCCTTCAATATAAGTGATATGTATTATTAAGATATGGTTCTCCTCTAAGATCCTAGTTATTCCCTTATTTCCCCCATCACTAGTTCCATTAGTGGTGTTACCCTCTTTATGTGGACTGATATCCCTTAGACATAGATATGGTGTTTTCTTATAAAACTAGAAATGTTGTTTTTTATAAAGAGGTTTTCATGAAAAATATTTTGAATGAACAAGAACACTTTCTTTTGTAACTTTTATTAAAAATGAACAATTCATTTTTGGTTCCACATTCACCGCCACTTATTGAGCCTTTTTTTGAACATGAGGGAATTAGTTTATGATTTTGAATTTTATAATAACAAATGAAAGTGTAGAAATTTCAATATTTATATATGGTATTTCAAACACGAAATTAGTGCTTTATTATTTATAGGATGTGCAATAGGAATAGAAATACCCGAACCTACATAATGAGTTTTAATACTCATGTCTACCGTGTTTTCTTGTTTTTATTTCATGTTGTATGTGTGGAATGGGTATGATTGCCTTGTTCGATGATGTTATATGATTAGAGAGTGACCCTTGGGGTCACATGGAGACATCTAGGTTTTCTGATTCTGTTTGGTTTTCATTGTGTAGTATTTTTTATTCATTTTTTTTCTTTTCATTTGGAGATGTTTGATTTAAAAAAATTGGATGCCATTTTTTTCATCCTTTATCGGGATTCGTTTTTATATTATTGGGATAAATTGTTCGTTTTTCACTCGAATTATTCCCTTGGCACTTATCGCCATCCCGAGGGGATCGAGAACACCTCTCTAACCTTGCCACGCATTAGCTTAGGTGACTGGTCAAGGGCCAACCCAGGTTGGTTTGTGACAAGCAATAAAAATCATATTTCTAGAAGAAATTTATGTTTAATGTATATAATTTCTTTAATAAAAATTAACAAATCTTTTTTCAATATGTATTTATTATATAAATAAGTTTAAATAGATTTTTTTAAAAACAAATAGTATTCACACCACCATGTTTAATGGCGTGGTCATAAAGATCATGTTTAAATAAAAAAAATTATAGTATTACATGGTTCATTAAAACTCATTGTTGCGTGTAATTCATGCTATCCAATAAATTATGTTTATTTGAAAAAAAATCACAAAATCTCAAGGTGTTAAATCTAGAGAAAATTATTATTGATGTTTTTTTCTATACTATATAACATACCATAGTATAAAATAAGACTCAAATTATAGGAGGTTCCGCCCTATGTGAATAGATGGTAATAAATCCATGTTAATTTTATTAGGAATACATTGACAAAGTAATATATGATTCCACTATGGTACATATTGGATTCTGTCACTGAGAACAATAGGGTTTCCCATGACTCGTAAAATTTTATATTATAAATATATTTATTATTTTTATTGTGCTGATTATTAATTAATTATTTTAAATTATGTATCGATATTTTTTTACCTTATTTTATCTTCATTTCATAATATTTTGAATTTGAGTAATATATTTTTTCAACATTAGTAGTATTTTTTTGTTTACAAAAAATAACAATGTTGTCCATTCCTTCAATATATGACAATTTTAACACAAATATATGTTTATTATTATTATTATCATGAACTTAGTTTTAGATGGTATATTTTACTTGTATTTTAAAGTTAATTCTCCATTTTTTTGAAAATTGTAAAAACAATTATGGGGATTATTTATTATAATAAAAGATCTAGAAGATTATTTACCTCTTAAATGAGAATAATTAAATGGAATTTTTAAGAAACTCAATTTTTTTTCATAATGTATTTTAATTTAATTTAAAACAATAAAACAAGGTATGATGTTTTTATTTGTTTTCATTAAATGATAGAATGATATTTTGATAAATGGTTGTTTAAACTAGTATTTAATAATGGTTTTATGAAATAAATTTTATAAATACACTAGTTAAATCCTATGTAGAATATTTATATCATAATCACCATTATCACCATGGTATATATTCATCATTTGTGTTTTACTTTAGGTATTCATGGGATAACTTCTATGTTTGTATAAAAAAATATTCCTTTAGTTGATGGATTACATTATGAATATGGTGGTGAAACAAGGTCACAATGAGATATTAATCTTGTGATTTGTGTCATGTTGTTATAATGAGATGTTTATTGTGTCTAATAGCTGAATCTTATTTGATATCATTTGTATCAAGATATGTAATGTTTTTCATTATCTACTTTATTTTTATTATTTTTATTATTATTTTGTATGGATATTGTTATGTCTCTCTTTTGTTAATTTATATTTTAATACTAGTTAACTGATGAGTATGAGAAGTACGCATATGGATGCATAATTATAGAATTTAAAAATGAATCTATGGTTTATTAATAGATATATTATGGTTAATTGACTCCCAATTCCTATGTTTAATACCCTTCATTCTTATTTATAACTCGTAGTGATTAACAATGCATATCATACCTTGTAGCAAGTCAACTCATGCAGCATGGGAGGATGACATGGGCTGGTTTTTATGCATGGGATATCAATAATATTGTATGATTCTTTTTAGAAATTGTTTTTAAATAACTAGATAAATTATAAATTTTTTTATGAAGCAATGTTTGAATCAACCTGATAATATATTATTTTTATGGAATCAACAATGAGTTGGAATCAAATCAAGAATCAATTAATTTTTTATTTATTTAATGTAAATAACTAATTATAAATTACATGTGGTGGTCTTATTAAATGGTTATCATACCTCATTAATTATACCAATCCTACAATATTTTTATATATTTTGAATTTGAATGATATAATTGATTTAAACCCTTCTGGTACTGGTGTATTAGTTATAAACTTCCATGAATGTAATGAGGAATGATGAGTAATGTTCTTTACCCATATGGGTATGTTTACTCTATACTTCGTAGAGACATGTTATGGTTTTTTTAGTGAACATTATGTTTTTATACCATTTAATGTTTTTTACAACACTTGTGTAATGTTAGTCATGTAATTTTTTTATTATGTTTGGGATTTCACTTTGTGGTGGGTCAAATAGAAGGTTGTTCAAATATTTTGATATGTACTATATAAAATAGATTATATAATTATTCATAAAATAGGAAAAATATCCCACAAATTTTTAAATATTTGACTATATTATATATATAGTCTATCTCTTATTTATTTTTATCTTTTATTTTTAATGCGGTCATGATAACGGTTACACATCACATGATGAAGTTTAAGTGAGTATAACTGGATGTGTGTTTACTTTTATAGTTCATTATGTGTGAGTACAAATAGAAACTTTTTTTTGGATATCAGTGATTAGTTACATGAATTATATGTAAATAAAATAAATTTATTTTATTTATTTATTGATAAATTCATTGATAATTGAATTATATGTTAATAATTATTCATTTATATTCGGATCATATCACATTTTTCTTCATGAGGTAGTGGATTTTTTAACTTGACATTAGAAATTTACTATTATTTATTGTTTTATTTCATTTAAGGGAAAATAATGATATAAAATTTTTATTTATTATGGAATGTGATATTGATATTGGTGTTCTTGTGATGATTACGTTATTTATTCAAAATAATTTTTTTGGGTGAAAAAATTTAAATGTCAGGGTAATAATAAATTTCTATTTCCATCAAAGAATACAATATCTTCTTTATGGAATTTTCCACCAATTTCATATTCAACTGAATAATAAATACTTATATATCTTAAATGAGTTAGTTTAGTTATATTAATAAGTACCCTAGTAAGTTTCTAAAGATAATACTATTTTTTTCTAAAAAAATGATAAAACTTTAATTTCCTTCTTTATAGATTAATATACTGCAATACTTTCATCATCCTTGTGATTGGAGCACAGAGTTTCCTTTTGGGGTAGAATTTTGGTGTTTGTGTGAAACTCTTAAAAATATTAGTGTTGGTTGAAAATTTTAACTAAAAAAATAAATATTTAAAAAGGTGTTATTCATATAAATATATAATGTATATTCACATAGATGATGAATTAATAAAAGATCTATGTTTTATAGACTTCTCATAAAGGTGGTGGCCATATTTATTTGGAATGTCCATTGGAGAAAACAAATTCATTGAAAAGACTTATGGTTTATTGATTTATACCAATATTATATATTTTTATTACTTATCCAACCTTTTCTATTCTATTATAAATAAAAACAATTAATATTAAATCTTTGTATTATAAATATTAAACAATTATATGGGTACTAAAATTAGATTAAAATTAATTTTATCAATGTAATGTGGTTATTCATATAGGTATGTCAGAAAATTTTAAAATGTAATCAGAAATTTAATGATCAAAATTGAACTTATTAAGATATATACATATATTTTTAATATCTACTTTTGAAAAAATTATTCTAATGGAAATTTTTTTTGAAAAAAATAATATTTTGTTGTGAATAAATGAAATAATTGTTTTGAACAAATTTTATATAAATGTTTTCATAAATTCATATCATGATTAATAATATAAAAAATTGTATACAGTTGAACATTTATTAATTAAATGAAGCTAATGACACCATTAGCTTGATAATATGTTGTGTTGATCATATTTTATTGAAGGGGTTAGAATCATTATCTATTTCACTAACTATATAATTTCAAATGAGTAATCTATAATTAACATGATAAAAAATAAATTTTTTGATCATATTATTATGAAACATTTAAAATTGAATTGTTGAACATTTTGTAAAAAACCAATCAATAGAAAACCAATGTGGATTATTATTGGTAGAAGAAGTTACATATAATATGGTGGAAGTGGTTAGAGTATTTGAATATTTTGAGTACTTTTCAATAATTCTATTATATGATTTTGGATGCTTCTTTTCATCCCCAAATCATGTGTCTGTGTTAATCAACATGGATCTTACAAAACATTAAATATAATACGATTTGATAGTTTTCATTATTTCCTCGATTCCCTACAATGGGAAACATAACTAGATCTATTAAACATAAAAACTATCATCCAATATAATATCAGATAGTGTATAGTGTACCATTTGAGTTATGAAATTAATGAATATCATGTTAATTATTTAGTGGTTATTAGAGATTCATTAAATTAACCTTTATTTTCTAGTGACTCTTCAACATGTGTAAGAGTGTTTCCCAAGTCGATATTAGAGGAATCATGTTGTGTATGAATCCATAAAAATTTAATTCTAAATGAAAATATATATAGATACACCTGGTGAATGTTGGTAGAAAAATATATTTAAATTTCATTTAATATAACTCGTTTGATTGTGATGAATTTTCCATAGGCCAACCTTCAATGAAACTATTTCATTGGATGTTTTAAATTTCAATGGTGATGACTTGAACTTCATGTTGATATAAAAAAAAATTAGTATAAAGGAATATTATTTATTTAAATGTCAGAAGTAGTTAATAAAATAATAATGATTTTTCATCATAATTCATTATTTATTTTTCATACATTACGAAATTTTGAAATAAATTTTTTGTTTCATGAGAATCACTTTATAAAATTAAATGTATAAATAAAAAATGAAATATTTATCCAAACGAATTTAATAGTTGTAG
This sequence comes from Viscum album, assembly GCA_963277665.1. Classification (NCBI taxonomy): domain Eukaryota; kingdom Viridiplantae; phylum Streptophyta; class Magnoliopsida; order Santalales; family Viscaceae; genus Viscum; species Viscum album. The sequence goes on along the minus strand of OY728153.1, from coordinate 1,463,072,615 downwards.
AATTTATGGTAGAAAAACATTTCACGTTATGTTAAATCATAATGAGTGACATAATCATTATCTGAATATAACACATTTCCTTATTAAAAATGATAAGGAATAATGATTTATTTTATTAACATGAAATAAAGATGATTTGTGATTCTGATGAATGATACAAATATTTTTCTGATAATGTAAATTTATCATATATGATTTGAGCTGACTTATAATGTACTTTTTTTAACAAATGGAATAACTAAATATATTTATAAATATATATATATATAATTTTTAATGATTGTTTATTAAATCAGGAATGATGAAATGAAATTTTTTAGTTGATTTATGGGATTTATAAATATGGATACATAGGAAGTATAAAATAATTATATTAGAATATCTGAATTTATATAAATTAAATGTGATGATGTTGATATTAATGTTCTTACTATAGAAACAATGTGATATGGACTCTCAGAATAAATTCCACCGAACATTAAAATGATTTTGATATTTTAAGGGGCTTTAATTATGTGAGAATGTTATGCTGAATTTTCTAACATATGTGGAAATAAAATATAAATGATATGTTAACCATGGACATTGTATTCTGATTTTATTTCTTAATATCATTTCATCATATGTGTGATGTAACATGTTATTTGAATAATGTTTTTTCAAAACAATGTACCCTATATTTTACTATCATATTCACCAATTGACCATGTTTATATTTTTTTTTGACATGTACGGGTATATAAATTCATGGTCACCTATAGTTTTTTCCATTAGGTAGTTGATGAATAATAAATATATTTATTTATATTATAACCCAATTTACTATGTTTGAGGTATATGAGGAGTTCTCGTAGATTCTATTATCGATGTCTCTTACTTATCTAGTATCATGTTATATGATGATGTATTGCCTATGTATACTTTTATGGATAAAAACTTTTACTTAAATACAGATTAGTTATAGTTGTTCTACATAGACATGAGATGGTTAATTATCTTTGATGATTCACTGGTATAGAATTGGTAATAGGATGAAATATATGATATAATTATTTTCTGGTATATTATGTCTCTTAAATGATTATAATATGGATGTGGTATATATGGTTTTTAAAATACATTGAGGGAGGAAAATTATTATTCTCTAGATAGGTAAAGTGTAATGATCATAATTACTATCTAGATTAGTGGTAAAAACATAGGCACTAAGAAAAGGTTATAATATCATAGTGATAGATATGAAAAAATTACCAAATTGTGTTCTATGATTTTCATTGATATGATAACTGGAAATATATATACGATTCATTTTACAAGAAGGGATATGGATGAATTATTTATGGAAAGGGACACCCATTCCATGTTTTCCAATATATGATAAAGATTATGATATGTGATATCATGTTCAATATTGTTACCACATTTTATAAAGGGATGATATTTAGGTACAAATCAAGGAGGTGATTCATTTCAACCACGATAGAGCTATTATTACTATTGAAATGTTCAATGGTTATAATAAACCCAACAATTATATGTTATATATATTATATAGTGGATGTGAATAATTTGAAGATAATGTGTAACCTCTTATATTTATTGAATTAGGACTATCTAAAGAGAATAGTCTTATAATTGGTATGGGTTATGAATTAAATCACAGATGAATATCTCATCTCTATCATTCTACATTTTCACCAAGGATAAGGTTCCAGAAGACTATTTGAACTATAGTGAGTCCTCATATAGTTTACAAAGTTTCCAGTGGAAAATGTAATTCTAGTGTTGGAATGAGACCTAATATTGTTTCATAGTGATCATACACAATTAGAAACTTTATAGATGGAACACACATGCAATGGGGAATAAATTTTATTTTTTCATCATTTACATATTGATTATATTATTATGTCCATTGAACTAACCCAACTGAACCTATAACATCACCCATGTAATATAACCACAAGGCTCAATGAAAGTTACCAATAGTTAAAGGATGGTGAAAATAACAAATGTTATTATACTCAAACTGTGGGAATGATTTCCACCTAAAAATATTTATAAATGAATAAATGATCTATATCATGAATGAAATAATGGATATATATACATTAAACAGTCACGTATATAAACTAAAAATACTCCAAACATAAATCATAATAATAAATGAATAACCAAAAATAAGTAACTAATACATCAAAAGGGAAAAAACAAGGAAAAAATAACATATTGTGATGCCCCTTCCAGAAATAACAATTTGATATGGTGTTCCATGTTTCTGGAAGTGGATATCATCATACACTAGAGCATTTTCGAGGGTAGTGAGGGAATAATCCATAAAACGGAGGGACAATTTATTCCAATCAGTGTTCCTTATATAGTAGAAATAAATTACATACACAACTATTATCATAGTATTTATAAATTAATTAACACACTTCTATAATTAATGGATTAAAGAATACATAACTACGATCCTTCAAGACATGCACTTATCCCCCAATGATTGAATCCATTGTAAAAAATTAACAAATTCACCAAATTCACACATTGGTCATACTACCATCCCTAGGCCACACACACCCCTTCTCCATGTACCCATCAAGACAATCCATCTCGATCCACAATAAATCATTAAAAGAACCTCAAAATAGATATATGTTCTGCATGATCACTAGGGTGCTCAGTCATGGTGTGAAGAAAACAACTTAGTAGGATGTTACCATGTTCCCCTAATATAACTAATTATATATGTGTATCCATAAGGAAAATTAACATGTCACCGAAGAACCTCATATGTCATGTGTTCACCAGGACACTAGGACATCCAACACATTGGGTTACCATGTGCTAGCCGGACACCACAACACAAAATCATACCTATATCAGTGACATTCCCAAATACAGTTGTCTTGTACCATCAATCATATAACATAGACAATACCTAATTACTCTGGTTAGGGATCTTCCATGTATTAATCGCTATCCAAGAGGGCAGGGCAAGGTCCTATGTCAACTAATCATACAAACTTTATAACTCATGGTGTTTCCACGTCCATAACTAAACCTCTATTATCTTACTCATGGTAGTGTACATTTATCTCATCTCTCACAATATCTAGGCCCCATATCACTCAAGGAAGCCCTGTTATCCTATCTAGAATCACATCACATACAAGACTATATACCTTTCATGGATGTCCCATTATCTGATCTTTTACCAATATGACCATATCAAAGAATATTTCCCACCACATCACATTCATGGACCCAATATAACTCATGGATGTTTGAACACTATCATATCATTCGTGGTAATGATCAAATAAACTATATCAATCAAGAAGATTCTAATGGAATCAATGAACACCGTCTCACTCATGGTAAGCTCAGACTCCATAAAGAATATGGAATCTATCTCACTCATGGAAATCCATCATTTGCTATCTTACTCATTCTAGGGACAAGGTCCAATTACCTATCACAAGCATCAATGTTTTACACATATAAGAACAATGAATTCAAACACAATTATGATGTGTCCAAGAGGGAATTTATCCCATGACATATCATACCAGCTTAATATAGTATTTTAATGGTCCTAATCATACTTGACTAAACCCTCCGTAGTAATCACATATCAAATCTCCCAACAAATCATCAACTGAGATCCTCCAGACCCACCATAGACTCAACTCATCAGTACCACCTCACACTTATTACTCCTATGATACCTAAAAGACCAAACACACCCACAAACCTAGTACATAAGGCCTAGTCCCATCTCATAGAACTTAGTCCTACTACCCATGGACCATCCAAAGACACCATACTCTATGCCCTGTGTAATTCTAATGTCTAGTTTGAAATAAAACACATTAACCAAAGTGTGTACCCCAAAGTTATATCCTAAAGAAGATATATTATCCATTAAAAATCAATAAGTCCATATTCCTACACTTCACCTAGTATATAAGGGCTCAAACTTCTCATAACAACAAATAATATCCCACTCCACACTCAAATGGGCGTAACTCACCAATAATGAGATGTATGACTATATACAAAGTAATAAATAGACCAAACCATCTCATACCCATCTAATTATTATTGAAAAACAATCATAGTATTCCGACATCCCATATTATACCTTAATACTTCTTTAATATCTCTCTCCGTATCAACCAACACCCTCTCCCATAGTGATATAGTCATTGTCTGATCTAATGTACCAAATGTGATGTGGAGAACTTGTCATGAGCATATGAAACAGAACACCAACCTATATCCTTTACCTGAGTCCCTATCATTCCTTATTCGTATTTCCCAAGCCATGAAAAATTAATGAATCTGGAAATAAAGCATAACTAATATGTGGATTTGTATTAAAGGAGTCACAAACCTCTATAAAGGAGTTACCATCCACACTATTCTATATTGTGCCATAGCCAAGCCCATCATTTCCTATTCCAAACTAATAAAAACTATAGATATATTTCATCATGATATATTATATAAATTATTAATAAAAAATTATATTTAATTATTCAATTCTATTCTAAAATTTCAGAATCACCAAAATAATCTTTACACACTGTCATTACACAAAAAAATGAATAAACACCTCCACTAGGTTTGTGGAAAACCCTGACACCATCCAAATCTAAAAACAGATGACATGACATCTTGTTAGTCAACAATTTCATCAAATTTATGGAAAACACTGAAATAAATTATAGTAGTGTCTTAGAATCATTGAAATCACATCCATCATTATAAACACATCTCTTCGAGTCTTCCTCTAGCCACTATATATTAAGGTATAATTTATTTTTTTGATTCCTCAAATAATCAGAGTAATTAATGCCAACACATAACCAAAATCATCAAAAATTAGTGTGATATAATTGAGATAAGATCATCAGACAATATACTTATAAAATTACCTAAAATTATTAATAAACCCTAACAAGAAAATACTCGTAGTGTGGCGGGATAAAATGGATAAGAGATCCATTTGGTTCATCTTTCTGGAATGTGTCTCACTCTAAAATCGGGAGGGGTGAAAACTCATAAAATGGGTCTATAAAACCATTTTTAAAATGACATCTTGCATACTTTATGGTGTGAATATAGGATTACACTATTAATACACCTCCAGGAAGAGCGAAAGAGTAAAATACTAACATAGTCATATCATAAAACCTAGGTTCCAGGAATGATGTGATGGGGATATAGGATCCTCCCCTTTCTAATCCTCGTTCACATCATAAATCAATTTTCCAAGAAATAATGTTTACTTGCTATTGAATTTCAACTACTTGAGCTACTTAGCCCATCCCGAACATCCACTTGATAACATGTTCATGCTATTAGGTCTCATTCCACATCCAAAAATTCAATTTAATGATTTCCAAACGCTTGGAATCTCAATCCGAGTAATAGTTATCAAAATAAAACCCTTAAGACAAAAAGGTCAAATTCCTATGAGATTTTACTACCCATAATGATGCAGGTTATAAATTCTTGCATCCTAATTTCCCCTCTTAGAGAAGCGGTGGTAATCATAAAACAATGTGTCTCAAATTTTTATAGTCTTCAAATCACCTAGAAGACTCATCATTACACTTAAAAATTCGAAATAATCATCAATCATGCAACTCAGAGCGCAATTTATGATTATTCAATTTAAGTTGATCCACCCACTAGATAAAAATTCCAATACTAACACATTACTCAACTATACCCATTTCTTCTAGGAAAATATGGTGTCTCTATCAAATTCATCCCATGTATTATGGTCCTCACCACCAAATAAATTTTCTAAGGAAGTCTAATTCCAAACCATAGTCATCCCCTCTATAAGAATTAACTTATAGTAAAGGCACTCCTAGTTGTCCGTAGAACCACTACCAGTGTTTTAAATGATTCTCGTGATTTTCATTCCCCCTCAAGAATCCTAACATATTTAAAAACTCTAGTTAAATCTCCCCTTATAATATTTTACAATATACTCTCTATATCACCTATTGACGCATACTAAAAATAATAAATATATATTAATAAACTATAAAATGAATCACATTATCCTCAAAATTTTAAATATTTATTATGAACATGACTCCTGATGTAATTCCAAATTTGTACCACCAACCATATTCTTCAGCTGTCATGCACTCACCTTGAGCAGTTATGCCCCATCAATCTGAAAAACTCTCAAATCATACCAAATCCACAAAGATCATGATTCCTATTAATTTTTATTTGACCCAAACAATATCCAAAACCAAAATCAAGTATTTATTGAGGAACAAGATCACATAAAATCTTATCACACGTAGGTAACTTAGTTCAACCTTGATCATCCACTGATCTATCTCGCTACTTCCATTTCCCTTCTTCAACGAGGGACTTTTTACCACAAATAAAAAATTGATCCCCCATTGAAGTATCACTATATTCTCCCAGATAAAACAACAATAGAACCTTTATGTCCCATGATCAATCCATTACAACATATAATGGTTACACATTACAATCCCACTCATCCAAGAAAACTACACAAAACACCAATGAACGCCCATTATCATTCCACCGGGAATAAAATATATATGGATTAAAATATACATATTAAGAAAATATAATGATTTCTTATACACAATGGTACACGACCTACTATACACCATCCCTTATATTACACATTGATAACCAAACAAAATGTCTCCCATCACCACACCTCCAGACAACACCCATGTTATGGATGAATACATCTTGTCTTCATGCTTTATCACATCTCAAAACCAATCTACCCATAAATTAACACTACTGGTTTTTAACAACTAAATAAATACTCAACAGACCCATACACTTCTCTATTATAGATAAAAAACACAACAAGCACTTCTTGTAACCATCACACGACTTCCCTTGTACATAGTGTCTCTTGGAAAAATCTAACACCAATGTGGACTCTAATCCACTAAATGATGAATGATCTATGAAGATCCCTAATATGAGATCTTAACTATTCTATCTCTTGATCTCCCCTAATAATAGTTACTATACAATCTAGTGAAACATAATCATACAGTGTACTCACACTCCCATGAATCAAGCCCTATCTAAACTGAGTTTATGTGGCTAACCCACGAACCATTCCCCACACATATTAGGATCTTCAAACAACAGATGGAATATCCTCCATGATAGGAATATCCAAAAAAACCTTCCGCATGGTCATCATTCTGATCCACTAGAATCTACCCATACTCTCATTGTGTTACTAAAAAGCGCATCCTAAGGACCACACGACTAGCATCAAATAGATCCTTCTTTTAAATTCAATCCAAAATACCAATAGCCGTAGTCATTACTATAATGACCCAATATTTTATAAATGGAAATTCCCCCTTTATTATTAATTTATATAGTATAAATTACATAAAATCACCTAGACAATGCAATAAAAAATTTAAAAATTAAGAATTAATGAAATAATATGTATTTCTAGAAATCAAAGTACTTATATAAATGGAATAGTAAAATGACCGTTGGAATAGTAATATGACCCTTTATTAATAGTAAAATGTAAAATAGAATAGTAACCTCACCCATTAGACTATTAATTAAATTTTTTTGTCGTATAATAAAATTAAAATATATTTATATCATAGTACAAATAAATAATTTTTTTTAAAATGATAACTAATGTGTTGGAATTTTTATAAAACATTAATATTTATCTATAAATTTATAATTAATATAATTTTTTAAAAGAAAATTTATTTTCATAAAATAGATTCATTAATTTGTAATTTTTTGTCTTATTCTTTTAATATTATTTTATGGGATCTTAATTAATTTTTCAATGTGTTATAAAATAAGATACAATTTTAAAATCTGTATTTTCCAAGTAAACGATGATTTAAATTAATAATAAAAATTACAACATTTATAAAATTATTTTCATAAAATTGAGTTCATTTTGAAATTATTCACATATATATATTTATAGGTTTAATTGTTGGGATTTTTCTAAAGCAGTTGATTTTTTATAAAAGGTGAAATACAGTAATTTATGGAATACGGTAAATAAATGAATGTTTTAGTGATGTCTAAGTCAAGGTTGAAGTATGTGTAAATTGTTTCAAACTAAAATGAATTTGTAACTTTATTTAGTTATAATAATCCAGAATATATATAGTCTTGAGTTAAAATAATAAACTAATGAATAAAATAATGAGAAAATACTCCCCCTCCTCTATAAATATCACCCCTCACCACCCCTTCTTCTCAAAACTTTAAATCTTCGAGACTTGTCAAAATTATACTCAATACCCATTACAAGTATCTAAACCATATCTTGTAGCCCTTGGCCTCAAAAAAATACCAAACTCAAGTGACATAAATAGGTTCTCAAGGATAATAATTCAAGAGGTAAAAACGCCTTTCATTTAATTCTGATTTCACTCCAATTCATTTACTTTTATTATTCTCCCATCACATACCATTATCCAAGTTTCATGAAAAATCCAATATCTTATATATAATGTAATGTTTTTCATTTTAATGTAATAATTCATCATCATTTACTTCCCCTCTCATTTTTACTAAAAATGAAAACATCTTTAGTGACATGTTGATTTATAGCATTCAATGATGATAAGTTTTCAATTTCCAGTACCTCCTTCATGACTGGTCGAAAACACATTTTTTTATATAAAAAAGAATATGATATTTTTATTATAGCCTTTTTAATGTTATAAAAAAATTTTATATACATGATATTAAATAGTAATACCAAATATTCAGCGATTATCAAAAAACACAAAATTACTCTTAATGAATATCATTAACATTTTATCAAAGGATTCATCCACACATAAGAATCCAAAAATATATATTATGCCATTTAATATTATTTATGTACATTTTTAACATAAAAATTAAATTCTAGAAAACCATTCTCATTTTACATTATTTTACGTACATACATACAAGTAAACCAATCATGGAAACCATGGAAACAAGAACTCCCGAACGATGAAATAGTATCTTATAACTTATGAAGAAGTCTAAAAATGATATTAATATAATTAAATTTAATAAAATACATGTATAAATTGTTCTTAATTAATTAATTAATTGATTTAGTTTTTTTATCCATGACATTAATATCAATCACAAAACACTTTCGAACATAAGGTAAGAGATTCTTTGTGAACGTCTATTTTTTCCTGTGTGTTACATTGTCTCTATGTTTACCATACTTTAACACTAATTTATATTATATAACTCATAAAACTATATTTATATGTTTTAAACTCTTCTATCATGATCAATAATTTTTACTTTATAGGTATATTCATGTTTTAAAAAGGATTCCATTACAATTATTCCCAATAAGCATGCCCGATTAAAGGGAACACTCTGATTCTTATCAATTTTCAAGTGCACTATATAATATATTTTATGCCAAAATTATTTTTTTTAAATCACTAATTTCATCTGGTATGACAATATTGGTTCATTTTTTGTTTTATTCAAATAATTATTCCTTTTCTATTTTGATGAATCTTGAATATTTTCACTTAAACCACAATAGAATGATTTATTTATAATGTTTCTTAAAAAAAAATTTCTACAAGTTTTCACTTCAAATTGACATAAATTATCCTGATATATGACTATTTTCCATTATAAATTTACATTTATGATATAAATCTATTCTTTCATGGACACCATTATAATACTCCATGGGATATGCCTTTTAACATGATTATGATACCCAATTTATTACATGGGTAACCATTTTGTTTATTTTACATTATGTATGATTAATTATATGGAACACATATTCATGAGCATGTTATGGTTGTTTTTCCCTTATATCTCTACAATGCATTCGATAATGTTTAGTCACATGAGATTTCATGTGCAACAATAGGTGTGGTTAGCCTTGGCTCGGGGTCCATGCCTAAAGATCTTGGTGGTTGTACTTGAATAATGAACCTATATTTAAATTGATAATTGAATCATTCTTATGATATGTTTTATGATGCTTAAAAATTACTATTATTGCATTATTACGTGATCCCATGTTCTTGTATGTTATGATTCAGTATGTTTTTTCTTTATTATTTCATCATGTTGTGCATTCTAACCCATGTTCTATACATAATTCTTATGTTTATTACCATTATGGGATTTGTATATCATCCCATTGTTCATGTATTCTCTATGTTATCCTATATATATATAAGGATTCAAATGGTTATAGGATATCACTGTGAATATTAAATAAGATATTTTCGTTTATTTTCCTTATTTTCACTTTCATATACCTAATCATCCAATCACACTATACGTTATGATCCTTGGGTTATAATTGTTGGTTAATAAAAAATATCTGGAGGCAGTAAGACTTGCTTCTATAAAATTTTATTAAAAATAAAATAAACAAAAGAAAATTAAAAAGGGGTCTTTAAAAGGGAAAGTGTATACATCACCACGTGCATCTGCCTAGACCACCTCACTACAAAGTGTCAGTGCCACAAAATACAATAGGGAACTGGCCTCATCAATAGTTCTCTTAGAAAGGGAATGAACCACCCGATATGAATCTATATACACACTTTTCAAAATAATAAAGATTTTATCCACAAGACAAGAATATTCAATCCATGCTGGCAGAAGATTCCATGGAACATTTATTCAATAACTTAAAGAATTACAACAACCACAGTTGAATCAGATTCCATCCGTAAATAAAACCATCCATAATGAAATTCAAACATGATCACCTTATCCATGGCCCATAGGTCAGCTTTAATCAAATATACATTATTGAATATGTGGTAGAATAATACCATAATGAATCCCTTATAAGTGAGGAAAATTCCACCAGAACCTGAGGGTACCAGTCCACCAAAATCCACCCCATAAATGATAATTTTCAGCCACAGAAGACTAGTAGGTATCTATCTTATGAATCTCATCACTAATGGATTTATTCACACACCACTAATGCCTTGATATCTTAGAATCCACATGTCAGAAAAATAATTTTTCATTACATGATTCTGGAATTTCGCTACAACTACAACCTGATGATCCAAGTCCCTAATTACAACTTGTATAGTAAGATTACGATTCTAAAGGGTATGAAAATTCTGATCCTTCTAAATATAAGGAGAAACCATGGATACAACAGCCATGATAAGAGCTTGAACCTCATCACTACATCCTCTCAGAACACCCAAAAGTCATACTATAACAAAAACAAATCTTCCACATAATACTTTAATATGCATGATAAATGACAATATATAAAAAAGTGATTAAAATATTCATCCGCAACTACATAAAGGTTACATAAAAGGACCAAGAAAATCCATGTAGATTTTAAAAACCAGTGTTATGGTAGCCTTTTCTTCCAAATTCTCCATAGAAATTTAAAATTAGTAGGTTCAATATGATCATTTTTGTAAGAAATCAACCCAGAATGAGCCATAATAGATCCATTAAACATGTATATATAACACTATTTTGTGCTAAATGTGCCATTTAGACTAGGAACTTCATACAAAAGTATCCATATAAATGTATTGATAAGTTCCCATTTCAAGCATCATGTGATCGGGTAGCATCCCATAAACACATGAATTATATTGAAATTTAGAAAAATATATAAATGTTTCAGTGTGTGGGGAATTTCCATTTCATCAACAACATAATTTGATATCCATGTAGTTTAACAAGAGTTGAGAGAGGAATATCTGCATTCCAACCATGGTCAGGATTGTAAAAGATCATCTTATACATGCTTGATGGAATTCCAAAATGATGATGGAATATATAATGGGTAACCATAGTGTTGTTAGTTACAAAATATGATAAATATAAAATATAAGGATAGATCATTGGATATCAGAAAACTTTCAGTGAATTTTTAAATAAGGGTATCATTTAAGAGTCCGAGATCTTTGACTCTCATACCTCCCATGTCAACAAGTTTGATACACTCATTCCAGGAGACTGTAATCAAATTCCTCCGAGGAATTGAGTCATCCCATATAAAATTAAGGATCAGAACATTAAGTTCCATCAATAGGGTTATAGGTCATCTATACGATGAGAAGGCATAAACATATGTTGAAATTATAATATATTTATCAATGAAGTCTTCTAGAGACCGAGCCATGGACATACATTTCTAAGATTTAATTTGGTAGATAATTCTGTGATAGATATTTTCCAGGTTGAACCATTTAATTTAACTCCAAAAAAGAGGTATGACAAGACAAGTGAATTTTATACCACCTTTATTGACCCAGGATTCCTAGCCACTCCATTTTGTATGGATATAGTGACCCATTCCCCTATGATCACATAGGATTTTCCCCAACTGATAACTTACCCAGCAACATTCTCGTAATTATAGAGAACTATATTAATCAATAAAATGGTGATTTTATCAACATTCCCAAATAAAATCATATCATATGAATAAAAAAGATTTGAGAGTGAAATGAGTTCTTTTACAGAATTATTTTTTTGATAGAAGCCATTATTTACAAGAGCACAGATATATTTTCTCAAATAATCCTCAATGCTGGAAAAAAGAAGGCTATATAAGGGATCCTCTTATCTCACCCCTATAATATTCCTAAAGAAGCCTTTAGGAGGACCATTAAAAAGAACGTAATGCATATAGCTATTGAGAATTCAATTAATCAGATTGATACACATATTGGAGAACATGTGCTTCTTCAAACTAGTGAAAATAAATCACTTTTTAATGGGGTCAATGGCCATTGAGATATCAATACTAAGGGCCATGTTATCATCCCTCAATTTTCTTCTAATTATATTGACACACTCAGATGATGTAAATAAGCAGTATTGAATGTTTCTTTCAAGTAAAAACCGAAATTAATTTGGATTAACAATGTATTTAGTAATTCACCCATCCTATTTGCAATAATTTTACTAATCACCTTCAGAATAGTATTACCAATGGACATAGGTCTAAATTTTCTGGTATCTAGATCATTCTCTTTTTTAATAATTAAATCTATGAAATTAGAATTTACTCTAATGTGTATAAAAGTGTGAAAATATTTGTCTATCCTCATTATTAATATATTTGTACATGATTTAAAAAATAACATAAGAATTAATTTGATAACCCATTCATCCCTACAACTCTATCAAAATTTATAGTTAAAATAGCTATTCTGATTTCCTCCTCAGTGGGTGCTAGAATAATCATACCGTTTTGAGATTCATTAACTGTTAGAGAGATGTTGTAGAACATTTTTGAGTGTGGTAATACCCTGAATCTATATACCTATTTTCAATGTAGTTACAAAAAACAATATATATTTCATTCCTAAAATTGAATAAAACCCCATTGATCTTGAGGGTAGTTATCCCCATTTTAGACATATTATCTCTATAAAAGGAATTCAAAAGTATTGAGTTCTTGACCCATTCCTTCAAGTGTTTTTTGTTTTATAGATTCTTGGAAATATTTTTCTTTAAAACCATCAATTCATAAATCTTGGATAGAGAATTCAAATCATCCCGCGAAATCACATCTTGATTCATATGAATCATTTGATAATGTAAAATATTATCCTTGACATTCATAATATTAGAGTCAAGGATGAAGAACCATTTTCTACTCCACTCCCCATTTATTGACTTAATAGCTTTTAATTTTATAGAATGAATGTGAATTGGGATACCAATGAAATAAATATCTCTTACTTCTGCAATGAATTCCCTACAACTAGGTATAACAAATGAAGAATTATTAAATCTAAATAGTATTAGGGTCTATATCAAGATATTGACATAATGACCAATTAATAAGGGATTGTGATCTAAATTGATTTTTTGGAAGGGTGATACCAGAAAAAACAACAGCTTGATTTCTCTCATCCAAATTCACAAAGAACATACCAATTTTTCTAGATTGTTTCCAATAAAAGGTGTACTTATTCAAGGTGTTATCAGCTCCTATAACTAGAAACACAATTAAATTCAGCTTATCTAAACTAGAAGTGAACACATTAGAAGCCAGTCTATTAAAATTTCTCCCTATATTTCTCTCAGGACACATCACTAAATTAAAATATCTAATAACCACCGATGGTTTCCTCATATTAATTGCTTTAACTTCTAGTGATTTTCAGAATCCTCGTCATCTTATACACTGATTTCAAGCATAATCATGAGTGATGGAATGATCATACCCATTCAACTAAATAGAGGCATTGATTGATTTCATATCATGAGGTCAAGGGTGTAGGTTTATAATGGGATTCTTGAATTCCCAAAGAGTTTTTAGATAATTATGTGTGGAATTATAGGAAACAATTGAATATCCAATGGAATCCCATTTAATGGCTTACCACTTTTCAACTTCCATTTTTGGTTAAAAAATTCTAACAACCATAGGCTTGTTGGACACAATGAAATCTCAAAATACTATGGCCATTGGATAATTACCATTCCCTTGGATATTCTAGTAGATAATCTTTATAAAACAAGAGACATTGACATTGAATGAGGCCCATCTAGTTGTTGAGATTTTGAATTATTAATCTGGTTCCCAAAATTATTCATTTTCCCCTTGACTACTACATATTGTGCGGTATCTAGAGTAATAGGTAATTCGGAGTCTGCAAGAGAATTAGGAACATTATACAATGTTTTTGAAGATTGTATTTTCTTTTCAATATGGGTCTCATCCTTATACTCTAAACAAAGTGTACCACTTAGAGGATTAATATTTTTTAGAGACTATACCGGATCGTGAGAAGTCTAAGTAGAATTTTTACTCATAACATTAGATACTGGCACTTTCAAGAAGCCTCCTTTTACATCACCTAATTTTATGCAGGTTTTCATTATATCATGTGCACTAGTACACTTAGATCCCTCAGGATCCACCATTACTATTGAACGTTGATTACTGTTATCATTCATTTTAGAGGTCACTGGGAAATCCTCAAGCCCTTCAAAATGGGGTTGGAGTCTTTCTGTACAACATCATCACTAGAAAACTCAAGACCTTCTAGTATATGGTGAGTATTACCCAACTTAATGCCTATATAGGGTTGAATAATCCAATTACCCTCCAGACAGATAGGGATTCCAACTGGACAAGAGTTTGAAGCACCATATATCATTTCATGGGTAGTTCCATTAATCCAATCATGTTTTGATTATTCAAACTCCCTATCAACAACAACAATATATCCAAGCCAAGGTTAGGGTATATATTAGGGACATAATAATCCTTAATATCATTCTCAATAAGAACAACATCAAGAAGGTCAAACTTTTTCGGTCATATTTTCCCTGCATGCTCTATCATCATGACCCTTAATCTTCAAAAATACAATGAATTTATTCCTATTGCATTCAAAATTCATATTCCCAATAAATAAAAATTGATACATTGTTTTTTATCTATACATACTGAATCTCCAAATTTAGGATATCATGCATTGTGGTCAAAATAAACACTTCAACATGTGTAGAGGCCATATGAACATAAACAATGATTCTCAAATGATGAAAAAACTAGGGATTATTAGTTTTCATGTCCATTAATATTGGATTTCCATCTAATGATGCAATGTCTCATAGAATCCTTGAGTGAAAATAAATCCAATTTAGTTTCCGAATTCAAATCAATACAAAATAATTTGTTCCTTTTAAATTATTAGGGTCAATGTTTCTAAACCATTATTGAATGCAATGGAAGCCAGGTTTCAAGGGTACTTATCTGAGACTCCATGCTCTTTTCCTGTAGTCTTCAGATGGGAACAAAAAAAAGTAGTATCCAAAGCCCATGGAAGTCATCTAACAATCATAAAATCCATAGATATGTGTGATTATTTATGTAATCTCATTGAATTTCCTAATATTTTTTCTTTTTGGAATCAAACATGATAAATTATTGAGAATTTACAGAGACTTAAATGATCCTCAATTTCTTTCTGATTGGACGATACATGTATAACATTCCCTTTCTTGATGACCCTTCATGGAGGAGGATAATCAAAATACGGGATGTTCCCAGTAGCCTTAACTATATCCAAAAAGTTCCTCTTTGAATCTAGAACATCAGCAGTAGAGGACTCTACAGTATGTTTAATTTATGCAAAATGAAACACATGTTTGTTCCTAACAAAACCATTCATATTAGAGGAAAAATAATCACCAGAAGAAGGATCTTTATGATTCTCAATCATGAGCATTCAAGATTCATCATGTTTAGGGTTTTCACCTGATATGACACCTTGGTCCTCCAACCCCATCTAAATATTGGTTAATTGTGCTTAAAACCATGAAACAATATGTGTACAAGGCTAAAGATATTATAGTTAGAATGAAAATAAGTTCTACATATTTTTGGAGATTAGGTCTACATCACTTTATTAAGACCCCTATGGATAATTCAATCACCATGGATAGCCTAGATTAATACTTAGGGTTACACAAGTTAGGATATAATTTTCCTATACAATTTTATCCTTATATGATAATAGTTTCCTTTTATTATAATTATTAAGTAATTATTCAATATTCATAATTTTACTTTCTTTTTCTTAGTTAATGAAATAAAAAAATAACTCATGCCAATAATCAATGAGATGGGAAATGTGACTATTTCCCTATTGAATTCAAAATATAATTGGAATGGGTTCTAAAGACATCATGATAGTATATACTCAACTGGAATAAGTTATATATAATAACATGAATCATGTGGAACTCCCTCCTTCTCTTAATAAAGTGAAATTTGTTTTTGAATCCTTCATGATACAAAGGCCTTTAATATTTAGTGGATATTTGATCCCATCATGAGTGAATAATAAATTAACCCCATTGAGATGATATTATTCATCATCCAGTGGTACGAATAATAGAAAGTTGTGTTGGTAGTATATCATTTAGATATGGAAGCTCATTAGTGGTGGAAACTGATCAATAAATCAACGTCCATGGAAGTAATTGATTCCATCGAATGTGAACATTTCAAGAAAATATTTGTCCACATATATTTTCACTAAAACCTCTGTATCAAGATGGAAAGATTGTTTCATGGACTAAAGCAAAAGGGAGAATATTTTATTAGAGTGTATGAGATAAACTACATAAGGGTAACATGATACGTCTCCAACTTTGTAATGAACATCCAAATAAATGTGGATTACTTCTATAGTGGACTAAATTTGTGTATATGAAAATCATTGGTGATATGAGACTCGAACAATTAATAAGATATTTCTTTATGTGACCTCAATAATGAAATGGAGATCGGAGACCCACAATGGCCTCATGGTTCTAGAGATATAAGAAGGAAAATATAGTTGAATATGGGTGGATCAGTTGATAAACCCCATTATGTAAAGAAAAATCAATATCCCATGTGTCAAAATTTAGGTAAGAAGCGTCTTGGAAGCAATCTATGGTGAACTAGGAAATTCATTAAATTTTGATGAATAGGGAATCTGGATAATAACAAACAAAGTTTTGTGAAGAATCCCAGTAGTAAGGAATAATATGTGAAGGATCAGATCAACACTCAACCTTTAGTGTAGTATTTCAAGTAGAAGAAACCTAAGGGTTATGTATACCATTTCCTTAATCCTGTGGTTGTCAGAGGAAATGAAAAACAATAACATATAAAGTAGAAAGGAAGAAAATATTATATCACTACTCGTAAGGTGTATCAAGACACTAATGTGGTGAAAGGTACACTAGTTATTCGTTCATGAATAGAGACCATACTATTGAATTCTGATTATTTGAGTTATTTCATATCTTTAAACATTAGTAGACTATTCAAACACCACCTCAAAATATGGAGGATAAGTTATTTTTTACAAAACAAAATGGGGAAATTGTTTCATCCAATAAATATATATCCTCCCCAAATAATTTTTTTTTGGAACGAACATACTAGAAAATTTTATTTTACATAATTCGTTGAGTTTGATGCAATATTGGGAATGGATTGTCTATCTTTACACAAATGCAATATCAACTATCGGGAATGGGAGACCACTCTTCACATCTCAAATCATCCTCTAATTTTTTATAAGTGTAATGAGGAATATGAACCTCATTTAGAATCATCATATTAAATGTGGATGAAATTTCCTTATGATCAATCATTTATAAATGCAATTATTGAGACAAATGGGAGAATCATGCTTGAAGACTTTCCCATTGTGAGGGAACTGACTAATGTGTTCCCTAAAGAATTTCCAGGTCTTCCTCATAATCGATATGTTGAGTTCTCAGTTGAAAATATTCATATATCTCTTAATATATAATGGATAACTTATAGATTGTTAATCATCAACTTGGAAGAACTCATGAAGTAATTACTGGAGAATCTATACAAGTGTTTTATATTCCCGAGTGTTTCACCAAGGGTTGTTCTATTCCTCTTCAGCAAGAAAAAGGATGATAAATCAACCCATGTATCGATTTTCATGAGATCAACAAAACAATGATAAAGAAAATGTATCTCATACAATGGATAGATGACTTGTTTGATCAACTACAATGGGAAATTATTTTTCTAAGGTGTGCCTTCAGTCGGGATATCACCAATTAAAGGCGAGGAATGAAGATATTCCGAAGACTGCCTTTTGAATGAGTTGTGGACACTGTGAGTTCATATTTATTCCATTTTTACTCACTAAATATCAATAAATTTTCATGAATTTAATTAATATTTTCCTTAGAGTGTACCTTCACTAATTTTTGGTAGTCATTACTATTGAGATTTGGATAAAAACCAAGAGAATAGTGGGACATAAAAATTAGTTAAATACTATACTGAAGAAATTGATAAGAGAGAATCAATATGAATAGTACAATACATGTGAGTTATGGAAGGAGGAACTATCATTCTTGGGGAATTTTATAACTAGAAAATGTATATATATAGACCCTTCCAAAAAAAGGTAATCGAAGAGTGGCCCAAGACAACATCTGTATCAAAAATCCTTATTTTCCATTATTTAACTCGATCATAATAGTGATTTTTGATAAACTCTCTAGATTTTGAAACCCACTAACCAAGATAAATCTGAATGGAGAATATTTAATATATACCATTGAATATGAAGAAAATTTATAATAGTTGAAAAATATGATTATAACTGCCTTGGTGCTCACACTACCAACAAGTGAGGCAATCCTTGTTGTGTACATCGATCCTTCAAAGAATAGAATCGATTTATTTCTGATGGAAAATGATAAAATTATATCCTACACCTCAAGAAATTGGAAATTCATTATAAAAACTATCCCACGCATGATCTAGAGTATGAATCTGTGATCATTGTGTTGAATATGTCGTTGTATTATCAATATGGGGAAATGTGTGACATATATAATGACTAAAAATACTTAAATATATATTCACATAGAATAAGAATAACATGTTCCCACAAATATTGTCATACATCATCATGGAATATGACTTCTCAATATAAAGCCATCAGTGAAAATTGAATAATGTGGTGTATTATCTCTATATAAAGGATCATGAATCTTTGTTGATGATAAGAATTAAAAAGGATCCAATATTATTATATTTTTAAAGGATGTGCAAAGGGAATCGTTAAGGAGTTAGAATAATCAATCCTTTCTCATATGATTTCTCGACCATCACTAGTGGAGAAAGTTAAGGATGCTTAAAATAATGACAAGGAAGTTCATATTAATGTGGAATCATTAAGTAATATTGAATCTATATAGTTTAAAATTAATGTTTAAGAATTCATTAGATTTGGTTCCTGACTATGTGTAACACCAAAGTCAAATATAACGAAAGAGATTTTGAATGATGATCATATATATACATTATCTATTCACCCATGGAGCACAAAGATGTATCAATATTTCAGAAAAAACTATTTGTAGGACAATATGAATAAAGAGAACACTAAATAAAAATTATGTTCCAGGTATGTCTGTAAGTGAAGGCTGTAAGAAAAATTCTAAATGGATTATGAAACCATTACCTACACCAACATGGAAATGGGAAATCATCACCAATGAATTTGTCACTAGATTTCTAAATACATGTAGAGGAAATAATGTTTTACGTGTTATAGTGGATCATCTTAAAAATAAATATCACTATTTATAAATTATAGAGTATTTATCATTAAATCAACTAAAATATATATATGTGTATATGAAATAAGTGGTAGGGTTACATGGAGTACCACTATTTATTTTATCCGATCATGATCCAAGATTCACATCCATGATCTGGAAAAGTCTCCAACATGCTCTGAACACTGAGTTGAACATCAGTATATCATATAATCTCCAAAATGATGGCCAATATAAGTGGACTATTCAATTAATGTATGAATTTTTGAGGGTGTGTTCTATGGAATTCCTGGAATGATTGGATCAACAACAACCTCTAGTCCAGTTATCCAACAATAATACTTCACACTTGAGTATCCAAATAGATCTATATAAATACCTTTAATGTAAAATATGAAGAACACTATAATGTTTAAATGAAGTTAGTGACCTTAATTTGCTATAACCTAAAATGGTCAAAGAAATGATACAATATGGGAAATATATTTAGCAACATATTTGGGAAGCCCAAGGTCATAGAAGAGTTATGAATACAATCTTCAATGGAATGATGAGTTTAAGGCTGGAGACATGATATGCATCCACAAATCTCCACAAATAAGGATCATGAGATTTTGGAACCGGGGAAAGACAAGTCTCTAGTAAATCGGTCCATTCTATATTCATGATCATGTTAGATCTATGGACAATGGACTAGAACTTCTATAAATAATATCTCAAGTACATAATGTATTCCATGTATCCCTCTTAAGGAAGTACATACTAGATCCCACACATGTACTAAATTTAGAGGTGTTATAGCTGGACAATGATATCTCTTATGTAGAGAATCCACGGAATATCTTGGACCATAGTGACAATGTTCTATTCAACAAGACAACTCACATGGTCAAACTACTATAATGGAACCATATGTATGAATAGGAAACATGGTAATTGTAGGAATCAATTAAAGAGAAGTACCCCCAACTTTTTAGTTTGCAAAATTAAATATCGAGGGCATAATTTCATAAGGGTAGAAGAATCCCAAAATTTTATCAATGATAATTACCTTCATATAATTTAGTTATATAGTATAAATCACATAAAATCACATAGATAACATAATATAAACATTATAAAATAATATTGAAGGAAATAAGAGCTATTTCTATAAATTAACGAACAGATACCAAGGGAATAGTAATTTGACCATTATGAATAGTAAACTTGCCAGTAGAATCGTAACCTCTCCCATGAATGTATAAATAATTTTTTTGATTATTATAAATAAAAATATGAAATATTTATATCACAGTATATGTAAATAAATGTTTTGAAAATGATAAAAAAGTGCTACTATTTTTATAAAAAAACTAATTATTTAGAGTTTTATAATTTATATAATTAATTTAAAAAAATATTTCATAAAATAGATTCATTTTTTTTATTTTGTTTTATTACTATTTTAATATAATTTTATGAGACCTTAATTATTTTTTCACAGTGTTATAAAAGTTGTTATAATTTTAAAATCAGTATTTTCTATGTAAATGACAATTTCATTTCAAAATTAAAATTCTCATATTTAGAAAATTATTTTCCTAAAATGGAAATCATTTTTTACTCTAAATTTTAATAAGTGGTTAAGTTGAAATATTTTTATATTTCTAAAATAGTTGAATTTTATGTGAACAATGAAATATAGTAATTTACTATATAAGGTAAATAAATTCATTTTTTTCTCCTGATTGAGTCATGGATGATGTAAGTGGTAATTGGTTTAAAATCACATGAATTAATTAATAAATTTAGTCACATAAATAAATATTATTCATAGTCTTCAGGAAAAATAATATACTTGAGAAAAAAATAATTAGAAAACATCCCTCTTGTCCCCTATAAACAACACCCCCCACAACCCCTTCTCCTCACACTATTCAAGCTTTTAGACTTGTCCAAATTCTTCCAAATGAACTTACAAAGTCTCTTACCAACTTATAAAATCCATTATTTCTGATAAAAGACCAAACTTGAGTTCCTCAATGAGGTTTTCAAGGAGAAGAGTTCCAGAGGTAAAACCTACTATCATTTTCTTCTGATATTTGTCCAATTACATTAGTTTTCTTATTATATCATCCCCTACCATTATCAATGTGGCATAGAAACTAAATTATATTATATATAAAATAATATTATCATGTTAATGGAATAATTTATCATTATTTATTTACTTGGTCCCTTTCTATTAAAAATGAAATCATAGTCCACGATATGTAAATTTATCGCATTCAAGGATGATGAGTTTTCAATTTACATTACCTCCATGAAAAATGGACATAAAACCATTTAAATCGTTAAACTAGATTATAATATAGTTATTAACTACTATTTAAATTTTTTGAACAACTATATATACATGATACTAATTATTAAAAACAAAATTATTTCATAATGATCGAAAAATGTCAAATTAATCTAAACGAATATCATGGAAATTTTATCTAATGATTCATCCTCTCATATGGAAAATGATATATAAGACCATTAAACATAATATATGTTCATTAATAACATATAATATCATTTCTAAAAACCAATTCTCATTTTACATTATTTTCCATACATGTACCCAAGTAAACTGATCATGAACACAAAGGAAACAAGCACACTCGAATGATGGAAATATATCATATAACTTACCGAAAGGCCATAAATAAACATAATAAACTTTTTAAAAATAAAAGAAAAGAAGAAATAGTTCTTAGTTAACTGATTAATGGATTTAACTTTATTATCGAGGAAACTAATATCAATTGTATAATAATATCAGACATAAGGTAAGAAATTATTTCCAAAACCCCATTTTCCTTTGTCTTTAGATTTCTATATATCTTCCCAAATTTAACAGTTATTTAATTTATATTATTTATATTAAATTTATATATATATATTAAAAAATAAATTATTCATATCATTAGGTCCTTATTAAAATGGTATATACATGTTTTAAAAAGGTTCCCTTTTCAATTCATCTATACACGCAAGCCCGATTAAAGGGACCTTCTTGATTTCGTACCCATTTTTTAGTGGACTCTAAAATAAATTTTTATCCACCATTATTTTTATAAAATCCCTCATTTTATCATGAAATAACTATATTGGTTCATTTATGGTTTTATAAAAACAGTTATTCCTTTTATATTTTAGTGAATCTTGAAAATGTTCTCTTAAAACAAACAAAAAATGTTTTATTTTTAATGCTTCTTAAAAACTATTTTAATATTTTTCACTTATTGTTTTCATGAATGGTAATTATATATTAATATTATACAATATTAATTTCCATTTATGAATCAAATCTATTCTTTCATAGACTCCATTATGATTCTCCATTTTGATATGCCTTTTGACATGATTATGATATATAAGTCCTTCAGTGGGTAACCCTTATACTTATGTAAGCTTCCATATGTGTTATTTTTATGTGGAACACATATGCATGAACATGTTATAATGGTTGCACCTATATAGTGGTATAATTTATTGGGTAATGTTTAGTCTCACGATCCATCATGTGCAACCATCTTGGTGGTTAGCCTTAACTCATGCTCCACGTGCAACGGTCTTGGTGGTTAGCCTTGAATCATGCTACTCCGTGTTAAATGGGACTTGAGTCATTATTATGTAATGATTTATTTTTCTTAAAAATTTCTATGATTCCACAATTATTTGATCCCATGTTATTTATGTTATTCTTATATTTGTTTATTACTTTTTGTGTTGTCACGTTATGCCTTCAAACAAATATGATATGCTTTACTCTTACACTTATTACATTACTTGTATTTTTAGCTCATCCCTTTGTTTAGGTATTACCCATGTTATACTATAGAGATTTAAGAGGTAAATGGGTGTTAGGATCTCACTATGAAGATTAAATAAAATATGTTTTTATTTTCCATGTTTTCGGTTTTATTTATCGAATATTCCAAAGAAAGTATACATTACAATCATGGGTTGTAATTTTTGGTCAATTATTCTTAAAAATATGTAATAATATTTTTAAAGGGATATGGATATTATAATAACCTTATGTAAAAAAACATATAATTTTACTCATATATTTCTAAAAAAAATATGTGTTTTCACTATCATGAGAACATCATGACATGTCCCTCTGGAAATCTATATTTTGAAAACAATAAGCACCCTATTCAATTGATTTAATTCCATCAAGATACTATATATGAATATATTTTTATATGATACCATTGAAATATTATTTAAATAATCTAGTTTATTTATATAACCTTGTTGTAACACAATTTCTGTGACAACCCTTCTTTTTATACCAAAATTACACATAATTTATTACATAAACACCACTTGATACAACATAGATGATTGAGAGGTATAATGTCTTTGGGGATTAGGAACATTAAATAAAAACATAAAATATTAAATACAACATATTTATTGAAAATACCCTTTAAATGACCACTACATTTCCTTGTACTTATCATTATGTGGGATAAACTGAGGACATGCATAAGAAAAGTGTGAGCTATAAAGCTCAGTATGGGAATAATCATGGAATAACATGAGGATGAAAATAAATGTTATATAATAAGAATATAAATAGATCACTAGAAAAGAATAAACATGAAGGCATGATAAATCATGATAATCATAACATGGAAATGTGGAAACAACACTTAACATGGAATTAGTATGAACCAAGGCTCATTGCACACGAAGCATGAGTAAACCCTCACTGCACATGAAGAATGAGTAAACCCTCATTTCACTTGAATTAAAATGAGTAAACACCCATTGCACATGAATTATCATGATACTATACTTTACCCAATGCTTTGGAGCGCTATCAGGGCGCACCCTTCTTATACATTTCACATCATGCATAAGTGTGCCACATGGATCATAAACCATTGAATAATTCAACATAATCATTTATTCTACGATAAACGAATGTGGAATACATACATGAAACTATTTAAACAATATGAAAATGTTCATAAAGGTAAATACCCATTATAGATAAATGGTCATGGTATTAAAAACAAAATGACTTTGGCTTGGAAAAACGCGGTGCAATTTCAGCAGAAAAATGGCGTGACATATGAACTCAAAAAAATGGATGATGAGAGAAAAAGGGGTGTATAATAATATTTACATGACATGTAAAGTAAGGGGTTATATAGATATCTGTCCCTTAAAATGTAATGGTATTTGGATTCATGATAAAAAATAATTGATTGAATATAAATGATGAGAGAGAAATTCCTTTTGAAATTTCAGCATACTAACGGGTGTACATGGGAGGAATTTAATGGGAGAGAAAGGGGTATCCTATCATTCAAACATAAATAGGGAAGTATGCATATAACAAACCATACTTTACATACATTTTTATTACCTTATAATTGAATGATAGTTATTTCAACATATAACAAAACCATGATAGGACCATATAGGTAGAGTGTCTTTAGAAACTGGGAAACATAAACAACTGGTTCATAAATCATCTACATTGTATCCCTCTTATTTCATCATATCCAAAGTCCCTTTTGGCATATCCTACTTAATACCATTATTCATGGCCTATGGAAAAGAAAAAATTCTAAGGGGATAGCTCAGATGCTCAGTAAGGGTAAACAAAGGAAATATCAATAATATCATATTAATAAGAACATAACATTTTGAAAATAATAACCTACAAAAGAGATCATAATATCATGACATGGGATAAATCATAGTAGTGAAATGTAATCCCAATAATCATAACATAAAACATGAAGCTTTTTGGTATACACACATAATCATAGAAAATCATTTCATATTAGTCAAGACTCATTTCCAAGACCATCATAGTGGACAAAGTCCATTACTGAACTGAGTTCACTTCTCATTCCAGTCATGTATCACTGAACCAGATTAACATTTCATTCCAGCCATGTCTATTAGATGAGATATAGAGATTTACACAATGAATTGAAGGGAGATACAGGTCCCACCTATATCATAATGAAACCATTCTTATGTGTTCCACAAAATCATAAATCATACATCATAGCATAACCCATGTAATAGAAAAGGGATTCTTAAACATCATGCCATCATAACATAATTCATATAAGATAAAACTACATCATAAAAATAATTCCATCATTACATAATCAAATCAATGTAATAATGAGGATAGAAACATAACCCTATATTGTCTTAGATGGAAAATAATTTTGATTAAACACTTTAACTCCATTGTTGAAGAAAATATCCTTTCTACTTCAAAAACATCATTCCTTTCTCAACATTTCATACTAAAATAAGTCATCTTAAAATAAACATGAAAAATTGTAAAGTAAGCTTCATGGAATAAATGTTTTATGAAATCATAAAAAACCATTCATGCCGTATAAGTTATAAAAAACATTCTTCTCATACATTGGCCGGAAAAGTCAAAAAGTATCTCATACTGAAAATGAGAAACGATTCCTTTAATATATTTTACTAAAAATTCACCAATGCATGAAATTGGATTTAAACAAATGTAGGGGGATAATATTACATATTTATGAAACATGGATGTGGATGATAAATATTCCCCAGTAAATACCGAAGAATAAACAATCACAGATAAAAAATGAGATTGCGAGATTTTCCATTACCTTAGGTCTGATATGATTTGTAAGTATCCGAACCTCTTGTATAATGATTTAAATAAGGTCATTCACTTATTCTTGAATCATATTCATTGTTATGATATCATATATGGTCATATTATTATCTTCTTATTAGTAATATTTCATTTCTACTTGTTATTTGGGTGTTTATTTCTTTATGTTCTTATGCGTGTTAAGTAGAATAAATTATTATTCCTCTTTTTAGTTTATAGATAAATCATTTATAGAATGGTATTATTATAATATATATTATATTTATTCATTCAATAAATATATATAATCATGGTTTAATGAAGACCATTTAGAACGAATAACATCACACCGTGGAGACGGTAAGCCAAACGTACGGACAAGTGACGATATCGTTCCCATAATTATTGAATGGTATTGGAACAGATGATAGAATATATCAGAATTAGTATCATGTCATAATAATCATATATAGTTGTTCTTTACACCATTATACCCATCCAAGTAAGGTGGTGGTGGAAAAAAGATTACACCACGGTGTGGAGACGGTTTTCCGTACGTACGCACATGCAGTGAATTCTTTTTCCGTAGGATGGATATAATCTGAAATAGGGTTGTTTCATATTTATAATAAAATATCAATATATTATGGATACTGATGTTTTTAGTTTATAATGAAGCAAATAAAGAAGAGGATGTATAAGAAGAAATAAATTTGAAAGAATCGGTAAAGGATATTACCTATTTTTCGACGCGCCTCTTCTAAACATCCTCTTAGGGAAATAAATATGTTCTTTGAAGAATACAATGACCTATAGTATGTTTCTAGGGAAGCTGAGAAGAAAAATGAATAGGGTTTGGCTGAGTTGGAAGGCTCAAAATGTTGTAAAGATGTGAGGGAGGAGGTTCCCTTTTATAAGGGTGGAGATGGGCACCTTTGGAAACATAAGAAATATTAATTTATAATAAATTCAAACCCCACTTAAAAACCTCAAAAAATGACTCAATTTGAAGTTTAGATGTTATAGGGTTGTAATAAAATCAACAAATTAAATTTAGACATGTTTGGAATTTATTTCAAACCTTATCAATTTTATTTATCCATATTTAATCTATTTAATTTTATTTGTGGTAATAATATTCTAAATTTTAAATAGTTATAAATAATTACTTATGTGTTTTGAATTGTCCATAATTGGATGATTTATGAAATTTTCGACCATATAAATTTCAATTTATAATTTTTAAATATTTTTGTGATTTTTAATCAATTTTGTAATATGTTATTATTATAAAATAACAATAGTGTCAATTTTGACACTATTAATTTATTTTATTTTAAATAAAATCCTCACAGAGAATATATTCGAACCAAAATATTTAATAGATTCCTAATATGTCATATGCATCTAGAAAATTTGTGTAGAACATTAATTAGTTCATATGATATTTTTTATAATATTTTTAAAACCATTTATCTGATATTTCAATCAATAAAATAACTTCTACATCACTATTTTTTCATCATTAATGAGAATTATTTAATCCCAATAAATTATAATGATGTAGATAATTTTATTATATTTTTGTAGAATATTAATATTCAAGGTTTTATGAAGTTTATCACTAAATTAAAATTATTAAACTTATAAGATATAAGAGAGTGACATGTTGTAACTTTCTTTGGTTTTAATTATATCATTTTCATGTTCAATAGTCCATGAAACGAATCTATTATGACCTTTAGGTGATATGGGTCGAGTTTTAATCATCTAATAGAATTTTGGAAGTGGTAATGAAATTTTATAATCTTATTTTTACCCTTAATTACCAGATTTACCTTTAGCTGTAGCAAATAAAAATTACCGTACTTACTATTCATAATTTCAAAAAAAATAAAAGAAACCTATAAACAAAATTTTGATTTGGTGAATCCAAATATGGAATCCATTTTTCAAAATTCAAAACATAAATTATGTAGTAATTAATTTAAAATTAATCTTGTTGTTAAGAAAACTGGTTTTAAGCTTTAAAACACTATCAAAGATTGAAATGTTTTTACCTATAAATTCAATGTAAAAAAATTGTAATGACATAAATTATATTAAATGGTTAAAATATATTTTATTTATACTTTAAAACTATTAAATTTTATCATTTAACTATATAAATTATCTTGATGAAAAAAGTCATTTTTAAGAAAAATTTAGCATATTTTACTATTCATCAAAATCTAAGAGTTATGATAAAAGTATAAAAAATTTATCCAATGTAAATTTTTATATCCTGATTCAAAATAAGAAGTTTATTTTTTCAAATTGAACTCATATACTTTTCAAAAATTATATTTAAAATGGGTGCACCATCAAAAGGCGGAAAACTGCATTTTAAAAAAAAATAATACTTTTATCCGAAAAATTGATTTTTTTATAATATCACATGCAATATGAATTCTAATGTTATATAAAGTTAAAAATGTGGTAAATACTATTTATAAGGGCTAGTTTATATAACATATCCTTGTTTAGTGAAACATGGTTTTTCTTACAACGCAAGCTATCGAGGAAGGTTGCTATTGTGTTTAAAACAAGCCAAGCTAGTGTTTCCTGTAGTGAAAGCTTCCTTTGGTGTTTCATATAACATAAGAGAAAAAATATATTTTTCAAAAAATATCAGGGTGTTACATTCTACCCCCCTTAAAATGAATGTCTGCCTCTAAATTTTTCACTTCGAAAGAAATAGATGAGGATACCTCTCCCTCATCATATCCTCAAGTTCAAATGTAGCTTCTTCTAATTGGTGGTTCCTATATAAAACATTAACCAAGAGAGTTGTATTATTTTTTAGAACTTTTTCACTTTGATCCAGAATCTTTATTAGCTATTCTTCATAAGAAAGATCTTGCTCCAGCCTTACAACTTATGAACTTAGTACATGTGAAGGATCGTGTATGTACTTTCTCAGGAGAGATACATTGAAGACATCATGAACTTGAGAGAGATTCAGCAGAAGCGAAAATCAGTAAGCTACCTTCCCAACATGATCCAGTATTTCAAAAGTACCAATATACTAAGGGCTCAACTTTCCATTCTTTCCAAATCTCATTACTCTCTTCCAAGGAGATATTCAAAAGATCACTTTATCACCCACTTCAAACTATATGTCTTTTATTCAGTTGTTGGCATAACGTTTTTGTCAAATCTTATCTGATGTTATGTGTTGTTGAATATATCAAACCTTTTCTGCAATCCCATCAACAAAATCAGGTCCTAATAGCTTTATCTGCCCAACTTCATCCCAGGAAGTTGTAGTTCTGCATTTCTTTCCATAGAGAGTTTCATAAGGAGCCATCTGAATACTAGAGTGAAATCTATTATTATAAGAAAATTCCACCAAAGGAAGGTGTTAATGCCAAACACCTTTGAAATCCATAGACCAAGCTCTAAACATGTCTTCTAGAGTTTGAATTGTCCTCTCAGACTGACCATCAGTCTGAGGATGATAAGAAGTGCTAAAACTCAACTCTATATCTAGAGTATGTTGAAGACTTCTCCAAAACCTCGAGGTAATCCTCAGATACCGATAATATATAATGGAAAGTGGCACTCCAAGAAATATTACCACATTCATTTCATATATCATGGGAAGATCATCAAGAGATAAATCTTCTGTAATAAAAATGACGTGTTCCTACTTCGTAAGACGATCAACTATAACCCAGAGAGAATTATTAAATTTGGATGTTTTAGGAAGTCCAGGGAAAAATTCCATAGTGATGTTTTCCCATTTCTATTCTGGTATGGGTAATGGTTGTAACATCCCCATAGAAATTTGTCTCTGAGCTTTAACTTGTTGTCAAACCAAGCATCGAGAGTCATATTCAGAAACATCTCTTTCCATTCCATCCCACTAGAAGTACTCATTCAGGTCCCTATACATCTTCGTGCGTCCAGGGTGAATGGAGAATGAAGAACTATGAGCCTCATCCAATATTTCCTTCTTTTATTCTGGGATGGGAGGAACACAAACCTGATTCTTGAACCTCATTATTTAATCACAATCAATGTGGAATTCAAGAAAATTTCTCACCTTCTTTTGTAACTCTACATCATATTTATGTGCCTCTTTAATCTTCACATTTATATATGGTTGAACATTCATTTGAGAAAGATATAATTTTTCCCCTCCAATTATAATTCCAAGATCCATCCTTTGTAAATCCATAAATATTTGATCTTTTGTGATCCTCATCATGGATAAGATAGCATGGTCTTGTCGACTTAATGTGTCTTCCACCTTGTTTTCTTTCCTAGGGTGATAATGAATTGAGCAGTCATAATCCTAAATCATCTCCAACCATCTTATTTAGCACATATTCAGATTTTTTATGTGAAAATATACTTTAATATTTTATGATCAGTATAAATATCTCACCTTTCACCATAAAGATAATGCCTCCAAATATTTAATGTAATGATTACCGCAGCTAACTCAAAATCATGAGTTGGGTAATTTTTCTCATTGATTTTCAACTATCATGAGGCATAAGATATCGACATATCATTTTTTCAGAGAACACTCCCCAATCCCTTTTGGGATTCATCACTATAGATCACAAACCATTTCCCACTACAAGGTAGTGTGAGCACAGGTGCACTGGATAACCTTCTTTTTAACTCCTTGAAATTCTCTTCACACTCCTCAGTCCAAATGAAATTAACTCCTTTTCGAGTCAACCTGGTTAGTGGATTTGAAAATCGTGAAAATAATTTCACAAAACATAGACAATATCCAGCCAAACTAAGAAAACTTCAGATCTCAATTACTATTGTTGGTCTCAACCATCTTTCTATAACCTCTGTTTTTGGTGGATCCACAGATATCCCCTCTTTTGAGATTGTGTGACCCAAAAATGAAACTTTTTGAAACCAAAATTCACACTTGTTAAATTTGGAATAATGCTTATCCTTTTTTAGGGTCTTTAACACATTCCTCAAGTGATCTTCATGTTCTTCCTTTCTCCGTGAATAGACAAGAATATCGTCTATAAAGGCAACCACAAACTGATCAAGATAGACTCTAAAGACTCTAATCATTACATCCATGAAGATAACAGAGAAATTTGTAAGACCAAATGAAATCCCTATAAATTCATAGTGTCCGTACCTCATATGGAAATCCCTCCGTGGTATATCCTCCCTATTAACCCAGAATTGTTGATACCCTAAACAAAGATCAATCTTGGAAAAGTATTGAGATCTGTGTAGTTGGTCAAATAAGTAATCAATGTGTGGGTGAGGATATTTGTTCTTGATAGTGATCTTGTTATGTTTTCGAAAATAAATGAAGATTCTCATTGATCCATCTTTATTATAAAAAAACAGATCATGTGCTCCCCAAGGTGATGCACTAGGGCGTATGAATCCCTTGTCAAGATTCTCTTGGAGTTGCTTCTTCAATTCCTGCAACTCATTTTTTTCCACTCTATAAGGTGTTTTTTAAATTGGTATAACAACAGCTATAAGTTCTATTGGAAACTAAACTTCTCGATTTTGTGGAAGAACTGACAATTCCTCTGGAAAGACATCATCAAACTCTCGTACAATGGGAATATTCTTAATCATGAGTTTTTCTCCAACCATTTGAGATAAATAGATTTCATTTATTGGAATTAAGACCCATAAGATGGATGATATTTCCATTGGAAGGTTATGTTCATCCTTGCATCGATAGATGATCATAGATTGATCAGGAATATGAAATGTGACTTCCCTTATTTGAAAATTGATATGAGATCCAAATAAGGAAATCCAATCCATGCCAATAATCACATCAAATTACACTATAGGAAGGATCCCAAGATTTGTAGGAAGCACTTTCCCACAAACATCAATCAGAGAAAAATCGTAAACTTTTTATACGACTGTTGTTCCAATAATGGTTATAAAAGCTAACTCAATATCTAATTTCTAAGGTAATATGGAGATACCCTTGGAAAATTCTTCAAAAATAAAAGACTTTGTGGATCCATAATCAAATAAAACATTTTTTACTTTAGAGTGGATGGTAACTATACCTTTCACCACTTCGTTATTGTACTCCACATTGCTGATAGAAATTTCATGTGACTTTCCTTTGTCTTTGGCCATTAGATTTTGTTGACGTCGATCATCATCAACAACCCTTAGATTAGGGAATTTATTGGAATAATTCCCCATTTCCTTGCACTTGCAACACTAAAGTGTAGGAGGTTCATTCTGTCAAGCCTTTTCTTTGTACGCATCACTAGACATCTTTTTCCCATCACTACAACATTCAATTTACTGATGACCTTATTTTCCATAGTTAAACCATTTACTTGTCCCTTTAGGACAATTCCCGCCATTTTTCTTTCCACACATTGATCATAAGGAAAACCTCATCTTATTTTTAGTGTGGTCTTTAGATTATCCATTTAATTCCATTTTCCACTTCTTAACAAACCCATATGAGTGATGGGTTACTCCAATTTACATCTCAACCTTGATATCACATCTAACAATTTCCTCATAGTTATTGAAGTCTCTTATGGATATATCCCTTCGATGACTTGGTTTTAAGCCAGTAAATAATCGATCAATCTTACTCTCAGGTTGGATACTAATTCTGGAATCGTACCTTGCATGTCTAGTAAAATTTTACTCGTTGGTACCAACTGATTCATCATCCTTTTGCTTTAGTTCAAGAAACACCTTCTCCATCTTTGTTCTAAGAATATGAGGGAAGTACTTATTGAAAAATAAGTTCTTGAACTCATCCCATTACATGGAATCAATTTCATCTTGTTGCCTCGTATTCTTGAAAAGATTCCACCATTGATCAGCATCACCTTCCAAACGATATACTGCTAAGATGACTTTATCTTGTTCAAAATATTGTAGAACTGAAAATATATATTCAGTGGAACTAATCCATTGTTCAGCAACTAATGGATCAGAAGATCCAATGAATGAAGGTGGACGCAGCCTCATGAAGGATTCAACAGAATGTTGCTTATTCCTCTACTCGTTTGGAAGTCATGCATGATTCATAGCTTGAGAAAGTTATGTGATCATGGCTACAAGATTTTTCATTCCAACTCCCATAACGTATGGTTGTTCAGGGGGACAATCATTGCATTGCCCGTCGCATTCAAAATTAACATGGTTCCTTCATGTTCTATCCACTGACTAAAACCAAGAATCATAGTGTGAGAAACAATAATCATAATATGAAAACCACATAGTAAAGAATAAAATTTCACACTTTAGGTCTTATCATAGGTTATTCATGGCCATTTCTAAAACACTAATATTGTGTTCTATGCTAAGACAGATCCTTCGGGTTCTTACTAAGTCTTTCACATACTAGTTTCCAAAGGTTGACTATACATTTCCTCTGATACCAACTATAATGACTCATTGTTTATATACATTGTTATTACTTCATAATTTAATCATACTTATTATAACATATAACAAATCCATGATATGACCGTATTGGTATAGTGTCTTTAGAAATGGGGAAACATAAAAAACTAATTCATAAATCGTCTGCATTGTCTCCTACTTATTTCATCATATCTAGAGTCTCTTTTGTCATATCCTACTTAATACCCTTATTCCTGACCTTGGGAAAAGAAAACATACAAATGGGTGATTTTGAATGATAAGTAAGGGAAAACAAAGGAAATTTCAATCTATCATAATCATAAGAACATAACATTTTGAAAATATTAACCTACAAAAGAGGTCATAATATCATGACATGGGATAACTCATAGTAGTGTAATGTAATCCCAATAATCATAGTATAAAACATGAAACTTTGTGGCATACACACATAATAATAGATAATCATTCCATATTATTCAAGACTCATTTCCAAGACCATCATAGTGGACAAAGTCCGTTACTGAACCGAATTCCCTCCTCTTTCTTGTCATGTATCACTGAACCAGATTTACTTGTCATTCCTGCCATGTCTATCTAATGAGATATAATTCTTTACAAAATGAATTGGAGAGAGATATAGGTCCCACATTTCTCATAATTAAACCATTCTTATGTTTTCCACAAAATCAAAAATCATACATCATAGCATAACCCATGTAATAAAAATGGGATTCTTAAACATGATGCTATAATTACATAATCCATATAAGATAAAAGAAATTCAAAAAAATAATTCCATCATTACATAATAAAATCAATGTAATAATAGGGATCAAAAGGGAACCGTATATTATCTTAGATGGAAAATAATTTTTATAAAACACTTGAACTCTAATATTGAAGAAAATATCTTTTCTACTTCAAAAACATCATTCATTTCTCAAAATTTCATACTAAAAGAAGTTAAATGAAAATGACCTTGAAAACATGTAAAGAAATCTTCATGGAAATAATTTTCTATCAAATCATAAAAATCCATTCAAGCCGTATAAGTTAAAAAAACAATCTTCTCGTAATTTGGTAGGAAAAGTAAAAAAGTATCACATACTGAAAACAAGAAAAGTTTCCTTTCATATATTTTACTAAAAATTCACCAATAGGTAAAATTAGATTTAAAAAATTGTAGGGGAATAATTTTAATTATTGAGGAAACATGGATGTGGATGATTAATATGAACCAGTAAATATCGATGTATAAACAATATCAGATAAAAATTGAGATTGTGACATTTTCCCTTACCTTTGGTCTGATATGATTTGTACATATCCAAACATCTGGTGTATTGATTTAAATAATGTTATTGACTTATTCCAGAATCATATTCATTGTAATGATATAATATGTGGTTATATTCTTATCTTCGTATTAGTAATATTTCATTTCTACTTGTTATTCGAGTGTTCATTGCTTTATGTTCATACGTGTGTTTTGTTGAATAAATTCTTTTCCCTATTTTTAGGTTATATATACATAATTTACAGAATGGTATTAGTATAATATATATTAGTTTTAGTCATTCAGTTCATTTATTTAATCATGTTTTAATTATGATCATGTAGAACGAGTCACATAGTACTGTGGAGACGGTAACCCGTACGTACGCACGAGTGACGATTTCATTCGCATTATTATTGAATGGTATTTGAGTGGATGATAGAATATCTCAAAATTAGTATCATGTTATAATAATCATATTCAATTTTCCTTTATACCATTATACCCATCCAAGTAAGGTGGTGGTGGAAAATAGATTACACCACGGCATGGAGACAGTATTCCGTATGTACGCACGTGCGGTGATTTTATTTTTCATTGGATGGATATAAGGTGAAATATGTGTTTTTCATATTTATAATAACATATAATTATTTGAGTAATACTGGTGTTTTTACTTTATTATGAAAAAAATAAATAAGAGGAAGTAGAAGAAGAAATAAATTTGAAAGAATCTGTAAAGGATATTACCTCTTCCTTGACGCGCCTCTTCTAATACTCCTCTAAGGGCACTAATGTTGGTCATTGAAGAATACCAGGACCTCTAGTATGTTCCAAGGGAAGTTGAGAAGGGAAACGGACATGGTTTGGCCAATATTTAAGGCTCAAAATGTTGTTTATAGGGGAGGGAGGAGGTGCCCTTTTATAAGGGATGAGAGGGGCACCTTTGGAAACATAAGAAATATTAATTTGAATTAAATTCAAAACCTAATTAAAAAATTTAAAAAATGATTCAATTATATGATAAGATGAGATAGGGTGGTAATTTCATTAACCAATAAATTTTATACATGTTGAAAATTTATTTTAAACCTTATAAATTTGTTTTATACTTATTGAATCTATTTAATTTTATTTTTGGTAATAGTATTCTAAAATTTAAATTGTTATAAATATTTACTTATGTGTTTTTAATTGTCCATAATTGGATACTTGATTACATTTTAGAGCATATAAATTTCAAATTATAATTTTTAAATACTTTTGTGATTTTTAAACAATTTTATAATATGTTATTTTTAAAAAATAACAATAATGTCAATTTTGATACTATTCATTTATTCACATTTAAATAAAATCCAAACAGAGAATATATTCGAACAAAAATATTTAATAGATTAATAATATGTCATATTCATCTAGAAAATTTGTGGAGAACATTAATTTGTTCAAATAATATTTATTATTATATTTTTAAAACCATTTATTTGATATTTCAATTAATAAAATAACTTCTACTGCAATATTTTGTCATAATTAATGATAATTATTTAATCCCAAAAAATACTAAATAAATTCTCATGATGTATATAATTTTATTTTCTTTCTTGATAATATTTATATTCGTGGTTTTATGAAGTTTATCACTAAATTAAAATCATACACTTACAAGATATAAGAGAGTGACATGTTGTCACTTTATTTATTTTTAATTATATCATTTTCATGGTCAGTATACCATGAAACGAATCTATTCTATCCCTTATCTGATATGGGTCACGTTTTATTCATCCAATAGAATTTTGGAAGGTTGTAGGGTAATTTTATAATCATATTTTTACCCTTAATTACCAGATTTACCTTTAATCGTTGTAAATAAAAATTACTGTAGTTACAATTCATAATGTCAAAAAAATAAAATTGACCTATTAACATAATTTTTACCCATTAAATCCAAATATGGAATCAATTTTTCAAAATTCAAAACACATAATTTTCAGTAATTAATTTAAAATTAATCATGTTGATAATTAAACAGGTTTTAAGCGTTAAAAACATTGTCAATGATTGAAATGTTTTTACCTATGAATTCGATGTAAAATTAATGGTAATGAAACAAATTATATTAAATGGTAAAAATATATTCTATTTATACTTTAGAACCATTAAATTTTACCATTTAACAAAATAAATTACCTTGATGAAAAAAGTTGTTTTTAAGAAAAATTTAGCTTATTTTAACAATTCATCATAATATGAAAGTTATCATAAAAGTATCAAATATTTATCCAATGTAAATTTTTATATCCATATTTAAAATAATAAGATTATTTTCTCAAATTTTACACATAAACATTTCAAAAATTAGATTTAAAATGGGTACGCCATCGAAAGGTGGAAAACTGCATTTTTGAAAAAAATTATTCTTTTATCTGAAAAATTAATTTTTTTATCATATCATATGTAAGATTAATTATAATGTTATATAAAATTAAAAATTTGGTCAATAATATTAATAAAAGATAATTTATATAACATATCATTGTTTAGTGAAACTTGGTATTGCATACAACGCAAGCTATCGAGGAAGGTTGTTGTTGCGTGTAACGCAAGCCATGCCAGTGTTGCGTGTAGTGAGAGGTTCCTTTGGTGTTGAATATATCATAAGAAAAAAGAATATATTTATCATAAAATATCAGGGTTTTAAAATTCATGAGGTTAGAATCTATACCTAATATATTTCCAATTGAAATTAAAAGGGCATAACAATTTAAAAAATATTGGACAAAAATCAGAAAAGAAGAAAAACCCCTTACTTGGATGTGTGCTTCCAAAGGCCTAAGAGAGGCTTGATAGAGGATTATTGGGAGCTTGGGGAACCTTGGGAGGATTATAGAGAGATGAGGGTAGAGATTGGACTTACTAAAAATGCTTTCAGTGGGGAGAAAGTGGGAGCTTGGGTGGATTTATATAGGAAAGGAGAGGGAATTGTTTTTATTTAGGATTGGGGCACCTCCAATTAAACTAATCAAAACCAAAAACCAGCCCATGGTTTTGGCCCATGTTTTTTTCCAATGTGGAGTGGAAAAAAATATTTTATATGTCCGATGTATGAAAATTTTAAAATAATGGGGTTGCTTATGTGGAGGTTAGTCACACTCCCATGAAAAACAATTTAAAAAGACAAAATGTTTAATAAGTCCTGAGGGGTCCACTAATTCTTTGAAAAATAAATCAAAAAATCACAAAATCACATTATTTTAATATTAAAACATATATTGAAAGAAAATAATGTTTATAGTATTTTATTACATCACTATTAGGTCATTATGATGTCATAAAACACATTATATATTTAAACGATATTTAATTTTTATCCAAAAATTTGACTATGTTAGAAAATTATGAAAATTTCACAGTTGGATAATTTCGACGTCCTTATTCCAGAAATAATATTCATTTTATGTAAATAATTTTCTAAATATGTTAATTTTCTCTTTTAAATTAAAACCCGACATTTATTGAAAATTCATTGGTTTTGACAAAAATGGCTTTCAAACATTAATAAAAATTACAACTGTATTCATAAAATTATACGATAATTTATATTTAATAAAAATTAATTTAATAATTAGAATAATATTTTATTAAAATAATATTTAACTAAAAAATCCATTAATTCATCAAAATAGATTTCTTAGTTGAACATTAAATATAAATACTATTTATGCTTTAAAATCAATTTGTAATGTAACAATAATAAAATGAAAGTATATTCATTATTATTTACAAAAATAAAGTACATAATCATAGTGCTATGTTTTTTTACATAATCCCTTATAACACCCTCACAAGACTGAAGAGTAAGGTGTGTGATGGTGACAGACTCTTGGGGTGGCTCGGATAACATTGCACGGTTGGTAATCTCTATCAACTTCTACTTCTCTTGTAGGCAGTCCCACTTGAGCATAAAATATTCAAGATCAGATTGGGAATGGTCAAGAGTGAAGCCCAAAGACACAACCTCCATTTGGAGCTCTAACAAATGGGTTTCGTTTGGGGCACATCTACTGGATGAGGCCATCGCTTCCTTTGATTGAGTAAATCGGATTTGATAAATCCCTATATTTATACTAATCATCTGATCAATGTTCAATGAATATATTTTCAACGGTCACAATTCATAACATTATTTTAAAATCCAAAAATATAAAACTAATTAAGTTGAAATTTTATATAAATTTTTTACATAAATATATATTTAATTAGATCAATAGGGATTTCCATTAATGAAAGTTTGGGTCGTTAAAATCTTCCCCCATTATGAAATTTCATCCTCGAAATTTCCTTTTCACACAATAAAATAGATTTGTGTATCTATTCTTCATCATTTCCTCTAATTCCCATGTCTCTTCAACAAACTCGGGCTTTCGCCCCAACACCTTGACGAGGGGAATTGTATTATTTCGTAGAAATTTTTCTCTACGATCTATGATCTTCACTAGTTACTCCTCATAAGAATTATCATCTTTTAATAGTACCAACACTAAAGAGAGAACATGTGATGGGTCCGGTATGTATGTCCTTAAGACAGATGCATGAAATACATCATGTACTTTGGCTATGGTAAGTGGAAGTGCAAGTCTATAGGCAAAAACCCCGACACGATCAAGAATCTCGAAGGGGCCGATGTACCTTGGACTTTAATTACATTTCTTTCCAAACCATAGGACCTTCTTCCATGGAGATATGTGTAGAAATACCATGTCTCCAACTTTAAAATCAAGGTCTCATGGATGGTTATCTACATAACTCTTCTATTGAATCTGGGATTCTTTGATATGATGCTGAATGGTTTTCACCTTCTCCACCATTTCTATAACCATTTATGGTCTAAGCAGCATACTCTCACCGACCTCATCCCAACAAGGCGATGTTCTCAACCTTTTCCAACAAAGGGCTTCATATGGTGCCATTTGGATGCTCGAGTGGGAACTGTTATTATAAGAGAACTCAACCAGAAGAAGATATTGATCTCATCTTCCTTTAATGTTCTTTGAGCACACTATAAACATGTCCTCAAGTGTTTGGGTAGTCCACTCATATTGGCCATCAATTTGAGGATTATAGGTCGTACTGTAGTTCAGTTCAGTATTCAGATCTTGTTGAAAACTCTTCCAAAACATAGAGGTGAATCTTGGATCTCAATTTGAGACAATATATAGTGGTACTCCAAGAACCTTTTCCACTTCTCTGATATATATCCATGCCAGTTGATCCAAAGATAAATCATCCCAAATAGCACTGAAGTGTGCAACATTTGTAAGATGATCCATAACAACCCATATTTCATCGTTGCATTTGGATGTCTTCGGATTTATAGTGACAAAGTACATGGTGATTTTCCCACATTTCCATTCTAGTTTGGGAAATGGTTGCAACATCCACTTAGACTTCTTCCTGGCTGACTTCAATTGCGAACATACCAGGCACTTTGATGTATATTTAGTGATCCCCTTCTTCATATTATCCCACCAATAATGATCTCAGTGATCTCGATACATCTTTGTGTTTCCTGGGTGAATTGGGAAATTTGAACTATGTCCATCATCCAAAATTTCCTTCTTCAGCTCCGGACATGAAAGAACACATAGTCTTTTCCCTAATATCACAATTCCTTATTCATTAACATTAAAATCAGAGTATTTCCATTTTCCAATAGCATGAAATTTTTCTTCATTCCCCACATCATCCTATTGATTATCCTTTAACCTTTAAAAAAGTAATGGTTGAGAAATCATTTGTGAAAGTATTGATGATGTTCCCTTTTTCATGATTACCATGTCTATATTCATAAAATCTAAGAAGTTTGGATCCTTTTTAATTCCCTTCAATGATATAATCTCTAGGTCCTTTCTACTTAGGGAATCAACCACTTTATTCTCTTTCGTAGGGTTGTAATGGATTGAGTAGTCATAGTCTTTGATCAGAAATAACCATCTTTTTAGGCACATGTTCAACTCTTTCTGTGTCAATATATACTTGAGGATTTTTTGGTCCGTATATATTTCACATTTCTCCCCAATGAGATAATGCCACTAAATTTTCAATGTAAAGATCACTGCAACCAAATCGAGGTCATGTGTTGGATAGTTTTGTTAATGAAAATTAAATTTCCTTCAATTATAGGAAATTAATTTTTCATTTTTCATCAACACACATCCCATGACCTTCTTAGAAGCATCACTGAATACCACAAAAAGTTCTCCACTTGTGGGTAAAGTTAGCACATGTGCAGTGATAATCCTACTTTTCAACTACTTGAAGAATTCATTGCATTCATCACTCCAAGAAAACATTACTCCCATCTATGTTAGCTTGGTAAGAGGGTTGGAAATTCATGGGAAATTTCTCAAAAAATATTCGATAATATCTAGCTAACCCCAAGAATCTATGGATATCTGTTACCAATGTTGGCCTCATCCATCCATAAATTGGATCAATTTTGGAGGGATCCATAGATATCCCATTGCTTGTGATGATATGGCCCAAGAATGAGACCTCCTTTAACCCGAACTCATTCTTGTTGTACTTCGCATATATATTCTCCTTCTGCAATGTCTCTAGTGTAGTTTTTAGATTCTCTTCATGACCCTCCTTGGTTTTAGAGTATATCAGAATATCATATATAAAGGATACAAAAAATTTGTCTTGGTAATATCTAAAGACTCTATTCCTCAAGTCCATGAATATATATGGAGAATTAGTGAGTCTTAAAGTCATTATTATGAATTCATAGTGCCTTTGTCTTGTACGAAAAGCAGTCTTGGAGATAACTTCTTTCTTCACCCTTATATAATAATATCCCAACCACAAATCCACCTTGGAAAAGTATTTTGCTTCATGCAGCTGATCAAACAAGTCATCAATTCATGGAAGAGGATACTTGTTCTTTATTGTCATTTTTTTGAGCTCACGTTAATCGATGCAAAAGGCGCATTGACCCATCCTTCTTCTTGATGAAGAGGACTGGTGCACCCCATGGTGTAGAACTTGTGCGTATAAACCCTTAATCCAGATTCTTCTGTAGTTGTTTCTTTAGCTCCTCAAGCTTCACATTAGTCATTCTATATGGTGTCTTGGATATTAAAAACACCCTATGTATGAGATAAATTGAGAAGTAAACATCTCTTATAAGAGGAAGACCAGGAAATTACTCTGGAAACACTAAAGTGAATTCCCTCACAATATGAATGTCTTCTAGGATGGTTGCCTCCATAGACTCAACCATCTGAGCCAGATAAGCGTGCTCATAGGGAGGTAATATCCTCACTTTAGATGATGGATCTAAAGAAGATTCATCTTCCTCCTTGCACTTATAATGAATCAGACATTTATTATCCACATGGATAGTGATTTCCCTCTCATGACAATTTATGATGACTCTATATAAGGAAAGCCAATCCATCCTAGTAATTGCATCAAATTCCACTAGAGGATGTATAACAATGTTATCTAGGAAGTTCAATCCATATATTATGATAGGGGAGGGGTTATATTAACGAGATTCAATGATTTCCCCTTTTTCCGTACACACCAACATCTTCACTTCCATGATTTGTGGTGGTGCTGGGATTGTTCTACTAAACTTTAAAGATATAAAAGAATGTGTAGAACCTAAATCCAAAAGCACGTTCACTATTCATGAATGAATAACTATCATACCTATCACAACATCATTTTCGGGGTTCACTTCGGTAGTAGTGATGGAAAAATCTCAGCCCTGCTACCTTGGAGGTTGTTGATTGCCTCTAAAAACTCATGGCTTAGGGCCTTGATTTGAAATATTCCCCAGTTCTTTGTAGTTATAGCAATGAACCACACATTGATGTTCGAACAGAATGGTCCTCTCCTTTTTCACAGACGCGGGTCATTCTTTCCGACAGTTAATAGCCATGTGACCTTATCTTCCACACCATAAGCATTTTCTCATACCCTTATGGAAATTTCTAGGGTGCTTCGTTCCATACCGTTGTCAAGTGGGGTGTTGGATCTTCTTAGCACCATTGGATTTGTCCATCAGGACACCAGTAATGAATTCTACATTTTTTTATTACCTCCATTATACTGCTGAGATACTCCAATCTCCATTTCGACCATTATGGCACATCTGGCAATTTCTTCATAGCTTTCGAAGTCACAGATCACCAGTGCTTTTTACAGGCTAGGTATCAGCCCACCGATGAAGAGGTCAACATTGTATTCAAGGGTAACGACAAAGCCAAAGGAATATTGTGCAAGACTTTTGAAGTTATCCTCGTACGCTCCAACAGATTTGTCATTTTTTTGCTTCAGGGAAATGAAGTCCATTTCCATCTTAAGCTAGAGGGTGCATGGAAAATATTTATTGAAAAACATATTTCGGAAATCCTTCTATTCCAACACCCCGATCTCCTCCTCAAGCTTCTTATTTTTGATGAACGTCCACCATTGATCAGCCTCACACTCAATATAATAAGTAGCCAGGAGAACCTTCTCTTGTTCAGAACATTGAAGGATGGATAAGATCTTTTCAATGGATTTGATCCATTGTTCAATGATTGAGGGATTAGATGATCCGTTAAAAGTAGGAGGCCTTTATCCCATGAAGCTATCGATAACGAATATTTATTTCTTGGGGGG
Organism: Viscum album; assembly: GCA_963277665.1. NCBI lineage: Eukaryota > Viridiplantae > Streptophyta > Magnoliopsida > Santalales > Viscaceae > Viscum > Viscum album. Next base: position 1,463,028,426 of record OY728153.1, on the reverse strand, counting down.
ATTGAACGTTCCACATGACCCATGTTTCTATTCAATGCTTGAGTTGTCTGAGAGAAAATCATGTCAAAGTTTGTGATTCCCACTTCCATTAGATTGGGCATCTCATTAGTATAGTCATCACATTGATCTTCATTCAGTTGTTAGATCGATTCCTCCTATTATCGACCATTGTTTATAATAAAAGGAAAGTTGGGGGTAGGGGTAATCCAATGACAAAACTAATGACTTATAAATAAATTTAATTTCCTTAACATTTAAATATATTGGCTTCAGTCTATGTTATCCCTGATATACTTTCTAACATATATTCTTAGGGAATTGTTTTGTTCCTTAATAATGGTTCATACTATGATTGTGAATTTACCATAGAATATCCCCTAAGAGTGTCACAACCAAGAGTGCATCAAGGCCCATTTCCGCGCACCAGTTCCTATTTGAATCTAGCTCAAAGCAGTTTTTTTGGGTTTTACCCCTATGTTACATCTGTTCCATAGCCGCCTCTACCTGCTCGTATCCAGACATGGATTTATTTTCGTGATAAACCAGTTACTCAATCCTCACCAAAACATAGGGATGTTTCTACTATACATAGTCTTGTCTCTATGGATTTACAAGGTATTTTTAGTTATAATCCCAAAAATAACTAAACCTTTCCACTAATACCAACTATGACTACCCTGGTCTTTTATTACACAAATGAACATAACTTATTTCATAAACTTCACTTGATACAACATAGAATACTGATAGGTATATTGTATTTGGGGATTAGGATTATTACATAACAACTTAAAACCTGAAATAAAACATCTTTTTTGAAAACATTATTTACATGACCACTACATTCCATTGTACTTAGCATTGCATTGGATAACCTGAGGACATGGATAATAAAAGGGTGATCTATAAAGCCTAGTAAGTGGATTTTCATTGAATAACATGATGAATAAAATACATGTTAGACAATAGGAATATAAATAGAGCACTAGAGAAGCATAAAAATAAAGGAATTATAATGCATGATAATCATAACATGGAAATATGGCAACAACACTTATCATGGAATTAGCATGGGCCAAGGCTCAATACACTTGGGGAATGACTAAGCCCTCATTGCACATGAATCACGAGTAAACCCTCGTTTCACTTGATTATCATTAGAAAACACCCATTACACATGACGTATCATGATACTATACATTACCCAATGTATTAGAGTGTTATCAGGGCACACCCTTCTTAAACATTTCACTTCATGCATAAGTGTGCCACATGGATCATAATACATTGAATCATTCAACATAATCACTTATTCCATGATAAAAGAATGTGGAATTCATACTTGAATCTCTTTAAACAATATGTAAATGTGCATAAATGTGAATACGCTAGATAGAGAAATGGTCATGGTATTCACTACACAATGACTTTGTCTTGAAAAAACACGATGTAATTTCAGCAGCATAATGGCCTGCCATAATAACTCATTAAAATTGTTGATTAGAGGGAAAGGGGTGTATCATAATATTTACATGACATGGAAATTAAGGGGGACTTATAAATACTCATCCTACAAAATTTAATGGAATTTATATTCATGATACAAAAGAATTTCTTCAATGTAAATGAGGAGAGAGAAATTAATTTTTGATTTTCGGCATAGTAACAGGTGTACATGGGAGGAATTTAATGATAGGGAAAGGGGTATATGATACTTAAAAAATAAAGAGGTATGTATGGGTGACCTACAAAACCATTCCCTAACATTTATAATTGAAATTAAAAGGGCATAACAATTTAAAAGATATTAGACAAAAATTAGAAAGGAAGAAAACCCATTTGTTGGAAGTGTGCTCCCAAAGGCTTGAGAGAAGATTGAGAGAGGGTTAATGGGGGATTGGGGAACCTTGGGAGGATTCTAGAGAGAGGAGGACAGAGGTTCGACGAACTCCAAAGGCTTTGAGTGAGGTTTAAGTGGGAGCTTGGGTGGGTTTATATAGGAAAGGAGAGGGAATTGTTTATTATTTAGGTTTGGGACACCTAGCATTAAACTAATCAAAACCACAAAATAGCCCATGGTTTTTGCCCATGGTTTTAGGAAATGGGGATTGGATAACAATATTTTATAAGGCCAAACTACTAGAATCATTAAATAATGGGGTTTCTTATGTGGAGGTGAGTCACACTCCCTAGGAAAACAATTTAAAAAGACAAAATGTTTAATAATTCGTGAAGGGTCTACAAAAGCTTTGTAAAATAAATTAAAAAAACCCAAAATAACATTAATTTATTGGTAAAACAAATATCGGCCGAACATTATGTTGATAGTATTTAATTACATCACTATTGGGTCATTATGATGTCATAAAACACATTATATATTTAAACGGAATTTAATTTTTACCCAAAAATTCGACTATCTCAGAAAATTATGAAAAATTTACCATTGGATAATTTTGACATCTTGATTCTAGAAATAATATTAATTTTATATATATAATTTTATAAATATGTAAATTTTTACTTTTAAAATAAAAAATGTCATTTATCCAAAATTCATGGGTTTTGAAAAAAATTTCTTTCAAACCATAATAAAAATTACAATTGCATTCATAAAATTATACGATAATTTATATATAATAAAAATTATTTTAATAAAAATAATAATATTTTATAAAAATATTATTTTATTCAAAACTCCATTAATTATTCAAAATAGATTTCTTAGTTGAACATTTATTAAAAATACTATTTTTCATTAAAAACTATTTATAAGGTAATAATAACAAAACGAATGTATATTCACTATTATATAAAAAAAAATAATGTTAATAACTATAGTGATAAGGTCTTGTTGCATAAACCCTTATGACACCCGCATAAGACCAAAGAGAAATGTGTGTGATGGTGACAGACTCTTGGGGCGACTAGTATAACATTGCTCGGTTGGTAATATTTATCAACTTCTACATCTCTCATAGGTGGTCCGAATCGAGCCTAAAATATTCAATCTCGGCTTGGGCTTGGTAGAGAGCGATGACCAAAAAAGAAACCTCCTTTTTGAGCTGTGGCAAATGGGCTTCATATGGGGCTTGTCTACTAGATGAGGCCATCAGTTCCTTTGTCTGAGTAAATTGGATTTGTTAAAGCTCTATATATATACTAATCATGTGATCACTGTTCAATGGGTATATTAGAAACAGTAACAATTCCTAACAGTATCTTAAAATCCATAAACATAAAACCAATTAAGTTGACAATTTTTATAATCATTTTACATAAAGAGACTTTTAATTAGATCAAGTGGGATTTCCATTAATGAATGTTTGGGTCGTTACAATTTCTTCATTGAGTCATCACTCATGAATTAAATGACCTCTCGAACCACCTATTGATCTCTATACATTCCATGATGAATGGAACATATTCCCATCATCAGATAACATCACAACATATGATCCATATGTACGACCATTAGAAGAAACCGTCTATATTTTAGTTGTGTAGAAAGTTACCCAAATTTATATCATAAAATATTATAGACATTATAGTTGACACATTAAACAATTTAACCCCACCACTAGAAAAATAAAACATGAAAATTGGTGTATGTAATGTGAGTTATACATTCTACATAAAATGCAAGAACATGGGACTCTTACCAATGATACTAGATCCAAAATTTTAAAAACAATCTCTAGTAAAAATGACATATTCAATAAACATCTCATCTATAATAGTACAAATCAAAATCAGAAGTCTCATTGCCCTATTAACCAATACGTACCATGGGAAAGGTGTTCATGAATCACTAGTATGAGGTCTATCAAAAGCTCTGAAACATTCCTAATCCACATGTATACCATATCTACAAATAATAAGAAAATATAATATCTAATAAAACATTTTTATTTCCTTACCCAGAACCATGGTCCATGTAGATGTTCCATGTGACCTCAAGCATGCCTGCCAGTATACTAAAGGATTTCAACAAGTATTGAGGTCCTAATCCATTGAATGAGGACGATGTTACTTCAAATAGTAGTGTAACATATTGTGAAAGAACTAAAATATATATCAATAATAAGAGTATGTATAAATAAAAAATGTTGTGCAATTACACATGGAATGCATCATACAGACACGTCATCATATGAAACAAACACTGATATCCAATACAACAAATAAGAATAGGAAATATAAAAATAGTCCCTAGTACTATCACAAGGACACACACAAACCATCTCTAATTACCCATTGAGTTTCTCCATCACTGTCTACTACACATCTCGTGTTGTACCTAAACTCATACATAATGTCTACACACACATCAGGGTGTTCTCGAAAGGTGTAAAACATTCCCCTCTATATGGTTTCACATAGTTCCCATAGTGTAAGATATCTTATATTTATATGCACATTTAAAATATATATGTCCTAAAAGAATGTCATTCATCATGGGTTAACGAATAAACAATGACTCAATGTGCATCAGGTTACAATGTAATAACCATCCCACCACGACACCAGATCATACCTTCATTATATTCATAATAAAACTATTTATTTTTTTTCCATTTCCCATAAATCCTAGAATATAATTGAGAAATATGAGTATTGTTTCATCCAAATATAAACTATTTAGAATAGGATAAGGTTAGGGTCGTATGTCTACACCTGATACTCACCTTCCCACTCATGGGGGTCTCACATCCAAAGCATGAGCTCTACCATCCCACTCATGGTATGGTCCACCGATATGATCATGAATCACATTTGGACACCATCTCTCTCAGAATGGTCTCATCATTGAATTATATATCATTTAACATCCCTAACCCTATTTCACTCAGGATGGTCCCATAATCTGATCTCATGACAACATGTCCATACAATGATCATTTTCATGTATCATTATAGTATTAGACTCCATCACACTAATATTAGTACAATGGCTACCATATCACTAATGGTAGGGACCAAACATCCTATAACACTAATGGAGATTACCATAGTATCAGGTAAAACCATCTCAAACATGTTTGACCTAGAATTCATACACATTGGGGACTCTATCCCACTCATGGAAGTTCAACCAGTGTTATATTAGTCCTTGCGGGTTGAAGTCCTTAGAATCCATCACCCACAAAATAACTTCTATCGTATCTATATTATCAATTAAAGAACACAAATAAAATAGAAAACAGTTCATGAATCCGATAATATAGATCAATTGTTCATAACGGTATCAACAAGTCATTAGTAACACTAGACCTAGACTATCATCCCAATCACATATCAACTCGCTCAATAAAGCATCAAATAGGGTCCTCCAAACCTACCACAGTCTCCTGTAGTGAATATCATATCACACCTATCACCCATGTGTGGCCTAGTAGACCAAAGTATATCTCTAGAATATACATCATGTTAGAGTCTAATCTTGTGACACTATGACCCACTACACCGGGTATATCCCAATCCACTAGGCTCTAAGACCCTTGGAATCCCAATGTTATCTCCTGAACCAACCCCTCATGGTTCCTATATCACAAATCTTATATGTGATCTATTAACCCATCACCAAGAGGATAACCCTCTATTAATACCTCATATTGTGGAAAAAGAATTTCCCCACTTGAAAACCTCACTGAGATCTATCTCCACCCTCTAATGTGTAATACTCAATAGGGGTGAGTCATACGACTGTATATTCATTCATAAGTATTCTTAATCATATTGAACCCATCCAACTACCCCTAGGTAAACTATTCAAGGCTACCCACATCATGTCTCATACAATGAGAGTGAAAAACATGTTCTCTTCAAATCAACTAACACCCTCACCCTTAAGAAATACAGTCTTCGTGTGATCTAAAGATCCCAAATTTCTAAGGAGAAATTGTACCGATCATAGGAGACCAAACACTATCATATATCCTCCTTCAAAATTCCATCTTGGTCCTTATCCACTCTTGTAGAGCCCATAAAAAAAGATTATAGTATGAAATAATTTACAATTAGAATATTGATCTATTTTAATATGAACAAAAACCTCTTCTAAGGAGTTACCAACCATGAAAAATGAAACTGATCTATATCCAAGATCATCCATGCATCATCTGAGCCCGTACGAACTCTTGAGATCCTATCATATTCAATACGAAATGAATTAATAAAAATAATAAATTTTAAATTTTTGTTAAATGAAAATAAAAACATGAATAATCACCAAAATACTTACCCGGAATCGCCTCTGTGGAGAAATAAGGACCAAACACCCACAAAAGATCATAGGAACACCCCAGAAAACATTGATACGAAAGTCATTATCTAGTAGAAAAAGTTTAAATTTCAAATTTTTCTTATTTATAGGAAAACCTAAAGAAGTTTTTTATATTATCTTCATTGAAACTATTTATCAGTTTGTGCATGCATGACTAACAGTCCTCCTACAAGCCCCATTTATGAAATCCAAATACATTTAACATGATTCCACTATAATTTTATGAAATTGGTTCCAAACCCTGAAAATAATTATCCCAATTATTTGGTCTATAACATAAACAATAATAAAGAAAAAAACATGTGTTATATATAAACAATCACTAACGAATTCCTCTATGAACCATCCATTAATATAGTGAATCAAAGGGAAGGGATGTCTGGTTATTTATTCTATTTTTTTGTGTCTCTCCCTAGAATTGATAGTGGTTCCCCCCATTAAATTATTCTACCCTAACATTCTTATGAAATCCCTTCAAACAATTGATGAAATGAATAAGAGTTTACATCATAATTACTCCTACGGGTAGTGGAACTATATAATATACTACGATTCTCTATGTGTAAACTCTTAGTTCAAATCATGAAATACAAAAACAATGGGGTTCCCCAATAACCATCCCCATTTTTGGAATCAATTTTTATAGGATGTTAAATATCGGCATCTTAGGCCACCTGGACAAAACCCATCATCCACAAAATATCACATATAACCAATGAAGTCATGTTCCACATATATAAATACAACTTATGTACATCCAAACCTACAAAATACAAATCTATGTCCCAGTTCCCAAAACAATACCCTCACTAAAAAATTAAAATTATATATGGAATTTAAAACTTATGAGGATGTCACTCATTAGACCTGGAATGTTACATGAAAATCCAATTAAATATAAATAATGATCAATTCAATACACTATATATCTTAAACTATCCATACCACCCTTAATATCACATGTTTTTTCCTTATGACCCATGTTCACATCCATATCATGATAAATGAAACATTAAAACTTTATATGAATAACCTAATAAATCATATGATTTTTAATAGATACATGAATATCATACTAAAGGGGGTGAGTGAACACCATAAATTGAATGGCAATAAATTATAGGGGAAGTACCAATAATAATGATCATCCATATAAACTATCACAAGAAAACAATATAACTAAATGCTAATAAAATAATATACAACCCATTCCCTATCAATGTGAATTCTATACATGATACATAATTAACATGGACATAAATCGGATCCCCATAGGTGGATTGTATATATTAATGTCTCAAAAATAATGAATATAATAAAAAATGGGAATGACCACAATAATTGTACCTTCTCCCATATATACTATATCTATAAAAATAAACTATAAAACATCATGTTCTTTCCATTGTCTATAACTACAACAATGATTTCTTCTTAGGTACCCACAGTAGCCCAACAATGTTGTGGGTACCACTCTTTAGGCCACAATGAACAATATGATAAAATTTTATATCTTCAATAACATTCATGATGATGATATATAATAAGCAACCAAAATACTAGCTAAAAAACACAATTGATCACTGAGTTCTATAGTGACTCCTAGGATCAACCATACATACATCATCTAGTGTTATATGATTCTAAATTTTTTTTAATGTCAAGTGGGAATGATGGTGGTCCCTATAAGTTGGTTAACAATTTAAATAAAATGGTTAATAAAGCCTTTCCCCAAAAATATCTCATATATTTTTTCACCCATGAGGGCTAGAGCCCTTCCCAAGAACCACCACATGTATCACCATCCTTGAGGGGGAATAATTCCTCTCCCCAAAATAGTGTCACTTCTCAGATTCCAACTATGGACAATGAAACCTCAACAACGATAAATTTCATATATCTTTATCACCAAGGGGTTAATGGATACCCATCTCAGAACCATCTCAAAATATTCATAGTTTAATTTTTCTACACATCATACAAATTTACATTTTCTTAAAAATCTATGGAATACCAATTTTTGAGGTTAAAATTTTAATTTTTTTTCTCAATGGTCACTCACCCATCCTAAGACTCAACCTATAATAATCTAGGATACCACTAATATATCCAATATTTATCACCAAAATTCATCCTGTAGATCATCCTATGGAATATATATTTAAATTATTAGGTTGAAATTCCATTTATGTAACCCCAAGGGTTACCTCCAATATTTTATTTTTCATTAGTTAAATGTATGCCTAACTTAGGAAAACTGTTTTAGGATTAGAATTTATCAATGGACCACTAAAATCAGAAAAATTGAATTTCTTTATATAAATGATAACATAAATTATTTTATTAATTTTTAGGTCAAAGTAAAAATATGTATTTGTCACCACAAATCATACACACATTAAAATTGAGATGAGACAATCAAGATATATTTGGGACTACATTTCTTATTCTTATATAAAGTTTCCCATTGAATGTTGTCGACTAATATGATATAAACAAATGAAATGGAGTATAAAAAAAACTCAAAAGGGTATAAATGACCATTACTAGGTTAAGACCACTAAATAGAAATATAATGATAGAAATAATTGAATAATATTGATAAAAAACATAACCTACCACTCATAAATAAAATCATGATTCTACTAAAGAACATATCAAAAATCACCATAAAAGATGAAGGTTCATTAGTGGGTGGAGTAATTCACATTAACCGTTAGAGTAATAAATCAGTCCATATTTAAATTATCCAAAATAATAATTAATTAATTTTATATAAAACATTCATGGTCATGTGATTTGGTGTGATGACAATAGTTCTGGTTTTATACCCATTAAGGTCCTCTATGTATAATATAATCCCTTGGGCATGCAATGGTTCATATATTTATGGTAAACACATAGAGTCTACTGTTGTAAGATATAATGATGTGGACCGACACCTTCACAGTGTGAAGCACCATCCTAGCTAGGCTCCATGATTGGATATCCACTCATGGAAAACACCATCACAAGGCATCGTTGCATTACAAACTAATCCCAATGTCCCATATAACATGATGTTGGAGGACACGAAGGGACTTCTACATAACAATGAAATATATTAAACATATTAGAACCCATAATTTAATTATATTTACCTAACACTATATGATAGTCCATCTACAAAAATTTCTAGAATCCAACTAAAATTTCATAGCCCAAAATATTCTGATAACTTCTAGAAACAACACATTACTTCTCTACCAACACCAAAAAATTTATAAAAAACACATGTTTTTTATAAATACATTTAATTGGTATGTACCTTGACATGGATAGATGTGTTACCAGTATTTAGACTATAAGATTAAAAAAAACATACCAAAATTAAATTTTTCATTACTCTTCTCTATGATATTTAGTCACATCCTTATCCTAATCCCAATGACATAAAAATTTATTAGATATTTAAATAAATCTTAGGAATAGTTTTACGTGCACATATATTTAAAAAGAAAGATATATACGCACTAATGTGTCCTTCTGAAGTGAATTATATAATTACTAGTAGGATTACACTAGATAGTATATATAATTATCTTTAAAAGAGATTTCATTCATTTTATCCATAACTAAAACAATAATATATTCTTCTTTTTTATTAATAAACATGCTAAAAACAAAATGACATTTTACGTCAACTTAAAATAACCCTTTTCCATGTATAATTAAATGATTCAAAAACTATTTAAACATTTGAAAAGTATTTTAAACATGAAGTTTATTTTGATTATTTTAATGAATGACATTAATGAATAAAATAATTTCCTTTGTAAATATTCATTTCAAACCCTTTAAGAAATTAAATTGTAATTGACATGAAAAAAAATTAGAATAAGAAAAATAATAATGTCAGAAACTATTTCAAGTGGTTGTGGATCTAAAATAGTGGTACCTAGGGGTAATAAATCCAAATGTTTGTGTTGAGATAGACACAATATTCACCTGGAGAACAACAACGAGCCTTATTACACACCTAGATCGGTACTCCCATGGGAATATTCTTTGGAAATTCAAAAAATCATTAGGAAACATTAGGATGGATTTGAATAATTTCAAAGAATGGCCTCGATAAATCAAAATATTTAATTGAAATAAATGAATGTGTAATTATTTTATCTCATATAAGAGATTTATTATTATTATGTTGTTTCCCACTGTGATTATTGTTTCTCAAACAATAAATTTTTATTAGTTTCAATGGTTAGAACCAGAAGGAATCATGTTACCAATAAATATGATAAAAAATCTAGGGAATATATGAAAAAAATATATATGAAGAATCTAGAGATCGATTTTTTGATTACGTATAATCATCTATCACAATATTTGATTGAATACATGATGTTTCGTGAGTCCCTTAAAGCATAAAATAAGTGGAAGATGAAATTTTATGAATGTTTCAGTGGTATTGAACATAAAATAAAGAATATTATTTTCTCTACATTTCAATATGATGGGAATAATAACCTAAAAGAATATCTAAAATTTAGTGGATGATAGTTTCTGTATGTAAAAGAATATCATAGACTAAAAAATTGTTTAGAAGTTTAATGTCTTATATTTCCAAAACATGGTAATTTTCCAATTCCATGAATTTTAGAATGGGTTAGACCATATACTAAGGAAGAAAATATATTATCCCAACCAATGAATTGAAATTATTAATGTTTTTTCGTATTTGGATTCATGAATTATGTTTTGGATTTTTTTAAATGGGATTTCAGCTATAAGAATCAAGAAACATATAAGAATTTTGATAATTGTGGAAGAATATATGTCCCCTTGTATGATTAATATAAGAGGTATTAATACTATCATGTGTTAATGAGTTTAATTTTGATCATAATGTCAAAGTACTTGAATCCAATTTAGAGGATTTTTGTGATTGGGTTTTATAGTCATTAATTATGTTTTAAGAGGAATTTATGGTTTTATAACCATTTGGTTTCGTATTTGTTTTAGTGAAAAAAGTTATTTAAGGATAAATTAATTTAATCATTGTTGAAATATGATTTAGGGTACTAGTAACCCTTTTTGGATTATTTTATCTTTTCTGATGAGGTAATTTTTGGTGGTAGTTTATTACTATACAAAGATAGAACACTTCATCTCTATCAAATAAGATTTCTTTCTATATCCTCTTAAAAGAATATACAGTTAAACATTGGATTTTATTCGTGGTGTCAACATTAAATTATATCTTAATGAGATCTGAAGTTTACCATGAATTTTTTGGGAAGTATTTTAAAAGTTATTTATATAGAGTTGAGTTTCAGGGTTATGTATCATCATTAGACAGATGGTCAGTGTAGAAGAAAAATTAAAATCCTAGAGGATATGCTAATATATTGTTCTATTTACTTAAAATGTGGTGTGATTAAATCCTTCTTGAAGTTGAGTTTTATTGAAGTAATATCATACAATCAATCATTCATATGACCCCTTATGGACCCATTTATTGTAATGAGAGTAAAACTCCAAAGTACTTGAATGAAGTTTCATAATGAAAGCTGTTGGTACCTTAGAAAGAAAATGAGATGGAAGAGAATGTTAGATATATTCAACAAAATATATTCATTGTGCAAAGATAATAGAAATGTTATACTGATAATATTTGATGTGATCTATAATTTAATGTTGGTTAGAAGGGTTTTCTATGAATTTATCCTCATAAGAATTATGGAAAGAATAATCCATTGGTGTATCAGTCTTTTTGAAATACATGAACATATCAAGACATCATTTTATCATTTGTAACTTCCCTGGACCCTATCACGGGTTCACAATGAGTTCCATATGCATATCCTATGGATGTATAAACATTATACTTTACATACAACTAACTTATAGGCCGTACCACTGATTCATGATATTTGTTATAAGAAAAAATAAATTGAGATTGTATACCATACAGAGTAAGTTATATGATACAATACTCTTACCTTGTAAAATTATTGTGACAAAACCACCATTATTGAGATACTATGTGTGAACCATAGTAATTATAAGGAACATTAATAAATAATTTTTTGTACTCAATTGATTAATTTATAGGGATAATTTTTTTAAGGGGGGTCGAATGAAACACCGTGATATTCATCAAAAATTCTATATTTGAATAAAATTAAAATTGTCAAAATTTTGCATTACATGGGTGGTCGAGTTTTACATACATAAAAAAATTGAGTTTAACCATCATTACACACCACACCAGATTTAGATATTATTGTAAATAATTATGGTATTACTCTAGCTTACATGTGACATGTAGTTGTTCTTGTGTTACAAAAAACACCGAGTATAAACAAAATGTGACAAATTATTAAATTATTATTATTCAATACGATAATTATCACATATCCATTCAAATAGATGGTATAAATATGATTAAATAAATTATGAAAATAAATGTATTAGATAAATACACACATGGATATATATATATAATGAAATACTAGGTGTCCAATTAAATTCAAATAAAAATTAAAATCCATTTGATAAATATAAGGAATCCTTTTCTGAAAAAACTATTTTTACATGTAGATACATTTTTTATGTCAGGAAAATAAATAAATAAGTTTTTTTGAATAAATTTAGACAAATTGATATATAATATAGTCAACCATAATTGAAACATTTATCTTATGTGTTTTCTTGGAAATGGGTATGAATAAATACAAATTTATATATAAAATATTATTTTCCTAAAAAGTAGTGTAGTCCCATTTTTCATACTTATTTTAAGTTTAATATTTGACAATTTTTGCAAATTTATTTCAAAATTTTAAATTAATTTTTAAAATCATAATGAAACAATTATATTATGATATCTTTTTTATTTTTCAATGATAAAATCTTTTAAAGAATTCTGATAAATATTGTTCTTTATTTTGAATTATAAATTTATTTAATGAATTTAAAAACATAAAAAAATCAGATGCTTTTAAAGGTAAAATAAGTTAAATAATATAAAAATTAATCAATCTTAGGTCATTTTAATCAATTTTATATGAAATTTTAATATAATTGATTTCAATATTTTTGAACATTTTCTGTTTGAAAAATAGTTTTGTCATCATGATATTGGAATTAATTATATGTTTAATTATTTAACTTATAAGAATGGAATTTTGAAAAAGAGAATAAATATTTTAAATAAATATAATTTGAAATTTGAAATATTTTTAATGTAATATTTTATGATAATTTATAGTAATTAACGTAAAAAATTATTTGTCATGGTTAAGGTAAAAATGAGTTTACCCAGGGTTAAACTAAAATGATAATAGTTAAAAATTACAGAAAACATATCCATCAACCATTTTATTGAAATATTTTTGACCTTATATCATATATTAACTATATTAGTCTATTTTATTTCATTCAGACATGTTAAAATCATTGGCATATAATTTTATTTTCAAAAATTAAAAATGTGCCACTCACCGTACATATAAAATCCCAGCCACATTCCTCACCTCACAGAATATCGAAAACCCTTGGTTTAGCCAATACCTATCCAAATAAAATACATACTTCTCCCTTGTAATCCTACAACCCTTATTGTTCCCAAAAATCCGACATATGAATGCTTTTGTGAAAAATCGTTGAAGGTTACCCAAAGATGGGGTAACATTCTTCAGTGAGCATTTTTATTTCATCCTCAAAATAATGAAATTATTTTTAAAACAAGATGATATAATAACCTATTTATCTTCCATAATCGATTATTTTTGTATATTATGACCATGACATAAAAACATCTCTTCTTCCCTCAAATGGGTTAGGAAATCTTTATTTGTGTGTACAATGGACTACCACCTTGCAAATCGATGTTATTTATTCTTACATTACCACCTATGATGGATCGATATAACAATGAATAAAATTTTTACATATTATATTTATTATTTTACTATACTTTTGTAATTATTATAGTAAATATAAATAAATAATTTTCATTATGTGGGAATACGACAATGTCGCTCGTATGTGTGGTGGACAACCACCATGCCACACGAAGTAATGCAATTAATTCATTCATTATATAGAGGTAAAAATGATGGATTTAATGAAAAAATGAGAGATATATGGAATTGAAATATTATATATTATTAAAATATATTTTAACATTATTTCATTAAATCTAATGATATAATAGAGACAACATTCATTCGTATGTACAACATAATGTCTCAAGAATAATGTATTTCATTTTCTATATACAAAATTTTTGGAATACACTAAATGAATATATATTGAATATAGGGGAAATTTATATCCTAGATAAAAATCAGGATATTATAAAACCATGAAGAAAATAATCAGACCAAACAAATAAAAAATTAAAACAAACTCATAAGAAATATCTGTTAATGCCCAAACGTGACTTTAACATTGAATTGATAATAAACTAGAAATAAAAGATAAAAAGAAAATATTGTATTGTATTAAATAAAAAAATAGGTTTCATTAATTGATATTATTAAATAATAATTATTATAATGGCATTTCTAACTTTGTATAATTTAATTGGAGATATAAGGTAAGAGATTTATACTATTTCTTTTATTTCTTGGAGACATATGAAAATTCAATACTTGTTTCTTTTATTTGGTGTATATAAGGGTTTTCTTTTAAAATCTAATCATTTATCTAGATTACACATGATTATTATTTATATTACAAAATCATATGATCATTCAATCAGAATAATTTATTATTTTCTTTTCTTATTATTATTTAGGTATAATAAATTTTTATCGTTCAATTTATTCTCTTTTGGAAATCATGAGGTCAAAAGACGTTTTTTAAGAGAACTCACCTCGATTTATTTTTATTGTCAGAACCCCTTTTTCATCAAAAATAATGGTTACACAAAATGATTTTGAAAAATTATATTAAATATTATCAAGCTGATTTATTATTGATATTTTAACCCATTTTTTGAAACTATATTATTCTAAATTGTTGTTTTCTAAACCATGCTCAATTGGGATTTACAAAAAAATGTGAAAGAAATATTTATTTTAATAGGTAAAAAATGAACTAATTTCCCACTATCATGGGGAATATTTACATTAAATAATTCTTTATATGTTTTCAATGTTATTTTCAAAGAAAATAATTTTGATTTTTTTATGTTTTAAAAAGTTTTTTTCAATGAGAAAAGGAAATTTACCGAAAAAAATATTAACATTGACTTATAAAGATTCTATTTTTTGTTCTAATTTTTATTTATAATAAAAATTATTTCCAAAATATTTTATGTTTTTTTTTGTTTTGAAACATCTTTTTTAATGGAAGGGTTGTTTTCATGAATAAAATTTCAATAGAATTTTAATAAATTATAAATTTTATTTTCTATTTTTAAATAAATAATATTGATTTTGTTTTATTTTTCGAAATATGGTTTTCATTGGGGAGATTTAATTTTTCTAAAGGAATTTTTTAAATTATTTCTAAATATTATTTCATAAAATTTTATTTTTCTTTTCAAAGAATATTCTTTTTAAAACAATTTAAGGATTTTTAGGATTAGATAATGAGTTTTCAAAGAAAATTTGTATTCCCCGTGAAATGTTCCATGTGATATTTCACAATCATTTTACATCTAAGACAAAATCCGTTGATATTACATATTATTTACTTAGGTTATAATAATAGGCTACTAATCGTATTCTTTCTCTTAATGGTTTATGTTTATGATGACAATATGTTTACGCAACTCATTTCTTTACCTCGTGTTATACAATTAAAAAATTCTTATGAAACCCACATTTTTATTGAGTTATGATATGTTTAAATTATTAAATGATTATAAACTTGTCTCTTTTTTGAAGTATATTCTATGATTAAATGTTTATTAAGACCTTTTATTTTAACAAGTTATTATATGAATTATGTTTTCGGATCTTCTAGTACATGTGCGTATGATATTCAATATCTCCCACCAATTAATTGGGTATAGATTTATATCTCATAATATATAAATTATTGGAATGGGGAGTGATCCCAATTTTGTAAGTGATGTTGTTTGATGTGAGGGTCTTGGGATCATAACATTACTAATATGACGATTTGGGTAGTGAACCCATTCTACTATGATAGTCTTGGCATTGTTCCTTGACTATTATGTAAATGAATTTCACATATCATGTGTATAAAAAAATTATATATATTATGAAAATATTTTTCTCTCTTGGATCTTGAAATTTAATTTCTTTATGATTCATGTCTTATAAATTTCCAATCTTTTTTCCATGAATTGGTATTATGATCTATGGTATGTTGAGTGTGGATTTAAGATGTTATTATCATGTTTTCATACATTTATTCTCATGATATTCTTATTTATATCTACAATTTAAACATAATGAGTATATAAGATCACCCTTTACAATGTTACCTATCCCCAAGTTATAATGAAATATATGAAGTTTGGAATTTCTAAGAAGAGTACTATGTGGTAAGTTCCCTATAATATATTTTGAAGATAATTCAAGAAAAAATATTATTTTTTCCCAGTCTTCAAATGTAATAGAAAATTACAATCGAAGGGTAAAATGTGACAATATATTATAAAATATGTTTTAAAATTAAATTAATTTTTTATTTCACGTGTTATTCACAACCTCTTGATTTTTATGTGATACACAAAATAATGAGCTTCTTTGATAGTATGCATTACACACAAAACCAAGCATTAGTGAACCATGAAATAATATTATTTTATAAATAATCATTACATCCTTGCCATTAAATAGACAGATATGAAGAGTATTAACTAATTTATTGTATATACATATAAATTTTATACTCAATATAAATTTATTTATAATTTTTTAGAAAATAATAAACCAATTTTTATTAATTAAATTGTATTCATTAAAAATATGCTTTCTTCAATAATGTTTTACATTTTTTATGAGAAAATAATATAATTAGTTTATGAAGATTTAAAAAAAATATTTTATAAAATTAAAATTCATTTTTCTCATCATTATATCAATTTAAATTTATTATCAATTTTTTTTAAAATATTGAATTTCCACTGAACATTGAAAAATACTAATTTATTATAAAACCATTTTATATTTAATAAGTAAAATAAATTAAATGACCTATTTAGTTTAAATTTAAACAAATTATTATTTAGTTATATTTAATCAACATAATTAAAATTGTATGAACATTATATTTTATTTTACTATAAGTTAATTTTTGGGTTTCAAAAAAATACTTTTCTAAAAACTCTATTAATATGAATAACTTTTCTCCATTTTAATTAATTATAGCACTCCATAATTAGGAATGTATAAATGAAATGTTTAGATTAAATATTGATGAATTTTTTATTTATAAAATTATAATTATTATGCATATTGTTAATATAAAACCATATTGTCTTTGAAAAATACACTTCTCATGAACTTGATTTTTCACCACGTCTACAAGTTAAATTTAAATTAAACATTTTCCACTAATTTGAATAGATTTTTTAAAATTAATTCCATATTTTTAATAAAATTAATTTATATTATATAATAATTTTAACTTAATTTTGAACAAAATTAACAGTAAAAATAGAAAAAAAATCATTACCACTATTGATGGTAAAATGGCTTTACTGATGTGTTAAAAAAATGATAAGCAATAATAATGATCGAAAAAATGAAAAAATATTATTATATGTAAAAATTTACATCTTATTATAAAAAATTTCTAATATAGGGTAATTTTTTAGCTTTTCTAATAGTAAATAATTTATCATTTTGGATTACATAGGGAAATTTCCAAATAGTTTCAATGTTAGTTCTTATCCCAACATATATAAGAACCTATCTTATCCTCTCCTATCCACGAAAAAAACCTATTTTATTTTCCAAAACTAGAAAATGTAAACTCATACCATCCATCCTCACATCCAAGATTCTATAGTGTGATTCGAAACTCTCTTATGAAGGATTTAGGTCTAAACCAACACAATTACCCCGATAAAGCAGTATATTCATTAACTATGTGTTTTGTAATATATTTCTTACACCATTGAAAATTATTTTTAAACCAATATAATATGATAAATATATAATAATAAATATAAATAGATGTTTTATTATTAATTTCATGGACTGTATCCACATACATTTACCTTAAATGTGAAAAAAATAGTTGATCATGTGTACAACAGACTACAACCTCATGAACCAACAAAATTATATTACAATTACCACCAACCATGGTTTGGTTTAATATTTTATTTGTTATATATATATATATTATATTTTGAACATAATATAACTTCTATATATATAATCTCCAATATAACCATTATACTCTAAATTTCATTTGGGATATGCTAACTTTTCTGGTTTGTACAAAAGACTACTGCCACTTGTATTTTTGTTATTCATTCATAAAAATAATATTCATAGACTGTAATGAAGATTATTTGAATGAAAATATGGGATAGTTATGAAATAATAATTTTTCAATAAATATTAATAATTAGTTTATTTTCTTTCATTTCATCGATTGAATGATGAGAATAATATCCATGCATATGTACAACCCACTGTCTCTATGAATAATGTATTTCCTCTTTCGATCTATATATTTTATGAATGATTATTTCATAGGGTATGTTTATTTATTTTGGTTCCTTTATTTGACTATTGTCACTAAAGTTATACTATTTCGTTATAGTCAATGGTGGGAAACAAAAGTAACTAGATCAATTTTAAATGTGATATATAATGTGTTGATATGTACCTAAATGTAATGGAAACTATATTGAGTAATATTGTTATTATTCTTAATAATTTATTATGATATAGGATTAACAACATGATCCTTTATAATCCATGGACTTGCCAAATAAGTGATGGATAAAGTTTTTTGAGGGTTTGGGTGGTAGATTACCATATAAAAATAATATTTGTATTCCAATATATTTAGAATATGGGAAGAAAACACAAATTGTATGTATTATTGGTAGTATAATATGTATTATATGTTTAGAAGAATTGAAAAAATTAATGATTGTTTAAAAGAATTGAAAATCTCACTTAGCTCAATGTATGAGAATATTGGTCTTCATACGATGTTATCAGTGGGTGAATGTTTTAACTTTGGAAAGTATGAGAAATATTAAAGTTGATATATTATATGGAAATATCAAGAATTAAATTAGAATTTTGTTTTGATTAATGGTTATAATTCTAATGATGAAGAGACTACATATGAAATAAAAAAGGTATGAGCTGTTTTAACCATATTTGTTTTCTTAAATGTAAGAACCATGATTTGATTGGGGTTGTTATATGTTAAGAAATGATTCATATTTAATATTATAGGAAATATGTAGTAGGTAATAAGTTAATTAATTTTAATTAGTGGTTTAATATTACAATATAATTATTTAAATTTATAATGGAATTCCAGAATTATGTTATATAAATTATTAAATATATATATCGATTTTCTATAGAAGCTTTCCATTATGGACAATCAGGAATATTTTTAATGGTACTGATGTCTTAGAAATTTTATTTAATGGTAAGGTGATAATTAATTTAAAATAAATGATTATGGGAATGATAACCCTCAATATTTTTTAATTGTGAGGTAATTTTTTTTGGAAAAAAATATGATTGTTATACATAATGAAAATTTAATAATAATGATTATCTATGAATTTATTCATTATTTTATGAAAAAAATATGTTATCATTTATGGATTTTAAAACATTTATTGATTTATGTGACATATTCCATAATATATGTTTTATTAAAGGAATAATGAAGAATGTATGTTATATAAAGGATTTTATGGTAATTTATGTTTTTTCTAGGTTTCAATTGATTACATGATAAAGGTATTCACATGATTAGTATATAGGAACAATGGGATTCTTAATGTTGCTTGTGGGATTAATGAAAATATGATTTTCGTTATTAAGTGAACTTGTTTCAATTTTTTTTTGTTTTTTATATTTTCTATGGATCATAAGGTTACCCATTTATGTAATAGTTTATGTTTAACATTAGATGAGGATTTGGAGATTAATGTATTAATTCACCATATAATTATTTACGCATAATAGAGAACCAGTGTTATCCATTTTGTTGTGTTGATAACTATAGATTAACAGAATAAATTATCCCTATATTATAAATCATATAATCTGATACTACTTCAGGAATAACAAATTCACTTGTATTTCATGGAGTAAACGATGAAGTGGAAATTTATCATTGAATACCAAAGGGTGATATTGTTCTTATGAAATTGAATAAAATTGTGTATGTGTATCTTCTAATGAATATTATTCAACATTAGGAAAAGGAAATAAAAATAATTTTTTATCTTATTAACATCAATTATGATGATATTAATGAATTTTTTCATAACTATTTTTCTTATGGTTTTTGGTTTTTTGTTATTACAAGATCATTCACAATCTTGTGATCAATGGTCTATTTCACTCCCCACCATTATTAGGAAATTAGTTTTTCTTTACATGTTAAAACATTCACTTACCATCTATGTTGTCACGAACCAGGCCGGGTTGCGATCTAACCCAGTCCGCAGCAAGGCTCGAAGGGAATTCCTGATCCCCACGGGCTGGCACGAGTGCCTGGGTATCAAGACTAACACATGAGAACTATTTACCTGAAATAGTTAACATAAAACCACTAACTAGATAAATAATATAAAACTGTGAACTGACAACCAAACATACCATTAAACAAAAAATCAAGTTTAAATGTTTGTAACTTGATCCAACATCCAAAAATAAATGACAAAAATAGAAACAAAAACTCTAACTCAAACCTCCAAGCCGTGAGAAAAGTGAAACATATTCACCTCACAAACAACAACCTACACGAGAATACCATCAACGACCAAAACCACAATCGTTGAGCCCGATGCCTTAACCTGGAATACAAAAAGAACAAGGAATAAATAAACCCAAAGGAGTACATAGGGTGTGAGCGAAGATCCCTATAAGATACCACCAAATAAAAATGTTCCATAGTATAACATCAAAAATTCATTTAACGTGATTATATAAAATCATACTTTTAGTAAAATTTTATGGAAAACATTTAAAAATTGAAAGGGAAAAGAAAATAGTACATAAAGAAAAACCATTTCACAATACTACATTAAAATTGGAAGAGAAAATTTATAAAGAACAAGCATACTCATGTGGCCCTCTATAAGCTGATGGAAGGCACCACGTCATCAATAGTAGAGAACTTTGGGTAAATCCCTTAAGGTTTATCTAGCTCGAGTGGGACCCTAGAACCCCGCGTCTTGGTGAAATGTGGCTTAGAGACCACAACCCACAAAAAATGTGGCTTAGAAGACCACGACCCACAGAAAACGTGGCTTAGAAGACCACGACCCTCAGTAATTCATATGTTTAGTTAGTGTTGCAATCGTCAATCCAGCTAAGTGAAACAAGGACGATTCCACTCCGAATCACTAGCCCACTAGTTCTACTCGACCCACCTAGATACCTGGGGTTTTCTCGTGTGCCCAATCAAGTTTCAGATTCACATAGAATATTTCTTTTTCATATCACAAACCAAAAAAATACATTACACAGAAAAGTCACATTTTCATCCCCAAAAAATATTTCAAAAACTAACGCACACCAAAATGTCTTTACATTCTTCAAATAGTTTGCAATTAAATCTCAAGTGTGCACAACAAGACAACACTCCCAAAATTACTCATTTTCCTTTGAAACCCCCCATTTAAATTTTCACGCACCTCAAATAACATTAAAACACATTTCTCATCCAACAAAGAACCCCAAAAACCTTCCCAAACATTTTTCACATCTCAAACACCACTTATATAAACAATTTCTCAATTATTAAAACATCACATAAGAATACCACAAGGCCTCACATTAAAACACCCAAATTTTTGATGCCAAAACAGTTTTAAAATAAATTGCACTTCCCAACCATTCTAAAACCCCATTCAGAGCACTAGAATGTACTCATGTTTCATAATAAAAATCAACACGTCCAAAAAAGATTATCTTCTTTAAAAAAACTTGATTTAATCACACATGCACCTCAAGAGTTCTTGAAAACACAATTTTCACAACATAAAGAATTATCTATAACACATCTAACAATTAAAACAACACAATGTGCATGAAATATATTGGAATTTACATTAAAACAATTCAAATTCATAAAATATGAATATCAAAGCACGTCTAAAATAAAATTCACTTCATGAAATTTATCATTAGAACACATTATATATTAATTAAGGATCAATAAAAATAATCTAAAGATGTTATAGCATGGAACAACCTACATTGGTCTCGAAGACTCCAACCCTCTGTGAAAAACATCAATTTCATGTTGTTTGTACCACATAGAACCTAATACGAACATGAAAAAAAGAACTCAACCCATAAACATAATATTAGAACCCCAAAATTGGATCCCTAATGAGATGAAAAACACTACGAGGACAAAATAGGCTTACCGAAGGGGAGGCCAATGGATGTAAGCTGGCTAGATGGTGGGGTCGTGGCTAAATGGGGAGTCAGAGGGAGAGGATGTGCCAGACCTAGCCATGTTGGAAAGGGGATGTGACGGGGAGGTGTTATGCCTTAGGGCGAGTAATGGGTTCAATGGCAAAAAGGCTGGGGGGAGTGGGGGGGGGGGGTCGCGGGCAAGTAGTGGAGGTGCGCCGGCCTTAGGGAACCACCAGAGAGGTTGCAGGTGGAATCAGTTGGTGAGAAGAAGCCATGGAGGGGAGGTGCGGGGCCTGGGGGTAGGGTATTAGGGGGTTGGGTGTGCCACGATGGGAATGAAGGGCAGGAGGGGTAGAGAAATAGTGGAGGGAAGAACAGAAATGAAAAAATAAAAAAAAAGTAACCCAACAAATAAAAAAAGTGTAAAAAATCCTAATAATAATAGGCTTAATAATAATAAGATAATAATATAGTAATCATAATATGTTTAATCAACTTAATAAACATAATGATAATAATAATAACCATAATAATAATAATAATATCCTCAAATAATATTATTATTATAATCATTGATACAATTCATTAAATTTTTATCAGTCTTAATTTTATTTCATTTTTATTTTACGACCCATTTAGTTTTTTATTCATTGTTATTTCATTCCATTTAATTTTATGAACATCGGGCTGGTGCATGGTGAGTCGGGAGAGGATGTGCGGTGACATAGGCGAGGTCGTGCAGCTTCGACAACGGTGCGCTAAACACTGTCAAGGAAAAAACTGTCATTAATTAGTGAAAAAGCGCAAAACCCCAGTTGGGATCATCCCACATTTCATGAAAAAAGAATAATATTTTTAATTAGATGCTGATAAAATTATAAGATAAAAATAAAAATTAAAAATATGACGCAACACAAAGTCTATGTGTGAAAATTATCCCCACCATAAAGCTTTCTGTCCGCAGAAAGCCACAACTACGGTTGAGAATCAATGGAGAAACTGATACCCCACTAAAGTTCAAAGAGTATCACCATAATCAAGAAGTAAAAAGAGGAAAAAGCATCATGCTAAGAGAAAGTGACTCAAAGACAACTTTAAGAAACTCCTAAACAGACGTTCTGATATGTGTCGCCATCCCCAATGAGCTGAAACACCTCTGATTAATTTTTTTATGAAAAGGAGCCCTCACACCTATTGATTCCAACGTCACAAGCCGAAATACCTCAAGCACTATTAAACAAAAACCACATCATTTGACTAGAATTAACAAACAAGACCAAACTCATCCAAGGAACACTCTTATCAGTCATCACCTGGCCATATTTAGGAACAAAATCAAAAGGTCAGCATGGGGAAACCTGAAGGGCTTCCCACCATTAGAAACTTACCAATTCCTGAGACGATATTGGAAAACCAACATAGGGAGGCTCGAATGGACTACCAACCATTGGAACTAACAAAAGATAATATACTTGAAAACTTCATATCTGTGACTAAACACCCCATCATAAGTGGTGGGGAGGGAGGGGACCAACAACCAGGGCATCAAAACCATGACCGCAGTAAGAACAACATCTCTATATCCCTAGATGAGAACTGTTCAAATTTGACACTGATTAACCCAACAGACCCCATAAAGACCACTAAAATTGATTACATCCAGTGGGACGCAACCACCAAGACATCAAGTTGATAAGACTTCCACACATATTCATGATCACGGGATGTCTGACGCACCCAAAAGGGTCATTCAAAATGGAACCAAAGGAAACAATTTGAACCTCCTTCACCTTCTAAACTGGTGATAGAATTACGGTTTGGGTCCCATACACTCCCAATGTTCCGGACCATGAAAAATATTCACTCTATGTCTTATGGCTAGAGCCCAGATGTTTGAAGCATCTCCTTCCTCACAGTCAGGTATTAAAGACTCTTGAATGGAGCCTCTCCTTTTGGTGTCACACGCGATTACGCCACAACTAAGAAAACACAAGAAAACACAACAAAACATGACATTTTACTAATCACTCACGGTATATCCACCCAGATAGGGTTTTAGATGGTTCGCATGCATCAAATCTTCACTTTAACCAATATACATAAGAAGGGAAACACACACAACAATCACTCCCCTTTGAATAGAAAAAATTGGAACTCCCTGAGAGGACACAACCCTATGAAAATAAGGATTCCCGAAGGATCCTATGAAATCCACCCTTGAACTTCAAAGAGACTCACACTGCAGGACTTTACCAAACATGACCCTTGAGGCCAATGAATGTACTATAAATCCCATCAAGACACTGGTTAAAACATACAATTTTGAACTACTTTCACCATTCCCTGTAGGAATTTTATTTCACCACATAGAGGGGAATCCTCCAGACGTAATGATGTTAAACTCTATACCTATCAAATAAGGGAACTCAAAGAGACAAAACTCCCTTAAAATCCTCTTTCACCCATCATCCCACTGTGAGAGGATCCTATTAACCGAAAAGGATAAGGTACAAGCATAACATTATAACTAAAAATGGAGAGTCTTCAATTAAATCAATTAGAGGGCTGGCTAATGGAGAATTACCCGTGCCCACTCTTCAATCACATGTTAACTCTTTATGAGAAAATACACTAGTTAAGAAAGAAAATGATGGACCTAGTCAAACTGGTCAAATGGCCAAGACATATTGAAAGTGTACACTAAACGTGCAGGGGTAACCACTAAAAGGGATTCCCGAAGCACTTTTCGGACGAATTCACTAACTAAATGCTTATACACCAACTTACAAATAAAAATTCAAACTCATGACAAAAATCATTCATAAATGATTCTCAACTCGAATCCCCCCACATCCTACATTTCAAAGACACAAGGACACACTACGCAATCACTGGTGACTAAAATCGAAAATTCTCATTCAACTAAACTCTTTGAAAATTTGCAATGCTAGAGGGCTGCACAAACACCAATCGTGCTCAATGGGACTCTCACATGAATGTTCCCGTGCTGCATCAGCACCCACCTTATGTCCATCTAGGCACTCATCTGCTCGTTCCATTAACCATTTCCCTTTTTTATACACTCATACATGTAGTTGCCCTTGAGAGCCCCAAGGATCCAAACTAGACTCTTTTTATTTTTTCAAAACCCAAAACATTCAACACACACCTTTCAAACATTAAACATCATTTTATTTTTAAAGCGCTTCATTTCAAAATAATTTTCAAGACCAAATCAATTTTTCTATCAATTCATATTTCCTTAAATCCCAAGCAAAGAGATGAAGAAAGATCCAAGAGAAGACTAGTGTCGGTGGGTGATTGAGACATATGGTTGGTGGCCATACGCCAATCACACCACCACTATATAGAGTATTCTAGGATAGCATCTGTTGCTCCACATGTCGTGCCAGACCCTACGAGCTCACTGGCACCACTGACCCTACTCCCTTTTCATTTCCTCTAGACAATATTAACTGCAAGGACCAAAACCTCAGAAAAACCTCAACTTACTTTGTTAACTCGAGTACATCCATGAGGTGTGATGGGCAGGTAGCTTACTCATAGCAAGGATGTCAAGTCTTGAAAACCTTAACTACAATCTACCATGACTCTATCCCAAAAGAACATGACCCAAGAGAGAAATCCTCCCTCTGATACAATTTTGTGAAGAACCAGGCCGGGTTGCCATCCGACGAGGCGCCCGACCTGGTCCAAGACATAACCTGAAGGGAGTTCTCGATCCCCACGAGCTGGCATAAGTGCCTGAGTATCTTGACTAACACATGTGAATGATTTAACCAAAATAGTGAAAACAAGAACACTAACAAGATAAATGAAATAAAACTATGATCAAACAACCAAACAGACCCTTAAACTAAAAATTAAAATTAATGGTTTACAATTTGAGCCAATAACCAAAAATAAACGACAACAAAATAAACTAAAACTCTATCTCAAACCTCCAAGCAACAAGAATTGTGAAACATCCACACGTCACAAACACCAACCTACACGAGAAGACCATCGACGACCAAAACCACCATCGTTGAGCACGATAGCTCATCCTAGAATACACAATGAACAAGGTCCACATACACCCAATGTAGTATGTAGGGTGTGAGCCAAGAGCCCCATAGGATACCACCAAATAAAAAGGTTCCATACCACAACATAAAATAGATAATTTAACATGATTATTTAAAACAATACTTTTAAAACACATTTAAGGAAAAAATTTAAAATCTAAATGTGAAATGAATAGAGTAATGAATGAAAAACCATTTCACAATACTACATTAAAATTGGGAGAGAAAAATTATAAATAACATGCACACTGAAGTGGTCCTCTGTAAGCCGATGGAAGGAACGACATCATGAATAGTAGAGAAATGTAGGTAAATCCTCTAAGGTTTATCTAACTTGAGTGGGACCCTAGAACCTCGTGTCTCGGTGAAACAAGTCTTAGATACTACGACCCTCTGAAATCATGGCTTAGAAGACCACGACCCTCAAAAAAGTGGCTTAGAATACCTGGAACATCAGTATTTCATAGGTTTTGTTAGTGTTGAAATCTTCTCTTCGGCTAAGTAAAAGAGGGATGATACCAATCCGGATCACTAGCGCACTAGTTCTAGTCCTCCAACCTAGATACCTGGTGTTTTCCCTTATTCTCAATCTGGTTTCATATTCACATAGCATATTTCTTTCTCATATCACAGACCAAACTAGAAATTACTCACAATAGTCACAATTTCATACACAAATAACATTTCAAAAACTCACGCACACCACAATGCCTTTCCAAAATATAATTTTCATTACCTAATCATTTGAAAAATTCCTATTTGGAAACACTCAAATAAGAACATAATCCATTTTTCACAACATAGAAGGAATTATTCAAATAACACAACAAGGGCCGACATAAATAAGCACACCCAATTACAAATAAGAGAGTAATTTCAAGAAAAATACTTAATAAAATGTCCTTAAAACTAGTTTTTCACCAACTGTACAATTAAATTAACCGTTTTCACCACTAATAAAACACCACTAAGAGACGTAATGTGGTTTTACACCAAAACATCTCATTTTATACAAACAAGCTACTTTAAATTCAAACAAATATTCAACATTTCCCAAATACTACATTCACACCATATAAATAAATCAATAAATCATTTAAACTATTTGTTAAATCATTTCAACCTAAACTAATAAAACATCACACCAAAAAACACTTTATCCCATATAGCGACGTCACTTTAAAACTAAATACTCAAGGTAACAATATCAAAACATGTTTTCCATTCTTCAAATAGTTTGAAATTAAATTTCAAATGTGCAATACAATACAACACACCCAAAATGACTCATTTTAATTTGAAAATCCCCATTTAAATATTCACATATCTCAATGAACTTGAAAACACATTTTCACCTACCAAACAACCCCAAAACGCTTCCCAATAATGTTTTTCATCTCAAACTCCACTTAAATAAACAATTGCTCAATTAATAAAACATCACACATGCATACCACAAGGCCTCACTTTAAAAAACACTTATTTTAGATGCCAGAACTATTTTGAAATCAATTACACATCCCAACCCTTCTAAAACCCCATTCACACCCCTAGAACACACTAAAGGTTCATAATAAAATCAACACATCAAAAAAATTATATCTTCTTTAAAAAATTGATTTATTCTCACCCGAACATCAATAGTTCTTAAAAACACAATTTTCACATGTTAAACTATTAACTGAAACATGTCTAAAGATTTTAACAACACAATGGGAATGAAATACATTGATACTTACTTAAAAACAATCCAAATTCATCCAATATGCATATTGAAGCACATCTAAAATATAATTTTCATCACACAATTTTTAATTAGAACACATTATATTTTAATTGATGAGAAATTTAAATCATCTAAAGATGGTGTGGCATGAAACCAACTACCTTGTTGTCGAATAATCCAACCCTCGGTGCAAAACATGAATCACATGCTGTTTTCACCAAAAAGAACCTAATGCGAACAAAAAAACAAGAAATCAAACCATGAACATAAAATTAGAACCCTAAAATTAGACCCCTAATGAGAGGGAAAACACTACAAGGAAAAAATAGGCTTACTAGAGGGGCGACCGCTGAATGGAAGCAGGCCAGTAGGTGGGGTCGCGACTAGATGGAGAGTCGCAGGTAGAGGATTTGTCAGACCTAGCCATGCTGGAAAAGGGATACGACATGGAGGTGATGTGAATCAGAGTTGGTATATGGTGCAATGGTTGAAGGATGAGGGGAGTAGGGGGTTCACACTCTAGTTGGGGAGGCGCACCTGCCTTAGGGAACCGCCGAAGGGGCTGCGGGTGGATGTAACTGGTGAGGAGAGGCCAAGGGGTGGAGGTGAAACACCGAGGGGTTGGTTTTCATGGGGTGGGGTGTTCCACAATTGGAATGAAGGGATGTAGGGGGAGAGAATGATTGTAAGGAAGAAAAGAATGGAAAAAAATAAGAATAAAACAAGGAACCCCACAAATTAAATAAAAAAAGACTAAAAATCCAAATAATAATTGGATTTCTAATAATAATATAATAATATGGTGATAAAATATGTGTAATCAACTTAATAAACATCATAATGATGAGAATAATAATAATAATAATATCCTAAAATAATAATATTTCTATTAGCATTGAAACAATTCATTAAAATTTTATCAGTCCTAATTTTGTTTTATTTTTCTTTTACGATTCATTTAATTTTTTTTATCATTGTTAATTTATTCCATTCAATTTCATGAACATTGGGAATGCATGCAGGGACTCGGTCGAGGCCACACGGTGACCTAGGCGAGGCTGTGTGGCTTCGACTGTGATACACTGAACACTTTCTAGGCCAAAACACTCATTTGTCAGTGCAAAAGTATAAAACCCAGTCAGGATCGACCTACATTTCATAAAAAAATAATAATAATGATAATTAGATGCATATAAAATAATAAGATAAAAATAAAATTTAAAAACATGATGCAGCATAAAGTCCAGGTGTCACATATGTTCTCCCACAAGGAATCCTATTTTGAGTTACATTAGGTATCCATTATGTTTCCAACATTCTATTTTAAGGGATTTTATGTTATTAATTTGTATCATATGGGTCTCTATGAAGAAAATTTAAAATATTAAATCATTGAGGACCGAGAAGAATTTTGAGTGAGAAATTCATTTTAAGGGGTGTATAATGTTACATCGTTAGATTTTACGAAATATATTGTTTCAAATTAAATTAATTGTTCTGATATATTGCATTATATGTCCGAACATGTTTTTATAATGTTATAAGAAACCACATTTTTCTTCAATAACATGAATGACATAGAACACTAAGCTTCATTAGACCACAAAATAATATTATTTTAACTATAATCATTATAACTCAGAATTTATATATGCGGGTATGAATATTATCATAAATTTATAAAATAAATATAAATTTTCCACTCAATATTTTTTTATTTAAAAATAAATTATCAATAATCATTCAATTTTTAATAATATAATTATATTCAAAAAAATTAATTTTTCTTCATAAATTCTTATTATTGATAATTTGGAGAAAATATTAAAAGTAATTCATAGTGATTTTTTAAAATTTATTTTTTAAAATTATATTCATTTATATAATCATATTATCAAAATAAACTTATTTTAAAATTATGGGATGCTTTGCAAAATATTTATTTTTCACTAAATAGTGAATATATCATTTTTTGTAAAACTGTCATTTCCTTAAAAAAAAGAAATTTTCATTCTCTATTATGTATTAAATTATAATAAGTATTCATATGTTATATTTAATACACATAATTAATGTTTAATAAACTTTATATTGGATTTTAGTATAAGTGTAATTTGGTATAAAAACATATTTTTAATATCATTTTTAAAGGGCATAATGTTTCTCCATTTTATTGGATTGAAATAAAAAAATATTAAAGAGGGTGTTTAATAGACTTTATATAATATATATAAATAAAATTTAATTTATATACATACAACAACTTTTTTCAAACTTTTAGTTAATATAAAACCATCATGTGTATGAAAATTTCAATTATCAAAATCTCACTTTTCTGTATTATCTGCGAGATTAATACTAAATTAATATTTTCAAATTATACAAATAAAACATGTCAAAAAATATTCCAAATTTGGAATCTATGTAATTTATATTATATAATATTTTAAAATAATTTTTTTTTAATTTAAAAAATTCTAGAAACAGTAAAAATATTTCCACAGTTACGTAAAAATGAGTTTATAAGGGATTAAACTGAAAAAAAAATCATTAAAAAAACAAAAAACTGGACTAATTATAATTTATTTCCAAATAAACATCTTATACTTCCAAATTTATAGTATAGTATCATTAATAAATAATTTAGTTATATATTGTTTATCATTTTGGATTATTTTGGGATATTTTCCAAGTAGTTTCCATACCAGTTCCTTTCCCACCTATATAATTTCCTCCTCTCCCCTCTCATATCCACAGTAAAAATTAATATTTATTTGTCGAGGAAACACAAAAATAAAATCCAATATTCCCAATAAACTTATTATATTCTATAGTTTTATTAGAATGATCTCTTAAGAAGTATATTAGTGTAAAACTAAAGGGGTTTTATAAAGAATATGTGTATCCATTAAATACATGTCTTTATTTTATTTAGTATTATAAGTCTATTAGTTAATATTGAATCCTACTCATATAAAATCTCCACTATATTCCATATAATGAAATGAATTTATATTAATTTAAAGACTAATATAATTATAAATTTCTCTCAAATAGAAAATGAAACCTTTGATCATGTGTACATTAGATTACCACCTCATGAACCGACATAATTCATTTTCTATAAAAAACACTCTTGGTCTTGTGTAATGATGTATTTATCATATTTATATTACATTTATAAAATAATTTTTATTTTGGAATTATATTATCAAATATAATCTTTTTTTTACTTTCCATTATGTGGGAGATTCGTTATCATTGTCCATGCCAGTTGTGGAATACCGCATCACAATGAAATTTTATTCATTCTCACTAATTCTTTATAAGGAAGGTAATAAAGATTATATAAATGGAAATATGTGATATATATATGAACCATAATGTTTGATTAATGTTCAATAACTAGTTAATTTCCTTTCATTCTTTCTATCAAAAGATAAAAGCAACATTCATGCGTATGTACGACCTACCGTCTCTATGAATGATGCATTTCATCATTATACCTCTTATTTTTTCTATAATATGTATAAAAATGTGTATGATGAACATATATGATATTTTTGTAGTATTTAAAATTATGGTTATGATGAAATAACATTAATTATACTAAAAACATATCTACTTAACTGAATATCTCATGAAAAATGAAACAATTTATACCTAAGAATAATGATTTTGTCATTAAATTATTAATAAATTAATCTTAAAATGTTATAAGTGGAATATATATGATATTTTATGTATGTTTATGATTATATATATATTTATAATAAAACTATATTTATTATAGTTGTGGCATTAACCTGTTTAGTGGATGTCATGAACTAATGTATGGGATTTCCATCTCACTTTTATTTTCTGTGAGACACAGGACAAATTCACCACATATTTCCTTGATGTGGAGTATTTAATTTAAATGAATGTATGTTGTGATCATTATACTTAAAATAATATGAATTAAATATCCATTTGAAAATATATCTATTATGAGAATTATATTTCAACTAATACCAATGTGGTAATTGATTTATGTTACACTCTCATCATTTATTGATATTTCGTAGTATTA
This sequence comes from Viscum album, assembly GCA_963277665.1. Lineage (NCBI taxonomy): Eukaryota > Viridiplantae > Streptophyta > Magnoliopsida > Santalales > Viscaceae > Viscum > Viscum album. The sequence continues at coordinate 1,462,995,695 of OY728153.1, read as the reverse complement.
AGTCTCCAAGGATGAAATAATATGATCTACCACTAAATATCTTTCATCAATTTTACTATGTGTATATATTAATTATATTTTTATGTAATATTAAATTTTATCCACTCTTTGGTACATAAAATAGTTGTTAACTATTTTATTAATATATAATTTTATTTCCATCTTCTGTTAGAAATCTATTTTATTCTAAACCAATGATTTCTAAAAAAAGTTTTAAAAAATATTCTCGCATTATAATATAATTTTAAAAATAATTTTTTTAATTTTTTCAATATTTTTTAAAATGGAATATTCATTTACCTTTAAAAAAATTCTCATTTCGATTTTATCTAAAATGTGAAAGGAATAATTGTTTTTAATATGAATGACATTAATATTGTTTCTTGTTGTCATGAAAACTCTATAATTTAAATATTTTTTTTATAATTTTATAATATCACATCAATGAAACTATATTACAAAATATTATTTAAATTAATATATTTTCAATAAATTCTTTCAAAGATAAAATTTTTTGTCGAATTTTGTATGTTTTAAAAGGTTTTTTCAAAGTGGAAAGGCTATTTTCTTCAATAAATATTTCATGTGATATTTTAACATTATTTTACATATAAGATGAAATCCTTGGAAGTTAATTATGATTTAGTGGGGATAATATAAAATGATACCATAATTTATTTCTTTATATGGTCAATTTTTATGTTGATCAAATGTTTATAAAACTCATTTATTTATCATGGTAATGCAATAGTGAATTGAATAAATGTTTATGAATCCCGTATTCATTATATGGGAAACGATGAGATTATGTAATGAATATTTTATTATGTTTTGGAACAAATAACTATAATTTTCTTTATGAGATGTGTGGGACCTATATCTCAGTCAAATTCATTTGGAAAATTGTTACATATCAGGATATAATTATGGGAAACAAGCCTATGTACATGATCAAATATTGGAAACATTCATGTGCTAATACAGAGTGGGAAATAAGTTAATCCTAATCCACTATGAAAATCATGTGGGTATTTATGCACTATGTTTATTATCTTGGAATATATCCTTGAAAAATGAAACTGTTTTCTATATTTTTGAAGGTTCCACTTTTTTTCGCTTGAGAATATGGTTACTAGTTGATTTAAAAATAATTATCACTCATATGTCCCATGATTATTAGAATAATAACAGTTTATTCCATTAATAATGTTTATAATCTATGATATGTAGTATATGGAACACGTATGTTATGTTCATAATCACTTACCCTTATTCTTATCATATGTTTTAATATTATCATAGAATTGTAACTATTCTATCTACCATTACTGAGCATTGGATAACATCCTTTCTTATTTTTTGGTCCCCAAGTTATGAATAATTGTTTTAAGTAGTTTATTATTATGAAAATTACTAAAGGGGAAGATATTTTATGGATATGTTGAAGATATTCGTCCAGATATAATGATAGTTTATCTAGTATCAAAATATACTAAAATATTATAGTCCTGAGATGTGTGTTTCTATAATGTATTGAATATTTTCTAATAAAGATACTATATTTATGTTTAAAAATCTATGGTGTAACAACCTTCCCCTCTCCCATTATATTGGGAAGAGGTATAGGGTGTTGCCGGGCCTTAGGTGACATCTCTAATACACCCATGGTTGGAAATAAATTCAAAGGGATTAATAAACACATGGGGGTAATTTTCCCTTTTGAAATAAAACAACCAAGCCAGCATACCCATATAAAAATAAAAAATATATGATTCAATAGAACAATGTGATACAACAAAAATTAAATCCAAAAAAAAAACAAAATACAACGACTATCCATTTCATAATACACTGAAAAAACCAAATCCAACAAACTAAAGACAACCAAGACATCCAACAGAAACATCAAATAAAATCCAAGATCCCATTCCACAATCCATGTCCATGTTGTCACAATGAACTACTAGAAAAATGAGATGCCAAGACTATATCTTTTTCTCCATATACAATATATACAAATGTACCAATGTTCCCTAGAATGGGGTGAGTATAAAAATTAGTACTAATTCCCTTATTTCCTTCCCTACTCATGCATATATTATAGAATAAGTTTTCACATTTATATAAAATAGATTATGAATAGTTTAAAATAGAATAAATCAAAGCCATAATGATTTTCCAAACCAGAACATTATCAATGAAAAACCATTATCCATGTAAAAACCCAAAAAAATCCATTGAATCTATTTCTCATTTTCATTTTTCATACCCAAAACATAATTCACAACACACAAACCCATTAATTACTTAGTGCAATTTCCTTACACATGAGTGGTATCTCTTTGATCTACTATGTTATCATTAGGTAACCTTATATAATATTCCTCGATGGGATATTCTCCTTCCATAAGGGCATGTCATTGTACCCTAATGGTGTACTTTCCTTATTCAGGGTCATGTCAACAAAATAAACTCATACCAACCATGTAATATAGAATTATAATACCACAATCCAAAACCAGTCCAATCAAATAATAATTCATCTAAATACTATTCTAAGAAAATTTTCCATGAATTAATATCAAACCAAATTTTAAAAAAAGGATCATTTTTTAATTATGAAAAAAATTTACTTTTCGCCAAATTACTGAATTCTAGAATTTCACAAACCATTACTAATATAGGCTTCCATCATACTTTTTACATCAAATTCACATTTAAAATCATAAAATTCCATAAATTAGAAATAATTCCATCATGTTATAACTAAGAAGAATCATGAGTGGATCCACCTATCTCACAAACATAGAAGAAACCAAATATTGGAAAAAAAAATAAACAATAATCAAATATTAGATCATTCAAAACCTTCATTAAACCTTGTTTCCTTTATCTAAAACCATCATATCTCATCATGATTAGAAAAAAAAAACATGAATCTATCCATTTGTAATTTAATATATTATTACAGGAGAGGGAAGAAAAGAAAAACTAATTGGAGCCATTATGACGAGAATGTATCAAGGATTACGAGTCTCCAACACACAAGGAATAACCAGTATATTTCTCATAGAGAAAGAGGAAGGCCATATCCAACCATGGGGGGAGTGTAAGTAGATTTAGGTCATACCGAAGGAAAAAATAGGACATTAATGGTGTAATCAAACCTAGATCCAAAAATATAGATATTGTTTTCAATTCAGCATGGTTAGGGAATTCTATTAAAAAATTTCTGATAACTGCATGTTAGACACTACCTATAAACACCCCATGCACAATTGGCATGAAATATTAGAAAAAAATGTGCCACCCATGAAAAAACCCTATATTCAACATTTCATGGTTTATTATAGGTGTCCGCATAGTTTGGAAAAACCATGAGCCTTACAATGTGCTTATCCAGAGCCCACTATTTCAGTTTCACGGTTCCCTCAAAGTCATTTCTTGTTTTCTATTAATTGTATGATCAAATGCTAAACCTCCTTAATTTCCCAAGAAAATGAAAAAATATTCTAAAAATCACAATTCATAACCCAATAACATTATACACATAAAAATAATAATTAAACTTTTAATTACCTATAGCTAAGGGCACTATGTTCTCCCCACCATTTGAATTTCCATGCATGAAATGTTGAAAAAAACAATTGAACTGAAAGAATTTTGGCCATTACTATAGAATTTCCTTCTCATGATTCTTCATAAATCCAATTATGTTACCAAAAAACCCACAATAGAAAAATTATTTTCCCATTACAGATATTCTCTTACAAATCAAAAATCCACAATGGTAAAAGAACCAATGTAGTAACTAGATCTAGTTCAATGTGATTCCATCAAATAACATGGTCTAAATAATGATGATAATTCATAAATTGAGATACATGAAACACATTATGCACTAAACTGAACCTTGGTGGTAATGCAAGATTATATGACACCTCACAAACCCATCACAGTACCTCAAAAGGACCCATGTTTCAAAGAGATAACTTTCCATTCATCCCAAAGATATGATTCCAAAGCCTTTGATATTTTTTTAATGAACGTATGATCACTCACCTTTATGAAATAGATCATTTATGATGATACACATACGTTGTATGATTACTCTTATCTATCCCCATCCTATTTTTTATCAAATGATTCTTCTATATTGTCTATTTCATAAGGCATGTACCAATAAATGATGTCTACAATTTTCACCCCAAAAACGAGTGAACTACAAGGGCTCCAATGTAATTCATTAAAATGATAAATAAGCATTGAGCCCTGATAACTTTTATTATTCAAGAACTCTACTAATGGTATGTTCTCCATCAATGAAATATAAAACTCTATTTTAAAATACCTAAGAAGGTCTTCCAAAATTTTTATCACCCTTTTGGATTTTCCATCTAGTTGAGGATGATACATTATGCTCATAGTCAGCTGACACCCATAATATTTCTGTTATGATATCTAGAAATAAGATGTAAGCCTCAAGTCTCCAGCTAATACCACTTAGACCATAACACCATTAATTTTTACCAATTCATATATATATATATTATAGATTAGTACTCCACCGTATGAGATTCATGAATAAGGATGGAATTGGTTGACTTTGTGAGATGATACACTCTCACCCAAATGGAATCATGTTTCCATACGAGCACTAGGATACCTATCACAAAATCCAAAGCTATCTTATCCCATTTCCATACATGAATATTTAAGGACTACCACATATGAACTGGGTTATGGTGTTCAACTTTAACCTATTGACAGGTGATGCATCTCAATGAGAAATCAACCACTTTTATTTTCAATCTAACCCATTAAAAAATTTCATTCAATTTCTTGCAAATATTTGGAATTCATGGATGAACATCCTATCTGAAATGGTGGTAATAATGAAGATGTTTTTCCAGACATGCCATATGTATGACCGTCTATTATGGAATTACCAAAACTAGACTCCCATCCATCTTCCATCACATATTGGTCTGCCCAAAACTGAGTTTTTTCAACATAAAAACTCATTTACAATCAGATTAATACAACTATTTAACCTTCTTAACCAAATTAGTAACAAAATAAACAAGGATGAAAACTGCCACACTGCCACAATCATCAGAATTTATGTTCATGTTAGATATCACTGAAATCAACTTCCATTGATCGGAAGCCACTGTATTCAATTAACAATATGAATTCCTATATAATATATTCACCTCTAAATTGAATTTACCTTGTGTGTACATTAAGTCAATGTAGAACATTTTGAGATACTCCATCAATATTCTTTTTCTAAAAATGAAATCTATTCAAGAAAAAATGTATTTCATGATCATATGATCCATTACCACTACGAATTTCTCCCAAAATATGTAGTGAATCCAAGTCATTAAATAATGGATAAAAGAAGTTAATTCCAAATTGTGTGTTGGTTTATTCTCCTCATGAAATATTAAATTCCTTGAACCATACAAAACAAAAAAATATAACATCATGATAATACACACCATATAAGATCCCGAATCATCATAATACACCAAATACCTTGATCATGACTCTAGATACATCATGATTACTGTTTATGTATGTTGAACATTAATACCTTTAAAATAATAACTACATTAAGAATTCCGTTGGAATGTATCATTTTTCCTTTTCAATGCTTCCATTTGTGAATATAGTAATGAAATGTCATGAAAAATAATTAGTAACAACTAGATATGAAAATGAAACTATGCACATAAACAACATTCATTGGAATTTTCTATGATATCAATGATTCTATATTTTCTATATCCACAAAACACATATCATAGATATTACATAGCCAAGGAAAAAAATCTATTGTATCCAAAAAACACACATTAAAATCATGGAATACCAACGATGATCACAAAAAATAACCAACACTATCTCCAAGTGTTGCTCATGATCAACATTTTTCATTGAATACACCAATATGTCATTGACAAAAACCACTATAAAAGAATCCAGATACCATTGTTATATTTGATTCATCAATTATATAAATATGACTGGTGAATTTTTAATACAAAAATTCTTAACCACATACTTTTACTGAGAATATATAATCTAAATAGATATCCTCGGAATATCATACTTCTAATCTTGTAATTGGAGACATAAAATAACAATCAGATTCTGTAGAACCATTGCGAACCCCTAAATTGATAAGGGAAGTCATCAATTAAAGGAAGTGGATACCAATTAATTATAGTTACTTAGTTATGTTTACAATAATCCCCACAATTTTGAATAATTACATCCACCTTTTTTCAAAACATAACAAGTACTTCTCACAGTGAAATATTAAGGGAAATGAACCCTTTTCATTCCAACTCATACATTTGGAATCTAAATTCCCCAAATTATATTGGTGTTGTTCAATAATAGATTAGTGAGTTAGGACTCATCCCAAGTATGAGATCTGTCATATACTCTACTATTATTATCGGCGGAATCCCTAAGAAATCTTTTGTGAAAACATCCAGAAACTAATCATCAATTATCAAAAAACCATTATTGTCAAACTCATCCACTATTTGTGAGATCAAAGCTACCAGCGAGTATGATTTTGTTCCAACTAATAGTTCCAAAAATCATGTTGCACCTAACTTTACATTATAATGTTCTATAATAATATTCTTGACACCATTATTAGTGTTAAAACTAACCATTCAGGTATAAAAAAATATGTGATATTTTTACATTTTCAAATAATCCATCCCCAATATTTTTTCATAGAAATCCATCTCATGTATTGGGAAATCCCATATCATTGTATCCCCATCAATATTTATATATCATTCATTGTTCATAAGGGATTTATTTCTCATTGTCCAAGAGAAGTTTGGAGTTTCAAAACAGAAGGTATCATCCCGACATGATAACATAGAAGATTAATAACATGAGTAGAAATAAATGAATGGGATAAACCAATGTCAAAATAATATTTTATAAATACAGAATTTAAAATTATTTTACCTCTCACCATTGATGGTCCAAATTGATCATCAATAATCGTTTTATCAGTTCCATATAATTCCTAAGTTAGTGAGATTTGTTCTTTCATTCCCTATTGAGATTAAACGGGTTAAGGATTCATATTATTTATAGAATAAACATGGTTTCCTAGATTTTATAATGAGAGAAATTCTAATTCCCTTGTCCTTTTGAAGCATACATTATCTACAAAACATTATATGTGTCCCCAGCCCCCGGACAAGAAGAACTTTGACAATATTGAAAATGATGACCCATATAATTGAATATTGTGACATTCTCTAAGATGTGTCATACAATCACTATTTATATGATCAAAATAAACACATTAAAAAAAATCCAATGTTACTGTTTTTTTTTCAGAAGATTCATCAATCATCCCATCTGTTTCTAATTATACCCCTACCTAAAAAAATGTCCATCTTCAACTTATTCTAAGAATTAGTGTTCCTAACAATTACAATAATTATTAACATTATTCAAAAGTTTTATTACTCAAGCTGTATCTTTCTTCTACCATTGTTCTATTGAAAATATCTGTATAATCTGTTTTACAAATCCAAGAATTCATTAAGAGAATATATGGCATCAATCCTGATTCATAAATGTGTCCCTTCAAGGACACAATTGGAGAAAAATAAGGTGAAAAGCTAATAAAATATATAAATTAATCTCTCTAAACTTTCAATAATGAAATTTCAGGTTTCAGGAATGAAAACACTATTGTTCTAGAAATTCTGTACTAGTGAGGATAGAAATGTTTCTAGAAAGAATCCTCATAAAAACTTACATGTAATTCCTTGTCCTAATTTAGCATGAACCACTAAATCCCATGATGGGAGTCCTAGATCCTCCAGTATGTACGATTACAACTTGACTTTCGACTCTATGGGTGTGGTAGGGAAATTAATGATTTGATTCAACCTCTTCATCATACCTCTTACATTACTAGTTATAAATCACCCATAAATAGGGGTGGATTATTATTTTGTAAATGAATGGAATGGTACACTTTTATTGGGTTGTCATTTAAATCCCCTCTACTCATATATTGAAAATCGATAACAATACATTGATCTAACTGTTGGTTCACATATGGATTTTGTGAAACTACCTTCTGAATATCCACTTCTGGTTGTTTTCTATGACTCATAACCGATGAAATTTTCTTTAACCAAAAGAAAATAACATATATTATTACCCTATAGCATCTTAAGTCTTAGAAATTTCATATATATCAAATCCCACATATCATAATAATGATTTACAAAATTCAACAATTATTTATATCATTTTTTAAAATTCCACATTTCCCATGGAAAATCAACCGTTTTGGAATATACCACTACTAATCCTTTTCAAAATATCAAATTTTAAAACATTATAAAAAAATTAATAAATAATATATGTTTTAACATATCATAAATAAATACTCAAAATGAACTATGTAACCTAGTGGGAATTTATTCCAATAAATTTAGGTCTTGCTTCTCTCATCGGCTAAACCCATAACGATTAAGCAACAAATCCGAGAAGTGTATCAAACACTCATGTACCAAAAAATATCTAGTAACTTGAATTTTAGCCTAAATAGGTTTTCTACACCTCTTTAGGCTCTGCATTTCATGTTATTACATTTCTACCCCTGGGTACCTTCCCAACTAAAGGAATAAACTTGAATTATTCTCCAAATCTAACACTGATATTCACAAACCCTTTTTCCCCAAATGATAGATAGAAAAAGTAATACTAATACCATTTTTAATATCCCACCCTCACTAATTATCTTTTAAAGAGTCTATGGGTGTTACTGGGCCTTAGGTGACATCTCCAAGACATAAAATTATGTAAATAAATGCCAATCGCTTTTAAAAGAGTTGTGGAATGATTTCCCATTTGAAAATATAACATCTAAACCAATATATACAACACCAAACCACCACTATATGATGTGTGAGAGCAATATAATATAACATAATGTAGTTCATACTAAAAAATAAAATATTAAAATTAACCATATCATATTAAAATGAAGAAACTAGAAAAAATATCCCAAACACAATGAATAAATCCATCAGTAATAAGAACTAAACTCCAAATCCATAATCCTTTCCAAAGGTATCATGAATCACCACTAAATAAATAAAATAAATTTCCATTACATGTATCTTGATACACAATATTTTCAAACACACCAATGTTTACATAAAGGGGGTGAGTATAAAACTCTGTAGGATTTCCTCAAATAACATCTCTACTCACAATAGTAAGATAGATAATGTTATTATATTTATAAAAAATATATTAAAAAAATTTAAAACTATTTAAATCAATTCCACACCATTTTTCGAAACAAAACCTTTATCCAAGAAACATATTTTCCAAAGAAACAATGAAAAAATATCCATCAAATCATTTCTCATATCCAATTGGCATACCCAAAACATGATTCACAATACACCGACCTGTGCATGCTCTACTAACAGTTCTATATTCATGGGTTCTCTCTCATCGACCTACCAAGTTGTAACAAGGTAACTATACTCAAGTTCACAAATAAAAGATTCCCTTTCTACCGAATCACATCATAATACAACAATGATACATTCCCCTTGTCTAGGGTCACATCAACAAAAATAATTCACACTAACCATGTTTTCGAAAAACTATGCCAATCCAACAATGCCAAAAAAAATCTATAAATAAATAATTTTATTTATTTTTTTTAAATAAAGTTAAATGAATTAAAACCAAATAAAAAGTTTTAAAATCATCATTTTAAAATTAGAAAACCAATTTCCCTATCCACAAAACAACCTAACTACAAAATTTTATGAAAATGTCAATAAATACATTTTTCATAATGTTTTTAACATCAATTTAATAATTGAAATTAATAAAATTAGTAAATTGGAAATCAAACCTTTGTGTTCTAACTATGAGGAGATAACAGTGAAGCCACCTACCTTCAAAACATTTTTAAAACTAGTGAACAACACAAATCATCCAAAACCAACATTAGATATTTTTTCTTTCCACCAAGACCATAAGATAACATCATGATTGGAAACACACCACATGGATAAATCCTAAGTTGATTTTATCCATGAATACAAGAGTGGGAAAATCATAAAACATATGAAAAACACCAATAACTAGAACATACCATGGAATAAAATTATATTATAGGGAAATAATTAGAAACATATTCCTCCAAGATCAAGGGGAAGAGTCTCTCCCACTAGTGGAGGGCGTTGAAATCAGGTTACTGTCTCACTAAGGGAATAGTGAGGCAATAAGGGAGTAATATGAACTAAAAATATAGAATTTATATCTTATTTATAATACTTTATAGTTATGGTGGATGGTTATAAAAACATTTCACTAACCATGAATCAACCACTATCTCCAAACACCCAACTAATGGTTGGATTTCACTATAATATTATCCATCTGCTAACCTTGATACACCTCTTTGTTCAATATTGTATGCTTTCTCCTAAGTGTCTACATGACTTGGCCAAACCGTGTGCCTACCCCAAGCACACTATTTCTATAGCATAGATTCTTGGAAAGTGTGGTGTGGTTTCTACAAACCATTACCATACCTTGAACCTCCTCAAGTTCACCCAAAAAAATTCCAAAAACTCATCAAATCTTCCTGAAATGTAACAAATTAACATTATACACTTAAATACATATGTGATGGGTTTATTACATGAAACCCATGGTTCTACACTTGATCATTTTACATAAAATCTATTAAATAATTTGATTAATATTTAATTGAAATGATTTAATTTTTCTTAATGAGATTCATGGGTTACTATGATGATATATCTGATAGGTGTTAAGGGGATTTTATTAACTAAACCAAGTTGTATAAATTAAAAAAACCCAAATATAGGAAACATAATTTATCAATCCTTAAAACATGGTATTATAAAAATTATGAACCTATATGTGAAACTGTAAATGAATTACTATTTCACCACATTTATCTTATGATTTTGAAGAAGATCATGAGATGTATCTGAAGGACATCCCACCTATGTATTATATAAATGGACTGATATTGAATCACCAATTATATAGGAAATATTCTCCACCTTCCTTACTATTCTAGTGCCTCACTATATATAGGTGGTAGAAGAATAAATATTTTAGACCATCAGAGTATTTTATTGTAACAAAAAAGTTTTTCATATAAGAATCATGGAATTAGAGCTCTTTTATATATGCATTACCGACACTAAAAAACAATACAATGATTTTCTCTTGTGTTACAACATATAAGTAAATCATTTCAACCAATTAAAAATTAACTCTTTTATCTTATTATTATATTTTGAATCTCCAATAATAATTATAGAAAAGTTTATGATGTTTTGAACATTGACTATTAACTTTCAATTTTATGTGAAGGTGAAGTGAATATAGATATATATCCAAATAAATTCATAGAATTTTACTTTTATCAAACATATTAAACAATATTGTTCAAATGTCACCATATGAGAGTGGGAATATTATGTATATCTACTTTAATATGACACTTAAAATAAATCCTTATAGTAATTTTTTCATTTCACCTTATACTATATTACAAGTAATAACTTATGAAATCATTCCAAAACTCTATTTATTTATCTTCAAAACTCATTTGGAAATATATGATAAAATTAAAAATATATAACATTATATAAAATACATTGTGAATTCCCATTCAAAAATATTTTTTAGATTAACTCTATACCTATTTTAGAGCAACTCTCAAAGTCAAGAATAATACATATCAAATTAACAAAAAAGTGTGACCCTATGATCCTTTATATTGTAGAAAAAATATGAATAACTATATCTAGAAATGTAATAATATAGATACTTTAGAAAGGAATCAGTGCTACTTAGGCTATAAAGGGATCTAAAATGATCATTATCAAACACAATTATCTATATTCTTATGGACACCAACTGTATTATATGCATTCATTCACTCTCTTATGATCATTTTTTCTTAACAATATCAATACATCTTGAAAATATCCTTACCATATTTTTTTTATATTTTAATATCAAATAATAAATAAATTATTTATAAAATCCTTATTTTCTATATTCCCACAAACAAGAAATTGCAATAATTATAAATTATTTTATTTATTGAATCTTTCACTCCTTCACGAATTAGAAAATAATGTTAATTATTTTTTTTATATTTTTTATACATTGATTAATTGATATTAATTATTTTTTTACACATTCATATTCTTATTATTCTACTAAATCTTGTTATAATTAATTTTAAGATGTTTATTAAAAAATTTAGACAATTTTGAAAACTATATATATGATCAAAAGGATTATTTTCTTTATATTGTCTATATTTTACAAATGAAAACATCTTTAATAAGTGATATATTATTATAAAATATTTTAAAATTTATCCATAAAGAGTAATTTTTTAATCAATATAATTCATTCTACTATAGTATATATTGATACCTAGATAGATTGAATCATCCTGACACATTTTTTATATGATATTTGTAAAGTTAAATATAATCCCGACAATGTTTAATGTTAACTATACATAAGAATTTATTCTTACCCAAATTGAGCTTCATTATGAAACATATGCTTAGGAATAAGTAGATTCTTATTATACAAAATGACCCTTGTGTAATTTCATATTAATGGGGAAAAGATACTTATATATAATATGATATTTATGAAAAAAATAACCCTTTAAATTAAATATATCCTTTTAAAGAACTATATACTTATTAAAAATACTTAGAAAAATATGGAGAGTAAAATTAAAAATTTCATTAATGTTGTATATATTTGTTTAAATTTATATAATTATGTTTATTATCTATAAATATTAAATATGATTCCAATTTATCCTATTTTACTTGCATACTTTAATATTATTTTTAAATATGGAATAATTATTCCACATGCATTAAATAAAGAAAATCATATGAATATTTCTTTCGGAAATCTTATCGGAATCACTATGTTGATTTTGAAAAAATCATTAGTAGTTGTTTGTTTTTTCAATTTTGATCGAGAATTTAAAAAATAAGTATTAAATTGGATAGTATATTTGAATATGGTATATATGAGAAATATCTATAAATAAATATTAATAGAACAAAGATATATTAGATAAGAGGATAGTGGTGATACACTAAAATCTATATATTAACTCTATTATGAACTGATTAAATGACACATCATGTTCATAATTTGAAAAGTATAATTTTTTTTGGAGTTTTAATTATTTTTATATTTATCTATGTGTGAACCACTTCCTAGTAAGTTTTCATTAAAAATCATAAAATAGTGGGTTATAACACCATTAAATTGTATGTTTGTCTTATTCATCAAGGGTGAAAAGTAGTTTATTATATGATGTTAACACAATTAAAAATAATTTCCCTATGTTGGTTGTGCCTGTACTAAAAATGTCAGGTTGTACATGGGTTGTGACTGAACAAAAAATTCAGTATTTTAGTGGGTGTTATTTCTCTTGGTTTAGTGATAAGTATACAAAGGGTCTCTTTTATACAAACTACTATACAAATACCTTTTGTTCATATTATTATTTTACACTACTTATATATTTTTAATGGTGATATAATCAATAAAATTTTATAAACCATAAAATTAACCCCTCATAACCATTGATACATTTATCTTACTATAAAAAATTGGTATCAGATCCTAACCCATGAAATATCACTTGGATCTGTTTTAGAGGTTCATATTATATACATTATATATATATAGATTATTTCAAACCATATCTTAGACTTATACATATAAGAGGAAAGATAATTTTATATTCCATGTTCAAATTATAATGATTGTTTGATTCCTTTGAGACCAAAATTTTAGATTTAATTGTAAATGGGTATTAACCTGATATAATAGAATCATTTATAAAATAAATAATCATTCATATTTATCCTATCAAAATAAAATAATATCAATTACCAGAGACTGACCATGGATCATTGATTGTTAATGAAATGGTAAAGTATTTTTTAAACTATAAACTCGTGAATATTTCATATTGTTGTATTAGTAGAAACGTGTATAGCCATGTATCTTCAGAATATACTAATCATGACTTATTTATTACTATCTAAGTCATGAATTATGGAACTAATATGCTAAAAAGAACCAAAATTGGGATAGGCGAATATCAATATTTTAATTTGGGTGAATAAAAAACTTTTATTCAAATGTTTCATAAATTCACTAGTATTAGAAAATAGAATGAGTGATTTATGAAAATATTGGGATAATACTATAAATTTAGATATATTGTTATTATTATTAATAGAGAAATGGAATGATGAAATTATTAATATTGATGAAATTTAAAAACCTCAACGTATAGATAAATAATAAACTCATTATTTCATTATTTCTTTATGAATTAGAACATTAAAAAAATATTGATAAATACATTAGATATAGAAAATGAGTTTTTTTAAATTTAATATGAATTTTATTTGTTAATTAACAAATTATGATATATAGGGAATGGAATTAAATGACATTTCAGAAGTATAAATGATAATGAACTAAGTAAATATTTGGTATTCTACAAAAATTAAAAAGTATTATCTATGAAATGACCATAAAGGATAAAAATAATATTTTTTTCTAGAGTTATCTATGAAATAAATTCATATAAATACTAAATAAAATTACATATAAATCTTTATTTCCCAATAAAAATGAAATAATAAATTGATAATTGAATAAAATATTTAGTGGCATGTGGGATTTATACTAAGGATTTAAATTCTAGTGATGAATATGGAACAAAAAACAATTAACCAACTTATGTATCACAGATTCATTAAATCATGATACTAATTATGATTAATATTTGAACAAATATGACTAAAAAATTATTTTTGATATGTAATTTAATTATGTTTAAATAATAAAATATTAAATTATAATTTTTTTTAAATTATACATAAAATGTATATAAAAAAAATAAAATGAATATTGAATAACAGAAGAAAAGTTTCCTAAAAAACAACATATAATTGAATAAAATGAAATTTATAAATATTTTTATTCACCGAAACATGAAGTTAATGAAAGAAATTTCAATGTGTAATGATAAGGGTTAATAATTTAACCAAATATTAATTAAGGTATCAAAATAGAAAATGATAGTTTAATGTAAAACATGACCACATGATTTCAAGGAAGAAAATGTTATGATAAAATGATGAGTATTGATAAAATAAATGTAAATAATAATAGAGTTATATATGATTAAAAATTACCCAAATCATGTGAAATTTTATTAGTTATGTTTTTTAAAGGAAATATATTAATTTTCACATATTTTATATGTATAATGAAAGGTTATTATTCGTGTGAATATTATATTATATTTCCGCAATATTTATCACACTGAAAAGATTTTATTTCTAAAAAACATAATATTATGGATTACCAATGGACTGTTGTTTGATATCTAATATGGTTCGCAACAATTATTTTACTAATCCCATTGTACCCAATGTATAATGAGTTTAAAAACTACATTATCATTGATTTTAGAGGGAATATGTCATGGAAGTCTCGAGAAATGGATTATGGTAAATGGAATGTTTTCACCAAAGGAAGTTTTATAGGTTTCCAAAATATTTTTTATCATTAAATAGATGGGTCAGATGTATTGTGATATATATAGAAAACTACAAAAATAAATGTTTATGGTTTTAATAATTTGGTATTTATAAATTATTTATTTTTTAAAATGTATTATATCAATAATGGTTAAAAGTTAATATATTTATAATTTAACAAGGATTGGATGATGGTATTCTAGATTAATTTCTAAAAAATGAATTGTTTATAATTATTAATGTCTTTTTTTATTCTAATAAAATAAAAAAACATTTAATGAATTAATATACTTTAACAAAGTAATCAAGTTGTTAAATCTTCAAAATGCGAATGGTTAGTTACAATTTTATTTCAAAAGAGACTTAGTTATTCTATAAAAATTTACTATAATATTTATCTATTAAAATACTTTTTTGTAGTTACCCAATTTTAAACTAGTAGAAATAACATTTCGGATTCATGGATGAATGGTATACAACAAAGAGTTAATTTCAAATCAATTAGAAAAGTTAATTTTGTAATAGTAATTAATCTAAAAAAATTATACATTTACTTACATGATCATATAGTATGTCTTGGTCGTAAGAAATTGGTTTTTTAATTGATGAATTTCTTTTATTTACATGTGTTTATTTTCTTTCTTTGTAAGAGATCAACATTATTAAAGTATAAAAATTATTCTATACTATTTCAAAATGTGAAATATTATTAAATTTTATATCTTATATTTTTTAAAGGATAATAATTTATAAATCATTAATTTCCAATATGAATATTACAAGAATAAAAAATAATATTTTAGATGAATTTTATTAAAATATAATAAATGAATATAGTTTATCAAATTAAATTTTATAAAAATCTATGAATACTACATAATATGTTTCCAATATGAATATTACAAGACATATTTTAATGAAAACACTATTACTTTAGAAGGGAATGATACATAAATTTGGTTATATCAGAGTTTTTTATTAATATTTTTATCCCTAATACAAAATATAAATTATATAAATTCATTGATAAGTTAAAAAAGTGAATATTTTATGAACATTATAATTTTGTAAACTTATAGATATGGAAAAAATGACAAACATAGTTTTTGATGCATGTGTTCATGTAATGTTTGTTAAAAAATATTTATAAAATAATTCATCTAAACATAACAATATTGAACATTATTTTATATATTTTAATTTTGGAGATGATCCCAATCCATAATATAATTAACATATGAGGGGAATAATTACCCTCATGAATCATCATTTATAATACATGAATATCACCCTATAGATAAATTTTTTGGTGGATTCAAGCCTTGATTTGATACTAAAATTTATTTAGAAAAATTTTATTCAAATTATTGTATTAATTTTAATTTTCCTTCAGATAGTAATTATAGTTTATTAAAAGATACTAATGGGATTTTAGCTATAAATGATCAATTAAATTAGTTTTAAAATATAAAGCATTGAATTTAGTTAAACCCTCTAAAGATCAATATGTTGTTGTTACTAAACATATATTTATGGAGAAATTGGATGAATCAGGTTATATTATAGAGAATAAATATAGATTAATTGTGTAACATTATATTCAAGAAAAATTAAATGATTATATTGAATCATTTTTAAAAATTCCTTTATTAAAATATTTTAAAATAATTCAAGAATATATTTTTCTTCATGGTTTTATTTTATGTCAATTGCATTCAAAAAATTATATTATATATTGACTTATTGAAAGAGATTTTTATTTAAAATTAAACACGTTTTTTGAACATGAAAAAACCATATCATAATTTGAAACATTCCGTGCCTCATTAGGAACGTAAATAAGTACAATGATCTTTGTATGAATGATTTCATAAACTTATTTGGAAAATGGTTTAGTAAAAGGAAATTTATATCAATCAAAATACTATTATTTAGATTAACAAAAGTAATTTTATAATAAAATAGGTGTTGATTATATAGTAATTGGATAATTATGTGAACTAATTTATAATGACTTTTCATATTTAATGACATCATAATATGACTAGAGTGTTATGGTTTAAATGAAATTTTTTCAATTCATTAGTTTTCCCAAAGATAATATATAATTTTTCATATTTAGTCTAAATATCCAAATGAACTAATTAAATAATTTTGACGTTGTTCAAATAAATTTTTATCTACCAATATTAGTAAAACTTGTAAATTACATGTAGGTATATGTGCAAAATCCTTTGATATTATAGTTCATAGAGGAATTATAGGTGTCATATTTTATATAACCTCTTCTAGTCATATGTTATGTTTAATGTTTTCTTTTGAGCTAGAATTTATGGTAATCATAATGACAAACACATGAAAGTTTCCAAAAATATTATTGAATATGTTAAAGGTTTTATAAATCATGGTTTATATAATCCTTAAAGAACCTTTCTTGGAACAAAAGTTTATTTTGATTCTAATTTTTGAGGTTGAAAAATTAATAGAAAATGTTCTATAATTTTTTGTAATATTTTAGGAAAATGTATATATATTTTATATTTCAATGAGAATATTATATATTTCATTATCAATAGTTAAGTAAAAAATATATTTATATTTCTACGTATATTGATCCGTGTTTGTAGATAAAATTAACACAACCTAATTTTTATATTCATTTTTCAAATTTTTCTACTTTATATGATAATTAATATTCCCCTTATATTTCTAAAACCCCTTTAGAACACTCAACAACTAAGAATATTGAAGTATGTTGTTATTTTTTAGATATCATGTAATGAAAGGACAAATCAATTAAAAATATCTTTTTAAATATGATCTATTAGTTTATATTTTAACTAAACCATTAGATAATTTTCTAAAGGTTGGGGAAAAAGTCTCAATTTATTATTTAAAAAAAATAACATTTTTGTGTGGGTATAGGGAGACCCATTACATAGCCCAAATGCCCAAGGACATGTTTCCTAGATACAAGGCTTGAAAGCCCATTTTTTGGCCCAATGGACCCCTCAGTGAACAGTACTGCTACAGTACTCGTGCTGCTACAATACCCGCTACATTCCCACCACCGCTATAGTACCTACTGCAGTGCCTCTTCTGCTACGGTTCCACCACTACTATAGTAATGCTATAGTGCCCTACTACAGTACTACTATAATACACTGGAATTTCGCCCCTTCCCCGATTTGATCCTGGGTATTGTGGATGCCAAGAAGGATCCAATACCACTTGGGTACAATCTCGTTGGAACCATTACATAAATTTATGTTTGTGAAGACTAAATATAAAAATATAATAATCTAAATTATATTTAAAACTTTTATATTCAATGAAGTTTAATTTTATAATTATTTTTAGTTTATTTCTCTTTTTATTGATCTTTTAGAAACTGTTGTCTATTTTATCAATGCTATTCAAAATAGTCACTATTTTATACGGATGTATACTATGAGTTTCATTCACTAATTATTTTTTGAACAAGATGGAATATAAAAATAATATTGTATATTTCTATTTTTAAGTTGGTTTATATTTATTATTAGGATTCATGACATTAAATACTATTATGAATCTTTAAATCGTATTTAAAATGATGAAATTATTGATTTTAAAATCATCTTAAATTTTTGAAACAATTGATGTTTTAGTATTTATTTTTGTTAAACTAACTACATATAATAGTTGAAAATTTTATCATTTTGAGAATTTATAAAATGGGGTAGTATTTAATTTTTTTGTTAATTAGTTTTAAAATTTATTAAATGTGGGTATTTTTTATTGTCTCTTGGATAAATTATTTTTTAAGTTTTAATAATTATTGATTATTCACTTATTTAAAAAACCATATTTTATATATTCACTCTAACATGTGTTTGGGAAAAAATATCTTAATAATTGTTGCATTCACTTATTTTATAATAAAATATAAATGTTGAATTTTTTTTATTCATCAATGTTTTAATTAGTTAATTGTTATTTAATTTTTTATGGCTTATTTAATTGTAATCTAAGTATTATATTTATTTAGGTTATAATTTTTTCAATTATGTTTATGATTTTTTTTAAATTTTTGTGAATCCTTCCTTTCAATAAAAATAAATTTATACATAGAATGTAAATTTTTATTAAAGGAATTCATTCAAATTAATTTTTAAATTATCATTGCGTTTTTCAAAATATTTCATTATGAATTGACTGTTTAGTGAAGGAATTCAACCTTATTAATTGAATATAGATCAATAGGTTGAATAAATAATCCTTACACATATTGAATATGAACCTTTGGAAATCAAAGACGACCCTTAAGTAGAGGATTGTGACCCTTAACAATTTTTTTTTTGCATATATGTAAATTGATCACTATTAATCAATTGGTCCATTCAAATATATTAATGATTAAAAATGAAATTTATCCTAAGATTAATTGATCATTGTAAAAAAATAATTCTTATAATGAATAATATTATTATAGAAAATATAATACTTATATTAAAATGGATCCTCACAGAAAACCGGATCTTTTTAAAAATTACATAGAAGATTTTGGATAATGAATATTAATCAATAGTTTATTATGTTTTTTATTTTAATTATTTTAAGAAAAAATATTTATTTTCATTGAACTATATGTTTCATATTTATTGTTATTAATAAAATATAGATAGAAAAATATTTTTAAATATTAAATAAATATTTCACATAAATAATGTGGAGAAAAAATCCTAATGAATCATCTAGGAAATTAGTACAAGATCTACATGAGGAATTTAAACAACTATGGAGTGTATTTCTATCTTTTAATTTATGTATGGATAATTGAGAAAATAATATCTATAATGTATATTAGTTCAGGTGATTTTCTGTTTTGGAAATATCCATACTTATTTGTAAAAAGAACCAGAATAAGTGGGAATAAATAGAGTAGTGACATTTTGTGATCATTATGTAAGATCTATTAGAATAAAATTATTCTAGAAATAATGATGGAGATATCTCTACCAAAATGATTAAAAAATACCTTGAACTCATTGATAAATTTATGAACTATTTATTTATTATTTTTTCTGTTTAAATTTCTTACCATTTTTGTGTTTGTAAACTATTAGTTTATAATCTATCATTCGAAACTAAGACTTGGTTTGTTATACCCCCATTAAAATTTGAATATTTATTATTTATAAATTTTAAAATAGGATGGTTTTTTGGATGAGGCCTCTATAGTGTAAAGGTAGTTTTTATGGGTTGTAAATCCTCTTTACAAGTTAATTTATCTTGTTGGACATGCCTCCACTAGAGAAAGAATCTTGTAATTGGGTTTTGACTCCCCTTAAAATGTTATACTATTATTTAGTGTATTTTTTATCATGAATAGATATAATTGAAGAATAGAGGTAGGATCACATTGATCCAAACTAAAATAAAATTAGCTTGTCATCATATTTTTAATTTTATGCTTCTTAAAAAATATCTTACTCTTATATAATCTTTAAAATGAAACAAACTAATTATTTCCCCCAATTCTTGACCATTAAATAGTTTCTAACACAGGGAAAACATGAAAATGGGATATGATTATGTATATCCTTTATGGAAAAGTCATAAGTTCTCTATTCGGTAATTATTGACTAACCATGATTATGAATACATCAAATTTTATTCACCATTATAGATGAGCACGTCACATTCCCCTCACACAAATAAATAACTACATAATTTGTACTATATATGTATGGAAAAAATCATCCCAAGTATATCTTAATAATGGTTGTAGATTTCATATTTGTCATATGGTAAAAAAATTCCATATTTTTTAAGTTCCAAACAACATAATGATCAGAAATATACCCACCCCCCCCTAATTAATTAATCCTCTAGGACTATATAAAAATGGTACCAAACATTGAATGTCATCATTCTAGGTGTCATTCTAGCCTTTAGATTTAAAAACTATATATATGAACTATACATGCATAATATAAAAATCATGTAGTGTATGACACTACATGTGGTACACATAGTGGGACATTTAGAGAAAAAAACTAATTTTTCACCTTGTTTCCATATTTTATATCCAAAAACAATAATTTTACTCTCACTAAAATTAAATTTTTTTCATAACTTCTAAAAATCTATTCCAAACATTAGTTAATTATAACTTGAATTAATACTTTGAGACATCAATTATTATTTTACTTAATGAAATATATATCAAAATATATGAATATATATATATATATATATAATTTTAAAAAATGATATAATTGTGCTTGTATTTTTATTACATTTTATTGTCTACTTTTAAAAAATTATTTAAGAATAAATATCCTATGCATAGATAGTATCCTCTATAAATAAAATATATATGATATGTTTTATATCAGCCGTTTTTTTACTTCACATTAAGGTATTATGTTAAACTAAATACATTTCTATGTAAATCATGTCACATATAAATATGTGATACAACCTATGTAGTACTAATAATTGATATATTTCTTCCCTTATTAGTCTTAATGAATTATATTTTATAGATTTATATTCATTATAAGAATATAATGTAATATTTTAATCAATAATGATAATGTTTTATTTGTACTAAATTTATTTTCATGTGTTATATGGATTTAAATTAAAATTCAATTTCTTATTTTTTTTATTTTCATATTAAGAAAATTCATCATTTTTTAATACAAAAATAAAATATTTTAAGTGTGATTTTTTGAACAACCAGAAAACTTGTTTTGGGTGATTTATAGAAAATGTTGACTTTCAATTGAATTATAATTCATCTTTATCCATTTAAAAAGTTTCATATTTTTTAATGAATTCATTCAGTTCTACTTTATTAACCATAATACAATAAATTTCATTAGGATCATCATTACAAATTTTCTCTGTATAGAAACATTTTTATGGTTAAAAAAAATTTTACAATAAAACTTTTTTTCATCACATTTTGTTATTTTTTTCAAATAATGTTATTCTACTTGGTGAAATATAATTTTCCTAATTGGAATGAATATTTGAAAAAAAAATTCAAATTTAGTAATGATTTCACACTTACTTTTCATTATTTATGAATAGAAACATTGGTTTAAAATCAAGTTAATGTTGTAAGAGTGAAAATGATTGAAAGGATAAAAAATAAAATTTTAAGGACTTAAAGAAATAAAAAAAATATAAATTCTATTTTAGAGTCATATTTTTTCCCTATATAATATCTAATTAAAATGTGATCCCTTTGGATCCATTATCTCTATGTAATACAATATTTTATTTTAATTCTTTGAAACATTTGTAGTGTTTCCTCTCCCTCACTTATTAATGGAAACTCCCATTACACAATTATCTATTCCTCAAGAACATATTATATTAGAAAAAACCTACCATAATTCCATTCTAAAATACTTTATCATGTCTTAAGGGACATTTTTTTATCAGAATTCATTTGTATATGTGATTTAACTATAAATATAAATAGTTTTTCAGAAAAAGAGGTGTAGTTCTTAACCAAGTGTTTTCATTTTATTTTTTTTCCATTACCTCTATTTAAACTATATGAACTATTTTAATATAATAACATGATTATCTCTAATATATTGAAATCATATTATGTTTATGTTTTAACAAATTTTCTTCTACTTATACATATAATGTAAAAATAAAATTCCAATCACATGTACAAGAAAACTAGTAACACATAGGACGATGTATTTTGATTTTTACCACTGAATATTATACCACTTCATTGTTTAATGTCATATCAAAAATAAAAACATTGATCATTGGTGTTTTTGTACTACCACCTCACAAAGATATATATTTTAATTCTAAACACTACCTCACATGGATGATATATATATGTGGATTTATATAATTACTATTATATCTATATTAATGTTGTCATTTTATAAATTTAAAAGTATCCATACATTTTTTCCCTCTCATTCATTTAAAAATAGAAATATTTCTCATGTGAATGTATATACTACCGTTTCCATGCTTGTAATGTTAGTCATTTTTCATAGCCATATTACATGGTTGGCTATAAAAGTAAAAATAAAGTATAAAATTTCAGTTGAAACAAGATTATTATTTTTAAAAATATATAATAATTATCTATTGAACATATTCAACCTACCAACTAAATTTTCAACATAGAAGTCGAACATTCTCAAAACATTTTACGTGAGCATAATCGATTAAGTAATTATGTATATATTTTATATAATTGAAATAAAATTACTAATAAAAATTTTAAAATTACAGTAAGATGGTAAATAATGAGCATAATTTTATTCTCGAGGAATACAATTATTGTATGTGACAAGCTGAAATAAACATTAAGGATTTCCAAAATAAATCCCTTTTAATTAATACATAATTTATTTTCATGAAATGTTTTATTTTTTGTGGTGTATTATCATCTTTATGGATGTATTTTATATTTATTATCAAAAAAAATATTTATTAAAATCAATTCAAACTTTCTTCCATTAATTATTCATTGGTTTAAAAGTAATCAATTCATAAGGACTATTCAATAGTAAAACCGTGTTTTAAAATTTATTGACTCATTTCATGTAATATTTTCCTCCAGGTATATATTTATTAACGGAGGTGTAATTATTTAAATAATTGATTCCTTAAGGTTATTTTTCCCATTATTTGAATGTAATTAAAAGTTCATCTATTTTCATATATAATACTTGGCTTTCTATACAAAGAGAATAAATAACGTTTTTAACGCACATGATGCCAATGAATTTTTCCATAACCACTACCATTATTTCATTTTTTTTCTTTCTCTATAGGATTATCTATTTCATTTAATTAAAAACCATCAATATTTTTTATATAGATATGTTATTTGGAATACTGGTTACTAAATTAATGGGATGTTATTATATTTTATATTATTTTACTTATCTTTTAAAAAGAATAATTTTAAGATTTTGCTGATTGAAATGATATATTTTATGTTTTTAATGTATTTTAAAGTCCTTTTATATTTTTTATTATGATTTGTGGCCCTGATATAGATCATTAATGCATTGGTTATTAATTGTCTTCTCCAGAGAATCATGATGGAATTAACTGAGTAGGTTATTCAATTTATATGTATTCTTATAAGGATTATTATAATTTCCAATAATGATAATTTACCAAGAACCCTACATGAATATTTTATTATTATTAATGATTTATCATGTAAATTCATAATGTAGGATAATTATTTTTATACAATGAAATTATTTTTACCATTATGGGTAAATGGTATTTTTTTGTTTTTTATGGGTTCCCATATTTTCTACGAAACAATAATGATTATTATTTTTAATTTATATATTCATATAAAGTGTTCTATTAAATATTTAGATAAAGAATATGTTTTAATGTGTTAATAAATAACTATTTGTGTTCAATCTATATTATGTTGAAGGAAGACTCTCCTATATGATCTCATGATTTTTAAATCAACTTACTTATTTCATTCGTCCTTTGCATATGAATGTTACTGATCTTATTGGTTTCACCCCACATTTTATTGTATTTTTATGGGTTTGTGGATTAATTAAAATATAGATGGATTCAGGTAAAAATTCATAAATATTTTTTTTAAAGAAATCGTGTTTCATTAAAAACATTTTATATTTTTTGAAAAAATGGTATTGAAGTGGAAGTTTCTATTTTTTAATGTATTAGTTAATTATGTAATACTTATGAACTTATTATCTAAAAACATAAACATAAAAAGTTATTAAATAGTCGAATAAAACGTTTTTGTGATTTTATATTAAAGAATACATAATATCTTATAGTCTGGTCCTTATATTAGCCATCAAATAGATGGTTTATATCATTATTTGACCAAGATTATAAAACTATCTCGAGTCTATGCCAGTCCAAAAATGGGCTCAATAGAATTTAAAATCCCTAACGGTTAGTGAAAAGTTCATGAGAATAAAAAAAACTATTTTTGGGAATGCTTTATCCACCAAATTACCTAGAAGAAATTAACATGAAAGTAGGGAATTGTTTTCCAATTAAATTTCAAAATGAATATACTATAATAGTTTGGAAAATATAGTTTCCAAAAAGAACAAAATTACAAAAGATCACAAAAATGAAAATTCACATCTCCACCTAACATTTCATAACCATAGAATCACCTAAACTACTGAAATTCAAACCCTCTACGACTCTGTGGATCCATAAATTTACTTACATTATACAAAATATGATCTCCAGACACCAGAAGGTGTGTAAATGCTTCAAGAAAAAATTCTAATATTATCCCACCATGTGCTTCATAGAAATAATTTATTAATTAAAAAAAATATTTAAGTAAACTGAAGACAATATATGAAGTATTCTTTACACTAATTAAAAAAACATAAAAATTTAACACTTTTTTAAATTTTTAAAATGCACAAATAAAGCCAGTTTTCAATGAATTTTTATAACATTAAAACAACTGGTCAATAATTATTAATATAGAAAATATTCTCACGGGTTAAAATTAATTTCAGGATATGGAGGATCCTCATAGTGTTTATGGGATCAGTATGCCACATATTGTGAACATTATCCTAGTATAATAGCCATTAGGGATAAGAGTTTAATCCTGATAGTGGTTCCATGTGTGCACAGAACCCTCATAGAATAATCCTAGGGTGTAATAGTTAACCATTTAGGATAGATCCTAGACACATCATTGATAACTATTATTCTAACCAAATTAAAATTGATTGATGGGTATTTAATATTTGAAATAAATAAATTTAATCATTAAAACATTTCTCATTAACAAAATCATGGGAGAAATCCATTTTCACAATTATTACCTAAAGAAACAAATATTAAAATCATTTCTTTAAAATAGTTCAAAAATTAATTTTAAAGAAATATACCCAACCAATGTTTTCTAGCTATTTTAAAAAATAATTTCATGGAGGGAAAAGATAATGTTTTTTATAGAAATATAATTCATCAAATAAAATATCGTGAAACACTTTTAAAATAATCCCCCACTTTGAATCCACAAGAAAATGAAAATGGACGACTCTAGGAAATGATGAAGGATCCCTAAAATATTATATGCAATCCAGAATATCCAAATTAACATGTCATAAAATATTGTGGAAAAATTAATTACCTACATCAATAATTCCAAAAAAAAATAAAAAGTAAACTAGATATCTAGACAAAAAAGCCTAAATTTCATGATGGATCTTTATAGAATAAAATTATAAAACCAATATATAAAAAATTGTCACGGTTTTCATAGTACTTGTGAAAAGAGAATGTGAATGAATTGATGATACACTATCAAAATGTTGTTATCCTGTCCATGATTGTATGAAATCATGGATCGACACATCTATCCTCTAAGAAACATTTTTCTAAGATTTAAATACATACAAAGGAAGCCCTCTATTTGGATAGAATGTGTTTATGTCAGAGTAAAATTGTTAATAATTAAGGTTCAGGGGTCGAATAATGATATATAATACCATTAAAAACAAGTCCAGATGGCAATATCTAGAATACAAATAACATGTCTATAGATATAGAAAAATTAAGTAGGTAATCTTCGGTATACTGAAGGTTTGGGGTCATCCCACTAGCTGGTTGATAAAGAACCTATATAATTATTTTCAATAATGTTTTGCATACAGCCCATTAAATCCTCAATACTCCCCAAATAACCTTATAATAAACCAAAACCTTATAAAATGAGTAGTAAAATATAATTAGAAAAAAATTTAAAAAGTTCATACATCAACAATAAACCCATGATATTACAATTCTCCTAAATATATTTATTTTTTCCCTAGAAATCAATCTCGTAAATTTTTTTTCCACAATGAGATGAGGAAATTGATGTCTCATCCTAGACTACCACTCCAACTTATCATGATAATATGACCCTTGAATCAAATTAAATTGATCAAATCGAATTGACTTCACACGTAGATCCTTTAAAAGAGAATCAAAACTAGACATGATCATGCAGTCATGTACATATCAACTTCAATGTTGAGGTCATCCCAATTCATAATTTAATACATGTTGGGATGATACATCATGAGATGGGAAACATGAAAAAATGTTTTAGTTGAATATAACAATGTTTATATATATATGAAATAATCCTCCCTTCTATGCTATGAAAACACATATAATTTATAAAACATAATTTTTATTTATTACATAATTATATAGTCTTTGATGATGGAGGGGTTGAGTTTCTTTAGTAAATTAGATACCAAGAACATTAACATTGAACAATGATATATTATAATTTTTTAAAATTCCATAAGATGCCCTCAAAATAAATTAGTATTTGAATACTAAATAGGATAAATTCAGGATGTATGTTATAGAGGGGTGAGATATAAATCCATATAAGGGAATAATGAAAGAATAATATGATGAATCTAATACATATGACTCGAAATTAATTTCAAGGTGACATAACATTTTTAGAATCATAAACAAGAACATCAAAATATGAATATATATGATAACAACAAGGCTATGTGGAATGTGGTAACAACATAATACCTGACATCATTAGAAAAGGTCAAGGACCACTATTGGGAAATCCTAACATAGTGTTCATAGAAAAACTACCATGAACCATATATGATATATCAATAGAATAAAGGATGAACTAATTCATTGAAGGGAATATAATTCGTTCCATGCCCATTATATTCATGTCATATACATGCATTTTTTAAACAAAGATCCTACAACAGTAGAATCTCATTCATCAATTTTAATACCAATATTAATTATTTTGGTTTACATACATGGTAGTAACCTATAAATGAATGATAATTATATTTATGTTAATAAAATTGAGTGTAATTTAGTAGGGGTATATGAAACAAAAATTTTTTTCATAGAAAATTATGTAATAATTTTGGTAGTATAATAGTTGTACGTAAAGATGTACAGAAGAATTTAATGACAGTGAAATGCGGTATTTAATTTTTTTGGAATCATTAGGATAAAAAAGAGATGTGAAAAGACATATTCCATGACATAAATTGGAAATCCAGTGGAATAATACACAGAATGTACAAGAATTAATACGAGGTTGAAGAGAATCACATACCTTGATTAGGAACTTATAAAAGCTTGGGAGATCTTATTATGATATAAAGAATATTTTAGATGGTATTCAAAAAGTATTTAGGATAATTAATTCATGATTAGTGGTTTTTTTGTGATGATTAGGGGACGTTTGAGTGGGTATTTATAGAAAAAAGAGAGTGAAATTATTTGTTAATTTATATTGAAATATTTTTGGAATCTATATCTTAAAATAATCAAACCCACAAACTATACAATGGATATTTTCAATTGTTTCTACGAAATTTTGTGTGGTGAAATATTTTTTAATTTGAAGAAATTAAAATATTAAGATTGTTAAATTATTGATGTAGAAGTGATTCATTTTCAAACTGAATTTATTTCTAATCCCTAAAATATTCTATAGGATTTGTAGGATTCAGATAGGTTTTCTTAATTAATTAAATAACATTAAATCACATTATGTTAAAGGTGAAACATATTTGTGATCATGGATTACCTATGTAGTGTTATTTATCTTACTTTTTTGACAATATGATTTCATAATATAGAATGTATGTTTATACATTATTTATTTTTTACCCAAACACATTTTTCATCTCAGAAAATTATGAAATATTCTCTTTTGTATAATTTTGAGAAGACTCTTTATAAAATAAAATTTATTTTTTAAAAAATCCTTTTATAAATTTAAAAAAATTTAAATTTAATTAAAAATACATTTTTTACAATGAAATACTAGTATTTACAGCACTATAAATATTCTTTATCTTATAAATATTACCTAATATTTCATTAAATTTTATAATTATTAATATTTAAATAAATATTATTTATTACTATTATTTTTTTAAAATAATATTTATTTTAAAGAAACTAATTTATCATAAATAGTTGCATAATTGAATCAATATATTTATTAAAAAACAATTCAATTTTTTTATATAAAAATTATTTTATTTAATATAGTTGTAATTTAATCATAAATATATATATATATGAGGTAGTAATGAGTAATTTATAAATTTAATCATCATTTTTTTTAAAATAAAATAAAAAATTTCTTACTACTAGGTTCATGATATAAAAAACATTATTGAACTAGAAAACAACAAATGGGTATGGAGTGTTATGGTTGTACTTTTTGGGGGATGGCTTGATAGACATGGTTTGGGTCACGATATCCATAAGATTTAACTTCTCACATAAATTTTTATTCTTGAGATTCAATTTTTGAATCTAATCTTGGGATTTTCATTTGGAAAATACATGTGATTATATCTCCCTTATAATCATCAACAAATTTGTTTCATATGGTGTGATGCTATTGGATGAGGTCATTGATTCTTCTATCTGTGTTAGTTAGACTTATAATAACTCTTAATATATACTAATCTTAATGGTCACCATACAGAAATTATATTTTTATTGTTTATTATTCTTAGAAGTGTTCTAATTTTTACATGTTATATTGTATACCATTCCAATAGAGTGAATTTTTTTTCTATAACTACATTACATAATAATTAATTTAATGAATCAAAAGGGAATTTCATTTAAAAATGTTATAGTAGTTACATTTTTCATATATATATTTATATCACATAAAAATGTCATCTTTTACACTAGAATAGATGATGGTATATCATTTTCATCTCCTATATCAGTTCCCATGTTTCTTTTTCAAACTTATGGTTTATCCACTTCAATTTGATGAGTTTAGTGTTCTTGATTTTTAGTACATTATCTCTATGATCTAATATCTTCATTGGATGTTGTTGGTATAAATAATTATTATCCCAAGGTACCACCACTGGATTCAATATATGTGTGGGCACTATTATGTACTTCCACAAGAGAGATATACTAAACCAATAATATTCATGAGATAAGTTAGTTGGGAGTGTTATCCAATAGTGCATAGCTCTGATGCAATTAATAATCTCAGAGTGGTTGATAAGTCTTGGACTAAGCTTTCTCTTTATCCCAAACCTCATGACATTCTTCAATGAATATATATAAAGTAAAACCTTATCCTTGTGCTCAATATCTAGTAATTTTCAATGATTTTCTTCATATATTATCTACCAATTTTCTATGTATAACATATGAATTTGAATGGTTTGAACCATCTATATTATCTATGTAATAAGATCAGATCACATAAACATTCACTATACATCTTTATCAAATCATTTTTGAGTCTAAAACCTATTCAAATACATATACACTTATGGATTCATGTTAATCATAGAATACAAACAACTGGAATGTGGGGAAATCACTAGGGTAAGGGGTTAATCCCAATATCCGTGGAAATCCATTGAACATCGTCTTATAATATCTTCAATATATTGAATATTTCTTTCAAATTTACAATCCATATAAGGTTGATATGTAGTAATGAATATCATATCTATCACAATTGATTATTTAATACTTCTCTATATCATAATGTTAAACCATTTATATCTACTAGTTAAAATAGATTTTGAACTCTATCGAGTATTACTACTCCTCTTATATATTTCATGGTGAGTTGGTTAAGATATAAATCATCCTTGATGTCTTTGAAATGTTCTAAA
The DNA here is from genome assembly GCA_963277665.1 of Viscum album. NCBI lineage: Eukaryota > Viridiplantae > Streptophyta > Magnoliopsida > Santalales > Viscaceae > Viscum > Viscum album. Next base: position 1,462,964,305 of record OY728153.1, on the reverse strand, counting down.
TTTATAAGGAAATTGGCTACCACCAAAAATTTTTTCCTTTTAAAATTCATAGGGTTTATTAGGATAGAATCCTATGGAATTGTATATAATTTCAATTCATCTACGGAAAATGGTACCATCAAACCACAAAAATCTATCATTTAGCCTTATATTATTGGAATATAAGGTATCAAGATAAATATTATCTAATTTACTTATTTATGTTACCCTATAATAAATTATTGTTTAGATCTATATACATCATAGTGGTTTCTAAATGTATAGATAAGGATGGGATATGAACATATTTCAGATGTTCCCTCTTCAACTCTAGTTTTTATGGGACACTTATATTATTTTCAAATGATACAACTACATCTTTAGTGAATTTTAATAAAGAATATTGGCAATCATTATATGATGCTCTTAAACGACTTTTTGGGAATCCTTGATCCTATCATGAATGGAGGGATGAGAAGTGATCTAGTAAAGGTAGGATGTAAAAAATTTTATTATTCCTATGTCATACATTTTAATTTCTATAAAATTGGATCCCTTTAAATCATTATCATAGATAGGGTTGCAATATTGTTTCTACTTAGATCCTCTGCTATATTGTTCACCTTAAATAGATCGAAATTGATTGAAAAATCAAAATCATTGATCTTCTATAACGATCTTTAGTTGTGCATATTAAGGTCCTTTTATATGGATATATATTTGAGGATTTTATGGCCTTTATAATTATCATAATTATGTTTATTGATATAATTTCACCATATCTTTAATTCTAAGATCATTAAATCTAGTTCTAGATCATGGGTTAGGTAGTTTTGAACCTTTATCTTTAATTAGAGGGTGACATAGGATATCAATTGGCCAACAAGCATGAGTACACTATGCATGGCCTTTTATGGATTCATTATTGAAAATAAAAAATAATTCCCCACCAGTGGTTAATATTGGAATTGGTACAATGATTAGGATTTCCCTTAACTCTTTCAATACATCCTCAAAATTTTCATCCTAGAAAATATTTTAACCCATATGATTTAGGTTGGTTTGTTGAATTGATAATCATGAGAATATTCACAAAATTAAATGATAAAACATAGCTAACCCAACGTAAATATAAATCTATATCACATATACTGGTATTGGTTATCCCTCAATTACTACTATTTTAAAAGGATGCATATATATCCACTTTCTAATTATAACATTCCATATGACTGTCACCCTTTACATTCCAAAACATTAATTTACTATACCGATCATGTTACAATTATTTTCACAAGTTCATAAGTACAACATTCAATTTCTCCTCATGTTCCCCTATTGATTTGGATTAGATAATAGTTTCATTAATGTAGACTAATCAAAGTTTAACAAGGTAATACCCAATGAATCTATTCATAATTTCAATAAATATAAATATAGAATTATTGAGTCCAAATGGAATCACTGTGAACATATAGTTCCCATTCCTTACATAAAATGTGTTCGTGGGGATATCCTCTTTCTACACAATTACATGATAAAATATCAACCACATATATATTATATAGATGTATTAGGTCGAAAATTGTCGATAAAATAATCATCAATAAATGGAAGAAGATATTTTATCTTTATCACTAACTTTTTATGCTCAAGTTAATCAATGAAGAGGTATAAATATCCATCCTTATTCTTGAGAAAATGCACCATTTCACCCCACGGTGAATCACTTGTGTGTATATACACTTCACCAAGATTCACCTATATTTCCTTCATCATCTATTTATTTTTAGTTGTTACCCTTATATATGATGTCTTGTATATTGTAAAAGCTTCAAGTATATTGTTTTTTGAGAAATCAACCTATTGTATAAGTGGACGACCATACCGTGCTTTAAGGAATAAATTTCAATATTATCTCATAGTGGGCATGCCAACAAAGATGATATATTCCTAATAATAATTAATTTGACCCTGATACTCTTTATCAAAAGGGTATAACACCCATGCTTTAGATGATGATTCAAAAATAGATTCTTCCCCCTCCTTGAACATGTATAGAATCAGAGAGAGATTTTTAATATGGGTAGTGAAATCCTTCTCTTGGAAAGTTTTGATTGATCTATACAATGAAAAAAAATACACACCAGGAATTTCATCAAATTTTACTAAAGGGAGTACCATTAATTTTTCTGGTAAATTCATCCCTCAAATATTGATAGAGGATGAGTGATATACATGGGATACAAGAAGTTTCATATTCTTCATTTTCACCAATAGCTTGACATCTATGATTTTAGGTGTTATATGAAGAGTTCTACTAAATTATTATTTATATCAATGAATGTAAAATACCAAATTAAATAAGGCATTTGAATTCTATGAATGGATTCTAATCCTAACCCTCATTATTTTATTTTCACCCTAATAATTTATGTAACGAAATATATATATAGGGAGGATAATTTTAAAATTTTAATTATAAAAAATGGAAACTATTATCATTGAAGGGGTAACTAATTAATAAAATACATTCCATAACATATTAATTTATAGGTTTTAATATTAGTTATCCACTATATATTTTATAACATAATATTTTGGGGAATTTTTTTCCCTTTATAATTGTTTGTAAATATAAAGTGAATTTAAAATATCATATAACTTATGAGTATTAGACTAGGAATGAATCAATGTATCTTCATCATACACTAGGTGAAAATTATGTTTATACATAATGAACAATCTTTGTGGTTATTACAACTAGGTATTATTTTTCAAGAGAAGCGTCCATTAATAGTATCCCGACGTGGGCTTTGTTTCCTAAAAACCACAAGCTATACTATTTACCCTAGGTATTGAGATGTTTTCCTAGGTTTAGTCTTTTCACTATGGATTTCACTATGGTTTTATATTCTTAATCCCCAAAAATAAATGGATAATTCCATTGATACCAAAAATGAAAACCCATATATTTCTTAAACTTGATTCCATGATTTATTAGAAAAATATAGACAAAATATAATACCATAATATAGGGATTCATTTTTTAGGGAGATTTAAATAATAAAACATTATAATAAAATAGGGATATTAATACAATATTTAAAACTCCATAGAATGCCTATAAAATCCATAGATCTTATATTAGTACATGGGATCACTTAAATTTGTACATAAAGAGGGATTTTATATAAAGATCAATAAGAGAATAATAATATCAAATCAAAATGAAAGTAATAAATGTTATTAAATATGAATATAAATGTGAAATATTATGTTGGGAATCATTAACATGAGCATTGAAGCATTATATATGATAAAAACATACACGAAATATAGGAATGTTGACATAACATAAAACATTTTAATATAATCATAGGTTGAGGCTAATCTCTATGACATCATAACATAGTGTGCTTAGGATAACCATCTGTGATACCATACATGTTATTTCATGAGTTAAAAAAATTACACAATGCATTAGAGGACTATATAATATCAGGATCATAAATAAAATTCATATAATGTACATGAATTTCGATGCCACATATATCATTCTACATAATAATGGCATTCATGAATTTTAATCTCATTAATAGAATGTTTGTTTTACATACAATGGAATTACTGATCAATTAAAGATAGTTACATCTAGGTAAATAAACATGAGTGAGAATAGTGATGGGAATACAAAATACAAATGTTTGACATGGAGAATCACTGTAAACTTTTAGCTGCCTAAAAGGTGTACAAATATGATTTTTAAGGGTTTAATAATACTTCATGATGGAGAAAAATTGTAAATTATAATTTATAATACAAAGAATATATATGATAAAAGGGGAATAATAGAATCACTTACCATGAGAGGGAGCATATAAATGTTTTGGGGGACATATTTAAGAGATTTCAAATACCATGGGCGGGATTCAGATTGTAAGAGGTAGATGTAGAGTAACTTTGTGCCCAATGGGTTGTGAGTGATGAGTATTGAATTTTTGGGTGGGTATTTATAACAAAATATATGGTAATTCCTTATTCATTACTATGCTTAGGTTTTGGAGTCTGCATAATAAAATAAACAAAACCACAAACAATACCATGGTTTTTACAATGATTTTTTCACAACGTGATGAGGATCTAAATATTTTATAGCCCAAGAACTGAATATGTCAATTTAATACAATGGTTGATGTGGATGGTAGTCATTCTCATAATGATTTTCATTTAAAACATTAAAATATAATATGGTTTTTGGAGGATTAATTAATGGTTTAAAAAATTATTAAAATAACATAAATAATATTTAATTTTAAATTGGAAACCAACTTATAGTCCCATATTACTATTATAGTATTTATTAAATCCCTTATGGGAAATTATGGTGTTATAATACATGTCGTATATTTAGACCAAAAATATTTTTTAACAGAACAATATATTGTGTCAGAAAACTAGGAAAATTTAATAATTGGGTAATTTGATTTTTTGATTCCAAAAAATGGTATTTATTTTACAAAAATAGTTTTATAAATATGATATTTTTAAATTTTAAATAAAAATCATTATTTTCTAGAAAATTCTAGTTTTTTCAACAGTAGCAACTTTTTGAACCATATTAAAATGACATTGGATTTTATTAAATAATTTATTCATTTGAATTTAAATAAATATTATTTAATAAGAATATTGTATTAAAATAAAATTAATTTTAAAATTTATTAAGTATATCAAAAAATTTACATAATTGAATATACAAATTTCCATAGAATGAATTTTTTTTTCATGATGTCAAAATAAATTCTTTATTAAAATCTATTAAAATCAAATATATATATATATATATATATATTTGATGTAAAAAATAAAAATAGGGATAAATATAATCATTATAGAATTAAAAAATATAAAATTTAATATCTCTAAGGCCTAGATACATAACCCCTTATTATAGAAACAAACACCCTAATGTTAATGTGTGTGATGGTTGTGTATAATTACGGTGGTTTGATGAATGTGGGTTCAGATGTGATCATAGAAAGATTAAATTTATTTTATGATGATTTTTACTCATGAATTCATTGTTGAATGTCATCTTTGGCATGGTCAAGGGAAAATCCTTGTGATTCAATATCGCATAGAATTTCAAATGAATGAAATTTATAAGGTATGATCCAACTACTCACTGTCGTCACTTCTTCTGTCTATGCCATTTTGACTATATTATGACCCTTAATATATAGAAATCATAATAGTAACTATATATTGTCTATATTATTAATGGATATGATTCCCAATTGTCTTTAAAATTTGATATGATACATATTATAGTTATCTATTGTAGTGCATGTGGATTATATTACTACATCACGTAATGAGGAATTTATTAATTCAACATAAAATTGTATTTATTAATGGTCAGAACATTACAAAACCCATTAAATAACTTTAAAAGGTCACATATTTCAAGGATTTTACTTCCATTGATATCCAAGATTTCAGTGACCCAACCAAGGAGAGACTTTTAAGAATGCCTTTTCACTGACTGATAACTCCAAAGGAAGATAAATAAAATATATGTAAGACTTGTACCAAAATTGATTTGTAAAAAAATATAAAAATTAATATAAACATTTGTTCTTGAATCTTTAAAAAATCTCAGTCCTATAACGGATTATTTAATATATTCAAACCAATATATATGTTAGTAGAAAGTTCAACTATATAAATCATCATAAGGCAGTATATTAATTTCTATTAGTGACATTTTTTATAAGTGAACTCAATCATCCGAAAATGGATATCCCAAAAACCTATGAAGTCTAAGAAATAGGCACGCAGCATATCCACCATTATTTCTATATCCCTTTTTGTGTTTCCATTCATATGACGAAGATATACTATGCTCAACCTCTTTTGATTTCCCATTTCCTCTTAAAGGCCTTTCCAAAACTGATAGGTAATGGGATGATCCCTCTCTAATATTATGTTCATTAGAGAACCATGATACCTTACAATTTATTTAACATAAAACATCCGCACATATTCATCTTTGGTGGAGTCATTAATGGGTATATATATAACGACTTAGATAACTAATTAATCACCACCCAAATGGTTATAATAAATTAGGGATTATGATTAATCAAAATAATGAAATCTATTAATATATCATTCCATTTACATGATGGAATAAGAATATGGAAATGTAAATTGGAAGGAATTTTTTTCCCATCCTATATTTTTTAGTGTGTTTAACATCGAGATACAAGTTTTCCTGTCTCTTATTTAATTCCAAGAAAGGTGAAAATAAGATTCATATCATAAAACATCTTCATTGTGGAATCTTGGAAATATAATAAATAATAATGGAAATCAATCAAAAGATCCCTCACCACATTCAATGAAAAAACACACTAATTTCTGATTTAATGGATACCATCCAAATAGAGAAACTACCAACTAATAGACTCCCCACCATATAAATAATCCATGATATTTCAGAACATGTTTTTTTATTTATTCTAGAGAATCATCTCAATGAGAGATGATGTCAATTGCCCACTTTCGAAAAAATTACCTACCCCTTCCTCTGGGACATATAATTGAATCTTCTAATTGATTCCCATTAATATCTATTCATCCTTTTCTTCTTTCATGTCCATAGAATGTTACCATGTAAATAGGGAATCAACAACCACATAACCCATTCCTTGAGTATAGGCAATGTCATATTTAAAATATTATAGGTCTTAAATACATTATCTCTACCATATTTTATAATATTTATGAGAATAGATGTATCCCAATCATTAATGTTATGTTTAAGTAATATAATTTCCCTAAAAATATAGTGTTTGAAACATTTAAGGTCATTCACAACAACTACTGCTTTTGAATCATCAGTGGGACAGAACCTATCATGATGTCTATAATGGCATGATATATATTCCACTACATTATCACCTTCTATAATGAAAAATCAAAACCTAAAAAGCATAAAATTATACAATGTAGTAATGTAGAGTATATATTAGATTCATAATCATGATTGATGTCAAATGACTCATTAATTTATCGATTGAATCTAAAAACATTACATCCCATATAAACTTCATCAAATTCTTGGTTAGATTTGTTAAATGTGGTGAATGTATTGATAAATAACTAATAGACCACTGATATTATCATTCCAATAATAGGAATCATAGAATCTCAAAGAAATTTTTTGTTTCTTCCACTAACAAAAAAATCATCACCTTTTCTAGATCAACTATGATATCATGTTTCAACAATATATATTCGATGAATATATCTTATAATATAATGAATTATATTTTTGATAACTTCACATATAGTTGGTGATCTCTCATGATTTCAACAATATGTCTCAACTAGAACACATAATCTTCTTTTGTATTAGTGTATATAATAATTTCATCAATGAAAACCATAATAGAAGTGTCTACTACATAACAATGGAAAATATGGTTAACCAATTCAATGAATATAGTATGAGCATTAGTTATGTTAAATTTCATTATGAATTACACCAAATGGGAATACCTTCAACTAAATGTGGTTTTATGATTAAAAGAGTCCTTATTTATGAGATAGTGATTACCAAAATGAATCCAATTTTTTATGAAACAGTTTTTTTCATTTAATTGTTCAATAAAATCATCAATATATGGAAATGGATATTTATTCATGATTTTTACCTTACTAAGAATTCAATAATCAATTAAAAATAATATATTTCTATAAAAATTCTTATAGAAGAGAAAAGTGGCTTCCCAAGGAGACACACTTCAGTATATATATCCCTTGGATCCCAAAATCATCCAAATGAATTAAAATCTATTTCAACTTAGCTTTGTGAAGAATATAATATGGTATTCAGAATAGATAAGTTCTTATTAATAAGTCAATCGATAATACAACTTTTGTATATGGATGAAAACAAATTTTTTTTTTGAAAATACTTATGTAAATTCAATAATAATATGAGGAATCTGACCACAAAAATATTCATAGACCTGTTCAATAATTGAAAAATAAATCAACTTACCATGCTTTGAAAGAGAAGAACCTTCTTGACTGAATCTTGTATACCACTCTCCATGAAATACATGAGATTTTACTTCAGTGATAGTGAACTATATAAAAAAATGATAAAATTCAATTAATGATTTCATAGAAATCAACTAATCTATCTAAATAATATAGTCATTGATAACATGGATATGAAAAAATTCCAAATCCATCATATTGTCCCACATTAGGATTTTAGTGGAATATCATAATATCCATATTTCACTATCTGATTCCATTTCTCAAGGGTTTATAAATAATTTAATTTCCCAAATGTCATTGACTATGGGTTGAATATTTCAATAAATTAGGATATTATGATATTCTACTCCAATCCCTCGTGCTTCTTTTCAAAAACAACTAAGACCCACCACCTTCTACTTAGGACATCATGCTTGAATATGGTACACCTCACCTTAAAGGTGTCAAGGGTCACTATAAATTGAAATGGTCTTTCAATATTTCATACATAGCCCTATACACTATAAGGATCATTTTACCATGGATATATGATGAAATCTAATGAAAATAATCTAGAGCTCTATTTTTATCTTTGTACCATAAAGTTACATCATCTATAGACTAAATAGGTTTATATTCAACTCCTTTTTCCATAGATCATAATTATCACAAAATTAATTATATGATACTATCACCAACCAGTGGGTTTCACTACTAAGGTTTATTAGAAGAACCTCTTATAAGATTCCCTTTATTCCATTTAAGGTTCGTAGTACAACACACAATTAGACAAAGAGACATAGTGTCATTATATCCAAAATTAAATTCTACCATGAAATAGAAAAAGTCAAAAATAATTATATTGTGGTATAGATAAAAAACATGGATTTTTTTCTCTATGTCCGAAGTGATACATTTCCCGTTCACTAATGGTAACTTATAGCTCATCAAGATGATAGACCAATAATAAATACATCATAACCTGACCCTTAAGTCATAATATTCTTATATTTACTCCATCAACACATCTTCAAATTCAAATAGGAAATGAAAATATATAAAACTTCATTTTATAGTAATTTTTCATTAACCTACCCATATTCATTATTTATGCATAGTCCACAAAAGTCCAAAAACGATATAAAGAGAGTTCATGATCCCCAAGGGTGGGCTACAGGCACCTGGCTATCGAAAGATATACCTTTTGGGATTAATATAATAGAAATAAAAGTTAGAGGCTGATAAAATGAAGAAATATAGTGTCAGTATTTCAATACAATTCAATATTGTAAAATGTACATAATGAAGAAACATACTTGTGAAAAAAAACCACAGAACAAGAAAAGTAAAAAAAATAGTAAAAAACTATCTATATGTTACATGCCTTCACCTTCAAACTCCCATGCCTACTAACAAACACACACACATTACCATATGGCACCTTTCACATACCAATATTGTAAAAAAATTGTCTATATACACCCCAAAATTGTATTTCATGTGTGTTGTGAATAATCCTTCTAGGATCCCATCAATTATTTAATAAGAAATAATTATAATATAAACCAATTTGGATAAAAAAGAATAAATTCAAGGAATGATATTCAACATACATAGAATAATATACAACTGAGAAAACAACCCTTTTCATTATTTATAAAACATATCAATAGACCTAATTTTTAATCAGTTTTGACAACAATATAGATATAAATTTTTATGATTATCAATACTGATGACTAACACATAGTTTGAAATTAATACCTGATCATTCAGGTTACTCATATAATTTCTTTTATTAGTAGGACACAAAGAGTGCACATTACCCAACTTTAATAGACCTAACTCATATGTGTTAACTCTTCGTAGTGCCTCCCTGGAACAAATTAGGCTTCCCAACTCATATTATCCTAGTATAATGGGCCTACTGAGTAACATTTAGTCCTTATTAATGTCTCCCAACCTTGACATTGATCACCAATTCACTTAGTTTATTATAGTCATTAATAATAAAATTCATATTTTAAATGATTAAATACAATATTTTAACCCTTTTTCCACAAAATTATGTGAGAATTAAATTTTTATAAATTCCACTAAAATGTACATATTTTAACAATTATTCATTTTAAACTATCTTAAAATGCATTTGAAACAAAAATCCTTAGACCATTTTTTCAAAAAATTTATAAACCATTTTCATGGAGTGAACAACCAATTTTTAGAGAACAATTTCAACTCATGAAACAACTTAAATTGAAACACATAGAATATCTGAAACTATATGGAAACTACAAGCCAATATAAATCGAGGAATCTAGGAATTTATTAAGTATGCTTAAATATTAATTCTCAATATATAACATCTTTATAAAAATTTTATACAATAATAGAAATAGAAGAATTTACATACCACCATAATTAGAAAACAACACACCAAGACGATTGGAGATATAGAAAAAACACACAATTTAATGATGGTTCTATATGGAGTAGAATTAAGAACATTGATCCAACAAATTTCTATTTTTTTCATATACATTGTGAAAGGGAAATTCAAAGGAGTAGAGGATCTAAAAGCAAAATAGAGTTAGATATACCAATAGAGGATCATATCTCTGATCAACACTTTGATGTTCAATGAAAATGCATTTAAAGAGAAGATGTCATCAATGGAGAATATAACAGTTTGAATGGATTGAGATTAGGATGGAGGAAAAGGATTAAAAAATAGGGGTTCTGGTGACATTAAAATATTATAACACCCTTAATAAACTTGTATATATAAACTCCGCCCCATGGATATGGGACGCCTTATGACTGTCTTATAGAAACTGTAGAAATATTTTCACCAATATCCCATATACCAGCTCCACAAAGGTGGGCTACCACTTACATGGTTGTTATAATAGAATATTTTATTCACTACCAAACCCATTAGTAGGATAGTGGCCCTTAATAGATAGGCAGTAGAACATCTGCTAATTTCGTTGATGTAGGTATAGGTCTACACCCTATATAGTCACCATAAACACCATGAACCCCAATTAAAAAATAAAATGAAAATAAATAAGTTGGAATAAATAAGAAAAAAACATGGGAAATGTTGTACACAATATAAATATGGAGATGTTATTGTTTCGATATATTTATAGGTTATGATAATATATCATTGGGAGAGTATAATTTATGGCTATGTTGACATGATATATGATTTAATTAATAACATGTTATTTAAATTAATCTATGAATATTTAGAATGGTTTCCCATAGTAGAAACAGGGATAATAAAGTTAGAATCCACCAAGAGGACAACGACCTTTCAAATCAGTATCATAAAATGGTTGGAATTTGAACATATTGGTTTTTTAGTGTGATAGATCAGTTGATGCAGGTTATAAATGGTGGTGGTATCCATGTGATAGAGAAAATATGTTCTATATGGAGAAACAAATCCATTGTATATAATTATATTAAATATCACCCTCTAATATTCAGTTTATCATATAGAATAATTAATTTTTATTGATGGTATAAATACTTGGAAAAGATATTCAACGTCATGGATTGTTTTTGATGTGATGAGATAGTATAAATTGAGTTCGTATTTCATCTTGTATTACATTAACAAAATAATATATAGAGGTCCTAGTTTAAGGTAATGGGGTATCATTAATCAATAAAATAATATGGTAATAAAATCATGTTTCCATTCAATGGTAAGTGTTTTAAACATCATAATGGGGAATATCTTCTAAATACTAAAATGTTTTTTCATTACGGAATATTTGGACAAAAATAATTTGAGAAAAATTAAAACTATTTGAAAAATAATGTAAAAATGATACTAAGATTCATTAATTATTTTTATTTGGTTCATTATGTGTGTACTTTTCCAAATATTAGAATAAATTATGTATGTTTTAAATATTAGAAGCTAAAGGGTATGTATAAATACTTTGCGACTAATTTTAAAAAATTGAACCATAAATTGATCTACTGATAGGTACATTACATGTTTCTTCAATGTATTATAATGTATTTTTTTATTTATGGTCTTCAGATTCATTCACATTCAAGAACTCTGAAGAAAAATTGTAAATTTCCCATTACTAAATAAACCCACAACTTTTGATTAAAACACATAGGGTAATATTATGATTAAAAGTAATAATTATATTCTTTTTTATTATATATGGAAGGTATTTTCCTAAAATCTTATTTCCAATTCCCTTTTAGAGTTCTATGTTGTTATCAATATAGAGTTAATATTTATTTATCTTGTAATGATTTATTGTATATATAATGAAGTTGGTTTTTTGAATGTGTTCCAATATTTACTCAATAATGAATTTATACATTTCATATCATATAAGGGAGTTATGAAATTTATAAAAGATATAAATCATTGTTATCATGAAAATTTTATTGAGAAGAATTAAACAATTCAAATTGGGGATATTGATGTAGTATATGAATATTTTAAAATATTTCTGAATTAATTTCCTTACATAATAAAAAACCCTGAAATTGAATTTACTGTTGATATAATTATTGAAGATAAGAAATTTTTAAAATCTCTTTATCAAATGAATATATTTAACTTTTGAAATTATAAAATTAGTCACAATTGTTTCTAGATAAAGGTTTTATTTTTCTGAGTACATGACCTTAGAACAAAACATTTGTTTTACAAAAAATTGGATTATTATATGAGGGTATTTATTGATTATGGATAATCGAATAACAAAACATTTAATAATAAATAATTTACTAATATTTATAACATTCATCATGAAATCTAATGATCTCAGTATTATTTGAACACTGGTCACACATCGGAGTACAAACAATAAATGGTGAAGGAGGATGAAAATTTGAATGAAACGTTTCATCATAGGAATGGGTATTATATGTATTTTTTTATCTCATTTGGGTTGAAAATTTTCCTATATGTATTTATAGAATATATGAGTATATTTGTTTATGTTCATTTGTATAAATTTGGGGTTTTTTAGATTGATGGATTTTTTTTATATTCAAAATATTATAAGGATTAAAAAATAAACTAAGGATTATTGTAAAAATATTTAAATAAATGAAGTTATATTGAAAACTTAGTAAATGTTAATTTTGGTTGTGAAAAATTTCTATCATCGTGTATATTCTAAAAATTGAAGGAATACTTTTTTATCCTACTAAAAATAATGTGAATAGAGTGTTCACATGTCCTAAAAAATAATTAGGAATTCATAATATTAATTGTTTCCCAGTTTCCGACTGATGTTTTTTAGAAATTCAGCTCATATCTCTATCCCACAAAATATGTTAACTATAAAATATATTAAATTCATATTGATGAATTACTTTTATGAATGTTTCAAATAATTGACAATTAGATTGACGAATGCTGCAGTTTTGGAGATTCCCTCAAGAAATGTTTACTATTTTATCTCCATTGATTCATTTATGAAAGGAATTGGCTTTTTATGTAAAAAGAACATGTAATTTCTTAATATTCACATCAATTGAAAAATCATGACCAAAATGATCCTGCACCTGATATGGAATGAGTTGAAATATTTTTTTTATTTAAAAATGATAAGACATCATTTATATCTTGGAAATTATAAAATATATACCAGTCATAAATGATTAACATATATAGTCACTTAGAGAGAGATGAACATGATATAGAAATATTGGATGGAATAGATTTAGGAAATTTTTTCTTGATTTAATACCATCCGAGAAACCAAAAAAGGGTAGATAATACTTTATCAATCAAATATAAATCGTTATTAATAATGATAATTTAAGAGCATGACCAATTGAAAATGTTATTAGGAATATTTTTCTTGAAATTATACATGTAAGATCATACTCTGTTTAGTTATAGGTGTCAGTGGAGGCATAATTAATAGAATTAATTTTTTATTCTCAGAGAGTGGATTATGGATAATAGGAAAATGTATAATATTTTGGAAACAGATTGTAATTTAAATTTAATATTAATAACGAAGTTATTTTATGATTTATAAAATATTAGGGGTTCCTTGATATTCATATTTGAGGAAATAATTACTGAGTGAAGATCTTGTTTCACTATTTTCTATTAATCCTGGTAGAACTGATATATACAGAGACCAATAAGAGTATTATAGGTTGGAATGAATAAATAACGATCTTACTAATTTTACTAGGTTTTTTTAATTTTTTGCGGGTTAAATCCAAACAAAAACTATTAAAGGGAATGATTCATCCTTTTATAGTTCTATAATGTATGAGGAAGAAGATATCAATTTATTTTATGGTGTATAACAAAACAAATTCTATGAAAATAATGAAATTTTAGTGAATGTTGATGAATTGACTAAATCACAACATTTTCTTCAAATTAGAGATAATATAACTTTAGATAGTCTTTAAACACATTCTATTAAAGATGTAATTAAATTTAATGGGGTACCACATTATATTATATCATATAGAGATCCCATATTCACTTCTAATTTCTTGAACAAACTTTAGAAGTTTATAGGTGAATTAAAATTCAGTACATTATTTTAACTTCATTGTGATAGATAGTCAGAGAGAACAATATAGAATTTTGATTAAAATATTCAAAAATATCATAGTTATTGTTATGAAATTATAGATCATCGTATGTCATTGAAATAATTTTCTTTTAATAACATAGTTTTTCCAAAATCCATTTAGAACCATTAGAGGAATTTTATGAAAAGGGGTGTTCAACACTGGATTTTTGAGATAAATCCAAGGAGATAATGTGTTTGGGACTATAATTGGTAGATTTAGTTTTTTAGAAGTTAATGATAACATATCAATATATGAGGATAGATCAGAGTACGTAAAAAAATATTCAATATTAATAGTGGAAAGATCTTTTATTCGAGGTGGGAAATAATATGTATCTTAACATATCGTCGTGGAAAAGTGCTATTATTTTTTAATAAAAGTGAGTGAAGTACTTGATTTATATAACTATATAAAATCTAAGAGATTTTAACATTATTTTAATTTACTTTGAGTTTATCGAAGGTAAATGATGTGTTTCATGTTTCATAAGTAAACAAATATGTGTCGAACGCATCACATTTTTTGATATCTGGGTGAGTACAACTAGAAGGGAATATTTTATATGAGGAATATATAGTTGGGATTCCTAATCATATAGATAATTTTTTTGTAAAAAAATTATTGATTAAGATGTGGTTTTTTAGTGAATCTGTATGTTCTAATAAGGAACAAGGGAATCAGAAAATTCTATGAAGTAAAAAATTCATACTAATTTAAGTAAATAATAAAATTATGACGAAACAATTTACAAAAGGGATGAAGAATTTAACAACCTAATTAATCTTGATAACAATCAACATCAATTATTATTAATATTCATTAATTATAGATTATCTATTTATATTCATTATAAGTGTGTGAATTTATTTTTCAAACAAAAAGGAAATAGTATTATTCACAATAAATTAGATTAAATGTCTTATATTATATTCATTTAAAAGGTGAATTTTGAATTGTATAAATATTATTTTAAATAATAAATTTAATTTGTTAGATAATCAAAAAATAAAAATCTTTGAGTAAATTTTTTGAAATTTTCTGAAAATTTTTATTTTTGGGTGAATTGTAGAAAATATTCATATTTAAGAGAAATTTATTTTAATTTCATATATTTACAAATTTTAATTATATTTTCAAAGGATTATAATATTTAATTGTTTTCTGTTTATTAAATATAATATAATAAATTTAATTAGTATCAACATTACACTTTATTTGGGTATATTTTTTTACATGAAAATTAGTTTTTAGGTAAACCCATTTTTCATCATATTTTCTGGGATTTTAAACAACTTTTAACAATTTATAGAAAATTAATATGTTAAATTTTAATAAATATTTATAATAATCATGTCCAAAATTGTTTTTAGTCAGTTTCATTTTTCAACATTATGAATAGTAACTTTAGTAAACAAATCCAGTTACCATGGAAAGAGTTAAAATTCTTTCAAAGGGTTGTGAAAAAAAATATTGCGGGTAAATTTAACAACAAACATATCTAAATCAATATTTATTGTAATATTTTTATCATATCTATTATTTTAATAAAATATGATTCATTTTTGATCCATTAGGCTTTTTAAGGCATTAATATATTCTAATATTTTGATACATCTTAATTATTCATCAACCTCAATTATAAAAGGAAACATCATATCCTATATTCTCTATACTTGAAACGCTTCTCTATTTGGAAAATACCAATCCAAATCCATTCTTAACATCCCTCTAGATGTCCATGTTTTTCTATTATTATTATACTACCATCCTTGAATGGATTTAGCTATAAACCTAAAGTTGTTTTCTGATGAAGATGTACAGTTCATAGAAGAGTGTTTTCATTTTATTTCATAGTTTACCTCAATTAAAACTATCTTAAAAACTATCATATATTATAATAATTATTTCCCATTTAATGAAATTTTGTTATATTTATGGTAAAACTATTTTTTCATCTAGTTATCCATGTGGTGGAAAATAAAAACATCATTCATGTATACATCAGTATTACCACCTTGAGAGATGTTGTATTTCCTTTTTCCCCACCAAATCTTATTTATGGTCCAAATGATAAATAAAATTGAAATAAAATGACATATATGACAATAAATTCATTACGTACTCATAAATAAATATTCTACTTGTTTCTCCACCATCCAATGAAAAATAAAAACACTGCTTGTGTTTATGTAGGGAACACAACATTGTGAATTGATATATTTTATTTTTTTCACTGCATCAAAGGGATTATATATATAGATATATATATAATGAAATAATTTGATATTTATTTTATAAAAATAATTCACTAAATTTACAATAATACATACCTTTTTTCTTTCATGTTCATTGAATAATGGAAATGTTACTCATGCATACGTATACACTACCGTCTCCATGATTTTAATGTAACTCATTTTCCATAACCACCATAGATGGTTGGTATAAAGGTATAAATATCGTAAAAATATAATAATTAATAAAATATTAATATTCATTTAATGACATAATAATGATACACTTGAACATATTCAACCTTCCAAATCTATTTTTTACTTATATGCTAAATATTCTTAAAATATCAAATGTCAACTAAATCAATTAAGTACATGTGAATAACATGAATATGAGTTAACTAAAATGAATAATAAACATAAATAATTTTATTAATCATGTAAATAATAAATTGATGTTTATTTTTAAGAAATATATTGACTGTAAATGATAATTCAGAATTGAGGTAAGTGATTTCTTCCCTCAATTAAATTTCATTGAGACATGAATTATTTTCACCACATGTTTTCTTTCCTGTGGTATATAAACATAAATATTGATTTATTTTATATTTATTCTATGAAAAGTTATTTTTTTCAAATTTATTTAATTCTATTTCCTTCAATGATTCATTTATTCAAATGTTATCATGTCATAAGTGATATTATATCTAAAAACATAGTTCTAAGATGTTATGAAGATTTATTTATAATAATTTTTATCCATGTACATATTTCATTGGGATGTGTCAATAATTAAAAAAATGAAATAAAAATTACATTTTACATTCGTGTTTATATTCTAAAATTATTCATTGGGACGGATATTTTTTAATATTTCATATAAAATTGTTGACTTAATTTGAGAAGATCAAAAGGAATGTTTTTTTAATAAATATGACATAAATGGATTACGCTACAACCATATCCATTATTTTATATTTAGATTCTATTAAATTATACAATCTTTTTGAAAATAAGAACCGTTAATTACTTTTCCAATGATATTTGAGTTTTTAGGATGATGTTTTAATGTATATAGATATATAAATTTCAAAAAATGTTATACTTGTGTATTCAAAAGTATATTCTTATAAGTTAATGATTAAAATATAAGTTTTTTATGTTTAATATATAATATAATCCTCCTAAAAATTTTATGATGATGGTTGAGACCAATTTTTATATCTACAACAATGGGTAATTATTATGTTCTTTAGAGAATTATGTTCCAATTAACCAAGTTGGTTATTCCATTTACAAGGCTTCTTATAAAGGCTCTTTGAATAATTTGTCCCAAGAATCTTATATGAATTTTCTATAAATGGTAATGAGTTTTTTGGGAAATATTTCGATTAATAGGGTAAGATAGTGATATTTCTTCCAAAGGAACTATTATTCACATTAAGGGTAAAATGTTATGTTTTATCATGTTTTCTCATGTTATTTAAGAAAACATCATGATTATTAATTTTTCATTTATAATTTTTTATAAACTATTTTATGAAAAAAATAAATATAATGATTTCATTTTTAAATAAATAATGATTTGAGATCAATGTTTATTATATTAAATAAAAACTCTCTAATGGGATCTGATGGTTTTGAAATTGAAAAACAAATTTCTTTCTTTTATATATATGATACCTACTATGTATATTGTTATTATATATCATTTTAAAATGTTTTCTAAATGGTGTATGTATGATTATGAAAAATTTTGAATTTATGTTATAAATTGTGATGATCCATATTGATAAGAAATTATGATTCATTTTGAAGTATTGTATTATAGAAAACAGATAATTAAATGAATTATTCACTTCCCAATGTTATGATTTATTATGTATTTGTTAGTATATAATTATATAAAACTATAAAATGGAAAATA
Organism: Viscum album; assembly: GCA_963277665.1. NCBI lineage: Eukaryota > Viridiplantae > Streptophyta > Magnoliopsida > Santalales > Viscaceae > Viscum > Viscum album. Next base: position 1,462,945,504 of record OY728153.1, on the reverse strand, counting down.
AGTTCATTAATGATAGATAATTAATTCGTATCTAAAATTAAATATTATGTTATATTCTTTATTCTGGTCATCATAATGTGATAAAATGATAAAACCCTACAACTAGACACTTTATCATACAGAATATATAAATAAATATAGTTTTAATAATTCTGATACTTAAGAATAATAGTCATAGAGTTAAACACCCAGAATATATTGAAACTCATTAACATTATAACATCAAATATAAAAATGATTATAAATTTTGTTTTTTAATTATATCATCATCATTAGTGGAACCATTTTCATCATATTATTTATTTTAAGTATTTTAGTATATAATTACAAAAAAACACTAACACACTTTAGGGAAAATTGACATTTTTTTATATTAACAATGATAATATTATTTTCTTAGAAATGATCTTCTCAAATAATAAACATACTACCACTATGTATTTAATATATATTCCTTTCCAAATATAATTCTATGATTCAAAAATTAAATTATGTTTAGAAAATAGCTATTATTTCCATTTAGAGAATATTTAACAAATAATATACCTCACAAATATCATATATGGTATTCTATATTTATTTGATAATATTATTGAAAAGAATGTCATTTAGTAAAATATTCCACTGATAGAGTGTAATCCAATTTCCAGATATGTTAACAAACATCTTCAAAAAAATCCATTATCATAGAAAAAATATCTTTATCCATATCTATTCTTAACGTAAATTATAGAATCTAATGGCTCATAAACCATGTTTATCATGTCAAATTCTTCATAAAAACAATTTGATAATAAAAAATTATATTATTATTTAGGATATAATAAATAACTATTCAATGATATTTATATTCAGTTTTGACACATAGATGAAATGGTATTAAAGGAATATACCTTAGGAATAAAATAATTGAAGGATGTGAAGGATCACATGCTCTCCTAGTCCCTATAATGAAGGCCTGAACAAAACAATTTCAGCACACAGGTCTCGTATTCACTTCCAGCGGCACTGTGTAGGCTAAGTGAGGCACTCCCAATAGCCTTATGTTATATATTTATGTGACTGGCAGTGAAAACTGACTCCTTCACCCATGGTCCATGGATTTCATATAAATAGTACTATGGGGATCATCATTACAAATAATTAAGAAACATAGAGAATTCTTGATTCTCCTCTCTCCCTAGTCCTCAACCATGGCCTCAAAACCACTTCGATATCTCTCCAAAAGCCAATTGAATAGGGAATTATATGGAATAATGAATTCAATGTCCTTATAGGGTGTCAAAAACAAATAATTTTTTTGAGGAGACACATCCTCTCTAATTAAAGAGATACTATTGTGGAGGTCCCTTCCCAAATATGGGACTTATAAAACACCCTTTTAGGGACACCTATGGAGATCCTTGAAACGTGAAGTAAAAACTCACCCAAGTGAGGTTCACTAAGATTCATATCATCCAATAGTTAATATTAGGTTCAATAGCCCATACCATATATTAGTAACTTAGGATACGTGCAAGAATTACCCTATGTGAGACCAATTTAGCTTTCCATGTCTTCAGATATGAGAGCCTCCTTTAAGACCTATTTCATGCCACCGATGATAGGGATCCATATTCCATGGGAATCCCACCTAGGGAAAATAAATAAAAGGCTCCATGAAAACCTATATACTTTCACATCCATGGTGAAAGACACACCACCATGAATCCCATTCATTTTTTCATTCCATCGGTCTGAGGGGTCACATAGTTGTCCAGCCCAATGTGTAGGGTCCATGGGGTCCATATATTTATTCATCTATTTCATCATAAGTACCCCAAACCCGGGGATCATTCTACGGAATTTATAGTCATATATATAAGGGTAAATTACTTTTCATTCCCTCGCCATATCTATGAAATTTAGGCTAAGGAAATGTACATAAATAATCATCTCTAATATTAGGGATCTCACATTCTAGATGGTAATAGAGGCGATCATTATTTCATTTATAATGAGGTTTATTGGCCTATACTCAAAACTTTTCTATGACCAAGATGATGGAATCCATCATGGGGACATCTACTAGTCATTTTAATGGGTTGTAGAAAACATGGTAGCCATATGTGACTATCTTAGTTACCAAAACGAGAGAGGATAAAGGCACATAAAATCCATTTCTTCTTGTCCAGTATCCCCAACCTCTTCCACTAGCATAATATGGACTATCATGTTTTCCAAATATTTCCTAATCACTTGATTCTCAAATTGAAGCGTTACTCACATCATCTTATTGGGTAGCTACAATCATGAAATCCACATGGTTAGATGCATGTTATAGAAGAGAATTATTTTCTAGATAAGCATCTCACCTTTCATCAGATGACCTTCATATGCGTGGGTCCAAAAATTCATGAATCTTACCCACATGACATTCTTCTATTCATTATATTCCCCAAATAAATCATGTTAATTGATTATATTTCCTATGATAAAATCATTATTGGATCATCCCCGGAAGGGATCCTCAATCTAATTTGAACTATGTTGGCTTTGATTCCCATCCAAATGGGATATGTAGGAAGCCTCATTGAGATCCAAACCAAACACCAAAAATCAATCCGAATTATCTCTAGGCCAAAATCTGATTATGGTTACATCTAACCTAAAATTCAATATCTTTTTCATGTAAATGGGTATCATCAGTTTAAGTAACACCCAATATATTTACTTGACACCTCTTTCCTGGGAATCCTTAATACATGAAGTTAAAATGCTTGGTTTGGTCCTTGTCACATGAACCTAAAATTTATCACATTCCATGTTATGTGGCAGAAAACTATGTTGTTTCTGGTTCGATTCATGCTGATATGTTGGAAGGCTAGATCATGGGATTGATCCTAAAATAAAAAACCCCTTAATTTCCTTAGACAATGATAAATTCCAGAGCATCCAACCGTGTGGAATAAAACAAGAATTGTAATAATAAATAACAAAAGTATCTCTCAACCATTTTACAAGGGATACCATTGATGGAAAACCAAATATACATACATATGTATTCATCAAAGAAGAACCATGGATACATACAGATGATTCTAAACAATGTGTGCTACTAATTGTTTTTATAATTATGAGGTGATCTGTGTCATACATGGGAACTAATTATGTATTTTTGAATATGTGTTAAATAATTAATAGTGTCCTGCGGTATGAAATAATTCCTCACAAAATGGTGTGATGAGCCTGAAATACGTTCCTCTACATCAATTTGAGTCCCGAAGAATCATTGGATCCATTTCCTACTGACCACCTTCCTTTAGAATGTAGGTTTAGGAATCATCTCAAATCAAGGAATTATAGGGTGTTTCCAGCTCCTTGAAAGAACCTTTTAGTTATCATTTGAAAATGGTGAAACCAAAATAAATTATTTTTCAACCATTAAAACCCACAAATCATTCATTCAAAAAAACTACAAAAAATTTCATCAAAAATAAAAATGGTGAAGTCTATGTTAAACCTTAACCCTAATAATAGTTTCACACAAAATTCATGCCCATTTTTCTCCCTAAATAAAATAGAACAAAAGAAGATAATAAAATAATAAAGGGTTAGTTTATTGATATACATATTTTTCTAATTCTCTATATTTTTGCTTTCCACCTCTACTTCATGAACGTTCATCCAGATCAGTTTTTGATACAAATAGAATCATACAAGTTATCACTGATTTATGCATCATCCACTGAGTAAGATGGGTACTCAAAAAATTATAGGACATAATCCACCACCCAACAACATTAAAACTGAGTCTCGAATTCATAGGCTTGGATGTACTAATAAAATGGTACCCTCCCATCCCGGGAGAAAGATCTACATTCCCTTAATTTTATGATGACCTACCAACCATCCAATAATCAATGGTTAGTGGATGAAAAGAAGATGAAGAAAATTGTCATATCAAACTATTTCAAGATCACATGTAAATACCAAGAAATTCCATGGAAATATGTATTTCTTCTTAAATACATGGGAATTTTATGAGTCCGTAGTTTATGACGATGCCCGATTCCGAGGCCCGGTGTGCCCAGAATCAATTCAGGATGTTTTTTCAGGTACGTTCAGTAAACGTATGATCAGGATTTTATATATTTTGAACTGGTTTTCAGAATTGAAATCTGAGGGCACCGTTGAACTCGCATCGCCAGTATTCGCTTAAGGAGACTTTTACTATAGTTGTGTTTTATCGAGATTGGAAGTTAGTTTTTGGGGGTTTTTAATTAAAATAAATAAAAATATGTGTTAGACAAATTTTTCTTTGAGGTTGTAGTTAGAACCTCCAAGGAGAGGTTAGTGGAGGGGCCCACCCCACATAACCTCTCTTGGGAGGATGTTATAAGGTGGGGCCCACATGAGCATTAAACCCCCTTAACCCCTCTTTAACCATTGGAACTCCCAATTTAATTTTGAACCTTCCATATTCCCTCATAATGGTGACAAAAAACCTAAAGATTAATTAATTCCTCAATTAATTAATCTATTTGAAATAATTTTAAATTCTATCCAACAATAAAATAATAGAAAATTGCTATTATTTTATTTTGTTTGTTTGGCTACTTCCATTTGGGGGTTGAACATTGAGGGTACATGGGTAATTCTTGGACAACAACATCCTCTTCAATGAAGAATGACATCCTCTCCAACAAAAAATGACATCCTCTCCGACGAAGAATGTGGATGACACTTGAGCCCGAGATCGGCGTCGTGTGACGGGCACAACGTATGACAACATCTTCAAATTCTTTTCCTCCACCTTCGACAACATTCATCGAAACAATTTAGGGGTTTGTTTTGATTAAATAAAATCCTCATTCATTGTAGTTTATTATGGTTCGATGATGGCCAATTGTTATCACCTAATGCGGAGGGTTTGGGCTGAACCAACATGGCCTACCATCCCTCCTTTAGTTCTTGTTTTCTTAACGTCAGAGGTTGAGCCGAAAGGGTGTTGTGCCCTCACACTGTGCCGGAGAAGAAATGTGGCCAGGAGGACCGCGACGGACGAAAGAGGCATGACACCTTCACACTGCGTCGTGCCGGGAGTGCAGTACCACGTCTAGGGAGGGATGCAGAAAAGGGGTACGACACCGTCGCGCCACACCGAAGAGGAACCGCGGTAAGGAGGGCCTCGGTGGATGAAGAACTGCGGCACCGTCGCGCCGCGCGGTGGAGCTGAAGGCCGCGGGTAGGTCCTGCTGTGGTGATGGAGGCGCGACGTCGTCACGCCGCCCGGAGAGTAGGAGGACCACGTCGCCGTCGTGCCATGGGGGATGAGCGGTGGTAGCTGTCCAGGCCGGCAGTCATGGAGCCGGACAAGCAGGACCACCCGGGTCCAGCGGCTCCTGAACCGGCGCAATGATCTGGTTCTGTTGGTAAAGCCGAGGGGGGGGGGGGGGGGGCGACACCCCCCTCCCTCGTGTGGCTGGCCGGGATTCCACGGCCGGGCCACCCTTTGTCCGGGACACAACATTTTGGGCCACCACGGCTGGGCCGCCCTTCGTCTGGGGCGCCACGGGCCGGGCTGCCTTTCAGCCTGGCCACCACGGGCAGGGCCGCCCTCAGGCCAGGCCACGCCTTCGTGTCGAGCTACGCCTTCAGGCCGGGCCACACCTTCCAGCTGGGCCGAGCACTTGAGTCAGGCCACATCCACCGACTGGGTCAGACTCCGATTCGGACAAGGTCGGGCCGGGTCGTCCGACTGGGTCAGACTGGACCCTAACCCGCTATGGCCATTTACACCTTTTAGCTCTCATCTTGGGATATGGGTGTCCGATCGATGAACCATCTACAATTATTAAATTCTTGGAGCAAGACGAATCTTTTGGAATAATCTACTTGAGGTTCGAATACATGTGGGGTATGGACAGATTGGTTTGAGCCTAAAAAACAACAGTGCCCTTGGAACGGAAATTCCAATAACTCACAGATTGGGCGTCTGATTGATGCACCGTCAGTCGTGTTGGGTTACTAATGATGAGAAGGAACTATGATATACATGAACCCAAGACTTCATTGTAGTTGATGTATCGACACTTGGCTTGAGGAGCGGACCCTCCCGGAATCGAGTGTGTTGTGTGCGAGAACCCAATGGTTGGCTGCGACTGAGATGAAAGGATCCCCTATGGGTTCGACAGCGATGATACTATAGTAGGATCCTTCGTGGGTTTGACATGGATGAATTCTGTACCGAGATCCTCTGTGGGTTCGTCAATGGTGACTTCTGTACCGGGATCCTTGGCGGGTTCGACAGTGATGACTTCTGTACCAGGATCCTATGTGGGTTCGACGACGCTGGTATTGTTCCAGGATCCTACGTGGGTTTGATAGAGGATATGATTCAAAGGAAACATATAATCATCTCTACCCTTGTTCTTGTTTTTTCTACCTATGTGAACTGAGTCTTTTCTTTCAATCATTATCATCGAGGTGATTTACTTTACTTCCTTTGTGGACTGAGTTGTGCTTGGACTCGAGAGTTGGAGCCGAATAGTGACTGGTAACATAGGTATATGTAATGGAATATACCTAAGTGGGATTCGTTGATAATTTTTGATTATATCTTGATTCTTTGGTTTATCCATATTAGATTCTAGGAGACCTTTTGGGGTCTCGGGGTCCCCTATTAAGTATGGTTATACTTACCCCATGCACGGGCTTCGCCCGCACCTTGTTGTGTTCTGTGTAGACGACGAACAGTAGTGATCGAGGCTGAGGGTGACGGACGGGAGGCTGCTTGGATATGGACTAGATGGGACATACCTCAGAGACGGGTTGATCGAGATCTGTACCTACCCTTACAGCAGGATTCCTGGATGGATGATCCAAGATCCATTTTTTCCTTTTTTTACTTGTACTTGTATTTGTTGTTCAGTTGGGTTTGTATACTGGCCCACTTACATTCAGCACACATTTCTTTTCTATTTTTGTACTTTTTTCTTCTACTGCTTGTGTTTAGACTGTGAGTGTTACAGGTTTAAATGAAATTCCCTCCCTTTTATTGGGGTTCATCTTTAGTGCTAGTCGCCAGACCCTGGCCTATGGAAGGCGGGAATGGGGTAGTCACGACACGGGCCCCGAGGACGGGTCGGGACAATTTGGTATCAGAGGAGTATGTCTATTGTAGAACATGGACTCTGATTTTTTTTACAACAAAAATTGTTTTGGGTGTGGTTATCTATTTATGGAAATCGGTGTTGGTGCGGCGGCCGACATATCCATACACTAGGACTCTGACTTCTTATTTCCGACTCAGTGCACGAAAAAACTGATAATGTGTGTGATTATTTTGAAATGTTTTCTTTGTGATACCTTTGTTTCAGCTCACTTGGTATATTTTTTTGACCGTGGAGAACCTGTTTCTTTCAAGATGGCCAGAAGAAGGGAGACATCTAGGGTTTCCGAGTTTCGTACGAGATGGTAGCCCACCGAGCGACGAGGCCTCAGTGGCCGACCCCTCACAGCGGAGGTACTAGTGGTACCACTACTTTCTGGGCCACCGATACCACCAGCTCCAGCATTTGGGAGTGCACGTCATCTGAGTATGTTGCATGATTTCCAGTGCTAGAGGCCACCCAGGTTCTAGGGAGAGACGGACCCACGGGAAACTGAGGATTTGCTGGAGGCTGTCGTGAGAGTTTTCATATTGGTAGGGACACCAGCCGACCTCATGGTGATCCTTGCTGTGAGTCTCTTGAATGAATCAGCAGGAAGATGGTGGATCCTGATGCTCCAATTGTATGACGAGGCATTACTACTCTGGGCGGACATCGAGAGTCACTTCTGGTCAGAGTTTGTTCTAGCCACCCTTTGTGTGGTGCGGAATCAAGAGTTTCCTCATCTACTACAGGGCAGAATGACAGTAGATCAGTACTCAATGAGGTTCAATGACCTCTCACGCTACTCGAATGATATGGTACGAGACCCATTCTTCAGGGCCCAGATCGTTGAGCAGGGACTTATGCATGAGATCAGGGATTCGATGATCTCCCTCAACATCCCGACGCAGGCGGGGGTACTGGAGTGAGCCCTTATTGTGGAGAGTTTTCTTGGTGAGCATTCACCAGCAGAGATACCCACCATAGGGTGACACGTAGAGGAGTCTTCTGCAGTTGGTAGTAGACTGATGTCGCAGTTGTCCAAGCGGACCAGGGCATCAGGTGGCGACCCCAAGATACAAGTTCGGTTGTGTGGGGAAAACCAGATAGAGCCAACCATATGAGGAGAAGACAGTGCTATGCATGTGGCGGGTAAGGTCATATGGCTCGTGACTGCCCGACCCGCCATGTAGATGAGCAGCAGATAGTAGAGGGACCTCCCAAGCAGAGGTAGAGGATCAACCGTGGTGGTCCTCCTACAGCATTGAGTTCCCAAATCGACCACATTGGAAACAAAAATATGTATGGTCTTAGTAATGAGAAACATGAACTGAAGAAAGACTCATGCCAAGAACATACTCCTCTAGTTCACTCTCTACACTAGATGGGGAACCCTTCTCAACCACCTAGAAAAACTAGATTTCCATTTGTCATGGTTCACTCATTGTGACCTCCACGTGCAAGGATTTGGTAGAAATCACCCTTCATTATCCCAAACATGACCCATCAAAAAAACTAGGACAACACTACCTTCACACCATCTGTAGTTCCTAATGACCCTAAGAAACACTCAACTTCCTCGAGTTACATTATATCCCCTATCGAACCTCATCCACCATAGTGAAAATAACAAAGAATGAAAATTAAATAACCCCACCACTACACTGGGGGTCTGGGTATTCCTAATAACTAAAAATAAAACCTCAGAAACGATTGGACATTTCTAGGTGGCATACATTAAACAAGAAGCAAAAAACCAAACTGAAGCACATCAGAAAACTAGCCTCCACATTTAACAAATAATCATTAACTAAAACGAAAAATATCATTTCAACCTTGAAACACTAGCTCAAGAACAAGAATCAATCACATATAACATTAAATCACTAAATCAAACCATATACAAATAAAATATCAACCAAAAAAATATAAAAAAATTATCACCAACCATGCCTAAACCCATCTTTCACAAAATTCCATTTTCTAACCATCCGATTTCATAACCAAACGAATGCTAAAAACCCCTTTTAAAACCCATTTTCCTTTTTAAAAATTTCATAACCCAAAGTCATCCCTACAAATCACTAATCAAAACATTCTTTTGTGAAAAAAGGCTTGGAAACTGATCACCCACCATTGGTATTCCATGAAACCTCACATATATACGTTCTTGTGCCAACTCGAGCACCAATCAGCATGTACCAGCAACCATCCACATGCAATTAAAATAATCCATACTTGTTGGAGTCAATTGGAATACCAGAGTTCAAATAAATTATTCCCAAATTCTCATTTCCACAAGACATCAGTTTCGCACATCACAAGAATTTCAAATGCCCCAAAAAATATTCCAAATAAATTTTTGATTTACTCTTTAAAAAGATTTAAGGAGTCCCAAAACCATTCCCAAAAGATCATCAATTTTTAAAACATCCCATTTCATTTTCAAATAATCCCATACGTTCATTTGGTAAATCCAATTTTCAATAGAATAATCATTAATTTTTAAAATTGGGAAAACCACCTGAAACTAGATAAATTTCAAATCAAGAACATCCCAAATAATCCAATTGACAAAAAAAATCATGATTACAAATTCCAAAATTAACAACTACTACACAAAGATTGGTCACACGGTTTGACAGACCGTGCACAAACTGGGTGAGAACAAATGAAGTTATTGGAGGCCATTCACATCAATCATGTGCCCCACCAAAATGAAAACCAAATTTCATGACAAAACAAAAACATCATAATAGTACTAAGGACCTAAAAAAAAATGAGAGCTTTGTATGGACTATATGGAAAAACAGTCTCATACCACCCTTGCAATTCAAGTGTCATTCTGAATTGGTGGAAATCAAGAACCCACCCATTATTTATCCTCATGTATTATGAAAATCCTAACATCTGACTATTATACATCTCAGAAGGACACGTTGTAAACCAAATATGATAACATTTTGTCATGATCCTACCCGGGTTAACCATGAAGTGGTCACCTGAGTTGGTCTAAAACAAGGCCTAAAGGGAATTCTAGATCCCCATGGTTGGAAGCTAGTTCGAGTATCAAAATGAGTTATTTGGGATTGGGTTGTCCCATAAACAAAAGATAGATAAATGGATATTAACAAAAACAAAAAAAACTAGAAGGAGAAAATAAAATAAATATAAATAGTTCGACATACCTCCATGTTACCCCATGGGTCACCAACAAACATAGAACCATGCTCTCCCAAGATTGATTCAATACTAGAACCTAAAACTCAAAAGTAAATTAGGCATGATCATTGATATTCTCTGTAGTAAAACCTTGGAATAACAATTCCCTATTACCTAACCATTAAAAAGAAACCAAAAACATGCTTTTTTTAAAATAAATCCTTGTGAAATATTATTTTTCATTCGTTTCCAAATCATATACGATGATAAAATTTTTAAGGAAAACATTTATCTACCACTAAATTTTGAAAAAATAATGAAAACATGAATTTACATTTCAAAATGAAATGGAATAAATTTAAATTTAAATATGGTTCTCATAAAAGTGGAGACAAACAATAAAAAACTGATTTGAAAATTATATCACTAGTATTATAGGAAATCCCTAAGCAGTTAGAGTTAGTTGGGGACCTAGGATCCTCGTACCTCAGTGAAACGTAGAATAGAAACTACTACGATCTAAAATCTCATGCATGAGCCACTAGTAAGGAACACATTCATAACATAGTGTTCTATAGTCATTATGATGTTTAATTACTGTGGTAGTGTCAATACTTCTAGATGAATCCAGGATAGTCCACTTTTGTATCATCTAGAATAATATTCATTGTCTTCCAACCTAGATACCTACGTTTCCCGTGTTATTTATTTTAAATGGGGGGATTTTTAAAAAAAATTAAGGACACACACACATCATATTATTTATCTAGAAACAGTCCAGTTTTCACCACATACCTCCCCCCATAAGTGTGTACCCTTTTTCAAAAACACATATCACTGCAGAAGAATCTTAACTAGGCACATATAAAATTTTTTACATCTATCATACACCTAATTTTTTATAAATAAATAAGGAAATACTAAATAGGGGTTTCCTTTTTAATAATTCATTCCAAAAGTACCAATCATGCCTAATAACATATCAGTAACAATTTTCTTTTTAGAAACATAATCACCCAACATCATTATGTTTCCAAAATAGTTATAAAGAGTAAATAAACAACTAAGGTGTTACATAATTAATGAAATCCGAAAACCACACTTAAAAATAAATCATTACTTTTAATAAAATAAAACTACCATTTTTCAACAAATTTGCATCAAAACCCATTTTGGAAATCACTTTGTAACTTCTTTGTAAAAACAAACATGCCACTACACATTTATAAAAGAACCGACTGAAATACCACATGTATTTGGAAATACCCATTTCACGTTAAAATCATATAAGAAACTACTTTTCATGAACTGAAACCATTTATTCATAAACACACACATATATATATATACATTGCATATTAATTTCATATAAAGGGATAAGACACACTTTTAAAAGAGTAACAAATAGTAATGTAAATTCTATTTAATGGTCAGGGCATAGGTAACCAACCTCAAGATGGAAACAAGTCATCCAGATAGGATATTGGTACATTCTATTGAAAGGATTCTCCTCCCACAGTATTCATATTCACCTTCACATATATGAAAAGACACTTATCTTATATTCATACATTCGGATGGACCATTAACATGTGCAAGGGGATCCTTACAGGTATGCTTATATGCATACAACAGTCTCCACTCACCTGTGAATGCATTTTTATATATACACAAAGGCACACCTATCAACATGCATGTACAATAAATTCCATGGATGAATATAAACGTGAAAGGGGAACCAACATGTATATATTTACATACCTATGCACACACAGACGAGTCGCCATTGGACCAGTGAATCAAAAATGCACCAAATTGTCCAACGCACTATAAAAAATTAACCAAGGACCTTTTAATCAATTAGATACCATATATTATATTGTGAGACAACCCAGTAGTGGAAATAAGAATAAACTGTTTAGTAAAATATACCTAAAGACTCACATCTTTTGATGATTGAAGCCCGAGACCACTTCACCTACATGAATATACATTTACATATATATATATATATCCATTTATCCAAGAAAATATTCCCCATGGTATGATAGATCATACCCAAGGAGGATATGTATATATGCATGCCTACCAATGAATATACATATAGATCTTCGCTTCAGATGACTCAAATCCACACCACAATGTCCATGATACACTACAATGATTGCAAGGGAGACTAAAATAATATCAATGAATCCAAATAAAACTAGTGAGAAGAAACTCACATCTTCCAGATAATGATGGATTGAAACAAACCAAAACAATAAGGAACCATTAAATCAACCATAAAATCAATTCTTGAGACTCATAAATCAAAAAAACCCCAAATATAAACAATATGACAAGTTTAATTGAGGAAAATCTTACCCAAAATCCTTGGAAGGTGGAAGAAATGAATTCAAAGCACTTATCCTTCAATAGTGGTTGCCAAAATGCTCCTATATTGTTCCTAAGAGATCAATCACACCCTCTATTAAAGGAAGAGAGACAAAAACACATCAAAAAGTTTCCACTACAGAACCCTTGGGTTCGGCCAAACGTAGGAGGAGAAACATGGAGAGTAAAATATGATCAAATAGGATGGAATAGAGGAGAGGAAGCTCACCATGATGGTCTTACTATAAAGATGGAGGAGGTTTAGTGGTTTCACCAGATAAAATGAGGGAAAAGGTAGATGATCGCACCACTGTAGGGTCTCGGCCAGGGGGTTGCGCCAGCAGGGTTTGAGGGGGATCCGAGAGAGGAGGTCGTGGATAGGGGAGATGGGGAGAGGCGTGCTAGTGGTGGTTCACCATAATGAGGCTAAAGTAGAGGAGCTGATCGGAAGAGAGGTGGTGTGCTTCTTTGATAGGTGAGGGAGGAGGGCCTCGCGTTATGAACTATCGAGAAATGAATAAAATAGAAGGAGAGAAAATAAATAAGAAAATAAAATAAAATAAAAATTAAAAAATTAAAAAATTAAAACCTAATAAAAATAATATAAAAATTATTAATAATATAATCCCAAAAAAGTGTTATAATGAAAATTTAAATTCAACATTCAAGGTCTTAGTGTGATAATTCTCCCCACCATGACACATTTTTTATATAAAATGTTCTAAATGGCTCGGTTCTTCAATTCTTAGAACAAGGACACAACGGCTCTCCAAACGAAACCCCAAAAACTTGTGGATAAAACACACACATTCCACCCTAGAACTGAATCCCCAAGACCCAAACAGAATAGAAAAACAACCAATGACACAAGACTCACTTTTTTAAACAAAATAATAACTGAAAAAACCATCACCCCAAACATAGAAAACACTAGAGTTTTCAAGAGATGTCTAATGAACATTCGCAATACGACCAATCATATGGGATAACCATCTATATTTATTAGGGTCGGTCAAAGCATAGTAAAATCATTTCCCTAAAAATAACTCCTTCAATATGAACTTCTCCATGAATTATTCTTATTCCCAACCATATTAATAATCTATTTGATTGATGACTTTCCCAAATCGAAACAAATAAAAAAACCAATGAAGACCCCTGACATTGGTGTGACCCATTAACTTCGAAAGTCACACCCAACCATCTTGAGGGAAGACTTTGGCAAGACCCAGAGTGGGTCTCCCCATCATATTGAAAACTGATTATTACAATGGAACCCACATGGAAACTTTCAACTTAGTTTCAACAATACAGATTTAATTTCCCATCATGAACCCTCCAACATGGGTCATCCCCAAACATAGGTAGAAAAATTAACATATAGCATCCTAAAACCCACAGTCCAAGAAGAATTCAAACAAAAGAGACAACAAACAAATGCCAAGCAGAAACATGATTCAGAAGAACCATAAACTGCATACATCTCGAAACAAGAATCACCCAGAAGAAGGAATTAGTCCAAAGTAAGACAAAATATTTAATGTATACACTAATAAGGTACAACCATTGAAATCATATAAAAGTGGCCCCATGACTTTGAAAACAATCCCCCACACGAAAGAGACAACCACATGATGTTAAAACATAACTGGTTGGTTCACTGAAAATAGAGACGAAAGGTTGGATGTGCATCCCTCGCACCTGGAAACCGCCTGACATCATGAAACACATCGCTTTGAGACATTTGTATTGAGCTCTAATGTTTTCAAGAATCTAATGCACTGTGTTTAGAAACTAAAAACCTACAACATAGACTACATCTTCGGGAATGAGCACTTATAGACTTCCCCATGTGACCCAAACATACACACCCTTGACAAGCCCTCAGAAGATAACGATGAACAACTTTGAGTGCCCAAATTGACCATATTGGAATCAAAATAGTGTGATATATTAGGGATGAGAAATAGAAAATGAATAAAGATTCATGCCATGAATATATTCCTCTGTCTAACCCTTTCCAATAGTTGGGGATCCCTTCATGATATCCTTAAAAAATAAGATTTCCATTTGTCACAAATCACTCACTATGACCCCAACATTAATGGAAAACATAGAAATCACCCTCCTATAAATTGAACAAGGCCCTAAAAAAATTCTAGTAAAACATTACCATCACAATATATGTTGTTCCTATAGAGCCAAAGAAACACTCAACTACCTCAAGTTATCTTGTAACAACAATCGAACCTCATCCATCACAGATAAAATAATCAATAATGAAAATAAAACAACCCCACCAATCAACTAGTGGACAGGGTATAACTAACAACTAAAAATTACCCCTCAAAAACCATTGGAATTTTCTAGGTGGAATAATTTGAAATTGAAGAACAAAACCCACCTAAAGCACATGACAAAAATATCATTCACATTTTACCATAAATCATTAACTCAAACTCAAAACATCCTTTCAACCTTGAGTCACCATCTCAAAAAGAAGACTCAATCCAATATACGAATAAATCATAAAACAAAAGCATATCCAATTCAAATATGAACCAAAATAATACCAAAGAAACATCACCAACCAAGGCTAAACCCCACTTTCTTAAATGACCTTTTCAATTCATCAAATTTTAAAACCATCTAAATGCTAAAACCCCCTTTTTCAAACCCATTTTCATTTTTAAAAATTTAATAAACAAAATTCATCCCATCTCATCCCTAATTGAACATGCTATTAGAAAACTGAACAAGCATTGAAAACTAAGCACCCACCATTGTAATTACATGAAACCTCACTTACATATGTTCCCTTACCAACTTGGCAACCCATCCAGGCATACCAACATCAATTCCAAGGTAATTATATTCATCCAAACATATGTGCATAAATTTGAATACCAAATTTCAAATAAATCATTTCCAAATTCTCATTTCTAAGAGACAATAGTTTCACACATGAAAAAAAATCAGAAGAAATTAAACATTTACCAAATACACTAATGATATACACATTAAAACATAATTAAGGGTTCCCAAAATAGTTCCCCAAAGAATATCAACTTTAAAATCAACTCATTTCATTTTTAAACTAGCCATTACTTTCATTTTGGAAATCCAATTTTAAATAGGTTGATCATCAATTTTCCAACACTAGAAAAATAACTGAAATCTAGCTAAAAATCAAATCATGAACATCCCAAAGAAACCAATTCACCCAATGTATTAGGATTCCAAATTATCAAATATAAAACTGCTACACATGACTTCGTCACACAATTTGGAAGACCATGCTCCAACTGGGTGAGCACATAGGAAGTCATTAGTTTTAATTTCATGGTATAAACATGGATTGTTAGGACGTACACAAAAACCATGCACCCCTCCAAAATTACAACCAAATAATAAGACTAACCCAAACCACCCAATCAGGACTAAGGACCTCAAAAACAACTGAAATCAAAGCATATACAATTAGGGAAAACCATCACAGACCACCATCACAATTCACGTGTCAATCCGAATAGGTGGTGATCTCACACCTTCCAATAATTAACAAATTTTATTCTAAAAACCATAACTCCAAACTATCAGGAATCTCCATATGACACGGAATAAACTTCATTTGATTCCATTTTGTCACGAACCAACCTCAATAAACCCTAAACCAATCACCCGAGCTGATCTGCGACATCACCCAAAGGTAATTCTTGATCACCACAGGCTGGAAACTAGTATCGAGCATAAAAATGATATATTTGGATACGGTTAGGAACATAATAAACCAAAATAACTAAATATAAACTAAAAAAAACAAAAAAAACACTATTACTGGAAAATAATATAATGATAACCAGCTAGAAATACCTCCATGTGACCCCATGGGTCACCACAAAACATATAACCTTGCTTTCCCAAGAAAAATCCAAGACTTGGACCTCAAACTAAAAAGTAAAGTAGGCATGAGCACCGATATTCTCAACAAGAAATCCAAGGAATAGCAATCCCTTATGCTCATACCATTACAATGAAACCCAAAACATGCTTGTTTAAAAATAAGACCCATAAAAATATTTTTTTCCATTCCATTAGAAATTATGTAACAAGATTAAATTTTTATCCGAAAAATTTCTCTACCACTAAATTTTCAAAATATAATCCAAACATGCATCAACTTTTAAAAATTAAAGAGATTCAATTTAAATTTAAATATGGTTTTCATGGAAGAAGAAACACGCAGGAAACAACTAAATTGAAAATCATATCACAACCAACATGGGAAATCCCTAAGAAGCTAGTGTTAGTTGGGGACCTAGGATCCTCATACCTCAGTGAAATTTGGAATGAAAACCAAAATGATCTATGTTCTCATGCATGAGCCTGTTTTATGGAACACACCAATAATGTAGTAGCCTCTAATAATCATAATTCTTAGTTAGTGTTCTAACGACAATCCTGTTAGAATAAACTGAGATGGACCAATTCGGTATGATATATCATAATTATACTCATACACCCATGTAGATACCTAGATTTTCCATATTCTCTATTTCAAATGGCAGTGATTTTTATCAACATTAAAGAACACACACACATCACATTCTTTATCTAAAAACATCCATGTTTTCGCCACCAACCTCCCCCTAATGTGCATCCTCTTTTTTTCAAAATATAACATAATTGCACAAGACACTTCATTAGGAACATATGAAATTTAGTACATTTAACATACACCTCATTTTTCTAATGCAAGGGGAAAATCCTTAAAATGGGGTTTCCTTTATCATAAATTATTCTCAATGTGCCAGACAAGTTTACTCAATTACAATGTATAATTTTTTTTCTAGACACAAAATCACCCAAAATCTTTAAGTTTACAAAATATTTTGAAAGTCTAACTAAACAACTAAGGTGTTATATATTTAATGCAAGATTAAAACCACACTGGAAAATAAAACAATCCTTTTATGAAAATAAAATTACCCTTTCCATAAATTCGCACAAAAACCCTTTTTGGAAATCACTTTGGAACTTCTTTGGAAAAACAAACATTCCACCACACTTTTATATCAAAATTGACCGAAAGACCACACATCATTGGAAAACTCATTTGATTTTTAAAATGTATACGAAACTACTTTTCAAAAACATAAAACATTTAATCATAAACATATATATATATTTACTGAATTTTCATTTCATATAAAGGCATAAGACACATATTTAGAAGAATACCAAGTCGTAATAAAAATTCTAATTAGAGGCCTAGACCAAGGTAACCTACCTATTGGTGGAAACAAGATGTCCACTTCAGATCATGGTTCTTTCAAAATAAAAGTTACTCCTACCCCACTAAGGATACGCACCTTGGCATACATGTAAGGAAAACAATAACTTATGCATACAGTCGCATGGACCATGAACATGTGTAAGGGGATCCTTACAGGTAGTCTTATACCCATATAACAGTATCCACTGATGTGAATATGAATTTTAATATATACCCATTGTCACACCTAGCCCTATACATGTACATTCAATTACATGGATGAATATACCTATAACGGTGGAACCTATATGTATATATTTACTTACGTATAAACACATGGGTGAGTAACCACTGGACCGATGACTCGAAACCACACAAAATAGTCCATCTCACTATAAAAAATTAACCACGTACCTTTTAAGGAATTAAAGACCTTAAATTTGATGGCGCGACAACCAGATAGTGGAAATAAGAATAAACTAAGTTGAAAAACATATAACAAGACATGTAGCATTGGACGATGGTAGCCCGAGACCACTTCACCTTCACACATATACATTTCCATATATATATATATATATATATATATCTTATAATCAAGAACATATTCCATACACCACAATGGGACATGAGCATGGAGGTTATGTATATATACATGGTACCCCAGTATATACATATAGATCATCACTGCCGAAAACTCAAATCCAAACCCCAATAACCATGACACAATACAAAGACCGTATGGGATAATAAATATAATCAAAGAATCTAAATAAAAAAAAGTTAAAAATGGTAGTGAGAGAAAACTCATCTTGACCGGTGACTGATGGTTTGAAACAAAGTAAAGAAAAACTGAACCATTAAATACGCCTTAAAATAAATAACAAAGACTCATAAATCACAAAACCCCCAAATATAAACTATGTGACAAGAATAATGAAGGGAAATCCTACTAATAATAAATGGAGGGAGGACCGAATTGATGAGAACCACATCACCTTTGGTGGAGGTTTTTTGAATGCATAGAGATGTGTCATGGGATATTAATTGCACCCCCTATCGAAGGATGAGACAAAAAGAACACATAAAAATTTAGACACTATATAACCCTAGGGTTAGGCTGAAGCTATGAGGGGTGAGGAGGGAGACGAAAATCAAACCAAATAGGATGGAAGAGAGAAGAGGAAGATCACCTTGATAGGTTAACCAAAAAAACAAGTGGATATTTGGTGGTTTCTCCCGGGAAAATGAGGGTAGTGGGGGAGGGTCATGTGACTACATGATTTCATCTAGGGGGTTGTGTCATGTAGATTTGAGGGGGAGCCAATAGAGGTGGTCATATATATGGGAGATGGGAAGAAGGTTACTAGGGGTGGCACACTAGAAAGAGGCCGAAGGAGTGGAGTTAATAGGATGATGAGTGGAATGCATCTAGGTGAGGTGAAGTAGGAGGGTATCATGTGACACTCCAGGGTGAAATGTAAAGAAAAATGAGAGAAAAAAGTGATAAAATAAAATTAATTAAAATAAAAAAAAAGTAAAACCTAATAATAATATAATTAATAATAATAATATTTTCCAAAAATGTTATAAATAAAAATAAAATATAATGCACCAGGTCAGGGCATGACAACATATGTGTAAGGATCCCGTGGCACATGTAAATGGTCATGTGGATGTGGACATGGGGACTATTTGACTTTATAATTATGTGAAGGCATATATTATATGCCGGGGAACAACAACATTTAGTTATAAATCCCCATGGTCTAAATGTTTGGTTTGGTTCCACACAATGGTAGGTCCCCTATGGCTAACACATTAATTTTAATTCCATAATTACATTATTATTATTTAAATATGGTGTATATATATATGTATTTTATATATAATCTATTTGATATGGTTTTCATTTTTAGAAATAGTTCTACATTTATTTCTAAATTTTTTTTCAAGTTCTCATCATGGTTTTGTCTTTTTGAAAGATTCTCTCAACCTTGTTTTGGAAAATGTATTACATTTGTAATGATCAATCTACCCTAAACGATATATATTTTAAAGTGGATTCTAAAATTCTTTATGTTGTGTGGTGGGTATTTCCCAATATGTTACACATTTATATTAGTTGTGAAAATTGATCTTTAATGATTATGGGTTCTAGTATGATTTTAAAATGAAAAAATTACATGATATAGTATGTTAGGAAGTGCATGTATTTTGGTGTAAATTTATAGTTAAATAATAAATTTGGATTCTTAAATTGGATTCTATGACTTAGGTATGGTTTCATATTTATTTTATATATATGGATATTTTGTTATCTTGTTGGTATTTCAAATGTATTTTAAAACATAAAACTATCAGGTGAACATGTTTTCTAAATTATATATATTACCTATAAATAAATGAGGCTCATTTAGAATAGTGAGAATGGTTTTTTAATGTGGAAAACCCCTATGGAGGAATCCCTTTAGTTTTAGAAATTTGATGTAAGTTTTTGTATGGGATTTTGGAAATGTGCCTAGTGTTTAGGCTTATGCATTGTTCTGTGATGTAAAAAGGGGACTGCCCTTAAGAAGGGAGATCGGTGGTGGGATGAAGAATTAGTTTTAGATAAAAAGTGTTATATTTTTTATATATGTATCTTGATAATACCTCACAAGTATTTAAATTAGAGCCCACAGGTAACACAAGGTACATAGGTGGGAAGCATATGACTAGTAATCTAGATGATTTATAGTTGGTTCATCCCATTTTAGTATAGAAGGATTGAATATTACAACACTATCAGAAATATTATTACTGTGGGATACCACTTGGTTATGGGGGTGTCCCCTACTAGTATCTCGTGTATGAGAATGTTGATGTTCATGGTTTCTTAATCCACATTTCACCAACCTAATAGGTTCTTAGGGACCCATTTGTTCTATTTACCTATAAAAATTGACCATGGTTCCTTAATATAAAATGATTTTATTGAAATTATTTCCATTTTAGTAACTTTAAATTTATTTACTACTTTATAGAATCCATTTTTTTTATTTTAAACTATTTTCCTTTCATTTTGAAATGTTAATCCATGCATGTAAACCTTTTTTGAAAATGTAGTGGAATATAAATGTTTTTCTTAAAAATGTAATCTTGTGACATGAATTTTAAAAGAAAGAAAAATATTATTTTATTTTTTCGAATTTTATAACTAGAACAATTGAAGTACTTTTTAATGGATGAAGAATATGGTGTTTTTGTTCATTTGAATTCCTACGGTGCATCTCGATGCTCATGCCTATGTTATCGTATCAGTTTTAGATTCCCCTAGTTGGATTTCACTTGGATCGAGCATATTTGTATGTTAAGTGTTGACCCAGAAGGTAACTTGAATGTATGTGTATCTGTGAAACATTAATTTCATTCCACTGATAATTTCCATTTTTATCATTCATTTTATATTTATTTATATCCATTTCATTAAGGGTCCAAATCATTCACACCTATTTAATTTTGATTTTTGGCACTAGTTGACAGCCTGTGGGGATAAGGAACTCTCTTTGGGCCTTGTCACGGACCGACAAGGGTGAAGAGTTAGGGTTCAACCCGAGTTGGTTCGTGATAGTCAACATTCAATCAAATAAAATCATTCATGATTTCTATCATCATTTTGATAATTTTAGTATAATAAAAAATACATGAAATTTTTATTGTTTGTTTAAAATAAAATTAAATCAATAGAATCCCTAAGTGGGGATAACTAATATTATCAGTTATGGAAGTGTCTTGGGATAGGTTTTGTTGAGTTAATGTCACCTGAGATGATAAAATGGATGGATCTCCATGATTTTTGGAGTAAAACACTATTGGAAGCTATGATATAAATACTACAAGAGACACTCATTTATTATAGGTTGTTTTTATTGCACATAATAAAGATAATTTTATATAGATGATTTCAAAATAGATCACTTCATGTGGTTATTATATTCAAACCAATAATTCCATGCGTTCATGATTTATTTCTTATTTCATTATTGTATGATTTTTTGATTTTCAATGAAACAATTATTTGAAAAAGAATGATAACTCATGAAAAAATACTATGAAAATTAGAATTAAGTAGTCCTACATGTTCTGTTAGGTGATGATATAGATGATAATGTATGCTATGGTTTTTAGAGACGTAGGGATTTTATTGAGTATAATCTGAGAAAGAGATCACATGTATATGTGTTACATAATAAACAGTGGCATCACATGATTATCATTCGTGAAGAAGACTGAGAGTTATCAATTTTGTTTCTACATGTTATGAATGAGATATTTTAAGACATAGTCCCATGATAAATTTTCACATTGAAGTGGAATTTATTGGTTGAACATGTTACACCATTTGAAGTGTGTGAGTTTTGTGATATTTTTCCATGGAGATTGTTCAATGAGTATGTGCTTAAGAAATATTAAAATAATTAGGTAGTAAAGCATAACTATTAAGGCACTTTATGTGTGTGTGAATTAATATAAACAATTATATTCACACATAATTACACATTCATAAGAAACTGTTGATAAGACCATGCATTATTTTACACATGCATGATGTTTGAGAATACAATTGAATTATATATTCAACGAATTGTGGGAAATTATTTTGAGACTGAATTGAATAATTAATTTAGAAGACATATTACCATGTTATCATTGGGATGATTCATGTTTATATCATGTCATGACTAGTGTACATTGAGCAAGAACGTGTAATTTTTAGATAGTTCTGTATGTTCTTGAAT
Organism: Viscum album; assembly: GCA_963277665.1. Lineage (NCBI taxonomy): Eukaryota > Viridiplantae > Streptophyta > Magnoliopsida > Santalales > Viscaceae > Viscum > Viscum album. The sequence continues at coordinate 1,462,922,774 of OY728153.1, read as the reverse complement.
ATTATACATGAGAAGATCAGGTGATCTGGTTTGTTTGTGGAGAAGCAATAAATCTCATGGTATTCTATAAATTGTCTGAAATAAACAAATATTCATTAATCAACGATAATTTAATGTGTAACTCAAGTTTACTGTATGTCTTTAGTGGGAATCTGTGGTAGTAGAATCCTCCAGCGAGACTATGGAGAAGGTTGGTGGGATGCTTGTAACATTATGGAATGTAGTATAATGTTCATCCTATTGAAATATAGACATTCTAGTATATGTGGGAACTTGTAATCTCTATTCGGAGTATATATTGGAACACTATGGGACTTTGTTTTGATGTTATGGGGCGTCATATTATTTTAACCACCAATACATAGTGAAACATTAGTAACCAAAGAGTACAACCGACTACAACAAGGAGTAGTTATTAGTAACAAACATTGTAAAAATATCTATGTGTTGTGAATTTTTATTATTGTTTATGGTATATAATTAAATATGACAGATTTAGAATTTAATCAATTACCAATGTTTGATTAAAAATAAGGAATTTGTGAAAATAGTATACCACTGTTGGACCCCCCCCCCACTTAGTGGTTCCAAACTGATCACTGGACACCTTAATTGTTATTATAAAAAGGTTACCTCTAAATATATGAGAATATTTTGAGAATTGGAAAATCAAAATTCAATGAATAGTTACGAAATTCTAATTTTTGATGGAAGTTACATCTATAGGTATATGAATAAGATTCTTTATTTTCTTCATTATCTTGGCCTAGATGGGAGATATGTGGAAACAGTTAGATTCCAACCTATTTTTAATGATGTTTCTTTGGCTCAAGATAACAATAGGAATATAGATGTTTATGGAAATGTTTAGAAATAAATATTGTTGGATTTACCAAAAAAATTATAATGTAAAGTGATGGGTCTCCAAACATCCAAAGAGATCTAGGATAAACAAAGATGTAGTTACGTAGGAATCCTTAAAGTCAAGGATGTTATGCTTTTAATATAGAGATTAATATTTGATGGTATTAAAATGACAGATTATGAAAATATTGATTTCCATTTTATTAGATTCAATGAGATATTATGTAATGTCAATGATTTTTTGAGAAGGTGGAATATTCAGCAGTTGAGAAAATTCTAATGAGAAATTTTCCTGATAGATTTGATGCTATGATTTTTGCCTTAGATTATAGGTAATGCATTATACAGGTTGAATGAAATAGTATTCATATAGATTATGAATTGATAAAGGATATAACATTCAAAAAATATGAAAAAAATATAACTCTATTATATAAAAAAATTCTTGTTCAATGAAGTGGATTTTTAAGAATAAAGTGATTCATATGATGATAAAGATGATGAGTACCTTAGTGAGTTTCTCTCTTATTAAAAGAGGTTTAAAAATTGGAAATTGTAAATGGAAAATTCATGAAGTTATTCAATTGATTCATATGTAATGGAACTATAAATTTTTTCATAAAATGTCTAATGAAAATAGATGAATTAGAATCTTGTGATAAAAGTGAAAAACCTCATTAATAGAAAATGAATAAAAACAAGTAGAATTATTCCAAATAAAAAAGGATGATTTTGATGAAAAAACATATATAAGAAAATTATTGATCTATTTTTTAGTCATAGGATGAGAATACTTTATTTACTTGTGCTGTAAAATAATCCAATTATTCAAGCAGTGATGATGATAGATATTTTAGAATTGATTTGAAATAGATGCTAAATGAAGCGTTTGAATTTGATATTGAGAAAAACTCTCTCTCAAGAAAGAGAGTAGAAATATTGAAAAGGGAAATATGAAATTAGATAATAAAAATTAATAGAATGATATATTCAATTAGTCCATATTGATGAGAATAATAAATACATATTGGACATAACTGACCAAGAAAAGATGATGAGTGATCTTAATGAAAAATCATATCACCAGTAGGATCATTTTATTGAGATACATGGAATGTATCATATAGTACAACATGAATTGAAGAACTGAAAATAATAACTCAATAATTATATTGAGAAAAACATTGAGTCATCTTAAGCTGTTGAGATGGATGGTTACAACAATCAAGGTACATTTTTTCATTCATAGTTTCAAAGAAGATATGAAACTACTAACAGTGCTGGTGATTTTTTGAGGACCATGAAGTCAAGATAAGTGATTTTGGCCATAAAAAATGATGAAAGAATATTCTTGGAAGAAAATTTCCCACTTTTAAAAAGATTTCATGGCTTACAAAAAAATAAAATTTAAAATTTCCTGAACATTTTTATCAACAGAATTGAACATGATATTTAAAAGGGGTATTCAAATATTGTTGAAAATATGGATATAAATCCTACTATTTCTAGTACAACATGTCATTATTAGGAATCAAGCTTCATTCTTGGGGGAGTATCAATGAACTAACGAGATCATATTATCAAATAAGTCTATCAAAGGTGAAAATAAAAAATAGATATTAATTCTTAAAATAAGGGTGTTGAATATGTTGATTATAAGGTCATAGAGATGATGTATCCATAACAAATTTACATTTAGCAGATTCCTATGATATGAATACGTAGTAAAATAAGAACAAAAAAAGAGATAGAATCATACACATCATTGAATTAGTGTGAGGAACCCCAAAGGATGAACATGCAATGATAGTATATTTAATTATATTTACATATCAACTAAAATTTGATAAAAAAATGGATAAAAATAAAATATATCCTACAATTGAGGTTTATAAGGTTATCTTAGGAGAGATACTAGAAATCAACCGAAGTCATCCACTTTTGATAATCTAGAGAATCAAAAGAATTAATGTGAACAAGTTGGATATGACAAGATGAACACCATGAAATTAGAAGAAACGAATGTTTCATAACTTACAAAGGTGGGTAAAACAACTCCACATGAAGAAAAAATTTATTATAAGGTTAACACATCTAAATACGTGTTCGAAATGAAGAAAGATAAGACAAGTTTGAGAGGAAACTATCATCCTGAGTGGAATTTATGAAAAGAAAATATTTTCATCCTTTTTCCCTTATATAAATGTTTATGTACTAACTTTTAGGTAATTGATGTAGATAGATACATCCCTTTAGGGGAATAATTGATGATTTCATTAAGCTAAAAAGGGGTATCTATATTTTTTGAACATGAAATTTTTGATGTGATAAATTAGGTGACTGGAGAATAAATATTATTACATGAATTGATTAATTATGTTGATCCAAGGAATTATGTAAGATTTATCTAATATTAGAATCACATTTATGATTTTTTATTGAAAACATTGATCACCTTGGTTATACATTCCTTTTTTCAGCACTTATTTTCATACATAGTTTGGGAGTTGTTTGAAAAATGGTTTTGGAAAACAAATATTTGGTATCAACATTATTGAAGATAAAAATGTTTTATGAGAAATGATTTCCTCTATGATATTTTTATTCATTTTCAATAATGGGGAGAAAGGAAACAGACATATTGAGCATGTAATAGTTTGGTGGTATTGATAAAAAACTCAACGGGTGAGATTGAAGTTTCTTTGGAGTAGTATTGAATTTGTTGTCAATAATGATGATTATAATTGATTTGGATTTGATATCAATATGTCTATTATAGTGAAGTGATGATCGGGATGGATATGAAAATATCCTCAACCTTTATTGTGATTATTGTAGAGTTGGTATTATGTTCCAAGACATTTTAAAATTGAGATGCAAATTTTTTAGAAGAATGATTTGAATAAGAAGAATAAGATCCATAAAAAATATTTTTTTATTTTTTGTATAAAATTTGTGTTTTGAAGTGGAAGTACACGAGTGGAGTGGTTTATTTTAGTCAAACCATTATGTTGGCCTATAGTAAAAATTTTCCATCCAACACATTATCTATGGGATTCGGGTGTCATACTACTTAGGTGGCCACAATGATTAAATAGGGTAGTCGGCTAGTATAGAGAGGTTGACTGCTTGTATAGGCACACCTAAACCAAGGATCTTGGGAGTAGGGTAGATCCCCCATGTGGGGAGGCATGCTGGAAGAGTATGGTGGCAGCATGAGGTAGTGCCAAACAATCATGGGATCATATGAGTATCCAATTTTGGACACTAGTGGATACACATTATAATATAAAGGAGAGTTCGATCAATTTTCTATTTGATGTGGGATAACCCACTTTCTGTAACTACTGATCCTTTTAATAAGATACCCAATCAATCCCCATCATCTGATATTTTTAATTCAGGTTATTGGATTGACTCCGTGAATTTTCTTCTTCATTAAGCCTCATCAGATTTCTTCATTAAATCGAGATCTCCATACAAAATGACATTCAATCGAATCAATGCCTTTGAGCTCCATTTATTCACTCTGAATAATTTAGTATGATAAAAAATACATGAAAATTTATTTTCATGTTTAGAAGAAAATTAAATTGATGGAAAATATAAGCATATATAACTAATATTCTCAATGACGGTTGTATCTTTTGATATTACTTCTTGGTATAGTGTTATATGACCTAATAAAATGGAAAGATCTCTATTATTTTTGTTTTTTACATCAATGTAACCTCACATATAAATATAATCCATGTTTCTCATTTTAAGTAGATTTTATCGCACATTATAGAGGGATTTAATTTGAGATATACGAGTGAAAATAGAGCAGTTCAGTCCCTCATGATTTTAGAACAAATAGTTCCATGTATTTGATATTTTTTTCTTTTTATACGATAATAAGGTCTCTGTTTGAGATTCTGTTAACCTATTTTGAGAATAAAAAATGGAACTCATGTAAATTTTTATAAGATATAGAGGGAAATAGTCAACATGTTCAATTATGTGTTGATCTTGATGATACTTCATGATACGGTTTTCATGAATGCAGGGATCTTCATATGCATCATTTTAGAAATATATCACATAAATAAATTTTGTAGAATACATAGTGATGTTGTGTGAATAACTTTCATGAAGAACACTGAGGGATCATAGGTTATGTTTTCCATGTTTTAAGAATGGGACAATGTGATAGACTATTGAATTATGTATTTTCATTTTGAATTGGTACTTTTGATGTGATCGTATTACACCATTTGTAGCGAGTGATTTGTGTGATATATATGCATGAAGACTGTACAATGTATCAATGCTTCGGTAGTGTACAAATAATCAATACGTAAAGAAGAAATCATGAGTTACTGTAATTGTGTGTTAAATAATAATAACACTTATGTGCTCATGAAATAACAAATACAAAAGAAAATTTTGAGAATACCATGAATTTTTTTGTACATGCATGATGATTGAGAATACACATGAAATATAAAATTCTTCAATTATGTGTAGTGATTTAAGGATTAGAGATAAGCATTAAATTAGTAGTCAAATTCCTGAGTTATCATTTAATGGAATCACATTCAGACTAATTGAATATCATTTAACTATGAGAAACATCCTTCATTTTTCTGATAGTTTCTAAAGTTCTTGGATATTTCATATGATCAGAGTAGGTGAGGCTGTATTTTTATGATAAATACTAGTTCTAGAGGCACTAAAGAATTAGTCTGAAGCAAATAGAGATCATTCTATCATTGTATCATATCTTGTGTTAATCAAGATTACTAGAAGTCTTCAGTGGGACTCTGAAGCATAATAAGCCTACAGTGGAAATCCAGAGCCAGCTCATGGGAATTTGGTAACACTGTGGGATTAAATATAACAATCCTCTAATGCGAATATGGAGTTGATAGTGTTCCTAGGAACATATAATATCAAGTGGTACCCTAAATTTGAACAATAAGGTTCTCCATGTTGATGGGAATTAGACTTTCCTTCACTATAAGTACTTATATATAGTGACAAATCTATAACTTGAGAGTATACCCAGTTATAGCAATGATTAGGTACTAAAACATGTGAAAATATATGTGTGTTGTACTTTCTTGTTATTATTTCTTACAGAGAGAGGATATATATTAAATATGAAAGATCAAGAATTTAATTATCCATAGAGGTTGTATTATAAATAATGGTTTTGTAAAAACAATGTACCACTCATTCATCCCCCACCCGCATAGTGGTACATAACTGATCCTTGTACATTTAATCATTGATCATTCCAATGTATGTGTTTGTATCAAAGTACACGACAAGGTCTATAATGAGTACTCCTGACCATGTCTATGTCTGGTTGGTCATGTTTGGGTATGAATATCCTTGTTTGTACCAATGTACCATACCCGATACACATCGATCCATCTCGGAAGGGTCACCCACCATGTGACCTAGGTCACACACCTAATGATACAAAACTACCCCTTGAAACAATATTTGAAACAAGGGGTCCCACAAGTAATGTAATTCGGGATCACATGTCGTATTCAATGAGATTTTCTAGAATCATATATCTTTATCCCACCTCTTTGTTCTCCCCTTAGCTATCGATCCGACCAAACATCTCTTTATAAAATCAAGTCACACAACCTATCAAGTAATCAATCATTAATCACCATGTTATATCCATTCAATTCTATTTGGGAATCATCCACTTGTATCATCCATTGTTTCATGCTAATGATATGAAGATATGTATCCAAAGAAACATCCCCTATTGATATTACATTATCATAATTTTGTCCATTAATCGATCCATTCTCAAATCCATGACAGAAATCCATTGAGACATGAAAAAATTGTGTAACGATTGATTCATCAGTATTTTTCGAACCATAGTCCAAGGGGTTTTCCTATGATGAGTGATGAAACTATAGAAGAAATGCACCACCACAAACATGAATAGTACAACAGGGACACTTTTTTTTGGCCTCAATTTGTTTCCATTTTAATGATGGTAGAAATGGTAATGAAATTACCACAAAAAAATACTCAATTCCCAATTATTTCTTAATCATACCCATGATACACAAAATCCATGAACCAACCCATTTTTCAATTCAATATTTTTCATTATAGAAATAATAATATAGGGATAAATACAAATAAAAAAATGAATTACCAAGATTTGGATTAATTTATTGAAAATAATGATTTTTTTTTCATTGGAATGAACATCTGGTTTTTCCGTACATTGATTGATGATCCACGATCTGGTTGTCCCTCGTCAATGGATGGTTCTCCAATTCCCTCTATAATATCCTCTTTATTTATAGGTTTATGTGTTCATCCTTGTAAATTATTCCATAATTGTGTTTATATAGAAATAAACTAGGTAATTTTACTAATTAAATAAACAAATAAATTAATTTTATTTATTTTAAATGTTTTCCCAGGATAACGCCTCAGTCCTAATGCCTGATGCATTCTAATTTTATATCGCACCTAGGGTAAAACCCATGATCTGAACTCAGTAGATGCCTCAAATTTCAAATCTATGTTTCCATTTATTATTTATTTCTCTTTTTTGGGAAAACTACACAAACATACTTTTAATATATATATATATATATATATATATATATATATATATATATTTTCAAAAATTAGTCCTTGTCAGACCAAGTTGTGTCTCAAAATACTTCTATAATCCCTTCAATAACTATGGTGTACAGAGATAATCAAAATTATAATATATTGTTGAAGTAACTCCATTAGACAATCAAATTCTTGTAGAGGAATCCCATGCTCACTATTGAACTCTACTATCAAATAGCTATGATGTGGGATGACATGGTGAGCTGGTCTACGATCACCCTTATAAAATCATGTTCTCTAGATGTAGGTCATGACCCCATCATGATGTCCATGTATATCCCATCCTACTACACCGTGGCACCTCAATGGGTTGAGATAAACGCACTAAACGTTTTGCTCATCCTTCATTTTCTGAAAAGTAAGGCACCGGGAGACAAACTCTACAACTAACTTCTTCATCCATGGCCACCAAAACTGATGTTGGATATCTTTGTAAATATTTTCCACAATCGGATGTACCAAAAAAGGTTATTTATGATCCTCCCTCAAAACCTCGTCCTATAATATCACTGGTACCATCATGTGTCTTCCTAAAAGAATGAACTACTCCCCACCTCCATAAAATCAATCAGGAGCACAACCAATGGATATTTGAGTATGTAGGGTATCACAATTAGTGTTCATAGGTTATGCCTTCATGACTCATAATAAAATAAGAGGGGTTAAAAACCATTTAATGGAGTTAAGATTCTCCCTCCCCATCCGAAAATGATAATTGATACAAGGAAAACTACTTTAATGCCTCATGCAGCAATTGTGAACTAGGTGTCAAGATAAGATCACCTACTACCACATTCCACTACCCTAGAGTATAGAAAATTTCAAATTCATAGTCATGGTAGACCTATAGATATCATAGAAATCTCATGTTATTGTCCTTTTGATATAATATATTCTTAAGAATCTTGTGGTCAAAATAGATGATAAACTGCTCACCCATATGGTTGAGTCACATCATCTACATTTTGAATATTATGACTGATAACTCAGGAAAATTAGTTGCATAGTTCATTTCATGTGGTCTCAACTAATGTGAAACATAGTAAATCCCTACCTGCCACTACATCAATACGCAACCCAACCTGGTCCTAGATGCATCGTAGAACACATGTACTCAACACCATCCTCACACAATATCAACATGGAAGCACTCATCAATCTATGTATAAACTCATAGAAATACTATTTAAACCAATTTTCCCATAATAAATGCTTCACCTTTCTGTCCAAATATTTCATGTTATTTGATATAATACATAAAATAGGTATAAATATTTGATAGTATCATACCTTCCCAAGGAATATTTTCACCTCTATCATGATCTTGGGTGGCTCCCAAGCTAACACTTCCTCAACCTTCACTGATTCCACTATTACACCATCTTTTGAGAGAACATGTCCCAGAATGTGGACCATCAAAATAAAGAACTTATACTTTAAGATATTTCTATAATGATGGTGCTCTCTGAGTATATACAAAACCATCCTCAACCATCTCACATTATCCTCCTCAAGAGATTAGTACACTGGGATTCAATTGATGAATGGAAAAAATGAATCGGTCTTAGAAAGGATTAATGATAATATTCATGAGAATCATGAAAATTTTTTGGGAATTATTCGTGCCAAAGGGAATCACTATGTACTCATATGGACCATAGAAACATCAAAAATCTATCTTCAGTATAACCCACATGTACTTGTAACTCGGGATAACCTGATCTAAGTTCAATATTATAAAACCATCATTCACCTAAAAATAGATCAAGGAGATCACGAATCATTGGTAGTAGATACTTGTTCTCTATAGTCACCTAGTATAGGTGATGGTAGTCTATACATAACCTCAAGCTACTGACCAAATTCGGGAAAAAAAATTAGGGATTATCCCTGGTGGAACACTTGTTCTAATAAAACCACTTTTTTATAATCCCTTCAACTTCCCCCAAATATCATGAAGCTATATCAAAGGAATCTGATATAAAACTACTGATATCAGAGTATTCTTGAGATGTAGATCAATGCACAAGTATATCTCTCAGTGGGGAGGTATTCCCTGAACATCTCTAGAAAAGACATCCTCATATTCCTCCACCACTTATAGGGAACTAAAAACTCACATCATCCACTACACCAAGGGTCATGCAAAACAACTTATGAGTAATCGACTCAACCCTCAAATGCATGAATATATATTGTCATCCTGGGTTTCCTTTTCTCCCACAATGGAAAACCTAGTCCCATGACTATGGACACACCATATACTCTTCCTAAGAATATATTTTAATGTATGAACTGTATATAAAAAGTCCATAGTTGTGTTTAAAACATAAGGCCTCATTAATGAAATAAATAGATCCTGAATGAAAATCCCACTTCAACGAGTTAGGTCACACTATCAGTATAAATGTGCGATCACTATGTCACCTCTAGTTGGAGTCTCCATGCGCATGGGACATGTTAATGGATCAACCTGAATCCTTATGTCTCAAACCAAATAAGTGGAAATAATATAATGGATTAAACCTGCATCTATCTATACTATAACTAATGGATAAAAGACACCAATTATACGGCATGTTTTCCCTAGATCCTTTGGGTCATAATCCTCAACTTCTTGAATATCCCCCCGCCCATGTACATCAGATCCGTGAGCCTAGCGTTGACCACCAAGGGGTGGTGGTGGTAAGAAATCAAAGATTCTACCAAGAACTATTGCCCTCCCATAACCTCTTCCACCTACTTTTCCCTATGATCCTTTCTTCTATTATCATTGCCTTTTACTAGGAGTAATTTCTCCTTTCTTTTAGACAGTCATGCAAAATGTTGGAAAATCTGGTGAATGATATCTGATGCCATCGCAAGAGTATTACCATATATCCATGGGTTTACTATAACATTCATGTAACCCCTAAAACACAGACCCTCTATCCTGGAATCACCTCTTCAAATGTATCGTACATTCATGTCCCTAAGACTGATGCCATCTCCCTAATTCCAAAGTCACTACTCTTGTTATCCCACTTCTAGAAATAATTTTTTGTGTCTGAAAAACAATGAAACTATCAACAACAAAATCACTTTCTAGAAACAAATCATAGGTAAGAACGTATAAATGTATAAAATTGGATCAGATGTCCATACCCAGTCCTTGCTCGAAGGGTTGATCCAGAAAGAAAATATAAAAAACCATATCAATCGAGTACCAGAAGAGGTTTGTGATTCTCGAAGAATAAACAACCACCTTCATACTACTCAGTTGAATATATATAAGATCATTGATCTGTGAAACCCTGAACATACCTTAAGTGATATCATCAATAATAATTATATAAATATACGAGAATACTAGGGTCACCTCATCAAATGACTTAGTCACTAAACCCCACCATCATCCTGTTGATCCATGGAGAAGGATCATTTCTAGGTCCACCATCTAATCTATTAGTGTCATGGAAATATAGAAAATCACATCATTGCCTCAAGCTAGTCCTCAATCACCTGTGGGTAGAGATCAGCTCAAAACCTGAGGATTTTCTATCATTCATACTCATGTAGAATGGTTACCATGCACACCTCATCTATAAGATTAAGATGTACCATCTCATGCTCATCATGTGTTGTTATAACTGGTGCACCATTTAGAGTTAACACCTCTATAACATGCCCCAATATCAGTTCATTTTCAATAATGGGATCACCCTTAGGATCATGATGTTGAATCTAAATTAGAATATGTTGCATATGAATCCTAAAATAGAAAAGATGTAACAAAGTCAATGAGAATATCTAGAAAGATGACTCAATACAGAAATAAAAACCACAACCCATTACCATATGATATTATTAGAAGTTTGTTTACCTACACCTATGTCCGTATCTACGGAGTCAAATGTCATGTTATCTATGTTCTAGTGTATGGATTGATCGGTTGATACCCTAATAATATAGTCCATGTCCTCAAAGTAAAACTCAAAAAAATCAACACTATTGTCCCAAACAAATATCACTGACTCTTTTCCTATGGTAGTACAATCTTATATGATAACACTTTTTAAAGACCTATCCCAATAGGTCCCATGTTGTGGCCACCCAAAGCTCCCCTCTAATAGTATAGGGATTGGTTACTAGCACTGACTAGTAATATCACTGACATGGGAGGCCTTATCATATGGTATGTGTATAGATGCACACATCCCCGAGCCCATACAATTTTAAAATTTAGAATAGATGAAAAAAGAATTCATGATTTCATCTAAAACTCACTATTAGAGTACAAAAAATAATTATTGAAATAAAAAAGGGTAAAAGAAAATCCCACCTAAAAAATTAAAAAAAAAAATCCATCAATAATGTATAGAGGTGGTATACTATCCAGGTAACCACCAAAATATGCTCTGGTTGGTCGACATCACTACAATTTTTCAGGTCCTCGTCCCTCTAAGACATATTCCAGAAGACCATCATCTGCATAAGGCATGACACCTGAAGGCAAATATCATATAGATGTGGGTATAACGATACCCAGTAGGACCCCCTGAAATCAATAAGAATATAACATTTGGGATAATAGTCATCTCAATACAGGTATATGACTTGATGAAATATAACTAGAATATCAAGATATACTCAACAAATACACACCAACTCAATGTGACATCCCAACTATAATGCTAGTCTAGGAACTCTATATATGGTTCTATGTAACACTCTTCTTGGAGAACATACTCCCCCAGCCAAAAATAACTCATTGAATTTTTAAAAGATATACTACTCATAGGGTTTCACCGTAATAGGTATACTCTGTATGTTTGATGATCATGATACATAGGTGAGGATGAAAACCAAGGCCTTAGGGTTTAACAACAACTGAATAGGGATTAAAATTCCTAATAGAGGGTCAATTCCCATGTAGTGTTGGTCACAATGATATGAGAAAATATAAATACATAAAATTGATAAGAGAGGATCTAACTCATGGTGTCATGGAAGTATTCCTACAACTCTATCCAAGAAGTACAACTAAATGTATCACCATTCTATGAGTAGGATTCCGTTCCATACTATCCAATGATAATAAATCATGAAAATACTCCCTAATGAATGTTTTCATGATAAATAGGACAAGGTCCCTAAGATATCATTCTTTGGTACCATTAGATATCCCTTTATCACCGAGTACTACCCGTGTATCCGTATACATAATCATTTTGTGTTCGAGTCAAAGTATACGGAGTGTCCAATCCCATGTACTATTGACTGCGTCTATGTCCATTTATATATGCCTATGTATAAATAGTCAAGAATATGATCATGTAACATCCTAGGTGCATGCCATGTAGTCTGGAAATTGTCACACCCCGTGTGATATGGGTCGCATGCCATAAGATACTTCAATTCCCACATAAACACTATTGCTACACTAGAGGTACCATATTCCACGTAATCAGGGATTTCATGCTGTATTCTATTGGATTTTCCAGAATCTTAGATCTAGAACCCAAATCATCATCCTCTCTATTTTCCATGGATCTGGGCAGCCATCAATCTTGATAATTATGAAACACCTCTAGCTGTGTCATTCCATCATCGATCATGATGTTATGTTCCACTGATTCTATTCTGAAATCATCCACACACATTCTTCGTTATTTCATGCTATGAAAACAAAAAAAATTATGTGTAAAAGATTCTGACATGTGAAAGGATGAAAATTGATTTTATTCATCTCATTAAACTATATATAATACCATAAAAGTTTTTAAAATGTGTAGGATCCCCTATGTTGAATGGTCAAGATGTGAAATTTTTTGTCATTCCATGAACCCTTCATGGAGAGAAAAAAATATAATAAAAGTTTTTAAAATATAATGATTGGATTTTAGAAGTCCATTCGGCTATATATAAGTATATATCCTTCCCCCATTCATGGGTTCCAAGAAAGGGATCTGAAAAGTTTCATGTTAGGTCTTATAACCATTTGATTATGGATGTAACCGAGGGAAATTATAACACTATATTTCCATTATTTGTTTTATTCTATCAATTGGTTGAGGTTTCTCACTGTTCTTTTGTTATGAACTAATTTTATTTGATTTTATCTACTAATCTGATTCCAACTGTTTGATCTAGAATTAAATATTCATTTTCGATTAGTAGGTTTTAAAATCAGAACGTAAGTAGTGCCTAGATTTCTCTGAAAGTTTAATTAGTGTTACATGATGTGTGATAAATGTATATGAGCGGGGTGGTTAGGGTGATAATGTTTTTGTATTGATTTTAGTATTATTTATTCATATGAGATACTAGTGGGTAGTTAAATGTGTGGATGTACATTATAAACCATATTATGTCATGGTAGGTAAGATTTGTGACCCTATAATCAGTTGGGAATGAAGACATCTGGTTTGGAAATTGTATCATGATGTAATTGCTGATATGGTTCTATGGGAATGTGTTGTACATGGACCATATGAATATTTGTGGTGTTGGTCCCTATAAGTGAGGTTTCACAATTCATCATGAAGTGATGGATTGTGTTTTCTTTTTTCACTCCTGGTAAACATGCTTTTTAGGTGGAATCATAGTTTCTCTGGGGGCATGTCCTCCGATTATTTGTGAAACCACCCACCATAGTTGGATTCTTGTTTCATCAAGTTCATTTACACATAAGATAAGACCCAACGAGGCCTTGTTGAATAATAATTGTGAGTGGAATTCATCAATTATATGGTATTTTTTATTATTTTGATGATCGGTTTTGTGGGGTTTCTCATAATTGAAGGCCCAAAATGATTGTGTGTGAGACCGTTAGATTGGAGTTGTGTCTCACTATTTATGTTGGATTTGTTGGAAGCAAAGTATGGAATTGTGGGTATCATCATAACATGAAACTGTCGAAGCTATGAACTGTATCACTTTGGGCTTCCTAAGGTTCCATCGGCACTAGTCGACCTCATAATTCCTTCCCCTCCTACGCAATAGGGAGGCACAAATTTGATCAACTCCACCTTAAATGTCCTTCCCATAATTATTTTTCTTTTACTAACCAGGGGATACTCCATGCCTTCCCTGGTATCATGTTTTCCCCAAAGGATCCTAGTTTTTATTATCGACGTTTGTCTTCCCCAGTTTCCCATGTGGAATTCTCAAAAGATTCGTCCATGCACAATATCACCTTTGTTTCCCACTTCTATCGTTAGAGGACTTCTATTGATGTCATATAATGACTTATAAAAAGCAGTGCGGTCTCTTCCAATGAGTGGTGGTTATATTTCATGATTCTCAGTAAATTATGATTTTCTTTTCTTTAGAAGAAGACATGTATATTTCCTAGTCAGGTGTAAAATATTCCATCAACCTCTTTCATTTTATCATCCTCATTTGGTTCATTTCATGCACATGAATCGTGATTTTAAGAACATAGTGATTTGGATTTTTTTTCTGGTTTTCCTTTAACATTCCAAAATCTATTATTTTTTAAGATGTTGTGTAATCATGTCAGTCACTTCCTTGTTGCAGATCACATAAACCATGTGGTCTGTATTTCAATTTATCCATGAATGTGTGTTGTGGTCGATATATCAATACCACCATTTTTAGTCCTTATATATCATGAATTAGGGATAGTACATATATAAATATCTAATTAACTATGATTTGTGGGATCACTATTTCCTCTCCTACTTCCTATAAGGGAATTATGCACAAATATTTAATATTAGGGGAGTTTAACAACATTAATATAATCCAATGAATGGGGATTTCACACAGCAGAATGTAGTTTCCAAAGGAAGGGTTATAATGGTTTTAAAGATCATGTTGCATGGAGAAAATGATCAATCAGATGTCAATATTCCTTCTTATGCTCAGGATGTGATTCAATCACTCCCTTATATTATGGAACTCATATCCAATTTGATTTTGAACACAACTAAAAAGTCAAAACAAAATATACTAGTTGCCTACATTATCTTTTAGTATGGTAAGTATAGGGTAAAAGAGTACTTTTCCTATTTTAGGATCCAAGTATGGACATGGGTATGTCCATAAATCGACTCAATAGAACCTTCCCTGGAGGTTACCTGAACAGGTTTGTGACGTTGGGTGATGGTGAGAAAATTCTATTTGAATAAGTGAATTATTAGGATAAAAGACAAGAAGGGGTTAGTTGTCATGGAGGGGTAAAGGATGGATTTGAAGCTAATGTGAATTATAAAACTAATAAACTATCTACCATGAGTATGGAAGTGGAGATAGAAGAAATTTATATTTGGTACTTTTCCAATAAGGACAAAAAAACCATTATGGACTCAGAGTGCTTCAATATTCAATTATTGAGGTCGGAGACTCGAAAAGACTACTCAAATTTACCCAGAACTCCACTTATCAGATATTCTATTAAATAATCCCTCTTGAAAAAGGAAATATCTTGATACCATGAATAAATCAATAAAAATTGGAATAAAAAAATTAGTCTACTCTGTGTGAGGAGCAGTCACCTCTTTTGATTAAAGAGATTGTGGGAACTGAGACCGATAAAAAAGAATATTTTTATCATAAACTGGATCTAATGGTTACTCTGGACTCAATGTGTCTAGGAAAAAATATAAACATGTTCCTTCTCATTTTCTCATGATACTGGGTTCAAAGGATCAAGAGACTAAGAATTAAAAACAAGACTTGGCTAATCTCAACATGGCTTCTTTAGAGGTCCCAATACTGGCTAATAAATAGGATCAGGTGACCCCTAAATGTATAGATCTAAGCCACTTTTCCTTCACCACACAACTATCTAAAAAAATAAAGAAGGATATTATTATGCATGATCTATCATGGAAATATAAACAACAACAACTAGGGTAGGGGAAAAAAATTTTACTTGTATTAGAAGGAATCATAGGCTATGCAGGCACATTCTATTTTTTTTCTCCCTTTATTTCTTGCTTCCTTTTCATTGGATGGTCTGTTTTGGTTGGTGTTTTGGTTTCTTTATGATTTTATGTATGGTTACCACTCCACCACAATGTAGTTTCTTATTAAAAATTATAAAAAAATGTATTTGAGGTATCACCATGACTTGTGTTCATTGGGATGTTGAGTGGGAGGTCTACTAAAAGAATCAGATGTCCAAGGGATATATGATAGGTCTTATTATAATTCCTTTCGGATTTCAAGTTGACATTATTATATTTATTAATGATGGGTGTTTGTTTCTAGTAGTGTAAGTGGTTATGTTGATATGTGGCTCCATGTGGTATGGAAATGTATGGATGACCAAGGTGTCTTCCAATATGATTGACTAAGTATGTACGATTACACTATGGGAATTTTGGCTATGAACAAAGGGCCAGTTGTTGCTTTTGATCACAAGTAGAGCATGATATATTATATGAATTCATTTCCATTTATTTATATTTTTCATATAATGGTATATGTTTCAAGAGAAACTAATGACACCATTGTTGGTGGCCAACTATGTTAATAATCACATCCTATAAATGATCTCTAGGATGCATGTAGAATTTATGCTTTTAGGTATAAGAAAGGTATCAAGATTTATTTTTAGAGCATAGTGAGTATGGGTATATAGAGGGTGCACGAGATTGATTACATGACATTTGGCAGATAGAATGGGTGGTTCCTCAGCATTGGGCTGGTGATATTTTGGGGTTTTTTGTACATTATTATTCATGATTAGACCATGTTAAATTATATATACTATAGTATAATTGGAATGACATTCATATATTATCTAGTGATTGGAATGTGCATTTTGGATGATTATTTCTAATTTGTATAATTACTTATGTTTTCTTAGATTTATCATGTTCGTGGTATTAGTATTATCATTAAACGGTATAGTCTCCCCAATGTCACCCAATATTCCCTCACTACTAGTCAGTAGACATTAGAATATGATGATATGTAACTAAAGTCATATGATTACCACTAGTTTACATATTCATCAAATTGAGTCATGGAAGTGGGATGTTACAGATCTACACCTTAGGAATTATGTTACAATGTGTTATCAACAGATGTAGATTACAATTGGTAACAACATTTGGTTGATTCCCAAGTGGCATCAGAGGTGAGTTCTTGAAAAGTAGGTTATCAATTGGCTTATGGTATATTGGATCATAGAAATATAGTTGAACTTGGGATAGAAGTAATTTTTTTTGTCTGTGAAGAACATTCATGAACATAAGTCCAAGATTCCAATGGAAATTGGATTTCTGTTATTATATGAAAAAATAAAGATGTGTTTTTAGATTTTCTAAAAATTTATTTGATGTTACTAAATTTTGTGTATACTCTTATACTGAGAGTATATATTTAGTGCTAATATATAATGATAGTGACTTAGGGATCACATGATATTTTTTTGTGATTCTTTCTTGGAAGCAAGAATAATAAAATGTATGTTATTATGATTTTCAACATTATACTAAATATTTTATTCCTTTATATTATACTAGGGGAATTATAATTATCTACCCCAGGTAATGGTATTTGTTCACGAAATGAATTGTTTTTTATTTTTAATGTGTTAACAACATAAAAAAATGTTAAATGACATAGACTCTTAGTGGGATTCCACTCATCCTTCATAGGATTGTGATTAATGATGTGATGGAAATGTAATCCAATGTGTATGTAAGGTATCTTAGAATGAATATGTTATGGGTAGAAATATGTCCATGATTACATATTATATATGATATGGGGGTGGTACCAATGTGTATGGGTAATAAGATATTCTACCTATTATAGTTGTTTCTAATTTATCTTTTTAGAAAGTTACCTTTTGTGATGATCATGGTATTTAGTTCTCAGAATGAGGCCACCTATATTCCCCCTATTGGAGAATCAATAGTGGTGAGAAGTAGTTCTGCAAGGGAATAAATAAGATGAATCCCCTTATAGAGTATGTGAGCATGAGTTGTAGGTGGATGCACTGAGGTAGGGGAAAACCATATGTGGTAGATGGTTTTAGACCATTCTGAGTAGCGGGATTTGGGATATTAATGGATAAGAATCATATAGAGAGCATGGTGCAGGTCATTCAAATAAATTAATGGGATGCTCATCAATACAAGTCAACTGTAAGTTATATACCATGTTAATTTTTGTAATATGACACTCATTATTCCAAGGAGATAGTGGATCACAGGATGAAGAGTATCAGATAGAGTCTGTGGAGTCTATTTTTTTCAAATTCAGACACCACCATAGAATAGAGTGAATGATTCCTTATATATAGTCTCAGGACAACTTATGTGCTAGTGGAATGTACAATTACATGAAGGTAGGTATAAAGGAATAGTGTGGAATGGTTTGGAGAAATTTTTCATCGAGCACTTCTTTATTAAGACTTTGAGTTTGGGAGAGCCTATCCATTTATTAAATAATTATAGGGATATAGCCAAAAAGTTCAGGAGAAGGGCAGAAACCTATTCCCAACAAAATTATTAGAGAAAATAGTAAATAGTAAAATACAACTCAAAAATAGGAGGCCTTACAAAACCTTGTATACAAAACACTATCCCTATCATTGATAATCAAATTTTCACAATAGAAAGGCAGGAAAAAAGACCAAATGGAACTGAACTCCATAATGGACCTTTTATATAGAGCATCAGCAACCTGGTTAGATTCTCGATATGCATGAGAGACATCAAGACATAATCTATCAGTAAGCCTAAGACATGATTTCCAAGCAGACATCATCCTCCAAGGGACATTGTAAGATCTATCTTTCAAAATCTGTATAGCAAGAGATAAATCTGACTCTAACCATACCCTATGCCAACTGTAATGCACTGCATACCAGATAGCTTTGATCATCACCCATAGTTCACCTTCAATAGCCTGAGCATAACCAATATAATGAAAAAACAATCCTTTCACAATGCCCCGACGAGTTCTGAATACTAACCAACCCCAGCTGGTCCCGGTGCACTAGCTGCCACCCCATCAACATTCACATTCAGCCACTCTGAAATTGGTGGAATCCACCTAATGTATTTGAAAATTCTATACTTCCTTTCCCTGCCACTGACACCGAGGGATCTCAAAATAACAAAGTCAGAAATAGCATTGTTCATGGATCCAGTTTGGTTCCTGGAAGCAGCTATAATGCTTCGGTGTATATGCAAAACATCATCCCAAAATGAGGGCTTCACATTGTTAAATATAATAGAATTATGAGCTTTACAGATGTAGGAAAAAACAGATATAATGGAAGCAGTAAACTAGGATTTTAGTTGGTCACTGAAATCAATCTTCAAGGCCAAACATAACACAAATTCAAGAGAGTAGCAATCAAGACAAAAATTGAATATTGATTGCACATAGTTATATAAATGCACAAAAAAAGTGCAGTGAAGAAACAGATGTGGAATAGATTCATCACTGCTGATACAGAGATGACATTCTGAGGCCAGGTTGAGTCCAGTGTGCTGAAACACACATTTAATTGGCATTCTATTTTTCTAGATCCTCCATATCAACATAACATCTATGGGGGAGATGTATGGTCAACTAAAACCTGCCATCCAAGAAGGGATTCTAGAGAGAACACCACACTGTATATTATAGTAATCCTGACTGGAAAATGGTCCACTAAGATCGGGTTTCCAGATCAAAATGTCAATATCCACAAAAAAATAGTTAGAAATTTCCATGTGAAGGTTATTAGGAATGATATCATAAGAAATAAAGTTTTCCTGCAGATCAGAAATGGAAAGATTTCCCAAAGAATATGGAATATTAACATGATAATTTATTGGGGAGGACAACCATGGTGTGTTCCAGCAGTTTAGATATGAATCAGAAGAAACCAACAAAATTGACTGAGACATTATTGATGAATAAGCACTATTAATTAAAGGCCACACAATAGATTTCTGAAAACTGCACATACTGTTTTGAAGTCTTTCAACAAACAGGCCAACCAGAAATTCAAGATAAAATTCAGGCTTAGAGAGAATCCTCCAAGTGAAATTATAAAAAGCGCATTATTGAAAATTCTAGCGTCCTTAATTCCCATTCCTCCCATATTGACTAGATTTATACATTCCTTCCATGAAATAGTATCATGTTTCCTCTGATGGATTGATCTAGTCCAAATGAAATTCTGAATCATTCCAGCCAATTCGTTTAGAAGAATTTCATGCCATCTATACATAGACAATTAATAGAAAAACATGGATGTAATAACAAAGTTGAAAAGGAAAACTCTACCAGCCTGAGAACTGGTCCTCCCTTTCCAACTTGCAAACTGATTGGTAATTTTTAAAGCAGTGTCTAATAAATGGGAACGTTTCACCCTTCCCCAAAATAATGGAACCCCAATATAATTAAATGGATGTGTTCCTCTCCTAAAACTGAGCCTACGAGCAACCCTATTTTTCTTCAAAATTCTAATGCCTTCCCCAAAGACAACAAAGTATTTGTTCCAGCTGATCACCTGGCCAGTAACCTCTTCATAGTGTGAGAAGATACTCTTGATACAAAAAAAATGATTTTCCTACTATCCTTACAAAATAGAAGTATATCACCAGCATAATTAAATGTAAAATAGAAAATAGAATCATACCAACCCTCATTCTTTGATAAATACCAGTGTTGATAAGGTCATGAAGATATACACTCACGTAATCCTCAGCCATAGAAAACAGAATCCCAGATAAAGGATCCCCTTGTCGGACCCCACTAGTGCATTTAAAGAAACCCCTAGGGGAGCCATTGATAAGAATGGAAAAGTGAGCACTTTTCAAAATGGTATAGATCAGAACAATGAACTTCTCTGAGAACCCATGAATATTAATAATTAAAATGATAAATTCTCACCTTATTGTGTCAAAGGAATTTGGTAATCAATCTTCAGGTCCATGTTAACATGTGGAACTTTGTTTTTCATAATGTTAATTCATTCTAAAGCAGTGAAAAGGCAGTTCTGAATCTTTCTTCTAGGTATAAAGCAAAACTGATAATCAGTGACAAGAATTTTAGCAACATCACCTACCCAGATAGCCATTGATTTTGCTGATTACCTTTGGAATAGAATTCCCAATGGAAACAGGCCTGAAATCTTTAATAACCAAGGCATTGTCCTTTTTAGGGATCAATGAAACAAAATTAGAATTCATCCCAAATGGCATAAAGGAATGATGAAAGAATTATCTGACAACATTGATCACTTCATTATGAATAATATCCCAGTAGAACATAAAAAATTTGTTTGTGAATCCATAAGGTCCAGAAACACTGTCCATATTTAAAGATAAAATTGCATAATTTATTTCTTTTTGTGAAGGAGTCTCAATAAGTTTCCTATTCTGATTATCATCAAAACTTGGTTCAACACATCTAAAAATCTTTTCAAGGTTGTTCTCACAAGATTCAAAGTATAAATTTTTAAAATAGGATGTCACACCATTAATAATGTCATTTTAAGATGTCAGCATATTATCATCAATATTTAAAGCCCTGAGATTTCTTCTAACCTTTATATCCTTGTGAATTCAATGAAATAATCTTGAGTTCCTATATCCATACTTGAGCCACTTAAAATTGAGTTGATTTTAGTCTAGATTCTCTTAAAGAGTAAATAGACTATCAAGCTTTGAAAAAGCTTCCATCTATTCTTGTGATGAAGTATACTTTTGCATGTTCCTTTTCTGACATCTCAATAGATGAGATTCAGCTTCTTTAATATCACTGAAAATGTTGGAGAATGATTTTTTACTCCACTATTTGAGTCTATATTTATCATTTGCATCTTAGTAGCCAGAATGAACAAAGAGCTACCCATGACATATGTTTTCCAAGCCTCTAAGATTAATTCCTGCATCCAGGCACAACCAACCAAGCATTATTGTACTTGAAGGGTAAAGGTGCAAACCTCAGACTACTGGAACATAGATCAACCAGAATGGGATTATGAATCGAATAAAGCCTGGGAAGAGTCATCCCAGAAACTTCCATCATGTCACTTCTATCTTACAAATTTATTATACATATGTCTAACATACTTTCTTTCCTCCCATTCAAAGTGTATCTACTCCAAGTAAAATCCACACCTTAAATTAGAACTTCATGAAACCTATAATGATCAATGCAGGCAGAGAAATCATTAGATGAAGCTCTACAAAAGTTGCTCAAATTATTTTCCTCTAGCCTCAGAATGGTATTGAAATCTCCAATCAGAATCCAACTTATAGACATGTTGTCAGAAATATCAAGAAGGGATTCCCATAATTTCCTCCTTCTAAAGTAATGATTGAAAGCATACACAAAGGTCAGAAAACAATTATTTGATTGAAATAATCAAAATAATTTTACTAATGGGTGATCATTTTTCATAAAATCAATAATGAAAATATTGTGTTTTAGGACCCATAAAGTTTCATTCCCATTCACATGATGATTAGCTGAAATAAGTGAGTAGCCCATAGTACTCCAATTAAATGCCATCCATCTTTCAAAATTAATTCTTGGCTCAACAATTCCTACTAACATGGGATTATTGGTCATTATAGTGAAGATGGTGGCTCGCGATGGTGCTATCAAGGGTGAATGTGGGAACCCTAAATGGGGTGATGATGCTGAGAAATCTAGGGAGATGGAAGATACAGTGCTGGATGAGGATTTCATCGGTCACTATGATCTCCTTAGTCTCTATGTGAAACAAAGATCTGATAAAGAGGTGCTCAAAGGTGGCTCTGATCATGGAAGGAGCTTTGCGGATGTGTCTAAACAAGATGGGGGCTTCTCCTTCATGGATTGTAACATGGTTTTCTTGGGAAGAATCATACGAAAGGGCTGGGTTGAACATGTATCGGCCAATAAATACATTGTTGAGGAAAGGAAAAATTGCTTAAATTTTCTGTTATTGCTCGGGTTGTGATTCCAAAAGGGGTACGATGTTGGAAATTTCATGACCTCTCAAGCAGGATGGCTGAGATTTGGGGCATTAGGGACTGGAGGATGACAACCATGGTGAGAGGATCTTATCTTGGGGTCCTCCCCTATGATGAATGAAAAAGGTGCGCTTGGAGCTTAGGATCTATTCCTCTATATCCTGGATTCCTTCAGGTTCTTGAGTGGGACTGAAAAATTGATCCCAACTTGGATAGAAACAAATTTTCCCCGGTATGGATACGTACTCATAAGTTAAGATGGCTTTATTGGCATCCACAAATTCTGTGGGATATTGCTTCCTCTATTGGGAACCCTATTAGACATGATAAATAAACAGACAATCCTCGCTGTGGTCACTATGCTAGGATCTTAGTGGAGGTAGACATGTCAACTAACTTAGTGGAAGAGGTAGTATTTACTACTAGGGATGATAGAATCAATCTTGAAATTGGATATTAGAGAAATACAAAAATTAATCCTTAATTGTCAAATATTTGGGCATTTAATTTCAGAATGTAACAAGAATATGAAATGTTCTTCTTACAACTATAGAGGGCATGATGCTGGGAGTTGTCGAAGGAAGACAGCTGATCAGGGTCAATAAAAACCTGACATAAACATCAGAAATGGACATAAATTGATTGATAAGGTGGATGCTCAGGGACCCAATGCTAATGTTTCCCCATCTGATGAGGAAATGAATCATAGTCTAGAGAACCCACCATAGGAGGCAGCCAAAGTACATGTGGTTACAACCATACAGGGGGTGACCACAATGGATGATGTTGACACTACTAATGCAATGAATAAAAGTCAGGAAACTCATCATGAGGGTGATGTTTCTATTGGTTAGGTGGTTATTGATCATGACTATATTGATAAAGGGGCATCAACAGGTAATTAATGTTCTAATCCATCTTTGGTTGAGGGATCTGGTCCTCAGATCATAACTGACTCAGTGTTTCATGATCCCCTCGTGGGAGGAAGTCTGATTGCAAAGCTCACTGAGGACTCAGAAGAAAATTTCTCACAAGTACCTTCATCTAAATTTTCAAGAAGGAAGTTGCCTCCATCTCTTACTATAGGGATATACCATAGTCATGGATTATAACTAGGTTGTTATAGAGCTATTTTTCAAAACTAACTATGGATATTGATTTCTTTATTATGGTGTGTTGGTTTTCGTATTTGTTTAAAGAATGATATTAGGATGTAGGTGAAAAATTGGTTAGCCTAATTTTTTTTGGTTGGAGAACTGAGTTCATATAAAAATGAATAACAAGAATAATTTGAGTATACAAATATGAAAAACCGTTATTTGGTAAGATATGAGTTGGAGCAATAGGTGGCTAAAAGTGGGGTCGTGAGGCGAACAAAATGGGTTTTAAAACCATAGAATTGAGGATACCATCATGCGGTGAATCATCAATAGTATGTTTAATGTGCTGAAATATAGGACACATTTTGGTTCAATGTTATCATCGCCCAATGGAGTTTTTTGTGTCATCAGATTGGGGAATTCAAAGTGTTTTATAAGAAAAAACCTCATATAACTAGAATCTAGCCGTTGAGTCTAACTCATGGATATATGTTTTGACCTAGAGTGGTATCGAGAGTATCTAGCTAGGATATAACCACACCTATAAGATGTGGTATAGAGGAATATACCTAGTAATGTGGAGAAATTGATAGCAGATTTTAAAGATTCATAGGGATGGAATGCATTAGGATATTGGAATTCTATACATACACATGTTTTCAAGCATAAATATTAAAAGAAGAACAAAGAGATTATAATATAAATATTTATGTCATGAGGTTGACAATGATTTTTGGTTTTTCTATAATTGATATAGGTTTATAAGATCCATTTATAGTTTGTGAATTGTCTAGGTACTAGTTAATATGTGGTCTTTGGTTATGATGTGTGCTCTATGTGAGAATTAGTTGTGGTGAATGATAGATAGGGGATGCATTGGAATATATTAGGTTAATATTGTGAATTATGAGTGATTTGGGATTTAATTAGGAATCATGTATTATAGGGTATTATAGTGGTTCTTGAGAGTAATGTGGGATTTATTTGGGTATCATGTGTGATGGGGATTTTATGTTAGCATTGAGAATGATGTGAGATCCTATTGGCATCATATATGATGCGGTTTTGAGATAAGCATCCAATGGTTTATGGGTGATAAATTTTATAATTGTTGGATCTGTTTTTGAAGGATTATTATTGGTGTGGAAGCATTGAAATATTGAGATGTTAGGTTTTGAATTAATCATATAAGAAATTCATCTGGTGGTAAGTTCCCATAGTGGTAATTTATTTTACTTATTATTGTAGTAGTATGCGATGTTGGGAATGAGACATATTTGTTTTGTATCATCTTATTTTTTATGTAAGTATAAATAGGCATTCATTATATATATGAGAGTTTAGGATAGTGCATGGACAATTATGTTGGGGTCGAGTAATATTATGGTGGGGAGCTATAAATGTTATGGTATCATATAATTTTTAAATACATTTAAAATTTCCTCAAACCAAAGTACATTTTTTGGTTTTAAGTGTCCCAATGGTTGATGGGGAACAAAATATGGTTTAAGAGAAATGGTTTGGTATATATATGAAAATAAATAGATTTCATCCATTCAATATGTGACATTATGTGTCATAGTTTTGAAATTTAATATATGGGGAGGATATCATACCTCAAAAGGTCACTATGTGAGTCTCTCGATAACACTGTGATCCCTGTCTGGTGAGAAAAAATAGAAAATATTTTTAAAATATATAAAGAGGGGATTTTGGTAGGCCATTCTACAAGAGAGGATAGGATGTATCCTTAACTCGTCATTGGGTTCCATGTGAGGGATCTCCCTAATGTATTGTTAGGTTTTGGTGTCATCTAATGTGGGAAGTACCCTAGGGTATGCCTATCATTTCGTACCACTCCTTCCTTGGATTATCATATTGACTTGAGGTGTTGTATCATTGATAGTAATTTTTTACAATATTTAATATTTATTATTGATTTATGATTCCTTCTATTTGAGCTGAAATAAGAGTCCATTTATTTATTTTTGTGTGTCTAAATTCATAAGGTAGGTAGTTCCAAGATTTATTTAAAATTTATATATATGTTACATGTTCTAAGATAAATGTTTGTCATTGTGGTGGTCCTAGTGAGACCAGTTATATAACAAATTATTTTATTAATGTATCCTGAGTGATAATGTTTGGTAGACTCATGCATAAAAAGGTTCCGTTGAGCTTGGTATAGCATGGTATGTTTGAATTGGGACTCTATGTTTAGTTTTTTATGTTGAAGTTAGGTATCAATATTGTATCATGATATAATGAATGAAATGGTTCCTTGGGAACAAGTTAGGAATGGAATAATTGATTATGGGTTATGTAGATCACCATAAGTGAGGAAGAATCATTATTTTGGATGAGTGGACTGGTGTTGAACATTATTTTAGTTGGGTGATGTGGTTCTCTGATGGAAAATATGGTTTTTAGAGATATGGCCCATTATTTTTGGTGATGCCACTCATCATGGTTGTTTGATTATGCCACTGAGGGTATGTGAACAAAAGATAAGACCCAATGAGGATGTATTAAATACTAATTATGGATAGAGTATTGCATATAATAAGAGGGATATGGGATGATGTGATCCATTAGTACAAAGGATGTGCTCACTATAAAAGGCTGTAATTAGTGGTTAATTATACCATTATATTGAAGTTGTGGTTTTCCATTTTTATTAGGGTTGTTGTTCTATAATTATAAAAGGATGATTATCGCGATGCCTTTGGTTTATTAGTATATTGATTTGGTGGTTACGTGAAGGGATAAAATGTATGTGGAACTGATTATATGTCTTGTTAGAATTCGTTAAGTAAATTGGATTGATATGAAATGATTAGGTTGTTATTTTGTAAGGTTGTGTCTTTTTTTTATGGAATGTAATGGAATGCGGTACTAAAATGGATGGAAGACTGAGGTATCTTCTAGTAGGAGTATCCATGGGTGTATTGTTACACTATGGAATTGGCTAGGGCAGGTAAAGGAAATAATTTTGTTGTTGAGAACAATATATTGAGTTATTGGATATATGTTTATTTTTGTTTATTTACATTTTTTATACACTGGTATATTTTGGATGTATGCTAGGGACACAATTAGTTGTATCATATTTATTTAATACTCGCACCCTTGATAGGACCATAAGGATTGAAAATAAATTTATGGGATTTATTAAAGGAAATGTATTAGTTTTGTGGTTTGGATATTATTGAGTGGGGGGCATTCGGAAGGTGCAGAGACCTGATTGAATAACTTTTGGCTGATGGGATAAGTGATTCCTTGATGTTGGGATCATGATATTTTGTGATTTTTTATTCATATATATATATATATGTTTGATTAGCTCACATGAGATCATGTTTTATCTTATTTTACATGCATGATGTGTTTATATTATATGTTTATTATTATTTTTATTTGTATTTTTATTTTTATTATTCAAAATGGCTTCATAAATGTTTGATTAATCATTTTATTGTGTTATTATTTTCAACATATGTTAATGTTTTCCCTCTAACATCCAATAGAACCTAAATACTATTTATTATCAATTGGAATATAGGGAGGTGTTCCTAACGTTATTTCTACTACAGGTCAGGTTATTGTATATAGTTAACATGTGGGGTGTGATGTTACAAACATATTAGAGTTTTATCTGTGAGTAGATATTATCTAGAAGGATTCCATATTATTCATTTATAACTGCATTGTTATATTAAATAAAGAGTTTGTATAAGATTAAATGTCTTTAAACCATATAATGGGAGATATCATTTTCCAACTAGACACAAGGGGTAACTCTAACAGTGTTAGTAATCAAAAAATAAAGAGTTACTCTAATGGATGAATATATTATTATAACCATAATAATATTGTTTTGTCTTTTCGTCTATATCATAGTCTACAATTGAGATATTTCTATAATGCTTCGTAAGATAATAAGAATAGATAATTTAAGGAACCATCCTAGGAGTTCCATAAATACTACATACAAGGAAATATCAATAATAATTACCCTTATACTAAAAATTAAAAATATTGGAATGGATATAATATATTATAGGATCCTCATATGAAATAAATAATTTCTTTTCAAAATAGTTTTCTCCCTCAAACTCTGTAAAATTATGATGATTAAAAGAACAATAAAATAGTCCAGCTAGAACTACCAACATAAGGGAGAATGTACTATTGAAGAGGTGTCATAAAAATATTATGTAACTGATTAGTAAACCATAAATAAGAACTTCGATACATTTATTGTGGTAGTTGCTATCAATGTTAACAGCACCCTTATTGAATCCTTTTTATAACATGTATCCCACATTTTTGTTCCTTCTTATGTGGAAAATAATTTTTCATTACAAATGGAAATGATGTATCACATTCTAAGAATCAATACACCTCTTTATAAACATGAATGTAGTGGGTTTAAATTGATAACATTTTTCATTATCATTAGTTTGGATCATTCTTTTGGGAGTTTTCTATTATGGAAAAGGTATATGTGATTTAATATCTAAAAATAAACTATTTGCTTAAATTAAATGATTAAATAAAATGTTACACCTAGCAATTAAACTTCACATTCATTTTTGGTGAAATGTATCAGCTAAATAGGTATTAGTATATAAATGTGGCTAGATTAAGGAATTTGGTGATATTAGATAGAACCATATCTTATCATTTTTTTGTGATAACATTAGGTGTTGTCGATGAAAATATAAATCACAGTCTTCCATCAATAATAGTTTGATATCTTAATGTATATCAAGGTGATTTATCATCGTCAGAAAATAAATTGAAAATAAAATATTCCATCAACTTACATTTATGAATGAGTCCTATTTTAGTTCTATTATATTGAATGGTTCTAATATAATTATGTGGATTAAATATCTTGCTAGATGATTTTGGAAGTATGGTTTTCATTATAATATGTACATTAGATTTTCCTTCTATAGATATATTAAAAAATTTGGAAAGTGGTTCAATTCAATTAAGTATTGTCTAATTTAAACTAAATCTAGTTACTATTGTGAAACACCATTATATTCTTTTAATTGATGATATTTTTGATAATTCGATGAGAGAAAAATGGTTCTTTGAAAATTAATTGAAGGTCTCAGATCTGAGTATACTTACACTTTGTGTGTTTCTGATGATTGTGGAACTCTGAGGAAAATTAAAGTGAGTTTGGAGGGGTTTGGAGATTAAAATCTATAAACATGGACAATACATGATGTGTAATATATTTTCATGTCATGTTTGTGCAGTTCAAGTCTTGTTAAAGATAGTTCATCAGATGATTCAAGATGCATAATAATTTTATATTAAATAGATCAAGGAGACATATTTTTTGGAATTATTATAAAATATGACACTAACATGATGATATTTTGTAAATCCCATGTGCAACATGATCATGATAAGGAATATTTCCTAGGTCGTATTATCAAACCTGTGGACAATGTATCTCTCTCATGATTCTTGGAAATCCAGCATATCTCCCTTCATCATTTTGTGATTCCATTGATGGGGATCAATACTTGGATTCTCTTCTTCAATATGTGCGGATACGTGGTGAGTTCTACATATTTTTCTTGTGTTTTCTTCTCATTCGGTCTCATTTTCCTCCCTTTATTCATTCCACATAATGTAAGATCATCTACCATGTTTCTAATGGGGATTCCTTGGTTGTTTTTATTGCATTTGTTTCATAATTTCCTTGGATGAGTGCATCTTCTTCGGGGAGAGGTGATTGGGATCTACAACGTTGGTATATTCTCATGTGAAGAATTTGACACCAATGAGGTAGGGGATTTGTGTTTTAGATAACTAATTTTACTTGGAATCAATAATTGATAATAGTTTATCTATTTTGATTATAGTGAAATTAACCTAATAAAGATTTATCCGAATAAATAATCAAATGTGTTGTGGCAACCACATAATGATTCATTGTACCGTGATAGGGGATTGACCCTTTTTTTATTTATCATGCGATATATATGATATTAATTGTCATAATTTGATTATTATAGGAATAACATTTCAAAATTTGGAAAACAACCTAAATCTAGAATTCATTGATAATTAATTTTCTTATTAATAATTAATAAAGAGGGATGTTTGTAATTCATTTTTTATTGTAATGTCATGTTGATAATATTAATATTGGTAAGAATGTTTAATTTAATTGGTTATTCAATGATGACATGAAATTGGTTAATGATCCTAAATCATGATAATTAATATTGATAATAATAAAACTTATTTTAATTGATAATTGTAATTCTCTTGGTTTTTTTTGGAAACATAATAAATTCTAAGAGAATTGTTTTCATTCTATAGCTTGATGTAGCTTGATGAATTATGTTTTCTATAGTTGAACAAGTTAATAATGAATAAGATAATAAATGATAGAATAATACTCGATTGTTTGATAATGACAATTTTTCTTGGGCATGAGTTTCCTATTTTCATGAGAAGGTTGAGTACCTTGTTTTGGAGTTGCGAAAGATCGTTTTCACATGAAGGATGAATGCCTTATTATGAGGTCACAGTTTCCCTATTGGATATTATTATTTTTTCTTGTGTATTTTGGGATAATCTATGTATTATCTTTATGAAATGAGAAAATTAATTATTTTCCAGGGATGGTTGATGTGATATGGGGAGGTGAGTCCTAAAAGTTATGTGAGCCTAGGATGATTGAACCTTAAATGACTAGTGTGAAATATAAGGACGGGAGGCCCAAATTATTTGGCAGAAGTTAACTCATACGATAGAAAGATGAATCAGTATGATAATATTATTTTTAGGGATAAAACCAGAGATGATGTAATATGTTATATATTGTAGTATCTATTTGTTAATGTGATTCATGGAGATGGGATGATCATTTATGAATCTGTTTAAGGGATGATGGTTTGAAATCTTGTTTTACCTGCATTTCATTCCCCACTTCCTGTGACAACTGGGCATGCTTAGTTTCTTGTTTCCTCTTGGTGTAAAAATAGGACAGTTTCCTATATTAATTGGTTTATGTAATGATAATAATAATAAATAAATAATTTTGTATCCCATGGGGTTTGATGATGATGGAATGAAAATTCTAAAAAGATGATAATCTTGATAAACCATGAACTTATTTCAGATTATGTATATAAGGAATGGGCATTACTATGATGATTAATGTAAAAAAATGTGGAATAATTATATTTCTTAATTAATTACTAATGAATTAATTAACATAATGAAATATTAAAAAGGAATTAATGATTATAATGCACAATTTTAAATTCTTGTGTTCTTATTTTATATCTAGTCTTAGAATTGGATGATATACTGAACGAGTCTTAAAATAAATGGATATTAAATCAATTTAGATTACTATATAGAATATTAAAAAATTAAATGTCTGATTTCCGTAACAGTTTAATGTTTATGGAAACATATAAGTCATTCTTCTATTTTTGTGAAATACCTTCACCAGCTACCTTAAAGATTTTACCATTTAGTACTCCTACTTAAAACCATTCAACATAACCTGGTGAAGGGAAATATAAGGATTGATATTCAATACTTAGTAAGGGTAAATAAAGCAAATGTTTATGAATAACATGAATATAATTGTATGAGAACACAAATATAACATTTGAAGATCATACCCTATAAATTAAAGAACATAAACTAGATACATGGTCACAATTATTGGCAATTAATATGACATGAATCATATGATAATCATGAACATGAAACATGTGTGAATGTCATAAGAATAAGACATATAATTTTTTGAAAACACATAAAAAATAAAATCATATGTAAAGGTTATTATCCATGACCTTTATAACATGTTGTATGGGGATAATTACACATGTAACAATTTCTAGTTTGGGATGTCCTCCCGCATACTATCTTTTTGGGATTGGGATTTCATCCCTTGTACCATCTTGTTTTGGGCTAGGGATTCCCTCCTATGTGACCTTATATTTCTATCTTGGGATTCCCTCTTGCGTACCCTCTTTTTTTGGCATGGGTCCCCCCATGTACCCCAATGCTTCAGTCATTCAATTCCCTCCCATGCATCATCTTGTTTTATGCATAATACGCCCTCCTGTTTCGTTTATTGGATGCACTCTCATTTACCCTCCTATTTCAGACATGGGATTCCCTCCCATATACCCTCTTATTTTGGGTATAAAATTACCTCCTATTTAGGTATTGGGATTCCCGCCCATGTACCCTCCTATTTCAGGAATGGGACACCCTCTCATGTACCCTCTTGTTTTTGGTATAAAATTCCCTACTATGTACCCTCTTTTTCGGTATTTGGATGCACTCTCATGCACCCTTTGGTTCAAAAGATAACATGCCCTCTTATTTTAGGATTGGGGTTTTCTAACATGTACCATCTTGATCTCATAAAACATTTAATGTTAAGAAATTTATTGGAGGGAGATATTGGTCCCACCAGTCACAAAATACATGTCCCACAATATTATAAACAAACATCATATCATAACCTATGAAATGAAATGGGTATTATAAAAATTTAATCGTATCATAACCTGTAGAAAATATATAGGATTTAAAATCATTTAATCGTATAATAATTCATTAATGGAAGTCAGATTCATTATCATTTATCATGGTATAAACTATAAAATAGAAATATGTTACTTAAAATGAAGGAATCAATGAATAGGCCATTAAAATTAATAATATGAAGGGTATCCTTAGATCACATCCATAGTAAATCATAAACTATAACCAAGGATATTATCTTAGATGGATTATAATTTTGAAATATTTTTTAAAAACATTTCTTGAGAATATTTCATTTCATATTTAAATATATATTTTTTAAACATAAAATCTTCTGATAAACATTTTCAATGGAAATACTTGGATAATTTGTAATGAAAACAATAAAAGTTTTTAATACCATTTCATTGAAAAAAATTGACATCATATAAATAAAACATGAAAAAAATTTCTAGAAAAAATCATTTGAAAACAATTATAATATTTATAAAGAAGACATGAAAACTATTTTAGAACCATTAATTTTTAAAAACTTTTAAATTTTAAAAATAAATCAAGAAAACATTTTGAAACTCATTTTACATCAAAACGTATAAATGAAAAAAAAAATTTGAAACTGATTTCATTAAATATATTTTCAAAATGTATAACAGAATCATGAAAACAATAAAAATAATAAAACACTTTTTCATTGAAATTTATATAAATATATCAATATTTAAGCATTTTTCTAATTTCATGACATGTGTCTCAAATAAAGAAAATTGAGACAGAACTACTTTATCAATTTTGTAACATTTGAAATATAAACCCCATGAACTAGAGATCAAAAATGGTTATTTAAATACCCATAAATGTAAGTATAAAATGGACATAATATGTTAATGGGAAGTATATATACCACACATAAGAAATAAGTGGTGAATAGGGAATAAATCTCAGATAAATAAAAGCGAGACTAGAAATCCACTTACTACATGGGTAACATTTAAATCATGATACACATGAAAGAATAAAATAAATTAAAGCTCTCAATGTCATTAAATAAATTAAATTAATGATCCAACATGTGATAAGATAATATACGCAATACATAAAATAAGCGAGTGGTTAATATGCTATGAATCTCATGGAACTACAAAGTGAGATGAAATTCCATTACATGAAGTCTTCAATTTCATTGAATATGTTCAAAAATCCTGTATAATAAATATGAATTTATTGTACATATAAAACAATAACATATTATTACAAATAATACAATATATAATTAGGTGATGACATTATATTAATTTTTTATTAAAAATCTATTTTAATGTTACGTTTGGGGTTAAATCTACTTTAACATTCGTATATGATTTGACTTGTTTTTCTTCATCCTATTACATAGATAATGATTGAGTTTTAAAAAAAATTAAACATGTAAGTACCTCATATATATTCAGTGTAAATTTATTTATTGTAATCTATATTATATATAAGTATGAAATGAAAACACTGTTCATGGAGACGGAAGGTTGTGCATATGCATGAACATTGTTTCTATTTTATTATCATATTGAATGAAAGTAAGTAAATGAAATAAATGTATATACATAGAATATACTTAAAATATAATCATTATGTCATATTTATCATTTAATTTCACGAAACCCATCTTTAATACATTCCCTAAAGGGTGCGAATGAATCATATTGGGTTGGGAAGGTGGTAGTCCACATGTCCCCAAACGAAATAATCATATTTACAAAAAATGGAATGAATGAATGTATGTGTTATATAATAATTAAATATCCATTATTATATAATAAATATAATTTATAAGAAATAAAAATAAAGTTTCCATCATCATTCCAAACTATGAGAGATGGATGAGATTAATGCTATAACATTATCTCATGAGGCGGTAGTTAGTTGTACATAAGAACAGTTTGTTTGTTAACCATTGGATGAATGTGTGTGCATGTGTAGGTAAAAACCATATCATATATACATAATGGTTTGTTTAGGATAGATATTTTTTTACCAGCATTACCATCTAGAAGCTAAGCTTCTTACTATTTATTAAATAAAGAAAAAGGTACAGAGGAGGCGGGTGGGGTCAAATAGAGGAACTTTCCCCCATCCGTCAAACACAATATTACAGATCATAATAAGACATGTCATTCCCATAATTAGAGTCATCGGAAGTTTCCCATTCATAGTGGGAATTATCCTGATTGAGGATCTTAATAATATCAGAATTGAACATGCCTGAGAGCATAAAATATCGTGTAGAAATCGTAAGAGGTATGTTTGAATAATCCTTCCTTAGTCGTCTCTTCGAAGGAGCGGGATCGAAGACTAAGAAATCAACAACCTTCCCTTTCCTAAAAATAAGTGCATCTTTGAAAGTGCTAGGTCCACCACAACCCATCATCATCTCTTCCACCATAGAGATGTCACCCAACTTCCCAGAGATCTTAGAAGAGATCAAGAGATTCTGAATTTCTGGATGGCAATAAAAATTTTGAGAAGTCCCAGAAAGAACCAACTCAATAGGCTCATCTCGTATCAAGCATGCATCAGTACTATCAATCATACTTAAATTTGTAGGATCAATGCAAGCAGGGGATCTAGAAAAAGAGATGCTAGGAGTATGTCTAGCCTCAACTAACCCAGTGGGAGTAATTGCGCGACCATCCTTCGATGTAATCACTTTGTGAAGATCAACCCGAACATTAGAGGGGCCAGTCATCAGAGACTTATCCACTATCAGTCCTTTCCCTTTAACATGAAAAACAGGTTTTCTGGAGGTCAACATCTCAGCCGGAGTGGCAGATGATTTTTTGGTAGAATCTCTTTCATGATTTGACAAGTCCACATGCTTCCCCTCAAGTCTCTTTCTACAAAGAGTAGTCAGATGACCCTTTATCCCACATCTATCATAAGAGATCTTCCTCCAACATAACACCAATGAGTGCCCAACATCCATGAATTTGGTACAAAAAAGTGGTTTCCTTTCATACTCAACATCGATATTAATGTTATCAGTGGGAGTGGAAAGAGTTACCTTATCAATCAAGGTGGAGCTCAAATCAACCTCCACCAACATTCTAGAAAAATGTCAAAACCGAACAACTTCAGTTTCCTTGTCAATGAAAATAAGGGATCCAATCGCCATGACAATGTCATGAAGAATCTTTGGATGCAAAAGGACCTAGTTAATCCCATGGAAACGGACCCAGACCTGCGAAAAAGAATTTATTGCATGAGAGGCAATAAAATAAAGGGACCATTCATGAAGATGAACCCATCCAGGTTTCAAAGAAAGGGACCCAATAAACCATGCATGATCCATGAGAGAATTTGATGGAAAATGCAATGAAAGAATCCAAGACCAAGAGAAATGAACCACCAATCATAAGAACCCCACAAGAACGAAACCCATCTGACAAGATCATCAAATTTCCAGAACGTCACACCCTTCGGTAAAACAAGACATGCAATTAGAGGGTTCTTACCAATTGCAATCATCTCATAAAATATTTCAGGACTGACATCCACATGAGCTGCTGAACCCTTTCAAATAATCCTTCTTGAGTGGGATTCAATAAATGAACCAAACGATGGTGCGGATACAAGACAACCTGCTTGGCCACTCAGATCCTTTACACTGCCATGCGAAGCAGATTTCAAATTCACTAAAGAAACCATCAAAGGGGGATTGGATAGACTCATCGGAAACACCCTCTTCGACACAAATAACCCAGCCGAAGCCATATCGCGCCCCACTCCATCCACCCAATGTACACCACTTGCCCTGTTATCCACCGTAGATCTAAATTCATCAGCCACAGCTTGGAAATTCACAATCAGCGGATCAAAAAAATGCACATCGTCAACCCTGTTTGCATCAACAGTGACTGACACATATCCAGAATGGGAATCATATATGGGAACCACTTTTGAAATAGACGGCAGATCTGAGGTTCCTTCAGCTCGACGAGCAACAGGAAGATCTTCTTCAACCTGGAAAGTAACAGCAGTCAACACATCTGTGGATCCTTCATCCCGAGAAGCAACAGTTCTAGCATCACACCTCGGATCTAGAAGTGAGTCTTTCACCACTATCGCGTTTTCATTCTAGGTGGATCCTGGTTCTCCTTCCACGAGCGTCGAGTGAAAATTGTGAGGTAGAGTCATGCTAAACCCTAGACAAGAGTAGCTCGACGGCCATGGCCGCGAGTAACCTGCAACCCCTGAAACCTGAGCGACATCCTCATCTTTTCATAGATATTCTATTATTTAGGTATGGAATAATAATAATTGAGGTATTCGAGAAATAAAATAAATGAAAGGAACATGAAGAAGGATGTTTCATCTTCTCTAGGTAAAGCCTTTTGGTTTGCAGTAAATGGATTCCTTGGTTGTATATATTCCAAATACATGATTTCAAGGAGTATGGTAGGGATTTTGGAAGATAATTGTTTAGATATTGGTATTTATTAAGTGGATTTCGAGGTGTGAATAAGGGGGATAATGGTATCCTATTATAAGTGATGGAGGGGACATACATGGAATGTTTTAAAACTAGGTAGATGTACTTATGTTTTTAAATTCCAAAATTCATAAAAAACTAAAACATCCCAATAATAGAACTTATATGGATGTAATATGTCTATATAATAGGAGTTTTACACGTCTATAGGGAATTTGGGACCTTAATATTCATGTTTAGTCCCTTGTTATTCTTAATTTTACCATAATCACTATAATTAATTATATTCACTTTCACTAATATTTTTGGTAAAAAATTCATTATCAAAATAGTGATTAATTATTACCCTTATTAAATAATTTTATTGATGTTTTTATAAATTCAATTCAAAATTGTGGAAAAATTATATTCAATGAAAATCTTGCAAATGTGGTCACAAAGTGGGTTTTTAATGTGAGAATGTTCAAAAGTTCCTAATTTTTTATATCTAAATTCAAAATAATAATGAATTAAATGAAATAAATTTGATTAATATATGTATTGTTGATCTATTTTTACTTTAAAACCAAATTAAAATTTTATTTACATATATATATAAATTAGACGCAAATTTTTTTTGAAATAAAATATATTATTTTTCACTATTCACCCAATATTGAAGTTTCTATGGAAAATTAAAAAAATTCTACATAAGAAAATTTTGAAATGCTTAATTAAATCATTACATTTATTTTATCAATTTATATTTCAATGATTTTATAAAATTAATTTTTTTATTGATCACATAAGGACATAAAATTAATTCAATGATGAAAATAGTAATTTCAAAAATATAAAGACTTTACCAATATTATATGTTTTATTTTAAATATGTTATATTTATTTAAAAAATTTATAAATAAAATTTAATAAATAGTTATTACTATTCATATTAATAATTTTATTAGATATTTTAAAAATATCTCATTTAAATTATCATAACATCAAAATGATGTTTTGATGAAACTCAGGGTTCCATGTAACACAAGATAGGTCAGTGTTGTGGGTATCAAAAACATATCCTAGTGTATTTTAAAATGAATGTTTGACTTATGTTAACCTTAAATTTACAAAATTAATGAAAATTAGTTTATTCAGAAACAAATTGTTAATAGATTCATAAGGTGTTACATTCTACCCCATTTAAATGAATTTCACCTTAGAAATGCATTTGGTTTATCATAGGTTTAATACCTGAAAGTTACATTCATATAAATACAATTGATAAAAATTAAATCTATAAATTCCTTTAAAAAAGGAATGTTTTAAACATAAAGGTTATCCAATGTATCATATAACTAGATTTCTATATAGGAGAATATAGGTGGGATGTGAAAACATGAAAATAGAAGAGAAATCTAACTATCAATTTCTGATGGAGGGTGATAGAGAACATGGTCCAGGTAAAGATAAAGATCACAAAGCATAAAATATAGTATTATATAAGGGGCCATTTGATTCATCAAAAATGAAAGTACTAGGATAACCTTTTCAGTTTCAGGATTCTTTCCCTAGAGTTAAATAATTTTGATGAGAAGTTATAATTACAAGATGGAATTCCATTTCACAAGTAAAATATCACCCTTTGGTTGTGACTTTAAAAATTTCTACATCACATATTTCTCCAAAAAGTAAGGTAAAAATTTCATTCCTAAATTAATAATAAATCATGATTTCCATAATAATTCATCTCAGCTCTCTTCAGTTACCATCAACATAAAGTTGTTAAAGTAGGTTATCCAAAAGGTATAAAACCTTATTTGGTGGGATTATACTATAATATCACAAACATAATACAATTTTTAACATAAAATTTAATAAATTGTTAACCTTATATACCTCAATAAATATTTAAAACCAAAACAATATAAATATGTTCATGAAAACATCTTAATAATTATCTTCCATATATCAAAAAGTAGATCTTGGTTTCCACATTCCAAAAATGTGAATACCCTCATCAGATATCCTTTTGAAACATGGAAATGACCTAAATTACTTAAAATATTATTAGAAAACATGCATGATACCTTATTTGAAATGGTAATGTTTAAATTATGTAAATAAAAAAGTGTTGTAAACTTAATCAATGATAGAAAAAATAATTTCTCAATGAGTCCTTAATTAGATCTAAGGTAATCAGTATAGTCCAATTTACTTATTCATATCAAATATATATATATATATATATATATATATATTAAAACCACATTATATTTCCCTAAGAAGCATATTAAAGGTTATCATGCCTTATTACAATTATCACCTTACCATTAAATCACTTCTGCAATCAATCAGAAACACTCAATATAATCTTGTAAATCATTCATTAAAAAACAAATTGGATTGTCCTTGTAAATTTATCTATTTATATAACATGATTATTGAAAATAAATACATATAGACAAAAATTATTACACTTCATACACATTATATAAGAATTATTCATCATCCTTTTACATAATAACTATTTCCTTTCCCATTTCATCTATAGTCTTATCATCGTCAACAACATAATTGTTACTCTTACCACCATACTGATTTTCTTCATTAACATTCCAAATATGACATCAATTTTTAGAATGAAACTTCATTACACACTTAAATCATTAAAAAAATATAATGTATTAGGATTCTAATATTATCATCCATTTCATTTACTAAACCCTTCATATTTCTTTAATGTTACTATCTTTGTGTCCTTATTTTCTATACTAAAAATCATTTATTGTTCCACTAATAATTTAAATTGGATGATTAATTCCACATTCTTATCAAAAAGGTAAATTAATATTGTTTAATCTATTGTATCCATTAACAAAAATTTTGTAAACTCACTCCATCACTTCCATGGTGAGTTTGAGAGTTGGTTAAGGTACACGTTGGTAATCATGTTCTTTAAAATTGACTACGAATGATCAAAACATCCATCACTCTAGTGACCATTCCATTGGAATGATTATCCTCAAATATTCCATTATATTAATTGTTATACAATATCTTTATGGTTCCCTACATTGACTAAAACAAGAAATAATTGTGTAAGAAACAATTATTATATTGAGGAACCACATAATCATAAAAATCACTAATGGGATGTCTAAATTTTGACCCCTTCCTTAATATATGAAACCTTAGTTTTCTCCTAGGTTATTAATAGAGAATTAAATTTTAAATCTATCATGATGGTTAACATAGAGTTTCTTAATTACCAATTTACAACCCCTATGAATGGTAAACAAGTTGTGAAGCAAGGCTTGTTGTTTTTTAAAAAGTTACCCTCGAGTCCGGATAGACAAACATTTTTGGTGTTGTTACCCCCCGATACATATGTGCGAAATAAACATCCACTTTTAGTATCTAGATATTTATGTTTAAACAGAAATCCAAGAAATATATTCTTTAATAATATTCCAGTTCATTTTCCTATAATTTATCACATACTTTGATTTATCCATAGATAAATCCCCAGTCATATACTTAGAAATATCCCTTGGTATCTCAATATTGTTTTCTCATAATATTTTTAAAAGGTTTGTTAAAACATTCCTTTGATACCAACTATTATAACATGGGAATAACATACATTGATATTGTATTATTTTAGATTAATATTTATCATATTATGGAAGTAAATTCCTAAGAAACATAGTAGTTTAGTGTCTTTGTAAACTTGGAAGACAATCTTCTAGTTTGGTGAAAGACATTCAATATCTCCTTTAAATTTCATCTAAATTATTAGTCCAACATAAAACCCTTCATTATAACAATGGGGAGGGAAAATAAGATAGGGTTGAATTTGAAAGACCACTATGGAAAATAATGGAAATACATAGGCACAACATGACCACAAGGGTACACGAACATGATGATAACAATTTAAGATAGTAACCTTCCTATTGAAGATCAGAAAAATGATACATGGAATAACGATTGGAAGATCATAAGACATGAATCATAATATAACCATGAAAATGAATCAAGTGAACGTATCATAGGTATAGGTCAATGACTTTTTTAAAACACCTTATCATTGAAAATATTATCTCAAGGCTACTGACCAAGACCGTCATAACATGTTATGCTTGGAATAATCACCCATATACCTGCTTTGGGCATAGGATTCCATAATATGTACCATCTTGTTTCTGGATTGGGATTCCCGCTCACTTAAATTCTTGTTTTGGGCTTAGGATACCCTCCCATGTATCCTTCTATTGCAGTATTGGGATTCCCTCACATGTACCCTCTTGTCTTTGGCAGGAGATACCCTCTTTGGTACCTAATTATTTCTGGCTTGGTATGTTCTCTCGTGCAACATCTAATTTCGGGATTAATATATCCTCTTTTTTCAGTCATGTGATTCCCTCCCATGTACTCTCATGTTTCAGTTTTCGGATTCCATCTTGTGTAGCCTCTTATTGCGGGAATGGGATTACCTCATGGGTACCCTCTTTTTTGGGCTTGGGATGATCTGCAGTGTACAAACTTATTTCAGTCTTAATACACCCTTTTGTTTTGTTCTTGGTAAGTCCTCCCATTTACAAATCTATTTCTAGATTGGGATTCCCTTTCATGTACCCTCATGTTTCAAGAATGGGATTCACTCATGTGTTCCCTCTTGTTTCGGGCATGGGATGACCTCCTATGCACCCACTTGTTTTAGAAAAAATACACCCTCTTTTTTGGTTATTGGATTCCCTCCTTTGTTCCATCTATATCTCAAAAAACATTAATCGTAACCCAATGAATTAGAGGGAGATATAGTTCCCCACAATAACATAATATGTGTTCCACAAGATTATAAAAAATAATCATATCGTAACCCATGACATAAAATGGGCATCATAAACATTTAATCATGTCAAAATCTATAAAATATTTACAGGTTTCGTAAACATTTTATCCTAGAATGACCCATTAAAGAATGTGCAGTTCATAAGATTTTACCATTTTATAACTTGCTGACGAGAAACAGGTTTCATAATCATAAATCCATCCAAGTGTATACCATTCAATGAAATACTATAAATAGAATACATCAATCATATCCCTAGGAAAGTATAATCTATAACCAAGGATTCCATCTTAGATGAAAACTAATTTCTAAATACCTTTTAAAATCATTTCTTGAGGAAAATATCATTTTTTCTCTAAAAACGTCTTTTGAAAAGTAAAACAATTTTAAATTTTTTTATTTAAAATCATTTAAAAAATATAAATAAAACATGATAATGTTTGTAAAACCAGTTCTCTAAAAATAAATTGAAAACATGTAATGAAAACATTAAATTAATTTGAAAAAAAATTCTTTGAAAACTCTTTGAAAACCCTTAAGAAAAACATGAAACTGTTTTGAAAAAAACTTCTTTAAAAACAATTTTAAAACATAAAAGAACTCTTTAAAAAAACTGAAAAGCATTTTCCATGATAACTTGTAAACAAATATTGAAAACATTTTGAAAACCATTTCTTTAAAAACATATAATTTATGATTGAAAACAATTTGAAAAACAATTCATTATAAATAATTTTGGTACATATAAGGGAAGATTAAAAACTATAAAAAAATTTGAAACCATTTTCCCATGTGAATATGCTTAAAATATCATTTCTGAAAACATGATTTTTTATGTTCATGACATTTCTCTCAAAGAAGGAAAATTGAGAAAAAACTA
Organism: Viscum album; assembly: GCA_963277665.1. Classification (NCBI taxonomy): domain Eukaryota; kingdom Viridiplantae; phylum Streptophyta; class Magnoliopsida; order Santalales; family Viscaceae; genus Viscum; species Viscum album. The sequence continues at coordinate 1,462,879,477 of OY728153.1, read as the reverse complement.
CATTATCAATTTGTTAAATTTTCAATCCTAAACCACATGAAAGATATATCATAAAATGTATAAATAAATACACATAAATTGAAGGATTAAAATGATATAATATGTCCATTTCTAGTTATGAACAGCATAGAGGATATAATCGGGGGATATGATGTAAATTTCACAAAAGTAAAAGTGAGACTAGAAATCCACTAACTACATCGGTAATGATTGAATCACAATCTAAATGAAATAATAACATCAATTAAAGAAATTAATATCATTAAATAATTCAAATTAATTCAATAAAATGAAATAAGAGAGAATATAAACCTCACAATAGTAGTGAGTGCTTAATATGCTTGTATGTCACGAAAATAAAAAAGTGATATTAAATTCACATACCTTAAGTATTGAAATTATTTTTATATGTTCAGAAATCTTGTACAATAAATATGAGTATGTTATAAATCTATTATAGAAGCATATTATTATATAAAATACAATATATAATTTTTCATGACTTTATATTACCCAATTATTATAAACTGCATGTTAATGATACATTTAATATAATATCTATTTTATCTTTCATATATGATTTGACTTTTTATTACTTATCCTCTTACATAGATCATAATTTAAATATTTAATGAATTTAAAAATTTGTTTAAATATCATATATATGTATTTAAAATAATCAATTCAAGATAAACGTATGAAATGAATACACTATTCATGGAGATGGTAAGTCGTACGTAGGCATGGACAATATTTCCATTAAATTTTCATATTGAATGAAATAAAGTAAATTAAATATATGTATAAATATATATAATATAATAAAAGTATATTTATTGTTTCATATATTTCATATAAATTTACTTAACTCATCCTTAATATATTCCAAGTAGGGTGTGAATGAATCACAATGCTTTGATGAGGTGGTAGTACACACTTCCACAAACGCAGTTATCATATGTACAAAAAATGAAAAGAATGATAGTATGTGTTATATAATAATTAAAGAAGAATAAATATATAATAAATATCATACAAAAAATATTAAAATATATTGTCCATCATAATTCCCAACCATGATAGGAGTAAAAGAATAAATGAACAACATCGTTTTGCGAGGTGATAGTTCATCGTACAGAATAATGGTATATTCTTTACCCAATAGATGGATGTTTGTGCATTTTTATGTAAACCACATATAATAAAAACATATATGTATATTAGTATAATAATTATATTTTATATGCATTGAATAATAATAATTTAGTTAGTGGATAATGAAAATTATGGAAAAGTGCTTGAGGAAGGATGTCACCACTTATTTGGGTAACTCATTTTGGTTTTCATGAATGGCATTCCTTGGTTGTATTTATTCCAAAAGGAGTGTTTATATGTGAAAGGTAGTGATTTTGGGATATTAATTGGGAATATATTAGCATAAATTATGTGCTTTTAGATTACTGAATATGGTGGAGAGGTGGTGGCCTTTTAGAGGGAAGGAAGGGGAGACACATGGAATGTTTTAAAACAGGGTAGGTGTACCCACGTTTTTTACTAACAATGTCATCCAAAACAAGGCAAAATCAATATTGGACGTTTTATGGAATAAATATATCCATAAAATGGGATTTGAACAAGTGTATTTGTCATATGGGCCCTTATGTATACGTTTTAGTCCATTGATAAGCTTAATTTTACCTAAATTGTTGTAATTCATTTTAATCACATTCACCAATATTTTTTGTAAACAAATGTTGATATTATTAGACTATAAATGTACTAATCCTTAAAACCATATATATCAATTTTTATAAATTTAATTCAGAAATTAGGAAAAACTAACTTTAATGCAAATCTCACAAATTTGGTGAGAAAGCATGATTTTAATAAAATATTATCCAAACGTTCATTAATGTTTTTATCTAAATTTTATATTAAAGTGATTCTAAAAAACTATATTGGATTAATATATGTATAATTTATCTTTTATAACTTTAAAACCAACTTATAATATTATTTAACTAATAAATTAGATGAAAAAGAAGTTTTGATTTAAAATTCAGTATTTTTCACTTTTCAACAAAAAATGATGTTTCTTAGAAAAATTTCAAAAAATCAACCTACGATAATTTAAAAATTATGAATTAAAAAATTGATTTCTATTTTATCATATTTAATATAAAAAAGGATATGAAATTAATTCTATTGTTGTTGACATGAGGAATGAAAAAAAAGTTCAGTTTAGAAAATAGTATTTCCGAACATATAAAGACTACTAACATTACATGTTTTATAATAAATATGTTTTATTTATATAAAAAATTATTAAGAATATTTTAAAATCATTTATTACTATTTATATAATTTTTTATCATACTTTTAATAAATACCTCATTTAATTAATTATAATAATAAAATTATTTTCATAGATATCTGGTGTTGTGTGTAATGATGGAAAAAGGTTATGCTGAAAGATGAACATAATTATTCATGGGTAAAGTACAACAACATTTTGACTTAATGTTGCATTCAACATATGACTTTATAAAATGGTCCACAAAAACATGGGGTGTTATAGAATCCATGAGTGTGAGTGATGTTAACTTCAGTTGAGTCGGTGACTAGTTCATACCCACGGTGAGGTTGTGATATATATTATATAATGTATATTGCATGATTTCATATTCTACACCACCCATTTTTGTTAGAGTGACATTGATCTAGTGTACTATGGGAGGGTGTTTTCCCAAACATCCCTGTTGTAGGATGGATGGTTGACTACCTTCTCTAGCCCCACTGCAATCATTTGGTAGTTACTTGTGCATGTATGCATGAAAGTTAGTTTTCCTATATATATTTGTAGAGTTATGTGATGTCTTGTGTTGATTTCTCCCAAAATTATTACAAAATATAGTATCCTAAGGATTATTATATGTATGATTGGTATAGGGTATTACGTCTTTGTTACTTACTAATTGTATGATCTATAATCGCTTGTGGTATATTATCTGATGTATGAAACAGATCATACGAGTTGTGGTGGATCCCTAAAAATACATTTCTTCTATAAATGGATATATTTATGGGATTATGGGATGATTTGATGCACATGTTTCATGTTGTGATTCCTTTCCTAAGTGTCTTCAGGCTACCCTATTTGGGAGAGATATTTCCCAGGAGATTATATGTTTGGGAAGAGCACTGAACCAATGGGAAAGTCTCAAAACGGTTCCCATAATGTTTAATTATTATATTATATGTTACCTTTAATGTTATTCTTGGTGATAGTTATCAATGGTGGGGATGGGAACATTTTATACCTATTTAGGTTATGAGTAAGGTTCACTGTTGTTCACTATGATTTATCATTCTTTCGTTATATTTTTCATGAGAGTATTTTGGGTGGATCCTACAAAGTATACTATTATACTCACACTATATATAATTATAAATGTTTTTCCACTGTATCCAGAGTATATTTCTGATCAGGATGGATATTACTAGATCATGGTTTTGGTAGGAGTTTTTTGGTAATTGTGGCCGCTGCCACCTTTTCCTTTTTGGTATTTTTGTTTCCATTCAGTTGTTATATCACATTATGGGATTGCATGTTTCCACATTAGATTTATTTTTAATATATTTATGAGAAGGTATTGATTGGGGAATCATTCTTATATCTCTCTTACACATGTTTGTCTTAGGGGGTAATTCCTCCCATATGCATTTTTTTTATACTATTTATTCTTGTCACAAACCCAAGGCCTACTGAAGTTGGTATTCAAGAAGTCACTATCTATATCCCCTCATTATGTTATCTTTTTGGGGATGGGGTTAAGTCATAATGGTATCAAATTTTCATGTTAATTTATATGATGGATTTTGGAGGTAGGCATAGGTGTGGTTGTACCATTTTGTAGGGAAACAGTGTCAGATATGTTTAGTCATCTTTCTAAACAATGTAGATCGACTGAGACATGGGAAATTAGGGACCCCTATTATCTAATGCATGGACCATTATGTTTACTGAGCAAAAAAAAATGTCATACATGTTTCATGGTAGATAATTTGTAAATTATCATTCATCATTATTCTTTACAACTATGTTTTTAATGGGTAAACCTTGGGATAGGTTCAAACCATAACAATATAATTAAATAATTAAATAATTAATTATATTTATTTATTATTCTAGGATTACAAGTTATAAAAGAAATTTATTGTCAATTCTAGAGTTATATATACATTTTTGGTTAATACTAAAGATGTTTCGTAATATGTTCCAATAAATGTCTGAAGTTTAGATGTCTACAAAGAAAAAATGGTGGAGGTAACTCCAATAGTTTTTGTGCCATTGTTTTGATAAGTATGAGGGATATATTTTAGATGCATTAATTGAATATTGGTTGGAGGATGTTGAGATAGAATCAAATTTTCCATGTTCATAGATGTAGAAATATGTTTCATTGTTCATAACTATGTTTCACATAGTAGTAAATATGTGAAGGTTCTTATTCCTCAAGGATCGGGAGGAGTCAGCAGTATCATGGGAGAAGTACCAATACTAGTTCCATTATGTGATTCATTCTTATACAATGAAGATATCTATTTTCCAAAATATGTATACCCTTAAAAAGGGTACTAACAACATGTAAAATTTTGGGTTTCATTCTAGGAAACTTTTGAGATATGATTTAGATATTTTTCTAGATGTAGAAGATATGGGGAGGAATTTAGAGGTGTCTTTACATTAATAGATCCAGTGTCAGTTCACCATATTCATGATGAACATGAATCTCAAGGTTATTCATAGAGAAATTGTTATTGAGAGGACGCTGGCCAGAATCGGTTTGTCATGAGAGGGTAGTCATTAGGATTCTTCATGAAGAAAATCAATGGTATATGGTTCCTCGTTATCAAGAAATAAGTGTTTTAGATTATCCTATGGTAGGCCACATCCCTCATATATAATTTTTATTGGGAAAAATATCTATTAGACTTATTCCAAAGGATCGTACACGATTTATTCTTTTATAGGTCGATGGGATAATTTTCTATAGTTCCCAGAATTTCAATGTAGTTATTGTGAACCGTGTGTTCGATTTAGATACATATATTGATACAATTTTAGCTAAGGTATCATCAAAAGGGTGATCTAATTTTAGATAATAACATAGAGATGTGGCAGGTATAGTATATCCATGACATTCTCCTCTTCCTTAAAGAGGAATGTTAGGTCATGGATGTGATTTTCAGTAGGGACAAGGAGGCTGCAAAGAAGGTCACGGTCAAATTCATAATTTAGTGTTTCCAATTCCAGGATATCACTTTGTTGTTCGAGGTACCCATTTCATATTTTATTCGTGGATTTATACTTTGTTTTTTATGACTAATTTACTCTATTATATCATCTACCATCTTCCATGCTTTTGGAAATTAGGCAGAGAACCGTCCAATTCCATTAGAATTGACTACACCATTTTGAGGTCGAACTTACATGTATTAAGTATATAGAGATTGTGATTTAGTGATTCAGAAGCACATGTCTTGGGGATTATTTCTATGATTATATATATTTCAATATGAAATCATCCTCATCATGGATTGGTTGTATTTAGTTCATGATATCTTTTATTTCTTCAAGGGAATGTTTATTTTCTAAGATACTGATAGATATACAATGGTGTTTGTTGGTGAGGGAGACCCTTAGATGATCTACAGGTGAGTTTCGTAATTGTCCTCTTTGATGGATAGGTTCATACTGAACTCTTCATAGTTTCAAAAATCATTTTTCCTAGGTCTCTATAATGTTACCATAATGTCATTACAAAGGATGTAATTTCATTTCCCCAATAATAGTAGTTAGATTTTTGGATAAAGCAATACTGAAGAATGTCTCCTATATTGATGTCTCCAAATAGGATGGATCCTTTCGATTTTTGATAGTAACACATATTTCTCTATGATATGATGCAACAAGGTATTGTTCGGCAGACTGTTTCACCTTGGGGTGCACCATTTTGTTCATAAATAAGGCTAATCTTAGTTATTATATTTGTTCTATTATCATATCTTAATACATGTGATAGTGAATAACTTATATCCTCTTCTATGAATTTATTATTAATTAGATCATGGGTAGGTTAAATGTTGGATCTTGAAAATCAATTATTGGTCATGAAATTATCAGATGCTGGTGAATGATGATGATGTTTCAAATACTACATTAATCTATCTTCATGTCCATAATAATTTCATTCTGATTTCATTCAGTGTAATTAATTATCAAGAAATGTGAATAGGGTTGATGAATTAATTGTTCTGAGAGTTCTTGGATATGTTGATGGTGGATTTCATCAATGATAGCCTTGAGTACTCCAAGTATTTGGAGTATCATGAAGTGAAATTGTGGGCCATTTTGGGAGTTCTATATCTTGAGTAATTGTTTTGGATGATTACGATGAGTGAGTCATGGACACAAGAAATCTTTTTCATGGGTTATGTTTCTTATCATCATAGAGTTTATATGGATCCTTTCAATATAGGGGTGGTTGTGTCTTGGGAATCTCCAAAGATAGTGGAATAGGTGCATATTTTACTTGGTATTGTAGGTTACTATAGGAAGGTCATATTTGATTTCTATTTATATGACTCCTCTGACACCTTTTACAAGTAAGGATAAAGCATTATTTTAGATTTTCTTGTGTGAGGAAGATATTGAGTATCTAAATGAGATGTTAATTAGAACTGTATTTTTTTATCAAGTAGAGGGATTTTAGTTTGATTTTCTCAATGATTTTTCACATCTAGTCTTGTGCTATGTTTTTCATATTAATGATATTGGTTGTTTCTTATGGGTATCATAATTTATGTCCTCATGATAGTAACCCATGATCATGATTTTTTTGAATATTGTGTCTCTGTTTAATATGTGGTGACATTACCTCATAATTAATCATTTTTTTGTTTTTACTGACCATAGGCTAATGAGGTATTCCTTTTCCTGGTTTAACATTAACATGTGTATGCATTAGTGGATATAATTATTGCAGGATTATGATGTTGATATTTTGTATATTCCAAGAAAGGGAACGGTTATACATGATACATTGATTATGAAGTCATGTATTGATGTCTTGCATTAATATGGGTACTCTTAGAGAGTGATGGGAGAACTTTATATGATGCTTATAGATATGGGAGTTAATTATGGGAGATGTTGTACTTTCTAGATGATAGTGAAATCATCATTGGGGCAGTTGGTGGGGGAGTTCCAACTATGTTATTATGATATATAGGTTTGGAGATAGTGATTTTTCATCCCCTCATAGTCTTTACATGGATGGGAAACATTGGGTGTTGTTTCTAGGAATTCATTCCATTCCATTTTCATTTCATGATATGGTTCCCAATGACATCCATTTTTAACATTTGGAGGTGCATCCTGATGTGAAAATGATGTATCGAGATTTGAGGAGTTAGTTTTTCTGTCTTATATTGAAGAATGCAGTTGCAGGGTTGGTATCATCATGTTAGGTCTTCTAGAAGGTGAAATTTCAGATTCATGTTCCTAGTTGTTTTCTCCCCCCATTATATATTCCCCAATGAATTTTGGAGGAAATATCGATGGACTTTTTTACTGGTTTACCCAGTGATCTTGGAGGCTATGATTCTATACTCATAAGGACCTGGCTTAATTATACTACAAATATTGAATTTCAGTCATGAACTCACTTTCATTCACATTGAGGATCCTTTCATGTTTAGTGTTTTAGAGAATTGGGATATAACACATACATAAGATTCCATATTTATATAGAGTGGATACCACAAAATAGTACATGTTTCTTCCCAAATATAAAACTTTTCCAATAAAACATGTTTTCTTTGACAAATCTTCGTGACATTTTACATGGATTTCTTATTTGTCTTACACATCCTTATATCCTATGAAAATCATTTAAAATCATTGGATGATCATAAAAATCTCAGTAAGGAATATAAAAAGAAAGAAAGAAAACCCTTATCTGTGAATACTTGTAACATATGAAATCAATTTAAAAAAATACTTTCTTTCAACCATATAAACACACATTATGAAACTTGAGATTTCCATGATATTTCTACAAAAAATATATAAAATAAATAGAACTATAAAGGTATATTAGGGAATTAATTTCAAAATCATGTAACCCTCTCGGCTACTTTATAATTCGTAACCCTCGCAACTACCTTACAATATAACCTGCATGGATACCTTATTGTGTAACTATCACAGTCACAAATGGAGTTACCATACAGAATACCTCTAACATAAAAATACCCAATGCATTGGAGGGAGATATAGGTCCCACCCTTCATAGTACAAAATTACCAAGAACTAGAATAAAATCATACTACATTACAAATTTCACAAAAACAATTCTTTTGAATTTTATAAAATAGAATTTTAAAATAGTATTTTAAAAGAAATTTCCCTTTTTAAATATCATATACATGACGTGAGACTTAATAGAGTGGAATGATTTTTTATACACACTAAAAAATTACATTATTAAATATAATATATAAAAAATCCATCACATATAAATTTTCAATACCACATAATTAATTAAGTAGAATGTTAACCCAATGAATGGAAATTGGGTTAATAATTCCCTTACCATGAGATTTTCTTACTTCATGATTGTTTAAACCACCTATATAATGATTAAAAGAGTGTTATTAATATCTTAAAAATCTTATTCATGTTTATAATACCATATATGATAATTTCAGAACATCATTTCACCCTTTAATTATTAGTGTTTTGTTCCTTCCATTGTTTTTGGTGTGTTCTTTACATGATTTCCCTGGGTGGATTGTATTTGTTTTTCTTGTCGTATTGTAATGAAAATAACGAAGTGGAATGAAATGGTATTCATATTTTTTAAGAATTTATTATGATACCAAAATAATTTTTCACTATATATGATGATGAATCATTAGATAAAACATTAATGGCATTTGTTAAGATCATTTTTGGGGGTTCCTCAATAATCATGACCTTGTTTCGTCATATAATTTAATGTCATGAATAGAATTTAATTCCAGAACATAAAATAGGTTACATAAAAAATTACATTCTATTTAAACCATTAAAATTGTTTCACAGTCCTTTTTAAAGGAATCAATGGAAATTTAAATCACATCGCCCACACTATTGGTAAACGACGCATCACAAATAGTGTTTATATATTTTTTTGAATAAGAGGAATAAGAGAAGAATAAATATGATGATTTTTTTAACATTAACATTATAACATATAGAATACATAATTTATATATATTTCATACTGTCTGGATAAGGGGATGGGAACATAGTAGAAGAAAATAATGGAATTGAAAAAAAACACATGAAATAGAAGATGATTTTTACCCCTGCATCTCTTCTCCTTGAGATTCTCCTTAAGGATTTTTTTGGCCATTTTGTGAGACCAGTAGGTAATGTATGTGAGTATTATCCTAGGGGAGGGGAATTTTTAGAAATTAGATAATTCTCATGGATTCATAGGTGTGGAGAGAAGATGAGAGTGAGGGTGGTATTTATAGTGGAGGAGAGGAGGGATTTTAAATTATTTTAATCATTAATTTAATAATTTTTTCCAGGACTATGAATAGTCATGATTATTATAATAAAAATAGTTAATATATAATTTCAATTAAAAATGTTGGATTAGATCATCCATGATGTCAAAAATAGTGTATTTAGATGATAATTTCAATATATGGTATTTTACCATATTTCACTATTCATCAACAATTCATGAATTTTAGAAAAATACCAAAAAGTAACCCTGACATGTTTTTTATGTGCATAATTGAAAAATAAACTCCATTTTTTGAACATAGTTTTCTAAATATTATTAATTTCATTTTTAAATAAATTCGTACGTTTTTCGATAATTATCAATTTTAAAACTATAATTTCTTTTTCATCACCTTGAAAAATTAATCAAGGTATTTTTATCTTATAACTTTATAAAAATAAAATAATAATACATTTTACTGCTCATTTTGTGTCATATTACTATTCATATTACTATTCATAAGTGTATGTTACTGTTCACCAAAAAACAATTCGTTATATGTAACACCCCGAGATTTTATGAAAATATTCTTTTAATATCATTGATGTCTTGTGTTGTATGATACATCAAGATTACCTTGTGCTACACACAACACCATATGAGCTTTCAGTATACACAACACTATTCTTGGATCATGTTACACACAATTTTGATAGTAGTTATTCTACGAAACATTAAGTGTATATATATATAAATATATATATATTCAATGTATAAATGAAATATGGTTGGATTCTGTTATACGAAACAACGGAGGAGTCTTTCACAACACGCAACCCTGACTTGGCTTTCATTACACACAATAGCGAATTTCCTCGATAGCGTGTATTTTATGCAATACCAGGTTTCACTAAACAACGATATATGGTTGTAATATTATTATGAACTAGTCATTATGAATAGTATCAACTACATTTTGAATTTTATAACATTATTATTAATCTTACACATTTTCTAGAACATGGAATGAGAACAAAATCAATTTTTCGAGTAAAATAAGTATTTTTCAAAAAATGTAGTTTTGCCGCCTTTTGATGGGGCATCCACCTTAAATCATGTTTTTGAAATTTCTATAAGTTAAATTTGACAAAATAAAATTCTTCTTTCGAATGAGGGTATAAAAATTTACTTTGGATAAATTTTTCAATTTATTCTGATAACTTTCATGTTTTAATGAATAGTAAGAACACGCTATATTTTAATTAAAAACAACTTTTTTCATCAAAATAATTTATATGGTTATATTATCTTTTTAATTGGTTTTGAAGTGTAATTAGAATATATTTTTACCATTTAATCCAATGTTGGTCATTGGAGTTAATTTCATTTTGAAATTGGATATAAATAAGTATCAATCTTTTGATAGTTATTGTTTCTTAAAAACACGCGATTTGTTTTGACGAAGGGAATTAATTTTTAAGTTAATTAATGCAACTAATATGTTTTGAATTTCATAAAATAGACATCATTTTTGAATTCAAAATATCAAATATATCTTAGGCCTAATTTTTTGTATTTTTCTGGAAACTTTCATTTTTTGATTAATAGTTAAACTACTAAGTGGTAGTTAAAAAACTGAATTTTTCATAAAACGTAATTTTACCGCTTCTGTGAGTGGAATTTCGAAAATCCGAGAGACATGGTTAATATCAAAGACTAAAATATGGTTCAATGAGATGAAGATAATTTTTGGTGAATAGTAACTTTTTACTTTTTTTACCACGGTTAAAAGTAAATAGTGTAATTAAGGCTAAAAATGCTATTTTTATTACCCTAACATATGTCCTAATTCTATTGGATAAGTTTAATTCTATCCAAAAAAACCTTAGGAATAAAATATGACCATTTGGGTCTACATGGATTAGATTAGGTCATTTATTATTAATTTATTTAAAGAAGGGTTAAAATAGTTAAAATCAATGTTTTATAAGTAAATCATTTTTACTATAGGGTTATACATAAGATTATTTAGACTATAAATATTCATTAGAAATCTAAAAATATTTCCTACATAATTGTATTTTATTTATAATTTTTAGACATTAAATAATTTAATTTATTTATGACACAAAGATGATGCACTAATTATCTTATTAATGAAATATTGACATAATTGATGTTATAAATACCCAAATAAATTTAATTTGAGGCTTTTTATTAATTAAACTAATTTTATAGGTTAATATGACATGTTATTATTTATTTAATTAACGTTTTTGGAACTAATCATTCTGTTACGAGTTTCACAAAAATCAATTACCAAATAGTGTCAAAATTGACATAAAATAGTTTTTAAAAAACATATTATATTACTAAATGATATTTTATTCCTAAAAATAAAACGTTCGACCAAATGACTTAGATAAGGTTATATATATTAATAATAAACATCTGGAGGTTCTTTTGGCTTTTTATAGTATGTTTATTAACCTTATAGTGTAAGAAAACAAGATGATAGGGTAAAAGTAAAATTATTTAACTTAAGGTTAAATCTAAATGATAAGGTTAAAATAGAAACCTAGACTTGTCTAAATTCTATTGTATGAGATGATTTCGACACATCCCCACATTAGCTTCTAAATTAATCAATTTTTAGCTATTAAAATCCGAATATGACTTTATAATAAAATAATATTTTTAGTTTTTCCAAAGGTCCCCTCTCCTCCCTTATAAAAGGGAACCTCCTCCCTCTCTTTATAACACCACTTTTAGCCTTCAATCTCGGCCAACCCCTGAAAAATTATCTTCTCCACTTCCATAGACACATCCTAAATGTTCTGGTCTTCTTCAAAGACCAATTTTAGTACCTTAAGAGGAAGTCTCAAAGAGGTGCTTCAAAGAATAGGTAATGACCGTTACTGATTCTTTCAACTCTATTTATTCTTCCACTTCTTCTTATTTAGTTGTTTCATTATGAAGTAATAACATCAGTATAACTCATATAATGATATGTTATTATAAGTATGAAACAATCCTATTTCACCATTAATCCATCCTACGGAAAACGAAATCACCACACGTGCGTACGTACGGAATACCGTATCCACGCCGTGGTGAAATCTGTTTTTCCACCAACACCTTACTTGGATGGGTATAACGGTGTAAAGAATAACTATATATGGTTATTATAACATCATAAGGATTCTGATATATTATACCATCCACTCAAATTCTATTCAATAATTATGGGAATGATATCATCGCTCGTGCGTACGTACGGACAACCGTCTCTACGACGCAATGAGATTCATTCTCCATGTTAACCATACATGAATGATAATAAAGTTTATATAATGAATAATAATGAAATATATGAAATAATAATGATACTGGATTTATGTATATATATATATGTATGTCATCTATTTAGTTTCATTCAATTCAATAATGAATCGAAAACAGCGTTCATGTGTACGTACGGCCTACCATCTCCATGAACGGTGTATTTCATTCCTTTTATCGATCTATAATATATATATGTATATGATGAATATATATTATATATAAATCATTTTTTACATTATGGAATTATGTAAATCAGGATATAAGTAATAATATCAAGAACGACAAGTCGAAACACATACGATAAATGAAATGATTTTACCCAAAACACTGCTTAAACATGGAATTTACAAAAGAACGGGTAATATAAAGTCATAAGTGAAACATATATGATATCATAAAAATGAATATGATTCTGTAATAAGTCAGTTAAATTATTTAAATCATTATACAAGAGGTTCGGATACATATGAAGCATATCGGACCTAAGGTAAGGGATAATTTTGCAAATCTCATTTTATCCGAGATTGCTTATTCATAAGTATTTTCTGGGGTTATTGCTATCATCCATATACATGTTTCATAAAAGTGTATTCATATATGTTTAATGTTATTTTTACCCATTTTTACTTTTACCCCATGGTATGGATGATATCTTTCTTTTATTTACCCTACAAGGTACTTTTTTACTTTTTCTGACAAAAGTACGAGAAGAATGTTTTTTAACGTATAGGGCATGAAAGGATTTTTACGGTTTTATAAAGCCTTATTTTCATGAAGCTTACTCCAAAATATTTCATGAATATTTTTAAAAAAATCATTTTCTTTTAAAATTGCATGACCTTTTGTGGAAAGAAAATTATTTTGAAGAAAAAAAGGATATTTTCCTTAAGAATTCATTTCAAGTGTTTTATCAAAACCATTTTCATCTAAGATGACATTATTTCACATGTGTATGTTTGAACTATAATTTCTCTATGATTTACACGGTTTCACTATTCTTATGATGAAATGTCCATTTGTTTTATATGTATTATGAGATGATGGGGTGATGTTTATGAAACCCATTTTATTCGTTGGGTTATGATGAATGTTATATGTTTATTTTGTGGAACAAGTAATAATGATTTTATTATGAGATGGGTAGGACCTATATCTCCCTCCAATGCATTGGGTAAAGATTTATATCTGATGAGATAGACATATCTGGAACGACATGTTAAACTGGTTCAGTAACACATGACTTGAACGAGGAGTGAACTCGATTCAGAAAGGGACTTTGTCCACTAAGATGGTCTTGGAAGCAATGTCTTGGGTACTATGGAAATAATATCATGTGCTTAATGGTTTTCCACAATTATATGTTTAATTTCCATGCTATTTTATCATGATTAATGTTTTTTTATGATCTATGCCATACGTACTTCCATGATTTATGTCATTGTTCAAGATTCTTATGATTAAATATTATGTTAATGATTTGATGTTCAAATGTATATGATTTGTTTTATTTTATCCATTCTTACCTTACTGAGCATTTGATCTCATCCTTTATATGTTTTCTTTTCCCCAGGATTTAAAGAAAGGTTTTAGGTAAGAAAAAAAAAGGGGAAGATCTTATGGGAGATGTTGAAGATCTTTCACCATGATTAGAATATTATATTCCGAGCTTCCAAAGACACTAAACTATTACGATCCTTGTGTGTCTATTTTTTTATATATTAAGAATTCCGCTAATGTAATCTAATGTCCATGTACATCAAGCTTCGGATCCATTACATTATATCAGACTCCAAATAAAGTAATAATCACAACTGTGGATGACCATTTTTGGAAATTCAAATCATAAAAACAGAAAAAATATGTTCAAAGTGTAGTTATAACTATATACATAAAACAAATTTCATGCATTTTAATTTATTTTTAAGACCTTGGGTTGTTAAAATTTGGGTGATAGTGAATCGTTGGACAAAATCAATCCACATTATAGTGTTCATGGAATTGAGATCAGTGTAGGTTTTTTCGAGGTAGTATCTTGAAGATATTTTGTGACTACATGGATTCCCAAGGAACATTATCTCTTTCTTGGATGCATGTTTTACCTGTAGGTTGTGTATATGTCTCCAATGTTATTTTTATTTTTATTTATTCCATAATAGTAATTTTTATCTATTGACATCTCGTCAGACAGAGTGGACCATCCATACTCTTCATGAATTTTTCTTCCCTTTTCTGCTCAATTTTTTAGGCTCATGGATGTGGAACCTTACATTGGACAAGTTTTCATACAAGAATAGTTTTCACCACACCATTGGTATGGAACCATTTGAATCTTTGTAGAACCAACATTTTTGTTCTCCATTGTGATGGAACGAGGTTATAGAAGAAACAATTCTCATGCCGAAACTGGTAAATAATATGGAATAGATTGTTAATATAATTTGTTATAGGATTAAAGGGGTCTATAGTTTCCATAAATATTGTGATGACCACTAGTGGAGAACTATTGAGTTTGATGTTATCGATCACGTGTGCTTGAAGAACACTCCTTGTCGTGGGCAGTGTTGTTTTGGTCATGGGAGTAATATTTCTCACATGATTTTTGGGTCTTTTGTGATGATAGATCATATTTGATCCATGACATATCATAAATCATTTCCCCATAGATAATCTAAAAAATGATGTTTTCATTGCCCAAAAATTCATTATTATCATCACGAGGACTCTCATGTTATCACCTAGGGCGAGAACAATGTTGATGTTGATATCACCATTAAGGAGTATCATGTGGATATTCAGGTCCACCAAGATAGGGTATTTCACTAGAGTTATGTTAACATTGTTCATGTATTCTAGTGGAATGGTGGCCTGGAGGATAGTACATAGGAACATGATTTGCAAGTGCATTTTCAGTACCCTTGGCTATTCTATATATATCTCTTCTATTGTAACATTGTTTACCTTATGGATGTTCACATTTCTTGGTTTTGAGATGGTTTTTAAATTGCTAATTTTTGTGGATTTAGTATTTTTTAGTTCTTACCCCTACGAGAGTGTTTAAAAGATGGTGGATTATGTTTCATGGCTTGTTTTTGTTTATTTGATGAGGTTCTTCAGTTCTTGAGATTGAGAAATGTTTGAAAGGTATATTTCTGGGTGGTTTTTCATACATGCCCCTTTCATTCCCTCCATATGTTTGGTTTTGGATTGTTGGAGATGAGATTTTTTTGAATGGTATATAATTTATGGGTTGTGATCATAGTAGGCCAACCCTTTTTTTGTTTCCAAATCATGTGGTTTTTAGAGGAATCCTAGAGTGAGTATGCAAGGGATAAGCTTCAAAAAGATAAATTTTGGGAAAATTCACAATGTGTAAAGGGTTTTCGCATAATGTATGTGTAGTTCATGGATTTTTAAGGATGTTGGATAGGGTTTTCATGATGTTTAATAATCCAAGGAAAAATTCCTTGAGTAAAAACATTTATTTGGGTAAGTCGAAAAATTCACTTTTACAAGAAAACTAAGCATTACATGTCTTGTAAATACTATATATACCAAGTTTAAAATAGGGATTAGAACCTCTTTTGTTTAACCACCCCTATATCCAGTGTCTCTATCAATATCTCTTGATTCATTGAAATCTAGAAGCCCTCCATTCCGAATATTCAGATTAATTTGATGGGGATCGATTCTTGGCTTCCAATATTTGATCTGTGGTGATCTATGGTGACTTCAACCTCCGTTTCATGAAATTTAGGTTGATTTAGTCTCATTTTCCTCTACTTCTTCTTCCAAATGACGAAGGATCCCCTCCAATGATTCTAATGGGGTTTCTTAAATTATTTTTTCTTTGTGAATTTTTTCTGAAAATTCATTGGATGGGTGCATCTTCTTATTGTAGTGGTAACTAGGATCTAAAATGATGGTTCATTCTCATGTAACTAACATTTACACCATTATGTTAAGGAATTAATTTCATATAATACTAAATTTATGTGAATATGTAAATTGATCCTTCTTATTCCATTTTATGAAAATAAAACAAAACTAATAATGGTTTTGCCAGATTAATAATGAAATGTTTTGTAAAGATCACATATTGATTATTTATACCACGATAGTAGTTCGCCTCTTATTTGAAAGATAATGTGTTATATTTGTTATTCCATGTTATCATGTTATTATTCTTGGACTAACATATTTAAATTTGTTAAGTAACCAAAATATAGAATTAATTAACAATTAGTTATCTTATAAACAATTAATGAAGATATATTATAATGATATGGTGTTTATTGTAAGTTGTTTTGGAACATATTTAACAAAGTATGTTTGTTTAATTGAATAATTATTCCATGAAATTTTTAAATTGGTTAATGAACATAAATCATGAAAATTGATGTTTATAATATTAAAAGTCATGTTAATTGATAATGTTACTTCGCTAGGTTTGATGAAACAAGAATAAATTCCAAGAGCATTTTTTACTATTGATTGTATGATGTAGATTGATTCCATAGGTTTTCCACCGTTGGAACCTTTAAATATTGAAATTTTTAATTCAATATCATAGACAACTATTTCTTTTATAAATATAACTTTCTAGGGACTATTTTTCCTATCTATTTGGGAAGGTTGGGTTTCTTTTTGGAGTTGCGAGAGCTATTTTTCACGTGAAGGCTAAATGCCTTGTTTTGAGGGCCCTTTTTCCCATTGGATATTCTAATTTTTTGGTTACTTGTTTTGTGATATTCTCTGGATACAATCAAGATATAGATGTGCATGCGATGGATGATTTGATATGGGTTGGTCGGTCCTGGATGTGATGTAGGCCTAGGATGACTGACCCATGTATTATTAATGTGATATATGGGGCATGGTGGCCCAGATAATGTGGCAGTAGTTGACTCCAACATTGGAGAGAGGCATCAGTATATGAATGTGGGTGTTGGGAATATCACAAAAGATGATTGAATAGGTTGATTCTAAGTATAAATATTTTTTTTGTGATTTTGGCAGCTGTGGTACTTATATATGATTGTGTTTAGTGGTTTATGGTCAGGTTTCTTATTTTATCTGCATTCCCTTCCCCGCTGCATGTGGCAGCTGGGTGTCCTTGGTTTCATGTTTCTTCTTTCTGGTTTCAAAGTATGGTTTTCCTTAATTACATAGTTGTTTAATTATTATGATAATAAATAAATTAAAGTTTAACAATTGGATTTGGTTGATGATGGAATGAAAATGCTGAAAATTTTTCAATCTTGATTGACCATATAATCGGGTTGGATTATGCTTGGATGGTATGTGATTTACATTTAGGATTAATGAAACATAATTTGGATTAATTAGTTCGTTAAGTTAATGGTAAATTAATTAATTAACAGAAGTAAAAATATATCTCTTAAATGCATGTGTTCTTATAGGATATCTATTCTTAGCAGGGCAGCTGGGATTCACAGATACATTACAAATAGTTAATTCCCAGACTAGGTTATTCCCACATAGTGGTTATGAGCTATCTTATATAATTTATTTTGTGTCATCTCTTATGTTATCCCAGCTATTATGTTTTGGAAAACTAACACTCAATGTAATTTGTGAGAGTGTTTTCCCCAACATCTCGATCAGAGGATGCATGGTTGTATAGACCCTCTCTATTCTCTTGGTAGTTACTTGTTCTATTATGCAGAGTGGTTAGTTTTCACATATATGTGTGTAGAGGGATATGATGACTTTTGGTTATTTTACACATATGTATTATTTGATATTATATCTAATGTATTATTATAAATATGATGGCCATAGGCATTGATGGCTTGAGGTACTTACTCAGTATATGGGTTGTAATGGCTTGAAGTATAATACAAGATGTATGATACACATCCTATGGTCTGAGGTGACTCATATTAACTACTTGGTCACTATATACGGATACATGGATTGGATGATGTGATTTTTTCATGCATGTGGTACATGTTGTGACTCCTTTCCTAAGTGTATTTAGGGTGTAAAATGTTGGAAAAGGATTTATCCGGACATGTGACATTAGGGATGATCTTCAAACTAGTGAGGAATTTGGAATGGGGTAAATTTGATGTTTCATTGTCATAATATATGCTCTATTGTATTATATACATGGTATTATTTGTCCCTACTGAGGATGTGAACATATTATACCTATCTTTTAATGGTTTTGGTTTACTGTTGTTCACTGTGATTTACCAAGCCTTTTAATATTTTCCTTCAGAGGATATAAGAGGGATCCTAATGAGTATACTATTCTGATCACCCTACGTACATATTAATTTTTCTATAGGTCATCTAAAAAAATATAAAGATAGTCTTATATATTACTAGATCTTGGTTATTCATGTGCCATTTCGTCTTCTTCATTGTAACCATCTTTCCATTTTTCTACATAGATTTTCTTTTTAGTTGTTATAGTATTTTATAGAATTTAATGTTTACACTTCAGATTTCATTATATATATATGTCTATATAGGTATTTACTAGTGTATCTATCTTAAATCTATCTTCCTAATGTTTCTCATCATGCTTAATGCCTCCTATATAAATTTTTTTTACCCTTGGGGTTGGTCACCACAATGTGTCCTATGGGATACAAGACCCGAGGAGCCACCATATCTCCCCTTATTACCGTACCTTTTAGGGAGGGGTTTGTGTCAAATGATCATTGAATTGGGTATTAAAAACATTATATTAAGAAAGAAGATACCACAAAAACAACATTTTGATGCATATATATATATATAATAAATACTTATCGATTCCATTCAGTATTACCAATGATCTAGTATTTTTCATGGATTTCATGAATTATTTCTTCCAAAAGTACCATGACTCATTTCTCATGTAATTGTTTGACAATATCTTAGTACACACTAAAACAAGACAAAACATATGATGCACTTACAGATTGTGTTGATAAAATTACATGCACACCGAATATATTATAAATTCTATTTCTGTGACTTTAGGATTAATTTCATTTAATTAATCAAGTTATTTCCGAAAAATAAATATTGATTAATACTAAAAAGATCAATGAAATAAATTATTTGAAACCACCTAAAAATGTCTTCACAATATTGAGCATTCCTAGGTATGATGCCTATTATCATCAATTTTTATGGGACTTATAAACACTTATTTATCCAATGAATACATTGAAAATGTAATTTATTCCCTTCAAATAGAATGATGGTATCCAAAAATTATTTCTGGAGCTTAAGGATCAACAAAATTTTATTATTATGCTTGCCATTCCAAAAAAATTAAAGGGTATGTATTATATTTTTGATGCATCAAAATATGTATTAGAATATGTTCTTATGAAACGATACCATTTCATAAATTATGGAATAGGGAAATTTTGAACACATTAAAATAATTATTCAACATAAGATTTGTAAATAGTTATGTTGATCAATTCATTAAAACATGTTATATCTACCTCGTACATGAATATTTCACATTGTTTAATATTATTCATGGTTTATTTAACCCATTTGAAGTGGTTTTTCAATTAGACCTAGATTCCCATACCATTAGATGAAATATCATTGGTGGGGAGACTAATAAAGGTTTTATAGATGATGAAAATGTTGTGTTACACTTTTGGTATCTAATAGAAGTTCCTTAATCATTTCAAGAAATGAATTTTTATTCTTATCACAATTCAAAATTTAATTTCCACCTAGGTATTTGGAAAATTTATGGGTAAATTAACACCCATTTTTTGTGGTAAGGTATGAAACAGAAGTTGGATGATTTTTTTATGAGATGCCTCAACATTCAATATGTAATGGTTTAACCTCAATGACCAGTAAGAATCATAAAATCTACTCCCATACCTATATGGAATTAGGATTATATTAAAATAAATTTATTCACACTTGTGCAATGAAATAGTTAGAATAATTTCTATATTTTTGTTATTGTGGATCAATTTACCACGTCACCACATTCCATTAAAATTTTTAATTTAATATTATAAATGAATAATAGATGATATAAATAAAAAATGTGGTTTGGTTGGGGGAATTAAAATTTTTTATTTCTTCTGACCGAGACCCTGGTTTTTCCTGATAGTGCTAGTGATTCTTATGAGAATCCCTTCAAACGTAGTTGACAATGTGAAGGACATATCACCCTCATAAAGAGAGAAATTGAAAATGAAATATCTTGAAAATATAATAAATTCATGGAGAATTTATTATATAATTTCATGGTTCATGGGAAAATCAGTTTTCCTTAGTATAGATTTTATATAATAATAGTTATTAGTCCATGATATATATGCCTCCATATAAGGAAATTTATTAACATTAATTTTGATATGAAATTTATTGGGTAGTGATTAGAGAAACCTCACTAAGAAGTCCTAGTCATGGCCATGATATTATAGATAGAATCCAAATGACTATTAAATTAATTGAATAAATCCAAATCTATTATATTATATATGCAAATCATCATAGATGAGCCTCTATATTTTTCATTGGTGACCATATATTCATAAAATTGTCACAGAGATTATATCTCCATTATTTGAGAAATTTAGGAAAATTATCACCTCTATATATAATAAACATCTTGATTTAATAATGTACTGGTGAAATATCACTATACATTAACTTATAGTAAAGTTAAACTATTTTCCCTAATTTTTTCCATGAATTATAGTTAAAAAATACCATCTTAATCCTATCCAGGATATTTTTTGGGACCATGTTACTCTTAAACCAAAGGCAATATTTATCAATGGCTAGGATCATCATTTCGATAGAAATGAAACCTTATTTTATGGAATGCTTATAACGTTTCTATGGTAATTGTGGAATCATTGTCCAATTAATGGGGAAACATGGGAATTAGATAATTTTATGATAGAATAATGGCTAGAGCACACTCAAGACACTACCCACATATAGATTTATGATGATGGGATTTCAAAAGGCAGAGATAATTTTACACTCCCAATTTGAGTTATTATTCCATTTTATTTTTATTTTTATCTTATATAATGTTTTTTTTTATTTTCTGGAGTTTCTGGATAGTTTTGGGAAATTATGGAATCTTTTATGGATGGTAAAATATTTGATAATGGTTATAGAATACCATGTGGCTTCCCTATTAATTATGTGAGGGGAACGGAATCTCTTTAGAAGGACCACGACTGAATCATAGTTTGGGTAAACCATTAGTGACCATGAAGCATTATAATTTTCTAGATAGTGGAATTTCTCATAGTTGGAACATGGTTTTCCAAAATGTGTGGCCTAACTATGAGTCATGATTAATTAAATCTAAAAATGTTTTGAGATGATAGAAATCCCCCGAAAACCTCAATATTCTTCATATATCATAGATTATTGGAAACTAACCATTTAATATAAGATATTTTTAATTCACCACATTCTAAAGGATGATCTAAATGAATTATAGTGTTTTAGATATTAAAAATAATGGTTAGGGGTCCATTTTATCTCTTATTTTGAATCATATAATCTTCCCAATAAAGGAAACCTATACTCTTGCTGAAATTCCTAGATCATTGGTCTAGTGTGAGTTTAATTGGAATTCCATACAATATGTTATAGTGAGGGTGGGTGATGCATATATTAGTGATATTGTTCAGTGATTCGTCATAACGAAACAATTATAGGTAACTGGAATCTCTCACATTACAATTATGTCAAGAAAAATATATCATTATTTTTGAAATTATATTACTCATATAATTATATACAAACCCTTTGTAACCCCCCATTGAATGTTTTTTTGTTTTTAATGGATGGTTTGTGGGTGTTTCCCACAAAATGTTCAATGAAATGTTTTAGTCATTAGTATTGAATAAATAATGAACTATATGGTGTCAACTTGGCATGATCATTGTTGGAGTGTTTTCATAAATCATTTGATGTACGACTTGTTGGATTGAAATGGTTACCATTCTATATTGGAAACAATATATTATAATATTGAGTAACTACTTTTGACTTTGGGGATGGTGTTTTTTCTAATGAGTCAGACTATTTCAAGGACCCTATTTGATGGGATATGCATTGTGATATGTTTTTCATGGGTATATGTTAGTGTTTATCACTTGAGTGTGATTTTTATATA
Organism: Viscum album; assembly: GCA_963277665.1. Taxonomy (NCBI): domain Eukaryota; kingdom Viridiplantae; phylum Streptophyta; class Magnoliopsida; order Santalales; family Viscaceae; genus Viscum; species Viscum album. The sequence goes on along the minus strand of OY728153.1, from coordinate 1,462,856,419 downwards.
AGTTATTTCAATTATTTTATATTCATATATCCTAATAACTTGTTATATACTTTCTTTATATTTATATAAATTATGATACCATGTTACTAACATAGTCGTATGTGTGGTAAGCTGGAGGGTTTTCTAACAGAGTCATTATAATCACCCCAATACATGAACCATAGGGAACATATAGACATTGTATACCATTGTATAGGTAAAGATAATATTCTATACTTCCCTATTAGAGAATTTTGTTATTGTGGTTATTAATTTATAAATCAGGGTGATGCTTTAGTGTTGGATTCTTATGTAGTTCCACCTTGACACTTGAGTCTTATTATGTTGGGAAATATTTACATATGTATTGTATTTCGTTACAACAATGATTCTGATTATTAATCTAGATCATTGTTTTCAGTAGATTTGGTTGGTTTTGGTATATTAAATAATATTCATTGTGTACTATTATGTTTTCTAATACATGATGTATGGTCTTAGTTTAAATCATCTTTAAGTGATTATATATGTTATAGATATTTATTTATATCCTTTCATGTATCAGGAATGTCACATATGGTTAATGACAAATTGGTCCTTTCAAAACCAGTGGGTTAGGTCTGGATGTTATGTTTTTCCTATAAACATTCAAAAATAAATGAGGGTCACAAACATATAAAACTGATATGAGTTCACAAAGAATCCTCACAACATCAAAAATATATTTCCATGAATTCCACTCAAGTATTATCACCTTGGTTATTATAGAAAATGTTTCTTATTTGAAACTTAATCTATAATATCCATATTGAATCATTCGTTTTGGATTCCTTTGGAAGGAAAATGAAAAATTATATTTACATATTGTCACGCTACCTCATGTTTATATGGAGAGACTTTATGGAAACCTTTTGCTTCCACATTTCATTTAAATGTGTATTCTTTTTATATTGTTTTATTTTTTTTGTTTTTTGGAATTTCATGATAGGATTATTAAATTATGAAATGTATTAAAGGGTTGTACTGATAGAGCACATATTCGGTAATCATGGTAGACACTATGAATTTGGGTCAGTGATTGGAAAATCATGTTTGGTAGGGTATTTTGGTAACTAAGAAAACCATATATGGACCTAAGAGTAACTACATGATTCCATTTTATATTGGTAGTATGGGAATCCAAGTTACCTTACTATTTAAAAAATTGCATGGGAAACTATGTGTCATTCCTAGGAATTTTTATATTTATATTTATTTATAGGTTTTCTTTTTTTATAATCCTCAAAACCCCTTTTTATCCTCCCTATATCATACATGGATCACATGATAATCCCTTACCAATCCACTATGAATGAAACCCTACAAAATTGGGTCTCCTTTTATTTGGATATTTCATCAGTTTTCATTATGATTAGTGGTAGAATACCCTAGTATATAGTTTATAATAAATTCAGTTAAAATGAATATATTTATAAGAATACTAAATCTAGACACTTCTCTCAAATTCTAGTACAAACTGTCAAAACTATAATCACACAATGTGGGAAATATGAAAAAAAAATATTTTCAATATTTATAATTATTAAAAATAGAAATTATAAATTATTGTAGGTATTAATATTATTAAAAAATAATATAATACAATATATGTGTTTTTTTCAAATGAGGATAGATTGAATTCAATGATGTGGGAATAACGTTAAGGGGTTTTCATGACTCAAAATTTTCCTTGGGCCATTATCACTCCTCTTTGACTATTATCATTCAAGATTGACCTATTCTAAAATATGATTATTTTTTGTCTTATATCCACATTTTTTTCTATACAACTCAAGTTTAACTCTAAATTATTTTTCCCCGATAAATCTATTATATATGAAATTGTAATTTTCTAAGAATAATTTCCATGTTGTTTGATGAATTTTTCCCTATATCCGTATTTTTATATCATTTGATTTTTATTAATTATCTAGTGAAATCTAAAATTTTAGATATATAATAATCCTTTAATTACACATTATCGGTTTTTAAAAAATGGTTGTTATTCATTTTAATGATTTGGGTTTCCAATAAATGAATTTTAAAATATTCAAAAGGAATGACCTTACCATGGTCTTATGTCCTTCTTTTTTACGTCAGATATTGAAACATGTATTAATACCAAAACATATAAATAAATTAATACTATTTTGAATTAATTAATTATTATTTTTTCTCATCATCTAGAATAAAATAATTTTTGGAACGTGAAATGAAAATCAAATCTTTTTAAGTTAATATCATGAAATATTTTTTAGGAAAAACTCACTTTGTGAATTATCTTTCATTTTCAAACTATTCTTCTTCAATAGAGTAAATTTTAATAAATCCCAAAAGTTTTCTCTTCTTAAAAAATATTTTTGGGAGATTATGTTATTGGTATCAAATTATATTGTTTTTTATACCATTTGGAAATGTTATTCATATCTCATGTGTTATTTATGGTATGATGAATGATTTGATATTAGGTGTCACACACATGTATAGTTGATGAAGACTAGGGTATTATATCATTCTAAAATGAATTTAGTTGATATTATATCTCATCATATAAAAAGAATAAACCATTGTAATTTTTCAAAATAGGAATGGGCATGATAGGATTGGTCATATTTTCATGTGTAAAAATAATGAGTTCATTGGCATCAGTATAGGAAAATTGGGTATGGTCAAAAAGGATTTCCTATGTTTGTGGTTTTTACACATTAAAATATTGTATATAAAGTTCTTAAAAATAATTTAGATGCATTTAATTTTCCTAAAATTACGTGTTTTTATGATTAAGAATTATTATTATTATTTTGTACTTCTATTTCACACACACTCTTTATATGATTTTTGAGTTGTATTTTGATCCATGTCATATCATTTATGATACCCTAATTTTTTTTGTAATCTTATGATTATTTATCATGATTTATTATTGTAAAATATGCTATAATGATCATTTATTAATATATTTTTGTTTTCCACATGTTCACCTTTTTGTTTAGGATCTGACATAATGTAATATATTTTTCTAATACTGATCATTTGAGCTCCCTTAATTCCTTTGATTACATTACCAAGGTTATAAAGATAATAAAATCAAGTGATATGTCTATAAAAGGATCATGAGGAATGTGAGTATAGATATATTTTTTCATATATTTTAAAATATCATGTTTTTGTAGTTAATTTCCAAGACATAAATCCTTTAGTTCCATGGGTTGTGAAAATATTTTGAGGTATATTATTAAAATAATTACATTATTTTATCATTTTTGTAATTTTTCTTCTTGGGTGTCTTTAATTGGCTTCATATTATGTTTTATTTATTTTTATAGATTGGTTTTTTCTATTTTTTGTGTTAGAGTTAGAAACCCTTAGTGAAAACTCTAGAGTTGAATCTATGTATATGATTATCTTATGAAATATTTATATAGTTTGGAGTAGGTGGTTTTCCTAGAAAAATATCCTTGTGTGGATACTAGAAAGTGGATTTTTTGTGGTATAGTTGAAAACATGGATAATCACCCTGAAAAAGTCTAGTTTGAGAATTAACTCAATAATACCCAGATGTGTGATGAGTGTTCCAATATTGCAACATGTGATAGAAAATCTAGGGGATATAATTTGGTTGATCACATTATATTTATGAAAAACCATGATGGTTTTATTTCATAGTTAATTTTAGGGAATATGTTGTGATTTATTAGATTAACCAACATAATATAACCTAATTTCAACTAATATTATTAGTAGTTAGAGTAATAGAATTATACTCCAACAACATAACATTTAATACAATTCCTTTTAAGATTTAAATTAATTCATTGATAATAATAATACCCCCATTTTTAATGTTTTTCACTAATGATCATTCATTTTTTAATGGTCATAATTTCATGGAACCGTTGGTTAGAAGTATAATGTGGATATTAACTCAATGACAAACCCATCATAATGGAATATTAAATAGAAGACCATATTATTATTACAAAGCACATATCGTGAAACTTGACTAACAATGAGATCATGGTGTAAGACTCAAACACACAAAAAAGGGGAAGGAATGAGTCTTCTGAAAGATCAAGTAGTGAAAACGATAATGGAAACAATGTTCCATTTTATATATGTCTAAATAGAGTAAATAACAACCTAGGGAATTTCCTCATGGAGGATATAATATTCTTTACATGTGTATGATTTGGTAATTGGGAATAAAACTCTCACACGAAAAAGAAGTGATAGATTAGCATGACAAGAGGGGAATACATGCATCCAAAAGAACCACTAATGGTCCAATGTCATAACTAGGGAATACATAAACATTTTCCATGTCAGTTTCATAATCCAATGGATTTTAAGGAAGTTATTCATGAATAAAAATTACAACCTAGGGTTTAGGTTGAGGCTAATTATTTACTAATGATGAGATTGATATTGATATCTAAATCATCTACTTCATATTTGATAATATTGGATCATTATTGGATCCAATATTTGTTCCCTAGATTGTAATATAACATCACTAAACTAATGTTTTTTTGTAAAAAAAATATCTATTTGTATGATGGTTTCATTTTGGAAAATATTTTTATGAGAATATAAATCACAGTATTTGTAATTTTATCAAATTTGAAAGAATTATGGTAATGCAATAAATAATTCTCCATGTTCATTGATCATGGTTAGATTACTCACAACATCCAAGATACAAGAAAACTTGTATCTGGGTAGAAACAAAAACCATTAGCTATTATAGATATATATTAATCTCATTGTAAAATTATACATAAACAACCAATCATCTTCGGTCAATTCATATCCACGTTGTGCAAGACTTAATGTTTCAAGGGAATTTAAATTCACCATGATAATAGTGGTTTAAGAATACACCCCCACTACCAATAGTAAAACATGAAGTGGTGGTTAGGTGAAAAGGGGGAGGCATATTAATTTCCTATAGTCTGATAGTAGTTTGATAATTATGTTAAATTCCAAATATAATGGGATCCCATGAACCGTATGCGGGAAATAGTTTAGGTCATTGTAGGCCCTATTAGGGAATATAAAATTCCCCCATGTGAAAACATGTCCGGGTTTCAATCACCAACCAACCTTTAGCTATGTGGGTTTCATTTATTGGGAAGTTCAAGGACTATTAAAATATGTGGGTGCAGTGATGGGTGGTTTCTATTGAAGCTAGTGGTGTAAGAAAGGGATATTCTAGAGATAACATAGATCAATTTTGTATAAGCTCTTGCATTATAAAGGTATTTGAGGGTTCTAAATGTGGATCCTATAATCCTTTTGAGGGTTATGATCAATATTAATCAATAAAATCATTCAAAATTAAATTTCCACCAATACCACAATGATGAAGATTCATGAGGGAGGAGTTATATATTTGTGTAGTGTAGCTATTATAAAATTACAGAATTACATTTCTCACCATTAACCAATTTATGATATTATAACCATATAGATATAAACTATAAACTCAAGTAAGATTAAAATAAGTCATTACACCATACAATGAGAGGTATTTAGCACAAATTTATAGGAAGAAACACAATATATCAATTATGATTAACATTAGTGACAATATTTGATTGAAACATACTTATAAAATAAAATATTTATTTATCTAATATATACTCATAGTTAACACCATTAGTAAATAATAAATAAAATTTTGAGTTTGTAGTTTATTTAAGGGGGAAAATGTAATAAACTAAGATTTCACTATATATTAATCTTAAATAATTATTATTTTAATACTTTTTTCATGTAAAAAACTAAAATAAAATGAATCTATGATATTTTAAATTAAAATATACCCATTATAATTTATTCATTAAAAAATATGGTATAAATTGAAGTAACAATTATGTAAAATCAATAAATTTTAAATAATACCATTTGTAATTGAAGTCTACTTTATGAAATCATTTTCGATAAGATCATAATAGTGGAGTCCAAACTAAGGTTTTCCCTGGACCAAGTAAAAGTGAAATTTGATAAAAAATAGTTTCAGAAAACCCTTATTTGTCTTTTGTTAAATCTCATGGATATTCAAAAAGTTTACTGATAGCAGAACGACCACCAGAAACTAAAACAGGATATTATCTAATTCTTAGGTCATATCTGGAGAATACAAGGGGAAGTGTAGATATAAATTACTATATGTGAAAATTATGATTCTAGGTCAACATTTTGATATCAGTTTTTTCAAAAAAAACATTGAAATAAACATAGAATCACTTTAAAAATTAGTTTGAATAAAAATTTATTTCAAAAGTATTTGTAACATGAATTTAAAAAATTATTTATAATAAAAATCAATCTAAATTTATATATATGTATATAATTTTGAGGTCATTTTTATTAAAACTGATGTAGAATTTTTTTTAATAAAATTAGACACGGATTTTTACTAAAACTGACACAATATATATATATATATATATATATAATTTTTATGTTTGTTATTATTAAAAAAGAACATTAATATTATTATCATTAGACTCTTTAACATCAGTTTCACAAAAACCCAATATCAAAAGTAAAATTTGGCGTCACATAGATATGGAATTTTACATTTTCATATAATCCTTTATAGTTTTTCAGTTTCCTTCCAAAATTAATTATAGCATGTTCTGAATTTTTAAGTTCCTTTTATATGTTTTCACACTCCATTCTTATTTATTCTTCATGTAATTTTTTGATTCCCATTTTTTGATCAACTAGTTCATCATTCAGTAATTTTAAAATTGTAATTATAATTATTATCCCACTAATTAATTCATTAATTATCAGATTCATTTGTAAAAAAACGAGTAATGATTCCATTATTTATAATAAAGGATGCTTCATTAGATTCAGTTAAAAGTATAAAGATTACACATGATAATTACAATTTGGTGTCTAATATTCCATAAAAATCATAACATCATATGATTCATTATATATTCCCTCCAAATAAAATTATTTTCATGAACACATCATCAATCATCAAAATTAAATTTATGCCTCAAAATTATTTTTCAAGATTTCATTTCTCTTATATAATGTTTTAGTTTATCAATCTTATGTTTTCATTCTGTTGAGTTGAATATTCTTTTAATAGTTATGATGATGATTTATATTTATATTTCAAAATATTTTATTTTCTATAATTTTCTATGTCATCGATCATGTATGTCTATTTATGTGAGTAAAGGGAACTAAAATATTCTAAAAAAATTACTGAGTTTTGATTGCGTTTATTGTTATAACTATCATATAAAGTGGATTTTGATGTTGGTTATAATCATAACAGACATATAATGAAATCGAGTATCATATTTGATATGGGTTATAATAAAAATTGATTTTTAGAGTCATCTAGTTACACTTTTGAAATCAGTTATTAAATAACAACATTAATTTTCTTTTATTTTTAATTATAAAAATAATTTTAATATTTGTTTTAATAATCAATGTTATAAATATATTTTTAAATTTCTCAGAAAAATTTCACCTCATTAACTAACATTAAAATGAAAAAAAAACAATGTGAAATAATTTTTTTTAAAACAATATATTATTATATAAAAATGTAATAAAATATTAACATTTATAGATATGTAATGATTTTTGATACTTTTAGAATGGTTATTATTTCTCAATTCTCTTTATCATAAAAAAATGTCCCTTTTGGAAAATTTCATTTTATTTCAAGAAAATATGTTTATGTTGATTAAATAATAACAAAATATATTTAATTTAGAAATAAAAAGTTAACATTTGAGTAATTAGTAATTTATAGGAAAAATAATAGTTAAAATATCCAAATTTAGTTTCCTATATAAAGAACATTTAACTGTATTTTGTTATTTTTATTAAAAATAATAGTTTCAAATTTTGGTACATGAATTTAAAAAAATTGACTTCATATTACAATTTATCGAAAATATTATATTAATATAATTTTTATTAATTTTCCTTAAAATATTTATTTTAGGGGAATAGTTAAAAATAACATTTTTACATATAACAATAATTTTATAGAAATATTCGTAAATAAATTTAAACTGGAAATTTATGAAACATTTTATTAAGATGAATTATCCATCTTATATGTTAATTTATAATTTTATGATGGATATTTCAGTTTATAGACCCATATTCCACATTTTATCACTAATGATTATTTTTTTAAAATTATTAGTCATTTATAAATTATATATATAATATTTTAAAATTAATTCTCATAATAATTAAAAATTGAAAATAAAATTAATTTCAAATATTGATTCATTAGTTAATATTTTTTAATCAGAAATATTTTATTTTCGGTCTTAAATAGTAAATTACCTATCAAAAAACTAATAAACATTGGTGAAAATGAGTAATGTTAAAATGGGTAACCAAAGAGGTAAAGGGTTACACAAGATAAAAACGTGTTTTAATTTGTTTTTTGAGGTGTATCTCACCCATTTCTATTTAAAAATCCATATTTTCTTAATTATCTATCCAAATTTCCTGAGTGTGACTTCCAATTATTGAAATTTTTTTAGTACATACAAAATTGGATCTTCTTATAACATATAAAAAGGTCCCACCTCTCCTCAATTATCATCACAAAAAATCACCCTATGTTCAGTCCAAAATAAACAGAAACTTTTAATAAAAACATGCACACACCATAAAAGGTTCTACTTTTCTAAAAACCCAATCCTTTAATGGTTTCACCCCTTTGAAAAGGAGATAATCCATGAATATATGTATAAATCTATAACCACTCATTCTCTTTCCATTTTTCCTTATGCGCATATTTATTTTTGAAATTTCAATGTTCCATTATAAACATATAACCTTATATTCCAAATTATAATGATATGATATTATAATTATTGTACCATCATTAATCTCTCTTCCCTTTTCCCTTATAAAAGAGAAAATGACATTATTGTTTTCATGTACTATCGCCTCTACAAAATGTCATGTTTAATATTTATTAACTACTATAAACGACATGTCATAATTTCATAGTTAATAACTAACTATGATATCTATAATTTATTATATATTATTAAATGATAAAACATATTATTCCTTTCACTCATTATATGGAAAAGGAAATCTTTGACCTGGAATATGTGTGGACTACTACATCCTTGGGAAGACTGATTTCTATTTTAATTTACATCACCACCTTACATGGATTTCATGAGAATAAACTTAATTGATAAATATTAATTTCATGATATCATTATGGTTTGAAAATATTATAGAATCTATTAATGATATGATCATCAGATGGTTATTTTTAATTCTATCATTTAAAATAAGTGTACTAAGAGGAAAATATTTAATTCCAATGATGTAATGCTTTCATATATATTACTTATTCTTCAATATCGACTCAAATATACATATATAACACTAATAAAAAATTAATTATATAATTATTCAACTTTTAAGTGATTGAGTCGATATATCCCATTGTTTTTGTTCTTTATGAGTTGTAGGTTCCGACAGGGGGTTTAAGGAGGAAAGAGGGGAGTTAAGTTTAATGTAAATTGTAGAGAAACTTTTTTGTTTGGAGGTTATTCTATACCATGAATTGTAGTCATTTGATGAGGCTATGGTGTGGATTAATCAGAATGGAAAAGAATATTAATGTGTATGTATAGATTATTCTACCAATTTTGGTATCCAAGTGGCATAGGGCTTAGGTTATTTTGTGGAATCATGGGAGGTTAGTTTTGATGGTTCTTAATTTTAGGGTTAATCATGTCATGAATCCATGTTTTAGTGTATATTCCCCCATATCCATTACAATTCAATTCCATAGTGGTTATATTTCACTATGTTCATTTTTCAAATTTATAATATTTAAGTCATGGAATGAGTCTGGTATCTCAAATATGGATTTGAAAATGTGTCATGTTGTATGGTCTTTTTCAATATTCCATTATTCTTCCCTGATTCGGTATATGTTCATAGTGTTGTAGGTTCATATGTTGTCATGTTTTAATTTCTTGTTTACCTATAAATTCCCAAACTACATTTGAAAATGTATTTATCTCATGTTTTTCTCCTGATCCCTAGGAATCCAAGAGATATATTCAATAGAGATTTCATACCCTTATAATTGGATTAAATCATATACTTTTATAGATATATTCCTGGTGATCCAAGATGAGTTTTACAAATTTATCATTTGGTTAATTCTCCATTAAATCCTGTTTTGTTCTCTTCTACCTTACTGTTATATTCTCATTAATCTACATCATTATTATCGAGTTATTTTAGTGTTTGGTTGCGTTTTTAGGGTGAAATTCCAATAAAAACACTCAATTCCTATTTGGGAGGAGATTGGATAAATCTAGTTTTTTCATTCTTAGATGTTGTTAAAATCCTTGAGTTAGGGGATTCATTTCATCACCTTTTTAATCTGTAAAATTTTAAAGCTATCACGATTTATCATATTAGGTAATGTTAGAATTAACATTTATTAAAATTAAACTGATATAAATGAAAGGAAATGGTTTTGTTTGTAGTGATCACGCGTGTTTAATAGATGTTAATGGTTTGACTCTTGATTTTCAATATATTGTTCTATCATTATTTATACTATGGTTTGGCATGTCTGTTATGTTTAGAAGGTGGATAAATAATCTAAAGATCAACATTAATTTTTCTAAATGATAAAGATCCATGTTAGTTGTTATAATTATTATTATAATCGATGATTTATGATGTTATTATTGAGTTGTGTATTAATTAATGAAACAATGATAGTTTATGCAATAGATTACCTATGGATGTAACCTATGATAAATTAATCATTTGATTCATGATGATAAATAAATATTAGTATGATAAAGATATTTTTTTGGCGGAGAGATACAATTTTCTTAAGAATGATGGATTCCTTGGTTCTAGGTTATTGTTTTCTTATTAACTATTAGTTTTTTCAAGAATTCTTTTGTGATATAAATAGATATGGAACATTTCTCTATGATGTGATGTGATATTAGAAATGATGATTGATTGATGAGAAATTAGTGGGGGTGCATGGGTTTTAGTAGATGTTGGCGCTAGTGATGGGGAAATGGATAGTGATATGCATGGTGGTGTTCGGGAGGAACAAGGATATATGGAATGGTTTGAATATAGGATTTAACATACATTTTTTCTAATATTTTTTAATAATTATTTTCAATGAATGTTAATTAATGGGCTAATGTGTAGGTTTCTTATTTCCACATTATTTTCCATACTAATTGAAAAATATTTTTGTAACCCATTGAGTTGGTGACCTTTCAAGATAATAAAATAATAATAACTGTAGAAGAATATTATAAATGGTAGTATTATTCATGGAGGGAATGGAACTCATTTGGTAATTATATAAATGTCAAATGTTTAAAAAAAATAATTAATTGAAACTTTCTTGAAATATTTTATTGAATACACAATGTATAACACTTAGTAGTGGATTTCGGTTATCTAAGAGAAGATAGATTTAGTTGATTTTATGGATAGTTAGTTTACCTTAGATTGTTTGATAAATATACATATATTATGCATGGTGGTTACATTTTCATATATGCGTGTAGAGGGATGTGATGGTTTGTGGTTATTTTCACACCCATTTATCTATGATTATAGTATCCTATGAATTATTATAGACATACTGAGTATTGGTTGTGATGTATTGAGGTATAATTCATAATTTAATGTATTCGGGGCCTCCTATAATTTATTCGGTAACTATGTGGATATGTGGGTGTTGATGATGAGATGATGTGATACATGAAGTACCTGTACTATTGAAAATTTCTTGGTGATTTATGGAAGCATTATTTAAAGGATAGATATAGATAAAGATGCATGATTTGGGTAAGAGAAGAACCCCAGTTGTGAAGTAGTGGTGTGGTATATTCATTTTATATCATATTGGATATTATATTAAAAGATTTATGAAATAATTGGTTGGAGAGGCTTGGTGATTATTTGGTCAAATCATTCTTGTTCAGGCGATGCGTTAGTTTGACATTAGTGTTAACTACACATTAGTATATAATCTTTCTGTTTTTCAGGAGAGTATTCGGGGAGATTCATTCTGAGTATACTTGTTTTTCCCACCCTACAACTATATAAATTGTTTTTAGTTTTCTTGTTTCTAGTTGGTGATAGATATAGACATTACTAGTTGATGGATTTAATCAAGATTAATTCGTGATTTTACATAATTGATGACGTTCTACTTTTGGAACTTTTATTTTACCAATATTAGTTCCAATTTTGTGACATTCCATGCATGTATTAGGATATTTTATTATTTCTATAAGCATGATTTTATTAGTGGTATTTTATTTTATTTCATTGCACAATTTTTATAGAGGTTTGTGCCTCTCATTTCTTGTATGATATACCCTCGATAGTAGTCACCAACCATGTAAGAACCCAGACCTTCTTTTCAGGTATGTTTTTCATTTTCTGGTCGTTTTTTGGGAAAAATAGGAGAATATGGAAATTTTATAAGTACACGTCATGTACTTTGTTGCCGCTCGAGGCCATGTGTTGGCCATGTCATGACCACACACACGACCATGTAGGGGTGACATGGATGCTGCCATAAGTGGATTATAGAAAAGTTTAGTACACGCCGTGTACTCCAAATGTACACACTATGTACTTTTTTTTCATTAAATGGACCATGGTTGCATATTAACACCAAAAAAGTCTTCTTCTCTAGTTTTTTCATCTGAGAGCGAGGGTACAACCATATATTTTCTCCGAGCCATCGATCCGTCCCCGGTAATCCGAACCGAATGTCGTCTGTTCAATATAATCACATCGGTGAGTTCTTGGTTCTCCTTCGGCCACGTTGCCGGATTATTTATCTTATGAGAGTTATTGTAGGGTGAAAATTTTAGAAGTTTTTGTAGATATACTCCATTCTAGGCCGATTCACGGGCCGAGGTTCAAGTATATCAATCTCATAGAATCGAGGTAGGTGGTTTGTTTCATTACATTGAATGACTTTGAGTTTTTGGGAAAAAGTGCTGGATTCCAATGTTTCGGGTATCCCGGGTTAGGGTTTTTGGTCATATTGATTAATTTCCTTAGATTTCTTGTTAGCTTAAGGATTATTGATAATAATATATTCTTTTTTTTTATGTTTTAGGGTCACCCCATGGGTGTTATCCCTGTTTGGCTATTTATCGTCGTTTGGCACAGTTGCCTGCAAGGCAAACCATATTGCAATTACTAGTTTTCTTGTTATAATTGATTGCATGTATTTCCTACTGTTTATATGCTTTTGATGCATTGTAGATATTATCCAAGTAGTTTTTCAACATACTTAGGGCTGTTGACAGTCGATTACGTACGACTGGACTGCTTAGGGCTGTGTGAACCTGGTGAGGTAGACTAAGAGGGAATTGACGATTAAGGGCTTCCCCGGAGAGTATGTTATAAACTAGTATCGTTCGCAGGACGTATGGGAATTGTACTTTGTGCTTCCTCAATGTTTCCATAGTTACATATCATGACTATAGGGGTAATTAGATGTAAGTGCTCCCTCAGAGAGTCTATAGCTATCATTGCAAGACAACAGGGGAATTGACGGTGAGAGCTTCCCAGAGTGTATGTTCCATGTATGATTACTTGACTAGAAGGGTCTACCATAATAAGCCACCCCAAGAGTCAATGTGAATGTTTTTTGGTTGGTTGTGATGAGTCCACCAAGAAAAATAATAAGCTTGTGTTTTTTACTTCTTGTTGTTTAGGTAGTCTGTTGAGATACATGTTGTGTTTCTTGTTATGCCTTGAGAATATAAGGTTGTTTTCTTGATTTCATGGTTGATAATCAAACGGTTTAATTAAATAAATAAATAAATTTAAATGTAGATTTGTTGGATTGTTTACTTTAGTGTACTCCTGTTTCTCTGCCGCATTTATCTCCATTACTTTTTCTATATTGCTCACTGACAGTAGGGAACAGATCTTGTGGTGATTTCCTTCTGGGATTAGTCTCACACCCTGTTTGGGTCCTGATTTTCTGCCCAAACAAGTTATATGTTTGCAGGTGTGGATAGAGATTGTGTCCCTTATACTACAGGTACATGATTGTTGGTTGGAGCTGGAGAGCATAAGACCGAGCTTAAGCTTGCGATGCTACTGGAGTTACTATTTACTTTTCGTACTTTGATTATCAGTTGTATTTCAGGACATTGTTGTGTTTGCTGCTTCCCTTAGATACTTTTACATTCTACATCATTATCATAATTACTATATATACATTTCTTACGCTGTTTAGTTTCAGTTATTGTAAGATGTCCACTGCTTCCGCTATTAACTGTTATTTCCTTTCCCTTGTATACTTTACCAAATGAGGGCATAGTTTCCCCATGACTGACTAAGGCCCTCTCTACTAGTCGACGACCTTTAGAATTTAGAGAAATGCGCTTTTGGTCATGTGGCGAACTGGGTATGGGGAACCAGTTGAGTGTCTCCGGATTCAGGTCATTACAACCCGTGGTTTATTAGTGGTGGGATACATGCATTATTATCTCTCTATTTTCATTTCTTGACAAGGATGGATGCCATTGTGGGTAGGGGTAGTGACGGATTTGTATCAGTGACATTGTTTATATATTATATGGATTTTGGAGTTATTAACAGGTAATGACTCAATGAGTTATTATTTAAATGATATAATCTCAATATAGTAAGAGATGTAAATAACAGAGACCAGAAAATACCCAGGTATTTAAAGCCCCGTGTGATCTTATATAAGGACCTTCATGTTTACTAATACTGGTAAGGAATGTGATAATGGTTGTGGGGTTGAGAACTAGGAAAATATCATTCATAATTCTTGTGTGTGATTATGTTTTTAAATGGGTATACCGTGGGATTCGGTTGAAACTTAGTTCATCAGTACTAAATATTCCATATTTTTGGTTTATGAGTCCATAAAAATTTGATCATTTGTATTAATGGAAGTAGATATATGACCTCATTAGTTTTATCTATGTATATTAATCATGATGTTAATGTTACCTCCATAGAGTTGAGGATGATAATTAAAAAAATTGGGGGATGACACTTTGAGAGTTTGAGTTCTAGAGTCTACAGATGTATGAGGGATCCATCTTGGATTAAATGAGGGAGTATTTATTGGATATGGTGGATATATACTATATTTTGATTTATTCATCGAAATAAAAGTTTTTTTTATCATCAAGAACAATTCTATATGAGGAAACCATGAATTGAACCTTCTTATTCCTCGCGATCATGGTGAGTTTTTTTAATTATTTGGAAATTCTCAATGATAATTTTTAAGTGGAGTTACATTATTCAATTGTAAATATGACCAATCATCATGATATTATTAGAATTGAAAAGGATATATCTAACATGTGCATATTTTGGATCCATTTTACAAACAAAATTGAAAATTCATTAGACTTACTTCTAAATTAGAAGGTAAGGGATATGCATTTTGAGGATTATTTATATTCAGACATCCATCACCATGTTACCCCATTTATGATTTTGACATATATTGAGGATTATTCAAGAGAATATATAGTAGGTTGTATGCACTATATGAAAAAATCATCCTCATAGTGGAGTCATAATGATTTTTTATAGTATATAAGTGGTATGGGGTTCATTTTTCGAAGATAGAAGGGTTTTATAGCTGTAGGGGTAGGTCACATCCCTCTTCATTTCATTTCTCAACTAATTTAATATCATGAGTTCATACCAAGAGATCATATGTCTTTTTTTATTATAGATCCTAGATTCATTGTTGTTGATAGTGAACAACCTTTTTGAGAAGGCAAAATGATGCTGGTGTTCCATTAAATTTTCATCATTTTCGTAGATTTAGTTGAGGTAGTTATAGACATGTTGTATAACCGTTGATTGTTAGAGGGGATATGGGATGGGAAATAAACATATATTTGATTCTCTTTATCCGTATAGATATTATCATATGCATCGAGGTATTCATTATGAAGGTTAGAGTGGTGTGAAGCAGATCAATTCCAATTACATCCTCTAGAGTTATCATCATTAGGGAATTCAGATATCATTCTTGTTACCCTTTACATATATTATACCTCGGTGCATATAGTTTTTCATCTAATAGCTACACACTCCTTCATTTAACTTACCCAAGTCAAATATTTGGGAATTTAGTTGAAGAGAGTTGCAGTTCCCCCATCATTGACTATTCTAGTTGAAGGTCGAGCTAGTTTGTGTGAAGTATGTAGAGACTATTAGCTAGTGTTGGGGATGAACCTCTCTTGGCTGACATCCTCTATTTTCAGATCCACCTATATAACATCATCCACCATAGGTACATGATATATTCGGTGCATGAAAGAATAAAATCATTTAAGTGGTGAATTTTATTCTTTGATATTAATATAGATTCATCCATGTTTAATGAAAAGTAAGTCCCTCAGAATGGTCAAATGTGTGTTCCATCATAAACATCCATGATTACCGAGATGATGCTAAGCTCATGAAATGTTCAACCACCATTATTTACTAAGATTGTATAAGAACATCCTATGTATTTTCTGAGTAGGTTACGGTGTTACCAACATTATGGTAGGTTGATTATAGGACAGAGCTATAGGATGGTGCTTCTATGATCTTAATGTATTTTTATAGGATGATAAATTCACAATTTTGGGAGCTATAAATAGATTGATGATATCTTTCAGTGACTTTTTTCTTAGTCAATCATGTAACCTTGGAGTGCTGTAGGTTTTTCTACAAAGAAGGATGATATAAGTATATATATGTGTATTTAATCTCATCACATTAATCAAGTGATAGTGATGAATATCTACCCTCTTCTATGTAATTATTATTTGTTTGATCAATTAAGGGGTGCTAGTATTTTCTAAAATATATTTATGAATTCAAAACATAATCAGATGTGGGTAAAGGATGAGGATATACCAAATACTACATTAAAACGTTGTTTTATGATTTAGGAGTTCACTATAATGTCAGTCAATGTAACAAACACTCCATTTGGGATAATGGGATTTATATATGTGGTTTTAAAATATTTTATGGATATTCTCCATGTGGTTCCCATCAATGAAATCCTAGTGTATTCAAAATTTGAGGAGGACCATGTAGAGCATATGTGGGTAACTTTAGTAGTTCTTTTCCATGAAAATATTTTCAAGAATATATGAATGTGAGAATTATAGGATCATGAATTTTGTTTCATTGGTAATTTTGTGTCTCATCATTTATTAATTATGGATCCTTGAATGAACGACGTATTCATTACTTGTGAAACCCCCAATAATGTTGCAGACATATTCTGTTTTATTGGCCTTGTTTGTTATTATATGAGAAGGGTACCAAATTACTCATGGATCATGACTCCTCTAATAGCATTGAATAGAAAGTATTATGAGTTCATATAGAATTAAAAGTTCCATAAAACATTTTAATATCTGAAGTAAATGCTTTTTAATTCCCTCGTACATTATTTTCCTAAAGAGGTAGCTCAGTTTAATTATGTATATGATGTATCACCTCTGGAATTGTTAAATGCACTAATGAAATAGAGAGAGGTTACATCATAGGAGAATTTGAAGTTACAAACCCACGAATATATCTATACCATCCCTGATCTCGAGTTGTAAGATGTCAGGATTTCCATAATGTTGTGAAAATAATTCCTAACCGGTGTATTATTTTATTATTTCACCAATAAAAATATCATCCGGTATATCATCTCCTAGAATGACCCAAACATTCAATAGTGATTGATGATGAAATTAATTTAGTACTACGAAATTGGTATTTCATATATAATAGGAAGGGAAATGTTATATCTAATAAACTAAGAATGATTTCATGTGGTGATGTTGTTCTTTAATTTTGTGATTCTTTGAGAGTGATAAATGATATCTACCGATGCATATTTATATGGGGAGGTCATTGGTAGAGGTTTCATTTTTTTAGATAACAGTTCAGTTTCATTTTGAACAATACATGGAGGAGTGATATTTGGGTTATTAAGATATTTAATTTGGATGGAACCATGTTTTCTATGCTGAATCCCCTAATTTATGGTTAATGGATGATCAACACTGAGTATTATTTCAGGGGAGTACTTTATTATACAGTGAAGTGTGATGTTTTTCTCTTTGAGATCCATATTAAACCATTATCTATATATCTGGGAATTATGAAGTTGTACACTTCTCTGAGTGGAATGTTCAAGTGGTCTAGGATGAAGTGTTCAGTTTATCAGTTTGTACATTGATGTTTTTTTGTACAAGATAATGGTTGAAAATAGTGTTCATAGATTTGTATCCAGTGATAAAATGATCCTTAGTTTATGTGAGAGGAACATTCTATGGGATTATTCATGGTTTACCTCAATCCCAGGGAGGATATGATTTTATATTCATGATAATGGATTGTTTAAAAAAATCAGCACACTTATTAGTGATCATTTATTTTGGCTCCGTTGAGGATTTATTAAGGAAATATCTTAAGGAAGTAGTGATTCATAATTATGATTTTAGGATTATAGTCTATTATCGTAATCCTCATTTCACATCATGGGTTTGAAGAGTTATTAATAATTTTTTTAGATCTTATTTTTACATTACCACTAATTTTCATTCATATATGGGTGGCCTAAGAGAGAGGACTATATAAACAATAAAGAAAAATTAAAATATTTTTTCATTTATTTTGGTGGTTTTTGGATGAGACACTAAGATTTTTTTGGGTTTTATTACAAACATATTTTCCCCTATAACATTAGTGTGACACCATTTTATGATTTTTTGGATGAAATTTCTATTATCCATTATAAAGGAATGGTGTCAAAGTGTTCGAAATAATTTTGATGGAACTAGTGAAATGCACGACAAATATGGTTCATGTGATTTGAGAGAGTAGAAAATTATAAAAGGGTCATCAAAAGTTCTAAATTAACCACATGAGTAAAAATCAGGATTTATACATTGGAGATCAGGAGTTTTTTATGGAAAATAGTCATTATGGGATGAAAAGGTTTAGTCATGGGAGTAAACATTCACCATGGTTCATTTTTTATTTTGAGGTGTTGGCCAGTGTTAGATTCATTTCATATCAGATAGAACTACCATCTTGGATGAGGCACATTCATGATATCATTCATGTGTAGTTTCTTTTCTACAATCATCATGATGAATATTACATTATTTATTAGGTTGAGATCGACATATATGATTATGAAAACATTTAGGAGAAACATGTAGCGATCAAGTCCCATTTGGAGAAGGTGTAATGTGGGTGTGTTATTCCTCTTGTTCATGTAACATGGTGACATAGTGTTGTATAGGAGAGATCCAAGGAATGTGACTCACAGATATGAGCATTTTATATTGAGTAGTTTGATGTGTATTTAATATTTTATAAGGAGGAATATAATATGTTATCATTTTTATAGCTTATGAGTTAGTTTTCTATTCATTTTTTACTTCTTTATATACATGATATTTTTTTGATATTTATCTCACATAGTAGAGTGTTCAAGAAAATTTTACATTTTCTTCTAAGTGAGGTGGTTATGGTCTTATGATTGAGGGATTCTGGAGTGTAATCTTAGATATTGGTTATTTGGGTGACCCTTTCATATTTTATTCTCTCAATGTTTGGTTTTAAGTTCTAAAGGGAGAGATTTTTTTGATTGTTATATGATATAAAGGGTTATATCATTATACCATATTCCATTTTGTGATTTTGTAATTATAGGTTCCTAGATGATTCTAAGAGGAGGAAGGAGGGGATTTATGCAGAAATTTATCATGTAGAGAATTATTTTTGTCTAGAATATTATGTTATTTCATTGAGTCTAGTTTGGAGTTGAGATTTAAAAATAGATAAAGATGTGTACCATTGAATCTCATGAGGGAGGATTGGGTGGTTCATTTATTTTTTTTAACCCAATGTTCTGGGTAGTAGGTTATAGTATAGAAACATGGGAGGTGATTTTCCTTGGATCTTAACCTTTTAGGGTCTCTATACCGTGTAGTAGAGTTGCATTAAAACCACATTCATAGAAATTAGAATTCTATTATGTAGTGGTTCCATTAACCATTGGTCTTTTCTATAACATATATGATATTAATTTTCAATTTTACTATTTCTCTTCCATTTTCCATTGATAAGGCGTGTTTTGGTGTGGTCTATTACTATACACCCTAGATTTTCCACTGTTATTATCAATTCATCATGGTGAAGTGTTTAACATCATGGTATTACAATTTATAGATTTACTACTAATTATTAAACCCTTAATGTAATTTTAATCACCCACCATCCTCTATCAAACCATTTGTTCCCAATATATCTTATCAATGGACTTTGAATCCCTCTTTGATCACATTCAACCCCTATCATAAAATGATTGATCCAAGGTTAACTGATGTGATTTTACTATCTTTATCTCATGGTTTCATATTCTACAGATAATTCTTATTCCTAATCTACCTTTCCATGATATGATAGTTATATTATTTGTTATTGTTAATTTATTTTATGTTTGGTGGTTGGTTCGTTATCAAATTCAAATATTTGTCATCATTTACATTCGATGGATCTGATCAGATATTTCTATTTCTTATTCCATTCTTGAACAAAATTGAATGACTTGAGATAATGGATTCCCTGAATCTTATTTTTTAAAAAGGAATTTTTTTTATGATTTAAATCAATGTGTAATTTTGGAAGTAAACATAATAAATATTTAACCTAAATTAAAGAATGTGATTTCATTTGGTTGTAGGGATTACATTTCATTGCCATGTGTTAATATTTTTCATCATGATATTGTATATAGTGTTGAATAATTGTATATGTTATGGTTTATGATGGTCTTTATGTTTGGGAAATATATAAATAAGGTAAGGATATTAATTCATGTTTTATAAGTTATTAATAATAATGTTAATTAGTATTGTTATTCATATAATTAATGAATCAAATATATTCCTAAAGCAAGTTTAAATAAATTGTTTTTCTTATTAGCTTAGGAAATATGATTCATATAGTTTTAATTAGTTATAAATAATTCTGTTAATTCAAGAGATGAAAAATTTGGTTGTTTGATAGATATAATTTTTCAAGACCAACCAATATTGTTTAAAAATGGTGGGATGTCTTGATTTTAGGGCCATGTTTCCATCTTTTGTATTTCTTGTTTTATTTCTACTCTTTTTGATTGATTGGTATATGTATCCTATCTATATAATATGTTATGATCCATGGATAAATGATTGTTTGCCCAAAATGGGTAGGGATTATTTGTTTGTGGTTGTAGTTGTTTCCTGTGATAGTAGTATAGATGGGGATATTCATGGTGTCATTGAGGATAGAGGAAATTAAAATGGAATGGGTAGAAGTTAAGATTTGTCATTTTTTATTATGATGAAATATGGGATGATTTTAAATGATTTTTTATGGAAATATGTATATCTTACTTTTATCTTCATTCATTTACCCCATCTGGATGTATATAGGTTTTATTGGTCTTTTCATCTTTTATGGACTCTTTGGTTGAGTCCTATAATACTTGCACTTAAATAATGAGAATTAATTTTAAAAAATTTAACCCAAGGGGTTGGTGGATTGACTGAATACTGAAATTATGATAATTATTTAAGAACCATGGAAATGGATTGGTTATTCCCAAAGTGGAATAAACATTTTTGGTAATCATGTTTAATTTGAAATTCTTAACATATAGAATTAATTGAATGTTTCTTGAAATATTTGTGTCCTTATAGAATATATTGTCTATAGTTGTGGTTGTCTATTGTCTAAGTGGTAATACATTTAGTTGTGGTTAAGGAATGGTAGCTCCCTATAGTGTATATTTTTAACTATATA
Source organism: Viscum album (assembly GCA_963277665.1). Lineage (NCBI taxonomy): Eukaryota > Viridiplantae > Streptophyta > Magnoliopsida > Santalales > Viscaceae > Viscum > Viscum album. Next base: position 1,462,834,477 of record OY728153.1, on the reverse strand, counting down.
TATATTTAATATCATTTCATATGGTACTTAAACCATGTTGTTATGTAGGCTAACAACCTGTTACTCATGAAATGGTTTTCTGCAATATCAATGTCACTAAGGAATGAATAGATGATAAACCCATATTTCCACACATTCTTCTCTATGTAGTATTATATACTCTTATATATATTGGTTAATTTCACAAATATTTCTATAGTGGGTAATAATTTCATGTAATTATTTTCACACAAATGTTTCTCTGAATATAGTGTCCTGTAAAATATTATAGTTATTTTGTGTGTGGGATGGGATTGCTTAAGGAATAATTCATTATGTATTGGATACGGTGCCTCTAAAAAACTACCAATTTACTATCATGGGATTTGTATGTTGATGATGTGAAGACTTTTTTCATAGGGTCCAAGATATGTTAAATGTCCCAAGTTTTTTGGGTTAGATAATTTATTATAGGGAAATGGATTAGGACATGAAAATATATGGTAGAGTAGTGAAACAAACATGAAGTAATAGTGGGTTACCTCCATTTTATGTTATTTTGGATATTACATTTTAAAATATATCTTACTATTTGTGAGAGATCAATGGCGTGGCTTGAAACTTAGAATACCTGCTTGCATGAAAAGTTAGTTCCACATATTTATTCACTGGTGTTTTTATGGTTTATTTGACCTTTGAATTAGAGACTTTGGGGAGGATCCTATTGAGTATTACTATTATTATAAACCTAAATCTATTTAAAATATTTTCTATGTCTGCCTGTGCTACCCAGTGAATGGGATGGATTTAAATAGCCCATGGATTAATTATAAAGACAATTTGGGAATTGAGGTCATTGTTATGTATATGCTTTTTGAATGTGTAGTTTTCATGTTGTTCTTATATTATATGTAATTAATTTCATAAATAAGGGTCCTTTGTACTTTTTTCTATGTAGGATTTTTTTGTTCTATTCTTCTCTCTTGTTCTTTATTCTTTATAGAGGGTAATTTCTCTAATTTGTGTGTATGATATACCCTCAGTTCCAATTTCCAACCTATGGCATATTATAGGAGGGATATCATTTTCATTATCTCATGTATTTTATTATCAGTCTAAGAGTGCTAAAAGTGGTGGGATGGGATCTTGGAAATACTAGTGTAATGATATTTCTACTAAATCATATCATAATAATCAAAAATCATGGTATATTCATGTCTGGGTTGGTGTCACCACCTATTTGAAAAATGATGTGAAATTATATCATGTATAATTATGAAAACATAATTACGAGTATAATATGATATAAATATATAAATAACTATTTTTTATCCAAAATGTATACATCAATATTTATCTCATTAATTAACAAACCATTATGCATATCTTAAAAATAATTGAAACAATGTTGTGGTCTCTTTCATCATTTAGGATAAAAATAGTTGAACTTACGAAATGAAATTTATAAAATAAAAATAAATCTAAGCCATTAATTGAAATAAAATTAATGAACATTAAATGGTGAAATATTGAAGAAGAAGGAATACTGACATGGATCAAATGAAACTAGTACAAACAATCAAATCTATAAATAAAAGATGTGGTAAAATTTTAAAATACTATCTAATATACATGTTAATAATAAAAATAAATAGAAATTATAAATTTTTAGATATTAATATGGTTATGAAATATTATATTAATAAATTTATTTTTTTATATGAAATTAGAGTTCACTCTACTGTATAGGGATAATGGTAATGGGTTTTCCGGACTCAAATATTTTTCTTTTCCATATTCACTACTATATGACTACAATCATTAAAAATTGATATATTATAAGCCATATTGATGTTATGTTTTATTTAAACCATATTTAATAGGTTACAATATTTCACACCAATTTATCTTTCCTTGGTGGATTTATTGTATTGGGAAAATAAAATTATTTTAAGGGTAAATCCCATATCTTTTGAGACGGTGTTCCTCCATATCAATGTTTTTAAATATCACCAATGTTTCACATCCGTAGTGGAAACACATTTTTTTTATCTCAAATGATACTTTAATTCCCCATTATTTATTTTAAAAAACTGCTTATTTTCCATTTAATGATGTGTGTTTTCAATAATGGTATTTTAAAACATTTAAAAGTTTTTTCTTTATAATGGAATTGTGTATTCCCTTCTACATCACATTGCGACACATGTCATTTTTCTTATCAATGTATCTTTATTATATTTCTATAAGTAAAATTCTAATAATATTTCTATTCATTTAAAAATGGTTTTGGAAGTGATTTTAAAATCACATATTTTTACGGTAATATAATGAAATGATTTCAAGAAAAACCCTTTTTTATTTCTCTAACATTTTAAAAGGATGAATATCCAATAGAGTAATGTTTGATAGATATTTCTATATATGATATTCTAAAATATTTCTTTTTGGGGCTTATACTTTATGTACAAAATGATTATGTCTATTGTGATACCATTTGGAAATGTTATTTTCATCTCATGGGATATTTATGATAACTTGAATTATTTGAATTTATGTGGAAAAAATATGTGTGGATAATGATTTTTAGGTTCCTATATAACCCACAAATATTATTTATTAATATAGGTAGGAGTTGGCATTACGAGTATGTTTGCATAAGAAAACAAATGATATGTTTCTTCACATTTAAAAGCTTTGATACACTGTGTTTGTCACAAAAGTGTAGGAATAAAGGATTTATTTACAAATGTTTTCCTACGTTAATGGATATTCCATATTTACAAGTTGATTATAATTTTTAAAACCAATTTCAAGATCCATTAAATTTCCTTGAAATTCCATGTTCACAATATTATGAATTATTTATTTGAATTCAATAGTTTTATGTAATTATCCCACATTATATGATTATAGATATTTATTTTAAACTATTCAATTAATTTATGCTTTTTTAATGATATGTTGTTGATATTAAGGTCGCATATCACAAATGATGATTATCATATATGGTCTTATGATATTTTAATAGGATATTTATTTGAACATCATGTTCTACATCATGATTAGGATTTAAAACATTCTGATATTTTTCCTACAATATGCATCTGAGCACACCCCTTTTCATATGATTCCATTAACTAGGTTAATACGATGATTATAAAATGTGAGACGACTAAATAATGGTATATAAAAATGTGACTATGGAAAAAAATTTACTAGTTTTTTAAATTAAGATGTGTATATAACTAATTTCCAACACACTAAAAATTTAGCTCCTTAGGTTGTGAGACTATTTTCAGATATATTATTTCATTCATTATATTATTTTACATTTTATGTTATGTTAAGAATTGTTAAATTTATATATTGTTCCTTGATGCATTATTTCATACCGATTTAGATTTTTTAATATATATTTTCTAAAATTGTTGGGATATGGTACATTAAAAATATTTAAGAAAAAGGTATTTAATATCAGTGTTTGGGAAAATGATTCTTAGGATGGTAAAACACAATTAAGGTGAATTATTTTCTAATAAAAATTTAATGGATTATTTATAAAATGTAAATAGACTTGATATTGGTTTTTAATAAATTTTCCCTTAAATAAACTACTTTCTTATTATACCTAAAAAACTATTGATGATGATTTTATAAATAAAATTTTGTATATGGAAAGGCAGGTGGTGGCCTATATATAAATTTTGTGCTCATTCTTATTTAACATTTCAACATCAAATCATATACAATATTAGGAAGAAATCTATTGTCATGGTGAGTTAGATATTGATGTGGATTTGTTGTTATTGTTATGTATTCTTTATTGTGCCTATTATTTGATTTGGTATGATATTTTTATAGTCATCCAATTTTCATTTATATAATGGATAGAAAACTATTTAATTTTAATTCATTATATACTAATTTATGTTAAGGTTATGTGTTGATATTCATTATATAAATATATATTGCGGTCGGACGTAGTGATATAGAATGTATAAGTATTTGGGGGTTAATGGAGGAATTGAAATTTCATTAACTTGTTCAATTATTTATATTTTCTGCATATTTTTTTCTATCCGATGTTAGCATGGAGGTTCGAGTTATGAAAAAAATTTATAATTTTTATGAAAAAAATTAATTTTATTTGACTCTTATTTTCGAATGGAATCATTTTTATTTCTTTTATATGATTACCTTTCAATTTTAGCTATACATTAAGATCAGTAATGACCCATGGATTAATTAATATCCTAACTGTGTTCTGGTTTATATGGAAACCTGGGTTGGTTTGTTATACATTGGAAATCATCACATAGGCTTGTTGGAATTCCATGGATTATGAAATAAAATTAGTAATTTCCAACTTCAAGTTATCCAATAATAAAAATTATCATCAAAACACATACATGTAGTTGTTACTAGGGTTTATAGAGAAATTTGATCTTAGTTATTCATCTAACAATTACATCTTTAACTCAGGTTCTCATGGAGGACAAAGTCGCTTTGAAAACATTAATACTACATATTTACAAATGTGTACTATTAATATCTCATATTTCATGTCTTTAATATTAATTTATATAATCATGTCATCTTATTATAACGATATGGAACTCTATACCTTATCTACCAAGTACAAAGCATAAAAATATTATTTAAATACCAGATTGTGTACCAAAAAATATGAATCAATTTTAATAATATATAATTAAAATTCCCAAAATGAAATATTGACTCATTAACATTCCCAAGACTGTCACGAACCAAGTTGGGTCGCCATCAGACCGAGCACCCAACCCAGTCCATGATAGGGCCTGAAAGGGTGTTCTAGATCCCCATGGGTTGGAACAAGTGCCCGAGTATAAGAAATAACTTGGGAACGATTTACCCGAATAAATAAATATAAAACAAAAAATAAGGAAAATAAATTAAAACTAAAATCAGGTAACCAAACATACCCTTAATCCAAGTTTATATTTAATGTTTACAACATAAACTAAAAAAGTCAAAAGGTACTACAAAAAAGGAAATCCAAAATTCCAACTCAAACCTTCGTGCAACATGAGGATCCACATTCCCAAGACACTATCGCCAACCTGCATGAGAAAACTAATACAACTCAGAAATCATCGCTATGCTAGATTCTTCAACCTAGAATGAAAAATATACAAGATCTATATACACCCAAAGGTGTATGTAATGTGTTTGCTAAAAGACCAGTTGGATTTCACCAAGAAAAAGGTTCCATTCACAATTATTAAATGAAAAATATATTTGAAATTTTAATTAAATAAGAGAATTTAATTCTTGAACAATCTTAAAGAAAATACGGTTAAATGAAAAAAGTTTCAAATGGAAAAACTAAAATTAAAACACACACACACACATGAAAAAAATACATTTAAAATAACCAAAGTGTCACACTGATGAGTATAATGAAATAGAGGACCAAAAAATATGGGAGAGGCCTTGTGGGTGTTATCTATCTTGGGTCCCTATATCTTCATGTCTTGGTGAAATTTGTGTTAGAAACCACAACCCATAGAAGTTTTAGTTAAGAAACTATGACCCTCCAAAATGTGGCTTAGAAACCATGACCCCCATCCATTCATATGTCTATTTAGGGTTGAAGTTGTTAATACTTCTAAGTGAAACAGGGCCAAAGCCACCCTCAGATCACTCTCCCACAAGTCTAGTCTACCCTCCCAGCTTCCTGGACCTCCTACATTATGCTCAAACATGTTTGGTGTTCATGCCACGTGTCACATTCATGCATCCAAAAAAGGACACTACACATGCCATAAAAACTAAATTCACTGAGAAATACCATTTTGAAAGAATATTCACAATAAAACATTCTCCAAACACGTTTCACACCATTGAAATAATTTAATGAACCTTTTAAAAAAGTTTATTAAATGCTATCAAAAGAGTGTCACCAGTATTTACACACACTTAAACCATTTAGAAATATTATGCAGACTACATATAATTCAAAACAAAATCTGAATTACAAACACAACCAATTAAAACTAAATCTCAGTAAAAAAAGCATTTTCATAATCAGAAAAAACCATTAAATGAATTAATTAATCAATTTCAACATATGACACACGTCTTTAAACACCAAAAATATACTCGAATACTCACTTAAGACAGAATGCATACCTACGCTACACCAAAACACCAATTGCACCCTTTCCAGATCCTAACAATGTAACTTCACAATTTATAAAACACTATTAAATAGTTAGACATGGGTTTTCATAGAATAAACAAACTCATATCATCTAAACACACCAATAATCACATTACAACATACTAAACCTCAAGTTATAATTTAATTCATACCAAACAAACTAATTAGAAAGCGAAATGCACAATTCAAAAAAATCACTAACATTTAACAAGAGTTGGGATTTTAGTAAAAAGCATACATATTATGAGGAGACGCTACCAAAAAATTTCAAAGAAAATAAAACATCAAAGAAAATCAACATCACCCAACATAAATTTATTAAATATACTCTAAACTAATTTAACATGAAGATTAATTAATCAAATAATAATTGGACGTGAAACCACCTACCTCAGTAGAGACCAACTTCAAAAATTGGGGTGAAAATATAGTTTCACTTCAATCACACCACAGATAATATAAATAAGCCCTTAAATCAATCAGTTGGATCAATTACACCACAAACAGACCAAATGAAACCAAACCTTGACCAAAATTACCCAAAATAGAATAACAACCCAGTCGGAGGGGAACACACTTACAATGAGAGTGTGGGAGGTCAGCCAGAGCTCCGAGGAGGTTTTCGGGCTTGTGCGGAATAGAATAAAAATAGGGAAAGTCGTCAGGTGTTCGACCGAGAAAGGGGAAGTGCGGGGTGGGGGATGGGGGATGGGGGGTTCGGTGCACTAGAGGGGGCCAGTCGGGGAGCAATAGGAGAGATCGAAGGGACGTTGCAATGGGGAGAGGCGGGGTGCGCTGGTCTGGTTCGTCAGAGAAGGAGAAGAGGGTGACATGGTGTTGATCAGGAGGGGGTGTGAGCATGAGTGTCTGGCCAGAAAGAGGAGGGGTGCCTGCGGTCGGCAGAGATGAAGGCAGGGTGCCATTCGGAGGGAGGAATGGGAAAGGGGGTGCGGCTACTAGGGTTTCAGTGAGGGGGCCTCTGTGCAACAACCATGGGGGAAGGGGGTATGGCGTGATGGGGAGAGAGGAGGAAGTGGGAAGGAAGAAATAATAATGAAAGAAAATTAAATGAAATTGAAATAAATATAAATATAAAAAACTGAAATCAAAACTAATTAATAATAACAATTTTTAATACGAATAATAAAAACAACATAATAAAATGACCAAAACAAAACATTAACTGAAAAATAATAGTTACAATTATAATCAAATTAAAATATTAACTTATGTAATAATACTTATAATAAAACTAAAATAATAAATCCAACCAAAATAATAATATCATTATTAACTCAGATTGGACACTATGAATGGTTGTTACCATGGGAGCGGCCGTAGTTGCGTGCACAGATGTATGCGGGGTCATTGGACCAATCTCTTGTGTTCTCTTGCACATTTTCATTCTCTCGGTCACATGCTCATCTAATAATAAATTTAATAATAATTAAAAATTCTCTTATTAAGGATTGAAACTGATCATGGTCACACGCACGCCCACACACCTGTATAAAACCCATTTTTTTAAATGAAAATCTGTTTCAAACCTTTGCTCAAATGTGAGACAAAAAAAATTAAATTAAAATTATGTTTCAGTCGATGTGTGACTATTCTCCCCCATCACACGTTTTTTCCCTAGAAAGACCCAAAAAGTTTGACCAACCTATGATTCCAAGCAAGACTATTAAGATACATAAAATAAAAACTCAATCACTTGAAGGTTGAGCATTAAAAAATCCCTTGACCTGAAACATCAAAAAATATCTAAATCAGAATCACCAAGAAGAATATCCAACAGATTGGAGTTCAGCTTCAAACATAACTACAACATGGAACACCCGATCCATAACTTAAGGATCACTAGGGCCGCTCGAGATCTCCAAGAATGCTTGTCAAGGGACCCACTAATCAAGAAAACTAATTACCATGGCCGAGGTCATGCGGAGCAGAATTAAGAGTTTTCCCTTCCATGGGCACATTTAAATTAGAGTTTTTCCATAAATTCTCATGATGGTGGTCTCCCCACTATATTTGGATTCTTTTCATACATTGGTTCTCCACACCAAGATGACTCACAAACCTAGACAAGCCTCTAACATTAGATTCTCATCCAAGCTCCCTATGTTTAACCAACCAACATAAGAGGAGATGTCAGTGAGACCCGCAATGGGTATCCCCACAATTTTAGAGTCTTCCTAACACCATGACACCTGCGTGGGTATTCCCAGTTTACTTTGAGTGATACAGACTAAACCCTTCATCACAAACCCACCAAAACAGGACGACCTGTATAAATGATTCCTACACAGGAAAAACTCCACCACAAGAGATGGATTTGATATTAGAAATCCCTATCCTAGTGGAAAACTATACATGCTAGTTTCAATTCGACAAGACATGAGTTTCTTCAAAACGATTATAATTCGGATCTATAACCGACCAAAAGAAGGTTCACAGAGCACGTCTTCTAGCATTACAATAATATTGGTTCTCATAACCACTTTAAGGGTCAAGAGGGACTCCCAAAAATGAATACCACAACAAGGAGACAAGTCCTTTAGGCCCATCACAACAAAGATGAAGATTTCAGAGAAAATACAGTAATAGAGAACTTATAGAATACACATTCTAACACTATAGACATAGGTCGAACGAATCACATCCCATGTCTGATGATTTTTTGATTGCGCACAAGCTTCACCCCAAGACCTGTGGATGGGACCTTGATGTATGAAGCATCTACTGCCTCGTAGTCAAAAGTTAACCACCTATGACGAGAAAATCCTCCATTTTAAAAGCAAACTTCATACTTCTTCTTGTGGCCCAAGAAGCCACTCCGCCATCATACCAACTATAAATTGAAATGGCCAACTTAGAGTGTCTGACTCGCCACACAAGAGATAGGAAATTGAGTGGTCTGTTCAACATGTGATAAAAACTGATTGAATGGGAACTCCAAGAACCGGTCCCTTTGGTTCACACTCTTCATTGGATGAGAAACCTCCACTTACCACAAGATGAATAATGATAATAACTGTTAAGTTCTTTAAACTATTTATTCCACACAACTAATGGGGAATATGAAACTAGTTCATCAGAATGGTCAACATACTTCCTTCACCACCTGTTTATTGGTCAAGCAACTATGAGATCCACCATTTTCTCTCGCCTTTATTTTTTTAGGTACTATCACAGGATAAGTTTAATCTTAAGGATCACTCAAGACATCACTATCCACAAAAAAATGGAACGGTCATAGGTTACTGGTTTAGTCCCACACCTCCTAACATACTCCAGGTTTCCTACACCCGTACAATATTTTGAGTCCCTAAAAAACTGGAGAAAATCCAAGCATTCCCAAAGAACTCGATGATATACATCTGACCTCAACACCTACAAACAACTCCCACAACCAAGAAGAACCCAACTCTGCCTCCCCCCTTGGAGTTTGGGCAGAGCCAAGAACCGAGAGACATGCTGGAAACCCATGGGGCATTTCTAGGGGGAATATTCATAACAATATGCACAAGACATGCTACCACAAAACCAAGCACTTCACCAAAAAACATCCATATTCTAGACACAAGTCCTGAAATATTGAATTTAAAACATTGATTCATTCTTAAAGAAAAAACACTTGCATGAAAAACCAAGAACTTCACAAAAAATCCTAAAATCCATTTTTGAAAAATCCATCTTCACTCTGAACTCAATCTCATTTTGAAATTTCCAAAACAATTTAAGTACGAAAATCCATTTTAGAGAAAATCCCACTTTCTAGGAAACAAGAACCAGCCATCGAAAACATTCAATCACCACTGATATTCCATGGTGCCTTAAAAATAAGAATTTTCATGCCAATCAGCAACCCGTCCAGAAGATCCAAAAACATTACATCAATCACGTCCACTTGCACACACGATCCCACATAGGAATACCACTTGAATAAACAACGCTCTTCCGCTTTCAAACCAAAACATTCCAAATATTTTCTAAATATTTTTTTTCATAACCATTTCAAAAATTCAAGAAAAATATTCAAAATGATTCTTATTTACAAAATAAATCACTTAATTTTCATGTAACCCAAGACGTTTTTTTCGAAATCTGATTTCAACAAATAAATAGAAAAATTACAAAAAAATGTCTAAGAGAAACACACCCAAAAATCATTTCAAACACACAGAAAGAGAAAAATAACAGTAGCCCCATGGTTCGCTTTTATTTTAAAAAGGATAACGTTCATGCCAAATAAAACTTATGTAAGACATCACAAACATTAAATCACATGAACGAAGGACTAGTGGTCAGGCCTAACCCAGCTACCTGGTTTAGAAGACTATTCCCTAAGAAAACACCAACCACTACAAGTGTCGAACCATACTCTCGGGCATCACAAGGGTCACTACTCCATATGAGACCATGTGCAGTAATGGTTTACTCTTACTGTCATCCTCCATCCACATAGACCAAAACCCAAAAAAAATAAATCTTGGACTATACCAGGTTACTTGAGGATCGGAACAAGCAAGAGTTCGCGACACTCGTCCTGAACCTACCACTCGAGTACCAAAAATCCTATCTCTGATCTACCTGACAGACCAAATAACAAAAACGACCCCACTTTGATACCATTTATTCACAAACCAAGTTGGGACACCATCCAACCAGGCACCCAACCCAGTCTCCGACATTCCCTGAAGGGTTTTCCCGATCCTCATGGGCTAGCACAGGTGATCGGGTAAAAATAAATATAACTTGGGAATGATTTACTTGAATAAATAAATATAAAACAAACAATAAGGAAAATAAAGTAAAAGTAAAATCATTCAACCAAGAAGAACTTTAAACCAAGTTTAGATTTAATGTTTACAACATAAACTAAAAACATGAAAATGGACTACAACAAAGTAAAACCAAACCTCCAACTCAAGCATTCGTCCGACATGAGGAGCCATATCCCCAAGCCACCACCACCAACATAAATGTGAAAAAAATACAACTTGGGCCATCATATCTAAGCCTGATGATTCGACCTTGAATGAAAAATAAACAGGATCTACATACACCCAAAGGTGTATGTTGGGTGTGAGATAAAATACCAGTAGGATTTTGCCGATAAATAGGTTCCACGCAAAATAATAAAATGACAAATACATTTCAAATTTTAATTAAAGAAAATAAATTACTGCACGAACAATTATAAAAAAAATAAGGATTAAATAAAACAGTTACTAATGGAACCACTTAAATTAATACACACACACACACTTACATTTAAAAATAACCAAAGTGACACACTCATGAGCGTAAATAAACAATGGAGCACCAAATATGGGAGAGGCCTAGTGGGAGTTAGTTGGCTTGGGTCCCTAGATCATCATATCTCGGTGAAATGTGTCTTAGAAACCACGAACCTCAGAAATCGTGGCTTAGAATCCACGACCCTCAGAAAATGTGTCTTAGAAACTAGGACCCTCAATCATTCATATGTTTAGTTAGTGTTGAAAACGTCAATCATGATAAGCAAAATAGGGAAAAATCCACCATCGGATCACTAGACCACTAGTCTAGTCCACCCTCCTTGCTACCTAGGCTTCCCACATTGTGCTCAAACAAGTTTAGAGTTCATCTCTCATGTCAAATTCATGCACCCAAAGAAAACAAGACACTACACATGACAAAAACCACTACTTTCGCTTAGATATTCCATTTTGAAAGAGTACAAACACTAAAACTTTCTCCAAACACGTTTCACACCATTATCATAATTTAATAAAACGTTTTAAAAAGTATATAAAATGGTATCAAAATAGTTTCCCCAAGATTTTCACACACTTAAACCATTTAAAAAAATTACACACACTAAAAATAATTCAAAACCAAATATGCATACTTTCACAACCAATTAAAACCAATGCACTGTCAATGAAAAGAACATTTGTGAAAAAAAAACCATTAAAATAATTTATTAAACAATTTCAACATACCTTTCATGTCTTTAAACACCAAAAATCAACTTGAATGCAAACTTAAGAATAAATTCATATTTGCAATACACCAAAACACCAATTTCACCCTTTGCACAACCTTACGAAGTAACTACACAATTTATAAAACACTAGTAAATAGTTCAACATGGGTTTCCACAGCAAAAACATACTCATACCATCTAAACACATCAATAAACACATTAAAACATACTAAACCTCAAGTAAAAATTTATGTCAAACCAAAAAAATTAATTAGTAAGCTAACCACACAATTCAAAAAACACACTAACATTTAACAAGAGATGGGATTCCAGAAGAAAGAATACATATTATGACAAAATGGTACTAAATAATTTGAAAGCATATGAAACATCATAGAAAATCAACTTTTCCCCATACAAATTTATTAAATACCCTCTGAACTAATTATACATGAAAATTAATTAATCAAATAATAATTGAATATGTAACCACCTACCTCATCATGGACCAACTTCACAACATGGTGTGTAAAGATTATTTTACTCCAATCACACCAAAAAAAATACAACTAAGCCCTAAAATCATTAAATAGGATCAATTACACCATAAAGTAACCAAACACAACAAAACCCTAACCAAAAAATTACACAAAATGGAAGAACAACCCGGTCAAAGGGGAACACAACTAAGAAAAGGGTTTGTGAGGTTTTTTGGACCTCCAAGGAGGCTGTTGGGCTTGCACGGTGCTGGAAAGAAAAGAGGGAATGTTTTCGGGTGTTCGTCCGAGCAATGGGAGGTGCGCATGGGAATTTCGGTGCACCAGAGGAGGCCGATCAGGGTGAAAATGGAGCGTTCGGAGGGCTGTCACAACAAGGAGAGGTGGGGAATTCTAGTTCAGTTTGTCCAAGAGGGATATGAAGGAGATGTGGCATTATACAGGAGGGGGGTACGAGTACAAGTGTTTGGCAAGAAAGAGGAGGGGTGCACGCAGTCCACTGGGAACAAGGAAGGGAGCCGGTAGTAGGGAGTAGGGGGAAAGGTGGGTGTGGCTTCTAGGGTGGTAGGGAGGAGGCTTCTACACAAAAAATAGGGAAAGGGGGGTCTGGCGTGAGAGGGATAGAGTAGGTAGTGCGAGGGAGGAAAAAAGACAATGAAAACAGAATAAAAAATATAAAAAATATAAAAAATAAATAATAATAATTCATAATACAAATAATAAAACCAACATAATAAAATGACCAAAAAAATATTAACTGAAAAATAATAGTTACAATTATAACCTAATTAAAATAATAACATAAGTAATAACACCACTAATAATAAAATTAAAATAATAAAACCATCCAAATAATAATATCATTATTAACTGTGGTTGGACACAATGCATGATCACGACGATGGTCACGGGGGCAGTCACATGCACATTCATCTTCGCGGGTTTGTGCCCGTGTAATAATAAATTTAATAATAATAAAACATTCTCTTATTATGGACGGGAACCATGCATGGTCGTGAGAATGACCACACACCTGTATAAAACACAATTTTTTTAATAGAAGAACCATTTCAAACCACCGCTCAAAAGTGAGACCCAAAATATTTAAATTATAATTAAGCATCAATCGAGGTGTCACAAAGACCAATTAGATTCATATTTTTAGATAATCAAGAAAATCCATAGGTAAGAAAAACCTCACTTCTACTAAGTGTACATTTGTTTAAATAAAAACATGTTATTTTAATCATGCAATTTCATTCTTCATGATAAAAATCTAGACTTCCTAATCATTCTTACCCATCACTAAGAATTTCGAAAATTGTTGTAAATGTTTTTTGAGAAAAATAAATATAATTAAGGGGTTGAAAAAAAGATTAAAATACATTAGGAATTTGGAAAAATTAAAAATCCTTTGAAGGTAATTCCTATGAAATAAAGAACGTTGTTACTTATAGAGAACAAAATCATTATTTAAATAATGGATTCATCATATTATATTAAAAAATATAAAATAATATTATGAAAAATCGCGAACCATTATGGTTTCTTATAACACTATATTTATGAAACTTGTAATGCAATAATATAACTAGTTATTTCAAAAGAAACTCATAATGGAATAACATAAATAGTAAATTATAACAATGTCAAATCATAATGAAATAAAATAACCAACTAATTAAAACAATTTTCATTTTCATATTACAGAATATGTAAATTCCCACATTGTATCCCATAATAGAAATATAATACTAATTAATTCCAACCTCACATATTTTGAATAATATATAATTACATAGTGAATTGCAATGCTATATTGGACCCAATCATAATCATATAAAAATTATGAGAACCATATCTTGAATAAAGAGAATTGAACACTCATTTAACCATTAAAATCATAAAATCTGATATTTCAACCCATGAAACAAAAGCATTCTCAATTATGTCATAAAAATAGATGAAATATCATTTTTTTATACAACCTTAAAAACCAAAAAAACATAAAAGAATTTGAATATGATTATTTTTATAAAACCCAACAACACTTTGAGTTTATGATTAATAATTATGAAATCTCAAGACTTTAATAAACTGCAGTTATGTGGAAAATTCTAGAAACAACATTCTTTTCTAAAATTTGTAAGGAATGCCTTAAATGTATCATGTCAAAAAGGAAAAGGATAATACCTTAATAAATTTATAAATAAAGACACGGATAATATAAAATTACATTAAATAATAATATAAATCTTGATAAGGATGTTTAAAAAATCAAAACAATATGGTTTTGGTGTAGAAAAAAGAATTAATTCATTAAATGTAAATGTTTAAAGAAAAATACTCTTACCTAAATCTTCGACATAGTCGGGAGCACTCTAAATTACATGTATAATAAATTTTGATTTATTATAGTCTTATATAATAACACTATGTATACTTTTATTTCTAGATACAATTAGTTTATAATTTATTATTTCCAATTTATTAATAATTCATTGTTGAAAAACATTTTTGTTAACAATCTCTATTCCCCTGAATGTTTTGATTCTATGGTTTCATTCCTTTTAACATGGAATATTCTTAATAAACAATTTAATATTCATTATTATTTTTTAAATTTATTTGAAATCATTCTTGAGACCCATGGATACTTCAGGGAACTTATGGTGATGATCCTCTGAAAAATCACAAAAGTTTACGTTTTTATAAGTTTTAATTTAATTGAATGATTCCATTTCATTAAAAAATATAAATATATATATAAAATAAATTTTGTAAATCAACATAAAATAAAATTATTACATAACATTACTTATATATAAAATTTTTTATTCAAAAATGACATGAACGTTAAAAAAATGATCATGTAGGTGGAAAAGACATCAAAAATAAGAACATGTTATAACGATTGAATATTTCAGATAATTTTTCTATATAATGATAGAATAATATTTATAAATTATCAAAAATGTTATAAATATAAAATTTATTCATAAAATATATTTTTAAAACAATCCTTGTAAATGAGTAATGAAATATGAAATATGTCATTCAAAGAGATAAGTGTTTATGAGTACCAAAAGACGACCTTTTATTTTTAATAATGTAGATAATGGAAAGATGGTATATATTTATTTAAGGTTAAAAAATAACAATTATTACATATATATATTAATTATTTATTAAAACCATATTTATAACTATCCATGTGATGTTGTGATTAAAAATTAAATACACACTTTCTGGGAGATGGTGGTCCGCACATACACAGAAATGATGTTTCATTTTAGAGTGGATTGAAGTATATAAATTATGTTAATTAAATTATCATGATAAAATTTTAGTATGATAGTTGATTAATATTTCCTTATATTAGTATTTTTATAATATATTTAATTGATGTGGATGAAGAATGAAATATGAAAAAAGTTTTTTGGTACAATTACATCTTTCTTGGATTTTCTATTTTGAATTAAACCTGAATTCATCAAAGATTGGTATTTTATTGATTCCATGACCTATAAAACGTTGGAAAAAGTGTTGGGGATGGATTTTATTAAGTATTGGATAGTATTTAGATCCCAAAGAGAGTAAAAATGTGATGTGGTGAAGGGATCATTTTATAGGTGATAGGAGTTACACTTTGTAAAAAATCTTATCTTTAAAATAATAATAATGTAATTATCAAGAAAATGTGGCACCAAGAAAAATAAAGGTAAAATACGTGGTTTTATTGGTATAAATCCACTAATCTAATTAAATTATATATTATATTTTTTGATATTATTTTATAGTCACACTTACTGCGGTAACTATATTTTATTATGGAAAAATAACTTTCAAAACTAAAAAATTTGAATTTATTAAATAAATTTAATATTATGATGGAAAATATGGAATCGATTTAAAAACATTAAATTTCTATATTTTGTAAAAAATTGATCTTAATATAAATATGTAAAATGCAACAAAAAAGATCTTCCTAATAAATTACTTTTTAATTATAAAAATAAATTTACAAAAAATCATTTATAATAATTACTAGCATGAATTTTCTAGTTTATGACTAATAAAAGTAGTGTAATGGGACTTTAAAACTAATATTAAACATAATTTATACTTATAAATTCTTAATTAAAGAAAAGGATAAAATAGCAATTTTCTAAAAAATAAAACATCACTAATGTTATAAAATATCATATATTCATCATAAATTTTTTCAATTAATTATTTAAATTCTTAATAATTTATTTAGTATATAAAAAATGTTTCATAAAATTATAAGTCATTCTTAAATTGCGTTGATGTCATTTTTGTGGAAGTGCTATAGCTTTCACTATTCACCAAAAAAATCAAGTTGTATTCAAAAAATAAAAACAAAATAATTATAAGAAAATTTTGTCCTTATGAATCCAAAAAGTACATTTTATAAAATAAAAAATAAAAAATGGACAAATTTACCATTTAAAAAAATATAAAAAATATAAAAAAGAAATTCTTTATTGAAAAATGATACTTATAAACATTATGTTTTCTTAGTCTATTTTAATATAAATTTTAAAAAATTTAGTTTTAATATAATAGTTTATAAATTTGAAATATTTAAAATTATTAGTATTATATTTTAAAAGTGATCGATTTAATTTATTATGATAAAATAATCAATAATATGAAAATTGATCTTTGAAAATATCCCTTTTCAGTAGTGAATGGTTTAAATTATATAACATTAATTAATAATTTTATAATTTTTAAATTTCATTAATTCGCAGTTGTTATAACATATCAAACAATTCTTTTAAATCTATGACATGCCTGTAGTTAGAATACTTATTGTTATAATAAGAAATTTAATTAATTATTATACTTTTATTTACTTGTGTTTTTACACATCTTGTGGATTTTTAGTGATGTTTCTAATAATGTTAACCATATATTTTAATAAAATATGTTCATGTTACTTTTAATTTAATTTTACTTTTTAAATAAACAATTCAACATAGTTTTTATTTAAATGATAATTACTTATTGATATAATTGGGTGTTGTAGTATCCCCCAATTATTAATCTTTTGTGCTCACAATTTTAATTTTTTTCTTATAAGAAGTTGATTATATTCACATAAGAAAAACATTAGTGGAATATTTTTATTGTAAACTTAATTTATAGGTTATGTTTAGGGAACATATCATTTATAAAATAAATATTCATTTATCCATATTAATAAATAATTATTGAAGTTTGACATTAATTCCATTGAGCCCCAACCTATTTAAAAAAATTTAAATCCAAATCTAAACAATTACTAACTACATTAATGTTGTAAAAATAATGTTTAAGGTCAAACCCCTAAGGAAGATTTAGGAAAACCTAGTAAATTTGTTTAATGACAAATGAATGTATAAATTAATGTTTTTACAAAATAAAATACAAGAAGATGTAAAAAGTTATATAATTATAGGTGTTTTTATTGAAGTAAGAAGTTCAATAAATTTAACAATGTATGTTTGTAGAGTTGAGTATAAAATAATCCCTAATCTTTTTATTCTCTTTATAATTCGATAATTTCGTATTCACATGCTCAACTACTTAGGTTGATAAATAAATTACGAAACTTAATACCTTATTTGAATGTAATTACCCAAAAATCATGAAATGGTTTATCATCATTCCTAGAAGATAAGTTGATGCAATTAATTTAAAATCCAACTCCCTCAGACACAATGATCATTGCATGTAAATGAAAATATATATGTTAAAAAGTTTGTTTAAAAGAACCCATCATGAATAAGGAAAATATATTGATTCACTACACACACCACCACTTCAATTATATAACTTATAATTTATTGGGATTCCCCTTATTTCTATTCATTAAGAGATATAAAAATAAAGAGAATATAATATAGCATCATGTTGTGAGTCTTTTAGTGAAAACTCCCTTTACATGACCCATGTCAATCCTACCTTATCATGATTAGTTTATAATACCTCATATTTATAGACAATGATCCCCATAAATAATATGCATGATCTTCTAATTCTATATATATTTAATTGGCATTAAATTTTGTAGTAAAACTATAATTTGTTTATCTTCTCTCACACAAATTTTGAATCTCCCAAATTATCATAGGGTTAAAAATATATTTTATTTCTCCCTACCACAATGGAATAATAGATTCTATATATGCATTTTATTGGATGTTTTATATATCATCATCTTTTCATTGTTAAAATGAACACACTCTGACAAATTCCACATTGAATGAGTTGTTGTTTGAATTTTGAATTACCCATATGAGCCTCAAAATATTGACCTACAATATATCACTAGATATTTTAATCTCTTATTCAATACATGAAATTGTCACTGTATTATAGTATATTAATATATCATAAATAATTTTATCTCCAATTGGAAAATTCATATAGTTGTAGGATTATCCATGGTCTCCATGATGCAATATCAAGGAATATCACTCATAGTTTTAGTATTAGGGGAAATATAAAATAATAAATAAACACTCAATGATATTTTGGTATCCATTTCATGAATATTGTGTACCATTTAAATTATTCAGTTATAATTCATAGGTGTATTATAATAAATCATCATCAAAGTTTACATAATTACCAAGATGAGTTCTCGAGGGTCTCCCATGGTTGTTTCCAGCCTCACAGTTGTTTGTAAACTATATCTGATGTTTTTTAAATGAAATATTAAATTATTATATGATGGTAGGTATGTTGAAGAGGAGAATATGGTAATGTACGTGTCCTAGAGAAGTTTGTTCAAGGAGAGTGGCATGGGAACCTAGATAAACACTATCATTTTTAAAAGTGGGGAATGAGTGTTGGATACCACAAATCTCAAATATATCATTTTAGTTGATTTGGAATTACTTTTTACCATTGAAACTCCATTTGACATATAATAATGTCTGTAAGGTTGTGGATTCTCAACCGTGATCTACAATTCCACCCTGAATATGAGAGGATAAGAACCACTTCATGCATGCCTAACATGTTTTCTAGGCTTGAAATTTTCTCCCTCAAGTGTAATCTAGATTCCTTCTATGTACACTCATTGTCCATTTAAAATGTTCCTAACGGTTGGTAACTCTTATATAATATTTCATGATAATAAAAAATTAACATAATAAATATTCTTTTAGATGACTCCCATCACTCCAGAATTCCAAACTCAAAAAAATCCAAAATTTCAACGAGTAAAAAAAATATCAACCAGTTTTATTTCTTCTTACATTTTGATTTAATATAAAATTTAATTTCTATAAATCTATAATATCCACCACCCAATCCAATTTAATCTCAATATCATTGTCCAAGTCATGGTGATTTTTTATACTCTAAATGTACAACAATTTTTTTCATATTCCATATTTGTTATTAATATATAGAAAATGAAAGAGGGTAAAAAGTGGGACATTATGAAATATAACTAGAACCTATTTATAATTATAATGAAAATACCCCCAAAAAATTATTCACTACATCACAATCCTTCTATTATTAATAACCTCTCAATCACTCTAGAATTAATGAAAACCATTCCACACACTAAAAGTAGGATATGGAGAATACTAATGTATTTTAATATGGTTATTTTTATTGAAAATATCATTCATGTATTCTATAAGAAAAGAGACTTCTATAATGTAAAACATGGTATCAAGGATAAATACTAAATAAAAAAATTTCAGGAATCATTTTAAAATTGATTTTTACAATAATGAATTTAAAAATATGCACATAAATTTCTAGAAGAAAACATACCTGAGTTTCTCCTAAGAAAAAAACATTTTAAGAATGGAAAAAATATCTAATAACACTATAGAGAGTGAGATCAGATGATTATGGAAATCACTAATGAAAATGTACACTAATATGTACTAAATTAACAAATATTTCAGAAATTTAAAAAATTTAATGTCTATAAATCATTTTCGTATATAATAATAATATCTTTACTTTATTCATTATTTTTAAAACCCTTTATCTCGTGTTAATATGTAATTTTTTAGTACCATCATATTTTTCATTTTAATTAATTTATAAATAAATATAAAACATTGCATCATGGTTATATTTAATTGTTTTATATCTTAAATCACAATTTTAAAGATCTAAATGTATGATGTGCACTATCAAATTAAATCTATAAAATTTATTTCTAAAAATTTAATGGTGTGATAATAAAAAAGGTTCAATATTCATACTCCCATTTCAATGAGGTTATTTCTCTCCTTTTCATTCATATTCATATTCATCTTCTTATTCCTTTATTTCTTTATGGACCTGAAAAATAAAAATAAGTATGTTAAAGGGTAGGTGAATTTAATTTAATTATAAAAATTGAAAATATGAAGGGATACAATATCTTATATAGAAAATTCTAATGCTAATATAATTATAAAAATATTGGTTTCTTACTAAAATATCTTTTTTTTTTTTCAGTAATCTTATTTAGACCTATTATTTACACAAGTGATGGAGGATAGGAAAGAGGTTTACCTATCCATATCAAAAAATATAATATACCAATATGAAAATAAAATTATTTTACATTTTTTAAATATAAAGATTAAAACTAATAACCCATATCAAAAAACTAAAAATAAAAGGTTTACTATTTTTAAAAACTACCTACATATGAAAATTATTTTGCTACATTTGTGACCATTCCTCTAAAATTGATAAAAACTAGAGTCCCTTGTATTCTTCTGAGAAGTTATAATCATGTTCATAACATAGGGAATGTAAGAATAAGAAATCTTTGACCTCAAATTATTAGTATGGAAAAACTTATCAATATATAATCACAGGGTTAGATTATAGGAATTAGATATAAATGAGTATGGTTATATTTGTTATTAAAATTTATATAGAATAATATTATTTTTAAACAAATCATGATAGGAGGATATGAAATCTCAAATTAAAAAGCATCAACTATTGAAAAATAGTGCAGAATGATGATATAATAAATATGATCCATGGGGTATAATCGTGGGATTATAGCATAGAAATGTAAAATTACCTTATGTAATAACATAATAAATAACATTGGAACAAACATAATTTTAGGGTATCGTCATATTGAGGTAATGTCAAATTAGTCTAACACATTTGTTTTTAATCATACCCAATAAGGAAAACCATTTATGTTCTGGGTGTAATCGATAAAGTCTCACCCTTTAATTAATGTGAATATCCAAGAAGTACAAAACAATATTATCACATGATATATAATAAATTAACCAATAAATTGTAAGATGATATAGGACACCACCCAACATCATCCATACATATGAGTTCTATATGAAGTCAAGAATTCATCATATCACAAATAACTTGTTGAAGGATAATGGGTTTCATATCCTTTTCAAATTTATTCATATATGAAAAACATTCATAATTCAATTGATAATCATAACATGATATACCCATTGAAAATAGATGGGTATCTAATTATATTCAGTAACATTATATGTAAATAAACATAAATAAACATAATATCGAATATGTTGTATAAAAATTATATAAAATTGGTTTATGGTTAGTTAATAATTTCTCCAATCAAACTATATATAGAATTTTGGTAAAAACCATTCAAAAAATGGGAGGAAATATAAAGTGTAGATAGTGGAAAGACAATAGGAGTAAAATCAGTAAAATTCAATCATAATGAAATATCATGGTAGTATTTTATTTAAAAACATTTATCCTCAAAAAATATTATAATAGAATTTAAATGGTAATCAGTGAATGTAAATTCCAATGGATGTAAATCTTTTTTAGATGTGGATTAAAATGTAAGTATAACAATAAAATATTTTTAATTTTTTTATCATTTCCATAAAAGATGAATTTACAGATCACATTAAAAAATCATTTAAAAAATGGTGATGTGAATAATTTGGAAAAAAATAACTTTTAAAAGACAAACTTCACTCGTATTTTCTTAAAATAATATAACATATATAAAATGGAAATGCGGATTCGAAGATAAAACATTTGATTATGAAATGGTGTAAAACCTTTTTTATATTCTGAAAAAACGTTGTTTTTAAACCCCTAATCTAAAAGGCATAACAAAAAATCTTTTATAAAATTGGATAATGTATATATAAATATTTCATTAGATATCACATAAATTGTGTTCCATATAAAAATTAGAACATTTTAAGGAATGTGTTATTTCGATAATGGAAAAAACATTGTTATAGAATATAAAAATTATTCTATATAATGATATTCTTTGGGGAAAGAAATTAATCAGGGTTAGAACTCAAATTTAAAATGTTACTTTCTCTAGATAAATACTGAATTATATTATCACCATAAAACAAAATAAATCCTATTTGTAAAACCATAGTCTAAATATTTCATAATGACTTATGAAAATAAGATAAGTCATGAATAACCCCTATATTATTTCTTCATTTCAACTAAACCACATGAATATCATGTATATAGAAACAATTATCGTAATAACCTCTTTAAGAAACATTTTATATCAATATGCTTTTATAAACTTAATTTATAATTATTCCCTACATGTGTATTAGTTTTTTATTATCTGTTTTTAATATCTATTGTGAGTGATCTTGATCGTTTCAAACTAGCTTTGTAACACTGTTTTTCATTTCCTTCTTCTAAAAAAATTACACATTTAAAGGTAATTAATTTTTCTTATTTTTATGGTTTTTTATTATTTATAATTTTATAATTTCATTCTATTAGATTTTGTTGTTTTGATTCTTAATGATGAAATATATAATGAGCATGTTTCCTTGATTTTTAACAAATTAACATTTGTATCATAATTAATTAGTTTAACATAAATGATAAAATTCAAGAATAATAATAATATCATTATTTACTATTTATATCATATATTATTAGTAATTCTGTTTTTATTCTAATCCATGTTATTATATAATTTCATTTCTCAAGTGGGTGAATAGGCCAACCCAAACATAAATATACCATAATTAATGAATAATTGTGAAGTGATTTTGTTGTAATATAGTTATTTTAGAAGTGTGATGATATTTTTTGTTATTATTAAAGTGATAAATCATAATTTATTATAATCATAATAATGGTTAATTTATAGGAAACTAATACATAGTATGAATTGCTTTTTTCCATCATTGAATTGTTTTTTTAGACAGTTTAATTTTCAACGGTGGTATCTGTGTCAAGCTAATAATAGTTCGTCCAATTTTTCTTACCAAAGTCCAAATAATTTCATAATATCCAATTTTTCCATTATGACAATTCTAAAAACTTGGCATGAAAGGCGGTTATGAAAAATAGAATACACCATTCCATAGAGGTGGTAGTCAGCAACAATAAATGTATATTGATTTCATTTTCTATATAATGAGAGAAATATATACTCTGGATTATTATTTTAGTTTCTAAAACTTGATTTGAATAAAATAATTTTTTATTAAATTCAAAATTTGGACCAACCACAAATTGTGTGAAATTAAAATGATTCATGATTCTTCGTTGAGGTGGTATTCCACAAGTACACATGAATATCATATTTCCATGATGGAAAAGGGGAAATGTGGTTAATTTTTATTCACATGACATAAAAAAACTCCATATAAAATATTCAATGTATTAATCATATAGTTTTATGAATAATATATATATATAAGGGAATATTGAAATAATAAATTCATGTAACAAGTTGGGTCTTAGTTGGATAAATATATGATTCCCCAAAATGATTCCTTAAAATTTAAGGACTAGGTAAACACACATTTTTATAAATTCTTAAGGAAGTGAAATATGATTATAGGGGAAGGAAATATGGTAGAGATTAAATGAGAAACTAAAGATAGAGTGGTCTTAAAGGGGTTATGGTAATATAATTTTATAAGTGGTAATATTTGAATGTCTATAACTATATATTCTTAATAAAGAGGTAAAATGTTTCCCATATAAAAATAAATCAAAATTGAATTTAATGGATTTGATATAAGGTTTGGAAAGTAAAACCTAATCCACTAAATTATAAATATATTTTAACATGTAATTCATTTTTCCCCTTTGCTTAACCAATTTGAAACATTCAATTTTTACCACATTAACTAGTTTTTACATCAGAAATTCAATTTTTAATCCTATTAATAAAATTTTCATTATTAAATAATATACAACATATAATTAAAAATTTGAAATGACTTCTATTTTTTATTTTTTTTAATGTGATAAAAAATAATTTTAAATTAATATCTGTATAATGTTTAAGAAAAGTATATTAAAGAATATTGTAACTTAAGTAATACAATATAAACGCTGTATTTGTATATAAAAGTAAATATTTCTAGATACATAATGTATACTTTAAAATAAATTTATTTTCTAAAAATTGGTTACTAAATTTCATATTCATACTTATATATTAGTAATGTGAAAAAATTCAAGGTATCTCTAAAAAACTATTTTCCACTACTCACCTAACATCCATCTACATTAAAAAAAATATTTTTAGATAATATTGTTATTTTTAATCCAAAAAGGATTTTAATTTATTCATATTAGATTTTTAAAAGTCAATGTTTTTTTGAAATAAAAAATATATATAATGAAAATAGATTTCATAAAAAAGTATCTTTTTAAAAATATTTTACCATTCATAATTTAATTTCCTATCAATTATTACTTAAATTGGTGTTAATATATTATTCATATGATAAATATAATATCAATATATTATATTTATTTTCTTTATATAAAGTGTATAAAATATAATTTATAAAAAAATATTTTTATTAACATAATGAATTTATCCTTATTATATTATTTATAATAACTATTGGATGGATGTTATTTTATTTTTTAGAAAAAATTACAAATATATTTACTGAAAATCATTCTTGAGTGAAAAGTAGATAAAAATTCCCAACATAAAAAATTTTCATGAACAAATATTTTACTTATATTAAATATTCTTCACCAAATACCATTGAAATTAATTAATTATATTCGAAAAATTTAAATTTAAAAATATATTGATATTAATATAATTATATTAATTTTTTAAGTAAGTCGTATAATTTATTAATTAAAATAATTTCAAAAATATTTTTTAACACATAAATATATATAAATATAAATATATATATATTGATTTCTATTTTATTTTATATTCCAATATTTATTATTAGTTAATTATATTAAATTTAATAATAATAATACACAACAATAGTGTACCTATTCGACACATATATAAATATATAATGATTATATTCACAATGATCATATTTTTAGTGGCCATATTTATAACAGTCAGATTTGCAGGTACCACGTCATATATGAAAGATGATATGCATTTTCCTTATCATCATAAAAACAATGAAGAATAATTTTGAATCAATATGAAAAAAATATTAAATACCATTCCCTTATTTAAATTATATATATGGAACTTTTTCAATGAAAATAAATGGAAGTATTATAAAAATCAGTATTTTCACGAATCACTAAAAAATAAATATTTTCTGAAAAAACACACAATTTCATTGTATGATAATTTAAAATTATGATTTAAATAATAATATAGTTTTTTAAGATAATGTTTTTAAATTTTCAAGTAAATAGTTATAATTTTTTCCATAAAAAATAAATAAAACCCATTTTTTAGGAAAATGTTTCTTTTCATGTTTTTTATGATGATAAGGCATGTGAATAAGATATTTTATTTAGGATGTGTTACATGATAAATCTATGTTCCATATATATCTTTTTTAGGTACCACATCTGAAATAAAACGTGATATTTATATTCCCGATAATCATGCAGAACCATGAGAAACTCTTTTGAAACTATATGAAAAAATCAGATATTCAAATACCAATACTTTTAAAACCCATTTTTAAAAATTAAATACCCAAAAAAGGAAATATGGGCCCTTTTAAGAATACCTAAAATATTTTAAAGGAAACATGATATAAAATACTGGTTATAATAGTGGGTACTTTTATTTTCATCGTATATGTTAAAATAGATCATTACTTTTGTCTTTTTTATAGAATGTAAAAAAACACTCCATATAGAATTTGTAAAATGATTCCTTTCATTGAAATAATTTCGAAAGAGGTAGAATAAATTACATTTAATTCACTTATTTCCATATAAAAACAACAATGAAATGACTTTATGAATATTAACATAGAAGAGAAATATTTTTAAATTGAATCTTTAAAACATTTAAGATGAGGATTTTAAAGTAACATGTCCATTATATAGAACAATGAAAATATAATATTTATAAAAAATTTGATAAATAAGTTAAATATGGAAAAAATGAAATTTTTACGGAATTTCAGTATATATAATACTTTTCAAGTAACATTTAGAATAACATAGACATCGAAGAAAAAAGAGTTCTAACATAAATCTTAAAAGTGGTGTTTTTTCAAGACAACCCCTTATGTAAAACCATAAAACTGTTTCTTTTAAAAAAATTAATTAAATTTATTTATATTAAAAAATTTCTTTTATAATCGCTTAATAATAATAAAAATTTTCATGAATCATTTATAAGGATATAGACATGGAATAAATAGAGATTTAATTGAAACTTTAATATATTATTTTTAAATAATGTAAATTATGGTAAACAATTAAAATATTCATTTTAATAAACAAATGTATAAAAATTTAACAATGGTAAAATAATTATATTAATTATAGATTTCAGCACAAACAAAAATTTCCTTGAAACAATCTTAGGAACATGGAGATAGAAGAAAAATAGTAGTAATGGAAACTCTAAAAGAGGGGTTTTTATATGAATGTTCCATGTATTGATCCTAACTCATCAGAAAACATTTTTTTCATAAATAATAAGATTATGTTAATTATTTAATTTCTTTATAAAATTTTCATATTATTTAATCCTTTTATTTCCATGTTATAGTCAGATACACAAACAATTATGTTCACATCAGGCTTTTTGACGATATTCTAGTCATATGTCAAAAATATCTTTAGTAAGTAGAATATTATTAAAGTTGTAATTATGTGTATATATATATATATAATAATAATAATGATGAAATTATTGCCTTTTTTAAAATAAATTATAATTATATAACCATCCATGAATGATGGTAATGATAAATAAACTATATTACTATCATAGAGATTGTAGGTTTTACATATGCATTAGTAACATTTCCATTTTCAATAATAATTCTTGAAAGAAGGTAAGTGTTACATTATGTTTCAATAATTATAATACAATCATAAATAAAATATTATTCAATTAAATATACTTACATATATCCCTCATGTAATGTGGTGATTTGGAACTAATACATCGCTTCATAGATGAGTTAGTCCACTCATAGAAACTAACGACATTATCATTTTTTAGTGAATTTAATGTAGAGAAATAAAATGCTATATTATATTTTAAGAAAAATAAATATGTCCTGCAAATAAAATAAATAAAATAAATCAATCATTACAAACATCCTTAATATGAGGTTATGAAAAACTAATTACATCTATTCATGAGGCAGTAGTCTAACATACACTTGAACAATGGTTTCATTTTCCATATAATGGAATACATGATAGATAATGGGTATGCCAATAAGAAAATAACATATCACTTTATTAATTATACTTTTATTATAATTACATGAAGTTTGAATAAATTTTTATGGATGTAGAAGATGAAACCAAATTAAAAAGCTTGATAAATGAAAATACCTCTTCTTCAGATAACCTCTTAAATTTTCCACCAAAGTCATACATTTGATGGATTTTTGGTAATAAAATTAATCTAGTACATGAGGAGTGATGTAAGTAATTAATTTTGTTAGATCTATTCCAAAAAAAATTATTGTGAGGAAATATGGTGATTGGGCACCCTTTTATAGGAGACGGGAGGGGCACTCTTAGATCAATTTAAAGTATTAAATTAATATTAATTTATTTTCATATTCAAATGGATAAAAATTAATAGGATTCAACAAAAAGAGGATAATTATTCTAAATACTATCATATAATAAATATTTGGGATGTTTAGGTGATACTTTCACCCTTATCTTTTTGTTTCGACCAATGTAAACACTTTTTGACAATACCTATAGTATTAATGTTTTTTCACATTAGGGTTCAAGAAATCTACAATAAAATTATAAATTGCCCATAGATGGACTATGAAAGATATTATCAACCATATCACATTTACTTTGATGGTGATATGATTTTTATTAATTTTAGATTATTTAATAAACCATTCTTCATTTTAAAATGTAATAAATTTCCATTTTGACTCTATTTATTTTTTTTAATTTTAAAACCCAAATAAAATCATGGAATTTAAATAAAAAATACTAAAACTGCAAAAAAATGTTATAAGTTTCTAAAACAATTATTTATAAAAAATAAGTTGTTCATAATACATTACTTTTAATGTTTTTAAAATAAATTATTGTACTTTACTTTTAATTAGATAAGTATTATGTCAGTATTGTGTAAGAATTTAAGGTGAGTATATTTTTACTAAAAATATTAAATAAAATACCACCATGGATATAATTTAATTATTTTCACAACAACCATAAATACTCATCAAAAACATAATTTTCCCTTAGTAAAGTCATGTGATATATTTAAATGAATGAGGGTTAAATTTTGTGTTTTTTAATTACATAAAATACTATATAAGTGAATTCTAGGAAACATGACTCATAAGGAAAAAAATATTGAGACTAAGGTGATAGTATTTTAAATACATTCATCTAATAATATTTAATATCTAAAATGGAATCATTATGATTTAATTTTAACCTAAGTTGACAGGGTTTCCCATTTTAGCATGGTGAAATGTTTGTAAGGTTTTTAATAGTCAATATTGGAAAAAATTATGTTGAACATATTAAATTACATTTATTATTAAAATTAAAAATTCTAAAATACATTTTACCAAATTAAATATCATAATGTTTCATATGTTCATTTTATATTTATCCCACAAAGTATAATAAAAATTTGTTTTCTGAAAAAAAATGTCTTTTAGGTCTAAAAGAATTTTGATACAAAGACCAAATATAATGTTGATTAATATATAATTATTTATATTATATCTAATTATATTATATTTATATTAATTTAATATAAATTTGAAAATATTATGGGTCTTTTTCAATTAATATAAATTGAAGTATTATAAAAATAAATATTTTTTATTAATAACAAAATATTATCTTAAGATTATTTTCACATGACGATTTTAAAAATATTATTTTTTTATTAGAAAATGTTTATAAAAGTTATACAAATTAATTATAATATTTTTCAACCAAAATAAATAAAAATCATTTCAGAAGATAAGTTTTTTTAAGAATAAAATAACATTAATAAAATTTGGGTGATTATCTGTAATTAATTTGTCAATAAATTTATATTTTTATAGACATTATATATATATATATATATATATTTATATTAAGAATAATTTCATGATATTTATACCCCAAAATTTAACATCATGGTTACAATGATCATATTTAAATTATAATATTTTATCACTATTTTGAGATCTATATTGGGTGTCAAATACTCATAACCACATTGTTTTCTTTAGTAATATATCTAGTTATCAAAAAATTAGTAATATTAAAAATCAATATAAAAAATCCTTATCTAATGAAATATTAATTTCAATCTTTATACATTATGTTTAACTGTGATATACTTAGATCTACTAATAACTCCATAGTTTCCAATGGTAATTTTTTTTATAGTAGATCTAATATAAATATGTTTTGACTCCTAATAATGGTTCTTAAAGAGAATTTGAATATACCAAATCTAATCCCATATAATTTTCTAGTTGGTTGTGTAGACTTGGGCCCAATAATGATGACCTAGAGTGAATATTGGATTTATGAAAAAACATTCTTTTTAAGGTGATTAACCTTAGGTGATTCTATGTTAAAAATACATCCGCTTACTAGATTTCAAACACAAATATAATTTCTAGGAGAAACAAAAAAATATATTAACCACAAATTTTAATGTTATCATATATATTTAATTATCCAATAAATTAATCCCTATGTTTTTTTACTAAAGTTTTCTCTACCCAATCCTCAATACAAATAAAAATATTTTCCAAAACTAAGTAAAAAATTCTATAATATAGAGTATATTAATCCAATATAATCAAATAATTATTTTAAATAATTTTTGTAAACCAAAAATTAAAAATCATAAATCATCTCACAATACCGTGAATGGAAGTTTTAATATATTCCAAGACATGTTTCATAAGAATATTATTCAACAACAATTGAAAACATTCCTCATTGTTTGAGCCATAGTAGAATCCCTTATAGATTTATCACAAGTAATAATCATCTAAGTAACCCTAGGAATGAAATAATGATAAAAGTAGAGCGTTCAAACATGCATTATTGGATTAACATATCAATAATTCATTAAAAGGATTATATTATAAGTATATGTTAAAACAAGGATATGGGGAATTTTTTATTAAAAACAACATGTAATAGTAACCGTTTTCCATAAATCATGATAAGAAGATATGGAATCTTCAATAAACAAATTATCGTAATAAAAGAGTGAGGAATAAATAGATAATAAACATGATCTATGAGGAATAAGAATAGGCATATGACATAAAAATATATTATACCCATAAGAAATAGAATAACAAAGAACATTGTCATATGCATAATCATACAATATCATAATATTATGAGCATATCCAAGATGTATAACCCTTTAGTTTTTGGTAATATCATAGAGGACCCACCATTTATATTTTGACCATAATCAAATAGGTCTCCTCCATTAATTTTTTATCTCATCCAAGAAATATCATTCTACAAACAATTATGATATATAAAACATTTACTAATCCATTATAGGGATATATAAGCCCCTCCCTATAATCATCCAAACATATGAGTTCCAATTAAAATGAATCATATTTCACGTACAAAAGAAATAATTTATTAATAACGGATTTAATAATAATTTTAAATTTAATCAAATATGAAGAAAAATAAAAATTAAATTTATAATTGTAGTATTAAAAAAATGTGAAAATAAATATTTATCAAAATAGATTCAGTAACTCTTTATATAAATACCCTTTAATAATGATAATATTGAATCTTCTATTTAAATGATATATATATATATATATTGTAACATCCCAAGTAAGTAATTACTAATAGATATTTTTATCTATGTTTATTAATGAATTAGATAGTGTTTTAGAGGCTTAAAATGAAACTAAATCCAATCTTAAGCATAGAATACACAAATATTTCTTAAAGATTGTTTTACTGCCTTTTGATGGAAACCCATTTTAAATATATCTTTTGACAATTTTATAAGCTATGTTTTCAAAATAAACTTATTATTTATGATTGGGACATTAAATTTACTTTGTATGAATATTTGGTATTTTTCAAACAATGTTCATTTTTTAATGAATAGTGAAAAATACTGCATTTTACATCAAAACTTCTTTTTAATCTTATTTATTTATATGATTAGATTATATTTTGAATTGGTTTTGAAGTGAAATTAGAATATATTTTTACCATTTAATCCAGTGGTGGTCATTGAAATCAATTTCACTTTGAAATTGGACTTAAACTGCTGTCAATCTTTTGATACTTATTGTTTCATAAAAACACGATATTTGTCATAAAAGCGGGAATTAATTATTAAATTAATTAATGTGACTTATATGTTTTGAATTTTGTAAAATAGACTTCATTTTTGAATTCGGAATATCAAATATATCTTCGGGTGAATTTTTGGTATTTTTCTGAAAAACTTCAATTTTTGATGAATAGTGAAACCACTAAGTGGTACTTATAAAAACTGATATTTCGTTTAAATGAAATTTTACCACTTCTATGTTTTGAATTTAAAAAATCCAACATACATGGTTGTCATTAAGAAGTAAAATGTGGTTCAATGAGATTAAAATAATTTTTTGTTGAATAGTAACTCTTAAGTTCTTAATCGCGATTAGAGGTAATTAGTGTAGTTTAAGGTAAAAATAATGCTTTAATAAAATTTGATGAGCTTGACACATGTCCTACCCTCATGGGATGTGTCATTGCCGACAAAGACAATCCATGGGTCAACTTGAGGACCCTATGGAGACACTTTGGTTGGGAAATGACATAATTAACTTTTTATTTAATGTAAAAGTAAAAATGACACAAACATGAGATGTTTTACTAAAACAATTTTTACATGGGGTTATAAAGATAATATTTTTGATTATAAATAGTAATTGGAAAGATAAAAATATTTCCTACATCATAGTATTTTTTTATAATTTTTATACTTTAAATAAACTAAATTATTTATGACATCATGATGATGCAGCGATGACCTCATTAATTAACGATTTAAATAAAATGGAATGATAATGTAAACTCTAAGACCTACACATGTAAAAAACCTATTGTATTGGTCTATTTCGAACCCTTAACACCTTATCCTATAAACACATCAATGTGGGACCTCTTAAATCCGAATACCATTTTAAAATAAAGTGACTTTTCTTTACCTTCCAAGAGTGCCCCTCCTCTCCACTTATAAAAGGCCCCCACCTCTACCTCCTTACACACACTCCCAAAGCCTTTGGCTCGGCCAAACCCTGCCCATTTTGTCTCTCCACATCCATCTCTTACTCCTTGAAGCCTAACTTTGGGCAGAAGTCTTCCCAAGGAAGCCTTTGAGCTCAAATCTAAGAGAGTTACCCGATTTTAAGGTAATGTCTTCTTTGGAGTCCTTTTGTTTGATTTTGCTTCTCCAACCCCCTAAACTCTTTTTATTATTTTATTTTGTAACAACTCTAGTATCCTAAATATACTAGGATGTTGTTATAACAAGGATTCGAGCTACACTTACACACACCTACATCTAATGGTTAAAGGACATACTGTTTCCGTGGATGGTGAATTTATGCCTCCCGAAACGATGATTGTTCAACATTCTTTTAACACCTTCAAAGGTGGACATTAGGATGACAATATATTTATATATGATATATAATATGATTATGTTTTCCTTAAGATTCTTTATTTTTCATTTTGGGCATACCTTTATGGTTTCTATTATGGGTAAACGCGATATCTTCATTTAAGGAAGTGCGGACTACCGCCCCCTCAAAGTGATTTGATTCGTTAAATACCATATGTGGGACGTATAAAGGATGGAACTATGATATTATATATGATATTATACTGGAATTATAATATACCTTTATATCATTATGATTCCATTCTATGAAATATGAAATAGAAATGAAAGTAGCGTTCATGCGTACGTACGGCTTACCATCTCCATTAACGGTGCATTTCATTTCTTACCTATAAATGATTATGTAATATTATAAATGAATGTATATACTAGATATATATGATATTTACATCATGATTATTATTCTGGATATAATGGATACATGAACAACTTGTAATTATAAAGGGTTTATTTTTCACTCAAGTACCAATGATCTTTAAAACGACTGTTATTAACTTAAATATTTACATAGTGTTCATGACATGTCAATAAGTGATATAAAAGGAATAATGAACTTGAAAAAGGTTCTTAAGAAATTAGAAATTAACTCAAGTTTATTATTCCGGACATTAAATAACGATCGAGTCAAGTCGGACTCGAGGTATGGGACTTCGTCTCAATCTCCTTTCATTGAGGCATATTTTGTTTTATACACAAACTTCTTTTATATGGTGTATAAACCCCTTTGACTTTTACGTTTATCCAAAAGGAATATTTTTTATATGAAGCGTTTTACTAAACGACAAAGAGAATGTTTTTGTCGTACGTATGCGACGACGATGACTTCTCCGCCGCCGTGACCATTATTTGAGTTTCAGCTTCCTCTACAAGCCGTACCTTATTTTTAAAAGAATAATTAATACCATGTTTTACTTTTCTTTTATTTTGGTATTTAAAATGGTTTTCATAATGTTTTTATATCAATGTGTTGTATTGATATCTTGTGATTGAAAGGTGGAAATGTTATGTTTCCTTTATCCATGTTTTATGTGATACGATTATGTTGAGGTTCTTGGGAATTATTATGAAGACGGGTGGTTCTGTGATAAACTAAGGGTGGATGAGCCCGATATAGCTCTCAAATGCATTGGGTAATGCGAAGGAGTGAAATGTTAAGGTTTCTCTGAAGAGACTTAGGGAATATACTGTGATGGGTATTCCAAACGTAACCAAGAGGGTTACTCCCTACGTAAGAATGTTATGAATGCGTCAAGTTACCTTTATGTCTTATGATTTCTATGATTTGTTCATGATTTGATGAGGTATGTTAAAGAGCTTATGTTTTATGGGTAAAGTATGATTTCATTATTATGTATATATGTACCCATATTTCCTTTCCACATATTTTTATATCCCTTACTGAGCTTTTTATGCTCATCCCATGTTTGTTTGAAATGTTTTCACAGGTCAAGGGAAAGGTACATGATATGATGATAGTGTCAAGGAAGTGTCAAGAAAGAATCCATGTTTTATTTTTAATATGTTTCCATTGATGGGAAAGAAGAATACTATCTTTATGTAACCACTTTGTTTATATGTAGAATTTATTGCAAGTTTTATCATCTAATTCTCTAAAACTCTAAACCTGAAAAGATCCTCAATGTGTAATCTTTTAATAACTCAAGATTAAGTAAGGTTTAAGGCTGGGGACTTATAGTTGGTATCATAGGTCAGTTTAGATTACTTTAGGAGTTAGAATTCTATTAAATGATTATCAAAAAATATTTTTTTATGGTCAAATTGAAGTGATATAGTATTTTAGTATTACCATGTTGCTTCATCAAAGACATGTTTGTTCAGAATGGTTTTCCGCAGGGGAAACAGGGAAGCAGTGCTAGGAAGGCATGCAGAAAGAAATAACCTTCCGAATCAGCATCATGAGATGGTAGGAATTGGAACTGAACAGTTTGTTGCAGTAATGGTGCAGTTGAATCAAGCGATAAATGGCGGTGGTATCCATACACGAGATCAGCCAGATCAACCGCAGAGGAACATGTCAGTGGTGGAACATTTCATGAGGCAACATCCCCCATAATTCAGAGGATCATCTGACCATGTGTTAGCTGAAGGGTGGATTAAAGCACTGGAGAAGATTTTTGATGTCATGGGGTGTTCAGATAATCAAAAGGTTAGTCTTGCTATTTATTGTTTGGAGGGTGAAGCAGATCAGTGGTGGTCGATGGTTAAAAATACCAGGGACGCTGATGAGAATGATGCTCTCGACTGGGATGAATTCAAAGGTATGGTTCTTGAGAAGTATTTTCCTAAGGCTGTTCGACTTAGGATGGAAAAGAAATTCTTGGAATTGAGGCAAGAGGAAGACTCAGTGGTTGTCTATTAAGAAAGGTTCACTCGATTGGCATGGTATGCTCCAAATTTTATCCGAGACCTTGATAGTAAAATCAATCATTTTTACTCAGGATTAAAGCCAAAATATCGAAGGGCATTAGCTTCTCATGATTTAAAATTTATGAAAAGATTGTTCGATGTACTGAGAAGGTGGAAATGGAGTTTGCTGATGATCAAGTGTTCTATAACAACCCACAAAAGAAGAGACCTAGGTGGCATGAGAAAGGTAAGAATTCTTCAAAAAAGTCTGATGGTAAGATATCTAAGTTTCCAGTTTGTGATAAATGTGGGAAAAGGCATGCTAGGGAATGTCTTCTGAATTCTGGAAAGTGCTACCGATGCGGTAAGAAGGGACATAAGTCTCGTGATTTCACTGGAAAAGATCAGGGTGATGGTAAGACCAAATTTGATTTACAGTTAGTGAAATGTTATAAGTGTAATGAGATGGGTCACTATGAAAACGAGTCTACGACAAAGAGATTGGGTGATGAGAAGCAGTTAGACTACAAGCAGAAAGGGGTGGTGAAATCCTTTGCAACTACTTCAGCAGATGTCGAGCCATCAAATGAAGTTGTATCAGGTACTTTGTTTGTTTTTTCAGATTATGCCAGTGTGTTGTTTGATTCGGGGTCTACACATTCTTTCATCTCTGAAACCTTTTCTAGTAAAATGGGAATACCATCTCAGGAAATGACTCCTAAACTTTTGGTAAAAACACCTGGGGGAAATGTTGAGGCAAAAAGAATTTATAAGAATCTTCCTATCCTTATCTGTGGAAAGAACCTTCTTGCAAACCTTATTGTTCTACCTCTAGTAGGGTTTGATGTTATCCTGGGTATGGATTGGCTCTCTATTACCATGATAAGATTGGCTGTAGAGCTAAAGAAGTTTAGAAAGACTTTCAGTTTGTGTACAAGAATGAACCCTTACTGTTGATAACTTATCAAGAGGCCAAGAAACATGTAAAACATGGAAATGAATGTTACCTTTCACACATTATTGAAAAAAAAAAGAACTGTTCATATTAATGATGTGCTAGTGGTAAATGTGTATCCTGATGTTTTTCCTAATGAGTTTCCTGGAATAGTACCAGATCGGGAAGTTGAGTTTAATGTTGACTTAGTTCCTGATGCAAAGCCAATTTCAAAACCCCCTTATCGAATGGATCAAATTTAACTTTTAGAATTGAAGGATCAATTGCAAGATTTATTAGAGAAAGGTTTCATTCGACCTAGCACATCACCATGGGGTGATCCTATTTTATTTGTTAAAAATAAATATGGTTCAATGAGACTTTGAATTGATTATAGAGCCTTGAATAACATCACTGTTAAAAACAAATATCCTTTGCCTCATATCAATGATTAGTTTGATCAGCTCGAGGGAGCTCAGTATTTTTCAAAGATTGACTTGAGATCGGGGTACCATCAGCTGATGGTAATGGAAGAAGATGTTCTGAAGACCGCGTTCCGTACAAGATATGGCCATTATGAATTTGTAGTAATGCCTTTTGGGATAACCAATGCACCTGCTATATTCATGGACTTAATGAATAGAATTTTCCATGAGTTCTTGGATAAGTTTGTGGTGGTTTTCATTGATGATATTTTGGTGTTTTCTAAAAGTAAAGAGGAGTATGAAAAACATTTAAGGGTTATCTTGCAAACATTAAAAGAAAAGAAACTGTATGGAAAATTCAGAATGTGTGAGTTTTGGTTGCAAAAAATTTCATTCCTTGGTCATATTGTTTCTAATGATGGGATAACTGTTGATCCTACAAAAACAATGGTTGTTGAAGAATGGCCAAGACCCACAAATGTAACTGATATTCGTAGCTTCCTTGGTTTGGCAGGCTATTACCAAAGGTTTGTTAGAAATTTTTCACGGTTATCTAGTCCAATGACTAAGCTAACTTGGAAGGGTGTTATGTTTATCTGGACAAAAGAATGTGATGATTGATTTCAGGAATTGAAAATAAGATTGGTGAATGCTCCAGTTTTGGCACTACCTTTTAGGAATTGTGAGTTTGTTATATACAGTGATGCTTCATTGAAAGGACTTGGTTGCGTCCTAATGTAGAATGATCGGGTAATTA
The DNA here is from genome assembly GCA_963277665.1 of Viscum album. Classification (NCBI taxonomy): domain Eukaryota; kingdom Viridiplantae; phylum Streptophyta; class Magnoliopsida; order Santalales; family Viscaceae; genus Viscum; species Viscum album. Next base: position 1,462,796,224 of record OY728153.1, on the reverse strand, counting down.
CTTATGCTTCACGACAGTTGAAAACTCATGAGGTAAATTACCCTACAAATGATTTAGAATTAGTTGCTATTTTTTTCTCTTTAAAAATTTGGAGGCATCATTTGTATGGAGTAAAGTGTAAAATATATACTGATCGCAAAAGATTAAAGTATATATTCACTCAGAAAGAGTTAAACATGAGACAGAGGAGATGGCTAGAATTAATCAAGGATTATGATTGTACAATTCATTACTATCCGGTAAAATCAAATAAAGTGGCTTATGCTTTGAGTCGAAAAAGTAATTCTTCATTAGCAATGTTGCGTTTGGAACGTGATCCATTGGTTAAGGATTTGATGAACTTTGGAATAGAAGTTGTTGGTGCAGGAAGTTCTTTTGTTTTGTTTTAGGTATCAGTGAGATCATCTCTATCAGATAGAATCAAGAAAATACCGAAGCAAGACAGTGAGTTGCAGAAAAAGGTAGAGCTGGTTCAGAAAGGTAAGTTTCCTGAATTCAACATTGATAATGATTGCGTTTTGAGATTTGGGAAGAGATTGTGTGTGCCTTGTGATTCACAGTTGAAGTGATAGTTTTTATGTGAAGCTCATAGTTCTCCGTTTTCAGTTCATCCTGGCAGTACTAAAATGTATAGAGATATGCGGGAGTATTACTGGTGGGATGGAATGAAAAGAGATATTACTGATTTTACTGTGAAGTGTTTGACATGTCAACAGGTTAAAGCGGAGCGACAGTTACCGAAAGGGATGCTTCAGCCTTTAACAGTTCCATAATGGAAATGGGAGAATATATCTATGGACTTTGTTGTGGGATTACTAAAGACATCTCGAGGTAATAATGAAATCTGGGTTACTGTTGATCGCTTGACTAAATCTGCTCATTTCCTTGCTATACGAGATACTTTTTACCTAGATCAACTTTCCCGTTTGTATCTTAAAGAGATAGTCAGGTTACATGGAGTTCCCCTCTCCATTGTATCTGATCATGATCCCAGGTTCACTTCTAACTTATCGAAAGGTCTTCAGAAGTCGCTGGGTACTGAATTAAATTTTAGTACAGCTTTTCATCCTCAATCAGATGGGCAGTCAGAATGGACAATTCAGACCTTGGAGGATATGCTACATTCATGCTCTATGGATTGTCAGGAAAGTTGGGACCAACATCTTTCTTTGGTTGAATTTTCATATAATAACAGTTTTCTTTCCAGTATACAGATGGCACCATTTCAGGAATTATATGGGAAGCAGTGTCGAAGTCCATATTTCTGGAATGAAGTAGGTGAACGGAAGTTGATGGGACCAGAATTGGTAGAAGAGATGGCAGAAAAAATTCAGCTGATTCAGAAGCACATGAGAACAGCTCAGAGCAGGCAGTAGAGTTATGTGGATAACCGGAGGAAGGATCTATCTTTCGAGGTAGGTGATCATGTTTTTCTCAAGGTTTCTCCTTGGAAAAGTGTGATGAGATTTGGTAAGAAAGGAAAGCTGAGTCCAAGGTTTATTGGACCATATGAAATTCTGGAGAGAGTTGGATCAGTTGCATACCTGGTGGCTTTACCTCCGATTTTATCTCAGGTACACAATGTTTTTCACGTTGTGATGTTGAGAAAGTATATGCCAGATCCATCTCATTTTTTGAGTCCAGAGGTAGTTCAGTTGGAAGAGAACCTATCTTATGAGGAACAAATGGTCCAGATGCTTGACCACAGGGATAAAGTGTTACGAAATAAAGTGATTAATTAGGTAAAGGTTTTGTGGAAAAACCACATGATGGAAGAGGCAACATGGGAATCTGAAAATGCAATGAGGGATAAGTACCCCCATTTATTCGATAAGTAAATAAATTGCGGGGACGCAATTTTCTAAAGGGGGAAGGATGTAACATCCAAAGTAAGTAATGAATAATAGATATTTTTATCTATGTCTATTAATGAATTAGATAGTGTTTTAGAGGCTTAAAATGAAAATAAATCCAATCTTAATCATAGAATACACTAATATTTTTTAAAGATTGTTTTACTGCCTTTTGATGGAAAACCATTTTTAAATCTATCTTTTGACAATTTTATAATCTATGTTTGTCAAAATAAACTTATTCTTTATGATTGGAACATAAAAATTTACTTTTTATGATTTTTTGGTATTTTTCAGACCATGTTCATTTTTTTAATGAATAGTGAAAAATACTGCATTTTACATCGAAACTGCTTTTTAATATAATTTATTTATATGATTATATTATCTTTTGAATTGGTTTTTAAGTAAAATTAGAATATATTTTTATCATTCAATCCAATTGTGGTCATTGGAATCAATTTCACATTGAAATTGGACTTAAACTGGTGTCAATCTTTTGATACTTATTGTATCATAAAAACACGCTATTTGTCATGAAAGCGGGAATTAATTATTAAATTAATTAATGTGACTTATATGTTTTGAATTTTTTAAAATAGACTTCATTTTTTTATTCGGAATATCAAATATATCTTAGGGTGAATTTTTGGTATTTTTCTGAAAAACTTCAACTTTTGATGAATAGTGAAACCACTAAGTGGTACTTATAAAAACTGATTTTTCGTTTAAATGAAATTTTACCACTTCTGTGTTTTGAATTTCAAAAATACAACATACATGGTTTTCATTAAGAAGTAAAATGTGGTTCAATGAGATTAAAATAATTTTTTGGTGAATAGTAACTTTTAAGTTCTTAATCACGATTAGAGGTAATTAGTGTAGTTTAAGGTAAAAAAAATGCTTTAATAAAATGAGATTATCTTTACACATGTCCTACTCTCATTGGATGTTTCATGGCCGACCAAGACAATCCATGGGTAAACTTTGGGACCCCATGGAGCCACTTTGGTTGGGAAATGACATAAATAACTTTTTATTTAATGTAAAAATAAAAATGACACAAACATGAGATGTTTTACTAAAACAATTTTTACATGAGGTTATAAATATCAGATTATTGATTACAAATAGTAATTGGAAAGCTAAAAATATTTCCTACATCATAGTATTTTCTTCATAATTTTTAGACTTTAAATAAACTAAATAATTTATTACAACATGATGATGCAGCGATGACCTCATTATTTAACGATTTAAATCAAATGGAATGATAATGTAAAATATAAGACCTACACATGGCCAAAACCTATTGGATGGGTCGATTTCGAACCCTTAACACCTTATCCTCGAAACACATCAATGTGGGACCTCTTAAATCCGAATACCATTTTAAAATAAAGTGAATTTTCTTTACTATCCAAGAGTGCCCCTCCTCTCCTCTTCTTAAAGGCCCCCACCTCTACCTCCTTACACACACTCCCAAAGCCTTTGGCTCAGCCAAACCCTGCCCATTTTGTCTTTACAAATCCCTCTCTTACTCCTTGAAGCCTCACTTTGGGCAGAAGTCTTCCCAAGTAAGCCTTTGAGCTCAAATCTAAGAGAGTTACCCGATTTTAAGGTAATGTCTTATTTTGAGTCCTTTTGTTTGATTTTGCTTCTCCAACCCCCAAAACCCTTTTTATTTTTTTCTTTTGTAACAACTCCAGTATCCTATATATACTAGGACGTTGTTATAAGAAGTATTCGATCTACACTTACACACACCTACATCTAATGGTTAAAGGACATACTGTTTCCGTGGATGGTGAATTTATGCCTCCTGAAACGATGATTGTTCAACATTCTTTTAACACCTTCAAAGGTGGCCATTAGGATGACACTATATTTATGTATGATATATAATATGTTTATTTGTTCATTAAGATTCTGTATTTTTCATTCTGGGCATACCTTTATGGTTTCTATTATGGGTAAACGCGATATCTTCATTTATGGAAGTGCGGACTACCGCCCCCTCAAAGTGATTTGATTCGTTAAATACCATATGTGGGACGTATAAAGGATGGAACTATGATATTATATATGATATTATACTAGAATTATAATATACCTTTATATCATTATGATTCCATTCTATAAAATACGAAATAGAAATGAAAGTAGCGTTCATGTGTACGTACGGCTTACCGTCTCTATGAACGGTGCATTTCATTTCTTACCTCTAAATGATTATGTAATATTATAAATTCATGTATATACTTGATATATATGATATATACATCATGATTATAATTCTGTATATAATGGATACATGACCAACTTGTAATTATAAGGGGTTTATTTTTTACTCAAGTACCAATGATCGTTAAAACGACCGTTATTAACTTAAATAATTACATAGTGTTCATGACATGGAAATAAGTGATATAAAATGAATAATGAAATTGAAAAAGGTTATTAAGAAAGTAGAAATTAACTCAAGTTTATTATTCAGGACATTAATGAACGATCGAGTCAAGTCGGACCCGAGGTATGGGACTTTGTCTCAATCTCCTTTCATTGAGGCATATTTTGTTTTATACACAACCTTCTTTTATATGGTGTATAAACCCCTTTGACATTTACGTTTATCCAAAAGGAATCTTTTTTATACGAAGCGTTTTACTAAACGACAAAAGGGAATGTTTTTGTCATACGTATGCGGCGACAACGACTTCTCTACCGCCGTGACCATTATTTGAGTTTCGGCTTCCTCTATAAGCCATACCTTCTTTTTAAACGAAAAATAAATACCATGTGTTACTTTTATTTTATTTTGGTATTGAAAATGGTTTTCATAATGTTTTTATATCAATGTGTTGTATTGATATCTTGTGATTGAATGGTGGAAATGTTATGTTTCCTTTATGCATGTTTTATGTGATACGATTATGTTGAGGCTCTTGGGAATTATTATGAAGACGGGTGGTTCCGTGATAAACTAAGGGCGGGTGAGCCCGATATAGCTCTCCAATGCATTGGGTAACGCGAAGGAGTGAAACGTTAAGGTTTCTCCGAAGAGACTTAGGGAATATACTGTGATGGGTATTCCAAACATAACCAAGAGGGTTACTCCCTACATAAGAATGTTATGAATGCCTCAAGTTATCTTTATGTATTATGATTTCTATGATTTATTCATGATTTGATAAGGTAGGTTAAAGTGATTATGTTTTATGGGTAAAGTATGATTTCATTCTTATGTATATATGTACCCATGTTTCCATTCCATATTTTTTTATATCCCTTACTGTAACATCCCAGGTAAATAAAGAATAAAGAATTTTCATATTTATTAATATTTACGAATTAAATTTTAATTTTAATTAAAAGGGGTTTCTACGTTCGATAGCGTACTCGATACGCAACGATGAGTTTCTTTGAAAACTTACGTTGCACACAAGTAATAAAATAATATTATTTTAAATGTTAGTTAACGAGTAGCCGTTGTACTAGCGGGAATGGATAGAAATAACTAAAATATGATTATATATGTTTTTAAATGTTTTTACATTTACCCAATAAAAGATAAATGCTTAAAATACGGAAAGAGTTCAATTTTAGGCATTTATACCCTAATTTTCACGAAAAATCCATTTATCACCTTTTGATGGAGAACTGTCATTAAATATAGTTTTGATCACTCTTATACATTCTATTGGACCAAATATAACTCTTCTTTAGAATCGGGACATCAAAATTTACTTTGTGTAAATTTTTGGTACCTTTCTGATAAAGTTCTTTTTTTAATAAATAGTGTAAAATGTTGTATTTTAATTCAAAACCTCTTTTTAATCTAATTTATTTATATGATTATATTATCTTTTGAATTGGTTTTAAAGTGAAATTAGAATATATTTTTACCATTTAATCTGATGGTGGTCATTGGAATCAATTTCACTTTGAAATTGGACTCAAACTAGTGTCAATCTTTTGATACTTATTGTTTCATAAAAACACGCTATTTGCTCTGAAAGCGGGAATTAATTATTAAATTAATTAATTTCACTTATATGTTTTGAATTTTGTAAAATAGACTTCATTTTTGAATTCAGAATATCAAATATAGCTTAGGGTGAATTTTTGGTAATTTTCTAAAAAACTTCAATTTTGATGAATAGTGAAACCACTAAGTGGTACTTATAAAGACTGATTTTCCGTTTAAATCAAATTTTTCCATCATTGTGTTTTTAATTTCAAAAATCCGACATACATGGTTGTCATTAAGAAGTAAAATGTGGTTCAATGAGATTATAATAATTTTTTGGTGAATAGTAACTTATTAAGTTCTTAATCGCGATTAGTGGTAATTAGTGTAGTTTTAGGTATAAATAATACTTTAATAATATGAAATGACCTAGACACATGTCCCAACCTTATTGGTTGTGTCATGGCCGACCAAGACAAGCCATGGGTCAACTTGGGGTCCCCATGGAGACACTTTGGTTGGGAAATGACATAAATAACTTTTTATTTAATGTAAAAGTAAAAATGACACAAACATAATATGTTTTACAAAAACAATCTTTACACGGGGTTATAAAGATCAGATTATTGATTATAAATAGTCATTGGAAAGCTAAAAAGATTTTCTACATCATAGTATTTTTTTATATAATTTTTAGACATTAAATAAATTAAATTATACATGACATAATAATGATGCGGCGATGACATCATTATTTGACGATTTAAATAAAATGGAAAGATAATGTAAAATCTATGAACTACACATGTACAAAACCAATTGGCTGAGTGGATTTCGAACCCTTATCACCTTATACACCAATTATATCAATGTGGGACCTTTTAAAACCGAAAAACAGTTTCAAATAAAGTAATATTCCTTTACTTTCCAAAAGTGCCCCTCCTCTTCTCTTATAAAAGGCCCCCACCTCTACCACCTTACACACACTCCTCAAGCATTTGTCTCGGCCAACCCCTGCCCATTTACTCTCTCCACATCCCTCTCCTCAACCTAGGGGATTCCCTTTGGGCAGAATCCTTTCAAAGGAAGCCATTAGGCTCAAATCAAAAGTAGTTACACTTTTAAAGGTAATTCATTATCTCATGTTCATTTGTTTTATTTTCCTTCTCCAACCCCCTAAACTCTTTTTATTTACTTCTTTTGTAACAACACGAGTATCTCAAATATACTAGGATGTTGTTATAAGATTTATTTTTGCTACACTCTCACACAACTACATCAAATGGATAAAGAACATACGGTTTCCGTGGATGGCGAAATTCTGCCTCCCGAAACGATGATTGTTCAATACTCATTTAACACCTTCAAGGGTGGCCATTATGATGTCACTATTTTTATATATGATATATAATATGTTTATTTTTTTCTTTAAGCTTCTGTATTTTTCATTTTGGGCATACCTTTATGGTTTCCATTATGGGTAAACACGATATCTTCATTTAAGGAAGTGCGGACTACCGCCCTCTCAAAGTGATGTGACTCGTTAATGCCATATGTGGGACGTGTAAAGGATGGATTTAAAATTATTATATATGATTTTATACTGGAATTATAATATACCTCTATATCATTATTATTTCTTTCCATTAAAGTATGAGATAGAAATGAAAGTAGCGTTCATGCGTACGTACGGCTTACCGTCTCCATGAACGGTGCATTTCATTTCTTATCCCCAAATGTAATGTACTATTAAAAGTACATGTATATAATGGATATATGTAATTAATGATATATCTAAATGATGAATATAATTTTGGAATTAAAATATACATACCTCTCATTTAGTTTTAATTCAATTAATATGACAAAGAAATGAAAGTAGCGTTCATGCGTACGTATGGCTTACCGTCTCCATTAACGGTGCATTTCATTTCTTACCCCTAAATGATTATGTAATATTATAAATACATGTATATTCTGGATATATATGATACATATTATATCCAAATCGGGAATTTCATTTTGGATATAAAGAACCTTTGACCACACGAACAACATGTAAATTGCAAGAAGTCCACTTTCGACTTAAGAACCAAATATTGAGAAAATAAACATTATTAACTTAAATGGTTACATAATGTTTATAACATGGCAATAAGTGATATAAAAGGAATAATGAACTTTAAAAAGGTTCTTAATCAAGTATAAATTAAGTCAAGTTTATTATTCAGGACGTTAAAGAACGATCGAGTCAAGTTGGACCCGAGGTAAGGGACTTCGTCTCAATCTCCATTCATTGAGGCATATTTCGTTTTATACACAACTTTCTTTTATACGGTGTATAAACCCCTTTGACTTTTACTTTTATACAAAAGGAATTTTTTTCTACGAAGCGTTTTACAAAACGACAAAAAGGAATGTTTTTTTAACGTACGCGGTGACAACGACCTTTTCCACCACCGCGAGTATTATTTGGTCTTTGGCTTTCTCAACAAGCTGTAATGTTTTGAAAATAAAATAAATACCATATACTCTTTTATGTATTTTGGTATTGAAAATGGTTTTGATAAAGGATTCTATTATGTCAATATATTTATGATATATTGTGATTGAAATGTGGAAATGTTATCTTTCCTTTATATTGGTTTTATGTTTTATGATTTTATATTGGTACTTGGACATTTTAACAGGTGGTTACGTTATAAACCATATGACGGGTGGTGCCGTGAATACCAGGACGGGTGGTTACGTTATAACCTCCAATGCATTGGGTATGGAAGTCGGCCGTATGGCTATTCCATTAAGTATGTATGGAAATTGGCCGTATGGCTATTCCATTAAGTGATATGTGTGGAAGTCGACCGTATGGTTATTCCACTTAAGTATGTTTATGTCCCAAGTTACCTTTATATATGTTATGTGTTCTTTTTATGGGTTTTATGTTAATCCTTTGGTTACAAAAAGGTAATTAATGATACATTGTTCAGTGAAGAGTTTTTACTACTTCATGAAGGTGAAGGTATTACTTTGATAGAGTATATATGGTTTACTTGATGTTTGAAAAACTAACAGTTTTCTTTCTTTCTGTATCCCTTACTGAGCTTTTTATGCTCACCCCAAGTTTTTTTGAAATGTTTTTCACAGGGCTTAATGTGGAATAAGGTCAAGGATGGGATCAAGGGAATGTCATGCTATATAAAACATGGAACTAGACATGTTTCTTTTAAGAGTTTTTTATTTATTTATGGAAACTTAGTAGAAGTGACTACTTTGTAATCTTTTGAGATGTAATAGTTATGTTCTAATTCTCTAAAACTCTAAACCTAAAACGATCCTCAACGTGAATTATTCATTTAATTCAATATTAAGTAAGGTTTAAGGCCGGGGCCTTATAGTTGGTATCAGAGGTCGGTTTAGACAAATTTAGGAGTTAGAAAAGTGTTAAGTTATAAATATGTTTGAAATGATATAGCATTTACAGGTTACCATGTTGCTTCCCCTAAGATATTTCTGTGTTCAGAATGGTTTTCCGCAGAGGAAACAATGAAGCTATGTTGGGATGACATCAGGAGGAAGATAACCTTCCAAATCAGCAACCTGAGATGGTCGGAATCGGAACTGAATAGTTTGTTACAGTGATGGCACAGTTGACTCAGGCTATAAATGGTGGTGGTATCCATGCACGAGATCAGCCAGATCAACCGCAGAGGAACATGTAAGTGGTGGAACATTTCATGAGGCAACATCCCCCATCATTCAGAGGATCATCTGACCCTGTGCAAGCTGAAGGGTGGATTAAAGCATTGGAGAAGATTTTTGATGTCATGGGGTGTTCAGAACATCAAAAGGTTAGTCTTGCTGTTTACCGTTTTGAAGGTGAAGCTGATCAGTGGTGGTCGATGGTGAAAAATATAAGGGATAGTGATGAGATTGAGGATCTTCACTGGGACGAATTCAAAGGTATGTTTCTTGAGAAATATTTTCCTAAGGTGGTTCGTCTTAGGATGGAAAACCAGTTCCTAGAATTGAGGAAAGAGAATGATTTAGTGGCTGCTTATGAAGAAAATTTCACTCGATTGGCAAGGTATGCTCCAAACTTCGTACGAGATCTTGATAATAAAATAAACCGTTTTTACTCAGGGTTAAAGCCAAAGTATCGAAGGGATTTAGCTTCTCGTGAGTTTAAAAGTTATGAAAAACTTGTTCGATGTGCGGAGAAGGTGGAAATGGAGTTTTCCAGTGATCGGGTGTTCTATGAAAAACAACAGAATAAGAGGTCTATTTGGCAGGCAAAGGGGAAGAATTTATCAAAGAAGCAAGGAGGTAAGAAAACCAAATATCCATCCTGTGAGAAGTGTGGTAAAATGCATCCTGGAGAATGATTATCCAAGTCTGGTAAGTGCTTTCGGTGTGGTAAGTCTGGTCATATTGCCCGTAACTGTAAGGAAGATGATCAAGCAGGAAATGAAAAGCCAACGGTAAGATGTTTTAAGTGTAATGAAATGGGTCATTATGCAAACGAGTGTCTAACGAAGAACTCAACTGAGGGAATGCAGCCAGAATACAAGCAGAAAGGGGTGGTGAAATCCTTTGCAACAACTTCAGCAGATGTTGGGCCATCGAATGAAGTGGTATCAACTCCAGGGAGCTCAGTATTTTTCGAAGATTGACTTGAGGTCGGGGTACCATCAGTTGAAAGTAAAAGAAGCAGACATTCCGAAGACTGCATTCCGTACTAGATATGGCCATTATGAATTTTTAGTTATGCCTTTTGGGTTAACCAATGCACCTGCTGTATTCATGGACCTTATGAATAAAATTTTCCATTAGTTCTTGGATAAGTTTGTGTTTGTGTTTTGAGGTTTGGGAAGAGATTGTGTGTGCCTTGTGATTCATAGTTGAAGAGAGAGTTGTTATGTGAAGCTCATAGTTCCCCGTTTTCAGTTCATCCTGGCAGTACTAAGACGTACAGAGATCTGCGGGAGTATTACTGGTGGGATGGAATGAAAAGAGATATTGTTGATTTTACTGTGAAGTGTTTGACATGTCAAAAGGTTAAAGCAGAGAGGCAATTACCGAAAGGGATGCTTCAGCCTTTACGAGTGCCAGAGTGGAAATGGGAAAACATATCCATGGACTTTGTTGTGGGATTACCGAGGACATCTCGAGGTAATAATGCAATTTGGGTTATTGTTGATCGCTTGACTAAATCTGCTCTTTTCCTTGCTATACGAGATACTTTTTCTCTAGATCAAATTTCCCTTCTGTATCTTAAAGAGATAGTCAGGTTACATGGAGTTCCTCTCTCCATTGTATCTGAATGTGATCCCAGGTTCACTTATAGCTTTTGTAAAGGACTTCAGAATTCGTTGGGTACTGAATTAAATTTTAGTACAGCTTTTCATCCTCAATCAGATGGGCAGTCAGAACGAACAATTCAGACCTTGGAGGATATGATACGAGCTTGTTCGATGGATTATCAGGGAAGTTAGGACCAACATCTTTCTTTGGTTGAGTTTTCTAATAATAACAGTTTTCATTCTAGTATACAGATGGCACCATTTGAGGCATTATATGGGAAGCGGTGTCGAACTCTAGCATTTTGGGATGAAGTGGGTGAAAGGAAGCTGATGGGACCAGAATTGGTAGAAGAGATGGCAGAAAAAGTTCAGTTGATTTAGAAGCACATGAGAACAGCTCAGAGTAGGCAAAAGAGTTATGCAGATAACCGGAGTAAGGATCTATCTTTCGAGTTAGGTGATCATGTTTTTCTCAAGGTTTCTCCTTGGAAAAGTGTGATGAGATTTGGTAAGAAAGGAAAGCTGAGTCCATGGTTTATTGGACCATATGAAATTCTGGAGAGAGTTGGATCAGTTGCATACCAGGTGGCTTTACCTCCGAGTTTATCTTAGGTACACAATGTTTTTCATGTTTCAATGTTGAGAAAGTATATGCTAGATCCATCTCATGTTTTGAGTCCAGAGGTAGTTCAGCTGGAAGAGAAACTATCTTATGAGGAACAACCGGTCCAGATTCTTAACCACAGGAGGCAGGTTTTACGAAATAAGGTGATTCATCAGGTAAAGGTTTTGTGGAAAAACCATGTGATTGAAGAGGCAACATGGGAATCTAAAAATTCTATGAGGGATAAATACCCCCACTTATTTTGATAAGTGAATAAAATTGCGAGGACGGAATTCCCAAAAGGGGGGAAGGATGTAACATCCTAGGTAAATAAAGAATAAATAATTTTCATATTTATTAATATTTACGAATTAAATATTAATTTTAATTAAAAGGGATTTATACGTTCGATAGCGTACTTGATACGCAATGATGAGTTTCTTTGAAAACTTACGTTGCACACAAGTAATAAAATAATATTATTTTAAATGTTAGTTAACCAGTAGCCGTTGTACTGGCGTGAATGGATAGAAATAACTAAAATATGATTATATATGTTTTTAAATGTTTTTACATTTACCCAATAAAATATAAAGGCTTAAAATACAGAAAGAGTTCAATTTTAGGCATTTATACCCTAATTTTCACGAAAGGTCCACTTATCACCTTTTGACGGAGAACTGTCATTAAATATAGTTTTGATCACTCTTATACATTCTATTGGACCAAATATAACTCTTCTTTAGAATCGGGACATCAAAATTTACTTTGTGTAAATTTTTGGTACCTTTCTGATAAACTTCTTTTTTTAATGAATAGTGTAAAATGTTGTATTTTAATTCAAAACCTCTTTTTAATCTAATTTATTTATATGATTAGATTATCTTTTGAATTGGTTTTAATGTGAAATTAGAATATATTTTTACCATTTAATCCGATGGTGGTCATTGGAATCAATTTCACTTTGAAATTGGACTCAAACTAGTGTCAATCTTTTGATACTTATTGTTTCATAAAAACACGCTATTTGCTCTCACATCGGGAATTAATTATTAAATTAATTAATGTGACTTATATGTTTTGAATTTTGTAAAATAGACTTCATTTTTGAATTCGGAATATCAAATATAGCTTAGGGTGAATTTTTGGTAATTTTCTGAAAAACAGCAATTTTGATGAATAGTGAAACCACTAAGTGGTACTTATAAAGACTGATTTTCCGTTTAAATTAAATTTTTCCATCATTGTGTTTTGAATTTCAAAAATCCGACATACATGGTTGTCATTAAGAAGTAAAATGTGGTTCAATGAGATTAAAATAATTTTTTGGTGAATAGTAACTTATTAAGTTCTTAATCGCGATTAGTGGTAATTAGTGTAGTTTAAGGTATAAATAACGCTTTAATAATATGAAATGACCTAGAAACATGTCCCAACCTTATTGGTTGTGTCATGGCCGACCAAGACAATCCATGGGTCAACTTGGGGACCCCATGGAGACACTTTGGTTGGGAAATGACATAAATAACTTTTTATTTAATGTAAAAGTAAAAATGACACAAACATAATATGTTTTACAAAAACAATCTTTACACCGGGTTATAAAGATCAGATTTTTGATTATAAATAGTCATTGGAAAGATAAATAGATTTCCTACATAATGGTATTTTTTTTATATAATTTTTAGACATTAAATAAATGAAATTATATATGACATAATAATGATGCAGCGATGACATCATTATTTGACGATTTAAATAAAATGGAAAGATAATGTAAAATCTATGAACTAAACATGTCCAAAGCCAATTGGATGAGTGGATTTAGAACCCTTATAACCTTATCCACGAATTATATCAATTTGGGACCTTTTAAAACCGAAACACATTTTCAAATAAAGTAATATTCCTTTACTTTCCAAAAGTGCCCCTCCTCTCCTCTTATAAAAGGCCCCCACCTCTACCACCTTACACACACTCCTCAAGCCTTTGTCTCAGCCAACCCCTGCCCATTTACTCTCTCCACATCCCTCTCCTCATCATAGAGGATTCCCTTTGGGAAGAATCCTTTCAAAGGAATCCTTTAGGCTCAAATCAAAAGTAGTTACACTTTTAAAGGTAATTCATTATCTCATGTTCATTTGTTTTATTTTGCTTCTCCAACCCCCTAAACTCTTTTTATTTACTTCTTTTGTAACAACACCAGTATCTTAAATATACTAGGATGTTGTTATAATATTTATTTGAGCTACACTCTCACACAAATACATCAAATGGATAAAGAACATACGGTTTCCGTGGATGGAGAAATTCTGCCTCCCGAAACGATGATTTTTCAATACTCATTTAACACTTTCAAGGGTGGCCATTATGATGTCACTATTTTTATATATGATATATAATATGTTTATTTTTTTCTTTAAGCTTCTGTATTTTTCATTTTGGGCATACCTTTATGGTTTCCATTATGGGTGAACACGATATCTTCATTTAAGGAAGTGCGGACTTCCGCCCCCTCAAAGTGATGTGATTCGTTAATGCCATATGTGGGACGTGTAAAGGATGGATTTAAAGTTATTATATATGATTTTATAATGGAATTAGAATATACCTCTATATCATTATTATTTCTTTCCATTAAAGTATGAGATAGAAATGAAAGTAGCGTTCATGCGTACGTACGGCTTACTGTCTCCATGAACGGTGCATTTCATTTCTTATCCCCAAATTTAATGTACTATTAAAAGTACATGTATATAATTGATATATGTAATTAATGATATATATAAATTATGAATAAAATTATGGAATTAAAATATACATACCTCTCATTTAGTTTTAATTCCATTAATATGACAAAGAAATGAAAGTAGCGTTCATGCGTACGTACGGCTTACCGTCTCCATGAACGGTGCATTTCATTTATTACCCCTAAATGATTATGTAATATTATAAATACATGTATATGCTGGATATATATGATACATATTATATCCAAATCGGGAATTTCATTTTGGATATAAAGAACCTTTGACCACACGAACAACATGTAAATTTTAAGAAGTCCACTTTCGACTTAAGAACCAAATATTGAGAAAACAAACATTATTAACTTAAATGGTTACATAATGATTATAACATGTAAATAAGTGATATAAAAGAAATAATGAACTTCAAAAAGGTTCTTAATCAAGTATAAATTAACTCAAGTTTATTATTCAGGACGTTAAAGAACGATCGAGTCAAGTCGGACCCGAGGTAAGGGACTTCGTCTCAATCTCCTTTCACTGAGGCATATTTCGTTTTATACACAACTTTCTTTTATACGTTGTATAAACCCCTTTGACTTTTAATTTTATACAAAAGGAATATTTTTCTACGAAGCGTTTTACAAAACGACAAAAAGGATTGTTTTTTAACGTACGCGGTGACAACGACCTTTTCCGCCATTGCGAGTATTATTTGGTCTTTGGATTTCTCTACAAGACGTAATGTTTTTAAAATAAAATAAATACCATATAATCTTTTCTGTATTTTGGTATTGAAAATGGTTTTGATAAAGGATTATATTATGTCAATATATTTATGATATATTGTGATTGAAATGTGGAAATGTTATCTTTCCATTATATTGGTTTTATGTTTTATGATTTTATATTGGTACTTGGGCATTTTAACGGGTGGTTACGTTATAAACCATATGACAGGTGGTGTCGTGAATACCAGGACGGGTGGTTACGTTATAACCTCCAATGCATTGGGTATGGAAGTCGGCCGTATGGCTATTCCATTAAGTATGTATGGAAATTGGCCGTATGGCTATTCAATTAAGTGATATGTGTGGAAGTCGACCGTATGGTTATTCCACATAAGTATGTTTATGTCCCAAGTTACCTTTATATATGTTATGTGTTATTTTTATGGGTTTTATGTTAATCCTTTGGTTACAAAATGGTAAGTAATGATACTTTATTCAGTGAAGAGTTTTTACTACTTCATGAAGGTGAAGGTATTACTTTGATAGAGTATATATGGTTAAATTGATGTTTGAAAAACTAACAGTTTTCATTCTTTCTGTATCCCTTACTGAGCTTTTTATGCTCACCCCAAGTTTTTTTGAAATGTTTTTCACAGGGCTTAATGTGGAATAAGGTCAAGGATGGGATCAAGGAAATGTCATGCTATATAAAACATGGAACTAGACATGTTTCTTTTAAGCGTTTTTTATTTATTTATGGAAACTTAGTAGAAGTGACTACTTTGTAATCTTTTGAGATGTAATAGTTATGTTCTAATTCTCTAAAACTCTAAACCTGAAAAGATCCTCAACGTGAATTATTCATTTAATTCAATATTAAGTAAGGTTTAAGGCCGGGGCCTTATACTTTCTGAGCTTTTTATGCTCATCCCAAGTTTTTTTGAAATGTTTTCATAGTTCAAGGGAAAGGTACATGATATGATGATAGGGTCAAGGAAGTGTCAAGAAAGAATCCATGTTTTATTTTAAATATGTTTCCATTGATGGGAAAGAAGAATACTATCTTTATGTAACCACTTTTTTTATATGTTGAATTTAATGCAAGTTTTATGATCTAATACTCTAAAACTCCAAACCCGAAAAGATCCTCAATGTATAATCTTGTAATAACTCAAGATTAAGTAAGGTTTAAGGCTGGGGCCTTATATATATTACATGATTTTGTCTATTATTTCCCCAATTAATTGATTTTGTCTATTATTTCCCCAATTAATTGATTCTGTCTATATTAATCAATGGGAGATAATATAGAGTGTTCATAGAGTAAATTCATTGAGATAAAATTATAAAATTTCAATGTCATTTCAAGATTGAGGAAGTAATATATTTCCAAAAGATTAATCCCAAAATATTATATAAGTGAATTTAGAGGGAAATTCATAAAAGAAAATTTTTATCAAAATAAATCGTTTCAGATAGGTAGGATAATTGATGCAAAAATTTAAATATGTTTTTTGAAAAAAATAACACTTTCATAAATGAATATACACTTCATATTCAAATTCAATTTTAGAAACGGTGTAGTGAAAAAATTAAAAATAATTTAATTTTGAAAGGAAACATTACAACTAGATCATTGAAATTAAATAATGGTTATTAAGAGTAAATGTGTCGTGGAAGATATTTTATTTTCTTATAAAAGGATGGAATAATATTTTAATATTTTGAAATTCCATTATTGAAAACCCATGACATAAAAAGTGTAAAAATCATCTTTTTTAATAGTGTGTAAGGGAAATATGATTCCCACTTGAGTTAATACATAATTGGGTTTCCACATAAAAGGGGAATTGTAGCAAGAAAGAGAAATATAAACAAGGAGTGAAAACCATCATTAAAGATGATGAGAATTATAATCAATAATCATATAGTTATGAGAATAAATTATATAAAGGTAAATATTTTTAATAAAAAAATTTAATTACCCATAGATATTGAAGGGATTATATTATCAACATAAAATTGATGAAAATAAACAAGTAAAAAAATAGTAAATAAAGACTCATTTTGACATAAGAAAAGAAGCTAATTTAAGAAGAACCTCTTATTATAATTTATAACATCTACTAAAGTTCATGAATATATTTTATAATAGAATATAATTCATAATCACAAATTTTATAGCTTTATAAATATATATATATATATATATCCATTGTAAAAAAACTTATAATTATAATCTATATGTATATTAGTTTGTAATTATTTATTGTCAATATAGGGTGTGAGTAATCTTGATCACCTTGAACTAGTTTCAGGATGCGGTGTTGTTCACAATTTTACAACTAAATTTATTCATTACCAGATCATAAATGGTACTATAAATGATGGATTATAATTTTTTTTTAAATTTACAATTTCTTTATATTCTATTTGTCTTATATTCCCTAATGCTGAAATTGATGATGAGAAAGTGTAGTTATTTTTAATCAAACAGACATAGGTATCATAATTGATTAGATTGATAATAACAATACCATTATAGAAGAAAAATTAAAATCATTAGTTACTTATTTATATCATATATTATTAGTAATTAATTTATCATAGATAGCCCAAATATTATTTTATTGCATCATATTTTTAGGTGGTTAGACCGACCTAATCATGATTATACCACAATTAATGGACAATTATGAACTGAGCTATCGTATTATCACTATTGATGATCTATATAGAATTTTTTTAATGTTATATAATAGTGATAAACCAAAATTAATTATATGTAGAATAAGTTTTAATTGATATGAAACTATTTGCAAGTGTGAAATTATTTTTTCCAACATAATTAATTAAATTTAGTCGCAAAAATTTACAAGGATTTCTTTATCATATTTTTAATTAGTATTCTAATTTTTTATAAAAAATCATTATAATTTCATAGACACCACATTTATCTATTAGAACCCCCATCAATGTATATTCATGATGAAAAATGGACTACAATGTTCCATGGAGTTGGTAACCTTTACATATGAAGGATGATTAAATTTTCTGAAAATTGAGATAAATTTATAATATTTGTAATTACTTATTATATATTTCATAAATATTTATTAAATTACATATATGGAAATCCATTTAAGATGGTGAAATAAAATGTAACATGATGATTCGTGAAGGTGGATGTCTCCATGATCAAATGAATGATATTTTTTCCCGTGACGGAAAAGGGGAAAGACTTACAATGGTTACTAGCACTAAATTAAAAAATTACCTATAATATCAATAATGAAGAAAAAATAAATATTTGAAAAAATATATTTGAATCGAAAAATAGAAAAAGAAAAATATTTAATTAAAAGTTATTAAATTTGTCGATAACATCGAGGTTCCATGAGAGGATACATTGAAAAGGGGGAATTTGGAAAAACTATTATGACCAAAATCATAAGGATGTAAAGTAAAATTCTACAGTAAGAAATTAGGGAAGAGTGTAAATTGGAAACATAAATTTATTGTGGTCTTGAAGGGGTGGTGATAGACCCCTTTTTTAAGTTTTGAGAATGAATTTTTTTTATTATTTAATCTTAATATAATGAGAGCACAAGTTTCACTTGTCACGAATATTAAAAAATGAACAATAACTGAGTATAGCTAAGGTTTGATTCATCCACATCTCAAAAACATGATTATAATCCTTTTTTTCTATGATAGGATTTTACCCTTTTGGAGATCCCATTTTACCATTCGGCTTTTAGAATGGGAACTATTTCATACCTAAGAAATTCTTTTTTATGCCTAAAATAAAAATAATCATTATTAAATATAATGGACCTTATAAATAAAAATTTTGAATCAATTTTATTATATTAACATTATATTTTTAATAAAAATAAATTATAATATAAAAAAAATGTATAATATATTAATACAAACATTAGATAATTGTACATTATAAGTTATAAAATATCATAAATGGGTTTGTAAAAAAATATTTTTAACTTTAAAATGACTCTTATAAAATAAATATTTTTTGTAGTAATTTTTTAATAAACATACAAGTCAAAATTTTATATTAAGAATCTTGTGAGAGTCCATTTATCTGTAAAAATCTTATTTTTCTCTAATCATGTAAAAATATATTTTTATATAAAAAATTGTCATAACATAATATTATTATAATAAAATTACAAATTAATTCCAATTTATCTAATTAAAATTATATAAGATTACTTATAAATGTAAAAAAAATATAAAAAAAATTATGAAAAATAACTTCTAGAAAATATTTTTCAATCATACTTCAATTTAATATCCAATAAAAATAATATTGGTGTTAATATATTAATCATATAAAGAATATATATTTTTTGTAAAGTATATTTTTTTTTAAAATAAATATTATAAAATAAACTTTTTTTCAAAAAATATCACGTTTGGGAATAAAATGAATTTCTCCTTTTTCATGCATAGTAATAACTACAGGATGGATATAAATTTAATATTTGGACAATATTAAAAATAAATTTCATTAAAATATTTCTTAGCTCAAGAGTTGTTACACAATATAAAATATTAGTCATTTGAAAAATTATTACCTTTATATTAACAAAAATATTCACTATGTAAAATTTAAAATAATAATTTATATTATAAAAATTAATTTCTTTATCCATTAATATTAAAAAATTTATTTTAATTTTATGAATAAATAACATCATGTATTATTTATAATAATATAAATAATAATATTTAATTCTTATATATATATATATATATATTTCTATTTAATTTTTATCATTATTTATTACTCCAGATTTATTTTAAATTTTATAATAATAAAACATAACATCATCATACTAATAAAAGAACACACACACACACACACACACACATATATATATAATGACCATGATTACAATAATGATAATTTCTTCAAATATATAGAATTACTAAAATTAATCATTTCATTTTCACTTATTAGGTCACATTTCTCAGTTCTATAGTTTTCATTTTAGATATCACAATATGCTTTCAACTCTGATGATGTTCTTTTTAATTATAGGCTTTTATTGGTTATTAGTAATCCTCAAGGGTGAAGATGACTCAAGAGATCTCTTCATCTCATTGATTTTATTACTATCTATTTATTATCCCCTTTTAATTTATGCACATTAAATGGACTTGGTAATAAATAGTAACTAAAAATCCATGACTTATAATGCATAGTTTCAACTTCATTTTTTGCAATGTTTTACTATGAATGAGTATATTTTTTTATTTAGTTCATATCTTGTATGACTTATTACTTAATGATTTTCAATTACATTAAAAATGTAGAAATAATTGTCAATGAATTTTAATGATATAATTTATGGAAAAATATAAATCTTTATAACCGAGGGAATTATAAAAAATGTTTTTTATAAAAATATATCAACATAGATTGGTTTCTCCTTTCCAATAAAATTTTCACTATCTACCTTTTGGTAGTAAGTTTTTCACTTATATTGGGCCAATAGACTACTTCCTGATTAGCCCAGAAACACAAAATTGTGTTTGTAAACTATCCAGACTGATTGGCCCTCTTCAAATGAATTGTTTCCAAATGTTCCTCTGTTATCTATATTCTTATCTATAAATTTATTTCACTTATTTTCATCAATTATTCATATTTATTAAATATATACAATAACTACATCATTTCACTATTTTGTGGTAATGACTTATTCAACCTCCACTCTATATTCCACTTTTATACTATCAACAGTTTTAGTTGTATTGATCAATTCCTTGTGAATGATGGAACTAATGTGTTCATTACTAATTTTTAATATGAACTTCTCAATTATCACATCAATCATGCCTCTAATTTTATCTAGGAATGATCAACCAATAATTATGGGGGTCTTCTCCTCTTCAATTTATAACAATAGTAATTCAAAAACAACTAAAATTTATCCACCTTGACTACGAAATATTTAAGAAAACCTAATTTATTTCTCCCCATTAACACAACCTTTTTTTTAAAACGCTTTTGGGAATCATCTTCTCTATCCCCCTGATTTTTGAATGTAGTGTTTAAAATGACATTCACACTCACTCCTAGATCACACAAATCATTCCAAAATATTATGACACAAAATTAAAATGTATTGAACTACTACATAGCTCTTTATTCTTCTTTGGAAGACTCCTATACACCATTTTTTAGCATTATAATTAGATTGGTATTGTTCCCACTTCCTCAAGTTTTCTCATTCACGATACCAATTCTATTAACAAATTGTAATATGTTGTTACTTCCTCTAAATATTTTGAGAAGTGAATGTTGATATTCTTAACCATGTGAAGAATATTATCATAGTTTTTCTCCACTATCCATTTTATCATTATCATTGAGAAAGGTAATCTTGGTTTATAGGGTAGTAGGAATTCATATATTTCTTTTTCATTAAGTACATTTTCATTCTCCATTTAATTTTCATTCTTTTCCTACTTTCATTAATCATTTTCTTCTTAATGTTTTATTCAATTTTAATTACTTTCCTTCAATTTTATTCCACTCATTAGGGTTATGGAATTTAGTTTTCCATAGGTTCTGATCTCTGTTTCAGCTAGATACACTCCTCTAATAATTTTCATATGATATATAGGAATATAAATATCCATGATTTCCAAATTCCATATATATGTGCATTGATATTCTGAGACCTCTTTATATTCTATGATGTAATATCCCATTATGGTGAAAATGGGGAAAATGATAATGTTAATTATTTGATTTTATGTTGGATTAAGGGTTTCTTATGTTTCCATCCCTATTGCCTTAGTCATTACCCTTAACTCAGTTATTTTGGATGCAACCCCTAAAAAAATACATGGATGGTTATAAAAAAAATTGGAATACTTGATGTATGTATCTTATGGTTATTTCATATACAACCTTACATCCATATTCATTTTCATGGACTCCATTTAGGAAACTATCCAATTATTGTGTTCTATGTAGACATATATCTTATTAGATCCATCTAAATTTATTGAAATAAATATCTATCCATTTAATCTAGAAAATTGTAACTCTCTTAATGTGACTGCCTAATCAACAATCCTCTAGCCACGACATCAATGTTTCAGATTTTTTCCTACGGAAAAAATTTATAAAATGTTTGAATTAAAATCAATATTTAATTCCATAGTTATGGAATTTTTTTATTATTTTTTGAAATAATTCATTACCCTTCATATAGTGATTTAACATCATTTAGACTAAATTTTAAACTATCAACACAAATATGAATGGAATTTGAGGGAGGGAATATTCGGGTTATAAATTTTCTTTCAAAATAATCCCACGTAGTAATAGAAATATGTGGATGGATTTGAATCCATTCCATAACATTATATCTCCATGATAACCAAAACATTCCTAGACACATTTTCTCACACATACCATTATTAATTCATAGTTATCACATAGTTTGAGATAACTGAATTAGATACTCTGAAAAGTCTTATATATTTATATATATAATTTCATGTCTTAAAAATGTGATTTACGTGAATAAAATAGCATATAATTATATGATAACTATGATTACTACTATTTATTTTGATTTTGATTAACCATATAACTATATTTTAATGAATCATTTAATATAATAAAACATTTGGGAGTTTTATTTATGTATATGATACATAAACTACTAAAAACATCAGTTACTCATGTGTTTATAATGTATGAGTAAATGTGACTACCCAAGGAGAATAAAAATTATTAAAATAAAAAGATCCATATGTTGGTAGTTATGGGTATATATATGTTTCTTGGCTAAACCTCCCTAGATATGGATTGAAAACTTTTATATTCTTCCATTAAAAAGAATTTACTATCATACCATTGAGATATAATTAATCATGTTTGAATGTTATGAGATTCAGACTAGACCATGGATATATCATGAAGGTGGGATGATTTTCAACTTAGTGATCTTTATGAAAAAAATATTAATATTATTATGATATATTGGATTGTAACATACCCGACAATAGAGTCATGAAAATTTTTCCCTGAGCTGAGTTGCCACATTAAATCAAGAGCACCTCCCCATATTCTAGTGGTTACCAACTAGAATTTAGGGTCTAATAAGTCACATGGGGAGACTATACCCTATTACCAGAGTAACCCACAACTGATAAAGAAATAAATAGTGGAAACAATATGAAATAAATAATGAACATGAATCCTCAAACAACTCCCAACATCTCAGTAAAACCCACCAAATATACAATAAATATGTCATTGCATTCTAATAATGCCAAAAGTGATCGAAAAGAAAAAATAAGTTAAACAGTTGAATCCCAATAAGTTTCTAATTCCAATTCTGGAACCTCATCCATGCAAATCCCAAGACCGACTCAACTCCCTTGAAATGTGTATTTTCCCTTTTCCTGACCTTTAAACATGAAATATTTTCGGGTATCCAACGACACCTAAGTTGGGTGGGACTATGACTCAGTAGTCCACCACAAATAGTTCCAATAAAATATCTAGTCTAAATTGATGGGGTATGAATGTACAAAGTAAATGAAATGTAACCAAAAGATAACACATGTTCCACTAATTAATAGTATGTACTTTAACCATTTCTTTCATTATTACTATTTTCATCGCTTATACTGTTTTCATTACATAATTCATTTTTATTATTTGTTCCATGGGTTTTCCATTCACATATCTTACACAACGATTTAAGGCATTCAATCACTATGAATAAAGGAATAAGTAATGTCCCTATTTCACAAAGGGTAATCACATAACAAAAAATAAATCATACTCACCTCGAATCCTTAGTATGGGTGGTCTCATCGAATGTAGCCTTTAGGGGAATTGATCATCTGTCCCCTTACTTAACCCGTTCATTTTTTTGAGGAGTTTAGAGCCACCATCTAACTCAACTTGTGGGCATAGAGCCTCATGTCAATACCAGACACTACAAATCCATGTTCCCATTCATATATATATTAATTCACTATACATACCATACCAAAAAACATACAAAAAATACATATAACATTCACAAACCATAACAATCAACATGGGAACTCATATTATAATATAACCTAATAACATATTTACCATTTAAATTTGTTATCCAATTTATCCCAATTCTTATTCTTATGCACCAAACCAGTAGGCATGTTCAATAATTACCTGTATATCAACCCATTTAAGATATTCATTAATTCAACTATTATATCTCATTTAAAATATTCATCAATTCCAAATTTATTTCCCATTAAACATGTTTACAATTTCATATGCACTAACACTATTTGAAATTTCTAACAGAAATCATATGCCATTCGACACAATCTCAATTAACATAATTAACCTATTTTAAATCCATGACCCACAAACCCTTATGCCATTTTCAGCCATAGGCACAACCATCAATATTCCATTACCAACTCAACAGACCTTATTAAAATGACCTTCATGAGCTCTATGTTATCACGCGTCAAATGTATACTTAACCTTCCCAATTTCTAGGTTTGGGAATGTTGGTGCACCATGTGGGTTACCATAAATCAGTTTAATTAGCCTCCATAAATTCCATGGGGATTATGAGAGGTTCCACTCAACATTGAAACAAACATTTTACCACATATCACTAAAGGCGCCAAATTCCAACTAGATGGAACCTAGAATATAATGTGCATGCACAAATGCATATTAAAACAATGGGATATAACCTGTAAACCAACTATATTGAATCCAAATATGAATGAATGCTCAAATTTAGCATTGGATTTGGATTGAATCACCCTTTTAATCCTCAACATAGATTCCAACTGAAAATTGAAGGTTTTATTGGTTTGGACGATGATGGATGCAGCTAAAAGACGTAATACGTGATAGAGAATCAAGTGGAGTTCAAAACATACTCAGATATTTGATCCACAACCAATGACACTCCAATCCGTCAATAATCAAAGGATAACCACCCAATGGATGTTTGGGATGCTGGGGTTTATTACTAGGGATAGATTATGGAGGAGGAAGTGGAAAATTGGGATGGATAATAAAAATACCTAAGAGTACAATGGTATTTTTTTCAATTTTTATGGGGGCACACAGTTTGACCACTTGGTTTTCCAAACCAGCTGTATACCACTGTTTGAAAGTAGATGAGTTGCACGGTTTCCTTAGAGTCCCAGATGGTTTTATAAACTATGATCCCATTGTGAGATGTTCCACTAACCAAGGATGCATGGTTTGGCATTCCCCCTTTCATGGTTTCACTTATTTGTGCACCCCTACTAATAGATAAAATAGTTTGGGCACACTGTTATCTCCACCCATGCATCGACCATGCAATATGAATTGGATGGATAAATTTCATTTCTTTTGTGTCTCAATCCACCATAACACCCTAGGCCTCCTGAAACACATAGAAAAATTACATTAAACAAACTTTAGAGAATTGAAAAAAAAATATACAATGAATTACCTCTATGCTTTTCAGGATCGTAAAAACTCCCCATTTTATAATGTATTTTCCTCAAGCCACACTTTGATGCTCCGTTGATATTCTGAAGAAAAAGATAATTCCCCTAAGCCTACATATCCAACCATCTCCCCCAATATTATTACAGATCACTACCATGATATTATAGCACTCTAACCTGCAATAAATCTGTTCCCTACAATAAATTCTCACTACATCTAACAGAAGTGAACCAGAATCTCTCCAAGGACACATCAACCTCAAACCAAACACGAGCTATAAGATCTCCATAGGTAATCCAAAGAAACAGTGCCTAAATCACAAAACAAGTAAACTTAGTACATATCATAATACCGTCATGGTAGGTCCAATAAGTACCCCATTGGTCTGATCCTCTCCACAATCCATGACCCAAATCACTTGGTTTCATTTTACCCTATTTTCCAAACTCTAATGGTGACCCAAACTCGAAAAATCCCTTAGAAACCACCCAATCATTCAGACCAAATTTACCAAATCTCATCATTCTAAAACATGACACCCAATATTCCCATCCCATAATCAAGAATCCAAGAAACACCAAAATCACTCATGGAACCCTAATGGTCAAAATCAAGTCAACAATCTCTATCAATTTTAAATCAACCAAATATCGCATCCTCGAGTCCCGTTAATCTAAAACACCGATCACATCCTCAATCAAACACCTTATAATTGTGGAGATCCACAACACACACTCTAACTCACCCCCACAAAACTTCTATGGTTTGCACCACCATTTTCAAAAAAACAACTAGAAACTCAACTAATCTTTCACAACAAAACTGATGTTTTTTGTACAAAATTGATGTTTTTCCTAACTCACGGTGCCCGAATACCCAAAAGCACTTCACCACTTTATTAGAATCTGACCATGCTTTCAAAACCACATGGAAGGACATACCCCCATTTACTATTACGGATTATGATCAAATTTTCCCTCCTCATATACTATAACGCCCTGACCCTAGATACCCAGAGTCGGTGCATTATTACATAACATTGGCATGATCACAAAGGATCAAGTCTCGAATGACCAATTAGTTTAGTGGTCTTGGAAACACTAGATATATTCATAAGTCTTACATTACATCATAAGGTAAAAAACTACAACAACATCTTGTCTTGATATCCCCTAATACTATCCCTATAGGTCATTCATAAATTACTTCTTCATTATCCTGGGTAAAATAAAACATTGAAAGGGGTGAGCTCAGTTGCTCAGTAAGGATAACTTTATAGCAAAAGCTTTCATAGATAAGCATAAACACTTAAGGAAGTTTATAACTAAAACAAAAGCCTTTTAAACTTGAAATTCATCATAAAATGGCAAATATAAAATAAAATAATACTATTTACTTACTCACATGGATATTCTACTAGTAGAATGATCACATGAAATATCAATAAACACTTTCATAATGATGGAATGCATAATGCCATACTATCATAACCACAGAGCCAAGGCCTCGTGCCAAGACTACAAATAAGATTTTTCCAAGGCCTTGTGCCAAGACACTAGTTTGTCTCATGAGACCTACCGATGCATCGAGGAGCTATAGCAGGCTCCACCCGTCAATTACTAAGTCCAATGCATTCCTCGTATGAACAGGTTTAAACATAACATAAACATTCGTATTAAAACTAGCATACGAAATGTCAATACTTTAACCACAAACCATGAATGGTATAAAAATAGCACATCCACAGTCAAACATAACTCATTTGATACAATATGGAAGATTTTATTGTATCAAATTAACCTCAATCATGAATAATGAAGGATATTTACATTAAAAAAATCATCAAAATATTGAGAGAAATATCCCTCTTTTTCTTGAAAACATTTAAAAGCCACACTATTTGTCAAGAAGATATATAAAATAGATTTTTGAATCAAATTGTCCCAGAACACTTTGAAACTTTTAAAAGGTATTTTGGTTTGAAAACATTAATGTCCATATAAATAAATCCTTAAAACCATTTTTAAAACATGGACATTAATGAGA
Organism: Viscum album; assembly: GCA_963277665.1. NCBI lineage: Eukaryota > Viridiplantae > Streptophyta > Magnoliopsida > Santalales > Viscaceae > Viscum > Viscum album. The sequence goes on along the minus strand of OY728153.1, from coordinate 1,462,768,454 downwards.
AAGATTTAGAATAATAAATCTTTAGAACATTAAAATGATATTTAGTTAGAGTTCCTAACCAAAAGATAGACACTTGAATACAAATAATTGAGGTTATAAAAAATTTGTAATATCATGAGAATAAAGGGATTCATGATATATTATGTAAAATTACATTATATACACCATAATAAAGTGGTTTGGTGTATAACAACAAAGAAGTCTCAATGGAATGTAAATTGAGATGAAATATCTCATAAAGGCTGTATCCTTAGGTTAAGGATAAATCAACGAAATAATTATGTCTGACAAATATAAATACACTAAATATGATTGGATATTTAGTGTAAAACAATCAAAGGACTTTCACACATATTCTAGTAAAAACAACACCAATGAATTGGATGTTTATCTCAACAAATCGAGATTGGGTAAACATTACTCTTATCAAGTTCATATCGATGACTTGAGAATTTATAAATGGAGTGATTATGTGTATAAAAACTATATCCACAGAAAGGGGAGTGGAAATTATGACATAATCAAATGAATAGTGATTCCACACATAATCTTAGAGTAAAATAATCAATGAAGTATGCATAAAGCCGAATGAGTGGAAATTGAAATTTCAAATTCACTTATTGATTTGGTAACATACAAAACATACACCCATGAAAGAAGGATCATACAATGATGATGTAAATATACATTAATTAATTTATATTACAGAATGAATACAAACATGGGTAGTACACACACCACATGTAATAAATAAGTGGTGAACAATGGAATTCTCACGGAATTAAAAGTGAGATAAGAAACCCCTTACCTTGTACTTTTCCTTGGTTGGGGGTAGGTTAACCTCCTGTATAATGTTTAAATAAATGTTATTAAATTATTCATGAATCATATACATTAATGTGATATCATATATGATCTTTTAACATTTCTTTGTTAATAAAATATTAGAATTATCGTCGTTTCAGTTGTTAACTTACTCGTTTTCTTTTATATGTTTTGTTACGTAAGCCATTTTTTTCATGGATAGGTTGTATATTTTTCATATACATAATTATATAAAGTTCTTAAACATAATTTTTAAATCATCAAATGATAATTATACTTGAATGGATATGATGGAAAATGAATTTCATCGCGTTCGTGGAGACGGTAGTCAGTACGTACGCACGAGCAACAATATCATTCTTTTGATATTTAAATGATATATAATTGGATGGTATATCATTTATAAAGAATCATTACCATGTTATATTTATTATTTAAATGAGTTACACATAATTATTATACCCACCCAAATAATAATACATTGAATAACAATTACACCACGACGTGGAGACGGTAAGCCGTACATACACACGTATGGTGACATGTTATTCAAAGGGTGGATATAATACTGAATATGGTTGTACCATATTTATAATAACATCACAGTATATATAGAATACTAGAGTTATTATTTTATAATGGTAATAACGAAGAAAGTAGAATTGGAAGAAGAAAGGAACTTGAAAAGGGGTGGTGAAAACATTGCCTCTTCTTCGGGTTCTTCCATTTGATTTGATCAAAAGGGCTCCTTAGGTTGGCTTTCTGATAAAACTAAGGCCTCTAGGTTGTATTGAGGGAAGTTGAGAGAGTATTTGGGCAGGGTTTGGCCAAACCAAAAGGCTTTTAAGGTGTGAAGAAATGAGAAGGAGGAGTGCCCTTTTATAAAAGGGGTTAGAGGCACCTTTGGAAAAGCTAGAAATATTAATTTATAATAAATTCATATTCGGTTTCTAATGGATCCAAAGTTGATTATTAAAATTTTAAGGTGGGGATAGGTCGAAAACCATTCAAAAAATATAATTTAGACAGGTTTGGGTTACTATATTAACCTTATATGTTGGTTTTAACTCTTAGTTAATTAGTTTGACATTTACCATGTCACTTTGTACTTTTATATTATATAGTTAATAAACATACTATATACATCCAATATACCCCCTAAGTGGTCCATTAATGATATACCTATCATGATATAAGTCTTTTGGCCGAACCTTATATTTTTAGGAATTTAATATCAATTAATAATATAATATTTGTTTTAAAAACTCTTTTATGTCAATTTTGACACTATTTAATAGTTGATTTTTGTGAAACTCATAACAGAATGATTATTTCAAAAAAAGTCAATTAAATCAATCCTAATATGTCATATTATCCTATAACATTAGTTTAATTCATTAAAAGTCTTAAATTATATTTATTTGTGTATTTATAATATTATTTATTTTAATTTTTCACTATTATGGTAATTACTGCATCAACATTGTGTCATAAATATATTAAATTATTTAATGTCTAAAAATTATAAATAAAATATAATTATGTAGGAAATCTTATTATATTGCTAATGAATATTTAAAATCGAATTTATCTTATGTACAACCCTCTATTAAACATGTGTTAATAAATAAACATTGATTTTAACTCCTTTAACTCTTCTTTGAATTAAATAATAATAAATGTCCTAATCTAATCCAAGTGGACATAAATGATAATATTTTATTCCTAAGGTTTTTTTTGGTCGAGATACACTTGTCCAATAGAATTAGGTCACGTGTTAGGGTAATATTAATATCATTTTTACCCTTAATTACCCTATTTACTTTTAACCGTGGTAAATAAAAGTAAAAAGTTACTATTCACCAAAAATTATTTTCATCTCATTGAACCACATTTTACTTCTTGATATTAACCGTGTCTCTCAGATTTTTGAAATTCCATTCACAGAAGCGGTAAAATTATGTTTTATGAAAAATTCAGTTTTTTAACTACCACTTAGTAGTTTCACTATTCATCAAAAATTTAAGTTTTTCATAACAATGCCAAAATTTCACCCTAAGCTATAATTGATATTTCAAATTCAAAAAAGATGTCTATATTACAAAATTCTAAACATATATGTTGCATTAATTAATTTTATAATTAATTCCCGTTGTCACAACAAATAGCGTGTTTTTAAGAAACAACATATATCAAAAGATTGACAATTGTTTAGGTCCAATTTCAAAGTGAAATTAATTCTAATGAACACCATTGGATAAAATGGAAAAAATATATTCTAATTATACTTTAAAACCACTCAATAATATAATTTATCACTATAATTTATTTTGATTTAAAAAGTTGTTTTTAATTAAAATTTAGCAATTTTCACTATTCATCAAAATATATGTTTTATCCGAAAAGATCCAAAATTTCACCCTAGGATAAATTTGATATTCCGAATCCATAAATGAAGTCCATTTTGAGAGATAGAATTTATAAAATTTCAAAAAGTAGGTGTTATTATTCATAACGGCTAGTTTGATTGGTTGTGGTGTGCTAGAATCTCGAAGTTGCGTACAATGCACGCCAATGCATTATTCGAAGTGAAACGTACCGTGAAATCCTGGGGTGTTACATTATCCCCTCCTTCAATAAATTGCATACTCACAATTTTTAAAATTGTGCTTGGGAATATAATGGAAATTCCCAAATCGGAAAAAGAGTCAATAAAACTATCACTTTAAAAGAATGAAAGAGAGGTATAAAGGTCAACCATGATAACCCATACTCGGATTCCATGTAGGAAAACATGGATATGGATGATAAACTAAGTGTCAAGTTCTGATGGAGAGGGATAGAAATCATGATCATGAGAAAGTTAACAATAAGAAAACCACAAACTTATGTTGGGACAAACGACCATTAGTCTCCTAGTAGGAAAGTAAACAGACAACATTTTTTTGGTTTAAGTTACATTACATAAGGATGAGGAATTCATTTATGATATTGACTAAGAATATAAAGATATATACTTAAATTTTAAGTAGAGGTTTATTCTATAATAAATTTCCACCACCAACTAATTTTTTTTAAACGATGAGTATTCAAGAAGACTTGGTCACACTGGAAGAGCTAGAATAAACTTCTATAGAATCACATGATCCATGTAGGATGAACTATATATTTACATTGTCTTTAGAGATTAATCAAAACCAAAATGTTTAGTACAAGATCTAATGATCCCCCAAAAGGATATTCCTTGAGAGAAATAAACACAAATCTAAATTTCTAAAATTAAACCAACAATACCCCAATGTTAAATAAATACCATTCAATAATTAATTGTCCTTAAAATCCATCAATATAATCCAAACTAATATTGAAACCCAAAACATAGAATAATTTGATTATGTAGTCTCCCATGTTAAATTTTATCTCCAAATGACATCAAACACTCTTAAAGTCACATACTTAAAAGTAATTAACCTAATCACATATTCTCTATTATAGGTTAATCATTTCCATAAATAACCCAAATCACTATAAATCCACAATAAAAACATAGATAAAAATCCACCATTACTCCTCAAATAAAATCCCATACTATTCTATTTTCCTTGGGCATATAGTGTTCACACCAAAGCGAACAAATTCCAAAATAACATTTATCACTTAATCGCCAAATCATTTTCCTATACTAAGGGTATTCATTTGATAAGACATAAGATCCCAAATCAAATTATTATTGATCAATAAAATAATTTATCTAAAAATAATAGTCACACTAACCAGGGACTTCACGTAGTCCAGTGGTAGGCGATAAATCCCAATCGCACTTTGGTTGTGGGTTCAATTCCCACAGCTTTGTCCAACGCGACGGGTTGTCACACGGTCTACGTGTTGTCATTTTTCAAAACCTATATTTTATAATATTACCCAAATGATATAAATTCTTCAAAATAACATAACAGATTTTAACCACAAATGTTATATCATACCTTGAATTTTCATCCCAAATTATAATAACTTATAAATATCTAAAACCCCAATGATCATATAAAACCAAATGGTTATTTATAACTATATTCACAAGTGAAAAGATAATTATTCCTCAAATATCATTCTCACATGGAAAACTGCAGGGTTAAAAATACAAAAGAAAATTATTCCAATGTAAACCCACCAATAAAGAGCACTAATACTTTTTAAACATTTCTCCAACCATTTATTTCCACATAGCTTCTTCTTTGACCAAGAAAATATCATATAGAATAGGGTATTCACTCGGGTAATGGCCAGGTCGCCTACAATTACGGCAAATGAATGTAAATGGATTCTTGGGACCATTTTTATCTTCTTCCACAGTACACTTCATTTTTCATCGACAATTCTTCACTTTATGTCCTTCCTTCTCGCATGTAAAGCATTTCTTTGTCCCATTGAGACACTTTCTTGGGTGTCTCCTTCCACATTTCCTGCATGATGGAAATTGAAAATTCTTTTCTCCATGGTCTCCACTACTGGAGCTCTTATCATTCATCACCTTTCTCTTCTTTGTTGAGTCCGATAATTGGTTAATATATATATTTTTGATCATATTTTTGGAAAATTGATCTGGCATAAATAAGATATCTTTTATGCCTATCAACATTCCATTTTGTTGCTCATTGACACCACCATTCCCACCTTTTACATCATTCTCAAAGTCACCATGACATCCTTGGAATCCAACCATTGACTAAAACCAGAAAGCATTATGTGAGTAATAGTAGTCATACAATCATTTAGAGATTAACATGTCACTATATTCTCAATTTGAAACACATTAGGATTAATCAAGGTCATTTACTCTCATCTTATATATATAATACTTTAAATCGATTTGTAATGAAAATGTAAATTATCCTAAGCATATCCCCTGGGAGTGTCGTAACCAAGAGTGCAGCAAGGCCCATTGTCATGCACCAGTTCCCGTTCGAGTCTAGATCAAAGCGGTGTTTTCAGGTTTTACCCCTAGGTACATCTGTGCCAGATCCACCTCTACCTGCTCGTATCCAGACAGGGATGTATTGCTCAGAAAACTCACAAAATCTCTATAATACCAAAATTCTAGGAAGTTCTTCTATACTAATCCTCAAATTTCATCTTAGTTATATGTTCTATAATCAGAGTTTTTCTAAATCTAGCTTCCAAGGTTTGTAATAAACTTTCTCTGATACCAACTATAACGCCCCGACCCTAGATACCCAGAGTCGGTGCATTATTACATAACATTGAAATGATCACAAAGGATCAAGTCTCGAAAGACCGATTAGTATAGTGGTCTTGGAAACACTAGATATATTCATAAGTCTTAAATTACATCATAAGGTAAAAAAACTACAACAACATCTTGTCTTGATACCCCCTCATACTATCCCTGTAGGTCATTCATAAATTACTTCTTCATAATCCTGGGTAGAATAAAACATTGAAAGGGGTGAGCTCAGATGCTCAGTAAGGATAACATTATAGCAGAAGCTTTCATAGATAAGCATAAACACTTAAGGCAGTTTATAACTACAACAAAAGCCTTTTAAACATGAACTTTAGCATAAAATTGAAAATATAAAATAAAATAATGCCATTTACTTACTCACATGGATATTCTAATAGTCGAATGATCACATGAAATATCAATAACCACTTTCATAATGATGGAATGCATAATGCCAGACTATCATAACCACATATCCAATGCCTTGTGCCAAGACTACAAATAAGATTTTGCCAAGGCCTTGTGCCAAGACACTAGTTTGTCCCATGATACCTACCAATTCATCTAGGAGCTATAGCAGGCTCCACCCGTCACTTACTATGTACAATGCATTCCTCATATGAACAGTTTTAAACATAACATAAACATTCGTATTAAAACAAGAATACGAAATGTCAATACTTTAACCACAAACCATGAATGGTATAAAAATACCACATCCAAAGTCAAAAATAACTCATTTGATACAATATGGTAGATTGTATTGTATCACATTAACCTCAATCAAGAATAATGAAGGATATTTACATTAAAATAATTGTCAAACTATTGAGAGAAATATCCCTCTTTTTCTTGAAAACATTTAAAAGTCACGCTGTTTGTCAAGAAGCTATATAAAATAGATTTTTGAATCAAAGAGTCCCACACCACTTTGAAACTTTTAAAAGGTATTTTCATTTGAAAACATTAATGTACATATAAATAAATGCTTAAAACCATTTTTAAAACATGGACATTAATGAGAATGATTTAGAATAATAAATCATTAAAAGATTAAAATGATATTTTAGTTAGAGTTCCTAACCAAAAGAGAGACACTTGAATACAAATAATTGAGGAAATAAAAACTTTGTAATATCATGAGAATAAAGGGATTCATGATATATTATGTCAAAGTACATTATATACACCATAATAAAGTGGGTCGGTGTAAAACAACAAAGAATTCTCAATGGAATGTAAATTGAGATGAAATATCTCATAAAGGCCGTATCCTTAGGATAAGGATAAATCAATGAAATAATTATGTGTGACAAATATAAATACACTAAATATGATTGGATATTCAGTGTAAAACAATAAAAGTACATTCAAACATATTCTAGTAAAAACAACACCAATGAATTGGGTGTTTATCTCAACAAATCGAGATTGAGTAAACATTACTCTTATCAAGTTCATATTGATGACATGAGAATTTATCAATGGAGTGATTATGTGTATAAAAAGTATATCCACAGAATGGGGAGTGGAAATTATGACATAATCAAATGAATAGTGATTCCACACATAATCTTGGAGTAAAATAATCAATGAAGTATGCGTAAAGCCGAAAGAGTGGAAATTGAAATTTCAAATTCCCTTATTGATTTGGTAACATACAAAACATACACCCCTGAAAGAAGGATAATACAATGATGATGTAAATATACATGAATTAAAGTATATTACACAATTAATATAAACATGGGCAGTACACACACCACATGTAATAAATAAGTGGTGAACAATGGAATTCTCACGGAATTAAAAGTGAGATAAGAATCCCCTTACCTTTTACTTTTCCTTGGTTGGGGGTATGTTAACATCCTGTATAATGTTGAAATAATTGTTATTAAATTATTCATGAATCATATACATTAATATGATATCATATATGATCTTTTAACATTGCCTTGTTAATAATATCTTATAATTATCGTCGTTTCGGGTGTTAACTTACTCGTTTTCTTTTATATGTTTTGTTACGTAAGCCATGTTTGTCATGGATAGTTTGTATCTTATTCATATCCAAAATTATATAAAGTTCTTAAAAATTATTTTTATATCATCAAATGATAATTATACTTGAATGAATATGATGGAGAATGAATCTCATCGTGTTCGTGGAGACGGTAGTCCGTACGTACGCACGAGCAACAATATCATTATTTTGATATTAAAATAATATATAATTGGATGTTATATCATATATAAAGAATCATTAAAATGTTATATTTATTATTTAAAGGAGTTACACATCATTATTATACCCACCCAAATAATAATACATTGAATAACAATTACACCACGACGTGGAGACGGTAAGCCATACGTACGCACGTATGATGACATGTTATTCAAAGGGTGGATAGAATACTGAATATGGTTGTACAATATTTATAATAACATAAAAGTATATATATGATACTGGAGTTATTATTTTAGAATGGTAATAACAATGAAAGAAGAAGTGGAAGAAGAAAGGAACTTGAAAAGTGGTGGTGAAAACATTACATCTTTTTCGGGTTCTTCCTTTTGATTTGATCAAAAGGGCTCCTTAGGTTGGCTTTATGATCAAACTAAGGCCTCTAGGTTGTATTGAGGGAAGTTGAGAGCGTATTTGGGTAGGGTTTGGCCGAACCAAAAGGCTTTGAAGGTGTGAAGAAATGAGAAGGAGGAGTGCCCTTTTATAAGATGGGTGAGGGGAACCTTTGGATAAGCTAGAAATATTAATTTATAATAAATTCATATTCGATTTCTAATGTTTCAAAAGTTAATTATTAAAAGGTTAAGGTGGGGATAGGTCTCAAACCCTTCAATAAATAGAATTTATACAGGTTTGGGTTACTATATTAACCTTATCTTTAAGTTTTAGCTCTTAGTTAATTAGTTTGACATTTACCATGTCACTTTGTATTTTTATATTATATAGTTAATAAACATACTATATACATCCAATAGACCCTCAAGTGGTCCATTAATGATATACCTATCATGATATAAGTCTCTTGGCCGAACCTTAGATTTTTAGGAATTTATTATCAATTAATAATATAATATATTTTTAAAAAACTCTTTTTTGTCAATTTTGACACTATTCAATAGTTGATTTTTGGGAAACTCAAAACAGAATGATTACATCGAACAAAGTCAATTAAATCAATCCTAATATGTCATATTATCTTATAAAATTAGTGTAATTCATTAAAAGTAATAAATTATATTTATTTGGGTATTTATAATATCAATTAATTTAATTTTTCACAATTATGGTAATTACTGCATCATCATCGTGTCATAAATATATTAAATTATTTAATGTCTAAAAATTATAAATAAAATATCATTATGTTGTAAATCTTATTATATGCCTAATGAATATTTACAATCGAATTTATCTTATGTATAACCCTATATTAAAAATGTTTTAATAAACAAACATTGATTTTAACTCTTTTAACTCTTCTTTGAATTAAATAATAATAAATGTCCTAATCTAATCCAAGTGGACCTAAATGATAATATTTTATTCCTAATGTTGTTTTTGGTCGAGATACACTTGTCCAATAGAATTAGGACATGTGTTAGGGTAATATTTATATCATTTTTACCCTTAATTACCCTATTTACTTTTAACTGTGGTAAATAAAAGTAAAAAGTTACTATTCACCAAAAAATATTTTCATCTCATTGAACCACATTTTAATTCTTGATATTAACCGTGTCTCTCGGATTTTCGAAATTCCATTCACAGAAGTGGTAAAATTAAGTTTTATAAAAAAATTCAGTTTTTTTTAACTACCACTTAGTAGTTTCACTATTCATCAAAAATTGAAGTTTTTCAGAACAATGCCGAAAATTTCACCCTAAGCTATAATTGATATTCCGAATTCAAAAATGAAGCCTATTTTACAAAATTATATACATATAAGTTTCATTAATTAATTTTATATTTAATTCCCGCTGTCACAACAAATATCGTGTTTTTATGAAACAATATATATCAAAAGATTGACAATTGTTTAGGTTCAATTTCAAAGTGAAATTAATTCTAATGAACACCATTGGATAAAATGGAAAAAATATATTCAAATTATAATTTAAAACCACTCAATAATATAATTTATCACTATAAATTATTTTGATTTAAAAATTGGTTTTAAATTAAAATTTAGTATTTTTCACTATTCATCAAAATATAAGTGTTATCCGAAAAGCTCCAAAATTTCACCCTAGGATAAATTTGATATTCCGAATCCAAAAATGAAGTCAATTTTGAGAGATAGAATTTATAACATTTCAAAAAGTAGGTATTACTATTCATAACGGCTAGTTTGATTGGTTGTGGTGTGTTAGATTCTCGAAGTTGCATACAATGCACGCCATTGCATTATACGAAGGGAAACGTACCGCAGAAGATTGGGGTGTTACATATACGACTACATTTCCAAAATAAACTTTCCACTACAAACATAAAACTGGTGGTGGGTCACAACTTTCCACACCCACTCCTTTTCACCATATCATGTCAAACCACCCACGACTAGATTATTTAGAAAATATATCTATCTTGTTTAGAACACTTCATCTTTTTTACCTTCCCAAGGCCTTTACTGACTTGAGGACCAAACCTATCATCCAAAACGCATACTGAGTACATTCTCTCACTTCCAGAAGAACTCCATCGTCATGGGATCCACTACCCTAGAATCCATCATCTTACTCAATTGTACCCATTCATATTTGTAACATGTGAACTCTTACTACCCATCCACTGACTAAGGACAAATATGTGATTACTAAAGCACATTTACAAATTTTTAAACATACAATAGACTCCAAAACATCCACCAAAGGGGGTTTACATCGAATAAAATATATCATTCACTCTTAACCAAGTCAGTTTGTCCTTATCTAACTCATACTGTAGACAGATATCTTCAGTATTGGCTCGTCATTACCTCACTTGACCAAGTTTCCTTCACACATAAGGACACTCCATGGTAACTCCATCACTCTTACCATAAACCATGATCAATCAAGAATTATGTCTTAACCTTAAACCCCCATTATCATGCCATAAAAATTTCTAACACATGCAATTCAGATTACTCTTTCAACCTCTCCGAGCTCAAATACAATGTTTGGAATAACCAACCACCACACACAGAGTGCAACTAGACCTCTTTAGAAGAACCCAATGAGCACCTCATAGGTTTTTCATTGGAATCATGGTGCCACAACATCAACTCTATGCTCTACTCCACTAATCATAGTTGGCTTAAAAATCCCCAACATGTGAGTGTTCTTAACATATTTTTCCTCAAGTAATTACAACCACCCGAATTATAACTTAAATAATAAATTGAACCCTAAAACATGGGTGTGTCCAAATAAATTTTGTCTGAACAATAATAGATATATCAAAATATACCCATTACTAGTTTTTGTGAATGGTACTTAAAAAATTCATCAATACCCATTTCATCCTAAGGACCTCAAAAATAAATATCGATGGTGTACATACCACCATCAATATCCACATATACAACCCCATCAGAGTTAACTTCATGATGTCCCATGTCCAACCAAAGAACATCCATGTCTCTTTTCATAGAGATAATGCTTTCTCAGTGCACCAATGATGATGTAAAGATGCTGGGAGTGATCATCACAAGTTAAATGTACACTAATATTTTATCGACAAACACCACCCCAAGTTCCACCTCACTAATATAACCTCCCACTAAGAGATACCTTGACCTATAAATAGTCCTAGGATTCTCTTCCCACACACATCTCATTATCACATGACCACCACTGCTCAAGCATGATTTCTAACCAGTACTCACCATCACTCCATGATCATCATCCAAGAAACTATGTACCAATGTCTCCTTTCGCACTATGGACTCCAAACCAATCAAGTTCTTCCAGTATGACCATGGTTGAAAAAAACTAAAACAAAAAATTCCACCACAGCAATGGACCTCATAAGAACCTGAGAGGGGATGTGAGAATCATGGTGTTAATTTTTTATTTAAATAGATATATCTTGTTCTGATGTTTTTAGGAACCAATTAAACCTCTCTAATGATAAAAATAATAAAATTAATATTCACATTTAAAGATTAGACACAAAATATTTACTTGTTTCACTACCAAGGGATACATCCATTGAGAATACGCCAATAGGTTGTCGACTATACCAAAATCCACTAATCTTCACATGTTTTGGAGTAAAATAGATTATCCCAGTCATTATGTGCCAAGAACTCTTCCTTTATATGGTTTGAGGGACAGAAAATTATATTCCCCGGATAAAATCCAATGACTCCCCATTCTTACTGTGTTTGGTTGTATCTGAACTCAGAATATCAACATCATAGATTTTTAAATAGATTTTCATTAAATCAAGCATCCTCAACTATAGATAGATTCCTTGTTGTAGTTATATTTAAACCTATAGATGTATTCAAATTTTACATGCATTGTTAGTTTGTGAACTATTTGTCCACGTACTAAGCTCCTTCCTTCACATACCTTATTGCATCGTGTATCACGAGTTCTTCCTCCGTGAACAACTCCATCTCTTACATGTAATACCCAGATTCCACTGCATACATAATTTCCATTCATACAATGAGGCTTCCTACACATAAATTCCTACTCCACTTACTGTGAGGCTTCCTCTGTGTATTCCCCTACTCTGCGACCACATACTTCCATAACAAACCGCTTCCGTGTACTACTTCTTCTCTGCAGAACAACTCCACATATGAAAATTTTCTTCCAGGAACTGGTCTTTTTCCTCAACCTACTATCTTCCGTGAACTATTTTGGACTTTAACAAATTCTTTTTTGATTTAAATTAATGTCTTTTTGGGGTTTCTTCTTGAATATTACATTCTAATATATGTAGAATTAATATTACATTTTTAAATATCAGATCTATTACCTAATGAAGGGATTATTTCTCCTTATAAATTAATATTGATCTGTATAATCCGATAAACCGATATTTACCAAATCTTTGATACATCACCACCTCTACCACATACCATGTATCTCTTGTGAACTATATTTCCAATGTGGTGAAATCAATTTCTACATTGATTCTGAAAATGAAACCCTTCATGTTTTCTAAAAACACTACCACATTTTCATAAGCAACTTACCCATCCCATGAATTTTTTTCATCCGCAAACCACATGCCATCATACGAACATCTTACAATATCAAATCATTCCAGCTACACGGTTCACATATCATTTTCTATTCCGAGAGCCATTTTTTTCAGTCTGCATAATTCCCTCCAACGTCCATGAACCATTACTAGAACATGATACATGTTTCACATCACATGTTATATGGTTCACATTCTTTGTGGATTGCCTTTCCCATTTTTTATTATGTTCACTCCAATGTATGAATCCTCCCTTTTCTAAATAAAACATGATTTTGAGGGCCCAAGATTTGGAAAACACTGGGAAATGGTTCCACCTTCAATTCAACTTTTAGCTTCAAAAACAAGAACACATTCCAAGAAAACTCCTTGATCAACCCAATCTGGATTGGAAACCAACACATACCATAATCCATATCCAGAAAACTACAGTATTAGTTCCACAAATCTCCCATTTGGGTTTGTTGTCAATCCCTAAATAAATTAAATGAAGCACCTATAACAATCACAACCTTATATGCCATAAAAAACTCAACTGAAGACACTCAATGTCTATGTGATCAATGCACATTGTAGAAAACAAGAGGGTAATCATGAATTAGACTCTCATGTCTTCAAATGCTTTAAATATGTATAAGTATGCTCTAACGGTTTTCTCATTACAATAAATTTATTTTTTTTCATTCTCATTATCCCCCATTGTTACTAATTGTATTTATCATATAAACCCTGAAAAACAATTCAACCTCCTCATTTATCAATTCTACCCCATTATCAACACACCCAAACAACAAATTTCTAACATGAAGATATCAAATCACACTCCACCTAGACCATATCTCCCCCATAATCCTACATCACAATCACAAAAAAAATAGTTAATACAACTAAGGATAAGGGACTTTTTAACCTCCTCATGCACATAGAGGTGGCTAAACATCGATGTTCAACTGATTTATATCAAACACATGTGCTGACAATGGATTAGTTAGTATGCCAGCCACATGATCATCGATTAAAACATGATCCATCTTAATCATTAATAGTTCCAATTTTCCCTTGATGAAGTGATATATTATTTCAATTTGTTTTGTATGAGAATTAAGAACAAGATCTGTCATAAGATCAATTTCACTATTGTTATCACAATGAATCACCATTGGATGTTTCACCTCATCACCAATATTTTTTAGTGGTTTCTTCATCCAAATTAGTTGAGTGAAGTTTTTTGTAGCAAAGATATATTTAGCTTGATGTACTTTGGGAATTTATTTCCAATTTCTTACTCAACCATACAAAACATTTCTTACCAATGAAGAATTATCCACCACTGGTGGATGTTCTATCCACCATATCTCCATCCCAATCAGTGTCAAAAAATTATGAATGTTCATTATCATTTCCTATAATAATGTATAATCCATAATTGCGGGTTCCTTGAATTTACCTCAAGATTTTATTCAATTCTTCCATATGTTATTCAATATAATTACATTGAATGTGGGCCATTAAGCATGCTGCAAAGACAATATATCACCATTTTTTAATCAAGTACAATACATTTACAATTATTCTTGTGTACCTTTTGGGATCTATATATGTCCTATATTCATGATTTTAGAGTTTTCCCTTCCAAAATTAGAGTCAACATTTGGTTTGGAATCATGCATATTGAATTTATTCAGCAACTCTCTTGCATACATTTCTTGTAAAATGAATGTGTAGTGTTTCATATGAATCAGCTACATCCCCATTAAGTATGTGAGTTCTTTAATTATAGAAATTAATAATTATGATTTCATGTGATTTGAAAATTCATCCACATATCACTACCTTCTTCCAAAAAATATAATATCATCTACATACTCTAGAACCATGAACTGATCTTTCTGATAATTCTTCATATAGATACTATGATTCAATCTTATTATTTTAAATTCGAGCTTCCTTAGATAAGAATCCAACTAAGATTACCATGCCTGAGGTGCCTATTTTAGACATTATAGATCATTTTTTAATATGGAATTATTTCATTTCATCATTACCAATATGAAAACCCCCTCATGTTTCAATGTAGACTTCTTCTTCAAGAACATAATTTAAATTTTTTTTATTGTAATCCATTATAAATAATTTGTATCTAGATTGAATATCCCTGGCAAGAAAAAATTTCATTGAATCTAGTCTATCCATTAGAGAAAACGTTTCTTTAACATCAACACCATTGTTCTTTGAATATCCTTTACACACTAGTTGTTCCATAGTACTGATCACATTATGATGCTCGTCAATTTTACTTTTGAAAATCCACATCGTACCGATCACCCTGTGGGTTTTCGGTCTCTTAACTAGATCCCATGTTTGGTTCTTATCAAACTTATCCAACTCTTCATTCATGGAATTAACCCATGATTCATCATTTGAAATTTTTCAAATGAATATGGCTCCAAAATGGATAAGAATACATATTTTGCAATATTTCTAAATATCTATATCTCCAAGGTATCTTTACAATCCCCAATTATGTGGGATTGATCAATTTCTTCTCTTTGATTTCTAATATATGGTTTATATGATATTCCTCTAACCATGGTTTCATTTTTTTATTCTTATTATGATTCAACATCATGAGGTGATTCCTGATTTTTTTTCATGCCTTCCTCTACTTTTGTTTTTATATCTATTTCATGTCTCCATTTCTCATTATCTTTTATCACATGAGAAGAAGAAATTATTGAGTCATTTTTAGTATTATATTTTATGATCTCCACACCCCTCCATTCCCCAAGTGTTCCAAAACGTTTATTGAAACATTTGAAGGCTTTTCAACTCATTGCATATCTGCTAAATATTACAACATTTGTAACATCACCAAACATTCCTTGATTTCAATCTTGGTTTTGGATAAATAATTTACATCCTAGAACACAATATTCTTCAAAGAGTGATTCCTTTCATACAATAAATCATAAGGTTTTGTGGTTTCCCCCATATAGACCCCCATTTGGGTTTTGATAAACTACATCTAGAAAAACCTACTTCTATAAATGAAAGAGATATTACTCTCAATGAGCATAGTTATAGCCATATTATTCACATGTCGATTTTGATGATCAATAACTCCATTTTTGGTAGAGTTATAACCGCATCCACCTAATGTTGTATCCCGTGTTTCTCTAGATAATTTTCAAACTCAATGTATGTATATTATCCCCCATTTTCAGACCACAGATCATTGATTATACATCATGTATCATTGTCTGCTATTTAGTGTTAGGTTTTCATGCAATCAATAACTTTTTGTTTCCTATGTATAACCATAACACAAGAAATTATACTATAATCGTCAATGAAATGAATAGTATTACATTCTACATTTGTTCCAACAACATTTATTAGACCACATACATCTATGAATGTTATCAACAATATTTGATGGTCGTTTCTTGTTTGGACAATATGAACTACACACCATCCTTCATATTATGCAAGCATCATAAGTCTTCTCCAATTCATGCTTCAGATTTTGAATGACCAAAAAATAATTTTCTTAGATATATTTTCTATATCATGTTGATTTATGTGGCCCAACATCAAGAGTTATACGTTGTTCTATTCTTCAATATCCATGTAACAAATACTCTCTTTACTATAACCTAATATAATTTTCCATCTATTATGTATCCTTTATTTATACAATTCCTAGTAATTCCTTTGATAGTATAACCATTTTGATGGAAAGTTACTATAATTCATAATTCACAGAGTTGATTCACACTTAGGAGATTTTGAAACAATCCATCCACATAATGAACATCAGTCTTATTCAACATTCCATTATCCACTTCATTACTTCAACTACCTTTGACCCACATAACACCATCATTACTTGACCTCATAGTTCCATCAGCCTTTTTCTTGATATTCATTAATAGATCATCATTTACTATCTTATGGAATGAACATCCAGTATCAAGAATCTATGTAATGTTGTTCTTGGTAGCCTTATGAGATACGTTTGCAATGTTTTATTTTTCAAAATTATTTTATTCCTTCCAAGAAATATCAATTTGAGTGATTGAGAAATCAGGTTTTTCAAATATATTTTCCTTGTGCATAGTTTCTCCATACTCATACTCTTCTCTTAGATTATAAAAACAATTTGTAAGAGAAACACCATATGGTTAGTGAGTATTGAACTGTCTCTGTCTTCTGTACAAATTGTTACTACCATTCCTTGGCATATAATAAACATCTTTATGGACAATGTTAGAACATAGAAAACAATATCCATAGAAAAATTTTCTTTTTTAAGAAAAAGGATATTAATTTATTCCCTTTTATTGACTTCCTATCTCTTCCCCATTCATGTATCCTCATGGCACATCATAATATGATATGTTATGGACAAACTAGCCACATAATTGACATTTTATAAGTGGGAACGACTTTACAGTTATATTCCCTCTCACGTCAATTTACTCAATAGGGTAGTTTGACTGCCTATCATCTCAGAATGACTGATAATAGTTTTCAGTTGTCTTATCAGTTGGAATTGAGGGTTTCTTTTTCAGCACTTTAGGCTACTTTTCAACATATCAAACATTCATCATGCCATTATTTTTACTAATTTTATTACCAACATTTTATGTTTCTGTATCACAACAGATTCCATTGTTTCCCATGCATGGTAGTCTTTGGTAATTTAAATTCTTTTGAACTCCATCAGAACCACTCTATGCTCTCTCGAGGAACTCAGCATCTGATAATTTCCGGAACATTATTTTCATATTTTTTTTCCTTTGAGAATGATTCACTTTCAAGTTCACTCTTCATAGAAACAAAATATTTATCTAGACCTTCAATAGTCTTGTAATTATCTTCATGTCTAGAGGATAGTTCATTGAATATATTTCCTTGTTCTTAAATTATGAGTTTTAGTTCCGCTAAATTTTATGTGCTCTCAAGGATTGGTGACTATACTTTCCCAAATAATTTTATTCATTCAATTTCAGCTTCAAGATGCTCAACATATTCTGATTGTTTTTCCATAATTTTTCTCCACTTATTGTATCTCTTACATTGATTCTCAATCTCACCAAAAGCAACATTATGTTGACACTTATGATCGCCATTACATGCCAACTAATTATCTTTGGATTTATCTTTTGATGGTTCTATTTTTCAATTTTATCCATCATGTAAGCATGGTTTCCAAACTTAAATTCCATTACATCTTCCTCAAATAATTAATTTTTCTCATCTTCATCTTCACAGAAAAAACTGTTTTGTTTTCATCTCTTTCTTGATATGAAGTCTCTATTTTTTAGAAACCATTTTTGATGATTTTGAAAGTCTCTAGTTTCTCTTTCTTCATTATTGAAATTTATTGGGCACTAAGAGGTAAGGTTCCCAACTCTTTCACCATGATAACAAGCCAGAGGTAACATGCCTTCAAATTTACTTGTGGGTTTCATGAATTTCATGTAAATAAGAAAAATAATTAATTTTTCCTCATTATCATCATCAAAACTATCTCTTAAAGATTCAAGTTTTCCCATGGATTAGAATGCCACTTCTTTTCATACACAACTCGTTGCATAATCAGGTTTGACACTCACTTCATAAGCCTTCAGACTACTTAACAGATCATCCCAAAAATGTTTTAAGAGATCCATTTCCTCCTAGGATGGCACCATTTCATTTTTAAGAGGTGGAAGTCTTATCATGATTTTCATTACAATATCAACGTATTTTATTTCTCCACTAAGTCCTAGTATTTATCAAAATACATTATAATTCGATAAAAAACACATCTGAATTTTCACTTGAATGCATTTAAGGTGATCATTCTAGATGTACAAAACATATATTTTCACCTGATTTACATTGTTTTATTGTTCATATATGTTCTCTAGTTTTTTACGACAAAAATTTGCTTATATACAACACATCACTCTTAAATATATCTAATAATAAAGAGCTGTAGTGTGGGAATTCTATTCTTTTCCAACTACATCAAGCATTATCATGTATGTATCAGCCATAAAAATTCCAATTAGATTAGTGACCTTTATTCCTTGTGAAGTGAAAAACACGAATTCCATTACAAGAGATCATAAATGAGATCTCATTCTATTCTTCTATATTTTAATGTTCTTCCATAAAGGAGGGGTACTCCCTAGACATTTAATGTATTCTCCATTATAGAAATGAAGGGAATATTTAACACCAGCTACCTTTACCCTCTGATACCACTTAAATGACCCTAGAACCCCTTGATAGGGTATGGATGAATTTGGGCGTCAAATTTTTCTTTTAAACTGATCGATCTAGTTCTTATGTTTGTAGGAACCTGGTAAACATGTCTGATTGGAATGAGAAGAAAAAAATCACATGAAAAGTGAATTGATAGTAATTTTTACATGGTTCACCACAATAGGTTATGTCCAAGAAGAATACGCTAACAGGTTTTCATTCATACCGAAATCCACTAATCTTCACTAGTTTTTGAGTACAACGGTTTAGAACAATAACTATATGCTAGGCGTATTTCCTTTACAAGGTTCTAGGGATAGAAAAATACGTCCCTCGGATCACATCTGTTGACTCCCCCTTGGTCACTACGTTGGGAAGTATCTGAACTCATTTTGTCAACATGAAGGTATCCTCACTTGGTTGGAATTAAATTTTAAATCTTGAAATGAATATAGATTCCCTGTTGAAGTCTTCTTTTCACTTGTAGTTGTATTCCACATTTCTGTGCACTATTAGTTCACGAATTTTTCCTCTACGTACTGAATTCCTTCCTTCACCAACGGTATTACACTACGTACTACAAGTGCTTCCTCAGAAAAATACTCCTACTCTACCACATACATCCCTACATCAACTACATACAACCATCCACCACCTACTTCGTGGCTTCCTCTCCTTACTACCCTAATCTGTGACTATGTACAACATCCATAAACCACATCTGCATACTTCTTCTTCACTGCAGACCAACTCCTCCTCCATGAAATGCTTTCTGCGAATTATTCTTCTTATTCCATGTACTATATTTCATGAACTATTATTGACTTCAAAGAAATTCTTTTTTGATTTTAATTGTAGTCTTCGTTGGCTTTTCTTCCCATAAACTACTTCCAGTCTTTGCTAAATTCCTCTTTGACTTTTAGTATCAGAGCCATGGATTAATTAAACTATTAGTTCTACTTATATAGGAAAATTTATTTTCATAATATACTAATCCAAGATTTATCAAATATTTGATATAGACACACCTTTAACATGTATCTTTCATCTCCCAAAAACTATATTCCCTCCATGGTGGCACAAATCACCGCCTCATTTCCACAAACGTCACCGTTCACAGTTTCTCAAAACTATACCTTATTTTCCTGAACAACATGTCCTCCCATGAACTATTTGCATTCTACGAACCGCAAGACATACTGCAAACCTCTTATTCTCCATGAACCATTCCTATAACACATTGAACATAACATTTTAAATTCCATAAACCATTTCAGTCTGATCCACATGGAATCATTTGGCAGTTACAAAAAATTCCAGCTACATGGTATGAGCTTCATGTCCCATGCTATGTGGTTCCATTATATTGTTGATTTCCACCCCCATTATATATCTCATTCACTCCAATGAAAAAATACTTTTCCAGAAACAAACTCTTGATTTTGAGGCCCCAAATTTTGGAAAACACTGGGGAAAACTACCCCACCTTCAATACTACTTTCACCTTCAAACAAAAGACCAGCTTCCTTAAATACTAATTGATCAACCCAATGAGGATTTATAAAAAACAAAAACCATACACTATTTCCAAAAAATGAAATCCCTTTTTCCACACTACTAGAGTGTGCCCGCATCTGGTCCTTGTTAGGGCCCTCAAGGCCTCAAACTTTTCTACGGCCACACAATTAACCTAACCCTGGTTCTCATAATCCAACCATCACCAGAGCCAAGCCAAATGTCTTCTTAGTCACTAAATAAATCCTCTTCTTCCCCCATTTCCATCATCCTTAAGGACTTTTCAAAATCTCACCTAACAATCAAACCATTAAAATAAAAAATCACAACTACATAACAACCCTTACCTCAGGTGTTACCTTCATAACGATACCATGTAACCACTTTTTACCACTCTTATCTCAACCTCCCAAAATAGACATTGATCCCTCCATTAAATGTCATTTAAATGGTTGGTTTAAACATCTAGATGAAACAACCCTTAAAAACAATCCATACAACTAACCAAAAGTACTCAGGTTTCCTTTTTGAAAAGAACCATGGAACAACCATACCATTTACTGAATCATGATGGTGGTCATTATGAAATGATTTCAACCTCTAAATCATCTCCCATGCTCTCTATTCTGAGTCACCTACAACACTATCCTAACCTCTCATGAAGTCGCCCTTAATTTTTTTCCACGATTTCCAACTCATCTCCACACTCGAATTGTATCTCCTAAAACCATTGACATTCCCACTTATCCCTCTTGGATAATCTTCACCTATCCAAATCCAAAACATCCACAAGTTCCATAAATACCAAACACCATTGACCAATCGATGAACCACTCTCACAGGTCCCACTTTAGGATCAAACAATACTAACTTCGCGACTAGGGTTAAGGATAAAAAGTCACTAGACCCACTATCTATGCCACATACAACAAAATTTCAACAACTCGCCACTCAAGGGTGGATATTCCTCCCTTATTCAAGAACACTAGGTACAATGCACCCTGATAACCATTAAATCAAGGTTTCACCAAGAATACTCACTCATATACACTGACACCACAATCTAAAATCCCACTCTAGGGTATTGAAACACAATTCTTCTGGTCTGACCTCACATTGGTCACCTCACCAACAAAAAAAACTTCTATCGGTAATGATGCCACAACCAAGACACTCATTCTTAAGTCTAACATAAAATCCACACAATTACAACCCCCAAGAGTTACCACTTTCTAATTATCAAGAAACATCTCAAAACATCATGTTCAAAACTCTACTGAAAAAATAAAAAGGAACACCCCTTTTTCCACACATAGAGACTAATTAAATCTCTTATAATATATATTCATGGTCACTTCCTGGGGAATTACCACTACCCAAACAACCCATCCAAAGGGCCATATAAAAAAAGGAATATTAAATGCCTTTCTTCAATAAAATATCCATCATTACACATTATATTATAATTAACTTCACCATTTTGGAAATATAAGCATTATAATGTAAAAGTTAACATTACCAAAGATCTCAAAAATTCTGTCTTATTTGGTTTCATATTTCATAAAAATCATTAAAAACATATCACGGTAATTCTTATCATTATATACCACAACAGATAATACATTACCTTCTATAATAAACCCACTCTACATAAAGTATCGGGATGGATGTGATCAAATCTCATATATTACCCTCATATATTCAAATGGTGGGTTGTGGTCAAAATTGGAAAATACTACCAACATGGATAAAATTATTTTTTTTAGAAAACATTTTTTAAACCATTTACACTTTAAAAATGAAAAACATGCTATTTTAAATTCATATCACACTTTATAAATTGTTACAACCAATATTTTAAAGCATTCACAACCATCGTTAAGCATAATTATTTAACCATTCCTTTACATTATTTACACATACCCACTTATATCATCATTATTATACACAGTTTTCATGAAATTTTAATATAAAATTCATCCTACACTTTTTGTCCCACACACGCATCCAATGTGTGCCTATCATGACGCCTTACACCCATATCCCTAGGTCCCTACAATGATTCATGAATTTATAACATCATGATGTTCCATACACAAGAAAAATATCATAAAATAGTCATGTCACACAACAAGTGCATCACCTAATAGGGAAATATCATTCAACTAAATCAACACATATAATGAACAATATTTACCACCCTAGACACATAGGGTTTCCCTCATACATGGGTTAAAAACTCCTATACATAAGCTCATTAACAAGTTATGAAACTTTATAATATCCTATATTCCATTTCTAAATAGAAGACAGAGAAAAAGACTCATAAGATAGCACACTGTAACATCCCCATACTAATAGCCAAAAAACGGTTCCCCAAGATGAGTCACCTCATGAACTCAAGCCTACCTCCACATATTCAAGAGGTTATCGACAAGTAGTGTGGGTATAATAAGTCACACGAGGGTATTAGACCATCTTAACCATAGTAATACATCATAGATAGTAAATTAAATTGCAGGAAAAATTTAAAATGACCAATGAAAAATAATTTTCAAATATCTCCCATAACATGGTAAATACTACAAACCAAAAATAAAAATGTCATGACAGGATAATAGTTCTGAAAGTGTAAGAAACCCCAAAATAAGGACATTTATCTAAATCCCCCAAACGGTCATGTCTCCAAGTCTATAACCTCATCCATGCACATCCCAAGACCCACTCAACTCCCTATCCTAGTGCCTTTTAACTTTTCCATACTTGTAAGCATGAAACTTACTTGGGTACCCAATAACACCTACGCAGGGTGTGAGTAAAACCCAATAGGCAACCACCAACAGTGTCTAAAAAATATCTTATCTAAAAATATATTGTATTCATGTAATAGTTAAATGACAATTAAACAAAATACATCATGGATTTCATTAGTTAACAATATTTACTGTAACAAATTTTGACATTGTTACAATTTTCATCACTTATACCATCTTCATAAATTAATTCATTTTCATCATATGTTACATGGGTTAGGAATTTACATCATTTACACAAATGTCTAAGGCATTCAATGACTATGAATTAGGGAATAAATCTTGTCTCTATCTCACTATGGGTAAAAACACATAAACAAATACATCACACTCACATCGAATCCCGGACCTGGGTGTCCCAAACAAATAAAACCATTAGGGGAATATATCCTATGTCCCATTACCAAACCCATTCATTTGGGGGTGGATTTACAGCCTCAGCTTAACTCAACCAGTGGGTGTTAATACTCACGTCAATACCCCAAATTACCAAGCCATGTGAATATTCATATATATATATATATATATCCATTCACCACACATACCACACCATTGACCATACACAACAATACACATAAAAATCTCAATCCATAACAGTAAACATTGGAACTCATATTATTACATAACCCAAAAAAACATTTTCATTTATATAACTTAGCCTATTCATCCCAAATCCCATTATAATTCCCCAACCCATTAGGCATGTTCATTAATTCTTTTTATATCAACCCTTTTAGTAAATTTATCAATTCCCTTATGAAATCCCATTTAATATATTCATCAATTTCCATGTTTATTCCCATTTAACATGTTCACAATTTCACATGCACTAACCCTCATAGTAATTAATAACATAAATAATAAGTCATTTGACATAATATCAATTAATCAAATTAACCCGTTTTCATGATATGAGAAACAACCCCTTATTTAATTATCATCACTAGGAATAGCTATCATTATTCTATTTTCAAATCAACCATCCTTATTATCTTGTTATTCATATGCTTTCCATTTTCATGCATTAACTCTACTATTAGCCTTACCTATTTCTTGGTTTAGAAATTTTATTGTGGCCCATTGGTGGCCCTAGATCATTTTAATTATCCTACATGCATCCTGTTGAGATTATAAAATGTTCCAATCATTATTTATACAACCATTTTACCAAATATCATTAAAGTCCCAAAATGAAAAATATGATTGAATAGGGAACACAATTCACCGAAAAAATCCACATCAAAACTAGGGTATATAACTTTAAGACCACCTCACTAAAATATGATTATGAACACATACACAACCTTATCCTTAGATCCAGATTCGAGCACCCGTTGAAGCCTCATCTTAGATTCCACTATAAAAAATGGTTTTATGGATTCATAAAAATATGGATGATGTGATAATCTCTAATTTAGAAAAGGGAAGCAAGAGGTTGTTAGATTTACATATATCATTAATCTGCAACCTATTTCTATCCAAATAAACATGAATATAAGGAGAACCACCCTTGGGAAGTTTGGATAAATAAGGATTATCACTAGTTCTAGATGATGAGGAGGAAAATCTGGTTAGATAGTTCATGTTATAAGGGTGGAAATGTAAATTTTTCACTTTTTAAAAGGGCGCACAGTTTGGACACACAGTTTCATAAACCATGTGTAAACCCTATTCATGCCACTATCCATAATGAGTTGAGTCGCAAGGATACTTGGTGAGGCCTGCCTTGTTTAACAAACCATGTTCCAACTATGTTGAATGCCACATTCCAAGTTTCCACAGTTTTTCCTTCCCCTTGCGCGGTTTAAATTAATCGTGAACCCCTCCTTGTGGAAATTATGGTTTTGGCGCATGGTTATCTCTATCTTTGTGCCAACCGTGCAACATGCACTGGAAGTCCACATTCATTTTCATTCTTTTTCGTGAACCCCCAAAAAACCCCCAAATCTCCTCAAACACATGAAAAACATTACATTATGAAAACATATTTGATTTAATCCCAAATTTAAACAAGGATATACCTTCATGAAGTCCTTTATTTTACATGGATCCTCATTGTAAGGTATGGAAGAATTATTTTATTATTATTTATTTTTTTACACATATTTTTTCATATTATTCTATAGGTAGATCCTCAAAAATAGGTTTACAATAATTTATTATTATTCATTTGAATAATATTATACTCGAACAAAACCATTTAGTGGTATTAATAGAATGGTTTTAGAGGTAACTGGTTCTTAGGAACTCCCACACAAGAATTGTGTTGAAGTGTAGCTATCTGCCTATGATCCCCATTATGATTCAAAGAGAATAATTCCATAATAGTTATAGAAATATTTTAATTTTATTTTTTTATGTATGTTATCTATGATCTGTACATATGATGAATAATGATTATACTAGCCAATAATTGTATTCGATGAGTTCAATGTATTATATTTATGAATCATGCGATGCAATTAAGAGGATAATATAAAAATAGGGAATTTCCTTATTTTTAGAAATTTTATTTGTTAAAAGGGTTTACCATTATATAGATAGTCGATTTAATTGTAAACAATTCATACCCTTAAACAATAAATATTTTTGGGGTAATTAAAACATTACCCTAATTAAAAGTGGTTTGCATATCGGTCACTAAACGTATATTTATGTGATGTGAGTGTTTCATATGGTATTTGAGTTTTCTTATAAGGGTTATATAAAGGTAACTGGTTACATAAACTTACATATAAATGTGTTTCATAAATATAACATGACAATTTATCCATATGCATATGGGTATTAGAGTTGTGCTATAAAATTCATTACGGTTTACAATTATATAGTGTTGGACGTGTAATGATTACCTTTATGTAAGTCACATGTGTAATGTTATTACCTATTCTTGAGATTCTATGTAAGGGTTGTTTCTACCTTAAAATTATGTTAATGGTTCTATGTAATGTTGTTACCTTTATGAAGAGTGTTTTTGTGACTTTTGAGGATAGTTACCCTGATGTAGAGTTTCTGTGAAAGTATAATGGGGGGAAACTAGTACGTATGAATGGGTTTCTTAATAAGGGAAAATATATAGGATTTATTACAAAATAAAATTTTTACTCATTTTAATTAACTGTGACATTTTTATAAATCATTATAAATGGAATTTTGGGAATAGTTTAGTCTGTAAAAGTATTACAAATTATGTAATTATAAAATGCTTCTATATTTATTAATTTAAAAAAAAACTAGTTAATTAATTAAATTTTCATGAATCATTTATGTTTCAAATATATAAAAATTTAATTTTTAGAATACATTTTAAGAAATAATATAAAAATTATTATGATAGATAAATAATTGTGGTTATTTATAAATCGTAATGAATAACTTTTAATTGGTTATAAATTAAGAAATAATTCCAAAATATAAACTGCTTATAATTAAATTTTGATATTTTATAATTAATTACATTGAATCAATAATAATAGAAGGGGAACATATATGGATATTATTTATGAAACATCAATTTTTTAAGATTTTTATGATTAAGGTTTAAATAATGAGTATAAATAGTATTTTTATATTATGTTAAATGTTTCCATAATAGAAATGTGATTATAAATAGTTTAAGATTCATATATTATCATATATTTAAATTTCATATTCCATATAATGATATATATATATATATAATTATTATTATTATAGAAATGAATATAATATGAATATATGTTCAAATATAGAATTTCCACATTGTTAAAGCTTGAAAATTATAATATGCTTACATTTAGACTTTATTTATGAATTATTCATAATTTCTTATCTCATTTTTAGATTTTTGAACTATCTTTTTTTAAAATATTATTTCCTACAATATTTATGTTTACTATTTCATTAAAAAATGTGAAAACAATTATTTAGTTATTTGTTTAAATGCTTCTAGGATTCATCCTTGTGTTACATTATTGGATTGAATTTATAATGAATTTGGATTTTCATATACCTTGACCTCATTTTTTAATTGAAGTTATATACTTAAATTTAGTTTTCTAATATAGTTTATTCATATTACTATTTTGAGTTATGATGAATTGAATTATCTATTGAGTAAATTATATCTAGGAAGTGGGACATAAGGTCATACATCATTCCCACCAAGAGGCTTATTTTAAGTCTAGGCTGTTAATGGGGTTTTATTTTTGTCATATCTTTCTTACTTATGTGGATATTTCTAATATAATTTAGTTCTAATATATTAAATGATTTTTCAGGTACATTATGGATATTATTCATCAAAATTTGTTTGAATATATGTGACTTCTAATATTTGATGAGTAACGCAAACTTTTGGGCTGTGTAGAAAGGAAAAAATAAATATGGTTTGAAAATATTGACTTGGTAGACATAATATAATTTAAAAATATATTACTAGAATAATTCATAGATAAAATTCAATAACATGAGTTAATCTGGATAGATAAAATCACCCTCAAATACATAGTGTATGGTTCCATCTAAGGAGGCACTTATCGGGTCCTAGATCATTCATCTTGGTAGGTTCATTCATTTATGGGTCCCCTGAATTATATTCTACTTAGAAAGAAAGTAATTAGTGACACTGGATCATCCTTATGTAGGTTCTTTGATAGAATTTTTCTATTAGTTTTCTTTTTGATAATCTTTTTTTTGAATTTTCTTTTGGTTACAATTAATTGTGAAAATCATGGGAAGGTTCTGAGTGTAATAGGGTAGATTTAATCCATATAATGGATTGGAAAAAGGGTTTTCGGGTAAGCTATTCAAGAATAATATATTATATTATTTGGATGATTTCATACCTAAATAATTATGCGATGAGGTTAATCTCATAGAATACTTTTTTCATCAAATTTAGATCTTATCCCACTAATGGATATGATATAAATTTAAAAGGATGTGATCATTTTAGTGGGGGCCCATTTAATAAAAGATCTCATTAAATGGTTAGTTATAAATGATAATCATCAAACAAAATATTATAGTCTGTATAATATCACCATCATCATTAAGTTATACATAATATAAGATACTACATAGATTTATAAATTTAGAAAATATTCTTAATATAAATTGATAATTTATAAAATGTTATAAAGAAAAGTTATATATTTCAAGAAAATTACATCCATAATTACTAGGTGTTGAAATTTTTCCGAAGTTGAATGTAGATTCCAATAAAATCATCGAGTGATTTATTCATGGTTTCAACTAAATTATATGAGCAATGGATTTTTTTGGTTTGGGTATTTATTCTATTTTCATATATACAATTTTTCTGATAAAATAATTGAATTCATTAATTGATTACTTAATATTATTAATGTGTTTAAAAAGGATGAACTAGGTATTTGATGCCTAGATTTGGGTACATCATAGATTGTTCTAGTGGGTAAATGTTCAAACTGATAAAATAAAATATTGTGGGAATGTTCAACAACATTTCATTAAGAACCCATTCAATGTAATTATAACAAAGTATTATCATAAAAAAGCATTAATAATTCCATTTGATTTTATTATCTAGAATACTTGAAGGAAATTTTGAAACTCCATGGAATCTTTATGTTGAGTATGTATATTGTAGAAATTATTTCATCATATTTTGAAGGAGTAACATAATAAATAAATATTTTACAACTTCTATTAATATATAGAATTTCAAAATCTAATGAATATTTTTTTTGTATTTTTTTTAATATTCATGAATAAAAGAGTTTCTATATACGAATGAAAAGTATATTATGAGGATCAAATAAATCTATGTAAAATATTTGTATCATCATCAAATTTACCATCAATAAAAAGATATTTTTTCCATTAAATACAAATGTATTAAAAAAAATAAGTGATTATTAATTGTGTATGAATGGTTCATGATTCATCATTTTTTATAACAGGTTTGAAATAATATATATATATATATATAATATTTTTATCTAGGAAAAAATCGTTTTCCAAATATTTGTTAAAATATTTTTGATTATGTTCCCACAACCCATCATTGAGATATTTTAATAAAATATTATGTTCAAAAAGGAAATGTCCCAAACACAAAGAATACCATATATGTTATAGAAATAATAGTTTATTTATTTATATTCCTAATAAATGCAAATTTAATGATCTTTACTAAAAAAAGGGTTTGTGTTTCTTATCATGTTGTTTGGATAAAAATATAGGGATTTATAGTCTAATGAGAGTATATACAAAAATAATTTCAATGTAAACAAACAAATAAAACCATTCTACATTTATAATGACTTTTACCTAATAGCCTAAAATATTTAGGATGCATTTCCATATAATAATGTAAGATGTTACATTATTTCATAGAAAAATGTTTATTAAATAAGGTTACAAGGACTATGATGATGCACATAGGATCAGTTCTGACAAGAAATAAGATTTCAATATAATCAAATTTCATGCTATAATGTTAAGAAGTTTGAATATGTTCAAATGTTTAATAGTTTAGAAAACATATCCTAAATATCACCATTATTCAAAATGAATTTCTTTATAGATGTTTTTGACAAAATATTTTATTATAAGGGTTTTACCATATGGTCACATATATATATGGAAGGAATTATATATTATTTAATGTGTTAACATGTTAACGAAAGTGTTGAAAACATAAGGTTGATCTAGAATATTAACATATATTTTATATTAAATCAATGATTTTGTTGGGTGTGTTAAATGTTCCTAAAGTGTATAAAGATTTTAAAATTTAAAATATTAAATAAAACCTCCTTTTTAATATCTATTTAAATTAAATATCTATTTATATGTATATCTATACATTTCATGAAGTGAAATGATAATTTACCTCTCAAGTAATAGCTATGAGTTTATCCCTAATTGATATTGAACTATGAGCATTATAAATTAGGTTGGTATAGTAATTATACTGTGAGTTGGATTATAGTATGTAGATATAGAATTCTTTTTTAGGGATAAAACTAATAATATTATTCTTGGTGTGCATAGGATTACGCACTAAGTGTACTACATATAGTGTTATATAGATGTATTTTACTTACTAAAGGTAATGGATTATATTTTATTCCACACTACCATAGGTTGGGGAGATACATAGAATGATATCTTTCATACATTGACACCCTACTTAAGAAATTATATATTTTGACATGTCTAATACCAAGGTGATTAGATATGTTGTTGATCATGTCTTTCATCGGAGCCTAAATAATATGAAATTATTCCTCTTACATGATGAGTATTACATAAGGAACCTTGATTGACAAATAATTTGGAAGTTGGTGGACACAAAAAAGTATTTTATATCTATATGGATAAGGGTAATATGATGTGATTCTCATTAAGGATGAATTATACGTGATTTATTCATCGATCAGATCAGTCTATACTCTGTGAAATGATAATAGATGAGTTGGGTATATAAGATTTAAATGATATATGTACCATGGTCACTTGATGTCTTTGATAAAGGGAAAATATGAGAGTGCATGAATTCATATAATGTTGACTAGTGGACATATGTATTTAAATATATATATTTGATATAGATCCTATAAGATCCTGTTATGGCTAGACTGGAATTGATTTTTTTTAGAGGATAATATTTACATACATATATGGGTATGTAGATTTATATTTGATTCCAATGATAAAAAGGTCCATTGGATCACACATGGTGGTTCATTGAATTAGTATTGAATTTGAATTAGTGATCTTCACTAAAATTTTGTTATAGTAAACCAAATAGTGCTTTGGATGGGTTTTCAAAAGTTATTTGATATGATGTGATACTAAGTGAAGTTACTGATAGCTTTCCAAAAATATTTTGGAATATTTCCAAAAGTATTTTTGGTAAAGTCTCACAATTTTTCTTTATCGTATAATATAATTTGGATTTGAACAAAGTTAATATAGAGACCTTAATTTTAATACATGAAATTTATAACATTTTCTTAATAATCAACACAATAGTTATACATTCAAGGATTAAGGGGTTATGTGTCTTGAGAAAATTCGGATCCCACATAACTTTTACAAAATAAAACATAACAAATATTAAAATAATTATTCTTTATCCACTTAAATCATTTCGTATTCTACATAGTACATGTGGTAACTTAAGGATACAAATCAATGAAATGGATGAGTTGAAACTAATGTTAGGGGAAGGATAGCATAACTGAAATATAAGGCATCAAATAGAATTAAATGGATGATAATAATCATCATAATCATGTCATAATTATGGGATCATAACAATCATAATTATGAAGAAATTTACAAAGTTTATTGGAATGTTTCATAATCCTCAAAATGAAACGTCATTTCATAGTGGCTAAAACCACACATAGTTGGGAGAAAATCCTTCGTCAACTTCATGAATAACATATGTTCTTAAATTATTAAATCATCATTGTGAAAAAATATAGAATCGTTATCAGAAATAACAAATAATATAATGACATACATCACATTACCAAAAGAATTAGGGGATATATAATTCTAGTACCATCCATCACATCATAATATTTAAATAATAATGTATACCACATAGAATGTCTATTAACTATATTCATGAAATAACACATGGAGAGAAATGTTTTTAATAAGGATTTCATCAAGAATAATTTTGTGAATAAACATGGTGTTACTGAATTAATAAGGAAATTATATTTGAAAAATATATCATCATTATTGAGTGAAGAAGAATCAACTCAAGATGAGAATATGATATGTTTTGTAATGAAATGTGATATTATAAAATCATTGCATTTGGATTATAAATTATGGTGGTAACATGTATATACGCAATACCAAGGTGATGTATAGTGAAAATACATTTAATAGAAAATATAGGAATATCCATACTGAAATGTTTATGAATGGGGGATAACCTAAAGACAAGGAGTTGTGTTTGATAATCCCAATACCTTAGATCCCAATTTATTTATTCTCTTTTTTGCCTCCTGAATAATAAATATAGCTTTCTTAAAACATTTATATATAAATAAATTATATTAAATTTCCACAGTATTTATTAATTATTTTTATTTTATTATATTTCTCAATTTCCTAGTTTAATGTTAAGAAATTTTGATAATGTGTTTTCTTTAAATAAATTCATGTATTCATTGATTTTACTATTTTTTCAATGATATATATACATTCGTAGAATTAATTACAAATAATTAAAATGTTTATATTTATACATTTAAATATCATAAATAATTAATAATCACCATCAATAGTATTAATGATTATAAATGGGTTTGAAACAACTGTGTTGGCGGTTAACGAACTATTAACTTGAAAATTGTCCAAATATAAAGAAAAATATGTATAAAATATAAATATAACATAAATATAATTTTTATAGTAGGTCAATATCATTAATATAATGAAAAATTAGCATTAATTAAATACTTAATGTTTTTTTTGAAATAAATAGGGATGATATTGGGAAGAAGAAGAAAACAAGAGAAGAGTTCAAATAAAATCATACACATTCCATAGTGTTGGCTCTCTTGTATGATACAAGAATTCCTTGATTAATGAAGTTGGTTTACTATAGCGTGTACCAAAGATTTATATGGGAATAATATATTCGATTTGGGTAAAACATAATCTTTGTAATGTTATGGATAATTGATTTCCAAGGGGAGGGAGATGGATTATTTAAACTCTAGGAGAGGGGTATTTTTAGAATAAAATGTTAAATAAAATGAAAAATCAAAGGTAAAACGTTTAATAGAAAGTTTTTTAAAATATAAATCGTATATATATATATATATAATATAATGGGTTTAGTACTTTAACCCCATTTTAATTTCATTTCATGTAGTTTATTAAAAATGAAAGTGGAAAAAAGAAAACTAACTGTTATTTTGATAGTTTTTTTTTGTATTTAGGTTTTAGAAAATGATTTTAAGGATTGGAAATAAATTTTGTTATGTTTAAATAAATCATTTATGAAATTAAAAATATTTTTTTCAAAACAAAATATTCTAGAAATTATAATTTATATATTTTATAATGAATGATGTAATTTAAGAAACACATATTTTGTGAGCAATTGTATTTTTATTATTCACCTTGAAATTAAAGTATTGCATAAAATTAAAAGATACCCTTAGAAAATTTCATCATGATGATTCAAAAATAATATTAATTTTTTCAAAATTAATTATATCATTGGTAATTATAAATTTTTATATAAAAATATTGTTTTTATGAAATATGGTGAAAAATAATTTATTAAAAATATTCCAATATTTTATTTGCTTTTTTAATCAATATATTTATTTTTCAGCATTATAATATTTATTATTATTTATTGTACTCATGGTAAATATTATTTATATAAAACATTTTTATTATCATTATAAATTATTATTCCAATTCTTAGGTTACTATTCCAACCGACCAGATCAATATTCGCAATTATCTGGTTACAATTCTAATAGTCACATTAGTATTCTGAAGTACACATAAATTCCTATAAATGTCACTCCCTTAATTAACTGAATAATAAATAAAAATACTGTCAATGTTACATATTTTCATTTTCATTGATTTTTATTGTTTAAATAATGTTTTTTTCAATTAAATAGTGTTGGTTGTAGGGGGAAATATTCAAGAAGATTGTGGATATCAATATTACACAATTTTATATTTTATATTTTATATTATAAGTTAAATTGTAATGTTTTTATTTTTAATTAGTTTCTTAGTTAACTATTATAATGGTAATTATTAATTAATTAATGTATTAATTGGTTTCTCTATGTTCTCTTTGAGTATAATACATATAGAATATAATATAACACAAATTTTATTATAAAAAAATTTTCATTCGAAAAAGACTGGTCATTAAATTCTTTCCTCCTTTAGAAATTCCATCAGATAAATTTCAACTCAAATTCTCTATAAAGAATAGGTGAGGGTACTTATTTTTAATTGTTTGATATGGTTCCCATGTCTCATATTCATACATACAGTTCTATGAAAGAACATTGAGAAGTTGAGTTATCTTGTTCAGTATAACATTATCTCTATATTTCAATGTCAACATTGGGTACTCCTCTAAGAGAGGACATTCTCCAGTTTTACCAGCATTGTGTTACCTTCATGGGAGGGATCAAGTATGCACTTCCTCAAGACTGATATGCGAAACACATCATGAATTTGAGCCATATTTGGTGGAAGTGAAAGATGACATGACACTTCCCCAATATGATCAAGGATCTCAGAGGAGAAAATGCGCCTAGTGATATGATTCCCTATCCATCAAAACCACATAACTCTCTTCCATGGTGTTATTTGTAAAAAAAATATCTAAAATTGAAACAACAAGTCCCATTGATATTTGTTAGTATAGATCTATTTCGTACTCAGAGTATATTTTAAACATCATTGGATGACTTGAAATTTCTATGTCATCTCCTCAATAAGATCATATCCAAGTATATTTCATTCTAAATCATCATCACAACTTATAAGAGTTGTACATCACATCTCGTGTAGTTCATTATATGGATCAATTTTAAAACTTATTTGGAATATATTTTTTTATGACATATAAACTAATTGGATATGTTGATCCCATCCACCATTGATTTCTATTTAACAGGCTCTCAGTATGTACCAAAGTGTTTTAATAGTACATTCATATTGGCATTCTTTTTTAGGTTGATAGGTCATTCTATAATTCATTTAAATTGTCAAAGAATGTTCATTAATTGTATAAAATTTAAATTTGATCCATATATCATGATCTGAAATGATTAAAAGTGGTACGCATTGAACCCTCAATGCATTTTTCAAATATATCATAGAATGTTGTTCAGCTTATAAATCTTCTTGAATAACGGCGAATTGGGAAGTCTTGGTGATTCCATCCAACATAACTCATATCAAATTATTTCCTTTCAATATCATTAGGATACCAGTATAAATGTCAATAGTGAAACTCTCCAATTTCCATGGTGGTATAGGAAATTTTTCCATCATTCCTTCTAGATTATTTTACCCTAACATAACTTACAAACCTTCCACGAACCATGATATATACTACCTAATCTCTTTATTCATGTTGTCCCACTAGAAGATATAACTAATATCATGGTATATCATGGTACATTTAGGATGGCATGATAATGGAGATCGATATGCATTGTCCAATAGCTCCTTCTTTATCTTATGTGAGACACACAATTTCTTATTCCAAATTAAATGAACACATACTCATCGATGTGGAATACATGTATATTTCCTTTACTTATTTCACCTTAGTTTGAATCTTCTAACATTCCTTTTTTTCATCCTTAGTCTTCTATCGGATTGGTAGTTAGGAAATCATTTGGTAAAGATAGGATTTATTCTCTGTTATTATGATTTCAAGATCCATTATTTGCATATTCAAGGAACTATGACTTTTATAATCCACATCATTGATAAATTAATAGGTTTTAAACTCCTATGAGAATTATCTACATTGTTGTCCTTTCCTAGATTGTAGTGAATAGATAAATTTTAGCACATGATTAGCTCTCACCTTCTTATTTGATTCACGTTGATCTCAATATTTTCAAATATATACATTATTCTCATGTGATTGATATATATTTCAAACTTCTCACCATAGATATAGTGTCGCCAAATCTCCAAGGTGAATATAAAACCTTCAAAATCTAGATCATGGGTTATTTATTTTTGTTCAATTATCATATACTTTTGTGATGAAAAAGTTATCAATTTGTTGTTATTTTTTTGAGAATAAACACAATAATTACATCAAATTGTCACTATATATCATAAAAACATCTATAATTATTAGTAGTGTGAGAATATGAAAAGTTACTATCCTCTTCTGGAGCTCCTAAAATCATTCCCCATGTTATTATATCTAGAAATACATTACCCCTTTCCATGTTAACATAAATATCAGGCTAGAAAATTGTGATAATTTTCTTAATAAATTTATATAATACCCTACTAAGGTATGAAATATATGAACTTCTATGACACTAGTGAGTCTAGTACATTCCTAAATTGTTTTTTCATTGAAGGTTTCATATAAATTATCTCAGTTGCGATCCCATTCCCTAAATGTGATTTATTTCATCCAAAATCCACACACGATGAAATTATCATTAATTATCCATATCTTTAATAATACCATTACAATCCTTATATTCACTTCATGTTCCTCCTTTCTCATAGATTAAATTATAATATCATCAATAAACACTACCACAAAATTTTCAATGTAATATCTAAAAATCAATTTATAAAATCGCTTTAGATTATAGGAGAATTAGTTAGTCCATAGGGAATCACTATAAACTCATAGTTACTATACCATGAAAAGAAGGTTTTATTATATATATATTCCTTCTTCATATTCATATGTTGTTATACATAATGATGATCCACTATTGATATATATTGTGCTTCTCAGAGTTGATCAAAAATATCCTAATCCATTTGTAGAATATACTTTGTCTTTATTATGATCTTGTTGAGCACCCAGTAGTCGATAACTAGTTTCTTTTTTTCATCATTATTCTTGAAAAAAGAGCACCATCATAGCCTATAGTAAAGAACATTGGTGTCTTAACAGTTTTCCCTGATTCATTTATAGCTATTTCATTAACTCCTATAGTTCAATTGGAGGTATTTTTCTGGGTATTTAGAGATTATAGTGTCTCTAGGTATATATTCTGTTGAGAACTCAATATTATGATCGGTAGAAGTCTGGATAACTCTTTAGGAAATACATGATTATATTTTCTAAAAATTGGAATTTATTTACAGTATATACATTCCTTCTACTCAACCATTTTTGAAAAGTATGATTCATTGTAAGGTATTAACACACACACCATTTATGGATATTCCAACGGTGATTTATGATCTTCCATGAATTTTCTAAAGAGATTGGGATTATTTATATATTAAATAAAATTTCAATTTTCATACTTTTAATGTGTTCTCTATATAATGAAATCTGATCCTTGCCTAGTATAGCATAAAATTCTACCAGGGGAAGTATTACATGATTCACTAGAAGGATCTTACTATATATACAAAGAGGGAATGATTCTAATAATTTGGTTTCAATGATCACAACAATAGTTGTTTTTATACATATATTTAATTAAATGTATCACGGATTCGATTCAATAGATATAGTAAAAAATTCATATAAAGGAATGAACATAACCAGAATCAAATTTTTTTTTCCAATATTGACTGAATTGAAATTATACCCTATACATGTTCATTTTCACAATCTACTTTGGTAGTAGGGATGGAATAATATTTTATTTTATTTTTTGGACTTGGTGGTTACTAATTTTTATTACCATCAAGGGCCCATGGTTTTAGTACACTAGTTTTTATAGTTCCATTTCTCCCTATATAATTTCAGTTCAAACCATCACACCATAATATTTACATAATCATGCATGCCACCTATAAAAAATTACAATCATGGTCATGAGAAAACCCATGTAAAGGCTTGGGTTTCATAAGGATTTTAACATTTATAATTTCATGAATAAACATGGGCTTCCAAAAATAAAAAAGGAAACTATATTTTTCATAAACATGATCATTTATAAGTTAAACAGAAAAAACTCAAGAAGAGTAATAGATATGTTTTTTAATGAAAATTATTTTTTGAAATCATTTTTCTTTTTCTTAAAATTAAATATATAAACATAAATATACCTAAAATTATGTGAATGAATAGTTAATTAATGTTTTAGAAACATTAAGGGAATATATATACTAGAATATTTGTGAAATATGGAAATCCCAAACAAATGGACTTGGGTTCAAGAATCTATTTAACTAAAAAACTATATTATTTCATATTTTTTGTGCCTCTTGTGTAATATACATAGTTTTATTAATATATTGTTCCATAATTAAATTATTTTCTTTTTTAACACTATTTATAAATTATATAAAATTTGGTTTATTTATCAATTTCCTTGGTTAAATGGAATACATTTTGATACCTTTTCTCTTAAAAAATTCCCCATTTTTCCTTGATTACACTTTTTATTCAATGTATTTTATTCATAATTATAATTAATAATATAATATTAAAAATAAATATATTTATACATTAATATATTAAAAATAATATTTTGTAAACATTAATATTATTTGGTAAGAAAATAATTGGAAACATTTTCATTCGTGGTTAACTAATCGTTAAGGAGAACGTTGTCTAAATATGAAGAAAATGAGTTATAATATATAAATATATAAAATATATAACTATTAAAGTAGGATAAAATCCTTAATATCATGTTAAAATTATAAATAATTATATAATTTTATATTTTATTTTTAATTAAATTGAGAAAAGATATCGAATGAGATAAAAATGAGGGATGATTTTGAAAAGAGAACATTCTCATTCCTTAATGTGGCTTCTCTTGTATGGCATTAGAATTCCTTCCCGAATGGAGTTTTTTATTCCAGAAAATACCTAAGGATTCAAAGGGAATAATAGAGTGTATTTTGAAAGAATATTTTCATTGGAAATTATTGGTGTAGTGGGTTTTCAAGGGGAGCGTAATAAGTTACTTTTAGTTGATGATTTTGATTTTTTTCTAAAAAAAATAAATGCAAAACTATATTAATGGTAAAACATGAAATAGTGAATTTTTGACAATTTAAATCATATATAAATATAATATAACTGTTTTATTAAATTAAACCTCTTTTTAAATTCTAATTTAATTACTTTGTTAGGAATTAATGTGAAAAAAAGAAGAAGAATAATTTTAAGGGATCACTTTTGACTTCTGTTTTTGGATAATAATTTTTAGGCTTGGAAATTTAGATTATTATATTTTAATGAATAATTTTTTAAACTAAATATATTATATAAAAACAAAAACATATATAAATTATTAGATAATTTTTAAATAATCAATTACATAATTTAAGATACATCACTTATGTGACAATCTGTATTTTTTACTATTCACCTGAAAATTAATGTATTTTATAAAATTTAAAAAAATTAAACTTGTAAAATATAGATGTTATTATTTAATAAATTATATTAATTCATATAAATAAATTTATATCATTGGTAATTTTAATTTTTAAAATAAAAATTATGATTTTTCTACAATACATTAAAATAATCTTTATTAAATATATAACGATATTTACTTTGAGTTTTTTAATCATGATATTTATTTTTAAGCATTATAATATTTATATTTACATATATAAGTCAAATTTAATATTATTTTTATTTCACATTCTTATTTTGTGGTTAAATTACTATCCCAATGGTCAGGTTAATATACTCAATGGTGTGGTTACCGTTCCCAATGGTTAGGATACATTTCCAATTATCACATTACTATTTCAATGTTCATATTACATTACATAAATATGACATCATTAATTCACTAAATATTTTATACAATTCCTCCAAACATTATATATTTTAATTTTCCTAGTAATGTTATTGGTTCTCTATTATTTTATTTTATTTCTATATTGTTTCTCGTGGGGGAGACGATTCTAACAGATAGGGGTGATCCATATATTTCAATTTTCTATTTTATGTTTTTTCAATAGGAATGTTTATAAGTTTCATTAGTTTCAAAGATAACAAATTTAATGGTATTTATTAATTAAATAATGGGTTTTCACTATTTCCTCTATGTTTATTATAAACATAAAATATAATATAACACACATTTATTTATGGAAAAAATTATCATTTAAAATTGAATGGGAAATTACAAGTTAATAGTATTTAGTTAGAGTGGTTTATTAAAGGATTTATTTACTAAATAATTGTATATAAATAATGGCATGAATGAAAAATAATATTTTCATTCATAAAATAGAAAATAATTATATATTACCCAGGATAGATTTTACTGTTCAGCTGTTTAATCAACCTCAAAACTATCATTTAATGATGTGTTTCATTGTACAAAATGTTTTCCAATTTAATTAATGTATATAATGAAAAAACATGATAAATAATAATTTTCTCATAAAATTATAACAATATTTTAAATGAGACTACCCATGGAGAATCCTTTTGGCATATATAAATGATTTCCTATGTTGGAAATTATGGGTACATAATTGTTTCTTGATCCAACCTCTATGGATCCCAAAATTTCAATTTCATCTTCCTATAATGATAAGGTACTAGAATAACATAGAGAAAAGAATTATTATTGTCGATTGTTGAGTGATTTAGATCAACAAATGGATACATCATGGATGTGTTCTATTATTACTCTCAGCGATTTGTATAAAGAAAATATAAAGATGAAGATAATACAGTCAATATTTTGTGTAAGGAATGCCAGATTTACATCATCATTCATCATTTCAATTTTACAAATTGATTTTCATATTAACTTTAATAGAGATTCTCATTCAAGTGTTATTAGTCACTTCTTCTTAATTTATTAAATGTTATTAAAATCTACAAACCCTTCAAAATCTCCTTTGGTTTGTATTCATTCCTTCATATTAAATTTGAGTGAATTATATGGATAGAGTAGTTATTTAGATGATTTCCGACATTGTTTTAATATGGTTTTTATCCACGAGGGGTTCAATTATACTATTATGTTCCCCCTTATTTGTGGTTCTTTCATATTCCATTAAATTACTCGTCTTTGGATTCCTTTTTTGTACCTCTCCACACTCTCCTTAACTTATCCACTCATCCACCTCCTCTTCCA
Organism: Viscum album; assembly: GCA_963277665.1. Taxonomy (NCBI): domain Eukaryota; kingdom Viridiplantae; phylum Streptophyta; class Magnoliopsida; order Santalales; family Viscaceae; genus Viscum; species Viscum album. Next base: position 1,462,726,790 of record OY728153.1, on the reverse strand, counting down.
TATTGATTTTTACACCTTAATGTCTTTTATAAATCAATATTTCAATGAAACTCTTCTTTTACTTTTTACTAAGATAAATATATATTTTAATAATATCATCCTTAAATTATAAAATTAAAATACTTAGTGTAAAAAATTGAATAAATTATAAATAAACAAAAAATATTATTTATGATCATAGCATTCTTAACTAACATTACCAATAATAACAACGAAAATTGATACGGACCAAACGGTATAAATAATTCTAATGATCCCAATCCAATTTATAGAATTAATGAAACTGAAATCCTAACTATATGTATGTAACGTTTGGAATGATTGAGGTTGAACCTAAAATAATTTCTTAACAGAATAAAAATAAATTAGTTTAATGAGAAAAAAGTATAAATATATATGAGGGCATAAAACACAATAAAATAATAATTACCAAGTTATGTAATGCATGTTTTATCTTCAGTGATGCAAAAAGTGAAATTGTTTTATCCATTATTAATTTAGTATTAAGTCTATGAGAACCCATGATCCTGGAATTCTCACTATATTTTTTGTAATTTTACAATTTATATGGTCATCTACTGAGGTAAATTAGAAAATTAAGTTACTCAATACCGTTTTTATCATTTTTTTTCCAAAAATCATGCAATGGCCATTCAATATTCATTGAAAATTAGTTTATGCATTTAATTTTTACACTTTCACTCACATGCACAATGATAATGACTTGGGAATAGAATGGCATTAGGAATCGGTGAGTATAAAACAACCTATACATGAGAAAGGTAATATAATTACATCTCAAATCACACTCCCCCATATATTACATCACCTGGAACATAAATTATTCTCACCACATGGTATTAATAAGAGGATATACAAATAAAAATAACCTAATGTAATAGAATTTAGTGCACCCATTTTTAGTATCTCAAGTAACATGATCTAGGTCGATCCTCCCCTCTCAAGAGAAGTGTCCAACCCCTCATATTTATAGGCAAAACTTCCACCTTTAAGTATACATTATATTCTAAAATAATCTCAATTCTATACCCCTTTAAATATGTAACCAAATAATCCATGGTTTATCTTCTATAACTCAGAGTGTTATTCTCAAAAAATAATCACACGGTTAAAAATATTTTTTAATTCCCATCGGCCTTACATCCTACCATGTTCTGTATGTGTGTTTTATTGGATGTTTCAGATACTATCTTATTCATGCCCTTCACATGCGTACACCATGACTATAATTTCACTAAAATTGTGGAAATATTGAGTCTATATTTCACTTTTGATCCATGTATTGTCTTCTTATGACATATCACCAGACATTTAAAACAATCCTCAAATTATTGTAACACCCAATTCACTATGATGTAGTACCATTACAAAAAGTGTTTCACCATCCATCTACAAAAAAATACTATATGGCTCAATAATGGTGTCCACCATGACATAACATGGAATATCAATTATTGTTTCAGTGACACGATATACCTATACAACATTCTAGAGCTCCTCATGATCATTTTTCTAAAAAAAATTAAAATTGTTTGTGTATAACAACAAAAAAATGAACTTGTTAAAGAAATATATTCACTAGACACACTCCCCATTTAATTACATCACTTGGAACATAAATTATATTTCTATTCCAGGCCCCTTAAAATATGAATCCAAATCCAACATGGGTTATCTTCTCTCACCTAGATTTAAATACCAATGATAATCACATGAATTAATATATATTTGAATTCTCCCCACCACAATAACAAAACAGGATCTCTATAGTTATTTAAATAGTTGTTTCATATAATATCTTCTTTAATTCCATCACATGAACACACCATGTCTAATATTACACTAAAAGAGTAGCAATTTCGAGTTCCTATCACTTTTTTGATCCATAGATTCTCTTCTTATGAAATATTCCCATCCAATTCAAACATTCCTTAAATGAATGTGAATTACACAAAACTAATGTGTATTAACATTATATAATTAATTTCATCTAAAATTTCCAAATGTATAGAGTAGTAGGATCACCGATGGTCTTCATCATTCTATAAAATGGCATTTCAATCTTTTTTTTAGTCCAAATATATCCATGAACAAAATTATTATGATTCCCATGATAATTGTTATAGATGTTTCATGAATTTCAAAAAAACCTTACATAAAAGCCTATTGATTTCGTCCTTATAGTGGGTTCGTTCATCATTAGTGGCTTCACGGTTGTCATGTTAAGCTTTTGAGGATCTACAATTGTAGTACAAGACCACACAGTGGTGAAACTAGTCAAACCTAAGATATGAAGTGGTGATCCCAGTGTATTCACTATTGGTTAGAATGTTGTAAATGAGAATATGAGAAGATGTGAATGATGGTTAGTGTTGTGCAAGGTTGGTGGGGTAGAAACATACTGAAACACTATCATATTTGCAAGTGGGATAGTGCATGTTGATCATGTGTCTGACATTGATCATTTATATTGGTAGGGGATTCCTTATTAACCTATAATCTCCTATATAACGATAATATATTTCTTATGGGTGTCATTACTCTCCATTTTCCTCTCACAACACCCTAGACATGAGACACTAAGAACCTCCTCCTATATTCTTACATATGAGTTCTATGATTGATTGATGCTCCCTCCAGAGTATTTGGTCCCCTTATATTTAATATCCTTATTCACATGAAATGTTCCACTATTTTTCACCTTCAAATGAAAATTTTAGAAAACAATAGTATTCAATAACGCAAATATTTATTTTTTTCATTTCGTCAAGTTCCTTACCATATTTTTCTTTTTTTATTTTTTTCTCTCAAAATTCATTTTAATCAATTATTTCCCATATTTATTTTACTTTAATTAATTTTCCAAATTCATTTTTAAAATGTTAGTTTCTTATAAATTAAATTATTAATAAATATATACAAAAAAATCTAAATAAATAGTAATATCTGTTAAAAATTATTTAAAAAATGTTTTCAGGAAATTTATTTAAAAAATGTAATATTATATAACTAATAGTGGTGAATGAGTCTCTAAAATAATACCTTGATAGTGTAGTGATATTTTACACCTAATCCATGGTAGATTTATATTAATTTTTCTTGAGTTTTGGAAATTAATTTTCTTTCATGCTAGATAATATAGAAAATTATACTTTCATGGTTTATTTTAATTCAATAAGAATAATTTCATTCTCTTTTGTATTTTGATCATTTTCCAACACCAATTTACTTCATGGTACAATGATAATTCAAAATAAAATATAATTAAACCATTATATGGATAGTAAAAATAAATACTAAGACTTCTTAAACTATGAATCATTTTATTCAATTTCTTCTTTCCATCATATGTTGATTTATGTTTTTTTATCTTTCATAATATTATATTAAAATTAACAACATTTATCATTAACATACAAACACAAAATATTTCCCAATAATATTAAATAATAATTAAAACCTAATAAATTAACCACTAAATGTTTCTAAACATTTTCAATCATACTCATATACAATAATCTTAACCTCTATAACTATTAAAGCGATTATCTGATGCAGAATCCGAAAACATGGACACTCACTATCGACTGTGGTGTAAATAATATATTTTTTTCATAATGGATTTGATAATAACAGATTAGAATCAATTTTATCAGTCCATAATTACAACATCAAAAATAAATATTATGACCTTACATACCTAATCCCTTTTAGGTTTAGAGATTTTGATAATTAGGAAAACGCATACGAAATGAAATTTACACTTATAATTAGTAAACATTATTATAATAAAAAATATTCCAATAATACACTTTTTGATTAAAAATATAAATTCATAATTCATAATATTTCATGCTCATTCTTTATGTCTATTAAAAAAACCTAGAATGTTAGATGAGAAAAATAATGCTTAGTAAGGGGTAAAAAATAAAAATAAAACTTGTTATGCCTTTTAAATAATTGAAACCCTTTAAAAATATATTTCCATTAATATAATGAAAATTGGTATAGAACAAGAACTTAAAATTATATTAAAAACATGAAATAAACATATTTCACTAGATCATTTCAAAAATTATCATTTAAGAAAGTATAAATCATTAAGGATCCTTAGAACACAATAATCATAACACTCTTTATGGAATAAATCAACGAGTTAATTCCAAATAAAAACATGATTGACTAACTAAACCAATTAACAAAAACATCATAAACTCATAATGAAATAACCTAACTAAGTAATTCAAAAATATTATTAAATAAATTACAAAACTTCTAAATTACAACATTAGAAAACCATAATGGAATAATTTAACCAGTGAATTATAACGTTGTATCTCCTTGAGAAAACAAATCATTACTGAATGAATTAGAGGGATATTAAGGACACACCCATCATCATATACAATTTATAATAACCATATCATTAATATAACATATATAAATCTCACTTCACACTTAAACTCATAAAAACAAAAATTATACCCCATGGGAAAACACATTTCTTGTTATATCATAAAAATAATGAAAAATATCTTTTTATTTTAATAATTTAAAAAAATTTATCATGATAACTGAAATAAAAAATCATATAAAAACTAGGGAATCATGGAAAGGAAGAATATAAATGAATAAATGACATGATGATGGAAAATTATTTATATGAAAAAAATGATGAAAATACAATCTTTTCACACTTTTGTAAAAAATGATTTAAATATATCATTTGAAAGATGATAATGAATTTACTATGAAACCATCAGAAATAAAGTAAAAAAGTCATATAAAAAGACCTTAAACATTCATAGGAAATTTGATAATGATATTTATGGAAATAATTAATGAATATGGGTATGGAGGATAAAAGAAATCATAAAGACATTAATAGTAAATACATAAAAGAAAAACACACTTAACACAAACAATCAGTTATTTGGGTGCACTCTAACGTCACTATATAATAAATTTATATATATTGAACACTTTAAAAAGAACCATGTTTTTATTTTTAATTCAATATAATATTTTCTAAAAATTTATTTTTACCCATTTAATAATAATTCGATGACAAAAAATAACATTGATGTGTCAACTGTCATGTTTCCCAAACATGATACATTTCACTGGATTAATTCCATTCAAATTATTCATGGTTTAATCTCCTTATAAATACTCATAATTATTTTGTATATTTATTATAGATTATTATAAATTACCAGAGATAATTAATATAACAAATAGTGATGAATAACATGGAATGCATTAGAATTCCATTTTTTATAAGATTTGATTTTATAGAATTAATTGATGTTATTAACAAGTATATATATACATAAACATTGAATAATTTTTTAAAATTTTAAATATAAAATTAACACATAATATTATAGGAATATAAAATTCCTTAATCACTGATCGCATAAACATTATAAAAATGTTTATATACGTTATAACATGAACTAAAATAAGAACATGTTATAACAGTGGTTTGAGTAAGAAAATGTTTTTTATACTGATAATTTAACTTTTATAAAATCATAATAATGTTATAAATATCAGATTTATTAATAAAATCCATATTTATAACCATATATGTAATATAGTAGTGAAAAATGGAATACATCATTCATAGGGATGGTAGTCAGCATGTACACACAAATAGTGAATAAAGCTTTCATGGATGGAAGGGGTAGATGATCAATAATGATTTAACATTAAATAATATATATATATATATATATTTTATTAAATTTGTCTTCATAACCAATCATGTGAGGTGATTATGAAAATGAAATATGTTGCTATATAGAGGTGATAGTCCGTATGTATTATCGAAAGATATCTTCATTTTCCAATGGACGTAATTAAGGTAGATAAATTTTATTCATTGAAAATTATAAAATTTCGGTATAATAATCATTCTTATTGAAATAAATAATTATTTTATAATAGATTTCAGTATGTTTGAAGAAGATAGTTACTTAAATAATTTTTTTTGAGCAATTACCTCCTACATGGATATCATCTTTTAAATTACAAATATAGCCTCATTATATTGGCCATTAAGGCATACCAAAACCTATAGGATCTATAATAGATATTGGGTGGAGTTATAGTATGTTTTTTTGTCATAGGTAGGAAAATGGACTCGATGATTGAGACAGTGACGGTTTCCTTTTATAAGTGAGAGGATTAGTGCCTTTATAAGAAGTCTTAACTATAAAATAATATGAATATCCTTCTCAATATAATGTGGAAACATTGAAATCCAATTACGAATATAAGGTTACAATGGAAAAAATTTAATCATTAAATAAAATAAAATATATAATTTGTAGATATTTGTGACCATATCATATAGTTTAAACCCTTTTAACCAAGTTAAACTTTAACATAGATACAAAAGCCTACTATGGTAACATAATTTTATGAATAAAAATTAAAATGAGACTTAATAAATAATTTAAAATTTTAATTATAAATATTTAACTATTTTATAAGATTAAATTTCTATAGGTGGTAAATGTGAATTTTAATATAAATAGGAAAAATGATATGAAATATAGTTTCTTGAAAATATATTTTTAATAATGATAAGTAATTTACAATAAAAAAAAATATATGAATTATTACCATGAAATTTATTATCATATGAATAAAAAATAGAGTTGGGTGACCTTAAAATCAATCCAAATTATAAATTAACTAATTAAACTACATAGTTAAAGAAAATTATTAAAATGGGTTTTTATTAAAACAAAACATCACATGGGATATAAAATGTCTGTAATAAGTTTCAAAATATAAAAAATTAATTAATTATTTTACTCCTTAAATATATAATTGGTTAATAAAAAAAATCAAAAATTTAAAATTCATTATTATATAATGCTAAATTTCTAAAAGGTGCATTACAATTTTTCACTATTCTTTAAAAATTCAACCGTTTTGTAAAAAACCCAAAAATTTATATTATCCAAATTTTTAAATTTTTAATAAAAATATAATTTTATTTTATTAAATTAAAATTATAAATTATAAAAATTTATATTTAAATTAAATGTAAAATTCTTTTACTATTTCCAGGTACTCGTCAACGGAACTTTTTTATCATAAATTTGTTGGGTCTCATTATGGGTGCTTCAGGTAAAATTTTTGGAAATTTATGGGTTGTTCATAGTTAGAACATTATTTTCAAAAATCATTTTCCCCCTAAAAGGAAACCATGTAAAATCATATAGTTGGGGTTTTTATGGTTGGAACAATATTTGAAAATCATTCCAACACATAATAGAAATAATGCATCAAATTAGAAAGTTGCACTGTTATCGCACACAGTTTGACAAGCTGTATGGGACCCTCTCGAAAACGGTACACATAGAAGTTTTTAATTCATAATATTTATTATATTTCCTAAAACCCTTTTTGTGGTTCCCTATGACCCCATTCAACCCTAAATCGAATTCATCATCATCAGAGGCTCCCTAGAGTTGATTTTGGTTATTCGAAACCAATTATGAGGTAGATCAAATCTTTGAAAACCGTGTTTGATTCCTATTTAGTAAAATATCTTCACATTTTAATTCTCTCATGCTCTCTCATTCATTATTCCATAATGTTTCTTAGATAATCTTATTATTGATGGATCTAAACACTTTTAATTTATAGCTTGAATATATGTTTGATTCCATGAACTCTCTTATCATCAATCTTAATTGGCAATTCCCACTGCGGGTGTTGATTTTTGTGATTCTATGATAATGGTAGGATGTTCCGTTGAGGTTTTCCGTGTTATAAACCCTTGGACTAATTGATATATTTTTAATTTTTTTATTTAATTTTTATAGTGATAATCGATTGTAACGTCCGGACCTGGGCCACCATCAATCCGGTGGCCGGAACTGTCACCAAATGTCCTCAAGCGCATCTCCCCGTACGCCATAGGCTGCCGACTAGCAGTGAGGGTCTTAGGATTGTTAGTGGGGAGACTATACCCTCTTGTCAGAGTTTTACAACAATATATCAGCGTGGATAAAAAACAATAGCAGAAGTATTAACTCATAAATTATAAACAACAGAAGACAAATAATAATCATTTTATAAAAGTAGCCAACGCCAAATCATACAATATATGCATGAATGACATGCTAAAGATACCAAAGTAGAAAACATTGAACAGAACAACAGGTTTTACATTAAAATGAATAAATAAATAATAATGACTGAAATCCCCAAGGCCGATCTCCTTGAGCATCCTGATCCTCCGTACGGTCCTCTCCTCATAACTCCCTAGTAAATGAAAGCAAGATAGTCTTGCAACCAAGTAAAATCAACTCAGGTACCCAGTGTAATGGCCACCCGAGTAGGGTGTGAGATATAAATCTCAATAGCCCAGGACCACTAATGTCTACCCAAAATCTATACATTTAATAAATAATTTAAAAAACCTGAAGGTAAGCATAAAATAAATTAATCAGTACAAAGTAACTATATACCCAAGTACCCGCTTCATCCCCCAGCTGGTGTCTGAACCTGAACTATTCAGTTTTCATGCATACTCAACAATCATTACATAATTATTTTCAATTTATCAATTACTCAAATCTTGTTATGAATGTCTTGAGATTTGTCCTATGCCTGACATACCTCGTACAAGTCAATCAACAAAGATGTCTTTGAATACCATCTAAGTAAACAATGTAAAGAAAGAATCCAAGTACGTGCTTGGGCTTGGATAACGCGTCATAATTTATTCAAATAAATCCTTCATATATTATGTCTAAACCCATCCACTAAAATAGTTATTCTCTCCAAGCATCGTCCACTAATTGATGTTCACCAAATTCATTAATATTTCTAAACCCTTTCTCAAAATCCATTCACAAATCATCATGTCACAATAGCCTTCATTAACCATTAACTCATTTCATGCATGAACAATTGGACCCACATCCCAAATTTAATTAATGGGTGCATAATATCTGGTCTAGAACCCTCATGAGTATTGTAGAATCAGTCCATGTATCACAACCCATGGGTATTTGGAGCATCAGTCCCTGTCCCATAAAAGAATATTTGTTTGCAAGCTAGGTTTAGAACACCATGTCTAGCACACTGTGAGTATTTGGAGCATCAGTCCCTATCTCACAACCCATTTATCAATCATACATATACATCTATCATTGGTGTAGAACACCATTTCTAACATCTTGTGAGTATTTGGAGAATTAGTCCATGTCTCACAACCCATTCATCAATCACACATATACATTAAAAATTGGTGTAGAATACCATGTCTAACACCCTAAAACCAACCCGTTATTTAATTTAACAATTAATTAACAAAAAAACCTCTCTTCAGATAAGTAAATACTTAATTATCCATTCAACATATCATTAATTAATAATTATTTAAATATTATTTATTCTCAGTAGGCTTACTGAATAATTAACTAACCACTTAATTATCCATATTCTTTAACAAGTCTGAACCCTTCTATTAAAACAATGGTTCGTCCAAGACATTAACAATCTATAAGCACAGCATAATCATCTCCAAACATGCTGATAAAAGGGAATATATTTAGTGACCATCTCACAAAACATATCATATCTATAATAAACTCCATCCAAGACAACTTAAGGCATGGAAAACTAATATGCATCAAAAGGTACTCTTGGCCAACAATCATAACAAACAATAAATTTACAATCTGAATTTAACGCATACAAATTAATTATTTCAACAATTAATTAATAAAACCTTATATCATTAACCAATCATAAATTAGTTATCCATTTTCCATTTAACATGTAATAATTAATCCTTCATTTAATTATTACCAGTTTCCAATTATCTTCTGAACATGTCAAATATTCGATATTCCCAATAATCTGTAAAATCCACAATCTTATTCCAACTCATTACTTGATAATTAATTATATTATTAATTTTCCTATTTCTCATTCTTCCCATTAAAATCATTTAACTGTTTAACCAGATCACTTTAACCAAATTAGCCAAAAATTCTTATGCTCAACACATGTTCATGTCCTCACTTATCTCATGTGGGTGGAATTAATTAATAACATCAAGAGTGTCATTCATTGACATATCGTAATGAATGAAACTCGCATTCCTAATTTATTTAAAGAAACTATATTTCATAAATAATGTTTTAATGATTTGCGATCCTACCTCGGGTTTTGATGGAAACCACAATGAAGGAAGAACTCTCCTGAGAAACTGGTTGATTCTTCAAGAACTGGCAATAGATCACTTCTCCTTGCAAGACCAAGCCCAAGACTCATCATAATTTTCATCCAAACACAAATATTTACCCATAACAGGCATAGATCTAAGAAACCATGAGAATAAAAGATGTAGATCTATGTAGATATAAGAAACTGAACAGGAATGAAGAATAATGTCTACCTACCTCATGAAATCAGATTTTATTCGCCAAGAGAAGCCTTCAGATCGTCTCCAAAACACATGGAAGAGATTTTTCAACTTTCAAGGGAGAGTAATCCCGAGTTATGGCCACTTAAAAGGAAAAACAAGCCGTATAAAGAGAAAAAAGAGTGATATCCACAATTTGAGGATCTCTTTTATGTGCCTGCAAAGTTAGTTCACACGGTTTGACAAATTGTGCGCTAACCATGCGTTAACTACTGATTCGGTCACCCTTCTCGCCCGGTTTGGCCGTATGGTTAGAAAAATTGTGTGCCGCCATTGTGGAAGCTACTGCCTCCAAGACCAACAATGCACGGTTTGGCTGCACAGTTAGACAAATTGTGCGCCGCCCATGCAACTTCCCCTTTACATGAAAACTTCTATCAAAGTTCGAAAAAATGCCATCTTTAGGTGATCCAACATTTGGAATAAAATTCCGGAGCTCTGATTAAAAAGAACGACCTGTTGATAAACCGAAAAATAAATTTAGAAAAATTCATAATTTTAACCAGATTCTAAACACGTTATATTACATTATACCCACATTAAAAACATTTCATCTCCGAGAAGCCATCGAGAACCACTACTAAAACAACTGACCTACCAAGGTCATTTAATCTTGTTAGAAGTGATGTGTTGTGTTCCTAAGTCCACACACTCCTTTAAACCTTCTCAAACCTGATGGATAAGCCGTTATAAATAGATTCGAATATTACTCTAATGCTCAAACATTGAAACAAATATTATATCCTAGGTCATTAGAAGGACCTTTTCAACGTAAATGGTTTAACCTAGATCAAATAATGGAACATGTTTCTCATGCTTCACTCAAAGACGTCATGGACCCAAAAGACACTTTCGCCTTTTATCTGGCGATGTTCCCATAAAACTATAACGAAAACATCCACCAGTATAATGATGTCCTTACCAAACATCTGTTGAAATATCTAGTCCATCCATCACAAGTCTATTTTAAAAACAATCTTCCCCCAACACGAAAAAAAATTATCCCAAAGAAACAATGCATTCCGCATAATTTCCATATAAAAACTACTCCACAAGCCCATCAATATTTAAACTCTAGCATGGCACAAGACTGATGCTATCTTAGTGTCTGCTTGAAGAGATCAATATACGGGACATGCTAGTCATGTACAGAAGAGCACAATAAGGTAAAATCTATGACATGAAGAAGATCAGTCAAACCATTACGGGAAAACCCTGTTCTAAAAGATCGGAATCACCTGCCAACATGCTCATCGAGAACAAAGTAACAATTCCCACCTTAGGATTTTCCATGACATCTCAAGAAGAGAAAAACCGCTCACCAGCAAGCTAGATTAATAACAAGATCGACATGTCAAAACACCCGGGTATTTTGAAAACTATTCCATGTATTGAAATGAAACTGATTCTTTAAGGCTCGTGTTACTCTACATGGAGTTGACCCAAGACCATACTAAATAGAACAAAAAGTCTTATTACGAAGTCATATTTCCTCATACGACCATTTTACTGGACGACGCTATAACCGGTCATTCATTACTAATAAGAAAGGTCAAATTACCAACAAAGCAGCCGAACAAGCCCGAGGAACGTCTAACCAGCAGAAAAAGATCACTACATGATGTTCAAGCTCATAACAAGGTCAAGAAACAGATCACCACCCATTCGATCAAGCTTTAATTGAAAACTGCAAGTCCTACCATGGACAACGACACCCAACAACTCCAAAAGAGTTAGAAAAGTCATAGCTCTAGCAAGGAATTTATGTTCTAAGGGAGCTACCAACCACAGGTTGGCCCCTTACAAATAAAAAGTGACAACCCTAAACTGGGTCACTTCAAACAAGTCACTAGGCTCAAATTCCGAACATAAGGCCATTTCTAAATAGAAGAACGCCTACAGAAAGTACTCATTCTTCCGTTCCAAGGCAACTCAAGAGAAGTCTGAACTACCCTTTACATGAGGGTTTTAAATAGTGGACACCACAAAAGGTTCCATTTCTAGGCCTCTTATATTTAATCACTTTCAATCTTTAATCGTCAAATGATTTAATCAAAACATCAAAGTAACATTTTCATAACGCCCCAATGAAAAATAAGAAAGTTTCATAAAAGTCCTTTTTTAAAATATTTATGTTAGTTGACATCCCGTTATTTTTAGGAAATTTATCAAAATAAATTTCTTTTAAGAAGATTAGGCGACCTACGAGGATCCCATTTTAACCAACCTAGGTTCTATATAAGCAACCCAATAGAAAATGCACAAGTATTAAAATTTTAAACACCCAAATAGGTTATCTCATAAAAACACTCACCAACTAACCTACTTGGGTCCAGTTTCATTTTAGAATCTATCCATTTAATTTTAGATCCAAATTAAACATCTTTCACATATATAAGCATTTCGCATGGCATCAAGTCATCACATTAATATGAGTTGTCATTTCCCAATTCATGAAGCACCCATACACTCCATGGATTGAAAATTGGCTCTCATTAATCGATACCAATGTCAATTCAGAAATTAACATGATCAACCTAACTGTCCTAATTATATGGGTGACCGCCTACCAATCAATAAGGCGACCATACACCTTATCACTGGATTTTGGCTCCGATTTAACACAATCAACATTTATTTAAAATTTTATCTTTAGCACCACTTTCACATTTCAAAACATATCTAAGATGTTAGAATACACAGTAACACAACTACATGCTAAAACACAAAAGCATGTCACAACAAAAAAACATGCTAATAACTGAGGTATTATGGCATATAATCATTGAAGCATGTTAAATCTATAACCGAAACATGCTATCTAAAGAGGCATGCTAAACAAAATCAAACATGAAATTGCACCCAAGGAACACAATATAAATTAGCCGGAATCCTACTAATGCAACTACATGGCTTGTTATATGCATGACATGTGAATCTCTAAGTGCCTATGATGATGCATGTATAAAATTTCCTTTCCACATCATGCCAAGAAAATTATTCATTTCAAAATTCTCAAAATCAATAATATTCGGAAAATACACCAGTCACTCAAGGAGAAATCCTATCAGCAGTAACCTCTAATAGTACAAACATCAATTCCCATCCCTGGACACATGGCCATTTCCCATACATCAGGTGATCATCCCAAAGCACGACTATTAACCCAAGAACCGACACATTCCTAGTCTCTTGTCTACCAACCCCAAAACACTAAGACAATGGAAAGGAAAGAAACCTATACCTTTGATAACACTTTGTATCATCCTGACCTGGGTCACCACTACTCTTGTGGCCAGACCAGTAGCCACATGACCTCAAGCGCGTCTCCCCATACTCTAGAGGCTGCCGACTAGAAGTTAGGGTCTAATAATAGTCAGTGGGGAGACTATACCCTCTTGTCATAGTTGCACATTGGTATATCAGTGTGGATAAAAAAAGAGTGAAAGAAAAATTTCATAAATGACAGAAAACGTAAGTCAAATAATACTCATTTTATAAAAGTGGTCAATTCCAAATCATATGACAGATGCATGCATGACATTATAAAGAAACAAAAGTAGAAAACAGTGAAAAAATAGCATGTATTACATTCAAATGCAGAAATAAATAAATAATGACCCAAAGCCCAAAGGGAGATCTCCTCGAGCATCCCAAGCCTCAGCTCTGTCCTCTGCTCCTAACTCCCATGTAAATGCAAACAACATAGCTCTGCAACCAAATAGAATCTACTCTGGGTACCCAATGCAAAGGTGGCCAGAGTAGGGTGTGAGATATAAATCTCAGTAGACCGGGACCACTGGTGTCTACCCCAAATATAGATATTTAATAAATAACATAAAACACATGAAGGCATGCATAAAATAAAGTAAGTAGTACAATGTAACTATATACTCAAGTACCTGCTTCAACCCTGAGCTGGTGTTTGAACCTGTACTATTCATTTTTTCAAGCGTACTCAACAATCATTACATAATCATTTTCCATTTATCAATTACTCAAGTAATATTATGAAAGTCTTGAGATTCGGCCTACGCCCGACATTTCCTGTATAAGTCCCTCACCCAAGATTTATCTGATGACCATCTAATTAAACAAAGTAAAGAACGAATCCAAGCTTGTGATTTGTCTTGGATAATGCGGCATAAGTTATTCAATTAAATCTTTCAGGTTTTATGTCTAATCCCTTCCAATAAAATAGTGATTCTCTCCTGGGACCGTCCACTATCACTGGTTCTCCAAATTCATTAATAAGTCTAAACACTTTCTCATTATCAATTAATAAGTCATCATGTCACAACAAACTTCATTAAACATTAACTCATTTCATGCACGAACAATTGGACCCACAGTCCAATGTTAATTAATGGGTGAATAAAATCATATGTAGCACCCTCGTGAGTATTCAGAGCATAAATCCATGTCTCCCAACCCATGGGTATTTGGAGAATCAGTCCTTGTCCCATAAAAGAATATTTTCTTGCAAGGTGGGTGTAGAACACCGTGTCTAGCACCCCGTGAGTTTTTGGAGCATCAGTCCCTGTCTTACAACCCATTTATCAATCATACATATACATCTATCAGTGGTTTAGAACACCATTTCTAACACCTTGTGAGTATTTGGAGCATCAGTCCTAGTCTCACAACCCATTAATCAATCACATATTTATATTTATCATTGGTGTAGAATACCATGCCTAACACCATTAAACCAACCCATTAATTAATTCAACAATTAATTAACAACACAAATCTCTCTTCAGATAAGTCAAAACTTAATTATCCATTCATCATATAATTGATTAATAATTAATTAACAATTATTTATTCTTGGAAGGATATCTAAATAAATAACTCAACACTTAATTATCCAAATTCTTTAACAAGTCTGAACCAGTCCATTCAAACAATGGTTCGTCCAAGACATTAATAATCTACAATCACAACATAATCATCTCAAAACATGCTGAGTAAAGCCAAGAAATTTAGTGACCATCTCACACAAAATATCATATCTCTAATCAACTCCATACAAGACAACTTAAGTCATGGAAAAATAATATGCATTAAAAGGTACTTCTGGAAAACAATCGTAACAAACAATCAATTCACAATCTTAATTTAATGCATGAAAATTAATTAATTAAAGAATTAATTAATCAAACCTTATATATTTAACCAATCATTAATTAGTTAACAATTTACCATTTAACATGTAATAATTATTCCCTCCATTAATTATAACCAGTTTCCAATTATCTTTCGAACATGTCAAATATTCGATATTCCCAATAATCTATAAAATCCACAATCTTATTCCAACTCATGACTAGATAATTAATCCTACAATTAATTACCCTATTAATCATTCTTCCCATTCAAATCATTTAATAGTTTAATCATATCAATTTAACCAAATTAGCCAAACATGCTTAATCTCAACACAAATTCAAGTCCTCACTTATCTCATGTGGGAGGAATTATTTAATATCATCAATAGTGTCATTCATTGACATACCGTAGTGATGGAAACTCACATTCCTAATTTATTTATAGAAAATATAATTCTTAAATAAACTGTTAACGATTTGGGACCCTACCTCGGGTTTTGATGGAAACCACAATGAACGAAGAACCCTAAAGAGAAACGGGTTGATTATTCAAGAACTCGCATTAGATCATTTCTCCTAGAAATAGCAAGACCAAAAATCATCTTACATGACATCCACACACATAGATGTACCCGTCACGGGCATATATCTATGAAACCGATAGAAGAGGAGATGTATATCTATGTAGATATAAGAAACTAAACAAGAATGAAGAAGAACATCTACCTACCTCAAGAAATATGCTTCAATTCTCCAAGAGAAGCATTTGGATCGCCTCCAAAATGCTTGGGAGAGGTTTTACAACCATCAAGGGAATGTAATCCTGAGTTATGGCCACATTGGAGGGAAAAAGAACCATCTAAAGGCAAAAATGAGTGAGATACACAATTTAAGGATCTCGTTTATGTGCCCACATGGTAAGTTAACACGGTTTGACAAATCGTGTGCTAACCATGTGTTAGCTACTACCTCGGCCACCCTTCTCGCAGGGATTGGCTACACGGTTAGAAAAACATTGTTCTTACCATGTGGAAGCTAACGCCTCCAAGACCAACTACACATGGTTTGGCCGCACGGTTAGACAAACCATGCACCGCCCGTGCGACTGCCCTTTACCTCAAAACATCTATCAAAGATAAAAAACACCATCTTAAGGAGATCCAACACATAGAATAAAATTCTAGAGATTGGTTTAAAAAGAACGACCTATTTATAAACCAAAAAACAATTTCAAAAACATTCGTAATTTTAACCCGGTTCAAAACACGGGATCATACATCGATCCGGATTAAGAGATTAATTAATTTGGCATGAATTTTGGGGAAACCTCTCACTTATATTGGAAGATGAAAAATTAGACTATGATTTGGAAATCAATGGAATTTTTTAAATTTATTTTTAGAAATAATATTAAATTGATTTGATAAGAGTCCATAATTTTTTTATCTTCAAAAGGAACAAATTGAATAAATACACATGTTTTGGTTTTTAATGTGAATTTGTAATATTGAAACTAGAAATGTGGAAGTTGTATTTTAATGTATTTTTAAATAATTATCCAATTATTGATTGACTTTTTGATCACATGTGTGTCTAGGTAGTTAGTAAATTATCTGGGAAAACACATTGCGATGGTAGTGCCCTTATAATAAATTAATGATCCTAGGAAAAAATCCCTCAAGGTAACATTGCCGCATTTTTGGTTGATTGTGTTTGTTGACAAAGTAGGTTTCCATTGGATTTTGTGATGACAAAAAAAATGATGGCGGTGATTATTCGCGATTACATCAAGCTTCATGAATGGAAGAGGTTGAAGTGCATCATAGCGGTGAAGGGCTTTGCGAGGGAGCATCCCGGCGAAGGTGTGAAGGGATTGACAGTGATGATATGTGATTACGTCAAGCTCCGTGATCGGAAAATTTCTATGGGGATTCATGATTTTTATAGAATTTCGATGGGAAATTTGGAGCATCGCAATTTGTGATGAAATGGAGTTGACTTCAGGTGGAAGGATCGATGGTCGATGGAATTGCCTATATATAGACCTCGAACCCCTCGAGAGAAGCAAAGCGAGTTTTCAGAGAAATTATTTTTCTCTCACTTCGTGTAGGTAGTTCGCGAATTCAATGTTGTTCACGAGATAAGAGCTTAACAACTGCTAATATAGCTCCGCGAATGCTGCGAGCTCCACATTGTCTCAATGAGAATTGCGAGGGAAGTCGCTCTGCGAAGACTTGAGCTTCACGAGAGTACTTTGCGAAAAGGCAGGAGCTTCGTGAAGGCTCTTTTTGAGCATTGTGTAATTGGGAGCCTTGTGAATTAGGGTTCTTTGTGACAGTATTTCCAATGGAATTTCCCAGTGTTCAGGGGAAAAGGGGTACTCATAAGTGGATGAACATTGGACTTGAATAGTGCATCTACAAACAATGGAGGATTCATTCATTAGTGGTAATGAAGAGGACCACATGTCTATAAAATTTTAGTAGATCTTCTGAAGAAGTAGGGAGCTCACTTTAGTTGAGAGAGTAGTGACTTATGAAATTGTTAGTGGTTGTAAACTATGAGGGACAGTGAGTCTGCTTCCAACTTATAAACAGCAATGCGCTTTTAGTGGAATTGGTACATCGGCACAATGCCGGTGTATTCTCCTTAGATGTAGCCCAGTGAGGGTGAACCAAGTAAAAATAACTGTGTCATATGCATCGATTAAGGTTTGTTCATACTCTGCTTTAAGAAGAAGGGTGAAGAGGGTTGTGTCTAACAGAAAAACAAGATCAAAAGGGGAAGTTGTTTTAATCATTCATACCCTAATTCACCCCACCCCCTCTCAGGGTATCTAGCCTATTGGACCTAACATATTATATAAAACTGTAAAAAACTAGTTTGGTGCATATTATCCCTAGTGAGATGTTGACGGTTCACATTCAGCCTCAGCCCTAGGGATGTGCATCCACATTCTCATGATCACATTTTTGTGTGTGTGTGGATCTCATAACTAGAAAGTATCATACATAATGGAATAAGACCATGTTGTTTATTTTTATTACTTTTATATATATTCCAATTATTTTGGATATTTCATACTTATTCCTAGTGATTTATATAAAAAACCTTATATTAAAAAGTCTATTGAAGACACTGTTTGAAATTTTTCCATCAATTGAAATAAAAAACATGTTTCGTTTTAAATATGAAATGACACTATCATTCCTGTTTTATTTGAAATTGAAATCATTATTATTTTTTATTTCTTATATATTATTGTTATCGAATAAATGGAGAAACCGTTTTGGGTTTGTGATCTCACGACCTAAAATTTACATTGGGAATTTATAGATTTCCTGCTACCAGGTTCAAGCAACACAAAACTACCGCTTGGAGGAGGTGGATTTTGTTAATTTTTTCTTGTTTATGGAAAATTTGTTCCCAATTTTATCATGTATTATGTCATTTTCTAATCACCAATCCATGGGGATCAATAGTGCCAATCTGGATCTGTCGGTGTCATCTCATGTGTCAGGGTATAAGGGCATGTGGGAAATTTTTGAAATTAATGTACAAAATGTAATGAAAAATTAATTATAGAAAATACAACTTTTAAATTGTATGTGTAGTTAATCATATTTCATACAAATCGTACATTAATTGAGTGCTAATATATCTTTCTATACATTTTAAATATTACATATTATCAAAATCGTCTTTTAAGTTTGATAATTTGTACTAATTATGATAAATATTTAATTCCTTGATAATAGTCAATTAAAAATATTACATTCTAATATTAAATTATTTTAATCATGTCACAATTATTATTTATTCTTTAATAAATAAATTTATTCTATTTATAGGTATTATAACATATAAAATCACAATTTCTAATCAATAGTATGTAATGAAATATAATACATTGTTTTATAATAAATAATGTTATCTAATTATTTTCATTTTATTTACAGGAGGTTTTATACCTCATTTAATTTTATTATTGATGTTTCACATAGTTTTCATCATAAATTGTAACAAATTATATTTTGGTTCCTTTTAATTTGATTATTCATGTGAAAACAGCTATTAAAAATAGTATTTAATAAATAAAGAAATTACATATTGAAATATTGGGGTGTTGTAGAATATATTATCTTATATAGTACTGATGATTAGGCTTTTGATTATAAAAAAATATGTTTCCCTCATTTATTAATCGTTAATATAATTCCATGATTCTTCAAACCAGATAAATTCTCTACCTTTATATTCATTCCTATGTATGTAGTGTCTAATATATCTATATCCATTGAGTAATTATAACTATCTCCATTAACTCATGTTGAGGTTTTTATATGTTAATATATACCTAAAAATATTTCCATTTCTATATAAGTAACAAAAATCACCACAATGGTAGTTTTATCATACTGTTAAGGAAGATATTACTTCCACTAATTCTAGATAATTATTTGGTTAATTTTTATCATTTAATTTAAAATCATATCATGAATGACACACATCTCTATTTTTTCATAGGGAAAAACCAAAATACATTATTTTATTTATCTGTTTTTATAAAAAATAATTCTTTTACCAGTAATTTGTTTAATACTAGGGAATGGATCAATAAAATCATTAGTTCCCCAAAGTATTCTTCACATTACTTTGATCATGTGAATCAGAACCCGATACATGTTAAAATGGTTGATGGGTTGACTAAAAGTGAAACATTTTAAACCACTCATTGATAATAACCAGATGAGGCAATGAAACTACATATCATAGTTATGATCATTGGTGTTAATAATTATTTCAGCACATTGATTTTTGAATGATATATAGTTATAAAATCTCAAAAGACAATATGAATAAGAAAGAAAACTATTGAAACCATTTCTTTACACATACTAAATTTTTCATATAACTCTTTATTTTGGTCAGTCTCAAGAAGAATTTGTAAATAACTATCATCCTCTTTATAAATTTTTATGTCTATAACTACATCTTCAATTAATTCCATGAAATCATTGTTATGATATCCTATAATACTCTATTAATCATGTTTTTTAATAAATAAAGTGAATTTTTTAGACAAAAGGAATTAAAATAAACTAGTAATGTACATTCTTTATTTGAAAAGATTTCATTGGAATAACAACCTTCGTCACATTTAATTGATGATAACTCAAATGATGATGAGTCAGTGAAAAATATTTATCCCCATTAATTTTTTAAAAATAAATAAATTTTGGGTAATGTTTAATTGTTCTTTAATATAATTGAATGAATCAACCTATAATTGATACACAAAATCATAGACCGGTCAATCTTCCTTAAAAATATTAAATGTTCTCCCCAAGGTTATAGGTATGTGATAATTAACCCCTTACCACAAAACCCTTATTCTTACTTTTTAAATTATAATGGGGAATTTATATTGGGAGGCTTATATGTGGGTTTTTCATTAATGACAATATAGAAAGATAATTCTACTTCACCATCACGTGGATTTCTAAGTAATTAATTATTCTGTGAATCAATGTAATCATTCATGATATAATAAATATATTCCATTTGGATATCCATCTTCTCTATGGAATGAATTTTAACTTCTTTATCACCAACAATTTCATTATGATGAGCCACTTGTGGATGATCCCTTGAAATCATAGTTAATGATATCTATCATCTAAATTAGGTATTCAATTCTATCCTCACAAATTATAATCACCTTCTATTTGTAGAAAATATTTATTTTATACATTGATAAAGAAAATTTTCAAACCATGCTATCAATGTTTTCCATTATGATAACAAACATGATTGTAAATTAATAACCTCAAGGTACTTTTATAGATAAAATATAATGAATTCTAATTAAAATAAGTAATTTACTATGTGTTTTTACATAAAACACATTATAATTTCATAAGGTAATGATTCAATATTTTCAAAAAACCTGAAAGGTATAAATGAATGTTCAGACCGATAATAAAATAATGAATTATAAAAATTTTATTGTATATAAAATAAGACACTATTAGATATTGTGAAACATTAAAATATTTTAATAGTAATTACTTAATCCAGACCATCACCCCTTTCCACTTTTATGATAGTGTCAATTGTCGAATAGGGTATTTATTAGATAAGTTCCCCATATCCTTCCAATTTAATCAATTTCAGTTATTTCATTTTATTTTCCCTTAATACTCATTATCATAAGGAGTTTTATTTACAGACATAATGAAAATTTTCAATACCTATTTGAAATCCCTTCTTTGTTTATTTAGCCATATATTAGATGTTGAAAATGACTCCCCTCCATTGTTATCCACTGTTAAATTTCATTTCATATAGATCTCAGATGTACAATTTTTTCTTTATTTAAATTAAAAATATAATATTTTCGGTCTCTATCTCAATATTAATCACACATTTTAGTACCATTTCATATATTGAAAATGTTTTAGAGCCTAACGAACTTCTACGACATGATTTCATCCCAAAAATATATGACCAGTCATTCTCTCTAAAATATCAGACTATCCCTATAAAGTAATCACTACACAATGTAACTGATTCCTTTTCAATTTTTCTAAAATAGTCTAATTTCTATAACAATCAATCTATTTAATCTCTTTGAAAATAATATCCATGTAATATAACAATGAAATTAATTTATTACATGCTTTATATCACTTCATTCATAACATGTTTTTGAATCAATGAACACCAATGATCATCATATTCCATTAGATGTTATAAAACCAAAGTACCCTTACCCATTTTATAGATCCCAATACAAGGAAAATATTCCCTAGGACATTATCCATTGGTCATCTATCAATGGATTACAGATTCCGCAGAATATTTTAGGATTATACCTCATGAAATGATATTAAACATTTACATCAAGTTGAAAGGAAACTATTATTTCTATAATGGAATAGTTATTTGTTAATATCTAATTCAACTATTGTAATATATTTATAATATGTTTAGATTTATCACTAATGTCATTGGTTTTATAGAAGATGATTTGATAATAAAATATGGGTGATGAGATGGATTCCATTCTATCCATTAGGTGTCATTTTTAGACAATGACCTATACTAAATTAGTTCATTTATAACACAATAAATTATTAATAATTCATATAAATTCATTAATAATTCCTTTATTATATTATTTTAATTATGAAAAGAAATTAGAGTTTCCTATGGGATTATCATAGGATCTTATTATCTATATATGTTACCTAAAATATATTTTAATTTCAATCTATTCAACTTGTTATGATACCAACTATAACCACCATGATACTAATAACCCGGAGCAAGTAGTTATTTATTAAAAATATATATAATAAAAAATTTAAAAATTAAAAAGGATACAATAGATTAATAATTTTATGATACAATATATATACATGGACATTACAATACATTGTAAACCTTAAGTCATTTATAAAAATACATAAACATATTATATCTCCATAGTTATACAATAGACACATGTAATAATATTTGAGAGTTCCGGGTTAAATTAGAAAAAAAAAATTAATGGGTGATCTTAGATACCAAATTAAGGGTAATTTACAATATATTATAATGTGAAATAAATAAGGAATACATAATATGGAATGAATAAATAGATAATAGAATGCCATATGAATGAGAATGTGAGGTTAATAATTACATAAATAAGATGAAAATGTAAATAACTAATCACATGGATAATAATAAATTATCTCATAATAATGTAATTCATGATGTTTGATATCTTAACCTGAACATCGAGACCTCATACCAAGACATCATATATAAATGCATAGGAAAAAACAAAAAACTGATGTTAGTTTGTCACATGAGACTTCTAAATGCATTTTGGGGTCATATAATCTAGGTCCCCACTGATTATATAATATTTCCCATGTATCCATCATACTAAAAGTGTGAAAAATTAATACTATAAATAATGATACATAATAAACCTCATACATTAATAGGGGTGAATAATAAATAAATAAATTTATATAAAAAAAATATATAATGTCAAAATTTCATTAAAACATATAATAATGTAAATATCTAGCTAAATATTCATCTCTAAAATTTAAATTTATAACATATTCACACTTTAATAAAATATATACATATAAAAGTGATGATAATGGAGTAGTAGATTAGGGTACATTAATGATACACGGATATCAATAGGATGTGGTAATTGATGCAATATTGTTCATTATTAGTAAACCAAATTATTAATAAAATGACCCCCATTAAAAATTTGGAGTAATAGACAGAAATATTTTATATGTATTGGGGACAAAAAACCCAATAAGGGTATACTTTAAAGTTGATATTATTTTATTAAAAATGTAATATTGTTGAAAAATTAATTTAAATCCACTTTGGCATCAATAGTGGGTCTATTGGCTAAATAGTAATTATATTACTTTAGACCAAGTCCACTTCTTATAAAAAATAAATCCTTAATACCATAAATACATTAAATACATATATATTTAGAGAATTTCGTTTTAGTCAATGGAAATAATTTTGTATTTTAATGACATTTGAATGAGGTATAATCAGATGGAATAGTGATCAATCATTTATATTAAAAAAATATTTATAATAATGATACATAATAATATATAATATTTCAATGAAATATAACTTTAAATGATTAGATAAAATATATTATGTTTTATGATTAAAACCATTATCTTTTTAAATAGATTCCTAAAAATGATCATGAACTCCTTAGATCCTTGATAACTCTTTGTAAGGTCTCTTTAGAGTAATTTTGATATATGAAGCATGATAAATGATTTTGGAGTAAAATTGGATTGGATGATTTGTGGGTGTTTATAGAAAATGAGGGATAATTATTTATTAATGTTGGATTTATTATTTGGAAGTATTGTTTTTGCAAATTGAATCACCAAGGGATTAAACAATATATTGAATAATGGTATTTGAAATTTATGTTTCATTGTAAAATGTTCTATAAATCTAGTTTCAACAATTAGAATGAATTTAAATTTCATATTTTATATAGAATTATTATGATGATAAAAATGAATTTATATTTTTTTATTACTACTATAATAAAGTGTTTTATAAATAAATATTATTTATTATACCCTTTATAAATTTTTTTATCTTGATTATTGAAAATGTCATCTTAAATATGCTTAGAATTAAAAAATTACAATAATATAAGAAAAAATATTAGAACATTTAAAAAAAGAAACACAAAATGAAAAAAACATAGGAGAAACTACATCCCATGGAATTTTAGGATCAACATAATTATGATCATTGTCCACATATTCTCTTTCATGCTCTAGAATATAAGTATACAGATAGTTCCCTTCAAAAAATTAATCTCTAAAAAGTATTTTTTTGACCTCGAAGAATGTAAAAACCCTAAGAGGGGGTGAATTATTGTGTCAAAAAATAAAAATTTTTCCTTCTATCAAGGTCACCCCATTGTCAGTCCTTGTTACCTTGTCATAAGTATTGTGTTCAATATTATCCACCCTCTTCATTGTGTTCATAAAAAACAAAGAAAATGAAAAATTGAAAGTGCAGAAGAACATATGGATTTCACTTAGTTCAACTACATAGAAATATGTCCATTAAAGACATATTTATAATATTTCAATGTTACATAACCCACTATACTCATGTTTTAAGGATATATATTTGGTAAAACTAACACTATTCCAAGTATCACCTCCGATATAAATTTTTAGGGTTCACAAAAAACTTCCAAAAGATCACCCTCGCTTCATTATGCTTTGTGAATTTATTTAGGGATGTATTCAATAGTTTATAGACTTTAAGGCCTATTAATGATCAATATATGAAGAATTATCATTATGAATATTCAAGTCTAATGATTCTCTATAATTATCCACATTATTATGCTCATATTCTTTAGTGCTGGATGTAATAAACTTTTCATTATTTAATTTGAAATATTTTCTTCTCTAAATTATTATCATAAATGATAAACTCCAAAAAAGGATGAATATTCCCTTAAATAATTATTATGGTTATAATGAAACATCAATAATTCAATTAGTTTTGGGTAGTTATGTAACATCATCGACTTCAAACCTTTATTTTTTCACTAGACCATATGTGATAAATAGAACTCTGTTGCAGATATTCACTCTTCTTCCTCTCTAAAATTGATATAAAAATGATTCCCCCCCCTTTCTATTCTTTAAAGAACCATATATGTATATCTTGAATCTTTTCAGCTAATTGTTTTACTAATATATATATTATTTAAATTTATTATATTCTTCAGCGGGATAAATAATCATGGGATAGGATATTTTCAAATCACCATTCCATGTGTCATAACCATGTTGAAATAGATAATTTATTGAGATACAAACCATTAATTTAATGTAATTTCTTAGTTACATATTCATTAATTATGCTATATTCAAAGATCTATGATTATCCTAGTCAAATGTCATAAATTAAACATCATTGTTTGTTAAAATTCATTTTAAAACAGAAACATTTACTTTATTAAATGATTTTATATGATTTTCACTAAAATGTAATATGATTATCTCTATGCCAAAATACCATGATTTACCAATGTATTATATTTCATAAATACTTGAAATAATCATTTAAGATAATATTTTTGTATTAAATGATTTAATTTGGTCAAATAAGTCAAAAGGGTCTGAATTAATCATTAAAAAAAATCTTGTAGTTTTAAATTTCAATCCATTCATAGTTTTTTCTGATTTTTAGTCACTATGACATGTATATACTCTATCGTGCTCAATTTTAGGTACACCTTATCCTTTGATTATGTTCTCCTGGATTTGTTTGATATCATATCACAAAACTCATGACCACTTCCATACATTAAACTAACATGTATTGAGTGACCATGGCATGGTGTACTCTTAAACACAACATTGTTTTACTCTATGAGAAATACCCACCAAAATGACAAAATACGTTCTCATTTACTCATTTCTAGTAAACTCTAGAGAACCATGTATGAAAATATTATTCCACCACAACATACTCCATAGAATATTATTTTTCACTATTTCGAACGTTTAAACCCAATGGTTCAAATGCCTTGCACAATGGAATAACGACTCAATGAATATAATTTTAGTTAATTAACCTTGAATAATATAAATGATAGTCTTGAAAAATAAACTATTTTCTCTAATCATAGATATAGACAAATAATTATTCATCTATACATGTTTTGATCCCCCTATTCTATACAAGTATTTTTATTCCCATTATAATTTTTATTATAGCATGGTGATCACCATATCCTTGATTATTCTTCCAAAATAACAAGGACACAAAATGTCCATAGATCCCCCCTTAAACAAATATATCCAAAATTTGGTCTCTATAACATGTATTGAAACATTATTACTAACACCCCATTTGATATTGATATTTATATAGATTTATCTTAAACTGCACACACAAAAAACTATTTCAACAATGATGAATTTTGTCATTTTAAGTTCACTATATCATGTCCTCTTAATCACCAAAAAATGGTATTATATTAATTTTTTTTCGAAAAAATCATATGTATATCACAGACATGAAAAAATATTTTTCTTATAACATTTCAGGCTATGTGAATCCATCTTCCACCTCACATGTAGGGTGCATACATCTTCCAAATATTCATATATTTTATTCATGCAGATTCTGATGTGGTTTCATCAGTTATAATGTATTATGAATAGATTTAATGGATTGTATTATTTTAAAAAAATCATTTAATAATTCCAATGAAATTAAAATATGTTGATATGTTGAATTTGGTTGATGAGTTTCATTAGAAAATCATCATGAATGGATATATAAATGGATTACATCCCTCCTATCAAGGAGTAACAATTCTATTAAATCCACCTAAAAACTATTACTCATGAAAAAATACTGATCACTTGGTGAAGGATCTATAACCCATTATGAAGTTATTGACTCTCAAGAAGCATTATATAATCATTTGGATTTTATAATACCCTTAATGGAAGGATTATTTTTTTACTGGTCTAGTGATTTAAATCATATGTATCCTATTAGAAATTTTATGTTTATCTTGATTATATCCTAGTATAATCATTTTAATTATTAATTTATAATATTTTCTTATTTCATCATGGATTGATTAGAAATTATATTATTTTTATTTCACTAAAAATTTATCATATGATTATCCCTCAAAATCAATTAGTGGTATTAGAGCAAGCTTCTTCATTAAATCAATGTGTATCATTCACTACTAAATAAATAACATATTTTATGAAATCATAAAAGGTATGTATTTCATTTTTTTGTAATATGATAATCTAATTTTAAGAGAACCTCACAATGTTACATTATGATTTTAATGTAATGTTTTATGGAAGTCACAACATATATCACAAATTTCATATAGTATGCAATGACACTACATGAAAATAGGGAATCAGAGTTTCATGTCATCTATATACATTTTATAAATAAGAGAATCATATATTTTTGGAATTTTTATAGAATTGATAAATGTAACCAATTAAATATAAATTTTTTTGGGTTAAATATTTTTTTTGAAACAATTAATATAAATATTCCATTAATATTTAAATTTTTCTATTAAGAATATAATTTTAAAATTTATATGGTTTAAATACTAATTATAAATCATAAAAACATGTATTTTAACATTAAAAAAAATATATTTCATTCCTTGTAATCTAGAAATAAATTTTTATATCCATGATAGTAGACTATCCATAATGTTTTTCATAAATATAAAATGTTTATAGTAAAATTTTATTTATGAATAATTTATAAAAATTTATTTGATAATTAAATTTATGAACTATTTTTAGAAGTTATTCTATTATTTATTCATGTATACAAATTGATTATAGAATTCCAAAAATGGGTATTCATTGTTTATGTGAAAAATTTAATCTAGTAGATACATACTCATGATATCTTCCAGGTTTAACTTAATTACATTTAGTATTTCATCATCCATGGCCAATGTTTTTCAGAGTTATTAGATTATGAATTGTTGTTGAATATAGATTGTTTCTATTAGGAATTATAGATATCATGAATTGAATTCCCTATTGAGTAATGTCTCTTGAAGGAGATGGGCCGTGGGATGGACTTCCCACAAGCCCTGAGGCTTATGCCTTATTTTATAATGTTGAAGGGTTGCCTTTCTATCACTTTAGCAATAATCATGAGGATATTATCAATCTAATATAACAATGTTCCTATAAATGAACATTCCATTTATCATTTCAATATGAGTCTTCTATATATGTATGAATATTTTTAACTCGTATTTTGGGTGAATTACATGAATTGTTGATTGTGTAAAAAGATACATATTAATGGGGTGTGAACACAATAATTTTGTGGGTCGAATAAGGATTTGAAGACTAAATCATTTGAATAATTCATAAATTAATTAATAAAAGATGTTAAGATAAATATTTCATATAATAAAATATTTATAAATATAATATTCATATAAGGTAATTAAATTTGAAAATTTTAGAATGAAAGTCCAATCAAACACAAAGTATAATATTCATTCTAAAGGGACGTGTAACAAAACCTTGGACATCCAAATGCATAATTTCGGGAAAAATTTATGTTCCCCAAGATTATGTAATGTTATTCACTCGTGTAAAGGGTGACACATGATTGTTTATGGGTAGATTCATTCCAAATTTCGGTTTAATGTATTATCTTTTTTTAGAATGTTCTCAAAATTTTAAATTGGACACACTTAGCTTGGAAAACATAATGAATAGAATACCAGAGGAATATTTTTGATTATATTCATTTAATGGAGTTTGATAAAGAATTATCCACTAAAATTTCCAAGAATCATAACTGTTATGATTTGGATGATTACATACAAAAATAACTATGTGGTTGTATAAACTCTAAGGTGGCCACAATAATTTTCAAAATATTGATCTTCTTTCACTAAATGGATATGATGTTCTAGGTCACCATTTTCGTGGGAGAACATTCCTTAAAATTCCTTGATAAAAAGATATAAAACATGATACACACCCATTTATATGTCATTGTTATAGATTACTAGTAACATCAAGATAATTTTATAGATATTAGTTTTATGTATAACCTACAAAATAGTTATTTACTAGTATCATGGGATGAAAAGAGTTGTTGAAGAGGTAATTTTTTAGAAACTAATTGTGAATTTTATAGAGATCTATTTCACCAAATCAAAATCATGTTTTTTATACTCTAGGTATGATTCACACATTTCTGTTGACAAACCCAAACATAATGATATAAGGAAGTTAAATAGGGGTGAATTATGTCTTCATGTCAGCAATGTAGAAATAGATTACATATTAGAGGTTATAATTTATGATCTAATGTAACCATGTATATTAATCCTATAATTGGAATATTGTTAATATGTTACCTCTATAAATAGAAGATCAAAATATGTTTCTTATTTATAAAATATGGGATTTTCAATCACTATTATGAAAAACAGTTGTTTTATATATATTTGATAAACCTCAGAACACTCGAAGAGGGGAGGATAGAATCAAGGAGTCAGCATTTTCTTGTAATGCATTGAATTAGGTTCCCACATAATTAGGAACCTGTAAAAACTATTTTATAGAATCATTCAGAAATAAAAAATTCTCATACAAAAATAAAACACAATAGGTTTAATTGGTTCACCACTATAGTCTTGTCTAATGAGAATATTCTGGCAGTGTTTCGGTTGTACCTAAACCACTAATCACCACTAGTTGTGAAATACATACGTTCAGACACATTCACTCAATGTTAGGCACACTTCCTTTAAAAAATTTTACAGATAACACATGTTGTCCCTTAAAACACTTCTCTTGACTCCCCATATCTCACTGCTTTGGGAAAATATATAATCAATTTGGTGACATCGATGTCACATCATAGTTTGGCATTTATGTCTTTTTCCCTGACTAGCATGGGAAAATTATTGTACCATAGTCCTATTTTTATGAATTTGAAATAATAGTTCACCTAAACTATATGTTCATCACTATGTTTCATGAATATCTTTCATGAATCTCCTTCACAAAGCTCACAAACATAGCAATGTAGATTTCCTTTTCAAAACAATAAGTCATCGTAGAATAACTACTCCCCAAAAAATTCATTTTTTCGAGATACATAAGAATTGGTCAAGAATAGGAAATTATTTTTTCAATTCTAAAGCTCATAATGAAATCCTAATTTTCAATGCTTTCAACCATTAATAATTGAAACCAACTCAGTATTTTCTCCACAACATCTTGCATCAACTAATATGGGGGTAGCTACTTATTTATAGGTTCATCCCTTCATGATGTACCGACTCCTTCAATGAATTTTTCATGATCCTATAGATCTATTTTCATGATTATCATTCATTTACAAATATATAGTGTAATTTTACCCATTTTCGAACATTATCTTATTCATGAAGAACACAATCAATATATCATACACTCATAGTTATTTTCATATTCCTGAAGAACCCTATCTTTTCATCGCAGATTTGCAAAGATCTACACCATCATGAAGCTCAACCATTTATGAAACCAAATATTTAAGAACCCCAGTCATCATGAAACATATGCCATTACCAAATTATATAATTGAAAATCCTTGAAAAAACCATTCGCAAATATTTGTCCTTCCTCCTGATTTTGTCCCCAAAAATTTGGTACCCACTCAGAAATGGTGAGTCCTTCAACTTTGTTTTTATCATGAATTATAATATGACATTCCATGAAAATTATTTGATCAACCCTGTTTGGATTGAAAAAATTAAAACTAGACTCCAATTCTATCAATGAAAATACTTGGTTAATAAAATAACCCCATTTGGGATTGTTGGTAATTTGTAGAGAAAATCAATAAATCACCAGCCTCAATAAAAAATTTAAAGGAGTGAAATAACACCTTGAAAACTCAAAGTCTATGTGAGAAATGCTCGGGGTCAAAAATAATATTGGACGAATAAATTGGGTTATATTATAGTGAATTCTTAAATAAGTCCATGTTATTCTCTGAGAAAGATGAATTGTTTCCTCATAACACATAATTCTCATCTTCTTATAGATGAATTTCAAGGTTTTTCAAAACCTGCAACGTGAAAAACATTTATAATATTGTATTTCTCTATCCCCCAAAAAATAAAACTATGTAACATATATATATATATATATATATATTTAGAGATCAAAATAGACTCCCCTTGGATGGTATCACCCCCATTAACTTACATCACTTCTACAAAAAATATCTTAACCGAAATGGGGAGATGAGACTATATGTAACCTCCTTGTTCACTGGGATGTGGTTAAACACTGAGGATCAACTAGTGTTTTTAAAACACATGTTATGTGAATATATTATTATAAATATCAGCCATATGGTCATCAATTCTAACATGTTTCACTTTAATAACACATTTTTCCTCATTTTCCTTGTTGAAGTGATATCTGATCCTAATATGTCTTGTATGATAGTTCTGAACTAGATTCATCATAATATTGATCAATATATTGTTTTCATGGTGAATCAGAATTGGTTGTCTCACATATTCACTAACATCTGTCTGTTGTTAATTTATACACAATATTTTATTGTTATCATTTATAGCATAAAGATACTTTTCATCATTCATACTAAGAGAAATGATTTCTGGTTTTTTAGTAAACTATCCCAAACATTTATTTCTAAAAAATAACACTACACCACTTATGGAATTTCTATCCACAACATCTCTAACATAGTGAACATAATCAAAATTTTATGATTCATTACCTTTTCTTGTAGTAATGTTTAATCTAAAAATTGAGAGTATTTATAATATATCTCATTATACTTTTAAGTGCTTCTAATTGTTATTTGTTTTGATTACATTCAAATTGGGCTACTAATATTGTTGTAAAGATGATATTTGTCCATGTTCTAGTCCAGTATAATATGCTTACAATGACTCTCCTATACATAGTTAGTTCCACATAATTACCATCCCCATCCTTTAGAGGTTTTTTACCAACAATAATCAATGTAAATTTTTTTTTGGATTCATGTATGTTTAGTTTATTCAAAATCCCTCATGCGTATTATTATTGGGAAATAAATATGTAATCCTTCTTTTGAATCACCTTTAGGCCCATGAATTTTGTAATTTCACAAATCATATAAATTTAAAATTCACATTTCATGTGATTATCAAATAATTCTATTGATCCATGCCTCCTTCCACCAAAAATAAAATCATCCACATAATCCATTAGTATAAATTGATGTTTATAATAATTATTCACATCGAGATTATGGTCGAAACCTCATCATATAAATTATAGATTCTTCAAATATGCCTCAAGTTTTGAATGACACACTCATGTTTCTAGATTCATAACAAATAGAGCCTTCGTTAATCTGAAAAACATAGTGTCATAATTTGAAATCATAAATACTATAAATTGTTCAATGTATACTTGTTCTCCAAGAACTAAATTTAAGAATTAATTTTTGACATAAATATAGTAAAATTTTTACTCTCTCAGAATTTACATTGAGGGGGAAATTTTGATCAACTCCAGTATAGCTACTTGAGAAAATTTTTCTTCAGAATCAATGCCTTCACATTATGCATAGACTTTAGTCACTATGTGTGGCTTGAATTTTATCACAATTCAGTACTCATCAAATTTGTTTTTAAAGATAAAATTATTTCCAATCACATTGTGAATTTCAGGTCTCTTGAAATTATCCCATTTCTGTTTCCTATCAATCTATTCTAGTTCCTCATTCCTGACCATAACCCTTGGTTCATCCTTCATTACTTCTAAAAATGAGGTTAGTAGTCCAATTGATTGGAAGCCAGATTTTGTTTCATTTTTTATTCTTCCTTTCTATGGTGGTGTTTTTCAATTCCCAATGAAGTTGTATTGATCAATTTCTTCTCTTTTATATCTCCTAAGAGTTTATGATGATGTTTATATACCCATGGTTTCCTCTTCTGATTCAAATTTTGAATTATCATGGGTTTTTTATCACTGAATTATTTTCTATCCTCCCACTAGATCTGTATTGGAATACATACCATATAAAATTTCTTCTTCATCTTCTATATTATCAGCATATTAGATCCTTGAGGTTTTTTTTGGTTTTATCTTCAATGATCTTAACATAATTTATTTCCACAAATATTCCAAAATGATTATTCTAAAATTATTAGGCTTTACTCTACATTGGATATCCAAGTAATATTCCCTCAATTACAGCATCATCATACTTTTATTTATTGACTTATTTGTTTTGGATGAAATATTTTCTTCCATAAAACACAAAAATACTTTATTGAGGTATTCCCACCATACCATAACTCATATGGTTATTGGTTTCTCCCATTAATATGCTGGTAAGATTTTGAGTGGAAACTAATTCTTGAACATCCTCTTTCCTGAAATGACGAGATATTGGTCTCTCGGTTATCATAGTTATAGTCATATTGTTCACCTATCGATGTCTACATTCCAAAACTCTATTTTTATATGGGGTTCTAACTAGAAAAATCTCATACTTTATTCCATTCTCTATCAAGTAATTTTCAAATCTAATGGATGTGTATTCTCTTTCATTGTCAGGTCATACATCTTTGATTATGCTTCCAGTATCATTCTTAGCTATTTGAATGTAACTTTTGATCAAATAAAGAACATTTTTTTCTTATGTATACATATTATACAATCCATTATAATATAATAATATATAAAAATAATTTATTACCTCTCTCCATATGTTCCATACCCATTTATTGGAACACATATGTTTATAATGATGAGATCTAGAAAACATTTTTCCCTTTTGTTCTTTGTATGATATGAACTCCCTATCATTTTATTTACATCCAAGAGTCACTGCATTTTCTCTTTAATTATCCATATCAGTGATATTGATGACTATATTTATCTTAGATATCTTTTCCATGATCTATTGGTTAATGTGACCCGACCTCTGTTGCCACAAGTTTTTTTCTTCTTTAACTGTCAAGTGTCAAATATTATCTCTAATGTTAACCTAGTATAAATTTTCATCTATTATATATCCCTTCATAAGATAATTACATATCTTTACTTTGATAGTACACACCTTTTTAATAAATTTCTCCATTAGTACCGATTCACAGAGATAACTCACACTCATAATATTGTGAAGCAAATATGTCCACATAGAGAACAACCAATTTATTGGGCCCTTCATTTTCTAGTTCAATACATCCACATCCTTCAATATTTAAAGAACCATTGTTGTCATTCCTCACTATTCCATCAACCCTTTTCCTAGATTTTATTAGTAAATATTTATTTCCCGTCATATGTGATGAGAGTCTACTCTCTAGAATTGAGGTTTTGTTGTTATTTATAAATTTTAGGGCCATTTCTACAACATTGGATTTCTCGATTTTCTCATTTTCCTTACATAATATATCTGATTGTAAGGTGGATAAACGAATTCCTTACAATATCTATTCCATATTAATGGGTTCATCATACTCATAATGTTATTCTAGAGGAGAATGGATATTTGTATGAGAAACTCTTCCTAGTTGTAGAGTATTGAATTTTGTCTAAGTTTTGAAGGTAAATCTTCCATCATTCCTCTTACAATAAATAAAATATTTATGAACATAGATAGAATAGTGAAAAAAGGTCCCTATAAAATGTTTATTCTATATGGGAAAGGATGTGACCTCATTCATATTTATTGACTTCCAATTGCTTCCCAATTCAGATAGCTCTTTACCTATTCAAAATACAACATAGTATGGCTAGAAATCTGTAGAATTGACATTTCATAAGAGGAAAGGTCTTATCACTTCCATCCCTCCACATGTCCGATTATTTTTTAAATTTGTTTGACTAGAGATCCACTATATATAGTTGAGTAAAATTTACATCTCTATTTTCTATTTTATTTGAATATTTATTTTTTAGGAAATTGGGTGAATTTGTGATATGTTTTATTTTTTTCTTCCATATATTTGGTGAATCTTGTTTCAAGCATTTAATGTTTTATAATCACAATCAATTACACATTTTCCATGCATGTGGATATATGATCATTCGGGGAATTCTCTACTCCTTCAAAACCATGCTTAGCTCTTTCTAATATCAATTCATCTAATGATCACCAAAACTACATATTTTTCATTATTTCCCTTGATTTGGGTTGAATTTTATATTTACTCATTAGAATAAAAATTTCTTCTTCAAGACCCTCAACATTATTAGCATTCTTATCCTATCAAGATATACATTCATTGATAAAAATTTTCTTCTCTTAAACCCTGAGCTAAAATTACACAACTTGTTATTACCATTCATGATTTATTGAATATTATGTTACCCCTACTTCCAGTCAATCAATTTTTAATTAAATCCAATAAAAATACTCTAAGGAATCTGAAATGTTGATCTAATATATTTATTCATTTTTCATTGAATGTCGTGTCTTTCAACTTCACCCATGAGTTCCACATTGATATCAACAACATCAATCATTACATAATAATTACCTATTGAATGTTACACTTTTTAAAATATATCCATCATGGATTATTTGGTTTTCAATTCAAATTCGGGTACTTCATCCTTCAGAATTTCATTATCATCTAGTTATTATTCCTAAACAACACACTTTCTCAACAATATGTTTCATCAATTGAATTCTCCCTTTTGGGTAAACATTTTATGAGGCTTCTTCATGATTATTTATTCACTTTAATTATCATTGATATTCCTTGAGCATTGAGAGGAAATGTGACCATCTCTACCACATCAAAGATATGCCATAAAAATATTTCCTTCAAATATCACTTTTCCTCTATTAGATTTCATTGAAAAAAATAAGCATGTTTATCATCCTCATTATCTTCATCGAATCTTTACTTAGAGACCTCATTATTTTCTATGGATTTGAATTGGCTTTCCATACATATAAAATTTGTATCATCTTCTGGTTTAACTATCATTTTAGTAGTCACCATACTGTTTAGCATATCATCAAAAGAATGTTTAGGTTGATTCCTTTTCTCAAGGATTGACACTTTTTGATTGTAAAGTGGGGGAAGCCTTCCCAATATTTTCTTCAAAATGTAAACATATTTCATTTATTCACTATGTCCTCAGATTTTTTTCAACAAATTCAGAAAATTATTAAAAAAATGTATCTACATTTTCATCATGGTTAATTTTTAAATCATCAAACATATTGTGAAAAAGTTGGATTTTGGGCTCGATAACTTTGTTATCGCCATCATATATATTTTCCATTTTCCCCAAATATACTTTAATTAATTTAAAATTATCAACTTCAAATAAACAAGATAAAATTGAGCTAAAGTATGATGATTTTGTTCTTTGGAATTTACATAAAGCATTTTCTGATCTATTTCAGTTCTAGAAAGTCAGGTTGCATTAGTGACCTAAATCATCTAAGCAGTGGAAAAAATGAAAATTCCTCCAAATGGTTACAATATGAGATATTATCATGTTATTCAAAATATGGCTGTTTTTTCATAAAATGGGTGGAATCCCCAAACATTTACTGAATTTACCATTACAACAATTGAATACATATTTATCTATATAAACATTTATGATTTGATAACATTTTTAGGACACCATAACCCCATGATAGGGGAGGGTTGAATTAGGGTTTAAAATTTTTCTTTTAATGTGACATATCATGTTACCATACATTTATGATCTTTTTAAAAAAAATTATTTGGAATTGTGTAGTAATCAGACATTCACATGTAGAAAGACAACACATTCTGTTTAATTGGTTCCCTACTAAGGGCTAGTCCAAGAATCATTTGTCGAAAGTGTGTTTGTCGAACCTAAACAAACTAATCTTCTCTAGTTTTGAAATAAAAAATATTAGACCTGATCACTCTATGTCAAGTATACTACCTTTACATGATTATTGGGATAGAGAATTGCCTCCCTTGGAACACTTCTGTCGACTCCCCCTAGATCACTACTTTGAAATAAGTCTTACTTAGTTTAATGAGTTGAAGGCTACTTTGGGATAATGAAATTTAAGATTTATTTCTAGACAAGAATGAGACTCCACTTGACCATAGTCATATGTTTATGCACTAGAAGGAAATTTTTACTCAAAGCATATGTTCAACACTTTTTTTCGTGAAGATCCTACATTATGCTGACAACCTTTTTGTATAAAACTTCATTTAGGGAAAACTCAGTCATTGCAGTATATTGATTCATCATGAAACTCTAATTTTAGAGATACATAAAATTTTGTCAAGAATATTAAATTATTTTCATGATGCTCATGCTTAAAATGAATAATTTATTCATGAAACTTTCATCTTTCATGAATTGAAACTAATTCAAACTTTTCTCTAAAACATATCATGTTAAAATGAGTGGGAGTAGCCACTTATTTATAGGATCATCCCTTCATGATGATATCATGCCCCTAATGGATTTTTATGAATATCTAGATCCATGTTCATCAGCATTATTAATTTTTTACGCTCTAGTGAAAATTCACCCATTTGTGAACATTCTCTTATTCCCGAAGAACACCATCAATTGATCTCGCACTCACGATGATTGTCATAGTAGAGAAGAACATGATGTATTTATCACATGTTTATGAAGCATGGTACCATCATAGAGCTCAAAAATTTATGA
Source organism: Viscum album (assembly GCA_963277665.1). Classification (NCBI taxonomy): domain Eukaryota; kingdom Viridiplantae; phylum Streptophyta; class Magnoliopsida; order Santalales; family Viscaceae; genus Viscum; species Viscum album. The sequence goes on along the minus strand of OY728153.1, from coordinate 1,462,688,397 downwards.
AATCTAGTATTCATGAACCCCAGTCATCATGAAACTTATTTCCTTACCATATTCAAGAAGTAGAATTCCCAGAAAACCACCATTCATGAAGTGTGCCCCTTTCTTCTAATTTTGAGACCAAAAATTTGGTATACACTTTGAAATGAAACTATAATCAACTTTTTTGTCATATTGTAAATTATTATCACATACCTTGAAAACCAGCTATTCAGACTACTATGGATTGAAAAAAATAGAAACTAGACTCTATTTACATAATAAAATTCCTCGGTTCCAACAATAATAGTGAAATGTTTTATATAATGGTGAATTAGATAAATATATTTCAATTATAGATATGGGTAGTCTTGTTTATATGTTTAAATATATGTTGTTTAGTGTCAATTATAATCTTCAGTATCATTGGAATTACTTATTTTGACATATAGATGAGAAACATATTCAATGACTCTATGAAAATGGAATTTCCGAGTCACTCGATTATGACCCACTTTATTCATGAATGCAGACCAATTAGTACACATGAAATTAGTGCTTAAATTTATCTTTTACCCTTTATTGATGACTTAGTTTGTATGATTATGTGTTACTAATGAAAACAAGAATGATTATTCAAAAATAAATGTCTTTTTTGGAACGAAGTACAAAATCAACTTGAGAATTTTATAAAGATTCTTTGAATAGATAATAGTGGTGAATACAATAACCTTGAATTCAGGATCATCTACGGGATTGTGGAATTATTTCACTACTCACTCATCTTAGAATAAAATATTCAAATGTTTTATCTAATATGATGAATCATAAATAGTTATCCATGAATCAGTCACTGATAACTCTATACGACCTTCCTATTACATCATGGGATTATTATATAGAAATAGATTCACTCTAACTCAACACCATTCCATGTAAATCAATTATGAAGACACCATATGAGATGAATACAAGAAAACATAAAAATTATTATTTAATAAGGAATTTATTTTTTTAAAGAACTCATACAATGATTGAATTCAAAAAAACATAGTCCCAAATCTGATAAATAATTATTTTTTGTTATATTGAGAAAATTGTGTTATATTATTTCTATAACCATACTATTCAGAAAAATGTACTTTTAATTCCACTTTCCATGAGGAGAAACAAATAATTCAATTTTTTAGTTGGAGGAATGTTGATCATTGATAAATCAAAGACAAAAACTAGGAAATGTTTTTTTGATATAGGATGAAATTATTCCTGAAAGAGTTTTCAAAAAAATCCAAAACAACATAAAAGATAACCTAAAAGTTCTTATACGATTAATCAAAAACCCAATAAATACAGATTTATCATGGATTATAATAATAAATTAATATTCATATGTGATTAACCTAATATCTATATTTTATATTTTGAGTTCGGTTCTCGATAAATTGTTAAAATTCACAAAATCAAAAATATAATCCATGTACACTAACTAGGTTTGGGAAATGGTGAATTCACCTTAAAGGCTAAGAACCATATAGTGAAAGTGGGTGTTTTCACAAGGAAACTGATATGGTTTGAAGAGTGTCTACCTTTAAAGAACACTATTTGTCAAAATATTATAAATAAATTCATGCTATTGATGATAAATAAATCTTTTCACTGATAATGATGATTTCGTCTATTCAAATTTTCTTATCTATAGTAGATTTATAGGATTATGAGATTTATCAGAAATGTTATGTTGAACCTTCAGTATATAAAAATATTATTAGGGAAATTCATATTGATGAAAGAAATGGGAAAATCAGATTATATAGTAGGTACTATGATCTATAAAAATTGATCTAATCAGATTCTTGTACAAAGTCAGGATACATTGGTAATGTTCTAAATAGGTTAACAAAGATAAATCTGAAATTGGTTATTACCAGTATTACATTTAAGGATTCATATGAAGGTCTTAGATCCATCCTAATATTTATAAAGGATTGATACAATTCCCTATTTGTATTATATAGGATCTTTCATGTAAGATATATTTGGTACATGACTTGATTTCATCATTTACAATATTGTAACAAGTGGGTACCAATCAAATCTCAGTGAGAGTCACTTGATTTCTATGGAAATAATTATTAAATAGTTTTTGAGATATACTAAGGATATAATACTAATATTTGGGGGGAGGATGGCCTCTATATAAAAAAATTATAGTTTCCAATATCATATATTTAATATGAGATCCTAGTCATGTTTCATATTAATCCTAAATGTTAGAGATATAACTCAAATAGTTCAAAATAAGCCACTATAGAGGACTCAACATTATAGGTAGTGTACATTGATGCATACAATTCAATAAAGGATGTTGTTCGGATCATGAATTTAATCTCTGATCTTAATATTTTTCTAAACATTAAAGGATAAATTTAGTTATACTATGGTAATAATGGATCTATTTCTTATGAAATGGAACACTAGTCTCACCAAATGACTAGACACATGCTTCTGATATACCATATCATACACGATATTTTTAAAGGGGGTGATGAAAGAATCTATTGTGTGGATATAGAGGAGAATGTTGTATATCTATTTCAAAATCCATTACAACAACAATATAAGGACCATGATTGGTCTCGAGCAATTCAATTATTTAGATATTAATGTAATGGCTTCAATCATGTGTCCTAGAATTTATTTTTCATGATCCATAAAATGATTATATCCCCTCAATGAAAAACAATAATTTATCCTTAATGAATGATCATTATAGAGTATATTGGTGGTTGTGGTTTGATTGTATTAAATACAATAAAATATTTTACTCATTATAAATAATTTTAAATGAGATATTTAAAAAAGATTCATGAGATAATGAGTGGATACATGTTACATGGATTGGCCTATAAAAATATATCACATGTAATTTAAAACATTAATTTATATACATAGAGGGTGTGTGTTTATAATAAATCCTTCTCGCCATTGGTTTATAGGATACCTCTAATTAGAACCATGATACTCTAGAAAAATATATATGAAATTAATATTTGTAATATAAAATGATTGGATGGTTTGGTAATTTTTTAATCATGTCATCTATTATATAAAAACCAAGATGGGATTTTTCCTCCTCCATGACTTGGTCATACATCTGGACCTTGGCTAAATTGGGAGGAAATTATTGGAAATTCTTAGTTGAGTCCCATATGATATTTTCTACTAGTTTGATGAGATATATATGATTTATACATGTGTTAGGTGAATGAAATGTGATGTATTCATCAATTTCGTCATTATATTTTGGAGAATAAAGAATTTATGATATTCCCAATAAAATATTGACATGTTATATGTATAATGGTAACTAATTGTCATATAAAAGAGATTATTCTATTATATATATAATTTATATTATATTTTTAATGGTTTACATGGTTCTATAAATATTGGAGTATATTTGATAGAGATCACATCTGACCCCATAATAGATTGATTTACACTGATTTTTAATTTGATTTTGATCAATTATTATTTCTATGATATAGGTATTTCATATTTGTTTTCAATGAAGATAATCCATATAAGGTCACATAGTATGGACTTTGGATGAGGAGTGTTTTTTGAAAAACGTTTTTATCTAATATGCTGAATATTTGATTAAATTATATCGAAACTACTTTGAAGATATTTTTTCCCAGGATTTGTAGAATGTTTCATATATTATACTGGTATTTTAGTGAAGATGTAGATTTTTATTTATGAACAAAAAACTTATATATGTGATAGATATGATAGAATATGTTGCACCTAATGATTTCAGCTTAGTGCTTTCATCTTCGACCTCTTCACAAATGTAGGTGTATGCATCTTCTTATGCTATTTAATAGGTCATAATCCATTATTTATATATTAAATGGATTTAATTATGGAAATAATTCATTGAATAAGTCTATTGATAATAAATTTAAATTGATATTTTTTATGTGACAAAATTGTTTCATTAAATGAAACACATCGATAATGGCTATAGGAGATCCCCCTATTATGGATTAATGATTGTATTAAATTCTTCTAAGAGTATCTTCCCATTAAAACAAATTATTTCAAGATGAGAAGTTTCTAAACCCCTATTTCATACAGGGATCCAAAATAATCATATTTGGTTCCTATAGATATTGTAATCCCCTCGAATATAGAAGGATTTGATCTACTTCTCTAGTGATCAACATCAAGAATATTCCATTGTTCATGGAAGGTATAGATTTATATTATATAGGTATGTATATTTATGTTAATAATTTATATAATAGGTTTATATCATCATAGATATATCAAGAATTATATAATATTTCTTCTCTTAACTATTAATCATATGAAGATACCCAAACAAAAATCTTATAAATCTCTTGAATCTCACTTATCCAACTCAAAAATATATCTTTGATGCTCTTGTACAAAAATATTCATTGATATCCCTTAAATACTTCAATAAAAACAAAAAACAAAAAATTAATTATTCAAGAAAACGTTAACTCAATCATATCATGCCCATAACTCTAACCATTATCCCAAACATTGATTGTAATCTATTATATTTGAAAAGTCCAAAAAATAACCACCAAGATGGAATCAACTATTATTTTCCAAATATCCCATAAAAACTAATGGATCCAAAATTATCCCCCTTTATTATTTTTTTAATATACCACTATAATTTCATTCTTATTCACCACTTTTACCTTCAAGAACAATATATGGATTTATGAATCATTCTACTTTACCTTTAATAAATAATAAATTATATATGGTATTTTTCATATGTTTTTTATATTATCACTATATATAATGTAATTACATCATAAAATATATCTCTATAAACAAATTAATATGAATTTTCTCTATATACAAAATTTCCATCCACAATAAAAATAAATTTTAACTTTTGCATTATCGTTGATGATTTTCTATGATTAAAACTTCCACTTAGAAATAAATCAATAAATCCATTAAGTAATTTGAGTTAAAACTTGATAATGAAAATTAAATATTATCATAATAGCTTATATTATTTTAGTTTCCATAAATTAATTCCAAAAATTCAAAAATCATGAAAAATAGAATTGTTCAAGAATCACTTTTTAAAATAATCTTATTTACACAAAATTACTTGAAAATAATCCTTATAGAACAAAGTGTGTGAACTATAGAAATTTTATAACATATTAAAATTAATTTTTGTAGTAATATCATTATAAGACAATTATTCCATGAACATCATTCTTATATGGGTTTTTACTATACTATATTATATATGATGACTTTTAATCGACAAAAATATATTCCCTTCAATTCATTCCAATATTGAAAATAAAATTGGGTGAAAAATCATTATTGGAGTAATTCAACTAGAGAAGAATCTAATATTATATATAAAATTAGTTTATACAACATGTTTATCTTTTAAATAAATCATATAATCCCCAAAAAATATGTTTTTTACATAAATATATATTCTTCAATTTCTTAGTGGTATTATATCACTTGGATTGTGGAATTATATCACTTTTAATTCATAAAATATTTCTTGATGCAATTTAATTTTTCATTCTTGTATTATACCAATTAATAACTCTTACATGACATGAAATTATGGGTTTAAAAGGTTTAACTTATCATTTATATATTGGTATTTTATATACAAAGTAGTTTTTTGAAAACAACTATGGCCGCCCATGATTACCATAAATAGATATTACATTATTTTTTTTAGAAAACTCATTACATTTCACAAACATGTGCATGAGGACCATATGAGTATGGTGTCTTTAGAAATATTGAATCATAGAAAGTTGGTCCATAGGAATAATACATCATCTTCCACTATGATCATCATAATTATAACCCTTATTTGAAATATCATATGTAATACATTTCATCACATCCTAGGGAAATGAAACATAATGAAGGGTGAGTTCAGATGCTCAGTAGGTGAAAATAAGGGAGATGAATAAGAATAAAACGAACATAAGGGTATGAGAACAATATCATAACATTAGAAAACTATACCTTTATATCAAATATAATAATATTGCATAATGAAATAATTATTATAAGTTCATAAGATAATAATCATAAGGTAATCATAGAACATGATCCATGATAGCATAAAATATTCATATGAAATATATTTTTGGTATACACATATATATAGAAAATTGTTTAATTGTTAATCATTGATCATTAATATGGATATCATTATTGAATGAGTTTACTCCCCAAACCATCACAGTAGTCAAGTTTCACTCTCAATACTATTATAAGGGACAAATTCCCTTACTAAAATACTTTCACTCCACATTACAATCATGATTATCTCATAAGATATTGATATTTACCCAATGCATTTGAGATAGATATGTCCTATTTGTCTCATAATGAAATCCATATTTATTTTTTATACAAGATCATAAAATATTAATCATATATTAACCCATGGAGTTAATGGGGATTCAAAAATATTTCAACATATCTGTAAATGAAGAAAATAGACTAGTTTCATATTCATTTCATTGTTTCATCTTAACATAACCCTTGGAAAAAACAATGGGTTTTATAAGAATTTCATCATGGTATAACTAATAGAGGAAAAATGGGTGTCATCAACTTCATGGAATTATAAATGTAAATCATTAAAATAAATAATAATAATGTTATCCCTAAATCATAACCATTGTAAGTAATAGGTAACATTAATAGGTTTTTATCTTATATAGAACATGATTTTGATAGATAATTTAATACATTTTAGTAGGAAAATATCATTTATTGTTTATGAAACACATTCTAATTTATAAAATAGTTTGAAAATATTTTTAATCGAAAAAAATATAATTTGTTATGTAATGATTCAAATAAAATAATTTTCATGATGACGTGATGTTTTGTTCATGCCATACAAGTTAATATAATGATTCCTTTCATAGTTTTAGTAAAATCCAAATGGAAATTATTTGTAATAGAACATGAATATTACATTGAAACAATTATTTTAAAAATTCATACATGGGAAAAGTTTTATTTTAATAATTAATATATTTAAAAAATTGAAGAAAAAAAATTATAAAGCAAGGTTTTGGAAGAAAACATATTTTCTCCCAAAGAGTGAAATGAAGCCTGATTTTTTAAAAAAAACATTCACAATTAGATTATATAAAATTGTTTATAAAAATGGTAATATAACTTGAAAATTTCATGAATAACTAGTGTAAAATTAAAATCATGAGTTTCTTTATTAGTATATCATAATATTGTTTCATCTGAAACATATCACAATCAATCCCAAAAAATTATGAAATGGTAAAACAAATATTTACCACTTTGGTAAATTTAAATAATAAGAAACATGAAGTAATAAGATGAAATTAAACTTAAAATATATTTATGTTGAATATATTCACGATATTACCTGCAAAATAGGGTTTATATATGTCTCCTGAAATAATATAGGTGTGTAATAGAACATATAATTCAATTGATTAAAATTAAGACAAAAAACTCATACCCTATGTCTTGACATTCCATCGTACTCATTCAAACATATTATATAATAAATATTATTTTCATATACATCTACTATAGAACCATTTATATAAATATCATACTATATATTGTTTTCATATTATTTTTATTACCAATTTATTAACAGTTTCATGTTACAGTCACGTTTTGAGAAAAAACATCATCGGTTTTCATGTTTTCTTTGACTTAGTATTTTTGGCCATCATATATTGATAATGGTTTCACTATATCCAATATAAAAACTTTGGTATACATATAATATATATTCAGTATATATTAATTTAAATTAATCCATAAAATTTAGTTATTTTAAATGAAATGCATTGTTCATGGAGACGGTAGGTCGTACGTATGCGTGAACGATGTTTTCATTTTCATGTTGGATTAAATAAAATAAATGTAATTCAGATATATATATAATAATTCAAAATCATTTTTTTTCAAATATATCACATATTTTTGTAAAACATGACATTATATACATTGCATGTAAAGTTGGAATGAATCACATAACATTGTAAGGTCGAAGTCCTTCGTAATCATGACTGACATTATTGTAATCCCAAACAATTGAAATTATGTTGGTATGGGTAATATAATAATTATATAATAAAAATTCTATATTAAATATTATATATTAAAAAAATAATAAATCATTATTTCTGGCCTATAGTGGTGGTAATGTAGAAATGAATGACATCCATTTTTTGAGATCGTAGACCACCGAACCCACAGATGTTGATTTTGTAAACCATTTGATGGAAGTAGAGATTTTTGTTTTTCATGATCATAAAATATAAAAACCCAGAATTTTTATGATATTGATGTTATTATATAATCATTTTATAAAAACAATTTAATGAGTCTGGGGATGAAATGAATCAAAAACTAACATTGATGAATATGAAATCTTCTTAGGGAATCCTCCATAGGACTACACCAAAATACTTCCTGTGATGAATTTACTTCTAAAATTAGTCATCTAAAATTTAATGAGGGAATTTAATAAGTTATTTGGATAGGTAATTTATAAACCAATTGGGTTTTAATTTGTGATGAATTAAGGATTTTAGGGTCTTTTATAAGTGAGGTGACTGGAACACTTATAATAATTTAAAATGAAGAATCTAACCCACATTTCTTTCATGCACAAGGCTCCAACAACGGCCCCTTATCAATACTATAATGGATAATGTAGAAATAATTCCATATAGTATATTTTATTAATTTTAATAGGTAATTTTGACCATTATCATTTTATATTGACACCCCGATTAACCCATTTTTACCTTAATGATGGTAGTTAATTTTTTTTCTCACTATTCAATATTGAAAAAATTGGGTTGAAATTATTAGATAATATGAATTTTTATAACATAATATATATATTCTATTATTAAAAATTTGATTAATTTGTGTATATTATTTTAATTTAAAATTAATCCTGCAGATGCGATGATAATGTAGGTTTTTAAAAAGAAAAATGTTCACAAGTTTATAATGTTCTCATATCACAATTTTCAAAGAAAATGAATAAAATGGACTAACTTGGAGTTATGAATGCATAGATTAACTAAATTTATTTTAACAAAAATCTATAATATAACTAAAGATGAAAAATAAATTAAAATTAAAGGAATTTTTTAATTAAAATTCAGTATTTTTACTATTCATCAAAAATGATGTCTTTCAGATATAACCAAAAAATTCACCATATGATACATTTAACATGAATACATCAAAAATGATGTTTATTTTAAGAAATTAAATTAATAATTTTTTTTAAAATTAGTTTTATTAATGTTCAAAAAAAGAAACAGATAACATTTTTTTAGAAAATACTATTTTCAAACTATATATTATTTATCAAAAATTGTGTACCTTTTTTTAATATGTTATCTTTTTTTAATTCCATAATATATAATATTTAAAAATTTGTTATTAAAATTCATATCATTATTTTTAAAAGATATGTTATAATAAATATGTTTGAATAACAACATTAATAATATACCATGGTTTTTTAGAAACTCATTATTGTGTCTAATGAAAGCTAACCCAGTGATGTGTGTAACAGAATAATAAATTTGTGATTCCTATAATGAAATATCTCAAATAAATTTGATTTATTCAAAAACCATCATGAACATAGGGGATTGCATTATACCCCCTAAAAATTAATTTCTTCACCAAAATTCATCACTCTAATTCAAAAATATGTGGATACTTCTTCCTCATCATATTTTTCATGTTTCCACATAGCTTTCTAAAACTAGTGTTCTCACCAATAAACAGTGACCAATTGAGTGGCCTTATTTCACAGAACATTATTTGTATGATTCATAATCTTCATTAATTCTTCCACTTATGAAAAATATTTCTCTAGTAGTATTTCCACTGAGTTTAGTAAATATGGAAGATCAGATATGTACTACCTACTGAGTGATACATGTAACACTTCATAAAAATGTGAGTGGTTTGGTGCAATTAAAAATAGATAAGCTAATATTCATTTATAATAAATAATTCGATAGGAAATGATATAACTAGGGATCAGCTTCCCTTTCTTCGAAAATCTCATAACCTTCTTCCAGGGGTAAATTCACCGAACCACGTTTCTCGAACATAAATTATACATCACTCTGATGATAATCTGCATATTTATTCTATAAACATGTTGGTGTCTTGTTGTGTGTCTGAAATTATCTAAGATTACCTATCATTTATTAATCTATCTAATGTCCTAGTAGATTTATTTCTTTAACACCATTTCCGGACTTGGAGCATTATATTTCCTTCAATATAGGGAGTCAAAATAAGCCACATGAATACTTGAGTGAAATCTGTTATTTTATGAAAACAAAATTAATATAAGTTGTTGATCCTAACAATTTTTTAAATAAAAAGAAAAAAAATATTGACATATCCTCTAGGGATTTAATTATTCTCTTTGACTGAACATCTATCTGAGGGTGATATTCCTTGCTAAAACTCAACTCTATGTCAAGTGATTTCTATATACTTCTCTAGAAAATTGATGTAAACGTTAAATATAGATCAAAAACAATTAAATGTTCTATGAAACCATATAAATTCTAAAATATAAATCCTAGAATTGTTTATCTATAAATAATTATTCTATTCTATGATAGGAATTAGTTGGGAATAATTTATAAGTTGATCGAATAGAACTCATATAGCATTATTTCCATTAGATGTTTTGGGGAGTCCAGTGAAATAAATCAATTTTTATGTTTTCCCATTTCAAATATTATATGGGTAATGGATGTAACATACCCTTTTAAATTTAACTATCATCTATAACATGTTAATATACTATGCCCTTAGATAGAAACTCTGTGATATCTTTCTTCATGCCTCCCTCCAGAAGTACTCTTTTAAATCTCTAAACATATTTGTATTTTTCTATGAATACATAATAAAGAACAATGAGATTATTATAAGAACTCCACCAAATATAGTACAGAACAAATTAATACACTGTTCTAGAACCTAATCATTCCATCATGATCATTGTTAAACTCAAGAACATTTATTACCTTCTTCTTACAGATCTACGCATTCCTTCTATGCCTCTTCAATCATTGCTTAGATAGATGGATGAACATTAAATTGTGGAAGAAAATATTTTCCCCTTCCATCAAGATTTCTAGATCAATCATTTTGTAAACAATAAATATTTTTTCTTTTATAATCCCCATCATGGATAGGCTACCATGATCCTTTCAAATCAATGCATTGGATACCTTGTCCTCTTTTAAGGGTGGTAATATATTGAGTAGTCGTAATCATTAATCATCTCCAACCATCTTCTTTGGATAATATTCATCTCCTTCTCAGTGAATATATACATTACTATTTTATGCTCACTATATACATCACACATTTCTCCATAATGTAAATAGTATTTCATCTAAATCTAAACCATGATTTGGGAAAAAAATTTGGAATATTTATTTATCCTGAGTCATAATATTTAATCATGACAGACTATATAATAAGACATCATAATCCATTATAGTAAGCATCACTGTAGATTATATACCCTTCTCCAGTGTAGGGTAATTTAAGCACAGCTGTTTGGAATAATATTTTCTTATGATCCTTGAAATTTTAATCGAATTCATTTGAATAGAGGAACTTGTATCAATTCCATGATAACATTGTTAGAGTCTTTTATAATTGTGATAAAGTATCAACAAATCATCAATAAAATATAGATAAAGCAAGAAAACTATGGATCAACGTCATCGTGGTTAGTCTCTAACAACATTATATAGTCCTCATATTTGATGGATCTACTAATATACCATCTATATAGATTATATGACCCAAAAATGAAACATTTTTCATCCAAAATTAACTATTTGTAAATATAGATTATCATTACTTAGGGTTTTTAGTACAATTCCCTAATGATCGTCATGCTCTTCCTTTATCTTTTAATATGTAAGAATATAATGTACAAAGACTACCATGAACAACTCATGGTAATGTCCATAGGCTCTATTAATTAAATTCATAAGGATAAACGGGGAATTAGTATGACTAAATGGAATTACTATATATATTCATAGTGTCCATATCGTGTATGGAATGTTGTCTTGGGTATATCCTCATTTTGGCCCACAATTGTTGATATCCAAAATGATTGTAAATATAAGAAAATTATTTATCTCTATATAGTTGACCTATTAGGTCTTAAATATGGGTTAGAGTATTCTTGTTATTTATTTTGATCATATTAAAATACTGATAATCAATATATAGTCTCATTAATCCATCTTTATTTTTAACAAAAATAAATAATACACCCCAAGGGGACACACTATTCTTAATGAATTTCTTATCATGGTTTTTATGGAGTTTCATCCTTAATTCCTGCAATTCGATCATGGATATTATATAGGGATTCAATGAAATTGTTTTTGCACCATGTATGAGGTATTTTGAGAAATGAACTCCACATTTTGGTGGAATACTAGGAAACTCCACCAGAAAGACAACCAAAAATCCCTAGGCAATAGTAATATCATATTTGTTGAGTTTATTCAGAACAATTTGAGATAAATACCCAGTATGAATGGAAATTATGACCTATATAATATATTTAATCTCCATCACCATTTTTTTATCATCATGTTGAAAGAAGATCATATATTGGGTTGGAAGAAAAAATGTTACTAATATTCCTTGACAATTGTTGTGGGATTTTTATAGGTAATACTAATCCATGACTAAGATAACATAAAATTTGACTATAGGAAGAATATAAATATGTTTAAAAAGCACGTTCCCACCAATGCCAACCAGATAAGAGTCGTAGACTTGATATATGATCATCATACAAATAGTGTTTTCACTAATAATTATAAATATTTTCATTTGGGTTGCATCATGATAACAATAGAAAATTCATCAGATATAAATTAACTGTTATATCTATATTCAAATAAGATTTTATTAGTTTTACATTTTATGGTGAGTGTACCTTTCAACATGTCATTATCACACCCCTCATCAAAAATAGTGATCGCATGATATTTTCCAATGTATTTCGGCTTCACAGTTCACTCGCGTTGATCATCATCATCATCCTTTGTATATGGGAACTAGTTATCATATTGACCACAATCCATAAATTTCAAACACTATAGTTTGGGTTGTTAACTTTTTATAGATTTATCTCTATTAAAATCATTAGATTTATCCTTCCTTTTACTTTGCAAATCAATTCGTCAATGACCTCCCCATCCACAATTAAAACATAAACCGGTCCTCTTAATGAAATATTCTCCATACTTCATCAAACAAATTGATAACAAAGAAAATATCATATTCTTCTCTCGATGGTTTTTAGATTTTCATTTGATCTAAAAATCCATATTTTTATCATAATTATTTGATTAATACAAAAATTCGAACTCAATTTCCACCTTTATAGAACACCGAGAAGTCCCTTTTTACCAACTAATGTATATTATTTCTAACACCCTTTAGAAACATGGTTTTATTCCACCGAATATTTAATAAAATATTATTTTCATGTCACACTATAATACTAGAAGTGTACTTCGGAGTTATTTAAAGTATTTCATAATAGTTTCCAATGGATTCGACATCCTTTTTCATTTACTTAAAGAACACATTCTACACCGTTATACAGAGAATATAAGGAAAATAATTAATGAAAAATAAGTTCTTAAACTCATTCCAATCAATGGATTCAATTTCATCTGGTTAAATTGTATTCTTGATAATGTTTCAACCTTGATCTGCTTCACTGTCCAAACAGTATAGAAACAAAATGGATTTTTGATGTTACTAACACTAGAGAATGAAAAAAATATTTTTAGTGGTACTGATCCATTTCCAACAACTATTGGATCAGTAGTTACATTGAAATAAGGGGGATATTTCCTCATGAAGGACTCAATAGGATGTTGTTCCCTTATATTTTTAGTTTATAATTATATCATGATTGATATCTTGAGAAGGATGTATAAGAATGTTAAAGATAATTTTTATTCCATATCCCATTACATGTGTCATCCTAGGAGTAATCTTTACATTTTCCATCATTCTTTTTATTAACATTTGTTCATTCAGGTACCATTTAAACTCAAAACTCATAGTGTAAGAAATAATAATCAAAGTGGGGAAACACATGATCTGGAAAATCACTAATAGGATTTCTAAATCATGGAACATTTTTAGTTAATCAATATCAGAATAGTTTTATCAAATTTTATTAATAGTCATCTTTTATTTAAATTCATCGTAATTGTTTGAAAATAGATTTTTAATTTCCAAAGAATATCTACTTGGAGAATCAAACTAGGAGTGCATCAAGGATCATTGTTGTGCACCATTTGATAATGAAGTCAAGATTATCTCACCCTTCTCATATTCATTACACCTAGATACCTCTATGGTAGAGACACATCCATGTTTAGTATCTATACATGGATGTAATATCATGGAATCCACATGCTCAATCCTTTACCAAAATTCTAAAAAATTTCCCCATACTTTAAATCATCCTTAGATTAATCCATTAACATGTCATCTGGGATCTCACTAAGGTTTTATCAACCTAGTTTCCAAAGGTGACCTAATGAAATAATAAAATACCTACTATAGGGAACTAGTCTTATCATACACATATATATTACATCATTTTTTATGCCTTAATGGCCTGCAGGCCTTCATTTTTATAGAATTTTTGATAACCCCCTTTAAAGGGATCAGGGGGAACCCTTACAAGGCCCGTAGGCTCAGATATTACATGGCAAATAGTCTTAGGAGATTACATGACCCGAAGGTCTAGGGGAATTCAACCAGACTATCTATAAGGAACTTCTCCTCCCCAGCATATGCATATTGATAGTAGTTATCCACCTTTGCATGACAGTCTGTCTAGGCTTCCTGTGTGTGCACAAACTGGTACTGATGGCATAGTTATACCCTCTAATTCTGACAATCCATTTGGGTCTTCTCTGGTGAGTGCACCTTCTCTGAATCCTCTTTTAGGGATGCTTCTTTTTTTAGAGTGTTTGGGGCCTGCATTCATGTGGCCCGAAGGCCTTGGGGTGGACCTAAGGCCTTAAGTTAGCCCGAAGGCCTTAGGTGGACCGAAATCCTTTCAAGAACCGAGGACAAAACCGGTGGCCCAGAGGCCCATATGGATGAATAGTTTCAACTTCTACAGTATTGAACAGTGCATGCTACATTGCCTCCTACAACACTGCTACATTGAATGCTATAGTACTGCAACAGTAACCCAAAAATATGCCTACACCCGGATTTGATCTCGAGTCTCCTAGATTCACCTAGCGAGTCCTCACCAACTGGGATGAGGCTCTTGTTCCTTTTTTTTTATGAATATTCATTACATTATATAAACACATTCATGAGGACCAAAACAGATTAGCTTCAATAGAACCTTTGAATCAGAAACAACTTATCAACATGTACATTGCATCAACTCCCACTATGATTCTAATAAATAGAACACATTTTTAGTCATATCATACGGAATATATTTCTTCATATCCTAGAGGAAGGAAATCTGTAAAAGGGTTAGATCAAATGATCAAAATGACTAAACAAGAAAAATTGGTCAGCATAACATGAACTCAAGGGTTTGATAACATGATCGTAGCCTTTGAATAACATTCCCTTAATATAATAGATCATAACCTTGAGTCCTGGAAAAAGGATTGGTATTTCATAAGAAATTAATCCCAAGGGATTAAGATAACATGTTCCATGAGAGTATAATTTTGGCATATGACATATATTTTTTCAATACACATAAAAATAGAAAATAATTTCCACAATATTCAAGGGTTAATGTCAAAGATATAATAGTGGAATGGGTTAACTCCCCAAACCATCATAGCAGTCAAGGCTCACTCCCAAGACCATCATAGAAGAAAAACCGCTTTACTAAATGAGGTTCACACCTCGTTCCCCTCCTATTAATCTCATGAGATATAAATCATTTCCAATGCATTGGAGGTTAATATAGGTACCTCCTATCTCATAATGAAAATAATAATTATGTTTTCAAAATGATTATAGAACATTGATCATATCATAAACCATGAAATGAAATGGGTTTCATAAACATTTATTCAAACATTAACCTATTGAAATGAAACAAGTTTTACAATCATTCAATAATTTCATCATAGCATAACCCGTGGAAAAGGAAAAGGATTCATAATAATTTAATCGTGGAATAACCTAAGAGAGAAATTATTCATAGACATCATTCTATAATAATGATAAGACATTCAAATGAGGAATAATATTTGTATCCATGGATTATATCCCTATTATGGAATGTGTAACGAAAATGGTTGAAATCCTATATGAAAAATGATTTGGTCGATAATTTAAAATATTTATTGAGGGAAATAATCTTTCAACATTGTAAAACACTTTTTAAAAAATAAAAAAGTTAAAAAAATTTAATTTGAAAATAAAATTGTAAACATATAATTTAATCTTCAAATAAAATAGTTTTCATGATTATGAAAAGATTCAATCATTTAGTAAAAATTATAATATATATTACTTCCACATTTCTGGTTAAAGGAAAATTTATATTGTTTGGATAATTAGATGAATATTTATTTCATTTTAAAAAAAATCACAAAGGGAAGAAGTTTTTTAAAAATATTATATGAGAATAATAAAAAAAATTATTCTTTTTTAGAAAACATGTTTTTTGAATAGGAACAATTTTTTTAGAAAATATTAAATTAATGATGGATTTAAAAAAACATTTACACAATTATTTTATGTACTAAAGAGTGGTAAAATGATATTATTATTATAAAATATCATTAATAATAATATTATAATTGAATTAATGGGTTTCTAGAGAGATGGATCGTAATATGTTACCATCAGAAATATAATCATAATCAATCCTGATAAACAATAAGTTTGTGACATAAAATATTTACCCATTTGGTATCCTTGAATAATAATACTAATAGATTAATAACCTAAATTGAAACATAAAAAATAATGAGGATGAATAAATTAATATTATTACAAGTCAAATGGAATGTATATGCATCACATGAAGGAATATGGGTTCATAACATAATATATGTCTCAAATAAGGAAAACTAAGACCAAAATATCTTACTTTAAGTCATCACTTATGAATTAATAATTTAAAAATAATGTATAATAAATATTATATTATTATAAAAATATTTAATAAAAATATGTATATATAACATAACATATTTTTTTTTCATATGACCTTTTTTTACCCATTTATTTACAATTACATGTTAATGTCACATTTCGGGCAATAACTATTATGTTTATTATATATAGTTTGACTTTTTATTTTTGGTATAATTACATAGACCATGTTTTTATAATCTATATATTGTAAAAAAGATTTAAGTATCATATATATTCATTATATAGGTAATTATATTAATAAAAAAATAATTATAGGAAATTCAATACATTGTTCATGGAGATGGTAGGTCATATGTACGCATTAATGTTGTATATATTTTTCAATACGATTGAAAGAATGATAATGAAGTAATATATAATATCATTCATTAATTGTTTCTATTTTATACATATTGCATATTTTAATTAAAAAATTCCTTAATATCTTCCATGTAAAGCGTCAAGGAACCACATCGCTCCATGAGCTGATTTTCTTCCATAAAAATGAGTAATGAATATATATTCTGAAAGAATTGAATGTATGTCAGTATGTATTATATGATAATTCCGAAAGAATAATAATATATTCAATATAATATATCAAAAATTTATACATCATTATTTCAATCCGTGATAGGTATTAATGGAGAAACAAATGACATCGGTTGGTGACATGGTTTTCTGACGTACACAAGAATGATGATTTCATAACCCATTAGATAGAAGTGGATATGGTTTTAGGAAATGTCCTTAACATAAAACCAACCCACTATATTTAATATACTAAGGTTATTACATCATCATGGTATAATAATTTTTTAAGGATATGAAAAAAAATGATTGTTGATGAATGTTACCTCTTCTCCAGGTATCCTCTGCAGGTTTTAACCAAAATCCAATCTAGATGGATTTATGTACAATATAAGGATGTTAGTATGAGAGTAGGGATGTGGGGAATCAATTTGGTAAGGAATTGGTGGAAAAAAATGGTTTTATAGAGTAAATAAATATAAGGAGGGACTAGAATTTTATAGGTGAGTTTAGTGGTACACTTACAATTTATGAAATGAAATAATTTCAAAAGAATTTTGTAATGCCCTAAAATTCTAAAGTAAGAAAATTTTATGAAATAGAGTGTATGTCACACAACACTAATAGAATAAGGAAATGAAATATCCAGGGACATGATGTAACTTCCCAGTTCGGGAAGCCACCCAGAGGTGCCCCGTACCCGGTTGGTCACATAGCCTCAAGCGCATTTCCCTGAATGCAAGAGGCTTCCGACTAGTAGCGAGGGCCTTGGCTGTGATAGTGGGGAAACTATTCCCTCATTGGTAGAGTACACAATAGAAGAGAATGAAATAAAAAATATTGTAACAGGTAAACAATCCATACCCAAGTTAATAGAAGAAGAATAAATGGTAAAAAGTTGGAGCACATAAAAATAAAATAATTCATGATACATATGTCTTCAAAAGCAGTGAAACAAGTCCCAATATAGAATACAAATAGTACTAAATGAAAAATAAAAGTAAATAGATAAAATCTCCTCAGCTTCAAAAGCCTAAGCTTGGTCTCATGCTCTCCAGATCCATATCAAGTCAAGTACATGAAGAAGAAGAGCGCTTTCCCTTATCTACACTTGCAGAAATACAATCTGTTTGGGCCCAAAAGCAAGGCCCAAATAGTGGGGGAGACTAAATCATAGTTGGAAACCACCATGATATATGTGCCTAAAAATCAGTGAATATATGGTGGTAAAAGTACAGAAAGCAGTAAATAGGAAAGTACTCAACAGTAAAAAATACACTGTTTCAACCATTTAATTCACAAACAAGTAATCAGCTACTAAAGAGAGTAGAAATAGATAGTTAACCCTCTTGGTAGTTCTCACATCCAGGCCCCAATGGTTCAACTAACAGGTACTAGAAACCTTATGAGAGGCACACACAGTCTCACCCATCTAGTTCAGATAAAGTATAGACTCTCTAGGGAAGCACTCAACGTCAGTTCCCCCTATAGTCTCATATCGTACCAAAGGTTCTCTAGGGAAGCGCTCATCATCTCATTCCCCCTATGGTCCATGTGGAAGAACTACCGACACTCTGAGGAATCACTTAACTTCAATTACCCATGTGGTCTCACAACGTAAAATTATAAAGGCACTCCGGAGAATCCCTTACGTCCATTCTCCATGTAGTCTACTACACTAGGTTCTCATGGCCCTTTGTAAGTCAAATAAGAATAAAACATGTAACGTCCAAGGTAAAACTCAAGAACTACATGAATAAAATTCTATGACTATTTCGTAGTTCATTGAAACATGATATTCTAGATTATATAATTCTTGTTTCCAAGATGTTTTTATTGGATTCATTCATGGAACTAGAAAGTTCCAACAGTTCCTTATCCAATGAGGACCTGTTTTATAAAGGCAGGCGTTCGTTTAAGTTTTAAACTTTACGATACTTAAGAACATGCATTGGTCGAGAGGATGAGAGGTCAGACTCATCACACCCTTTTGGTGGTAATTATTGTCTACTCTGGGACTCTCTTTGAAAATAAGATATTTTCATGAATCCTTATTAATTCACCAAGTATATCATAAGTATCCCTTGGAATTTAATTTAACTTATTTAACATTTACAAATTTTTTAGATTTATCAGTATGTATTCGAGGTTTACCATCAATGGTTTCCACTAATATACTGATTAAGGATTATTTTAATCACCATATATGATGATAATGGTTTCTAAGACACTTAGTGGGGCACTCTGGAGTTTATTTTCATCCAGGGAGATGAAGGTTTGTTTTGATCGTGGGATCGTGATCATAAAATGAGCTACCTACATATCCTTGTGAAAGGAATCAGAACCCTCGTAGTTGGGTGCCACCTAATGGGAAACGTCATAACTATTAAGGTCATGTGATAAGGATCCCTAAGAGGAAGGTTCTTAGTTACAACTAAGTGTAGGACTAGTGTTAAAATAGCCCAAGGAAACTTGAAAAAGATATAGGTTTCCAAATAGGATCAAACCCTATTGGTAGTATGACCCAAAGAGAACATGGTTGATTTGAAGTGTTGGGTTTAAACCTCAAGGAGGCTTCCTACGTATCCCATATGGATGGAAATCAATGCCTATGTAGTCCTATGAATCTCATAAGAGAGAATAGTCCTCTGAGAAAGATGAGTATTGGCATACATTCTGAAAAAGGATTTCTAAATTTGGGGAATTAGGGTTGGATTCCTAAGGAGGATATCCAGTGAGCTCGGGCTCTAAAAGAGCTTACTACGTAACCTGTTTTGAACAGGAATCAGAGTTCTTGTAGTCTCTTCTGGTGAGTGTTTGTGCATTTTTTGTAATCATCAAATATCTCTAAGCCCGCATGAGTCATTCTCAGTGTGATAAACAAGAGGATGTGAAAGATTCAACAATGACACTTCACACTTTTCCTCCTCCGCTGATGGAAGAGGGGACATTGACTGTAGAAGAGGGCGAGGTGACGAACCTTCCCTCTGTTCTATTTACATTGGACAAGGGTGTAATGTAAGGAAGAAGGGGAGAAGGTGAGGGGCCTATACCAGGATGGCTGCCCTGAAATTGGTTCTGGTGGGGTAGGGAGACTTCTCCTATATTTTTGTGGAATGTAAATTGTAAGGTGTACCTTCCCTACCAGAGAACTAAGGTCCCATGTCACCTCTTTGAAAAGGGAGAGGTAAAACTCCCACCATCTTCCAAACCGAGAACTTACCAACATTGTTTCTGGGAGAAAATTCCATGCGACTACGGATATAAAAATCCACAAGTATCTCATGAATCTTAACCCCATTGTAAAACAAACGTGGGAAACATCTGGCTGCGGAAATACAAACCCAAATTGGAGACACACTGATGTGCCTTACCCCAAGGTCTGAGAAATCATGAGGTTTTGGTGAGGTTTGAACATAGCCCCTTTTGAATACGGGAACCAAAGAAAGTGATACCTCACCATGAAAGGCTTAAAAGGGTATTTGAGTTTGTCACATAGGTACCACACGTTGGTATTCCGCGTAGGTACCCCGTACTACTTAATCACGCAGGTATGGCATGTAAATGTATCGTGTAGTTATACTGCGCAGGTATGGTGCGCAGTTACACCACGTAGTTATGAATGGTGACTGAAGAATTTGAAGAACATCAAAAACATGGATATTCCCTTTATTTATCCCTTCTCTCAGAGTTTAGAGAACTACCTGGGACAATTTGAGAGATATAGGTGAAATAGCTATGCAATGGGAGCTTCAGAGAGTCTTTCAAAAAATTCCATTCCGGAAATGGGGAGCCGAAGGGTCCTATTTATAGGCACAGATGGGCCTCGCCAAAAAAAACATAGGTCTCACATATATTCCGTGTAGCTCCACCGTGCATGTTGTCCACACAGAGGCATCCCAAAATCCTCTCGCGCGTAGTTCGGACGCGTATCCATATCGCGCAGGTCGGCCGCATAGCCTTGTCGTGCAACTCAGCCACAGAGCTCTTTCGCGAAGATGGGCCGAGTATCTTTTTCACAAAGAATCTGGATATTAGTTGATGATTCCATTTAACTTTTTGAATCTCTTTAAGTGGTGTCAACAAAATCCCCCCCTTAGGATTGGATCCGAGTAAAAAGAGAGAGGGTCAAGTCCTGAAGAAATTTCGCGCAGTTATATCATGCAGATCTATTGCGCAGCTATGCCGTGTTGGTCTACTGTTTCCTATAAATAGGTTTCAACCTTTCCTGTTTTTTTCTTCACATGTGATTTCCAAATTTTAGAGCTCTTATTGCATATCTCATTTGTTCAGCTACATCGTGTTGTGCTCACGCGTAAATCTCTTGAAATTTTATCAAGGTAATATTATTTACGCAATAGAGATATTCCAAAAGGACTTTACTGATGGATTTGCGTTGAGATCTTTGTCGAAGGACTTATGCGACTGACTTTGTTAAAGGTCCTCATCGAAGGACCTCATCAAAGGACCTCGTTGAAGGGCCTTCTCGAAGGTCCATGTCAAAGGGCCATGTCAGAGGGCCTTGTCGAAGGGCCTTGGCAAAGACCCTACACGATAAGTGTCATTTTCAAATTTTCTTACTTTCTTCTTTGGAAATATGTTCTTTAATTTTGGTCATTATTTTGCAGTAAAGAACGAATCATTTGATGACCCATACCGAGGAAGCTAAGGCTCACCAAAGTGAAATGATGAGGATAGTCATGCCAGATTATTATGACACTATTGAGAGTATTGTTCCTTAGCTATGGAAGGGTCTAATTCCATACCATCGTGACTATCCAAAAATTCCTTACCTCTATATGTGCATGGAATTGTGCAAGATTACCATTTTCTATATATTAAGAACTACTTTCCAAATAATTGGTTTCTTTAGTATTCCAACTATAACTACATGAATATTAGTGCAAGGGGGTACCAATACAAGAAGGGACATTCCCTATTAGTTGCATCCTTCATCATAGTGATAGTGCTCTAGATATTAAGGATAATGTTGTAGAACCAATATCACATTGTTTTGATTCCACTTTCCAAGATTCTCAAACAAATCAATCGAATGGTTGGAAAGGAGATTGGGACCTTCATTCTAGAGGGGTGTAAAACCCGAGTGGATGTAGGAATTATGGGTACGTCAGACTTCTGCAGAATTCAAAAAAGAATTATCAACATTCACATTTATGAAGCTGTCTAGATGGGGAAAACATATGTTTACAAAAATGAACTCATTCCTGAATTACTAAGCTGATGGAGCCCACAAACAATCTCTTTTCATCGGATGCACGACGTAGTTGGTATTAGTCTCTGGGATGTTTACCAAATAAATTAAATTCATATTCTTGTGGAAATTTATGATGAATTCATCCCTCCTACTTCAACATGGGGTGATTTTACCATAACACCGTCGTTGGCCCATGAATTATTTAAGATAGATAAGAATTTTCCAAAATATAAGAAAGATATTTATACTAGACTGCGGATGGAAGCTTTCATAGAACCACCTAAAGAGAAAGGTCTAACCTATATACATCCTATTATTTGTGCTTTCACCGATAACCGAGAAAGTTCAGGCACATATTGGCCTACTCTGGAAAGAGGCTATTACAAGCACTATGGTTATAAATTCAAACCTGATATAGATGAAAAAGTATGCTTAACTGCCTTCCTTGCTATGTGGCTAAGTGTATATTTGCTTCCAGTTCGTGTATCTGGTGGTGGTGTAAGATCAGAGAATTTTTTAATTGCCACTAAATTGGTAGAGGGGATGTATATTGGACTAGAAATCCCTGTTTTGGAAAGAATTTACCATCTCCTACTGCATTCATACAATGGGAATGCTCCATTTAGAATTGTGGGGCCATTTCAAGTGTTCTGGGGCTAGATTCCAGCACATTTTTCTTCATACTCAGTATTGAACTCAGTCAGAGTTCCTAATGCTCGATTCACCCCATTTTTACAAACAGTTTCTGGTATTAAGCCTCTAATCTTGAGACCTAACGAGGTACTAAAGGTATTGAATGTATTATGAGAATTCGACTTCTTTCCTTTTTCTAATCCACAAACTAGAACATTTATTTATTATGGTAACGGAGAGTATGAGGTAAGATCTTATATGATGGAATTTACGAACAGTCTACTATCAACCAGAACTAATGGTAAAATTATCTCTGAGGCTTACGTGCCCTACAAGTTTTCTCGTCAGTTCAGGTGTCTTCAACAGTCAAGAACCATTCCACCCACACATGTCAGACATGAGAAGTACCCATTGGTAGCATGAAAATTATTGATTATCACATCTTTAGAGGTATTCAAACTGTCTATTACATTACCTCCACCAGATGTGTCAATAGTATTGGAAGCTGGGTATGCCAAAGCTTGGGTTTCTTCATATCCTCAAGGGGCTCTGAAAAAAGGATTATATCGATTGGTGGCTACAATGACTGTTGCACGTGAAAATCATGGAATGAATTCCAAGGACAATGATGATACTGAAATTTCAATGGTTTTAGAGCCCTCAAAACGTCCTCGCAGTAAGTACACCAGGAAGACCAAGTCTATAGAAGCAATACCTCCAACACCAAGGCGATCCAATCGCCACCATCATACATGGATTCCTATTACACCTCTCAAATTTTTATGAGGAAGAACGGTCTGAAGAAGATCTTAAATTGGAAGGTGTCGAACCTCTTCCACAGTCAACCAGGCCAAAATCAAATTATGTGCGATATTCGGCCATTAATTACTAGGAGAATATAACACGTGATCTCAGGGATGCCTGGGCATTTCTTCAAAATGGCATTCGAATACCTGACGTTGGTGATATTAAAGCACCTTATAATTTAAATCTGGAAAATATATTGGCTGAAGTAAAAATGTATATTCTGGAGTTAGATACTTTTATATATGAAACTGATTAAAAAATCCCAGCTTCTAAAGAAGTATCTCATATGCTGGACTTAGGAGTCCATGAAGGGGTAATTATCGACTCTGAGGAGGAGTGGGATATTTCTGTTAATCCTGAGATTGTATTTCCCTTTTTTTCATTCATCTCAACTATGCTTTATCATTTGACATAATTAATCATGATGAAAATGTATCTCTATAGCTTTTATCTAGAGAATGAAGATCTAGAACGATTCTTGAATCTCCTCGGTATAGTCATGAAGGTTCTCTCATTGGCGCAACGAATAATCCTCTTTAGTTTCCAGAACATTCTCCAGGAGCAAGAATCATGACTAGGGTAACGACGACAGATAATCCTCAACCATTACCTCAAGTTTACCCTACTAAGTGATGTGTTTCAATCTCTCTGCAAGCTGTTGAATAGAAACACAGAAGAGAAATGAGATTGATTCAAAGAGTTTGACGAAGGTGTAAGTATTTATACAATATTCAGAGTATACAATTTTCTCAAGATGTTCTGGTACCCATGTTTTATCCTCGTATAAGATATGTGTCTCTTTCCTCTCTCAAGGGATTATGATATGTTTCTCCACATCCAAAAAATAAAATCATAGGGGAAACCCCGGTTCAGGCTGATGTATTTGTACCGTCAAAAGATTCATCTATACCTTCTCCTAGCTCTGTTGATAGAGAGGAAATCCATGGAAAGATTAAATACATTTCCTAGTTATTTTTTGTCAAAGGATCCTGAAAATAATCAATACCGATATTCCTATTGCTTCAGAAGAAAGGACTGAAGATCCAGGGAAATCTGAAACCAATGCTAAAATTAACCCATCTGATGTTGGAATACCAATTGAAGATTCAACAGAACAAAATGTCAGTGGAGCCAATTTGGGCATCAACCAACATTTTTTGAATACCTTTAATAGTGAGTATGATATAACATTTCATTCCATATATACTGAAATGATGGAAACCCTTTATCAGAATATTGATATTTTGGGTTCCATCAAAGAGTTTGGAGATTTCCATGAGGAATTACAAGGATGCAAGTTCCTATTCCTGCAATTTCTATACATAATTTGTTCTTCACCATGATTATTTACACCGAAATTTACCTTATGCAACATTACAGAGGATCCTTCATTAGGAGATGTTCTGGATCCTTCAAATGTCATATTTGAACAAATTCAAAACCCTCCTCAAGAAACACATTCTCCAAACACCGTAGCTGAAAATACGGTGGATGGATCCAATCAAGTAGTTGACTTATTATTGGGTAAATATATTTAGTAGTCCGAGTAAAATTTGTTTCCTCCATTTGAAACTAATAAGGACCTTGATATATTATTTAGATTTATCAGCTCCTAGATCAGAGGGTGAAGCTTCTACCTTCCCAAGTGAAGCAGAACGAAACTATTGTTTAAGAGACCTGTTTCCAGAGTACATTTTACCTCATGGTAGTGACTCAGATTCAGATTTAGAGATGCAATATGATCTTGTCATGGAAGGTAAGAAGAAACGGTAGCATATCTAGAACATAATTTCTGAAAATCCTTTAGATTATTTATTGTGCCATTTTCCAAAAATCCCGGCATTATTATGTGTGTTGGGATTTGTTGGAATCAATTACCAGCCAGTCTACAATTCCATGAAAGAGATTATCTTCCAACAAGAGAAGTAGCATAAACTGCGATGAGATTTTGAAGATTCTAAATGACTGGTCAATATTAATGGCTTTCAAGCTTCAGTGGTTGAGGCGGAGGCAAATCATAACAAGAAATCACTCGGGATTATCCAACAAATCAAAGAAGCCAAGAGGGATTTATTATCTCTTAAACATCAACTGGATGCTGTTCATAATTGGATTGAGTAGCTGAATCAGACATTTGGAGAAACCCAATTGGAGGGGATAACTTCCATTTCAATAGCTAAGGAAGCACTTTTTCAGGTAGAGGAGGCTGGAGTTGCTCAATTATCTCAACTTCAATAGGCAGCTAATGGAGCTTATGAACCAGTTCAACAAAGGAAAAGTAATATTGAAAGATTATTTTAGTACATGATATAGAGGCTTCAGTTTGTGGATGGCCCTCCGTTTTCACATAAATGAAAGAAATTTTGATTCCAATAATATACATTCCTTCATTCATGTTCTTCTTTCATGATTACAATATGAAAGGTAAATGATGATATGGATTACTTTATGTTAATCAATCATCATTATAATAACAAGAATGAGGTGCTTAAAATTTTCTTATTAATCTGAGTGATTGAAGGAACATAATTTGATTATTGGTAGGGTTACATGAATAACCCCACAAATTTTGTATCTTTTGACTTTTAATTTCTCAATATTACCTAAATCTTATAAAAAATGTATATTTAATGAGATAGGACTCGACTTTTGTTCAGAGCGCTCTTTGTGGGTTCTTAGTATAATCAGCATCATGTCTTTTGTTACAGGCTATTTAAATTCATGCATATTAGACTATAAATTGATAATATTTAGCATCGAATAGCTTTGACAATAAATTTTTAATTAGATCCCAAACAAAACTTCATGGCTAAAAATTGCTTTAACAAAAAAAAATTGGGCCATGATTTTTTTATGGATACCAAATCTAAAAGCCTGCATCACCATAATGTGTGACTTTTCTAGGAACGAAGTTACCATTAATTGAAAACCCATTTATTGGGGATACATTATATAGGGAAAACAAGAGCATGTACTGCGTAGTCAAATAGTGGCATCTTTTGATTGGGAAGCCTATTATGTATCCAACTTATGCAAGGCCTCCTAAGGGCACGTACTTCATAGTCAGGAAAAAGAGCTCTCAAAATTTTGAGGTTTTATTATTAAAAGTCAATGAATTTTTATGGAGATTCAGATTTTACAAATCGTTTAGTTTGGTTTGTGGAGAAAAGTACTTGAATATGGAAAGGGTACCTCTAATCATGATTTCCAAAGAATCAGAGGAATAAGAATTTTACAATGGTCTGAACCAAATGTAAAAGATATGATGTCTGTAGTTTTAGGTCATAAAACTAGGACCAGAAATGGAAATAATATATAAAATGAAGTCAAGTGATTTTAGGATTATTTAATAGTGTACCAAGCACATGATGAGGGAAATGTGTAAAACATGGTCTTGAAGACTTTCAGATTGTGAGATAGATAATAGGACAAGTATACTTGAATGACTGTTTTAAAATACAGATTCATGTATATTGTTATCAAAGATTAAAGGGGACAAATATTATATAACCAAAACAATGTCACCATTACTTGCCAAACCGTTATGGGGGCTACATTATGCAGGGACAACTACGGCATGTGCTGCATAGTCAAATAGTGGCATCTTTTGATTGACAGGACTATTATGTAGGCAACTTATGCAAGGATGCCTAAGGGTGTGTGCTGCATAGTTAGTAAAAAGAGCTCTCAGATATTGAAAACCTTGCTACTAGAAATCGTAAGAGAGATTATGAAAAATATGAACGAAAAATTCAAGATTGAGAGTGTGAAATGTGGAAGGGGTCTATGCCCAATATATATAAGAAATATTTGAATCAATATTTTCCATAAATTTGATTTCCTTTACATAGATATGGATCATATGTAAATTGGGGAATTTATTTGTTTCCTTTGAATGAATATGGTAATGTGCAGTTTTAAGTCATGTATTGAGGACATTATACTCTGCAGTTTTGAGTCATGCAGTGAGAAAATTATACTATGTAGTTTTGATTCATTCAGTGAGGACATTGATAAACCCATAAGAAATTTAAAACACCCTATTTATATAAATGATCCATTTACCCGATTCCTAAGCCCACTTGAGCTATGCTCGGTGTGAGAAACAAGAAGCAGTAAGGGATCCTTTTATAATATAATGTCGATCCAAGTGATAAATATGGGTGTT
Organism: Viscum album; assembly: GCA_963277665.1. Taxonomy (NCBI): domain Eukaryota; kingdom Viridiplantae; phylum Streptophyta; class Magnoliopsida; order Santalales; family Viscaceae; genus Viscum; species Viscum album. The sequence continues at coordinate 1,462,659,751 of OY728153.1, read as the reverse complement.
AAATTTCCATACATTTTAATGTCATGTGGTAAGGATGAGAATAAACCAATATGAAATAAAAGACATATTTTTACTGGATTATGGGATAAAAGCTAAATGTCATTATATGTCTTTCTAGATAATGAATCAATTCATGCATAGTTCTTAAAACATCTCCTATGTAGATTTGATTCTTATACCAGAAATAAAGGGGGTTTTGTTGTTTTTGTTTTTGTTGCAGCTGGGCCCAAAATTGGAGATTCAGGAATCTCTACGTTTCTCCTTGGAAAAAATGAGAATCAAGACACATGTAGTTCTTGAAACAATCATTCCTCATGTTAATCTGATTTCGAATGAAAAATTGTGGCTTTTAACACATTCCAAGATAATGGTAAATCTTAAGATATAAAATGCTATATGGACCAAATCATAAATCATAAGGAAACACTCTGTATAGATCTGATTTATATATAGGAGGAGAAAAGAAAATAATAAAATATTGTGATTGTGGCAAGGCCCTGAATTGCAGATTCAAGGATCTCTACATATCTCATTGGAAAAAAATGAGAATCAATCCATACATAGTTCTTGAAACTTCGTCTCTATGCAGATCAGACTCGAACATAGGAAAGAGTGGGACTCATGTACTACTAAGGAGTAGTGATGATGTCAACAGTATTTACTTATGGAAACTTCTAACGTCTTATAGAGAAAACATTAGTTGGACAAATGATGTCATGCAGTTTAACGTCATACAACAAGGACGAAAACACTATGCACTTTAATGTCATGCAGCATAGATTCTTATGGTTGTTATGCATTTTAATGTCTTTCAACAAGGACATGGGGGTTGTGTAGTTTTATGTCTTGTAGCAAGGACGTGGTACCATGAAATTTAATGTCTTGGAGTGAGGACTAATTATGCAAAACTATACAAAGTATTTCTTAAAAAATATCACATTGGATGGGGTTGTGATGAGCTCTCCTTACTTTGAGAATAAAGTATATGATTCATTTGAATAAACCTTATTTATGTAATAAGGTACTTCCCACTTTGGCTCATGTTTTGGAGGATTCATTCCTGGTATCATTGGAGTTCTAAGGACCAATACAAATTCTCCTTGAAGGAATGAACCAATATGAACTTTCTTATTAAAACCATGCTCAATTCTTTTCTAATAGACTACTAGATGATGTAAAGTATGAAATCTTTTCTCATTGAATCAATTGAAATCATTGAACTATTTTTGGGAACTTTCCGTTGTAGATAATTTATCATAGATTGTGACTCTTAGTGAAGGAAATTGCATTTCAATTGGTAAAACAGCTTCAGTTCCATATACCAATGAATAAGGAGTTGCTTGAGTGGTAGTGCAAATAGTGTTCTGATAAGCCCATAAAGCATTTAATATTTTATCATGCCATAATTTCTTATCTTTATCCACCATATTTTGGAGTATATTTGATAGGGTTTTATTGAAATCCTCTATCTGTCCATTGGCCACCGCATGATAGCGAGATGAATAGTTTGATTTGATATTATATTCCTGATATAACCTTTTTACTTCAGCAGAACTACAATTGGTACCAATGTCTGTCAAAATAGTATGAGGGATGCAAAATATGGTGATGATATTAGTTTTGACAAAACTAATGGTGTTTTTAGCTCCAACATCCTTTGGAGGTATTGTGTCACCCACTTAGAGAAAAAATCAGTAGCAGTGAGAATATACTTGAACTGCTTAGTCGTGGCTGGAGGATAAGGCCCTACTACATCCATTCCCCATGTGGAAAATAGTCAATAGTATTTAGCTTTATATAGTATATATGGAGGTTGATGAATGATGTTCGCATGAACTTGACCGGGATGAAATTTTTTTGTGAAGTCTGTACAATCCTGTATCATTGAAGGCCAAAAATATCCAAGCCTTCGAATCTGATCGGAGTGTCTATGCCCAGATTGGTGGGAACCACAAGATCCTGAATGAACTTCATTCAGGACAGTCGCAGTATCATCTCCATCAATACATTTAAGAGAATCCCATCAAATCCCCTCTTATAAAGGATCTTTCGCTGATTTGGACCATCATAAAGAGTAAAATTAGCAGCTCATTGCCGTATCTACTCCTTCTCAGCCCTATTTGGTGGAAGTATACCATTTTGAATATATTCTGTGATGGATTTTCTCTAACCTGTGGTATGACCATACGGTTCAGAAATAAGGAAAATTTCATTGATTTCCTACCTCATGGTTTGAAACAAGGTGAAATCATGCGACGATAGGCTATACTGATAACTATCTCTTCCTGATTAGGATTATCCAAGGTTGTTGCTGCATTACCTAGTACATCTGCTTAGGCATTTCATGATCGCGGGACATAGGAAAATTTTGGCTGTGAAGGAAATTCATCCATTAATTCTCTGGTATAATCACACAAAGGTATTAACTCTTCTTTTCTGATAGATTATTCCCCACTCATTTGTTGGATTACCAATTCTGAATCCCCATTTATATTTAAATGATCCATTCTCTCCTGAAGGGTCAATTCCAAACCTGTGATGAGAGCTTCATATTCTGCCACATTATTGGTACCACCTTCCGATAATAGAAATTAATATGGAAATACTGCCTTTTATAGTAAAATAATGACTATTCATATTCCAACCTTGTTGAGTTTAGGATTTTCTAGCCTCTTCCCTGTTGGACTTCTAGAAGCACCATCAAAATACATTTCCCATGTCTGGGAATTATCTTTAATAGAGAGGACCTCTTATTCAGGAATTTCAGTATTAAATGTTGTATCTTCCGTGGATGGATGCTCAGCAAGGACATGAGCCAGGGCGTGACCCTTTATTGCCTTTTGACTACAAACTGGATATCAAACAGCTGCAAAATAACCGCCCATCATGCTAGACATCCTGTAAGCATAGGATGACTGAGGATAACATTGAGTGGGATATTACGAGATAACAATTGGAACTCATGATGTTGTAGATAATGCCTCAATTTATGATATGCAAAGATTAATGCCAGGCAGCAGTTTTCAATATTTGAATACAATGTTTTCGCATCAAGCATAGTGCGACTGAGATAGTAAAGACTGCTTTCACTCCCAGCATCACTCTTTTGGGCAAGGAAGGAACATATTGATCTCTCTAAAGCTGTCACATATAGAATAAGTGGTCTTCCTTCAATAGGTGTCATCAATACTGTTGTATTGAAGAGATATTTCTTAACAGAATCCAATTCATCTTGGAAATATTCGGTCCATTGGAAGGTAACTCCCTTATTCATTAATCTGGTGAAGGGTATATATTTTCTTTCAAAATTGGCGATAAAGCACCGAATATAGGCTAAGTGTCCTTGAAGTCCTTTTATTTCTTTCAAATTTTTAGGAGGTGAAATACCAAGGATTGATTTTTTTTTCTTAGGTTCAACTTCAATACCACAAAGGTGTACAAAAAAGACAATAAATTTTCATGTGGTTACCTCGAAAGCACATTTCAAGGGGTTCATCTTCAAATTATGTTGTCGAAGATTGTTGAATATGATTTATAGAATTGTCAAGTGATCAGAAAATTAATTTTATTTAACCACCAAATCATTCACATAACATTCAACAAATTTCCCTAAAAAGTTTTTGATGATATGGTGTATGGCACGTTGATACGTTGCACCTGCATTCTTTGGGCCAAAGGACATTACCCGATAGCTAAACACACATTGAGGGGATCTAAAGGCAGTATATTCTTCATCTTCTAGTTCCATTTGGATTTTATTATACCCAAAATATCCATCCATGAAGGAAAGTGCTTCATACACATCTGCTTCATCAATTAAGAGTTCTGTGAACGGAACAGGAAAATCATCCTTGGGATAATGCCGATTAAGATCTCTAAAGTCAATGAAAACTCTAATTTGTTCATTCTTCTTTATCATAGGGACAATATTAGCCAGACATTTGGTATATTGAACTTCTATGATGAAGTTTTCCTTGATAATCCTATCAACTTTAGCTTCTATTTTGTAGGAATAAGTTGGGTGTGTTCTTCTTGCTGCTTGCTTGAATCCTCGATGTTCTTCAGGAAAACTGAAATGATGAGTGGAAACATCAGGATCAAGGCTCAACATTTCTGTATAATTCCATGAAAATACATCTTGATTCTTCATTAGTAATGAAGTATAAATTTCTTGTTCTTCAATAGTCACGGTTGTACTGATTAAAGTGGGGCGTGGATCTTCATTTGTACCCAGATTTATTTCTATGAGTTCATCCAAAATGGTATAGATACCCTCTTTAAATGCTAGATGAAAATCTCCGAGATCTTCCTCTTCAACTTCAATATGTCTTACTTATTCTATTTCTACTTGCATAGTATATGACGAAGAAAAATTTCCATGGTTAGGGGAGAAGTTAATATTTGAACATCTTGAAGAAGAGGCTGCCATTTTTAACCCTATTTATGATGAAGGGTATTCTTGGGGTGATAGAGAGGAGATGATGGATTGAGAATTGACATCATTGTTTTCCTCTAGTAATTCTATATAATCTTCTGGTTTGGTTGAGGAATTATAGAATTGATCGATTTCAATGGGTGAAATGAAGACATCTCCACTTCACCTTTCATAAATTCTTGGTAAATCAATAATTCATATCATGCCATCCAGCTTGGTTTCCGTAATTGACAATATGGAAATTTCCATAAGAGTGTTTGTATTTAGGTCTATCTTGTCAATTTTACTGATAGGAAACACATAGTTTGTACTCACATGTATGAATGGGTTTACTGGAATCTTTTCCAAACCATTTTGAGCATTAATTTTAGTAACCTCATTTTCCATAGATTTTTCTTTTCCTTCCATGTGATAGAATTCTACCTCAATGTATTGAGATTATCATGTTTTCAATGGGGATTTATCACCATACAATGGCCCAATTTGACCATTGAAACAATATTTGAGACATTGATGATATGATCAAGGTATGGCCGCATGTTGATGTAGCCAAGGTCTTCCAATCAAAATGATGAAGGCTATGTCCTGAAGAACAACTATGAAATATGAATTATACATAAGGTCCCCAAAATGAGATCTGAGTGTAATATCGCCTAGAGATTCTTGTTCATTTTTGTCATATCCTTGCAACATCAAAGTAGAAGGAGATAAATCAAATTCGGCGAGGAACAATCAAAGAAGTGTATGAATAGGGATGAGGTTGACTCCTGAACCATTATCAGTGAAATATCATCAGATGTATATATCATTGACTTTGATAAATTGATACAATGGTCGGATATGTACATGTACAACATTATCTGTATCTTAATCTGTTAAAGATATCACTGTCTGGCATTCTGCAAGATAATTCTCTATATGGTAGAACACATCCGCAACAATTTTAGTTTCGAATTCTTGGGGAATTGACAAAGCATAAATAAGGTATTCCCGAAGATCTTTTGATAGATTAAAGGCATATATAATTGACAACATGGTCGGTACATTGTCCAAATGTTTCATGACATCATACTTTTGGCCCAAAGGCCTGCATTTCCCATCATGAAAATGTGGTTTTGCAGGTTACTTGGATGTTGATGCTTTGGCAGTAGATGTATCTTGTATCGGGGTAGGAATTAAAAACACTTCTGGCTTCGGTAGATTAGACCAACTAGGTCTATCTATTTTCTGAGAGGAATAAGGTGTAACCTCTAATCAGTCTTCCAAAATAACAGTTTCAGGACCAAATCTTCCATGTGTGGAAGAACATTCTTGTTCAGATTGAGCCTGCTGAAGGGCTTTTCCATGATTTTCTACTGCATATATACTTCTAGAAGGGGTAGGACTAAAATAATGGCTTCTAGAATAACCATGTCTTCCTCTGTATCCTAGACCTCTATCTCTTCCTCTAAATCATATGTTAGATACATGGAATTTAGACTCATCGTGATTGAAAATGTCATTGGCATAGGGATCCGTTAAATGAATCTTGTAAACAGAACCAAAGATAAATTCTTCATCTGATGATGACTTTTCCTGATGAACTGGTTCATCTTGTGCCATTTAGTGAGATGGTGTCTGTGGTTTTGAAGAAAATGTCATAAAATCTTCCATAGTCAAAGAAAACTTAGGCTTTGACATGATCTCGCCTTCTTCTGACATCTCTTCTTTATTCAAATTACGCTGCTTCTTTGAGGATTTTCCATCTAATGAAGGGGTTTTTTCTTTGGTAGAAATAGAAGAATACAAAATTTGTTTATTTAATTGTGTTCGTAAAATGGTATGAGTTCGGTTGATAATTTTCTTCACCATCCAATCATCCTATTTATGTGCATTTTTTCTTTAGACTTTGTGCCACTCGCCTTCTTCCTCTTGGTCAGTAGCATTAACACGTGCTACGTGGGATGAAGAACCTTTTAGTTTTACCTGTCCAGAGTCCACCATCTTTTGTAGGAGGTCGTTGAAGAATAAACACTCCTAAATGGGATACCCCAACATCTGATGAAATGGGAAGTAGTTTGGGAGGTATTCATCTCTTTCCTTGTTCGGCATTTTGGGCCTTGGCAACTGAACCAGATTTTTTTCCAAATCTGAGATGAAGTATCCAAGAACCTGTTCATTCCGGATAGAATAAAATTTGTTATTAAAATCGTCAAACTATTTCCACCTTTCATATTTTTTATCATCTTTATGAGGCAACTATTCTTATTGATGCTCAGGAGGTGGAGACCTTCAATATGATGAAGGTTTTGGAGTGGAAGTAGGTACAGGTGCTTGTTTAAGCATAACTGTAGCAGTCTCTGCTTTCCCTATTCTCCTTATAGTAACTAATGCAATTAAATGACATTATCCTTAGTCTTTATAATAGAGTTCTCTATCTACTGAGTGATTGAATTAAGGACTCGAAACACTTCTTCGTATTTCACAACGATCAACTGTGTGTGTAATGCGTCACGCAGATTTTCCAACCAGCGAGCAATGAAATCTGAAACTATTTCATTTTCCCTTTTCTTACAATTGTTATGATCCAAAACTGTCATCTTAGGCAACATTGAGCTAAATTGAAGAAGAAATCTTTGATGGAGATCTTCCCACCAGGTAATTGATCGAGATTGCAAACTTGTATACCAGACAAAATCAGGTCCTTGTAATGACTGCACAAATAACTTGAGCTTAGCTGCTTCTTTTTTATTGATGAGTTCCCATAATAGGATCACAATGAGAAACAAAATGTGTTTTGTGTTTCTCTGGATCTCCCGAACCATTAAAAATTGGGAATGTAGTATTTGAAAAATTTGATAGTTGAGGGATTGCATCCACCCATTCAAGGTATGTTTTATTTTCTTGTTGCACTTGTGCATTATTTCCTTCCATATCTTCCAAACAAGATGCTAATGACTCAATGGTTGTCATTAATTTTTGAAAAAAAACATCTGGTTGAGCTTGGGCCTGAGCTAGTTCAATAACTAGAGTTTGGACATGTGTGGTGACCAGTACTGGCACTGATGGTAGAATTACCGGTTGCGGTTGTGCATGAACCCTAGGATTGGACCTGTGAGGGTGTACTTGTAAAGGGGGATATTCTTGATCTATCCCAGGAACTACAAAAAATTAAATTGGTTGATTAACTCCATCAAGCTTAGGAGGAAGGCTACCTTGAGGTAGTTCTGCATTTAACCTCTTTAATTCCTTCATTTCTTCTTCTTATTGGCCGAACCATTCCTCTAATGAGACTGATTGGCCTTCTCCAGAGGCAGGGTGGAATGTAACCTGACATTTACCCTTTTCCTTGGCATGTGCCTTTTTGGACTATAGAAGGGCATTTCCCAAAGGAATGTCTTTCCCCTAGGTAAACCTCTTTCTTCTAGTACGCACACCTCATTCATTTGTTTCTATGTGTACAGCCTATTGAACATGAACATCTTCATCTGATCCCTCTAAGTGAGCCTCATGTTCTGGGGAATAGTTTCAACTACATTGATGACATTTATCGATGCATAATGCATTGATGGGATTCTGTCAGTTCTTCTTCTAGATTTATGGCCTTTGTTTCTTCTATGAGACTCTGTTCTCGTATATAAGGAATTCCTTAGAACTGTTTGGAAGAAATTAATATAAATGGAATCATTGGATAATTCAGTTATATGCTTTCCTTGTGGCTTCGTCCTTAATCGGGAGAAAACTGACTTCCACTGAGGAGGGGATTGCAAATGTGAAAATTCCCCCAGCCTTTTAGGCTGGGGTGTTTTTCTTCTTCTTCTTCAAATCTTTGAAAATTGATTAATGAATTAAAATATTTATTTAGATGAGCCTCGATCTCACAATCTGGGGTGATTGTTGAACTCCTATAGCTGAAATCCGTGGAACTACTATTTAGATTTTTCGGATTTTGGTTCGAACTTTAGCTGGGTGCATTATCTGACCATCACTTACACCACCTGTTTCAGAAGATCATTGTGCTATTTCAGAAACGTGCATCCTCTGATACCTGATATCCTCTAAACGATATACTTGATCAAGATTCTCAGAAACATGATGTAAAATTATCTCGATAAGTTATTTTCCTTAAGCCTAATTCTGATGAGAACTGGTTGAGGCTTGTACTTGATCATAAATTTGATTACATAAAAAACCTATTGATTAAGGCCGGTTGTGGAAAATAACATTGCATGAAACCACTTTTGATAGACTTTTCTGATTTTTGAGTGCAGTGAAATGGAATTCCCCATAAGCACCTAATCCTCTAATGCGAACATTAGATGGGGAATCAGAAATTAATTGGCATAGCCTTTTCAGAGCATTGAGATATGCACACTGAAGGGTTCTCTTTTGTTTTTCAACCCTTGGATGTTGGGAAACTAAAAGAGATGCCATGAAAATTTGGTGTTTCAACCCTTCTATTACATTTATATGATTTTTATATTCATCATATGGTAAGACATTGGATTTTAAATGACGATGTGTTTTCTATAAGTTGAAACGAATTTCATGAATGTAATCTTCTATCATCAATTATAGAATATCAAACTGAGAATTTGCTGAAGGCCAGAACATGACTGGTATTTATACTTTAGATAATTGTTTCCTCATGTTCAACTCATCTTCATCATCTTCTAATAGAGTTTTCTCCACTTGGTCAGACCAATGTGGATGCTCTGTATTTGAGGATACATGACCCATGGGAGGTTCAGAGAATGATCGTTCCCTTAAGATGTCTTTTGACTGAGAAAGTGTTTCACCATTAAATGTCAAGTCATCAGTCATGATTGGCCTTGTGTTTGCAAGTTCCTCTAGATATGAGGGAATTCTTGTTACTACATTATCAATTATAGAATTTTTTTGACAATGCGAAATTCAACTGTGGATAGTACTTTCGTAGAGAAAGCCATCAGGGGGAGGATCTCCATGGTGGATTACAGCAATGGATAAATCTTCTTGGTCCATGGTCTTCTGGCCATATGAACGGTTGTCGTTTATCTCATCCAGAGATAGGCACTCTGGATTGACTGAATTTTCATGAAGTATGTTTTCATGATGATGTGTCTAATGAGAATATTCATAATTCCAACAACCACTCCCAAAATTTGGTAATGAGAGGGTAGGATCTTGAACAACAATAAAAAAATTTCTGAGGGCTTCAATAACTCCATCATTAAGAGGGGCTAAATTATAGATTGACACTTTATTTTATAATGGTACTTGGTGTGATTTCTTCTTCGATGTTCTCTTATACTTAGTTGGGGCCACTTGCTGGGAAAAGTGGCTAACATGGGTAGGTATATGTTCCTGTCTTGGATTCGTTACCAGAACAGACCGGTTACATCCAATTGGAATGGGTGTATGATCCCATTATTTTTGTCCGTATGATATGGGGGAGTATGCCCATTGACCATCATGGACTAGAACAGAGGTGTGTATCTTCTCTGGTATGACATTTTGTTGTGTAATCCTATTTGTGGGGAAAGATTTATGTGCCTATTCCCCTGATACCACTGAAGTAGTTGTTGAAATATCCTGACATGTTTCCATAATATGGGCAGGGATATGAGTCTTCCCTTTTACCATTGACAAGATGTGTCTGGTGACTTCAGCAGCCAAAACGGGAATATATGTACATTCCATATTTGCAGTAGGTGTATGTGTTTTCTCTTATCCTCCTTTTCCTATCAATGAATATTGACAGTATATATGCATATGTTTTGAGAGTTTAGTCTGCTCCAGATTTGTCGTCGGAGATTTCTGACTGACTTCTCCGGGTGCTACCAAACGAGACTATTGGCAGACTTGATGAACATTGGCAGGTGTATGTGCCTGTGGGATATTCTCCATCAAGAATGGTTTAAGGGTTTCCATCAATACCGGAAGATGAGACTACTGAAAAAATTGTTTATTGTAAACAGGTGTATGTTCCCACTTACCAGTTGCCACCATAGTAGATTTGCAAACTTATTTGGTTGTAGTCAGACCAGCCTACGAATGGGAAAATGAATTATAAACAGGTGTATGTACCTTCCTATAGTACTCCGCTGGAATTGCCTGACGGGATTGGTGTGTTACTTCTAGACTAGTCTGTTGAGCATTGAAATCCGGACGGACAGGTGTTTATGCCCACTCATTGTTTGCCATCAAGTTAGATTGATGGACTTATCTGGGGATATAGATATGAGAACCTGCTTCCTGTTAACAGGATGTTTTCCCTGACAGTTTTTCTTGCGTGCCCGAGTCTGAGAGACCTCGGCCAAACATCCAGAGGAAACATCCCCATCGTGTCGAGGATATACTACCGTATGATTCTGGCGGTTATTTCTAGTGGGAGTCCTCAAGATGGACTCTGTTATTCTTGAAGTGAGGCCTTCAGTGACCTCTTGATCTACCTCACTATAGTATGGGAATGATTTATTGTTTCGGTATATGGATAAATATCTGAAATGGTTGGAAAAGGTGGTTGGCACTATTTTCTTCTTGATCATTAGTCGTTGTTGGATAGATGATATAGGATATTTGTTGACCTAGTGGGCATGTTGAGTAGCCTCCATAGTCCGAATTGTACCGTGTTCCCGATATTCCGTTATCAGCACATTGTAGACCCAACGTTGAAGACCCTGGGTTGGTGATGACATCATTTCCATGGATGGAGATCCAAAATGGGCAGGAGTTAGGAAGTTCATAGATGTTGTCCTTGAGAAATCCATTCTTTGGATTAAAGAGAATTCTGTAGAAAACTGAGAACAAAAAAAAATTATATTAAAGTGACTTCTTATCAGATAGAAACATGAATGATTAATTCCTTTGTCTGGTCTTCCTTTATCAATTGATATGGACCTAACATGTGGGTAACATTATTAACTTGGTTAAGGATTCACGTCAGTTTCACCATTTTTGTTTCATAGGTTCTTGAAACATGATATTCTAGATTTAAGAATACTTGTTTCCAAGAGGTTTCCATTAGATTTATTCATGGAACTGGAAACATCCAACAGTTCCTTATCCAAAGAGTACCTGCTTTCCAAAGGAAAGAATTTGATTATGTTTTAAACATTACAACACTTATGAACATTCATCGGTCGAGAGGATGGGAGTTCGGACTCATCACACCCATTTGGGGGAATTATTGTCTACTCCAGGACTCTCTTTGAAATTAAAATATTTCCATGAATCTATTAATTCACCAAGTATATCATAAGTATCCATTGGAATTTAAAATCACTTATTTAATATGTATAAATTTTTAGAATTATAAGTATGTATACGATTTTTTCCATCAATGATATCCTCTATTATATTGATTAGAGATTATTTTAATCACCCTTTATGATGATATTGGTTTTCAAGCCACTTAGTGGATAACTCTAGAGTTTATTGTCATCTAGGGAGATGAAGGTTTTTTTGATCTTGGGATCGTGCTAATAAAATGAGCTAACAACATATCCTTGTGAAAGAAATCAAAACTCTCGTAGTTCGGTTCCACTTAATGGGACACATCATACCATTTATTTTCATGTGATAAGGACCCCTAAGCGGAAGTTTCTTAGTTAAAAATGTTGGTTCCGGGCGCGACGATAGTGCGTTGGTGGGTTTTCCCAAATTTAATTTTAACATTAAACAACATTCAATCCGAGATCCATCACGATATAAAATTCTGAATCTTCGGAATAGAACAGAGAACTAAAAGAAAAGAAGTCCTGGAACCCTTGAGGAGGATCATCATATGTTGATTATAATTAATTTAATAAATGCATATGAATTACCTCGTTGGAATTCTTTCGATGTTGATGTGTCCAGTCGAGATTCGGTGATCTGTCGTTGCGTCGTAGAATCCATGTGTAGGATTCCTCCAGCGGTGATCCACACGTGTGTCACGTATCTTCGGACGTCGCCGAAGGGATCTTCGGGTGCTAGAACGGAAGAACCTTCACTTGCGATGTCTGCCTTCGACCGCCATGATCCGGTGGAGGATCTTGCTCTCGTAACTTGAGGGCGTTCTTGGTGGAAAGGGAATTATCTCTTGGCTTGATATTATTTACAAATCCGTTGTGCACAAGAATGGCTCTACAAAATGTTGGGGTTGCGAGGATATTTATAATCGGGTTTGAGGTTAATAGAGTTATGACAATAAATAAACACGTTACACGTTTTATTTATTTCATTAACTCTTATTGAAAACCCCCAAGTCAAATTATTAATTCCGTGAAATGCGCCCATGCTGATTATAATAAATATCATTTAATAAGACAATATTAAATCCTCAAAATCCCAACTGGAAAAACTACACGAAATGTAATAATTAATACACGGCGTGTACTTGTTTTCCATAAAACTACATGGCGTGTATATTTAATATACAAGGCGTGTACTTTTATTTTCCATTTTTCTCCACCACATTTATTAGACCTTGAGTAATGACTATATACTTTTTAAATAAATGTAACTGCATTACTTGCTAACAAATATATTATTTCATCCACAATATATTCTCTCGAATAACTAGTGTCAAAATAAATGTGATTAGACATCCTTAAATAATTATTAAACCACAGTCGGGAATAATATTTATTTAACTTGTTAAATTAATATTTAACTGAGATACATGGACACAGTTAGTGTGTGACCCTTTAGGCCTCTTTCTCAGTGGCATAAGGCTGAGCCTGCCTAAAGTCCAAGGTTAGCGTCTAGCAACACGCCAAGGAACCCATAGAGAAAGAAGTTAACGCCGCAATGACGTGTCACCTCCTATGAATGATTACCGTGTAATATAATCTCTTTGTCTCGATATCTCCAATCAAGCGGGTTACATGCTAGTGCCTTCAACCCATGTGCTTGATTATTCTTTCTTTGACTTCCCAGAATTGAACTTGCCCATAACTTACCATGGCCATGGATTTATTTAGGCTATATCAATTCCATCAAAGGGCCTGAGATATCGACTTATGTTATGGAACAGAAGGGAAAAATCATTTCTCACATTATCTATTAATGTGGTATTACTCGTGACGCACCCAACGTATCCTACCTCGCTGCGAACAGTGTGTCGTCACAGTTTTCGTCAATACATCTAAGTGCGCGAGTTGTAATACCCATTAATAATAATCTTAATGTATAAGGACCAAGACACATGTCCGTATATAGGAATATCCAATGACACTATGAAATGTGGATTTCCTACTGGCGGGTCTCGTTCTCATAATATCCTCCTGTATTTTACCAAAGGCGCACACCATGAGAAGGTGCCTCAATGTTTTATGAGTCCTCACCCCTAATGACCTGTATTATTTGTATCCCTCAAATAATATCATCCGGACATAGAACATACATTCAAGAACAGTGTTATGACACTTCCAGGTTCTCATCATAGCAGGGATCCACTATGACCCTTTAATGCAACAGCTGTCCTTATGACATTATCACATGCCATGTCATGCAGAATAACAATCAAGATGTGATAAGGCATTTATTTAATTAATAAAGTACAAAGAAGTTGGTTCTAGACCACCAACTCCAACAGACTCCCACTTGGACTAAAGCCAACTGCTAACAACCTTTAACCCGCTAGCTCTCACATGATATTCATGCTTATGCTGAGATATGACTTTAGTCATGGGTTCCACCACGTTCTCCTCTGTGGACACTCTTCTCAGTGCAACTTCAACCCTTTGATAGAAATCCCTCAAGAGGTGATACTTACGGAGTATGTGCTTTGTCCGTTGATGTGACCTTGGTTCATTTGCAAGAGCCACCGCTGCAGTATTATCACAATACAAAGTAATGGGATCTTTACTGCTAGGCAGCACATCAAGCTCCTGGACAAAGTTCCGAATCCAGACGGCTTCCTTGGCTGCATCAGAAGCCTCTCTATACTCGGACTCCACTGTAGAATTGGCGACAACTGGCTTCTTTGAACTCTTCCAGCTCACACCTCCTCCATTGAGACAAAAAACATATCCAGATTGTGACTTCAGATCATTCTGATCTGTTTGAAAACCAGCAGCAGCATACCCTCTAATGACAAGCTCCTCGTCTTATCCATACACCAGGAACATATCCTCAGTTCTTCTCAGATACTTAAGGATAGTCTTAACAGCAGTCCAATGATGTTCTCCTAGATCTGCTTGATATCTGCCTACCATGCTCAGTGCATAGGCAACATCAAGCCTGGTACATAACATGGCATACATGATGGATCCTATAGCCTAAGCGTATGGGACCTTGCTCATCCTATCTTTCTCCTGTTGTGTCTGGGGACACAATTTCTTAGAAATATGTAAGCCATGTGACACTGGAACCAATCCCCTCTTGGATTTTTCCATACTAAATCTCTTTAGTATCTAGTCAATGTATGTACCCTGACATAGTCCAAGCAGCCTCTTGGATCTTTCACGAATGATCTTGATCCTTAGAATGTAGGCTGCTTCTCCTAAGTCCATCATGGAGAAACGCTTGTTCAACCAGTCCTTAACTAACTGTAAGGCTGGTATGTCTTTTCCAATAACCTATATGTCATCAACATATACCACTAGGATGACGACCGTATTCCTATTAAACCGCATGTAAACACATGGCTCACATTCGTTCTGAATGAAACCAAATCCCTTTATGGCTTCATCAAATTGAATGTTCCATGACCTGGATGCTTGCTTCAATCCATAAATGGATTTTTGCAACTTGAAAACTTGTTGGGCTTCACCTGGTGTCAAAAACACTTCTAGTTGTGTAAAATATACATCTTCTTGAAGGTTCACGTTAAGGAATGCTGTTTTGACATCCATCTGCCAAATCTCGTAGTCATGGTATGCTACTATGGAAATTATGATTCTTATGGATTTAAACATGGAAACTGGGGATAAGGTTTCATCATAGTCAATTTCTTGACGCTGTCTGAATCCTTTACCCCCTAGACTTTTTTATAGGTGCTAACTTGACCTTCCATGTCCAGCTTTCTTTTGAATACCCATTTGCATCCAACAGGCTTTACATCAACTGGCTCATCAACCAGAACCCAAACTTGGTTCTGATACAAGTAATCCATCTCAAAATTCATATCTTCTAGCCATCTTGCAGATTTTGAGCTTTCTACTACTTTCTTGTAGGAGAGAGGTTCATCATTGTCCAAAAATAATGATTCACCAGCCTCGGTGACTAGGAAACCAAATCTCTCTGGTTCCCTTACCTCTCTTGAGCTCCTACGTAGTACTTGTGTTTCTGGAACCTCTTCCACGGGGACCTGTGGAACTTGTTCCTATACTAACTCATGTGTATCTTGAGCATCAACTTCATCGAAGTCAATCTTGCTCCCACTATCCTTCTTGAGGATGTGTTCCATCTCAAGAAAGACGGCTTGTCTGGCAACAATCACTTCCTTGTCTTGAGGGTTTTATAGGTAATATCTTTTCATTTCCTTGGGATATCCTATAAAGATACAATTCGTTCCCCGGGGTGCTAGTTTGTTGCCTGGGAAGGCCTTAACAAATCCCTCACATCCCCATACATGTGTGTGCGACAAATTGGGTTTCCTTCCATCCCATAACTCTGATGGAATTCCATTTTCCGCCTTAGTTGGTACTCAGTTTAATGTGTATGTTGCAGTTTGTATTGCATATCCCCAAAAGGATAATGGAAGATCCGCATTACTCATCATCGACCTCACCATGTCTAACAAGGTGTGGTTCCTCCTTTCACTAATACCATTCCACTGTGGTGTATAAGGAGGATTGAGCTGAGATATAATCCCAGACTCCCGTAGATGATCGATGAACTCTTGGTTCCGATATTCTCCACCTCGATCCGATCGAAGATTCATAATCTTCTTAACAAGATGATTCTCTACTTCATTCTTGAAATCCTTAAATTTCTCTAAGGACTCTTACTTATACCTCATTATGTAGACATAGCCATATCTACTCAAATCATCAGTAAAAGTAATGATTTAATAATATCCACCTCCATCTTCTACTGGGAATGGTCCACACACATTCGTGTGTACCAATCCTAGAAGCTCTGTGGCCCTTTCACCTTGTCCACCAAAAGGCGTCTTGGTCATTTTTCCTTGTAAACAAGGGTGACATTTATCAAGTGTTTTTAGCTCAGTAGTGTCTAAATAGCCATCTTGGCAGAGCTTTTTCAAATGCTTCTCATTTACATGAACAAGGCGGTGATTCCATAACTGGGTGATGTATGAGTCATGTGAGTTTGTTTCGTTATCAGTTTCCAACACTTGGTTTTCGTAATTCAAAACATACAAACCATTATTTAAATGTGCAATACCATAACATACATTGTTCATATAAAAGAGACAACCCTTATTTCCAAATTTGAAAACAAATCCATCCATATCCAAACAAGATACAGAAATTATGTTCTTGGTAACACTACGCACATAATAACAGTTATGTAAAACCAAAATCATCTCAGTTGGCAATGAGAGGTGGTAGTCTCCAATAGCCAATGCAGCCAGCCTTGCACCATTGGTAGCTCGAAGATCCACCTCTCCTCTGGCGATCTTTCTAAATCTACTTGGTTTCTACATTTGAATACAGATGTGAGCCCCACAAGCGGTATCTAATACCCAATGTGTAGAAATAGAAAGATTGCTCTCAATAAAAAATTCACCTTTAGCGTCCCCACGCTTCTGGGTGCAGTTCCTCTTCCAGTGGCCCTGCTTTCCACATGCAAAACACACTGCCTCTTGTTCCTTTCCCTGCTTCTGGATCTGCCCCTTCTTGGAGGGACGGTGCTCGGGGGCTTCAGACTGTTTATAAGTCTTTGGCCCCTTTGCCTTATCCTGCCTTTTCTTGTTCACCATAAGGACCGCGGGTTTTCACGCCCCATGTTCTTATCTACCTGGAGAATCATTGTCAGAAGCACCGATAGACTCTTCTCATTTCCACTCATGTTATAAATGAAAATGAGGCTAGAGATAGTCTTGGGAAGTGATGATAAGATGTGATCTGTACGCAACTCATCCAGGTATTTAATCTCTAAGATGTCTAGGCATTCAATGTAGCCAATAAGCTTGACTACATGAGGTCCATCTGGCACAGACTCTCCAAGCTTTGTGGTAAACAATGCATTGGAGATCTCATACCTCTCCTGTCTCACCTTCTCATGGTATAGATCTTTAAGGTGAGACATCATGCTATACACATACATGTTTTCTTGTTGCTTCAAGAGATCATTAGATATGTCCGATAGCATGAAGCACTAGACATTTGTGGCATCATCCATGTGTTTCATGTAGAGAGATAATTCCTCATCACTAGCCTCATTCTCAGGCACAACTAGAATAGGCTCTTCCAGCACATATAATTTCCTTTCGTGGTGAAGGACGACGCGTAAACACCTCTGACACACTTGGAAATTGGTGCTGGTGAGATGGATTTCTTTTTCGAGTATGGTGCTCAATGATATGTTTGAAGTCATTTTCTTGCCATTTCTACAAATTAAGATGAGAAAAGGTTTAGTAGTTTATTACAAAAATTGAGACAAATAAATAAATTAATACTTATTAGTCACCCACTATTTTATCGAAATCCAATATCCCTCACCATTGACTTTGGAATATTCTGTTGCGTGAATATTCTAGTTGCAATGATCTATATTTCCCTACGCATTACCCCAACTAGGGTTGGTCAAGAAACATGAAGGCTTTTAGGTAGGCATTCCCAATTCCAACTGCATTAACTCGCAGCTCCGTGATCCGTTGAGTGGACTCCCCAATTCTGAAATCCTTTTTGGATTTACTTAACCGTTGCCTCTTGGTCACACCATGTTCTGATGTGGAAATCAACCCTTGATGCGAACCAAGTCAATTCAACCCAAAATCTTGAATTAGAATTCCCTGATAATTGAAAGCACCCCAACTAGGGTTGGTCAAGCACTTTGAACTATGGTTTGATTCTAACCAAGATTATGGAAGGCTATGCTGACTTAATATTTATTTTGAGGGATTTTATCCTTATACGTAAATTGCCATTTTATTATCATTAATTACATGCTTGTTAATATTAAGTGGTATATACTTAAGTGATTAACCATGTCTAAGATAACATTTAAGTATAAGCCGGTTTTATTTTAGTTCCATCTTGCATGCTCGTTTAATTCATTAATTGTGTGATCATGACAACACACCCACAATAAATAAACCATGCAACTGACAAAAATAAAATAAATTGTATGATCATGAGCCTTTCTGTTGGTTAGTTTATCTAGTAGTTGATAAACTAACCCAAGACCGAGGGGAGAAACACCTTGAACCTTTCGGGTTCATGTTTATAGCTTTCCACCTGTCCACATTTGTATCTCCTTGGATCCTGACTTGAGCCGCCTCCACTAGCTTAGGATCTCCATCCATTACATATGCATTTATCTCACACGCAGGTGAGTGATAAAAGGAGTTTTTACATAAATGAATCCTTGGGCGCACAGGCCCTGCATATTAATGAGGAGATGGATCGGAGGCCAACAAATTTAATTTAAATAAATAAATTAAAAGAAAAAATTCACATTCAAAGGTCTCGGTCTAGGTCATGATCATCCATACATGCAACTATATTTACGCATAAATAAAACTAGCATTAAATTCTTCAATCTTTCTTGTTTAAGATAAATCACGCTTGAATTAATTAATTATCTTTAATCAATGAATCGTTTTATCTTAAATCCCTTTTTTGAATTTCCATGAGACTCTCATCCATCATAATTTTAAACAAATAAATTCATTTAAAATTATCCTTGTTCGTAACTTGTACCATAGAGGAAACCCGGTGAATTCCCATTTATTACAAATATATTAAATTAAAAACATATATATAAAACACCTATCATGTGTTGTGCCTCAGCTTTACGCATGCACCATGGTACATGTCTCAAGGGTTTGTATAATATAATAATAAATTTTAATAAATCTGCTTAATTTGGGTGAGTACACGGCGTGTAGTTCTGACTACACGGTGTGTACTTTTCTTCACCGTCCATCCGAAGTACATGCTCGGGGACATGGCGTGTTAATGTACATCGGAAATTTTCGGAGTACACGGTGTGTACAGTGGGACACATGCCGTGTAGTTTCCGCGTTACACAATTTCCAGCTAGGCAGACCATGTATGGAGTACACGACCCAACCCTAACCTGAAGGGACTACACGCCGTGTTCATTGGACCACACGGTGTGTATTCTGGAAACCGTGTGCCACCTGTTTCTGGTCAACACACGGTGTCTTAAATTCTTAGAAATAATCCAATACACGACATGATTTGGCAGATCAGTCAATGCATTGAACCTAGACTACACGTCGTGTACATCCGAATACACGCCGTGTATTCTGGTGTTATACGGCTAGAAATGTTTGGCTCCTCTGGATGAGTTCCTCTATTTTATTTTAATCAAAATTAAAAGAAAAATTCGTTTCTGTGAGGTGAACGAGAAACGATGGAGGAGGAATAGATCTCGATATTCAGATTTCCAGAACGATTAAACTTGAATTGATATAACTAAATTATAAAATGCATAAATTACCAACGAAAAAATAAATAATTATAATCAACGATATGACACCCTCTGATACCTCTTGTTGGTTCTAGGTGCAGCGGAAGCGCATTGGTGGGATTGCCCAACTTTAATTCTAATGTTAAACAACGTTCATTCTGAGATCTGTCACGATAAAAAACACCAAATCGTTGGAATAGAACGAAGAACGAAAAGAAAAGAAGAGTCCTGGAACCCTTTAGGAGGATCATCATATGTTGATTATATTTAATTTAATTAATTCATAAGAATTACCTCGTTGGAATTCTTTCTTCGTTGATGTGTCTGGTCACAATTCGTTGATCCATCATTGCGTCGTAGAATCCAAGTGTAGGATTCCTCTAGCAGTGATCCACACATGTGTGACGTATCTCCGGACGTCGTTGAAGGGATCTCCGGGTGCTAGTGCGGAAGAACATTCGCTTGCGATGTCCGCCTTCGACCGCCTTGATCCGGTGGAGGATCTTGCTCTGGTAACTTGGGGGAATTCTTGTTGGAAAGGGAATTCTCTCTTGGCTTGAGAGTATTTACAAATCCGTTGTGCACAACAATGGCTCTACAAAAATGTTGGGGTTGCGAGGATATTTATAATCGGGTTTGAGGTTAATAGAGTTATGACAATAAATAAACGTGTTACCCGTTTTATTTATTTCATTAACTCTTTTTGAAAACCCCCATGTCAAATTATTAATTCCTTGACATGCGCCCACGTTGATTATAATAAATATCATTTAATAAAACAATATTATATCCTCAAAATCCCAACTGGAAAAACTACACGGCGTGTAATAATTAATACATGGTGTGTACTTGTTTTCCATAAAACTACACGACGTTTATATTTAATATACACGGCGTGTACTTTTATTTTCCATTTTTCCCCACCACATTTATTAGACCTTGAGTAATGACTATTTATTTCTTAAATAAATGTAACTGCATTACTTGCTAATAAATATATTATTTCATCCCCAATATATTCTCTCAAATAACTAGTGTCAAAATAAATGCGATCAGACATCCTTAAATAATTATTAAACCACAGTCGGGAATAATATTTATTTAACTTGTTAAATTAATATTTCACTGAGATACATGGACAAAAATAGTGTGTTACCCTCTAGGCCTCTTTCTCAGTGGAATTAGGTTGATCATGCCTAAAGTCCAAGGTTAGCGTCTAGCAACACGCCAAGGCACCCATAGCGAAAGATGTTAATGCCGCAATGACGTGTCAACTCCTACGAACTCTTACCTAGTAATATAATTCCTTTGTCTCGATATCTCCAATCAAGTGGGTTGCATGCTAGTGCCATCAAACCATGTGCTTGATTAATATTTCTTTGAATTCCTGGAATTCAACTTTCCCATAACTTACCATGGCCATGGATTTATTTAGGCTATATAAATTCCATCAAAGGGCCTGATATATCTACTTCTGTTATGGAACGGAAGGGACAAATCCATTCTCGCATTATCTATTAATGCGGTATTACTCGTGACGCACCCAATGTATCCTACCTTGCTGCGAACAATGTGTCGTCACATTTTTCATCAATACATCTAAGTGCATGAGTTGTAATACCCATGAATAATAACCTTAAAGTCTAAGGACCAATACACACGTCTGCAGATAGGAACATCCAATGATACTATGAAATGTGGATTTCCTACTGGCGGGTCTCGTTCTCATAATATTTTCCTGGATATTACCAAGGGCGCACACCATGAGAAGGTGCGTCAAAGTTTTATGAGTCCTCACCCATAATGACCTGTATTATTTGTGTTCCTCAAATAATATCATCTAGCCATAGAACATACATTCAAGAACAATGTTATGACACTCCCGGGTTCTCATCATAGCAGGGATCCACTATGACCCTTTAATGCAACAGCTGTCCTTAGGACATTATCACATGACATGTCACGCAGAAGAAAAATCAAGATGTGATTAGGCTTTTATTTAATGAATGAAGTACAAAGTAGTTGGTTCTTGACCACCAACTCCAACAAAAACTTACTGTGGGACTTATGTTAAAACATCCCAAGGAACTTTGGAAATTATATAAGTTTCCAAATAGGATCAAACCTTATTGGGAGTATGGCCCAATGAGAATAGGGTTGATTTGAAGTGTTGGGTTTAAACTTCATGGAGGTGTCCTACGTATCCAATATGGATGGGAATCAAAGCCTATGTAGTTTGATTAATCTCATTGGAGAGTATAGTCCTCTGAGAAAGATGATTTCGGGATTACATTCTGAAAAAGGATGCCTAAATTGGGGGAATTAGGGAGGGATTCCTAATGAGGATATCCAGTGAACTAGTGCTCTGAAAGAGCTTCCTACTTATCCTAGTTTGAATAGGAATCAGAGTTCTCGCAGTTCCTTCCTGTGAGTGTTTGTGCACATGTGGTAATCATTATGTATCTCAAATCCCACGTGATTCATGCTCGGTGTAAGAAACAAGAGGATGTGAAAGATTCAACAATAACACTTCACACTTTTCCTCCTCCACTGATGGAAGAGGGAGCGTCGATCGTTGGAGAGTGTGAGGGGACGAACCTTCCCTCTATTCTATTTACATTGGACAATGGTCCAATGTAAGGAATAAGGGGTGAGGGTGAGGGGCTTATACCAGGATGGCAGCACTATAATTGGTTCTGGTAGGGGAGGTAGACTTCTCTTATACTTGCTCGAAATTTCAAGGGTGAAGTGTACCTTCCCTACCAGATAACTGAGGTCCCGGGTCACCTCTTTGAAAAGGGAGAGGCCCGATGCCCACCATCATCCATACCGGAAAATTCCCAACATTATTTCTAGGAGAATAGTCCATGCGACTGAGGATATAAAAACCCACAAGAATCCAATGAATCTTAACCCCATTGTGAAACAAATGTGGAAAACCTCTGACTACAGAAATACAAACCCAAATTGTAGACACACTGATGTTCCTTACTCAAAGGTCTGAGAATTCAGGAGGTTTTGGGGGAGGTTTCAACATAGCCCCTTTTGAATAAGGGAACCAAAGAAAGAGATACCCCGCCATGAAAGGCTTAAAAAGTTATTTGAGTTTTTCGTGTAGTTACCTCCCGTAGGTATGCCATATAGGTAACCCGCGATGCTCAATCACACATGTATGGTGCAAAAATGTACCGCATAGTTGTACTGTGCAGGTATGGTGCACAGGTACACCGCCTAGGTATGAATGGTGATTGAAAAATTTCAAGAACTTCAAAAACATGACTATTCCGTTTAATTATCCCTTCTATCAGAGTTTATAGAACTACCTGGGACAATTTGAGAGGTCTAGGAAAAAGAGATACGCAATGGGACCTCTATAGAGTCTTTCAAAAAAATTCAGTTCGGAAATGGAGAGCCCAAGGGTCCTATTTTTAGGAACGGATGGGCATGTCCAATAAAAACATTGGTCGCATAGATATTCCACGTAGCTCCACCGCGCAGGTATTCCGCACAGATGCATCCCAAAATCCTCCCACGCGTAGTTCAGGCGTGTAGACGTATCGCACAGCTCGGTCGCGTAGCCCTGTCGCGCAGCTCGGCCGTGGAGCTCTTTGATGAAGCTGGGCCAAGTAGCTCTTTCGCGAAGCATCTGGATATTGGTTGATGATTCCTCTGAACTATTTGAATCTCTTTAATGGGTGTCAACTATTACATATCAACCCATTAAAACTACAGTCATACCATCCTACCATACTAGGCATGGAATGTAATCATATGCCAAAAAAGTCATACTAGACCGAACGGTCCACAAAGGAAAAAAATGAATGGAAAACACTTCTAAAGCATAACAATTAACCCTATTCACATTCATTATACTCTACTCTAGCATACAATCAATGAAGGTAGACAATAGGGCTAAAACGAAAAACACGCAATTCCCCGTTCAAGGGAGTTGGTGGATTTTTCACAAAATATTCAATGACTTTCAACGGAAAGGCACAAACCACCTACCCTGGTGCTAGGAGATTTATATACATGAACCTCAATGCATGTATAACCTTAGAACATCGTAGATCTATGAAAACATATAAAACGTTCAACCCATGATAACTTGGAAAAGAGGAGGAATTGAAAAATGATTCTCTAGGAGAAGGAAGAAATTACCATTATGATTCCAACGCAATCACTAGTGTTTGAATCGGATGACGGATGGAGGCTCATCGGATTGTCGAAGATCCACAGATGTATGTGTTCTCTCAGATGTAGACGACCAAGAAGAATTGTGTTATGTCGGTCAGACGTGACCCCGGTGAATTTAATGAAAAAAAAGAGAAGTACACGGAGTGTACTTTAGAATGACACGATGTGTACTCTCCTTTTTCGTACTCTGCTTTTGGAGGCCTCCATGTCACTCTTACCTGGCCGTCTGTGTGGCCATGACACGGCCAGCACACGGCCTCATACAACATCGTAGTACACGGTGTGTACTCATAAAGTACATGGTGTGTACTTCAAAAATTTCCAAATTTTTCACTTTTTCTCAAAAACGACTATAAAAGGGAAAAAATACCTAAAATGAAGATCCGAGTTCTTATAAACTTCCCCCTTAATGAAATGCATCGATTAATTTCCCTAGAACGACGTCGAAGAAGAAAGCCTGAATAGCTCTGGCCAATATGCTCGTAGATCGGCCTCCCTTCCCAAGTCTACACCTGTACCCACCTGTACTGCCATAGCACTCTTACCAAAGGAACATACCAGCCACGGAGAACCTTTGTACTGCGAACAACTATTCAGATAAGATGCTCATCGAATGATGCATACACATCTAGCTCAGCCTCATCATGTTAAAGGACATGGGACAGGTCTAAAAAGTAACATAAGAGCTGAGAAACATCAAAAATGTCATGCATAGCCTGGTACCTATGATGAAACAACAACCGATAGGCAACTATCCCAACTCTCTCTAACACCTCAAATGGTCTAAGGTACCTTGGTGAAATCATATCATATCTCTTAATCCTTTTGTGCCCCAACCTCAGAGTGACACATAGGAAAACCTGATCCCTGAACTTGAACTCCAGAGGTCATCTCTGTTGATCAGCATATGACTTCTATCGAGACTGTGTAGTAGCCATACTCTTCCGAATCAACTCTATATGCTTTGTAGTTCCATGAACAAGATGAGTTCCCAAAAATGCTGCCTCTCCTACCTCCAGCCAACATAAGGGTGATCGTCATGGCGTATCGTACAAATCCTAAAAAGGTGCCATCTGTATAGTTTCATGAAAACTATTTTTGTATGCGATCTCCACTAGAGGTATATGCTTCTCCAAAGTGCTGCCAAATTTCAGAATGCATTCTCGGAGCATTTCCTCAAGCGCCTGAATCGTATGCTCATACTGGACATCAGTCTGGGGATGGTATGTTGTACTCAAAAGTAAATGTGTACCCAAAGCCTTCTAAATCCCTTACTAGATACGATAAGTAAAATGCACATCCCTATTTGAAACAATGGAGTGTATAACTCCATGCAGATATACAATCTCTTGGATTTATAGCCTTCCCATTTCATCAAAGCTGAAGGTCTCCTTGATCGGCAATAAGTGATCATCCTTCGTAAGTCTGTCAATGACAACCCATACAACATCATTTCCTCGAGGTGATCTCAACAAACCTGTCACGAAGACCATCACGATTTCATTCCTATCACGACCGGTCCTCGGGGCCCGTGCCGTGACTACCCCAAGCCCGCCTTCCATAGGCCAGGGGCTGGTGACTAGCACCAAGGCGTAAATCCCAGAAAAAGGGAAGGCATTTCCTTTGCAAAGTAAACAAACACCACAGAGTAAGAAAGCGGAAAAGTAAACACTATGTAAAAACTGTAACAAGCTGTGCTGTAAGTAAAAGGGGCCGGAAATACAAGCCCAACTGTAAAGTACAACTGAAAGGGAAAAACAGCAACTGAAAAGAAAATCCACAGCGTCGATTCGTCCTCTGGAAGTCCCACATGAAGGGTGGGTACAGATTGCCTCCACTGCTCCTCGGGTCCACCTGACTGCTCCGAGTACGTCCCGCCCAGTGGTCCACCTCCAGGTATCGTCCTGCTCTGCTAGCCTCTACCACAATCAGCGATGTCCTTCGTCTACAACCAACACAACGTAGTGCGGGCATAGCCCGTGCATGGGTGAGTATAAGCTACTCAGTAGGGACCCCGAGACCCCCGAAGGTCTCCCAAAATCCACAAAGGAAAAACCAAAAAGGAAATATCCAATCACGAAGTAATAACCGACACTGCTTAGGTATATTCCCATACATATACCTAAGTCATCAATTCCTGTTCGGCTCCAACATCCAAGCCCAAGCACAACCCAGTCCACACAGGAAAGAAAAACGTAAACCCACACAGGATAGCACAACACAATCCATGAAGGAGAGAAAAGTAATCCATTAAGGAAAGTATACAGTAAATCCACATAGGATAGTTCAACACAATCCACAAAGAAGAGTAACACAAGATTCATCTCACACAGTTATACTTCTTCAAAAGACGATAGATATTATCATTGATCCATCTAAGTCGTCGGGCCCACAAAGGATTGTTAGGTACTAACCCCCGAAAAGACCCACACAGGATCGGACCCACACAGGATCAATAGGTAACTGACCCCCGCAAAGACCCACACAGGATCGGGCCCACACAGGACCTGTAGGCGCTGGCTCACACAGAACCGCTGAGTGATGACCCACACAGGATCAGATCCACCCAGGATCTGTAGCATTGATCCACGTAGGATCACTGAGTGTAGTAGTCATCGCAGTCCACTGAGGATCTCTACACAGTCGTTGTCGCAGTCCACTGAGGATCTCTGCACAGTCGTCGATGCAGTCCACTGAGGATCTCTGCACAGTCGTCGCTGTCAAAGTCGCAGCCAGCACTAGGGTTCCCGCACACAGAAAGCTCGTTCGGGAGAGTCCACTCCACGAGCCGAGAGGCTGATACATCAACTGACACATAGTACAGAGTTGATGTATCCAAAAGTTCCGTATCGTCAACAGGAACTCAACGTCGTAGACGGCGCGTCAATCAGACGCCCGGTCTGAGAGATATTGGTTTTTTCGTCCCAGGGGCCCGGTTGGTTTTTAAGGCAAAACCAACCCCGATCGTACTCCACCTGCGTCCAAACCTTAGATGGAGTATGCCAAAAGATCCTTCTCACTTAGAGGAATTCAACGAAGTCGACAGCACGTCGATCAGACGTCCGAAGCTCAAGATATGAGCGTTTCCGCTCCGAGGGCCCGGTTGGTTTTGTGTACGAACCAACCCGGCTGAACACAAAGTATTCCGAAACCTTGAGTGCGATATACCGAAATGACCGTCTCGATCCAAGGATCGCATTTTCGCTGACGGATAGTCGTTTGGAGGCATGTAGCTCATGTTACGGTCAAAAGACCGAAACGGTCCGAAGACGGGGGGTCTGGGCCCGGGCCGACCCGGCCCGACCCCCCCCCCCCCCCCCCCCTTGGGTCGGCCGGACCGGGTAGACCCGACCCGGTCCGACCCCGGCTGGACCCGGTCCGGTCTGGCCAGGGCGCAGCCCGGCCGGTCGGACTGGCCCGGCTCGGCTCGGCCGGGCGGCCGACCGAGGCAGCCGAGCGGCGCTGCCCCCGCGGGTTGGAAGAGCCGCGACCTCGCATGGGGCCACGCTGGAGATCAGCAGACGCGGATTTTTCCGCGTCCCGTGCGGGCGAGCCGGATCCGCATGGCCATGGGTCCGCTGGCCGCTGCAGCCGCCGATGACTTCCGCATGCCACTGGAGTTGCTCCGGTGGTCCGTTTTCCTTCCCGTCTGCGCCGCTGCTCCTCCCGGGACCCGTTCTTCTCTGCAGAATCATCAAATTGCCTTTGCGGCACGTTTTTTCGTCGCCCGCCAAATCCGCACAACAAAAAAGAACGGCGGAGGGTTGTCGGGCCATGTTTTTTTGGCCCGCACCCTCCGCGTTAGACGGTATCAATCGGGAGCATAAATCAACAGATAATAAACGTATCAAAAACAATTTTAATAATTTGAAATTGCACTTGATTCAAGTTCTTGTTTTAAAAGAAACAACCATGGGGATATAAAAAGGTATTTCCAAAATAAAATCCCTTCCTCGTCAAGTCGTCGCACGCGCGTTTTTCGCAGAATTGATCACTGCGGAAGGAGGCGATCGTCGCGTCGCGGAAGGCGTCGCGTTGTCGCAGAAGGGCGTCGCGTCGTCGCGGAATACAGTCCACGTAGACGAACTCCGAGGTTCAAGAACATATAGATTTAATTAATAATAATTAAATCCATATTTTTGTTTTAAATGACAATGAAAAATAAAGAACCACAATCTCTCACCTCAACGGATGATCGAAGATTTTGTTGCGGATTAAGGAACGTCGCCGAAGAACTTCACGGGAGAGGAAACGTCGGCGTCGCGGCACACGGTGTTGCGTCGTCGATTTCCGCGGGTTCATCATTCTTCGTCGGAGGCTGGCGTTCTTCACGTTCTTCATGTTCTTCGCGTTCTTCACGAAAGAGTATGATGAATTCTTGGTTTCTGTCAAATCCTCCCAACGAACATTTTTCCAGAAGTCGTGCGTTAGTCTTATTTTATTATTACGCCAACAGATTTCAAACAGGTTAAGAAACGAATGAAATTAATTCATAGAATTAATTCAATGAAGAAAACCGCCCAATTAATTCAACAAATAAAACCTCCCAATTAATTGGTGCGTTAAGAATTTAAGAAAACGCGTCATTTGACTTTCATGATGACGGGTTTTCGCGGGTGCGTTACTTAGCGGAAAAGAAACGGTGGGGCTCGTGCGGGCCCCACCTCAAAAATATCCTACCAAGATGGTGGGATAATTCTGGATAGAACCCTATCCACATCAACTCAGCTTAAGATGCTTTAAGTGGCTTCAAGTGGCTTCCAAGCGGCTTAAGTGAAATAAAATAAAGTTTGTCGTACAATTTATTTTATTTCTTAACTTTAAGCCCAAAAATTAAAAAACCACACCCGAGAAAACGCAACTCCGGAAGCAGCATTTCTAAGCAATTACCGGCAATGTGATTCCATCGGTGCCCTTAGAATTCGATTCCGGGCACCTGTTCAAAAGTTAGAAAAACCAGCTCGTCCGTTCACTGAACATACCCGAGCCAAACTTCGGAACATGATTCCGGGAACACCGGGCCTCGGAATCAGGTGCCGTCAGAAACTGCGTTCTTGTAAAATTCCAAAGAAAATTAAGAAAAACATTTCCTTGAAATTTAAGGGTTTTTACAATTCCACTTCTACTTACGAATGGATAACTACTGTAAAAGACCGGATGGTCACTTATGCACCACCTTCACTTGCTGACTAGTGGAACACCTCATGATAAAAACATAAGCATATATCTCCGTACCTGGAAACCAATACTAGAGGTGTAGATCACGATACATCTTGGTGACACCAAGATGAACTGTCCAAACAGAGGAATGAAAATCCCTTATCAGCTCCTTGCGTATATCTGCTGGTACCCATATGCGCCCCTGGAAATGCAAGATCTCATCCTCGCCTACTGTACATCCAGGAAGAGGGTCCTCTCCTGAAAAACTCTCCCGCATGACTAGGCCTTCGGATTCTGATAACTTCCTCATTCACACCGGATCTAGGATCGTAGAGGTAACAACTACAGAAGATTGAAAAGTATTCCCCTATCTGTCTCGCACCTCCAAATGCATCTCAGAGAACAGTGCCATAAGATTTCACTCACTACTGGCCTCATGAACTTCATGTATCCGAGTCCTCCTACTCAACACATCAGCCACAACATTGGCTTTCCCAGGAATATAGGTAAAATCGAAGTCGAAGAACTATAGGTACTCAACACACCTCTGCTGTCTCAAATTCAAATCATGCTGAGTGAAAATGGTACATGAGACTCTTGTGGTCAGTGAAAACCACAAAATGCTCTCCCAGAAGATAATTTCTCCAACAGTGTAAGGAAAGAACAAAAACTGAAAACTCTAGATTGTGCATCGGGTAGTTCCTCTGATGTGGCCTCTACTGTTGAGACTCATACACAAAAACTCTATCTCCCTGTATAATCATAGCTCAC
The DNA here is from genome assembly GCA_963277665.1 of Viscum album. Lineage (NCBI taxonomy): Eukaryota > Viridiplantae > Streptophyta > Magnoliopsida > Santalales > Viscaceae > Viscum > Viscum album. Next base: position 1,462,629,672 of record OY728153.1, on the reverse strand, counting down.
ATCCCTATACCTGATGCATCATAGTTGACTGTATAGCTATTTCTGAGATCTGGAAAGACTAGTATCAGCGTGGAATTCAACTACCCTTTCATCCCCTGAAAGGATGACTCACATGAATCTGACCATAAGAACATCACACCCTTCTTAGTCAAACCTGTCAATGGGGCTGATAAGCATGATAAGTCTTGAATGAAGTGCATGTAGTATCCAACCATCCCTAGAAAATTCCACACCTCAAAGACATTCTTCAGCTTCCCCCAGGAATCTACTGCTCTCACTTTCTCTGAGTCTACTAATACTCTTCTCTCTGAGATAACATGACCCAAGAAGTTAATCTGGTCCATCCAAAAGTGGCACTTCAAGAGATTGTCGTATAACTGATGCTCTCCCAGTGTAGTAAAAATGATCTTAGATGAGTACCACGGTCATTTCTAGTGTGAGAGTAAACCATGATATCATCCACGAATACCACTAAGAACGAATCCATGTATGGATGGAACACTTGGTTCATTAGTGTCGTGAAAACATCTGGCATGTTCGTGAGACCGAACTGTGTAACCGTATACTCGTATAGAACATACCTGCTCTAGAAGGATTTAAGAGTTATATCTGATGGTCTAACGTGCAACTGATGGTAACATGACCTTAAGTCGATCTTCGAGAACACTCAGGACCCTAGAAGCTGATCAAAGAGATCATCAATCCTCATTAAGGGGTATTGGTTCTTGACCTCCAACCGGTTTATCTTCCTATAATCCCCACAATGCCAAAGGGTGTCTTCTGATTTCTTTGAGAATAGGACAGGCGAACCCCAAGGAGAATTATTAGGTCGGATGAAAACCATTTTTTGCAACTCCTATAACTACATCTTAATCTCCTGAAACTCTGGTGTAGCCATCCTATAAGGAGAAATGGACACTAGTGCCGCTCTTGACATGAGATCAATAGATAATATACCTCACGATCCGGAGGAAAACCTGAAAATTCCTCTGGAAAGACATCCCTGAAACAATCCACCACTGGAAGAAAGTCTAACTATGAAGTCCCCTAGTCATTCAGATATATACTATCAATCTGGGTTGTAACTCCTCCTAGCCCATGAAGCTCAGGTCCTGCTCTACTCGCCTGGAAATCCCACTTACCTCTCTAAAGAAAAGATCAACCCTCTGGTGATATAAAGCTCACCCTACGACGATAATAGTTTACGACTTCCTGGAAGGAAAATAAGTAGTCCATCCCAAGAATGACATCATATCCTGTCATCTCTAGGGAATAGTGTTTCCAAAGAAAGTAACACCCAGTAACCTCTAGAGGTAACTCCTTGCATTAATGTACATTATCCATACTAGTCCCCAATGGTGGGTCTAACGTCAAGATATCGACAGAGGAAAAGATGTAGAGCCCAAGGCTCTATACAACAGCAACGAAGATAATGCTATGGGAATCCCTTGTATTAAAAAGTGTAGAAGATAAAACTGAGGCTACTATGACAATACCTCGAACTGTAGAGGGTCTAGGATCCTGCTCTTACAGGTTCTAATCCGCCGCAAAAGCCTGAACGGTACCACAACCCTATGACCCTGTCAGACTACTCTAAGCTGATCCACCCTGCTGTCGCCGAAAGACCGGTGACTGACCTCCACGACCTCGACCTCCACCTCAGCCCAAACGGCATGAAGAACTCCAGTTCCCATACTGGTTAGAAACTGGTGGCACTGCTCCTAAATAAGGAGTCATGGATGAACCCCTGTCACTAGCTTCTAGTGAGAAAACCTGACAGAAATGTTGAAGGTGACCCATATTGCAGCAAGATCGGCACTCCACTGGGTCTCTCTGGCACTACGACCTTGTATGCCCAGCCCTTCCACACTGGAAGCATACCACCTAGCTACTGAAAGATGTGTCTCTCTGCCTCAGATCACAATGCGTAGACCCCCCTATGGTGCTTCCTACTGTCAGCTGGTGGAGCACTAACATTGGATGTGGAACCGCCCAGGCTCTCAGCTCTCGAATCTCTTAGATTCCGCTCCGTAATCGGTGCCTAGTTGATGATGGTAGCGATGGAATTCAACCTGAAGATATTCACCTACGATCTGATCTACCATTTGAGAGCATCCTCAAACTTCCTTTACAATAACAAACCATCTCTACCCATAAGGGGTGTGAAACACTTAAGCTCGGTGAAATGAGAGGACTACTCCATAACCGAAAGAGTACTATGTTCTAGACTCATGAACTCCTAGTCTTGGTTGGCCCTCAAGGTCTTTGGATATAAGCAGTCATCAAAGACACACTGAAACTCCTCCCACACCATAGCCTGATGATAACCCACCTGTGAGATCACATCCCACCACCTCTTGGAAGAATCTCGTAACATGTAAGTAGCGAGCATGACCCGCCTTTCTGGAGGTGTCTCCCGATGCTCAAGGATCGTCAGCATGGCCTAAAGTCATGACTCTGCAGCCTGAGGTCCTCCTTCCCATAAGAAGGTGGGAGAATTCCCTTGTAGGAAAAACCGCGTCAAGTCTTCCATAGTTGAGGCAGGAGGAGGTGCTCCCTAGAAGGTCTGCATCATCTGCAGAAAGCCTTCCCTAAACTGCACAACAGTTCTTGTAACCGGTATCATTGTTGATACCAAGGATAGCACAACATGAGGATCTATAGGAAGTCCTTGATCATCGATACCAGGCATCTTATCACTGCCCTAAAACTAGCAGACAAATGGAGGAATTCTTGGTGGCATGACTCAGCATGGTCAAACTCACACTATAGATTCAATATTATCAAATACTGAAAACTTGAAGGACAAGAAAGGAATAGAAGAAGGAAACCATTCATGTTCTGAAAAACATGACTACACTGCGTTAGCTTTTCCTACACAGCATGTTCCCTTAATTCATTCACAAGGGTGTGTACTTCAACAATAAACTACTCATGTAACACCCCAAATACATGGTATGTTGTCCAAACACACGACGTGTACTTGAATCCCCTTCCCTTCCTGAGTCCTTCTACACGTTGAAGCCACACATATCTCTTATGACAATATTACACAGCGTGTTCAAGGTGAAGATGTCGTGTACATCGACAAGCTTCACCGGCCAGTGTTGTTAGTGACATGGCATGTGTACCCAGGTTACACTACACGGTGTGTTCCAAACAAACATGTCATGTACTTAGAAAGGATAAAACTAATATGTTTCATTCGTGACATGACCGGGTACCTAGGTCAGGCTACACGGCGTGCTAAACTGGTACACGACGTGTTACCACAAGGATTTCCCCATCCAATGTCTCTGCCCACACAACCTAAGACATGGTTAGAGACTAAACAACATATACATAAGTACACAGTGTGTACTTCTGAAAAACTATTTCTTCCTGAACATAAGAACTCATGGCGTGTTTCCAATACTACAAGTCATGTATTCTATGTTTTTCTGCACAGTAATCCTCAGAAACTACTCTGGAGCCCAGAAAACAATGAAACGAACGTTGAAGGTGCCATATTCCGATCAGTGAGCTCACTTACTCCCCACGAATCAATGTTTGGAATCTTATACAAGTTATAACATGGAAACAATGCGATGATCCACCAAATTCCGATCCATGGGGGCCCATAACACCTCAAGAACCAGTGTTTGGCATTCATCCGAACAAAGAACTACAAAAACATTGCCCTATCAAACAACATGTATTTTTATCAAATTATTTATCACAACAACATGCATATTCTTCTCAATATCTATCACAACAACATGAAATCACAAATGCATCCTACATGGCATGGCAAGAATGCATGGATAGTTCCTTCTAACAAGTGACTATATGATGCATGAGATGGCATACCCTCATCTCATCGGGTTAGGACAGAAGTAGAACAACAATAACAACAATGGTAAAAACTCCAAACCTGTGAATCACCCAATGATGATATCAAACCAAATGTAAAATTAAAAACTAGTAAAATTGAAATAAATGAGGTAGTATGGATTTTCCCGGTACATGGGTTAGCTAATCTCGGCCATAGCTTATTACCAAGTACCTATTCCATCCTATCTCAGGCTATTGCCTCTAAACAGTATGTCAAGAGAAAATAACTGCTCTGATACCACTTTGTAACGTCCCAGTTCAAGAAGCCACCCAGAGGCACCCTGTATCCAGTTGGTCACATGGCCTCAAACGCATTTCCCCAAACGCCGAAAGATGATGAATAGCAGTGAGGGCCTTGGGTGTGATAGTGGGGAAACTAGGCCCTCATTTGAAGAGTACACAGTGGAAGAGAAATAAATAAAGAATAGCGGAATCGGTTAACAATCCATACACAAGTGAACAACGAAAGACTAAATGGTAAACAATTGGAGCACATACATAAAAAATAATTCTATATACATATGTATAGGAAAGAAGACAAATAATTCAAAATACAGAATATGAATTGTAACAAAACAAAAAATCAAGGAAAATAGACAACAACTCCTCTACATCGCAAGCTTAAGCTCAGTACCATGCTCTTCAGCTCCATAGCTAGTCAAGTACCTGAATAAGAAGGGATCTTGACCTTATCTATACCTGCAACAATATAATCTGTTTGGGCCCAAAAGCATGGATCAAATAGGTTGTGATACTAAATCGTAGTAGGTAACCACCACGAGATATGTTCCTAACAATAAGTGAATATATGACGGTAAAAGAACAGAAAGAAGTAAAAGGAAATTACTCAACTGTAAACAATCTACAATTTTAAGCATTTAATTCACAAAAAAGTGTTCAGCTACTCATGCAAGTATAAATAGACAGGTAACCATCTAGGTAGTTCTCACAACCTGACTCATATGGTTCAACCAACAAGTACTTGAAACCCTATAGGAGTCCCACACAGTCTCACCCCTCTGGTTCAGCTAATGTATAGACTCTCTCGGGAAGCACTCTCTATCAATTCCCCCTATAGTCTCATATCATTCCAAAGGCACTCTAGTGAAGCACTCAATGTCTCATTCCCCCTATGGCTCACATCGATGAACTGCAGACACTCTAAGGAAGTACTCAGCATCAATTCCCCAAGTGGTATCGCATCGTAAAATTATAAAGACACTCTGGATAATCCCTTACGTCCATTCTCCCTATGGTCTACAATAGTATGTTCTCATGGCCCTGCATAAGTCAAATAAGTATATCATGCATAATGGCCAAGGTAAACCTCAATAACTACATGGTTAGAATTCTAGGACTTATTAGCACATTATAACTACATTCATACCATCCTATGATACTAGGCATGGAAGGTAAACAACAGCCAAAAAAAAAGAAAACTAGACCCAATGGTCCAGACTGGAAAATTATGCATGTCAAACACTTCTAAATCATAAAAATTAACCATATTCACATTCATTATCCTCTAATCTAGCATAAAATCAAATAAGACAAAAAGTAGGGATAAAATGTTAAACACGTAATACCCCATTCAAGGGTTTTGGTGGAATTTTCACAAAATATTCAATGACTTTCAACGGAAAGGCACAAACAACCTACCTTGGTTTTAGAAGATCAATTTACTTGAACCTCAACGCTTTTATCTCCATAGAACATTTTAGATCAACAAAAACTTATAAAATGTTCAACCCAGGATAAAGTGGAGAAGATGAGAAATTGGAAAACGATGCTTTGGGAGAAGGAAGAACTCACTATTGTGATTCCAACACAATCCTCGGTGTTCGAATTTGAGGATGGATGGAGGCTCGGGGGCTCATTGAAGATCTGTAGTTGTACGGGTTCTCTCGGATGAAGACAACCTATAGGAAGTGTGTTCTGTCCATCAGACGTGACCCTAGTGCATTTAATGAAAACAAAGAATGTATATGGTGTGTAATTTTGATGTATATGTTGTGTGCTCACCTTTTCCATACTCCGCATTTGGCGGTCTCCATGTCACCCATACATGGTCATGTGTGTGGCCATGACACGACTAGCACACGGCCTCCAGCGGTATCACAATACACTGCCTGTACTTCAAAAATTTCGAGATTTTCCTCTTTTTTTCAAAAATGACTTGAAAAGGAAAAACAAACTTGAAAAGAAGATCCGGGTTCTTACACATGACAATATATTTAATATTTTAAATAATGTTGATCTAAGATATGGCTTGCGATTAATGTGATATTGAGTTCGTATATATCGCACGCAACAACTAATTTCCCAAATAGATTGCGTAGCATGCAAGGCCATGTTTTACCAAACATAAATATAATATAGAAACATTATTATGTAATATAATATGATATAACCTAGCCATTAAGTTAGTGGTAATGAATATTATTAGCAAATTTATAAAAAAAATAGTTTTTATAAAAATATATGATAAATTAATTGGTTTCCAATTAATTAGAAAAGAAAATATATTCCAATTGATTATAAAATGAATGTTCTAATATAAAAATAGTAGAATACTCATAAATCTATTTTTACAAAGAAATTAAATTAATTATAATAAGTGCATGATATTAATGAAATTTATATGTTATATATTCAAAATACTATTTTTTTTATTTTTAAAACAGATTGGATAGGCATATGATATGAATGAACCTAAAATTATATAAACAAACCAATATTTTATAAATGCGATTTTGCATCCTTTTAATGGAAATCATATTTTAAATACAAATTTGGAACATTTAAAAAATTTAACCATTAAAATAAACATCATTTTTGAACTTTAAATTTCAAAATTATCTTAGGTTTTAGTTTTTTTATATTCCTTTTACATTTCATTTTTTAATGAATAGTGAAAAAATATTGAATTTTAAATAAATTCTTCTTTTTCATCTAATTTATTTATAATGTTAAATTATTTTTTAAATTATTTTTAAAAAATTATATCAATAATATTTTAAATAATCAAACTTAGGTTATTATAATAATTTTATCTTTAATGTTGTATATCAAACCATAGTAAGCTTTTGAATATTTTTACATTAAATATCCGCATTTTTTCCCATATATGGGATTAATTTCATAATTAATTTCTTCCACCTATATAATTTTAATTTTCATAAATGGATAATATATTTAAATTCCAAATAACTTCAATTTATAATTAGTAAAATTTATTTATTTTAAAAAAATTTAGATAAAGTTATTAAAATTAACTAGAATAATGAAGATGAATATTAGCTTAACAAGGGATTAAACCTTAAAAATATGTGAAACAACGTCATTGAAACTTGTAAAAAATACATTTTTTACCTATTTCTACCCTAAAATACCTTTAATCCAATTTTATCTATTATTGAAGCCACATGATAGAAGAACAATGTAGGTGGAATTCCCATTTAAAAAATACAATTGAATGACACTCTTCCTACACTATAAAAAGGCATACACCACTCCCAAGCCCCTAAACCAATTAAGTCTCCTTTTATCTAAAAATAAATCAAAATATTTTTCCAAAAAATTCCTCCCCTAAAATTAGAATCATCACCTTGGAAATAAATCCCTTCAAGGAAGCCCTTTGATGAAAAAACATAAGTTTCCCGAAAAAGAGGTAACATTATTCCTCAAGGTCTTTATTTTATTTTCAATTTACGCACCATAAAATCTTTTTATTATTTGATTAAATAATAAACCATTATATAAAATATACTGATATTTAAAACTACACATACATACACTTCCATATAATGGGTAATAATCATACCGTTTACGTATACGACGAACTACCACCTCACAAATCGATGTTGTTCATTTATCCTTTAGCACCTATAGTGGTTGGGGATTATGATAGAAAATATTTCTATATATGATATATAATATATTTATAACATATTTATGATTATTTAAATTTTATATAACACAAAATCTTATGAATTTCATTTTTTTATTATAATAACAATGTTTGTAGAATTATGTAATACTGCATCCTCTATGTGATGAGATTCATTCAAGGAATACGTAGAATGTATAAAGGATGGTTGTAATAAAACTATACAAAATATATGAAATAACATGAAAGTATAATTATAATATATATAAATACACATTTTCATTTCATTTTTTTATTATGAAAAAGGAATGAAAGTAGTATTAATACATACGTACGACATATCGTCTCCATGAACAATGCATTCCATTTATTATCTCCAAATATTATGGATTATAATAAATACATATATAATTAAAATATATTAAATTTAAAACATGGTTTAAATTCATTATATTATGAAACCATGATAGTAACACGAAGTAACAAGTCAAAACATACATGAAAACATGGAAATTAACAACCAAAATAGTGAAAATAATGAATGATAGCCATCAAATGCGAAATAATATATTAAAATAAGATATTATATGATATTAAAAATATTAATATAGTTCCGGAATAATTTATTAACATGTTTAAAACCATTATATATGAATTTAAAGTACATTCTCCCAAAAAAACACTAGGTAATGGATTATCATCACACTTTTTACGTATCTTTTATAAATGTCATATTCGTCACTTACTTCTATTATGTGGTGTATATAAATTCATTTTGATATGTTATATCATTAATTGTTGTATGATCATGGTATTTTGAGTTTGAATTTTAATTTTTTATTTTAAGAGTGTTTTGGTTGAAAGTTACCATGTTGAAAATCATTTCATAGCCTAATTTATATTCATTTAGTTATATTACTTCATCATTACAATTAATATTCTATAATGATATTTATAATGAACTTGAATATCCATTTATTAATTTCAACATATTTATGTGGAGTTAAATTTGACACGCATATCCTATTTATTTATTGATTCTAACATCACCAATATGGTTTTTCAAAGGTTTACATCAGAATCTCATCTTTTCGGGATTATTTATACATAAAATTTTATATGAGGAAATTATTGAATCATTTTTCAAAAAACCCATTCATTATATTCTAATATTTTTATTAATGAATTTTTTCCAATTATAGTACCATTTTCCACTCTTTGGTACTAAAAATATTTTTCAAAATATTTTTTTAGAAATCCTGACTTCATTTCAGTCTTTAATCGTAGAAATTGTTTTCATCTAAAAACATGGTTTTATAAATAGTTTTTCAAAAACAATTTATCCTTTACAAAATGATTTATTAATGAAAATTTTACCCATTCTTTCTTTTACAATTGTTTTCAATGGATATTTTTTTTCTCTTCAAGCATGTCATTTTTCTAAAATTTTACCATGCAAGAGGAATTTCCTTTTTACCTCATATGATATGTAAAAATTTACCTAACATGACTTCTTTGAAACTTACACTGCATGTTCAGAATCGTACTTTTTAAAGAAAAATATTTCAAAGGTTCTTTTCAAAGAAAAGTATATTCAAAATTTTTTTAAACAAATTATATTTTTCTCAATATTGTTTTTAAAATATATTTTTATAGTATTTCTATTAATTAATGATAATAAAATATTATTTTTTACTCCAAATGGATAATGTTGTAATGATACCATCTTTATTCTTCCTCTAGATGTTTTACGATTGATTTGGCCAATGGTAGTATGTGAAATCACTTACTCGATTCCTTTGTTCGTACCATTTGAAAGGTTCAATTCCTTATGATGATTGGACTTTAAATTTCCTTAATTATCACAATAATTTATCATGGATCTTATTATTTCCTAAACCATATATATTTTTCACATAAGATATTTACATTGACTGGTTGTGTCCTGAATATTTTTCTTTTTGTGAAATTTTATGATGCATTTAATTTCACTTAATCCATAGATAATTATAATTAAGATGTTTCAAGGTGCTATGGGAATGTTTTGAATGCTTAATGATTATTTTCCATAGGAATTCTTAGGATCTATCAATGATATCTCCTTTCATCAATGTCAGCAGTGCTTATTGTTTGTTATCCTCCACTGAGGAAATATTGGTAAATATATATATTCTACTCTATATGCATGTATGATAAGGCACATTGTTAAATAAATTATTTGATATATAAATAATCCTTTGAACGAGTATGAAATGGATGAAGACCAATTATAATTATTTGATCAATGAATTAGTAGTTTCATGGGAAGAGGGAGTCCTCTACCCTTAGATTGGTTTTTATGAAATATGATAATCCATCTTATGAAATATCTTAATGGAAAATTTATGATTCGCCAATGATACACAACTTCTAATAATTAATTATTTCCTTCATTTGATTCAATTATTATTTATACATCATATTTTTCATTGACATATCAATGGATTCATTTCATTCTCATATCATTGATTAAATGGAATGTGTTTCAATTAATTACCCTTCCATATTTTCTTTTCACTTCCTTATCGTTTTATTGATTATATTGAATGTGTCTCGAGTTATTATCTTACAATATTTTATTTTCCCATTGATGAATTATTTCATCACCTATACATGACTCTTATTGAGCATTTGACCTCACCGTTATATTGTTTCATTCTGTTGGATTCCATGAATTTCACTAAGAAAAATAATAAATGATACACTGGATATAATAAATTTTTTATCCCTAAAAAAAGGAATTATTTTTTTATAATTAGTATATTTGTTTGTAATAAAAATATAATTTATGTATCTGGTTTACCAAGACATATTAAACTAATCAGTACTTTAATATTTGATTCATTGTAATCTGGGATATTTAATCTTATTAGATACCAGATCTAGGAATTTTGGGGTTGGGTCGCTATATTTGGAATCAAAGGATGTTTAGTATAAACCATGGAAACATGATTTAGGAAAATATAGACTAGAAAACATATCCCTAATTTAGACATTGAGGATATGTATAAGATAACATCATAACATTTTGGTATGATAGATATTATGTGGTCTTTCCTATAAATACATCCCTATCTGGATAATAAAAGTGGATGTGGTTCTGGAACAGATACACCCAGGGGTAATATTTCAAACAAGGTGAATTGGGTATGACTTGCATTAACTAGTGAAAGACATCGTGCCTTACTGCGCACCTAATTTGACATTTCTGAGGGATATGCTTAGGATAATTCACATTCTTTTCGTATACTTTTATGAGGGATTTGAATAGATATTAACAATGAATGAACTAGGTTAGACCACATTCCAAGGAAGAACTTATATATATATATATATATAATAGATGATGTATTTACGTATAGAGGTTGTATTAAAAACGTTAGTTAATGGGATATTTTGTGCGTAACCTTATTTAAAGTAAAGCCATCAAAATTATTTTGGAAATTATATTAATATGGACTTAGAAGAGGAAAAACTATATGTCAGGTGACAACCCATCATTTCTAGAAAGTTAGTGGGAATTGAACACATGAGCAAAGGATGGTAAGGGTATCAGGCCTACCACTGGCCTATGTGATGTCTTGGTTAATGTATAATTATTTTTAGTTAATCAATTTGACAAATATATATTAATGATAGGCTAATAGTGAAGAATTTGAGGTTTAGATATTAATGTATTAAACATATTGAATTTTGGATAATAGTAAGAAAATAATTTACAATTTTCACTCTTTTATAGGCATTAAGACCCATTAAAATTGTATTTTATTGCCTTGGACATCAATGCATGTTTTTGGAGATATATTTCTGGAAGTTATGGATAATTTAGAATTTTTTTAAAGCACAACCAGAGAATGATATTGTTTTTATATAAATATATCAATTATATTTCCATATATTATTATGTAATAAAATTATTTCACAACATTAATAAAATTATCAAAATAATGTTCCTATAATACCTTAAATTTTGTTAATATTATGATTTTCTAAATCAACACATATTTCTGACATTAAGACCCTCAAGTTTCCAATAATCATTCATAGTTTTATGATTTATGACATTAATAACTCCGTATAAATATTAATGGTTTACCTCCATATACATATCACCATTGCCATAAATTTTATCTTACATAGAGACCAAGTTATATGTCAGTCCAGATGACCATTATACTTTGAATTCACTATTTTCTAGAGGTTATTTTTGCAACCCTTCTAATGATGTGGCATTTCAACAAAGGAAATATCAAACTATATATCACCAAGATCGAGTTTAAAATTCAAGGACATAATTTATTTAAGTTGGGGAGAATGTAACACCCATAAATTTTAATGTAAGAATGTTTTATCAAATAGTGAGTATGACACACAACACCATGCGTGTAAGGGAATGTAATTTCTCAATAATTTATAACATATTTACTATTTTAGATTAACTAAATATAAGATATGTATTGCACATAATTTGATACTGAATTAGAATATGTCACACACAACAAGAAGTTTCTCCAATGGCTTCTGTTACACACAAAATTGAGTTTCACCGAAGAACCATATATTTATAAAAATTATTATTTAATATAATATGATATAACATAGACATTATATTAGTGGATAGGGATAGTATTAAATAATTATGAAAATATATTTTTTATAAATATATTATATAATTTCATTGGTTTTCAATTAATTAGAAATGAAAATATAAATCAACAGAATATAAAAAGAATAGTTTAATATAAACATATTTTTATGCTCACAAATATGTTTTATAAAAAGAAATTATTAATTAAAATTATTAAATGATATTAATGAAACATATATGTTATATATTCAATAAAATATTATTTTTACTCATCCAAAATTTTGTATATGCATAAGATAAGAACAAACCCAATATTATGCATAAAAACCAATATTCTATAAAGGTAATCTTGACACCTTTTAATGGATTAACTTGTTTAAATCCAAATATTGGAACTTCTATAGATTTTATATTTCAAAATAGACATCATTTTTATTTAGAAACATTAAAATTATCTTCGGTTTTAATTTTTGAAATTATTCTTCAAGGTTTCATTTTTTTAATAATGAAAAATACTAATTTTTCTGAAAAAACTATTTTTTTGTCTAATTTATTTATAATGATAAATTAAATTTTCAATTGGTTTTTGTAATGCCCCAACCCTAGATACCCAGGGTCGGTGCATTATTACATAACATTGGCATGATCACAAGAAATATCATGTCTCGAAAGAACGATTAGTTTAGTAGCCTTGGAAACACTAGATATATTCATAATGTTTACATTACATAAATAAGTGAAAACCTACAACAACATATTGTCTTCATATCAACTCATACTATCTCTACAGGTCATTCATAAAATAATTCTTCACATCCTCAGAAAAATAAAACATTTAAAGGGGTGAGCTGAGATGCTAAGTAAGGATAAAAATATATCGGAAACATTCATAAATAAACATAACAATTTAAGGAAATGTTTAACTAAAACAATAGCCTTTTAAACTTGAACTTCAGCATAATATGGAAAGTATAAAATGAAATGATTCCATTCACTTATTCACATGGATATTATACTAGTCGAATAATCACATCAAAAATATTAATAACCACTTTCATAATGACAGAATGCATAATGCCAGACTATCATAACCACGTAGCTAAGGCCTCGTGCCAATACCACAAATAAGATTTTGTCAATGCCTCGTTCCAAGACACTAGTTTGTCTCATGAGACCTATCGATGCATCGAAAAGCTATAACAGGATCCACCGGTCACTTACTAAGTCCAGTTCATTCCTCATATGAAAAGTTTTAAACATAACATAAAAATTCGTATTAATGCTAGCATACGAAATGTCAATACTTTATCTACAGACCATGAATGGTATAAAATTAAAACATCCACAGTAAAACTTAACTCATTAGATACAATATTGAATATTGTATTATATCATATTAACCAAAATCAAGAATGATGAAGGATATTGACATAGATGAAAATAATCATCAAACCCATTAGAGTGAAATATCACCCTTTTTCATGAAATCATTTAAAAGTCACACTATTTGTCAAGATTCCATTTCAAATAGATTTTAGAATCAAAGTGTCCCATACCAATTTGAAACTTTTAAAAGAAATTTTTATTTGAAAACTTTAATTTCCATATAAATAAATCTTTAAAACCATTTTTAAAACATGGACATTAATGAGAAAGATTTAGAATAATCAATCTTTAAAAGATTTTAAAATGTCATTATAGTTAGAGTTCCTAACCAAAAAAGAGACACTTGAATAAAAATAATTGAGGAAATAAAAACTTTGTAATATCATGAGAATAAAGGGATTCATGATATATTATGTCAAAGTACATTATATACACCATATAAAAGTGATTTGGTGTATAACTATAAAGGAGTCTCAATGGAATGTAAATTGAGATGAAATCTCTCATAAAGGCCGTATTCTTAGGTTAAGGATAAATCAATGACATAATTATGAGTGAAAAATATAAATACACTCAATATGATTGGATATTCAGTGTAAAACAATCAAAGGACATTCACACGTATTCTTGTAAAAACAACACCAATGAATTGGATGTTTAACTCAACAAATTGAGATTGAGTAAAAATTACTCTTATCAAGTTCATACTGATGACCGGATAATTTATCAATTGACTGATTATGTGTATCAAAATTATATCCACAGAAAGGGGAGTTGAATTTATGATATAATAAAATTAATAGTGATTCTACACATAATCTTGGATAAAATAATAAATGAAGTATGCGTAAAGCCGAATGAGTGGAAATTGAAATTTCAAATTCCATTATTGATTTGGTAACATACAAAACATACACCCATGAAAGAAGGATCATAAAATGATGATGTAAATATACATTAATTAAATTACATTACACAATTAATACAAACATGGGCAGTACACACACCACATGTAATAAATAAGTGGTGAACAATGGAATTCTCAGGGAATTAAAAGTGAGATAAGAAACCCCTTACTTTGTACTTTTTCCTTGGTCGAAGGTAGGTTAACCTCATGCATAATGGTGAAATAATTGTTATTGAATTATACAAGAATAATTTACATTAATATGATATCATATATGATCTTTTAACATTGATTTTTTAATAATATCTTAGTATTATCATCATTTCGGGTGTTAACTTACTCGTTTTCCATTTTATTCTTTGTTACGTAAGCCAGGTTTGTTATGGATAGGTTGTATCTTATTCATATCCAGAATTATATCAAGTCCTTAAACATTATTTTTAATCATCAAATGATAATTATACTTGAATGGATACGATAGAGAATGAATCTCACCGCGTTCGTGGAGACGGTAGTCCGTACGTACGCACGAGAGACAATATCATTCTTTTGATGTTAAAATAATATATAATTGGATGG